>OX383968.1:12167500-13417500 GCA_947532105.1 Athrips mouffetella
GCGAAAGGGTTTGTAGTGGCAGATGTTTTGAAAATAGAATTGCCACTTTCAAATGCTTCTTATGCATTTGAGTGGTTGGAAATTTCGCCGTAAAGCTGATTTTATTTTTATTATACTACCCCATATGACAGCGCGTGTATATCCCATTGTGCTTACAATCGGCGCGTGCGACCCCTCGCTTCGCGGGCAATCACCTAACGGACATTATTGATTTTTCAACTGTCATTCCGCCCATACTGTTTTGATTTCCTGTCAGTAATTGCAAGTAATTTCTAACAACTCGCCAGCTCATATTATTTGAAACTAGCGTGACGGAAATTAATTAAAAATAGGTTATTATAGTTTCCTGATCAAACGAGTTATTAATTTGGCGAGTCGGGTACAATATTTCTTTTGGAATTATAAAATTTACACGTATTCCTAAACGATTGTGTAATAAAAACAACGCATCAAAAGATGTTATCTGAAACGAACCGTTCAATACTCGATTAAAAACCGTTGTTCACACAAACCGTTTGAAAATCGAACACACTCACTCGCGAAACGATGCGGGTGATTACAAAAAAGTTGTCAACACACGTGTTCCAAATTTGAAAATTCGAACGGCGTCAAACCGGCTAGACATTTCTATCGAGCAAAGATAACGTCCATTGCCGAGTTGCCATGACAACTTAAACTTTACAGTTTCGCCAACGATCGATGAACTTCAAACTCCGGACATTTCCCCTAGCTTGCAACAAGGATAGTTCCCCACCCAGGGGTCGCTAACGGTTGCAAGCGCATCTGCGTTTCGCTTGCGCAGCCCCCGCTTACATATCGCACCCTCGCAACATTCTAAATCGAATAACCGAGAAGCGAGATAGCAAATGTCATCATCAGAATGACCGTGATATTTGATAGAAAGGGACAGAGCATCAATCATCATCTGCCGTAGACAGATCGATTTCACTTGGATAACGTTACACTGCACGCAACGCTGTTGTTTTGTATTAAACATCGTTAATAGTCAATTGATTGGACGCATCTGTTGTTTTTCTATTGTGCTAAATTGGTTGACAATTGCTGCTGTATCAAACATCTGGCTTGCAAGCACGCCTCTCTCATTGCTCAGTTAATTTCAATAACAAAATAAATAAAAGTGTAAGTATTTTTTTATTTTACTATAATAAATTGGGTCAATTTTTAATATAAATTGTGAATATCTCAAAGACATATGACTCGATACGAGAAAATTTTTGATAATTCCAATAAAAAACAAAACAATTTATTTTTATTGTTTTTTATATTTTTTTATTATGGCAAAGTGGTTTGAATTATTGTTTTTGCATAAAGTCAAAGTCAAAATCGTTTATTCATTGTTGGATATTAAAATCTCTTAATGACGTCAGCTAAACTACATCGCTTCACAAACAATGTGGCGCCATACTGAAAAAAAAAACACACTAAACTAGAATATGACCAAGGGTAGAAAATAACTTACATCAACTTTACACAATCGGGATTTAATAGCCTTTTACGGAAATTCGTCAGAAAATTATGTCTTGATTTCCTTTCAAAATGACTCGATACTTTCTCACCTACCAGCCTGTACATTAACATTGCACTTGTTACATTGAACATTTAAAAAAATTGTCTGACCAGTGGCCACTGACACGCGACTAATGCGTCAGTTTTCTCACGACTGGTCTGGTCAAAGATAATATAAGATAGGGTTCACCGATTGTAACCGTCCGGATAAAAAGTTACGTTCACAGGTGGAAAAAATGTAGTTGTTCAGTATTGCTTAGTGCGAAATAGTAGGTAAAGTTTAATGACGTATAGAACGTGGAACTGAGCTACATTTCCAAAGTAATGAAAAACGACAGACACTTTTTATACAAAACCTTCCCAGTCATTGACTAGATTGTTAGCACTTAGGCCTATTTGTCGTCCAATTTTTTTATTTCTTAGTACATATTCTAAGCGTTAGCGCGCTTTTGCTAGGTCTGTGATTCTAAGTCACACCTTAAACGTATTTTGGTACCTCCACGCTGTACTTAAAGTTTCGTTGTATTACCATTTTAAAGCAAATCATACTCAAATGTACGAAACAGTAAAACACATCTCTAAATCAAAAAAAGGTTCCATTCAAACTCAAGCGCATATAACATCACAAGCATCGAAAAGTGCGAGCAAAAAAATCATGTATCTAAAAAAAACGCAGCATCGTATTCGCGAGAGGTGAAAAAGGTCAGAACTTCGACAGAGATGCATTTTAGCAACTAAATCTTTAAAATGTTAATGTCGTTTTGGCAGACAGTGAATAATATCGCGTCATTATTTATAAGCGCGTGCGCATTCTGTCTACATAATAATATGCCAATGACATTTTTAACGAAAGAACTTTAAAATCCACTTCTAAAAGTATTATTAACAGTCGACAAAACATGTTTTAAAATAAAATACCGATTATTGTATTTATTTACGTGAAAATTGTCGTATCCTTACAAAATATAAGGAAAAGTAGACTACAAAAAACCTTTCATGGAGCAAATTTAGTAGAATACCTTGCAACTCGAATAAACCCATGTTACCACTCTGACCTTTACACATGCACAAAAAATAAGTCCACAACAAGTCAAGCATAAACCTACATTTTATTCTATGTCTACTGTCTAGTGCAATAAGACCTAAGGACTATCTCATGATTGTAGAAATATTTAAAACTCATGGTTTTAATTATCAAGATGGCGGCATAAAAACAGCTGATGAATTGGTTCCAGTTGGGAGCCCAAGGTCCCTCACGAAGGCCGGAATCCGGTCTCGGAGATATTACGGGAAAAGTCACTCTCGCTTTCAGGGAATATAAGTACTAAATACGAACTAAAATGACATTTATTAACTTAAAATTTGTACAGTCAACATCAAAAGTAGCTAACCATTTCGAGTTTTCATATACAATGTGTTTTTTTTTTATTCGAAAAACTTGAGGCGTACATTCCTTGAGCTGAACAGAGGCATACTCGTATTGTCAAAGAAAACGAAAAAAAATTTTGAGCTCTTAAAGAAACTGCATATTAGCTGATAGTGCATTTTGTATGGGAGGTCAAATTTCTGAATAAAGATTGGTGTGGTTGGTAGAGTGCATCTCCATGGTAGTATGCTTGCCTTCTACTCTGTGGGCAGAGGAGGGTTCGATCGCCGCCCAGGACGAACATTTGTGTGATGTACACGAGTATTTCTTCTGTGTCTGGGTGTAATTTATCTTTTTATGTATGTATATCCGTCTCTGGTACCCATAGCTTTGCTTAGTTTGGGATCAGATGACTTGAGTAAATTGTCCAAAAAAAAAAGTAGTTTATATGACTTGTCTCCGAAATAGCGGATTTGAAACGAATTCTGGCCAAAAAGGGTCCTTTTTCTTTTTGCGTTCATCTCATCATATCATTATAACATCTCATGAAATGTCCACTACAGGACAGGGAGCTCCCTCCAGAATTATAGCTTTTGCTGGAAAAATGTGGAGGGGAAGTACCATAGTCAAACCGCTTGTCAGCGTTACGGCTGGCACCATGGACCGCAGTTGTAGGTGACCGCAGTAAGTAAGATGGTATGATACACAGGAGGATGCTGCTGCCCATCCTATGTATGGGATGGTACTATTCAATGCCGGCACCACACGGGACCGGGCGTACACCTACATAGTTACAATCCTGGTAATTCCCACCAAACACTACTTGTGACTATCTGGTAACGTCCTACTTTCCCAATAACTCACTACATATTGTTCACGGATCGATTATCGATCTGTTTAGTTAAGGGGAGATAATTACTACGGCGATACAGCTGATAAACTGGCTATCAGTGAGTTCTACCCTTGTTAACGGTTTCCCAGGGCGAACGGAACACGTGGGTTCATGGGAGATCGAACACCAATACGAACTTATTATTACCTTGTTATTGATATACTAAACTACTGGTTGATGGCTTATTGGTCAGGTTAAAGAAAATATGTATATAACATAAAGCGGAGTGCATCGATGGAAATCTGGTGTACCTATAAAAGGTTCCGAACTGCACGTAACTAAGGAACACGACTAAACGTCTTTGGAACATTGTCGGGTTTTACAGTTAGTTTCACAAAACTTCTGTAAAGTCAAAGCTCTTTTAAATCTATTAGTATTACTAACACCTTGTAAATGAAACAGAGAGTGTTTACAGTATATTTGAATACTAACTTTACAGAAGTGCAATAGTTGTCAGAGGTTCTAGTTTTCTTTAATATAACGCGGTTTATTAAACCATGTAAATCAAAACTATTTGTTCCCTGCAGTGAGAGATAACTCGAATCTATACCTTCTTATTTACAAAATGATACCTAGTAAATGTTATTTCAAACAAGGTTATCATATTACATAAATGTCATTGTGCTTATATCACCCAGGCAGTTATAATAATCGGTGCATTGCCAGTGTTGCCACATCGCTTATCGCATATTTCAACAATTTTACCTCTCATGTGAAAGTCCCGCCCCAGCTATCTCCCGTGACGCAAGCATAGCATACCGATTCCGTTGAAACAAAGCGAGGGGATTTTTTTTACATTTCATTCCTACGCTCTACGTTCAAATGAATTATAAACCAACAATCATACGCCCGCCCCGACAAAATAAAACGCGTTTTCTAATAAGTATGACAGCCGTTAAAATCTAATAAAACAATATAATATTTCACGCCAGTCAATAATTGAACGCAATGCACTATTCCAACAATGCTCCAATCAGATTTCATTATTTTCAATTTGGTACCGCGTTACTTTATTGTTTAAATGGAACGCGTCAATTTTAATTTTGGAACGTGCCGACCTTTTTTGACGCCTTCTATTCGGCCAGTAGCATTCAAATTAAAAACTTCAAATAAATTGTTTAACGAAACTATACCAGTATTCTTTTTCAACACAGTTCGAAATTAGAATAAAAACGGTATTGTTCCGCACGTTGCGTTTTGTGCAGATAAGCAGCTGTGAGCGATTCGAATTTTGAACTTTTCAGTTAACGGTAAATTTTGTGTTCGTTTTATTTTTCAGTTGTCTTTTTTGCTTTAAATAAGAATTTTCTTTCTTTTACTACTGTTTGTTTGATGGTGGCGATAACCACGGAAGTGACAGTAACGACTTTCGTGGGAATGTCGCCGCCGACGTAATTATGTCTCCGAGGTCCTGCTAAGTGGCTCCAAACGATCTGATAATGCACTTACACTTTGGGGTTGAGTTAATGACAATCTGTGCTTTCCCATGAACTTATCGCGTGTTCAAATGTTCCTTCTCAAGCGTTAGGCACTTTACATAACTCCATAAAGCTACATCTAAGGTGGTAAATGGCCTAGATATAAGTAGAGATAGTCATTAAATTATAAAAAAATCTAACACAAATAACGATGTTAAAATTTTTTTTTCTTTATCGCATGTTCAAATGTTCCTTCTCAAGCGTTAGGCACTTTACATCACTCCATAAAGCTACATCTAAGGTGGTAAATGGCCTAGATATAAGTAGAGATAGAGTCATTAAGTTGTAAAAAAAAAGTCGAACACAAATAACGATGTTAACATTTTTTTTTTCGTAAAATAAAGATTCCAGTGCGGCAGAATGGAATGTAAGTAATCGCATCCTATCGCAGAATTTTTAAAAATCTGTCGCGTCACTAAGAGCGGTGTCAGTTTTTATTTTTTAATAGGCTATGACTATTATCATTCTGCCATAAAGAAGTCGATACTTTACGAAAATAAATTGTAACTGCATTATTTGTGTTGAATTTTTTTTAATAACTTATTGACCTTATGTCTATTTATGGGCCAAGTTGCGAGGATCCTTACATTTGAGTTTCTGTTGCGAATTAGTTCCATGGGCACTATTTCGGTACACCCATGGGGTACAGCGCCAAAATGGCGTCAATATGGTAGTTTAGCATCCAGTGTACAGAAGTATATAGTATATTTTGAGATCAGTGTTGTAAGTGCTACTTCTATTTTCAAATTAAACCCAACGGTTAAAGCCGTTGCACCGATTTCCGCCAGGTAACGATTCAAGTGCAGTGTGCTTACACGTACGAGATAAGGCTGTGGCATACCAGCCTTGGACTTTGCGATAAGCTCAGTGGGCCGTGACCTTAAAACCCGGGAACTTATTACCGGCGAACTTGCGGGAAAAAACCGTTACATTTTTTATTCATAACTCTGTCTACTGATGTTAGGTCTTTTTAAGGTCTTGCTTAGTAGTAATACTTAGTACTTAATTACTTTTTTTACGCGTGATTCACTTTTATTGTTAACATATTATGCTATGATGATTCAACTGAATCTCACTTTAGATCATAAAATTAATGCACTTTGTATGTTTCAGTCATAAAGACAACTAAGTAGTAGCATAGAGTAATATAATACTGGGCGTGCAATAAGACAGTAAAATCGGATCTTTTAATATTGAAATTGTTTTTTTTTTTAATCAAACCTTTTACTTCAATGTGTCAATCTTTTTGAAACGAAATTTCAATTTTTTTATGTTATTTAAGGCCAAACAAACGAACCTAACCTCACCTCAGCGTAAGGCTATTTATCATCGCGACGAAACCGAGCCGTTACCTATAGAAGCGAAAAGCGCCGATATTGTTTACGAGCATAAACAGTACTAATTACTTACTTACTCATAGTATCATCGCCGATGTCGGCGCTAATTTGCATCGGCGCTGTTCTTTTGTTATAACCCATCGTCGACCTCATCTCTGTCCTCAAGACTTGAAAGAGGTCAAGAGTAAGCCCATTGACAATTAAAAGAAAATCGGTATCGTCTCATTGACGACGGCGCAGTGGACCAACTCCGTAAATCTTTCTCTGTGAAGAATCATTCTTTCCCTTTAATCTAAAGATTCCATAATTATGTAAATCTGTATGTTTGTCATCACCAAAGGGCGTGAAAATATTTGATGTATCGCCTTATTATTCTGTGATTCCAGTTCTGAGCTTTCGACAAAGATTTCTATTCATTAGTTATTCCAACATCCACTTCAGACGTGGTCGCATTAGACGTGTCCATTCGTTGTACATTTTAATATTTTAATGTATTTTCTTACCATTCAGCCCTGAGATGTTAATATTCTATTGTTGAAAAAAGTCGGACAATAGGTTAGGCGTTGACATTCGGAATTCGAAATCAATCTAACGTCTTTGTCGCCTGTTTAAATTTCGAACGAAAGCAAAAAAGAAATTCCTAAGAAATTCTACCATAAACAAATCCCGAGGCCCTTAACGAGTAAAACTAATTTTGAGTAAGAAACGCAAACAGGTGCTCAATATCCGAACACGCCCTTGAATATAAATATGTTTGATCAACAATATTTACTCAAAACCTATAGTCGACTTAAAAACTTGTGCGTAGGAGTTTCGGAAAATATTCCCAAGCTTGGCTTGTAAAACTGCATAACTGCATAGTTTAAGTTTTCATGTAGTCAGGTCAAGACCCGCTGTTGACACCGATGGTTGACACACGTGTGAACTTTTGATTCTTTGAACTCTTGATTCGATTGTAATTCTCTTTTCTCCATCTAACGCATTCTTCATGGCAATTCGAGTGTCACAAATGTCCCCGTAAAGACATCCATCACAGATTTCGACCCTCAGAATGATGGATAGTGCTCGATGAATGGGAATGTATGTTAATGTCAAATTGAAATGTTAATTTTAGATAATTATCGAATAGTGAACAACTGGATAAATACCAGATACTCGATTCCAGTTCTACGCCTCTGTTTGTTGTTAGAAGACAATTCACACACTTTAAATTTGAATTTAGATAGATAGTTGAGTCTGATGAGAAATAAAAGTTAGCACGTCATTTAAAAACCGCCTGGTAACATTTATTACTAGACGGTAGGTTGCGTTTCGAAAGGCAGCTTTGTTATGCTAATATTTCTTCCAGGAGCTTTTAGACTTTAAGTAAAACAAATAAATCCAAGCAAACAGCATTACGTATGGACGACGCGACTAAAAATTTCAATATATCAAAGCAAACTCTACCAGGAATATGAATAGAACCTCTAGATTGTAAATGGAAAGCTAACAAACTGACAAACCTTTTGACTCGTCAACGTCTGTGACACAATTCTAACTCTTTTGATTGATAACGACTGTCATAAAACATGCCTGGGACTTGCGACGCGTCTATTTCTTAAGATAACTTTTTTTGACCAAAAAAAATTTTACAAGAATGAGATACGTCCTTTTATATCGCGGACGTTGACAAGGAACCACCACAATAAAAATAAGGTATTGTTGAAAAATTCATATTTCATTAAAGAAGATGAGAATTAGAGATATAGAGTTACCATCTGAATTTTAGATATGTTTGTATTTAGGCGGGTTTTACTGAATGGGGCGTATAATGAAGCTAATTGTGTGTGAAGAACATACGATAAGATGAAATATGAATATTTATGGTAATTACTATTATTTCTTTAAAAAAGGGTCAGCTTTGAGTGACGGGTCATCGGCAGAGATCATATTTTGGATTGGCTTGAGAAATCGAAATCTTTTGTTATTTATTATATTATATGTATGACAATTTAACCCTTGAGAATCATACAAAATAGAAATCTCAAAATATCAATAAGACTTTCATCAAATAGCAACGCCTCACTGTCTCGAAGTTAATTTTGACAGGAAGCTGTGTTTCCTTTATACGAACTTTCATATGATTTTTTAAAAAAATTATGAAAGTTTGAACTTCTGTACAAAATCTAGAGTCTAAAAGCATGAAATGTTGATCTGGAATCTCTACCATCCCCCGTTTACTCTAGACGTTGTATGTCAGTCACTCGGTCAGTTTTAGAGATTTCTAAATCAAACTGGATTCCACGAGAGAATCGTAAGTTTAGTGAACAAAACAACGTATTTTATTTAAAGGGAGTCATAGTCGAATAGAAAACCTCCTTCTTTTTTGAAGTCGGGTAAAAAGTGGTATGAAATGTAAATATTTCTGGCTAGTTGTGTACTAAACGATAGTCCAAACGGTTTTCTGTGCATGTGGTGGTTGTTACGAATGTATGCCCCGTGTAGCTGTCAAAATGTTTGTTTTACCTAGCGGAATCCTCTTTACATGTATAGTGTGACGTTAATAGAATAATTCTGGACTGACCTTCTCAATAATAATACTAACTTCATCAAAGAAACGAGCGTGACCGTGAAACGCCATAACATGACCTCTACGAGTAACTACAAGTATAAACTTCCCATGGAAACCAAAACATCCCGTCCATTCTTTCACTTTGAGAGCTTATGAAAACAAAACGCTTTTATGCATGTCATTCATTTATATCATTATTTATTTTATAAATGACATTCATTCAAAATTGGTGTAGGATTCCTAGTGTGACAAACAATAACTTTGTGATACGTTTCGACTCTTTATTTTATAAATTTTTGTTGTTAGAATTTAGGTTTTTCAATCAAAATAAACACCCTTTTTTGTCAATCTGTAGGTTTTCAGGGTATGCTGAAATAGTAACTAAAAACTAATAATTAAAAACCTGCATTTTTTAAATACTATAATCAAAATGTCTGTATTCATACATGTACATCACTTTATTTATGATGTCAGTTAAATAATGTCCCTTCGTAAACTAAGTGGCGCCTTGTATTATTACAAAAAAGCGACAAGAAAAACCTCAGAAACCATTCAAACCCAAATAAAAGGTCACAAGAAAGATACCACAGCACAACATAATGTCATAGTACTACCTATACACTACTATATTTAACCTCACTACCTACAACGGATCCAACTCGAAAATATCACTAAGTTTTTGGCACATTACCGGTGACATAATACTATGACCGAATCAACTTTATTACAAAACCGCAATGTAGGTAGGTAGTCCAAATAACTCTCAACTCCTACGGACGACCATACCAAACTAGGTGTGGTATCTTGGACTTGGAAGTGCCGTTAGGGGGCCCTAAGGGTTATCTAACCTTGCCTGTACAGTTAGAGGTATATTGCCCGCTTCGACTCGTTCGGGCGTTGGTCAACCTTAATATGGTACGTTTGCGGAAATCATTTGATCGAGTACAATTTTTTGCCAATGTAATTTTTTTGAATGAAAGGCCTTGGCTTCTCTAGAGCTTGGCGGAATAAAGGGGAACCCTTTGCTTTGTAGTGGGACATTTTAGGGCCTAGAGGCTAATAAAAATGCTTATAAAACAGCAATTCGATGTAGTGTCAGAATAGTGGTAGTTGTACTTCCTCCACTCCTCTAATTAATTTAAGAGATTTGTCGAAAAATTTACATCCTAATCAGAGTGGGTCAAGCTATGATTATACGTATGTAATTATAGGGGTCAAACATAAAATTGTGCACAGGCGTTCTTATCTTTCATGGGGCTGGGTCCTAAGAGCACTTCGACCTTATGGAATCTTCTGAGCTTTCTCTGCCTTTGCACAGGAATTCCTTATAAACTTAACGTATGTTAGCACTGACGATTTTTGAAAATTCATCCCCTAAGAAGTTTAATAGTTTGCATGGAAATTCGGACTATTTTGGCTTTTGGAACCTAATAGAAACAACAAATGACGTTATTTCTATGAAATGCAAAAGCTACAATTTGATGCCATTAATTATAAATAGTAAATACCAGGCCACTCAGAAAGTATTGCGAAAAATAGTTTTTATATATGGGAGACTGGCCGGTCAGAATCTTTTTCGAAAATATGATTACTTGTAAGTAAAAATATGTGTGTTCCATTTTCAAAATTTCCCTCCACATTTTTTGCGAGCCAATTCAAAGTATCGTGTCTTACTGAAAAATGGATCTGCGCCGGGAACATTTTAGAGCTATGATTTTTTACGATTTCAAGTGTCGCCTGAAACCGGATGAATCGTTCGATAGACTTCAAATGGCATTTATGGATGAAGGCCCCTCCAAGGCAACCGTGTATCGTTGGTATAACGAATTTAGGCGCGGTCGACCAACCTTGGGGGATGAAGAAAGAAGCGGTCGCCCTTTGACGGCTATTACGGAAGAAAACGTGCTAGCAGTGAAAAATTTAATCCAAGATAATAGGCGAATTACATATCAGGAGATTCAGCACATATTAAAGATTGGATCGGGAAGCGTTCACGAGATTCTACACGGGCATCTTCGCGTGAGGAGGATAGTATCGCGCTGGGTGCCGCACTACCTCACCGACGCTCAGAAGCAGGCCCGGGTGGAATGGTGCCGTGATATGCTGAACAAATTTGAAGCAGGCTCGTCTCGGCGTGTTTACGACATCGTAACAGGTGATGAGTCCTGGATTTATCAATACGATCCAGAAACCAAGCGCCAGTCGACAGTTTGGGTGTTTCAAAATGAACCAACGCCTACCAAAGTGAAGCGATCTCGAAGCGGGGGGAAGATTTTGATCGCCAGCTTTTTTAATTTGACTGGCCACTTGGCCTCAATTCCCTTACGAGATCAAAGAAGCATCAACGCCGAATGGTATACTACCAAATGTTTACCAGAAGTTTTTTCTGTTGTGAGCAACAAGCGACCAAACACAGGGCTCCGCGGACTACTGCTCCACCACGACAATGCGCCTGCACACACCGCGCTCAAAACGAGGGACTTCCTGGACAGCACACCAGTCAAACTCCTGGGTCACCCTCCTTACAGCCCTGATCTAGCACCGTGTGACTTCTTTTTATTTCCAAAAATAAAAAACCGGTCAAGTGCGAGTCGGACTCGCGCGCCGAGGGTTCCGATATACCTATAGTATTTTTGGAAGCAATAAAGTCCATTTTCAGGACCGCAAAACTAAATTTGTTTGTAAAGGTTTTTTGCAGATTTCTGAAAAACTGTGCAACTTAGAAAGATCGTTTTATTTTTGCTGTAAAGTTTACATAAACCTCTGTCAACTGTAATTAATTCAGATTTTCCCTTACTCAAACTTCGGAGATAAGGGGGGGGGAATGGTATTTTTTTTGACATTTTTCATCATAACTTGAAAACTAAGAAACTTAAAAAAATACAAAAATATATTTTAAAATGTACAAGTAAAGCCCTTTCATATGATACCCCACTCGACCTAGTAGCGACAATTTGAAATTTGGCCCCCCCTATTTTGGCCCCCTTTACATTAATAATCATACTTTTTTCAAAAAATTTTCATGTGCAATTAAGTTGAGCAACTATATTCTAAAACTATTCCAAATTTCAGCTCGATAGCGTAAGTGGTTGCTGAGATATAGAGGTGTGACAGACAGACAGACAGACAGAGCGGCACCATAAGGGTTCCTTTTTTTTACCATTTTGGTATCGGAACCCTAAAAATCAGCTCAAGGGGATACAATTTTCGTCGCCGGAAGATGCGCTGGCTGCGTTCGAGCAGGCTGTAAACGAGGTGTCTACGGCGGACTGGAAAAAGTGTTTTGAAAACTGGTTCAGACGCATGAATCTTTGTATAGAGGCTGGTGGAGAGTACTTTGAAAAGATTTAATAAAAATATATGTACCTGTAGAACAATTTTTTTTAGTGTCGCAAATATTTCTGAGTGTCCCACGTAAGTTGAAGTTAACAATTAGGTATTCAAGTATGAGTAATGAGAATGATAGTATACGCGTACGCATGTTTTTGTGTATATTTATACCTAGTGTTTGTTCGAGTCATGCTGATGAACTGTCAGGAATGAGTTCAATCCAAGTGGTGCGGGCAATGGCATATAAACCGTCATGTTTGTTTATTTTCTGTCATGGAGATCGTTAAGGGGGGCTATGTCCAGCTGTGGACGTGTTTCGGCTGATATGATGATGATGATATGGTTTTGCTGATATTTTCTGCTGATAAAGTAAGGCCTTCGTAACAAAGATATAATTGTAATATCATTGCTTCGTAATAGGTCCGTTGTGACAGCTGTCAAACGTGTGAAAAAGGTATGAAATATAATAAAAAAATGAACTTTGTGTGTTGGTGATAAGGAAACGTCAAAATGGACTTCTTACGTTTTCCCTACTTCAGGTTTCGGTATTAGCGTCAAACAGTCATCCCTTTTCTCGTGGGCGGCATAATATGATGCAACGTTGTAAACACATAATATATCTTGAAAATTATTATGTGTGACCAATCAATTCATTCAATTAACCACATACAAATATATAAACCTATATTTACAAACAGGTTTACCTGTCAACTATCGACTCAATAACATTTCCTGTGGTAAAATGTATTTTTATTTATCCTTGTCTTTCTAACTACGAGTACACAACGTTGGGTTTGTGGTCCACAATTATCATTTGCTGTCCTTTATCTCAATTTATATTTGTATACTATATGTAAACAGTTTCTCGAAAACGGTTCTAGCGTTTTGATGAAATTAACAATACGAGGGTTTTCTAGGGCGAAAAATCGATCGAATTAGGTCTCGTCTGGGGAAATGCGTATTCTCCGTTTTTTGAACATTTCTTGAAAATAGCTAATTTAATTCTGTTCTACAATCGCAAGCGCTTGTAGAATAGAATGAAAATGTATGGGATTGACATTAGCTAACGAAACGTCCCGTGTGGTGCCGGCAAAGAATAGTACCAACCCATACATACCCGTGGGTGTCGTAAAAGGCGACTAAGGGTTAACTGGAGGATGCGCAGCAGCGTCCTCCTTTGTATCTTACATCTTGCTTACTGCGGTCACCTACAACCGCGGTCCATGGTGCCAGCCGTAACGCTAACAAGCGAGGTGACTATGGTACTTCCCCTCCACATTTTTCCAGCAAAAGCTAGAATTCTGGAGGGAGCTCCCTGTCCTGTAGTGGACGTTTCATGGGATGTTATGATGAACGAAACGTTGCGTGACAGCTAATGTCATTCCAATACATTTTTATTCTATTCTATAGCGTTTACGATAATAGAAAGCCAGTTGACTCAGGGCCCAGTACTTTATCATTTAAAGTCGACGGAACACGTCGCGTCGCCATCGCTTCGTTGCCAACTTTTACTTTACTATTTCCATAGAAAAATAAGGGTAATTAGAAGGAGGATTAAAGAAATAAGTTGTCACAAGGTAGTGAAGGCGTCGTTCTATGGATTTGACGGGTTATTTTGAATATTTCCTAGTGATCATTGATGATTTGACATAAAATTTTGGGACACGTTGGCAGATGTCATCCCATAGTAAAATAAATTAGCAAGGTATCTATTCCGAGCGAAGCAAGGAGGTCCGAAATCTTTGACTATTTCCTTATTTTCTTTCATCTTTACACCATCATCTTCGGTCTTTCTCGCACTTATTCAAATTCATTCATACGATCATCGTCAGTCATGAATAACTCGATTTAAATTATATTAGGATAGGATTGTAGTATTTTTATCGAACGCGCAAACTCTCGCAGTTTCCGCATGCGCGTACGCGTACTCGTATATCTGCAAGCGGCGCCTGCGCATCGCGGTCGACGAACCGACGCCACAGAGTTATTGACACACACATACACATAACATACGCTATATATAGTAGATTTCGTGGCTTCATAGAGAAAATCTTAGGTATTTGATTTTTTTGATTTTATTAGAGATATAAAATCGAGTGGTGATTGCTCTTTTTGTAAAGTTGACTTGGTCAAAATCTGGATGGATCAACCTATTGGCATAACAACTAATGCGTTTCTGAGCTTCGGAAGGCATGTTAAACCATTGGTTCCAGTCATTGAGTAAAGTGAAAGGCTATTTGGTGACTTAAAAACTCTGATATGATCCTGTAAAACGTCCACTGCTGGACAGAGATCTCCCTCAGAGTGCTCAAGAATAATGCGTGATATAATTTGGGGGTTTTACCATAATCACAACCCTTATTATCGTTGCGGCTGGCAAAATGCCTTCGAATGGTTGGTGACCGCAGAATGATGGTACACCTAACAGCACGTCAGTAGAAACACTTTGGACTGTATACACACACAAGGTCGCTGTTGCCGATTTCCTTATCGCCTTTTACAACACCCTCAAGAAGGAATAGGGTTGTGATATTCTTAACTGGCACCACACGGACGAAATAATCCAACTTTTTTTTTCTTTCATGAAAATGGGCTTACTCTTGACCTCGATCTAGTCTTGAAGACAGAGATGACTTCCTACTAATATTATAAACGCGAAGGTTTGTAAGTATGGATGGATGGATGTTTGTTACTCTTTCACGTAAAAACAACTGAATGGATTTTAATGAAACTTTACAATAATTTAGCTTATACATCAGAATAACACATAGGCTACAATTTATAAAGATATTGTGTGAATTGTTCAATTCTGCGCAGACGAAGTCGCAGGCACCAGCTAGTAAATTATAAATTGAAATAAATAAGTTCTTGTTATAAAAATATTTCGTACAGCTCAATTAGAATAATTTTAATTAACTTTCTAATTCAGCAATACTAAAGACCTCTATCACATACCTATATGTACTCGTAGGTACATTGTCGTAAGTACATATCTATAAAATTATATCAAAGCTCTGCCAAAAGCCGAAGCCAAGACGCTGACCGCAGCAGTAGCAAAATTAACGGTACCATGACAACAACACGGCTCGTGTATTCCAAATTTGAATCGCGGTGCGCGTACGCATAGCGTCGACGCGAAATCGTGCGCACTTTTTTACTTCTTGTTTGTTGTGGTTGTTATTCATGAACGTAAACACTTATCGATCTTATTGGTAACAGATGTATTTATCGTTCAGGATATCAAGAATTCTAAGAGTTAGTTGAAAGGTCCATCTATGTTTTGTTGACAAAGAAAATATTGTCAACTAGATTTGGGTGTAAGGGACGGCGTACCGAAAACTGAAAGGGCGTGCTCAGTCAACGAAACTGAACAACTTTCCCAAAGAAACATACATATGTTGGGAAATGAAAAAATTTTTGACCTCTCCATACAAATTGCCTTCTCTGGTCGAACAGTTTGTAAGGAGAGGTCAAATTTTTTTTTCATTTCCCAGTATATGTTTCTTTGGGAAAGTTGTTCAGTTTCCTTGACTGAGCACGCCCTAACAGTTTTCGGTACACCGTCCCTTACACCCTGTAGTGAGTTGCAGAAATCTTACTGTCTGATATTTAAATCTAACTCTTTGAATCTCTTACTCTATTAAATATCAGAAAGTAAGATTTCTGCAACTCACCATAAATCTAGTTGACAATTGGTTAATGATTCATTGCCCTTTAAAAAGACATGGACTCTTATCCTCTCCTCTATGCTAGTAGATTATAATCATAATGACAATTTGCACGCATGTCCTGTTTTCAATAAGAATATTTCAGTGCTTCAAAATTGGAATCATGATAACTCGCACGCAACAAAACTGTTCTAAGAATTAGGAGAGCACATTTCTAAGGCCCTAGTTCGTTTCAGTATCAGAACGGCATAACCTATCCTAAAGCCACGATCACACCTAGCTGAATTCAAAGACTAATCCGGCATGCATTGCTCGTTGAAGTAAAGATATTGCAATTAACATAAGCAAGCCTCCCAGCAATGTATGCCGAATTAGTCTTTGAATTCAGCTGGGTGTGATCGTGGCTTAAACCAGTATAAGCTTGAGCTTGAGTCTTCTTTGAGATGGAGGGAGTTGAACTGACAGGGATGCTGCACCGACAAGAGCCTAGATCTTAAATTAAAGAATAAGAGTCTAACATTACTCGGGACTTCGTAGCTGCCTAGAGTATACCAATGCACAATGAGAAAGCATATTTTTTTTACTCCATCAAAACATCCCATAAAATGTCCATTGCTGGACAAAAAAACAACAAAACACGTGGCATCATTTGGAGGGTATGTACCGTAGTCACCACGCTTGTTGGCATAAGAGACCGCCGTGACTGGTGACCAAACAGACGGACGCTGCTCACTGCTACTCATCCTTTGGTGGAACATCCCATAAGACACCACCCGCGGAGATATAAGGGGAGTTATATTATTATTATAGTACCTGGGCGACCGAGCTTCGCTTTATAATAGCCGCAGATGGTGCTGTAGGTTTCTGTCTAAAACGCGGTATTTTTAAAAGGCTGTGTATTAACGTGCCACCAAAGAGTAAATTTTTACCAAATAATATCCACCAAATTTTGTCTACCAAAATGGATAAATGTACACCAAATTTGCTTCTGGCACTTCGCCGGCCGCTGCCGCGGCACGCTCGCTCCGCTCGTTCGGCTCGTGCGTTGTGGTCGCAAGATAACCTAACACAACCTAACCGAACCGGTTACCCAAATTTGTTTCATCAAAATCGTCAGAGCCGTTTTCGAGAAACCGATTACAAATATATATATATATACAAATATTGCTCGTTTAATAGTGTAGGATACTTATGATTTATTGATTTTCGTAGGTTTTTTTTAATATAGATTATAAAATCTGCTAAATTATTATATTTAACCGTAGTTAAAGTGTGTGCGTGCATAGAGCCGGAAACTCGAAGCAATTCGAACGCCATACTCCGTAGATACCCCAAAACTGCGTAGGCGCAAGGTGTTTGAACTCTGCTTAGATGGTACTTTAAACGCAATTTGGACCATGGTTATTTTCTAAGAAAAAAAATCAATTTCGATCAATTTTCGAGTTCAGAAAAGTTGTGGTTTTGGGTATAAGTAGTAAAAAACCGATTTAATTACTTGGTTCAATAGAGTAGTTCTTTTTCCCTTAGATCGCCTTTTTGTAGGAGATTCTTATACAGAGCGTAAAAAGACATCTTCCGAAAACCGAATCCTAAGATTATGACCATAAAACTGACCAACTTTCTCGATACAACCTTGTATATGAAGTATCAGTTTTCTTAACTTCCTAGATGCAGAAACTTGTTCCTTCTCATGGTCTGAATCCTCCGTTTCACTTTTCTGGAGATGAAAATAAAAGATGAGAAGAAAATGTGAAACTTTTACTGTTTAACCCTATACGGGAAACATAAATACTACCTATATTTCTTCCTGATTGCATTCAAAATGGCTGCTTAAATGCAGCTTGAAACCAGTTACAGTATCTATTCAGGCCTAGGTAATTCCGATAAACATAATTGCCTTAGCATTTCCAGTTTAGCAAGTCTATGCAACTATGTTTATGTATTAGTTAGCCTAAGCCCTAAGCTTATTCTCACGACTTTGCTTTAAAATACGATCGTCCAAGATATACCTGCCCGCCTGGTGCAGTGGTAGTGCAACTGCCTGCTAGGTTCTGGGTTCAATTCTCGGTCGGAGCAGGTATCCGGATGATAAGTTTCGCTAGCACGGTAAAGTTAGCACTACGTTTAGCCCTTGGTATAGTGTTACCAAAGATTTCGGACCTCCTTGCTTCGCTTGGAATAGATACCTTGCTAATTTATTTTACTATGAGATGACATCTGCCAACATGTCCCAAATTTTTATGTCAGATAATCAATGAACAGTAGGAAATATTCAAAATAACCCGTCAAATCCATAGAACGACGCCTTCACTACCTTGTGAGGAATTATTTATTTAATCCCCCTTCTAATTACCCTTATTTTTTTTTCTTTGTGTGTTTTTGCTGGTTTAGCTTGCACGGTTTTGGCCCCGTGCTAACGAATCGTCTCTGAATGACACCCAAAAAGTTTTTTATTGACATTGATAGGAATGTTTCAAAAATGATTACCCACTTACCATCTACTTACATTATTGGTATGAATATCCCGTTATACGCGACTTGTTTTGATCAATGCCACCTAAATAAACACACGTGTCCAGCTTTACCGGTTTTAGATCACAAAAAGACGTAAAAAGAAACGCGCGAAAAATCGGGCTGTTTTCGCGATTGAACATCGATAGAGGAGTTTACAAACAAATATGAGGTCGTCGCACTCGATACTCGTACGCGAGAGAGAGACAAATACTATAGTTGCGTCCATGTGGAGGGAGGACGCGTAAGCAAAGAGGTTATCAACCCCTCCAGTGCACAATTTATTGTTTTCTAAGGAAATGTACCCTAAATTTAAGGTTTTTTTTGGAAGATCAAACTTTTTACGGTTCGAATCAAAATTGCTAAGTTTAAACATGAAACGTTTCTTTCAAATATTCTATGAATTGGTGAATTAGATATCTTAGTTATCAATCACATTGTCTTTTTTGTGATTTCTTTTTTAACTGTCCGCTAACATTTTGCTCATATGACAATTTAAATTAAAATGGTTTCATAGTAAAATCTAACCCGTATTGTGCGCAGGCGGTTATTTTCTAAACTTTTAAACTGGATTCCAAGTACGCTCCACTGCAATTACTCTTCTAGGGACAAAATTACGCTTATTAAAATAATAACTGGCCAGTTCTCACAGTTAAGCTAAATGGTCGGGCCAAAGAGTCTCTAATCTCCTCCCTCCGCTGTTAAATCATCGACATTCTAAAATCGTGTAAATCTTTTATCTACCTATTTCATATTTTCTTCGGTTTTAGTATTGATAATATTACACCTTACAATAAAAGATAATACAGGTAGCTGCGAAGCGAGTTTGCTTATTCGCTTGTGTTATTTACATTGACGTTTTAACGAATGCATATGAGTTATTTATTATTACAAAAACAGCTTTGGACTGTCTCGTCCGTTAAGATTAACAGGCTTTTTGTGGCGTTGTCTTTTATCTCCTTTTGTTTTGTTATTATTAGTTGCCGTTTACAACATTCTTTGCGTCGCAGTGTGTACTAAATACTATTTAGTTTGAATAAAAGCATGGCCTAATAATCAATCAGTTTAGTACCTTTAGGTTTCCTACTATATTAAACGCTAGTACACTACAATGTAATGCTAATGTGCAATATTGTGTCATCAATGTCAATCCCATATATTTATATTCTCTTCTACTAAAGTAGGGCCAATGTAACAAGTCCGTTTTGAAGTTTCCTTTAAGGGGCTGATAAGAGCTGAATTACCACTCTTTCTAACAAAGGGCATAATGAGCGTGCTAGATCGGAGCGGATTCGCGCTATTTTACGTTTTTCGCTCATTTTTGCATTTTCCTCAAAATCTATACCCATAATATCAATTATAAAACAGCTATATTTTATGCATAATGTATTGAATAATGTGTAAAAGTTTTGGCATCATAGATTAATGGGTACTTAAGAAAAACGGTTTAAAAGCAAAAAGCAGAGGTAACTTTGGATTTTTTTTATGGCGTACAAAATACATATGTTTAATAGTGTTTCGGAGTCGGCCATATTCTTGAAAAGATGCTTAATTATCTCATCATTTTTTTTCGCGGTCATATATTCATCACTTTTCGTTCAAAACCGTGTTCAAAACCTGCTCAAGTGAAGCGTATTTAGGTCTTAAACCAACCAGCCCCTTAAACCAACACATTCAGAATTTTATTTTTGTTTGCAGGTCATAATACCATACGTTTGACAGCTGTCACAACGGACCAGTATATCCCTACAAATTACGATAGCCCTACTTTAGTGTTTATTTATGATAGTAGAAAACCACTTACTAATCCAGGACCCTAGTTCAGTCTTCAAAGGTAGAAATAGAAACTAATTACGCAATAATATCAGCCTTGCAGGATGTTTCAAATTAAAACTGCCTCAGTAAATTAAAATCAAAGCCAGTAGCGACTAGCATGCCAGCAACTATCTCGCTTGAAACTTGTGTCGGCGGCGCAATTAGAGGTGCATTCCGAGGAGTGCGTAATTTTTTATTTCTTTTTTTTTATATAATAATTGTATGGGACATCTCTGGATAGTTGACGACGTAATAAGACCGGATAGTTTATGAACTTGGTTTAATACGAGGATTATGTGGACCTGTTTTTTGTTTAGGTTTTTCTTTACTGACAATTTGTTTTTGTTTATTTACAGGTAAGCAGACATTTCAGCGTCATTTTGGAATTTTCTTCTATGGGTAAGAAAAAAAATCTTTGTGGTTTTGTGACTTTAACCCTCTGACCAAGAAGCGGTTAAAAATCTTGATCAAGGTTAGATCGTCGTGACCCTAACGGTCATAATAACTAGAGAGTATCCTTGCTTCGGAAGGCACGTTTAGCCGTTGATACCGGTGTTGAGATATTATAGGTAGATGGTGGTCGTTAAGTCATGTCAGAGACCATTTGGTGGTTTAAAAATTCTAAACAATTAGGTTAGTTAGGCTGACCCCCGGTCGAATGATGCCTAAACAAATACTAACAGCCGACCTTTATTATATAAACAACATTTTATTCATGAATCATTAGTTGGTAGGAAAGTTCTCTTTTCTAAAAGGTTCTTCAAAGGTCCATAAATCTATATACTTAGTACCTCCTTACACGGTGGTCTCAAAAAAATCATTTGTTTAAACGCCTTTACGAAAAGCTACTAAGTAGAATAGTTAGCACAAACTATTGATACATTTAAGATTGTTGAATTAACGTATTATGTAGCCGCCATTTTTGTTTCTGTTTTAAAAAAAGAATAATGAAATGTAGGACGTGTGAAAGGAGTCGAGTCGTGACTAACCCATTTTGAAAAAATCTATTTTGGGTCAAGTGCATGTTCTACTTAGTTTTGGTGCTTGGAACCACTTAAAATTTCTTTGTTTTTCTAACGCTGCACGCACAAGTGTTTTAAGATTATGTGAACAGACAGACAACATAGAATATTTAAATAATATTCAAAGGGCATCCAACTTTTGAAATCATAATTTCGACTCTAAACATCAATCATTTAATGCGCACGTCAAAATTAAGTTTTAGCGGAAATTATCCGAAAAAGCACTTTGTTTTGAAAAGTAAAACAGTCCATGATATTTTCTTAAAAATTAAAATGATTTACTAATATCATTACTACTTCTTCCGCGTATCCACTGCGAGCGTTCACAATCACTGCTAAGAGTGGCGACTCTGTAAAGAAAAATACAAAAGCTTCTCGTTATGGAAATTTTTGAGCTTTTTCAGTAACCAGTTTAACCTACTTATGTCACCAACTTCAAACAAAAACTTTATCCTTATATCACAAAAAAGTAAAGTTGTAAGTCCTGATATGACAGTTCAAAAGGTTATACTCTAAAACAAGTGGGTTACTATAATGCTCCGCGTACTATCTGTATCATCCTTTTTTTGTCCGAGTAACCCAGTTTCTTATCTCTTTTAAAATGGGTTGCTTATAGGGTTAGTAAGGCTGTCCAAAGTGTCCAATCGCTCCACATACTAAATCATCCCACTAGAAATCTGTTAAAACTGTACGACTAGGTATAAATAAATAAAAAATTACAACAAAATTTTACAAGTGTAAAATTTATTCGTTTTATAGAGAAATACAAAGATAGTAGTACCACTTTCAGAGCTGTAAAATTCAAGTTGTTTTATTGATTTTATCACTAAATTTGATACCTTTTTAAAAGAAAATACAACTTAAAGTTTTACAAAAGCCTAAAATTTGACAAGTGTAAAAAAAATTCGTTTCATAGAGAAATACAAAGATTAGTACCACTTTCAGAGCTGTAAAATTAAAGTTGTTTTACTGATTTTAATCACTAAATTTCTTTTCAAATAAAAATTAACCTTTTGTCCCGTATTTCACTCCGATGAAATTTTGATTAAATTATAGATAGATGAAACGTTAATTCAATTCTAAAAATTTTAATGAAAAAGGAAAGGAAAATTCTATATTCAAACTTAAAAGTAATAAATAAAACAGCACTGAGACGGGCGACCCCAGCTCAGCGTAATGTTATACTTATGATGATTAAACATTAGTGTAGGACGTAGTCATCAACAGCTCTCTCATGCCCTTCTCAGGAAAAATGAAAGCTAATGTCAATAAGGCCATTGCCTTGAAACTTGAGTTGCCAAAATTATCAAAGCTTGAGTCATCTAATGAAGCAACAAAATTCATGCATTTCACTTTCAAAACATTTACAAAAACGACCAATATCTTATCATCCTAATACGACCCATGTTGGAGCGTTGCCCATTACGTGAAGAGCCTCTTTTTTTGATTTTTTTGTTTTGTTTTTACCCAAAATTCGTTTGGGTCTAAATTATACACGCACGTGTACGAGAAAAAAAAGGATATCTAGTCACGACGTAGTAAGTTTAAGAGGTTACGGAGCTGAAAAAGTGGTAAAAAAGTCTCGTTAAAAATTAAGGTATTTAAAGAGATTAAGTACTTTCATATAGAATTAATACTTGTTAAATAGTTTTTTCTTTTTATTATAATTTGTTATTCTAATTTAATTTTACGTATGGTTAATTTAAAAAATTATTTACGTTTTCTTTAGGCTAGATTATCAATATAATTCATAAATTATAATGACTTGAGAAATTTTAAAAACTAAAAATATCCCTTATAGACTCTGAAGCTTTAATATGAGATAATCAAAGCTTTTTGAATTTTGTGACTTATCCACTTTTAAAGTGGATAAGTCACTTGGTGAACTCATGAATTGCTGACTGGAAAAGTTGGGTCTAGAGTAGACAAAGTGCCATTTGACGAAAGCGAACGTCATGGAATGAATAGGATGACATTTGACATATTACATCATGCCATACATTTTATGACGTTCGCTTTCGTCATTTCTAAATTTAATGTCACGTTGTCTAGACTTCAATATCTCAAACGAAAATGAAAAAAACTACCAACAACTTTACATTTACACATTTTTCTATATAACAGTGTATTCATACGTTGCGTGGGTGCATGAATCTTCTACATCCACAGATTATATTTTACCCCTTCGGCTTGAGCACTTAAAGTAATTACCTTCTGGCATTATAAGTGTGGTTGTCTTTTAATAGTCCTATTAGAGTGGACGCCTACGCAATTATTCCTAGAATCCTTATGAAGGGACTTTTCAAGTATCGTGTTAAGAGGAACAGAGTCGGAAACATGTTATCCGACTCTTTCTTTCTTACGCTCGCTCGTAAAGATTTGGGTTTCGAACAAAAAATTGTTTTGGTTTTTTTTGCTTGCGTAGAAAATCTTTTTTTCTTATTGGACGTCGTAAATATAGTACGAGTGGTTTTTTGTGGGGGGAATTCAAATTTCAAGTCAACGGTCATTTGAAGCGTGGCTTGCTTTAATCTGGGGAATAGTTCAAAATGGTCCCAAATCACCGTAACTGACCATTAAACTGATAAAAGAAAGGGTAAAATATTAATAACATAAAATTTTATGGGATTCTATCATTCTTATGAGACGAATTGCCTTTTAGTTTTAGGGTGGAAATTATCCAAATTGACCATACTTAAATTGAATTTCACATAAAATTACCATAAAACAAGTTCATCTAAAACCAAATAAAAAATGGTGTTTTATAGCACACAATATTTCGCGGCTAATCTCTATTGCGCCGTTTTTTTTTTCTTATCAGAATTCGTATTTGGGTCATGTCTAATCTGTTTTGCAAGACTTGTTTGTTAGAAAACTATAAAAAAATTCGCTTCACTTTTTAATCAAAAAACCTATGAAACATAAAATGTTGTCATAAATCTTGTTGTTATTATTTGTAGCGTATTTTATTTACTAGATGTAACGTTATTTCACTATGATATGCAGATTGCAGACATCAATTGTAAATCCATTTATCCATCAAAGATTTAATGTATCTTGATTTAAGACTCAGTTATAAAAAAAACTATTTAATAATTGACAAGATAGAGTGGAGCATCATCTATTCTATTGGAAGGGATGCTGCGACGCTAGATGCAATCTCTTCACGCCGTGGGTCAACGACCGCCTGAGCGAGACTGCAATACGCGCATGAGCAGGACAACAACGATGCTCTGCGCGTACGCACAGAAAAGGAACGAAAATTGTTGTATTATTGTTATCCTTTCTGAACGTAGGCGTGTGTGCGTCTATATTTTGTTATTGTTTAGTTTATGCCTCCTTTCCCTACGGAATATCAATTATATTCATCGACTATGACCTGTTTCTATTCTTGACACGTTTTACAGTTCATATTTTATATTCTGTAAGCGACTTTTGACAAAGGGTGGGCGATTTTGACGATTTTATAATCTTAAAACGTCTTTGAAGTTTTAAAGGGCTTAGGCATGCTTTGTGCAAGGTTTAAAGGTATTAAGATTATTGAATGGTCTCTAAATCTTGCTCCCACAGTATCGACACGTCCATCTTTAGAAATATGATTAAATGTATTTGAATTCCATCCACCATAGCGTGCAAGTGTTTAATATTTGATTGAATTAAGAAGCGAATGGTGCACCATTAACATTATCATACAAAACAGAAATCAGAATTTTTTATTAACACTAAGACATCACAACACAATTCTATAAATAATACAATAAATATGTAGCAACATCAAATAAATATTATCGTAAGGGTAGAATACAAAAGTAGAAATAAAAATAAAATCAGTGCTGTGACATCGGCAGTGATAAAAGGGCCTCACTCAGCAAAAGCCGCAGTACGCATGCTGCGACGCTGGTTTTCAGTTTTTCATACCTACATTTTTTTTTTATAGAAAATGGGCTTACTCTTGACCTCGAGCTAGTCTTGAAGACAGAGATGAGGTCTACGATGGAGCGAGCTTGCCCAGAAGAAGCCTATTCACTCGCGACTTGAATAGATTCGGGTTATATGAACTCGGGAACACAGACGCAGGCAGAGAATTCCACTCTTTAGCCGTGCGCATTATAAAAGATGTTTCAAAGCGCTTTGTGCGAATGTGCGGAATATCAACCAAGTATGGGTGATATCCTGCGGTGCGTCTGGACTCCCGATGGTAGAAGGGAGATGGTGGAATGAGCTCGTGGAGCTCTAGAGCACACTCTCCGAATTTTAATCTATGTATCTTAATAATCCATTGGATTATTAATATAATAGTAGGACTAAATCCAATAAAATCTTTGGCTCACCAAGGACACAGAATTTTCCATAATTATAAACATTTCTCAACCTCCCATCTATCCTCTCCTCCTCAATTTCTCCTTCACCTTTCCCTTTCTTTTTAATTTTTCTTATCCTTGTCCTTCGTTCTCGTTTTTTTGTATTATGCCCTTTCCTTTTAAAGAATGTGATTCGATTTCTTTTCCTAATATCCAGAATTCTTATAATTTCTTTAACCGTTCTTTACTACCAAGAAACTCCCTTTGAAGTCTCCTACATAAAGTTAGGATTGTTACACACGGCGGCTTGTTCTAGGGATACATATTCATTAGTGATAGTAGTGTTTGTCGGCTTGCTAGCACGTGCGCGTATGTTTACTCTGAAACTATATTTACGTCTGTCGACCTACCGCAACGATTGGGGGAGGATCCATACAGACAGACAAAGGTTACTTCATTATTAATACTGTTGGAGAAATTGTCGTTTGTTTTATTATAAATATATATAATTGGCAACTGAGTTTCTAGGTCTTATTTTTCTCCGCAGTATGTTATTTTTCGATTTTCCTGCAAAAAAATGAAAAATCCATTAAATAAAAAAAAAACTTTGCTGCCACTCGTTACAGCGTGAAAAGACAGGCACACAAATCTTCTCAAATCCAGTTATGAAATAAATAGCCCTCAAATATGACAGGTCATCTATTTGAAAGTGACAGCTGTCACTAAGGGATCATACCCGCCAAATTCTGCAAGGAGTTCCCACACAAAAAAAAAGATGCACTGCACCTTTACATTCTAATGCACCAGTTTGCTTGATACTCAGTCCTTGCACGCTGCAACCACGAGCTCGCTAACGGATAAAAGCATTCTTCTTTTCACATTCTAATTTTACAAAAACTTCACAATCGCATAAAATGCACTGTTTATTGCTCAAAATACACAAATAGAGGAGGGTCAACTGACCTATTGTGGGACACAAAGGTGGTGACAAGGGATCACGACGAGAATAGGACAGGTTACCCTACGGCATAGTAATGAGGTTTAATTGAGGTTATAATGAGAATGATGGATACCCTGAGAGTTAGGCGCGATCATTGCCATGATTCAGCTTTTTTTTTCAACTTCAAGACTTCACATACCCTCCTGCCTGTGTAAACAAAACTTCTTTTTCACATAAAATCGTCGAAAATATTAAATTATTTTGAGATGCTTCTAGTACGAGTATACTATGCTAACAAATTATAAATTTTTGTAACCGTTCAAAGACTTAGATAAATGAATCGCCCCACGCTTTTGACAGCCACAAAACTATTACTATTTTCGGGAAAAGATGTCCTTCGTGTACCGACACACCTGCGGTACTTACTGCATCGTCGCGGAGGTCCCGCAGGTGTGTAACACCTACTGGCGCTAAGGTCATTATTTGTGTTTTTTTTTATTGGTGTTTATAGGTCACCATTCAAATTGTCTATGTATGCTATAATTTTTTGGATATCATTGCAATTTCCACATAATCACACCCTGGACACTACATAAATCGAGCGCGAATTTGGAATTGAAAGGTCGCGTAGGCCCGCATTTTCAGTACAAAGGACCCTCAGAAGGAGCACGAGAATAGGGAACATGCATAAATTTTTGTAGTCACATTTATTAACAAAATATGAAAATACCGTAGTAGAGATGACAAAAAGTGTAATTAAAATTTAAATCGGCTAAGAAATACGGCCGATATAAGCATTTAAAACTACTAATTAGACAGAGAGATCCGACATGAATAGTGACGTCACAATGCACTACGGCCATATAAACTTCATATTAAATTCCGTTTTGCTAGAAAGAGACAGAAACAAATCTTCGATGGCTCATATCTTTTTTAATATTATAGTTATTCGAAAAATTGTTTTACAAGACTGTTTATTGCATGAATGAGAATTAATTTTTTGAATAAAAAAAAATCGTGCATGTTCCCTATCTCGCGAGCGGGTGCGCGCGGGGGTGCGGGGTAGATTGCAAGGGGGGCGGAGAGTGTCCGTTCTGTATTATAGTACTATTACTTTATTCTGTGACATAAGTGTACAATTGTGTGTGTGACGTAACGAATTGATATACTTAGTACGCGAAAACAAAGTGAATCACGTTGTCATCGGCTATGAATAAAATAATTCATTGAAATACCTATTTTATATCACGCCAGACGGCTAGTCGGCTAGGGTTTTATATATAGTTTTATCGTACAAGCATGTTTATTGTTTTGCACCACAGTTTTGCACGCATGCAACTTGGAGGTCATTCATTATTAAGTAAAGTAACTAAAATAATAGGTCTTGAACTAGCCGAACCTATGAAATAGCCGAAATTTTCTTACAGATTAATAAGATCATAATTCCTATAATTCTAATGCTATTTTTTTTCATTTGTCTTATATTTGAAAGTTGACTTCAAGGTTATCAATTTACGCATAAAATAAAGTTTTTATTTTTAGTTTGATATATAAAACTAAAGGTTCGAAAATTGTTCTTCTTAAATGTCGTCCTATTTCATTATTAGATTTGTTATATTTTTTTACAGATAATATTTTTCGAAAATTAAATTTAAGCTTCTGTTAGCTTAATGTCTTCCCAATAATGCCTAAAAAAATAAAAAACATTGGATCTATAATTCCTAAGAAAAATGCAAAAAAGTTAGTACTGAAAATTGAGTTCCCCTAAAATTCGCCATACAAAACGGCAATTTAATAGGTAAAGACCTATTATCCGCTAGAAATGAGGAATACTGTCAGTCGTTGGACACATCACAATCTTTTTTTTATTAAAGTCGCCGTATAAAATTATGTCCATACTTTAAATGTTGGCTATTTGCTTTTTTCCCTTAACATTTTAAAAAAGTCGGGGCTTCGTTTTTTATTTTACCTTACAATGTGACATTTCGATTGATTATGTAACTTAATTTGCATTGATTTATTTTTATCATCTTGCGACTTTTTTATCACTAGTAAGTCTAAAGTAATAAAATTATCTTACTTCAGACAGAATTGAAATATACACAAGAACTTGTAACGCAAAAACTGTTCAAGACCTCTTTTTATTCACAAACTTGGGTAGGTACTTACAAAAGCGCATTACATTTCGCGAGACCGTAATTGGAGCAAAAGGTCGTAGACCGTCATTGGACCCCAAGAGTACGATCACCTTACTAAAACGAATAATAAGGACAATACAACAAAAGCCAGTTGTGTCGGTCTTGTCGTGATTGTTGCCGAGTTGTTCTCATTGCGATCCGACTGGTTGTCAAAGAAAACGTTTAGAAATTTTAGGGTTACATGGATCTGACGTCAGAGTTTGATATATGGCTGATCTTTATATTATAAAGGTTTGTTTACATCTTTACACATTGTAAAAACTGCTATGCAGTTTTTTTAGGGAAAGTCGTTGGAGTTCGTGTGGTTCTAGCTAAGAATACTACCACATGTCGTAAGACTAAGGAATTTTGAACCGGAGGATGGACAGTGTATCATAACATCTTGCATACTGACTGCGGTTAGAAAAAACCGGGATCCATTGTACCAGCTGCAAGTGCTGCAACGCTAACAAGCGTGGTGACTATGCAGCTCAGGTCTGACGCTTGCAGCGCAACTGTAGCCCCAACGATGATCGAAACTAGAACGATGCAAAGTCCAATGTGTCAAGCTTATTGTCTTTTTGACTGCACTTCCCCTCCACCTCCAAAATATAACATGTGTTTTTCTTGTGTAATTCTGGAAGAAGCTGATGTCGACACCAGAGCTTAGCCAGCAGACGTGAAACAAAGTCCGTGACAGTCCGCCCGAAGCTAATTTTTTCGATAATGTATTATAGTTTTATAATATTCCATTACATAGTTTGGAAGGAAAATACCTTCACTAGTTGTTCAATTTAAAGAGTTATTTATTTAAAAACTAAGTGCAATTCAGCTGCCGTACTCCGAAGTGAAACTACGATAATATCGCGCCGATAATTAGTCTATGGTTCGGCCTTTGACAAAGAAATTCCCATACAAAGTAAATTTCCGAACGTAATTGTTGTTGTCAATCTGATAATATCGGAGCTCCGATAAAACTTCGGAGTACGCACCGTGAATAACGATTTTTAAATTTTATTCTCATAAAAACGATAATTTTTGCAACACTGGCGGAGTGTGTGGCACAACACAAGTCTGTAAAAATGAAAAATGAAAAATAGTTTTATTTGATATTTTAGCAATTACATATACATAATTACATTCTGCCAAACTTTTTTAAAGTTTGTCGGCAAAAGTGTAAGCTCCTTTAAATCAAATTAAAATAATAGTAATTAAAATTTAAATATAAACAAATTAATCCAAAACAAATAAATTCAAAATTTTAAATCTAAACAGAACAGTAACAGTCCGTGTCTGCCCGGCTCTCGTCTGCTGAGCCTCCAAAAGGAATGGTGTATAAGTGAACTCTCTGTTGCAATGCATACAAGATCAATGTTCACAAAGTTAAAAACCTTCATGCAACACCTATACAAATAATCAAGAGACAGACACGCTAAATTCTCAGTGTAAACAGTAAATATGCATGAAAATTTGATATCACTATCGTATCATGTTTGTACAGATGCACAAAACTTGCTTTAAACTTGAAGAACTGTCCTTGATAGTCTTGAATAAATAAAGATAAAAAATAATATTCACATAAAAGAGGCTTGTTGTCTGGAAGAAATATTTATTTGCTATTTTGTATCTAGAATCACAAAGCTTTGATTTTGTTAATTACACATACTTATGTAAATAAAAATATACTTATTTAGCAAAACTCTTATACTCGTACAGATATAAATACTACTTATGGACTCACACTACGTCATGCAATTACGGTACATTACATTGAAGGAAACAGTCTTGTCACAGAATATATAATAGTAACCAAACAAATTTGTCTTGTTATTATTTGTACAATTTGCCTTTTAAGTAAACATATTATTATATCCTAGATTAAACGCAGACCTAAAAATCCGCTTAAAATTAAACACTGACTGACACCGCACAGTAAATCGGTGTGTCTGCAGGAAGGAGTCCAAATTCTTTAGGTGTGTCTAATAGTAAAAGTCGAAAAGATACAGGAATTTCTTTGTACAGAGCAGAGTTCTGTTGAACACTGAGAAAGGATCTTTGAGAGTTCATCCCCTCCTTATGAATAAGGTATGATACTTTGTATAAAAGCCTATAAACACAGCTATATCATAAATAACATCCAGTAAAACATCCACTAGTGGACAGAAGCTCTCCCCAGAGAGTGGACGCTGAATCCTCTGATTCACCATCTCTTAGTCGTCTTTTTTTACGTCACCCACACGGGAACAAATCGGGTGCTGCTTATTCTTAGCCGGCACAACACATCTCAGGAACAGATTCCCAAACTTATCTGTCCGGGAATCGAACCTACAGCGCAGGAAGCAGTTGCACCTACCTATCACAACGCCACACAGGCCACACGTACATGGTGTTCTATTTTAACTCTTATGCATAGTTTTGTATTGTAACCTTATTGCAAAGTATCTTTTAACAACAATCGACTTCACGTTCACAACTTCTTACAAACAATAATACCATACGCGAGTACGTTTATGGTAATATTGTTTGAGTTTTTGTATGGAGATATTGTGTTGTGATAATGGTGCGATCTTTATACCCAGAGGCAATTCCCATACAAGACGCATACGTTGCGTCGACAATAGTTGTTTATAATGTACAGTCAAGAGTAGGCTTAACAGGTAGGCTATTGAAATTAGAACGGGATAGGTTCTAATATGTCAAGCTCGACGTGTTATTGACTGTACTAATCATTAGTTTGCTATCGTGCAGGTTCTATTCAATTATTTAAATACAATCGTACGTACATACGTAGTAGAACAATATGTTTTTAATATGTTGTGTTGACATGTTTATAAACTTTCCGTTCTTTATCAAGTCTTTGCTATTACATCACATCACAACAGCTTTTTGTTTTGTACGCTCGACAGCACGTCAGTAGAAACACTTTTGGACCTTACGGCGTGGTAATAGAGTTGAAAAAGTTTCTACCGACGAGCGGTTGACCGTACAATAAAACTTACAAACTGAATGACCGCAAAAAAATGAGTAGGTCTTGTTTAGAAGTAATAACTACAACGTATGTAGGTAGGTACAGTTTTATGCACTCAAAGTTTGTGCAAGCGCTGCAAATATATAACACATTTGTCAAGATAAGTTTTATGGCACTGGTTTTTCAAATAACACCAAAATTCTAACCTCTTTGAGCACAGGTGAAACTCAATTAGAGTGGCACTTATTCGGACGATGATAAAGGGCTCATACCCTAAGAGCTATCCTATATTTTGGGGAAAAAATTCATATCAGGCCAAATTTTTGTAAATGGTTTTAAGAGACTATTTTTGAATCCTCCAAAATTTCAAACTGGAAAGTACCAAAAAAAAATTATACCCCGAAGATGGCGTAGTAGTTCGTTTTTGATGGAATTATTTCGCTTTCGAAATGTCACTTTTGGAGCACATACAACCTATCTACGAGTATGATATAGATAAGAACTATGTAGTGTGCTTTGAAGTTACACTTTTGGAGTAAAAAAAACCTATCTAAGTAGTCCGCTTTTTAAGTATCACTTTGGAGCACGTAAACGTATCAACAGTTTTTGAGAACTTGTTATATTGCAACATTTGCCACGATTCATAACTTCTGCACAATAGTAAAGTTATTATCAAAGTCATTTCAAGTTCCAACTCTCCCTTTCATCCCGACCTACATTACTTTAATTAAATTAAACAAAACACGTTCATTGAAAGTAAAATCAGTTCCCATAAAGTATTCCGTGTTCATTATTTGGTCCGTATCAATTAGTAGGGCTTGGCCCCTCCTACCGGCTCTCTGGTTTTTTTGGGAGATTTAATATGTGGGAACCACTCTTGCACGGAACGCTGGTTCCAGAGTATTTTTTATTCTATGGTCCGTTTGTTTTACTGGTCAGTAGGGATTTAGATTGTCGATTTGTTAAATAAATAGTGTTATTTTTAATTAATTCAATTTTTTTGCATCCCATACAAAACTTGAGCCGTCAACAGAAACTTTTTGTTTATTGTCAGTGGGCTTACTCTCTCTCCTTTTTCGATCATGTGTCTTTGGAAAAGTTGTATAGTTTTAGGCTAGAATTACACGGAGTCAGTATAAAGGGGTCAGTAGAAATACATTGCTTGTTTATTATGTAGATATTCTATACGAAAATACTTGAAAGCAGTATGCTATGACTGTCTAATGAGTGACCCGTTTTAACTTACCCAATGTGAATTCAGCCTTATGCTCTGAGTAACATATTTTTGCACTAATATAAACAATACAGCAAACTTATGATATAGGAAGATTCGCTAACAAAATGTTCACCAAATTGACTCATCCAGATAAAATACTGAGGTTTTCCTTACATAACTTATTGCCTTATTAAAATCGCAAGTTTGGTAGAGATTAATCAGAAGCAAGCCAATAGCTACCAAGTCGGTTATCATGTAAGCCTATAAGGCCACTGACAGGCTAGCAAAATCTTTTCTTTAATTTTTTTGATAAAAAACACGCAAGTTTCTCATTCGTCATTCGGTGGAATGGTCAATATGGAAATTTTGGTTTTTACACATCAATCGCAACATCAATTTCCCACAGGACGTTTAAAATTCACTTGCAACGAACTCCTAAACCCATTTTAATTATAACCCAAAACCGTTTACAACAATCAAAACAGTTGCATAGTTTAGAAAGGATTTACAAAAGATGCAGGCACATTATTCCGCCCAGATGGACTTCAACAGGTCCCTCTTATAATTACGTTTGAGCGCATAATAGTAACATTTGCATAAAACAATATGGGTTTAAAAGAAATCAAAATTAAACTCAAGAAACGCCGCGTCCGTAATTAAAAGTCACCCTGTAGAGTCTTAGAAGAAACAGACTATAAATGCTTTTATTAAATAAAAACGGTTTAAAAATAATAGAATTCAGTTTCATATAGTGTAACTAATTATAACAAACACTAAAGCGATCCAAACCATTCCAAAAATGTCAGCTTCTGACAATAATCTTCAGAACGAAATAGTGCAAGTCTTTGGTGCAAGTATCTCATTTTGTAGGTAATTTCAGTAGTCACCACGCTTGGATGCCCAAGAGACGGAGTGTTTCTGTACGGTTCATAACCAACATCACGACATAAGAACATACTAGTAACGAGATATTTACGTTTCTAGCTCTATTCATCAGTCGAAAATGTTGCAAAACTAAAGACAAAATTTTGTACAAGTTTGCTACGAGTATTAGTCTAGCTATAACGTAGCTGTGAGCACTAAGAAAGGGTTTTTGATGATAATTCATCCCCACTTGAAAGCCCAACAGCACGTCAGTAGAAACACTTTGTACTGTATGACATGGTAGTATAGTTGCAAATGTTTCTAACGTGCGGTTGACCGTACATATCGAACTTCGTGTACACACTTTTTCCATATTTGCATTGGAAAAAAAAATTATGTATTTAGTATCGGTGTTATCTGAAAAAATGCAGTTAAAAGGCTCTTATATAGGACTGTATTGTGTTTACGCATCAAGGTTCCGATAACGGTTGCCATGCAGCGTGAGACTATCGATAGTGTATACCCATACGCCATGCGTCGGCGCATACAACATTGTTATGACTACAACAAGACGTTTATTTGCATTTTACTGATATTTAAGTTATTTACGCCTGTTTGGTAGGGTTTTCTTGTTACTGTGACAGCCATTACTTTATTAAGCGTTCAAAATATTGACCTGAATTACCTACTTTACATATTAGATTTGGATAGGTTATTCAAGGCACGCGTATTTTCAAATGGCACTTGAAAATACGCGTGCGTGAGTGGCGTATTTGTGAGGGGATGACACATGAATCAGCTATACTTAATTAGTGCACTTTTGGAGCACAAAATCTATCGAAATAGATTAAGGTTTTCTAGGTAATGGGTTCCGATCGCGAAGTACATTTTGTAGCGCTGAAATGTTCTAACGATGCCAAAATTGTTATGCAGAACTTTTGTTTCTAAAATATCCTTCCAATTTTGAAACAACACAACACTTACACATTTTCGCTATGTAAACGATTTAAAAAAAAACTAAATGTTTCTAATAAAATTGTATTTTCTTCTATCGAGCATAAAATTTTCCCATAGCCACAATTTTCCCATACTCGATCTAAACCAGTATGCGCTTTGGTCCAGTTAGATACGCGGGGATTTGCATCGCTGCGCATACGCACAGTCGCGCAAACTGGTCCCAATGTGCATGTTCCCACGGCTGATTTTATTAATAATTGCTGGATCTAGCTAAGTTACGGACTTGATAAATCCCAAGGTAGGAATATGTAAATTTGCAGAGTAATATTACTTGAAGGTTTTATACTTTTATTTAAAGGAGTGATCACACCTAGCTGAATTCAATGACTAATTCGACATACATTGCTAGGAGGCTTGGTTATGTTAATTGCAATATCCTTACTTCAACGAGCAATGTATGCCGAATTAGTCTTTGAATTCAGCTAGGTGTGATCACTCCTTAAGTCGCGTACTTAGTTTCTTATGAGGCTTTTAATCTATAGCGTGAATTTTCTTTTCCCATGGGATTTGTAAATCTTTTTCTTAGTAGGCACGTACATGTCATAACTTAAATTAACCCCGTTTATGAGATTTGATTTTATTCTTAATTTTACCAAAATATTTAACTGTAATAGACACTAGTACTATTTCCTATTCTGTGGTAATAGTGGACCCTAGGAATAGGCCGGGATAACGCTAGGCAGAAGAAGATAAGTATCTAACATAAGTATGATTAATATATTGTTGTTACTTTTGTATAATTTTTGAGCTTGCGCACAGTCTATCTGCCTTCTCCAATATTTTTCACACTCGCCTAGGTCTGCTGGAAGACATTTCTTCATTGAAATAAGTAGTACCTGTTGTGTCGTTTTTCTTTATGTATTGTCCATTGTATTTTCTTGTGTGCAATAAACAATAAATAATAATAATAAGATATAGTGTTGACTTAGTATGTATTAATACTTTTCATAAGTCAAGGAACAAGTGCGTTAACATAATTAGCTACCTCATATTTAACTAGGATGCTTGATGCTTCTCTCTTTTTATTTCAAGCCTGTCCTAAATTTGTAGCAATAATCAATGGCACAGTAAATCTACCTCGAACGGCATCGGCGATAAGGTATGCACACGATTCCCTCACACTGCATACAGAATGCATCTTAACAGTCAGCACCGCAAGTCTATCAGACGTTCGTGCTTTGCAAGCCAAGCAGTAACGGTTCGCCCTGTGCAACTACTAGCTATAGCTAGCTTATTGGAAACTGTTAAGAATGCACTTACCTATTGGTTCAGCTTCCGGCTTGGTGTATGAAGGTTGAACTTCGTCAAAGAGATCTTTTTTATTCGATACAAAATTCTGTTTTTGTACCACCCTTTTTGTCCCGTGCAATACAAGTAGCACCTTAATAAAACCAAACTGTCATTTTTTTTATTACTGCACTGAAACTTTTACTGCCAGAGAACGGTAACGCCCATATCCATCAAAATTTAACTGACGAAATCATAGAATAGCTACTTACATTCACTTCCCTTCCCAAGCCCTCTGTGACCCATATTCATAGGCTCGCATAATAACTGACATTACCTCAAGTTGCTTTACTGACCATAGGACAAAAAATCAGCTTGACCAATCGAGTTTACGACCTCACCCTGACCGGTCAATGTATTAAAAAATCCTTTCTTTTATAGCTGTCAAACCCTCCCAATGTTTTACTTTCACACGTCCAAAACCCGGAGTTTGTCGATAAAACGAGCGGTCACCTCGTAAAAACTCTACTAAAAGCAAATTTACCATTGAACGAACGTCTCCTGAATAATAATGTCGTAAAAATATATTTATTTGAAAAATTTGTGGCGACCCTTTTCTTTGAATATAGTTGAATTTCAGATTTTATTGACTGTTAAAAATTTTGATTTACGGTCACAGTTTTGACATATGCATAACATATTCGGAAAGCGTCCCACATAAGCTAACAAGCGACCAGCAAAGAATAATTAGTGATTTACAAAAAAAACGTTGGTACCAAATCGATTTCGACATCAAAAAGACTTTTTTTAACGAACGGGTTACAAAATAGATCATTTTGACCGCTTGGGTGGTCCATACGCTTCCCTAAACGCCCTTAAAGATTAAATCAAGATCCAAATTTTTTTATAGCTTCTTGGGCACTCGAACCTGTATTTATGAGTTGTTTGAAACATTTAGAAAATGTTTCTTAATCCAAGCATCTAATATTAGAAATATTTCTTTTATTTTCTTCAAATACTTTTCGTTTAATAGTAATGTATTTCATAAAGAGATTTTAATATCCAAATAATTTATTATTTGATAATTATGCAGCGTGTAACAGCAAACCTTAAAGGATGTGGAACTGAACAACTTTTCCATAAAACGAAAATTTGCTTTTTTTTTATATTTTGACCTATATTCCTTAGAAAAAGTTGCTCATTTTCATGGGTTGGTTTTTTTCATTTTTCACAGTTGGTTTGATATATATGCCATTTCTGTTACACCCTTTATAGATATGTCTGGTATTCTAGTCAGGAAGTAACCTAACCGGCCAGATGCACGCAAGCTAATCCTGGCCAGATGTATCCAGCTGTCTGCCGGACTTCTAAGCCAGTAAGCTGGTAATCGTCCAGTGCGCTCGTATTCACCAAATGTCGTCCCATGGGAAACCAAGGGGTAATTACATTATGTCCATGGGATTGGTTTTACGCCATATGCGACTTTTTTGCGAATTCGATGCCAAAACAGCCGAAGCTAGGCTACAAGTTCTCGAACGATTGATGCCAATTGTTCTTTGCGGCTATTAGTCGTTAATACTGACCACAAGGAGACTATTATAATTTGAATACCGATTGTCTATTGTTTATTGTGTCCAACTCCGCTCCGGCCCTTGAGTGTCCCCAAAGCAGAAACGACGCCAAGAATATTAATTTCGTTAATTTACCTAACAATGACACTATTACAGTTAGCAGAAACATCTAAATAGACCATTTATAACTGAGGGCAATTTTTCGTGACCCCCAGATATGCACGATTAAACTTGAAACGCGAATTCGTTATACACGCAGAGTTATCTTGAGAACTGAACCTGTTGTCCTGATTACCATAGCACCGGCTATTGTGGACTATTCATAGCCAAACACACCGGTCTTTGTGCTCTTTGTCCGTGTAATACTTAGCAGCATCACCCCTCGGTATTATCTACAGCATTATCCCTTTGTCTCCCTTGTGAGAGCAATATCTCGGTAGCAGGTCACATCTCTACCTTAGGTCAACTCGCACAATGCGACAATGCTTCTCCGAAACCGATGTTTAAGAACAGAACGTCTAGTTTTCTTTTGAACGCATATTCCGGACAATGTCTGGGACATTCAGCTGCAGAGGTCAGGCAATTCGGAGTGACCTAAGCGGAGAGGTGACCTCTCTCAATTGTGTTTACAGCTTCAACCGATGTTTAAGCCGAGCTGCATTCTCATCTTGTTTGTTTATGACAATGGGAGACATCTCGGAACAATATGCTTTACACGACACGACTTTTTGTTCTTTTTACTACTTAAGCTGTTAGGCCGTTACGCGCTTTATTGCTGGTATTATCGATCTCTTTTGTTACCATTACGGCTCCTGTTTCGATCCTCAATTTGAATATTAACGATCATGGGAACGGTTACATGTTAGATCTTGATTTCTGTTATGGTTTTTATAGGCGGAGATTCTCATGTAATTTGGAAATTTAAAATTTTTGGAATAATTATTGGGTCGGATTACGCGCGCACCGATGCATAGCGTGGGGTCTATATGACGTAAACTAAGGATGCGATTCACAAGACCCTGCAATGAGAGTGATCTTAACCGTAATTGATACTTATTAAAACCAAAAGTGGTTTTCGACCACATGGCGACTTTGCTGGAGCTTATCTGAAGAGGTGCGCGGTAGTAGCGGTTTGTAAATGAGAGCTATATCGTGCCGAAGCTCGAGTGGCCGATTGGCGGTGCTTTGAACGCCAGGAGCTGCGCCCGCGCATCCTTTGATCTCGCCGCACCGCGGGGTGCGCTTTATTAAACATTCATTAAGGTTCTTTATTACCACACCGGGCATACGGTAGCCGAGAGATCGATGAAGGTATTTTTTTTAGAGAATCCATACGTTATACTTTCATTAGCTTCGTCCTGAATCAACACTGCTGTTAATTTTTAGGTTACATACTTCAAAGTTTGTTTTCCAAATAAACAGAATTAAATTACAAATAGAGAAATTCTTACCAAGCAACTCACATATTGTCTCAAACATTTTGTTGTCGCTAGATTGCGAGGTAGTGCGGAAAGATTGCATACAAAAAGTAGTGCAATTAGAGGTGGCAGTACCAGGCTGGCAGCAACCGGCGGAGCTGTAACGTATTACCTCACCACACCTGCGCGTAATGCTAGACCAGATAAGTCAACGGCCACGACTCGCCTGGCCACTAGCAGGGTTGAACGCCCGCGCCCTCGCTCCCTGTCTTGCCAGGATATACAGGACGAGACGCCATCTTTACTCTACACTTTTTTTACAAATAATAAACTAGGTACCTTTAGAAAATTGTTAGGGGCTTCAAAAAATAATAAAGTTATCTAACTAAAGAGTCCTTTTGATGATGATAAATTACTTCCCAAATGACTAGACAATATTCGATTAAACTGAGGGCAAAACTAAAAGCAGCCAGCAACAATGCCCGGCTGAGGTTGCATGAATAATTTCAACATGGACGTCGAACGTTGAACTTCGCCCGTGCACTCCTGCGCAGCCACTCCGTCGACGATTTTATTGCGATTCATCCCCGACATTTGAATCTTACGCTATATTGTTCAAAGCAAACACAATTATTCTTTATTGCAAAGCACAAACGTAAAGAAACCTCACAAAAGGATCGAAAAGTGCGGCTTTCAGAAGAGTTTATCCATACCAAATGTGGTTAAACAAAATTGACGTTTCACAATGAAACTGGACATAAATACAAGTAACAGCGTGCTACCGGCAACACTGGTTGGTTCTCGGCATTCAGTACGCCATTTCACTTACTTTCACAACTAACTACCACGCCACGCCAACGCCACTCTACCGTTTCTATAGGCAGTTTCTCTTAAGACCACTCTCTTCATTAGTTTCATTGCACTTATGACGTTTACGTGCATGCTAGCAAGAGCATAAAATTATGCGCTTGGTGCCTCGGAAGCTAAACATAAATACTATTTTTAAACATTCCGCGATCTTGATGTATTAATTTTGCTGCAAAATTATTGCCGAATCCGATCATAATTTATGAATATCCGCTGGTTTTTGCTATCAAAGTTCATCACCGAAAGAATTTTATATTAATACCAGTTCTATTAAAACACTGATTACATACACGAGTTCGACAGCGCTATCTAAGTAGACGACGTTCTACTTTCATTTCAGAAAGAAGTTCTATGAACTTGACATTGCTATTAGTTTCCAAAATAAACACGTCCGACGTTAATCTTCCTATATTTATATTTACTAAGCACTATCGGTTGACCGTCAATCAGTGGGCAGGCAGGGGCGCGAAACATGTCTATGGTGATACTTCGGACTTGTTTACACTCGCCTACAACTATGACTCGTTTTCACACGACTGTTTCGCTGTATTCCTCAACAAGCTCCTCTGCAAATGAGAAGTCCAAATAAGTCTGAACAAGAGCAAAAAAGGTCTTAATTCAAAACTTAAACGGATTCGAAATCTTCTAGGACGGTCAATTTACGACATCCTGTTGGAGATCCGAATCTAAATAATTGCATACCAGCCCCAGTCTAGACTTATTTGGATTGTCTGACAGTGATATTTACAGTCTGTAAACACTAATTTGAGACCACTTTATTTTGGAAACGATCATTTTAAAACGCTTAAAGATCTCTTACAATGCATGGTTATAATTTTAAAACGCACAAATCTAAATTTCAGAACCAAAGGCATACCTATATAATTTAAAATACAAAACATGATTACAACTTAGGTAATACCTAATTTAGATATGTTCATTTCATTGGACCAAAATTTTTACAGAAGTGGCTTGCCTTGGTCATCGAATATTGGAGGTATGCCTACAGTCTACAGCGCGATCCTGAGGATATGCATTACTAAGGACAAAATTAAAGATTTCCCAAAAAAAAAAAAAACATTGATGTTGCTTTGTAAAAGTTGTTCAGTTTCCCTTTTTAGGCTATAACTCAGGAACATAGTGTACATTATGAAAGCGAAAGTTATAACAATTGAACATAGAGTAAATAGGTTAACACACAAATTAACCTGCAATCATCAGATGATTCATTTTATTGTCATGACATGACTAACAAAGTTCGCTATTTCCTGTTTCGACACACGCATTGTCCTGTGGCGAAACTTTTAACTGTCCTTATTTATAATATTTTTGAAACTGCTAATCATAGTTGATTTATTGAAAAGCCTTTAAGGATAATTAATTAAGTTCTTCTGTCCTATAGTAGAACGTATAGGTAAAAATGCAAGTACAGTGGTTGTCACTTTACCTGTCAAATTAAACTTAGAATAGATAAAAGTAGTGACACAAACGTGAGTTTTGGTTTTGGCTACAGCTACAGTTGAGAAATTGTAGATGTTTTGCTAATTTTAACACCGAAGGTCATGGTATCAGCAACTTTTGAAAATGGTTTTCATTTTATTTTGTCCAGACTCCATTTTGAAATTCGAAATTCTGTTTATTCTGTTAGTCATGAAGAAAAACGCGTGTAAGTTTGAGAGCAATGACGGGGTTACAAATGTATAGATAATTAACATTCATCTTTATATGGAACCAGAAATGTGCCGAGCGCTATTACACAGTACATACTAAACACATTACAAACCGCTTAAAAGAAGAGCCTGTAAAAAAACTGGCCCGTACTGTGATTGGGTGGATATCTGATAATATTTAACGAATGTAAAGTGTGCGTCACAAGGTACGCTACCTGCCGCTGTCACTTATTTGTTTAGGGTCGACTCAAAAGTTGCTCAAAACCAGTAGCCGAGATCCCAAACAACACATACACACAGATATAGGCTATAGCTGCGCGGGATCAGTTTTTGTTGCGCTTTTTATCTCCGCGTCCAGTAATAGTACTCCTTCTTTAGGGCTGAGCTTGTACATCTCTCTTATTCTTCAACGAGAGACTTGACTCTGTCAGTAGTCTGGTCAAGTAGGTGTTTGAAAAAAATTCAAAAAACTGGATATTTCTCTTTAAAATTTAAACTTTAAAAATCTTTTGTTTTAGTGCTTTTCAGTTGCAATCTAGGATTGAGTCTGATTTGTCATCTAGGTTTCGGAGGTCAGATGGCAGAAACCAGTGCCCTTGTCAAACAAATCCCCTACGCCAACCGACTCCGAAGAATCGTGATGATATGATAGTGATGGTTACTTCTGAGCCTGTAAATATCAAACTTGACCTGCAGCCTGCTCTTAACAATTTCTAGTCATTTCCTAATTTATCTTATCATTTCCTAATTTATCTTATCATATCATTATACTCAACACAAAAACAGATCATAAACCGAAACTAAATGATGATTCAGCATCTATTTATCATCTGATAATTCTAAAAACACTTGCAGTCGGGAAAAGTGAAGCAGTGCATTGTAGAGCCCTTCTTTCCTTTTTAAAATTGTTTTTTAACATAAAAACCTTTTCAAAATGATTTTATGAAACACGAAATAATTCTTTACGAATGCATATCCGGCACACGGCCATTTTGACACGACTCGCCTTTCACTCGACTCGACCTAGATATTTGGGAACGAGTTCGCGACTCGTTTGTTCAGTTCAGAGCTGAGCTAGTTTAGACTAACCGATAACAATGACTGCAATATCCGGTGCAGCTGTGTTAGATTATAATTAGATTGGGGGATTTCATTTCATACAAACTCGTGATGATCTCAAAAGTGCTTTAAAATGTTTTGCAGCATTCACATTCGGATGTACTGAAATATCCGGAGCTGACGAAGATGCTCTTGTGTATCTATTAAAAAAATACTACTCGGACAGCCCTAAAGTACAAATAAAAAAAGCGTGGTGGCGTGAGCTAGGGCAAGCGAGGCGACTGGGCAACCTGTTTGGGCCGCGACCGACCGCGAGCGCCCACGCTGACAAATCCGCGCCGCTTGTTCCGATCCTGCGCACGCGCATCTAAAGATATACGTATAGCCGTCCCGATCATGTTCAAACTTGTCCGCCGCGTCGTCATCACTATTCGAGGAAGGAAGAAAATCATTGTGTAACAAACAGCGGTTATTTATAGGACTTTCTTGGTCATTTTGCGTGGGTAGAGGCGTCGTTAGCGGAGTAATTTTATTTCGCAATTACCCTGACTCTAATAAACGTATGATTGTGTACATTTCGCTTGGAGTCTGTTGAAGTTGAGCAAATTCGTCAGAAAATGGTACCTTTGTAAGTTTCCCCGTAATTTAGCTACAAAAGGATCTCGAGTCCCATTTGGCTGGTATTGACGTAATAGCAGGCACGGCACGACCGGCCCTCGTCGTGATTTCAACTCTCATCATTCTCACGAGTATCTCGTCATTCGCTCAGAACTTATTCTTCCTCAGCCCCACAATGCAAGGGATCCCATTCTCGGAGATAATTTCGGGTAATGAACCCGCACCTGCGGCTTAAAAATAAACAGAGCTGTGTTTGTCGTGTTCCCATGACACGCTCCACGATTATCTATTCATGTGGCGTTGTTTCCTGCTCTCCTGCGCAGGCGGCAGGATCAAACGCTGTGACAAACACGAAACACCCCGCAAGTTCACGCTCTAATCGAGGAAGCGTGACACAAAAAAATCTAATTTGACGCTTCGTTCCTTTAGCTTTTAGTCTTGAATCAACCATTCTAACCGTGTAGCGATGTGCAGCGGATACGTCCATAAAGTCTACCTAGATAGACAGCCTTGAAGGCACGTGTGTTGCATCGGTTGTATCTAATGCATTCTCATACAACTTTACAATAGGTGCTTACTGCCTAATCTCAGCAAAGTAATAAAGTTAATTAGTAAATTACAGTATTATAAAAGCCGCATTAAGTTAATTTCTAATAGAAGTGACGCAAATTGCTCGAGCTACCTGTTCGGCCTTTTAAATGTAAATTTTTGTAATTCCAACGAACACGCGAGCTCCCGACCTAGCATTTCGGTGACGGTTGAAATGACTGGTTAGAGGCATTGGTTTTAATATTAATCGATATGCAATGTTCATGCTAGAAAACCAATGATGATCACAACATAATTTTAAAGATCGTGCTCGTGTTTTGGGTTCATGAAATAGCACAACTGAAGACACCGCGAGAGAACGAACAGAGAAAAGCATAACTGATCAAACATTGGTAAACAAGTTTAGTGTGTTCGAGAAGAGATGACTTGCGCCCGCGCAGAAATTTAGGTCGGCATTCGACGAAAATAGCCGCACCCGCGCCGCCGACTCCGCTCTGTCGTGATGTCGGTTAACGTGGAAAATAGCAAGAATCAAGAGAGCCCTTCTATCATATCACAAATTATTTTCAATCAAATCGATCGTATCCGATAATCCGATGCAGATATGATAGCGAAGATATTGTAGAAAATAGCATTATCCGACTGACACACTTAAAGACACACATAATTTATAACGCGGAAAGCAGGTAATGTAATTATTTAAAAATATATCTAAAAGAAGCTCACATTACGCCTCGGAGTTAGCTCGTACGCGATAAAGATTGATAAATAGTGATAAGTGTGGGCCGAGTTGAGCCACGCGCAACTCCAAGGCCACTTTGTTTACGCACACGCGTATGTTTACGAAGAGACGACACCCGTCCGATTCACATACAGCACACTTCCAAACGCAAATTACTACAGCGATACTCTACAAAAATCGGTCACGTTGTATTTAACAAGAATATGGCGGGAAACGCTCCATTGACCAATTGGCGGGAAATGCATTGCGCAATCATGTGAAAGTGCTTTTCTCGTGCAAATTCATCGCGCTATGTCCATTTCTTCAATATACGACATTAAATTGTAAAGCCAAGTAAAAATTTCGCTGTTTATATTGAATATGCCACCATATTGTTTTCAGTTACGAAGCATATTTGCACAAGCGTCAGCGATAGTGTTAGCGTGCCCTTGCTGGTAATGTAAATAGGCTTTTTCCATTGTTTTTTCCTGATTGTGTGTGGTTTGCCCACGTGGATTTTTGGCGGGAAACTCCGCGTGGTCTGGTCTCCCACCGGTCGACCTTGGGCTCTCTGACGTCACTGACATAGTTCCCGACTGCAGACGCGGTTTTTGTTGAGATTCGGACAAGGTATTATTACAATCGACTGATGTCTCGCCTACACACAAGCCTGCCGGTTGGAGTCACCTTGTATTTCGCGCGCAATTTTCTGTAGGACCTTTGGAATGTGACTTCCAATTTGTTATTTTGTTGTTTAATTGCGGACATCTATAAGTCAAGACTGTCAAGAGACTGGACCTTACCGATCAGCTAATTCATTTATTTTTGTAGTATGAAAATGTCATCGACATATATGACTTCTCCTTCCTTTTGCTTTGCAACATATCTATCGTAGCGACTTATGCTATCTCCTCTCTTTGCGTGGAAGTGATCATTCACCGATCGTATAATACTTATCTTGGCATAATATTTGTCATTATCAACTGACTTTTAAGTACTGTTTCAAGACGGTATCAGTGTGTCAGTAGAGACGCCACGCTACATAATAGTATAAACGATACGAGACGATGGGCCGCGCCGTGCGGGCGCACAACTGCTTCGACCTTGGCATATCGCGTGTTGCTATGGAGCTTGCAAAAGCTTTTTTTGTCCAACACTTGTTTATAATTCACCAATCAGTATTCTCAATGCTTCTGGCTTCTGTTTTACTTTAAAAAATTAAACTTCGATTTTTATCTTCAACTTTTGATTCTGTTTTATTGCTCTTATGGGGATCTTTTTACAAATTGGAGCTCACATTTATGACATTCGGTTTTTGTTTCTTATTTATAAGGGCAATATTACTTGGGTCCAAATTACCCTAACCGCCATTGATGGCTGTCTCCACCGTGTTAATTATGTCTATTGATGTCGAGTTGATTGATTAGCTAGCAGATTAGCTGATGTATGGCAGTGAAAGCTGGGTATGGCAGAAGAAGCATGAAAGTAGAATTAATGCAGTGGAAATGAGAGCGCTAAGGAGTATGATTGGTGTTAAATTGAGTGACAGGATTAGAAATAGTGTGATAAGAGAACGGTGTGGCGTAAAAGAAGACGTAGTGACCAAAATCGAGAAAGGGATGCTGAGATGGTTTGGTCATGTAGAGAGGATGAATGAACGAAGATTGACGAAAAAGATCTACCAGGCGAGAGTGAATGGAAACGTTGGAAGGGGAAGGCCTAGGCGAACGTACCAGGACCAAATTCAGGACGTTCTGAATAAAGGCCAGGTTAAAAGTACCCTAAACCGACGAGCATGTATGAAAGGATTGATGAAAGTACAGGAAGCAAGGGAAGTATGTCAAGATCGTAGCAGGTGGAGGACTGTGGTCTCTGCCTACCCCAACGGGAAAGAGGCGTGATGTTATGTATGTATGTATGTATGTTGATTAGCTTATAATGGGCTTCTTATGAAAAATTTGATGCCTTTTATAAATCTTCCGTACGAAAAAAGATACTGAAATATTTATCAAAATTACTGTTTTGTATATGGTTTAGCACTTGATGTCAAAGTTCAAAACTATCATGTTAAAAACAAGTTAATTATAAACAAGTGATGTCATAATCGGACATCAACTTCATATTAATCTACAATTTGAGTTATTATTCGTAATTTTATCGTCTCCAATGCTTCTCACCAGCCAGTAAGTTAGTAACTCACAAGTTGCATCCCCTATTAAAATACAGATTAAACAGTAGTAAAAAGATCATAAAACTTTTATAGTTATTAGGCCATATTTTTTCAAAATTAGAATGGTTTCAAAGGGTGTCGCCGCCGGAGGATTTATGTTAAAGAAAGGATTCCGTCGCATTAAGTTCTATAGTTTGTACGCTAGAATTTTACGACCGTATCCTTATGGATAGAGTCGTAAATGTCAGCTTGTTCTTTTAATTTTTGAGCTGGAGGTCCAACCATCCGGGTCTTAACGAGTTCGAAGTTTGGGAGTCGTAAAAATCGAATTTAAAGGAGTACAGGCCGTCATAGAAGATTAAAATACGTCCTCAGATGAAATCACACAAACAGCAATGTGCATTGCCCAGCCTAAGAACTAAGATTATGTTTCATTTGTCGGTATTGGCTGAACCAAAACACTGCAGACACTGCTGTTTTGTAATAGTAATTGGCAAAGGATAGCAGTTCCCTAGACGGATTTTGCACAAAGCCCTACCACTTTACAGGATGAATGCTGCAAGTTGCCTATAGATTAACAATAAAAAATGGAATATATCAGGGTACTGAAGATTCAATCGTTACAGTAATCCGATTGAATTGCCTAAGACACTAATACCTACCTATTTTTTGATGTCGAACGTTAGTAAAACGTTAACATAAGCAAGGACATAAGCCACGATCACACCTAACTGAATTCAAAGACTAATTTGGCATAAATAGTTGGGAGGCTTGGATATGTTAATTGCAATATCCTTACTTCAACGAGCAACGTAAGCCGAATTAGTTTCTGAATATAGGGAAGGTGTGATCTTGGCTTTAGCTAATATCTATTTCTATCTTTTAATTGGAAACCAAGCAAGCCAATGCATACAAATCAAGCGCAGCCGCGTCTTTACGAGTATTACATGCACTGCAACCCTTTCCGCTACGTATCGTAACAAGCCTCGTAAAGCCACGAGTCGATCACGGGTTATTGCATGTCGTAAATGCTGCACCGTTACTACTGTCCTCTAAACTGCAGCTTATAATTCTATACTACCTATACTTAGTACTGAGTAAACTAGTACTCACTCAATCATCATAACATCCCATGAAACGTCCACTACAGGACAGGGAGCTCCCTCCAGAATTCTAGCTTTTGCTGGAAAAATGTGGAGGGGAAGTACCATAGTCACCTCGCTTGTTAGCGTTACGGCTGGCACTATGGACCGCGGTTGTAGGTGACCGCAGTAAGTAAGATGTAAGATACAAAGGAGGATGCTGCTGCTCATCCTCCAGTTAACCCTTAGTCGCCTCTTACGACACCCACGGGTATGTATGGGTTGGTACTATTCTTTGCCGGCACCACACGGGACTACACTTCACTTCACTCACTCAATATAAGGTCCTAATGAAATAGTGAACAACTTTCCCCAAAAAACATTCAACAGTTGATAGCGCATTTTGTATTGGAGGTCAAAAATTTTTTTCGTATTTTGACCTATCTTTCGTGGGAAAGTTGTTCAGTTTCCATGGTCCAAATAACATGCTAAATAATATTCACTGTTTCATTTGGACCTATAACGGGTTGTTTTTAACACCTACCCTTTTTGTGTCACTCGAAACACAAAGCTGGGACAACTTGCCTAAAAAATATGTGTAGAAAAACGAGATATTGCGCCAGAAATAATAGAATTTGTTTGGGACGACTCAATTTTTTCTCATTTTTCGACACATTTTATAAAAGTTGTTCAGTTTCATGTTCCGAGTTACATACAAAATTTGCCACCAAAAAATTACCTTGATTTACTATTTGTTATTTTTTTATCGTGTATCGTCAGACTAGCCTAACAAACCTAATTGTTAGAGTATTTTTTAAGCCTTCAAGCTCTGGCTAATTTTATTCAAAAAGCTCTTCTTAATATTAATCCAACAGTTAAAAGATAAACAAAACCACAAATGAAAACATAACTGCCTATACCAAGACATCGATGTCAAAACATAATTAACAATTCTATTTCTCCTCTTTCCAGATTTCCTGAAGCCCCGCAAGCGGTTACCAGGCAGTGGGAAGAAGTCTCCTTCAGCGCATGCGCACAAAGATGGAGCACATATTCGCCCCCCCGCGCACAAGCGGCCGCGCCTTGCACAGACGCACTTTAAACGCGCATGTTAGATGAGCAAGTCGAAGAGAAGCGCAACACGCAATATGGCGACCCTGTTCAAATTTGTTCAATACATATTCCACTCTGAAAAGGTTTTCCTGGCAGCTATGGAAACTGTTTGATTCTACTACATCATACGTTCACTTTTGAGAGGGTCAAAAGCAATTGTGCAAATTTAATTTTATATCTCTTAATTTATTATGAATGTCGATAACGCGCGCGTTACGGAGAACAATATAATAATGTTAAGTAATTTGTAAGATAGTTTTCAGACATTATATTAGCATAACATAATTATTAATATATTCTGCCCCGAGTCACCACTTTGCATCACAATCAATATTTTGCTCAATGCTACTCCACTTTCCAAAAAGCAGTTTTTCAAACTTATCGACTTCACCTCCGGCAATGTTTATAATGTGACAATTATAATTTTAAGTTTATTATGATCTCTGACAAGTAAATTAAGTTATATTAGATAAGCTGTAGTTCGTAATCCGGTTCATTTTGAGTAATTATGGTTTAATTAAGCTTATATTTTGTCGGTACAATGTTACATTTTTATTTTCAAAAAGTCACAAAAATACCTTGAACATGTTCAGACGTCGTTTGGAAATCAGATTTCTTTAATATAACGTCTAAACATATTTGATGTTATTAAATAAACAGTCAAAGAAATGTTTGATTGTATCTTTTCTTCGCTGGCCGCAGGAAAGTTGCATTAATAATTTTCTTTTTGCAAACTTCTACTTCGCACATAAACTTTCTGATTCATGCATGCAAATTATGCCTAATAAAGCATAAACAACAATGATAGATAAGATAAATACAAATACTCAATGAAAACAATCTGGTTACCTCACTAGTAACACAATTTCTTATTTTCCAATTTATTTGATGATTCGACTCGCGTACAAGTTTTAATAGAATTTTTTAATTTGAGTATTTGTGTTTCACGATACGTACTATTTCAAATTAGTACCTATATTTGTTTTGTTGTTGTATTTTAATGGATTATATCTTTATGATTATTTTGACGATTGTTTTCTTTAAATATTGAATTATAAACGCGTTTAGTTTTAGTTGTTTCAATGCAAATGATTTGCTGTGCACAGGACAGGAACTTAGCTCATGTGGAAGTAACGGTAATTCTGGCGATTCTATTTCCCAACTGCGACCCTTTATTGAAAGTACAAATAAAATTCTCGTCGTTTTAGGTCGAAGGGTCGCAGTCTCCATTTCAATACTAAAAGACATTAACAGATAAGCAATCATTTTCATTGCATTCATATTTTATGCATAGTTTACTAACATTTATTTGATAGGGCATTTTTACACTTTTTTCCGTACACACTGTGTATTGATTTTTTGGCTGTACAACGTTGGTTGTATTCTTGACCTCAATGAAATTTGATAATGAACTTTGTTTAAGATTTGACAAAAAATTAAGACTACCATATTTATTGGTGGCTTCGGAGCCTTTTACAGCGACTATGAGAGTATGTTTCTATACTTTATGTCTTGTTTATAGAAATTTTGACGTTATTCTTGATTTAATATGAATTGTGTTTATATGTGGTGTCTACTACAGATGCATCGATTTCAAACATTTAAGAACATTTGATTTTGCTTGTAAGTAGCACTGCTATTTTTACCCGCAATAACTGTGGAATAGTTGCTTGAAAAGTTGTAGTTTTCGAACAACTATTTTACAAAACTTTAAAAGCATTGATGTCTTTGTAAGTGACACCACATTCATAATATTTGATTTAATGTTTGTTATTTGATTTGGATGTCACGCCAAAAAATAACTCTTTAAAAGGTACATCATAAGAAGTGTACTCAAAATTTAACTGAACTAAGTTTAATGAAGCAACGCCTTGAGCACATTTCGAACTTGTAAATTTTATTTTATTTCTCTTAACACCTGTGATGTATTAAATATGATCTCAGAACATAATTTTACTGTATGCCATTGTCATATTTAATATTGTTTAAAATAGAGTAGTTACTGGATGTAAGTCCGTCGTAACTTCATATAAAACCGTATCCCTGGCGAGCTTGTAAGACAAATGGATGAGAAATAATTTAATACATCAAATGTTTAATTATTGTGTGCATAGATAGTGTCTTTCTGTAGGTTTGTAGATGTTGACTGATGAGTTTAGTATGGTACGGCCGGCATTAGGGTCTGTCGACTCGACGCACTGTACATAATGTGCACTGCTAATATTTATCATCGAGTCAGACGAGGTACATGTCTTTTTAAGGGATACACAAAAAAATATTATTAACTTAATATATATTCGTACGTTTATATTCGTATTTGAGGCTGCAGAGGCAATATAAGATTGTAGAGTCAGTGCCAAATAACTCTCCTTCACATGAAATAAAATGTGAGTTTTAGTTTATACTTACCGGTTTTACTTTTGTTTTGTATAACTGCGGGATAGTCTGTGTAAACTTGGTTAAAAGAAAAAAAAATTTATCGGTTCACGGCAAATGGTTTTTTTTTTCGCCATTTTTGCACAGAATGTCTTAAACCAAGTAGCAACCTGGGGGTTGTTACCTATCAGCTTTTTATTGTGTAAATATTCGTCCGAAACTGTCTTGTTCATGTTCTTATAGCGTATGAGTTCCATATTATATTGTCTGATGTATAAAACTTTAATTTAGATAAAAAGCTTACTTGGTACTTTGTTGTTTCAGTTGAGAATCACCTAAACCCATAGAGTTAAGAATGGATAATGTTTACGCTTATGCATACAGTGTTTTTCGCACGTCAAACGCGCATTTGTATAAAATCTTTTATTTGTATTAGGTCATGTATCACTATATGAAGTCAGTTAATTACATCGCTTCACAAACAAAGTGGCGTCATGTGAAAAAAACCCTGAAAAATGAAAAAACCTCTGCGTAGCAAAAAAACACCTTATGCATAAGAACCTTTAAGAATAGGAAATAAAACTATGAGTTGGATGCTCGTATGAAAATGTTTACTGATATCACAATCAAGTCTACACAACTACCCGATTACCCATCATATTCGTGTACACGGCGATTATGGATGATTTACATAGAAATACACTTTAGTTACCAACAGGACACTCAGGCGCGAACAGGTCGCGCCGCTACATACACCGTAATCTAAAGTTAAATACAATTTTGTTTCAAACCAACTACACTTCATAAATGCAAAGGTCTGGGTGTTGATTTTCAAGCGAGTAACATGACAAATCGAATTCTTTACTGTTATTGTTAGTAGATTATACAAAATGTAATAATAAGGGTATACCAACGCTGAGGGATGTGAATCTGCCCACTAAACTGAACAACTGGGAACATAGGACGAAATACGAAAAAAAAAAATTACCTCCCAATTGGACCAGATGATAGCAAAGTTTGTATGGGAGATCCAAAAAAATCTGTTCGTATTTCTGCCAGATTCTTGGGAAAATTTGTTCAGTTTCATGGGCAGATTCACACCCTTCATGCTACTAATACTCTTTCAAGTACACCTTGTGTAAAATGAATCGCTTTGTCAAATTACTAGCTTGAACATTTCCCCATGGCGCGTGCTATAAAAGTTATCTAAACTAGTGTACCGACAACGGTCTGGTCTAAGTGTCCATAAGTCTGTGACAACTCAAAAAACATTAAGATTTTTACTACGTTAAAGTCTATTTTGAATGTGATAGATAAATTATTCTACGAGGTATGAGGTAATCTGAATTTTAGAAAAAATATCAATGGACATCAAGGCAATAGCGACAATTATAATTCTAACAACAATTACTAACTGCATTTTAGTGTAGAAAAAGAAGATTTGTGCATTTATATACCGAACTTGAAAAAGATTTTATTGTCTCAAAATACAAAATTGGAGCTGTGTAGATGTTCAGATAACACGAAAATACAATTGTGGGTAATTTTGAACAAATAATAACGGCAGAGCATGCCCACCGCCATAAAACGTGAATTTTCATTGGTTTCGCTCCCAAAGCCCAATGATTCTACTAATATGAAAATAAGAAACTTTCCCGAAGAAAAAAAAAATATTACTCGAAAAAAAAAATCGACCACTCTAAAGTGGTCACGTGATCGACTCAGTAAACTATTTTTAGGTAAAAATGATTTTCTTCGGGAATGTTGCTTGTTTTCATGAGTCACTGGACTTTGGGAGCAAGACCAATGAAAATTCACATTTTATAAACTATCAATAATTAGTTTTATATACATTTAAACATAGTTTACACTTAGGCACATCAATTGTTATAAAATTACATGTTAATTCGAAAACGTGATCCTGTCACCGATATTCAGCTAAACCTACCACGACGCTAAAATAGTATATTTAGGTGATTAGATTATTCAAATAATTTTACTTATAGTGGGGTTACCTCATCAATAAATAAAAAAATTCCAAATGTGGAAACAATTTAAAAAGTATCGAATTTGAAATCTTTAAGAATTTTGCTAGTGACTACAAACATTAAACTTTAAGAAATAAACACAACTTCTTTCTCTTATATAAACCTAAGTATATAAGGAAAGAGTTTGAAGCATCTAGCTAGGTTGGGGATGACTGATAAATTTGTACTTTTAAGTTCCCCTTATCTGCTATAGTCTGTGCTATTAATTAGCATATTAACATTATAATATTTGTGTTTTAGGATATACTTTAAATTACACTATGTTGGTCGTAATTCTAAGTTACTGAGGACTAATCTAGCATAAATTAGTTGTAAGTATGTCGGACTATCTGCGGTTACTTCACAGATGGACAACGAGATAAGTTTTGTATGGTTTTGTACTACTCATAGACAACTGGGCAAAGTTTGAAAATTCCAGATGTAATATTTGCGTAAAAACTTGTAAGTGGCAGAAACCGCAAATGTTCCATAAGGTTCCATAGCTCACAGCAGCGCCCTCTACGACACCGAAACACTAAAAACATTGGACGCTAATTAGGATAACGTTATTTATAATCCAACGTTAATATAGAAGACAGCAAATCTTAGTATTTTGGACATTGAAATCACGTTTAGTAGAAACAATTATGTAGGTAGTCTAGAAAATGGCGTAATCTACTTTATCAATTCTTATAAAATACACGGAAGAAACCATGCACAAGAAGAGAAACCCAAGCAACCAGGAGAGAACTTAGCTGAAGTAAGTGACTTTTTAAGTAAATTGTTTTAGTTAGTTTAGTTATTTTTAAATGTTTCTGTCCCTAGGTTCATTTGTTTTAACAAAAGAACGAAATGAAAATAGTGAATAATATAGTTTAAGCACGTACCATGAAACTGCATTACTATCACAAAGGAACAGAGATCGAATACGAAAAACCAAATTTGACTTCCCATACAAAATGTGTTATCGGCCTATGCAGTTTCTACGTGAGGTCAAAAATTTATTTTCGTATTTGGGCCTACGTTCCTTGGAGAAAGTTATTCAGTTTCATGGTCTGAGAAACATACTACAATTATGTTCGTTATTTCAAAAATTAAGATGCCTTATTTACCTTAGGTTACCGGTTTTTTGTTTTTAATTAACAGTCTCTGTTAAGTTGCAGGTTTAAAACAGTGACTAGTAACAGCTTTTGTTAAGATTAAGTTCTCTTCTTACCCATGACTTCATCTCGAATAAAATGTAGACATAAGTATATCTATCTATGCGGATATACTACACCGATAGCTTGTATAAATCTTTGATAAAGTTTTCTAGATAAAAGCAGACTACACTTAACGATTAAACATCCCTGATATTTTTGTGGGTACCGTGAATTTGATGCTGAAAACTTACTCTACAAATAAATGTGGGTAGTCTCAAACATATATAGAAATACATAGAAATTACGCTGGCGTCCACCGAAACACTTTTCTAATGAAACATTCGACCTTTCTATGCCAAAATATCATTTTTATCGTATTTCGTAATAGGGCTGAGTTCTTGTTTTTTTTTATAGAAGAGGGAGGCAGACGAGCAGGGTGTCTACTCTCAAAGTCCGATATATCGAAACGATACTACTCGAAACATGCAAATGCAAAACTTCGTCCCTTGACAATAGAGTAGAATATTTGTTAGATGCAGTTTGAAAATTCATCCAACCAATATTCTACTCAAAGTCAAAGGATGAAGTTTTGCATTTGCATGTCTCGAGTAGTATCGTTTCGATATATCGGACTTTAAGAGTAGACACCCAGGACCTCAGAGCTTTTCGACCCAATTCGAAAATGCTCGTTAGTAGCTTTATTAAAGGTTTCGTGTTATCATCAACTTTATACATTGTATAATACGACCCGTTTTTGTTTTGACTGAAGATAAACTACAGTTTGTGATCTTTTTGATATTAAATTTTCCTAAAATATTGTCTCAGCAACAAATTCACGGTAAAACTTAAACCTACGGCCCTAAACCCTCTATAAGCTCTAGATAAATATAAAATATGTTAGACATCTATATTAATAAGTCGGTTTGGTACGAAATACGTCGAAGATACGTCAGACGAGAAAAACAGTCCAGTTGCCTCAGCATACCAACCTTGGACGGCAAAACATCGAAACATGTCTTCAGGAGAAAGAACACCCAAAGAATAATTCAGTTTTTTGGGCCCCTCTCGGATTAGGACAACCAAGATCTTTTCTGGTGGTAGTCAGCTAATTGATAGTGAAATAAAAGTCCTTATTAAAAATAATATTGTACAATTGACACAATTTGTTTAAGTACTTAAATTAGTTAATACTTCGTCAGATGCTTAAAATTTTCAGTACTTTTTAGGCAAATATTTTTTATGTTTAGTGTATCGCTATGAATCTTGGATAAAGAAGCAAATGAATTACTGACATACTGGACTGCACAGTAGGTATAGTCTAAAACTTTAAAATCTACAGACAAAAATCACATTTATATTAATATAGACAATGTAAAAAATAAAGTTGAAAAACATTGGCCTATAAGTAAGAATCCAATGTACCTCACTAGTTGAAAGCTTATGGTTATTATCACACATATAAGTACCTATAGGTAGATATCGAGCGTCGATACAAAAGTTAACTCTAAGGTAGAGCCTTTACAAGCAACTAGGCGCTTAAAGTTACAATCGCGACGTCAGACTTGTATTTTCCAATTTATCATAATGAGAGTAAATCTTAAAATAGTCGAGGATAGAATTATACGAGGTTATTTTTGGACACATAGCCAAATTTTCAGTCACTATATACACTCGGAACGAACTGTACAACTTTTTAAAAACGATGAATTTTAAGTTTGTTAACGTAGGTACTCCGACCGCGATTGACCTGGTGCAAGGTTTCTATGAAGCATTCAAAAAAGTTAATCCGTTTTTCGAACCATGTTTCTTCAAAAAGTTGTTTAAATTGGTGTTCTGAGTAACATAGGTACATACAAAAATTTGGATAAGGTCCCAAAAATTACCAGGTTATAATTGCACGAAATAGCTACACGATAACTTGGTTTTGATAGAGGCGATCATTCAAACAACTCGTTCACCAATAGACGAGTTTCTTAAGGACCAGCTATTGGCGATTGCGACTATCAAATGTCGATTTTGAACATCAGAAGTGGGATTGCCGCAATGCATATCATACAGAAGTACATTACGTGTAGCTATGCGTCCGAGTACACAGTTCTATCTCGGATAGAGACTTGTGCCCACACCACCTTTCTTTTGGGATTGCCTTTAATTATTCACAGGCGCACATGTCTGGTAAAACTATGCAACATTTTCTATTGGTGTTGTTAATTATAAAATTCTAGAACGTTAAATAGACGAAATTTCTCTATATTAAAACTGGGTGCGTAACATCAATACATTTAAATGTAGTTTAAAATTGTCGTTCATAATAAGAATTTGTTATAATTTATATTAATTTCACATGCATTTAATATAATTCTAGTATTAGACATTGATGTTAAATTATGTATTAAATGAGGTATCTTAAATACCAAACGAAGAACAAGTCACTTGTAAATAAAGCTAAAAATCAGCTGTTTTTAAACCCGCGGCACAATTTTTAGCTAAGTGTGACGAATTCTACTAGAACGTAAAACACCAAAAGCAAATATTTTCTAATTCTGATGAACTTTTTCTTATCAGAATACCTAAGTAGTTAATTTCTTATGATTTACTATTGTGCATTGTGGTAAGAAATAAAAAATCTTGACTGGTCAAATACAATGTGGATTCTTATAAGAACAAAAAGGGATGCATTTTAGACTTCTGACAACTTCCGAAAATAACCTAATCTACTAGACCACTTTTATACTAGGTAATTTATTAAATAGAAAAAGTCAATGCCGACCGATCAATCAGGACGTTTAGGTAAAGAAAGGGTGTAAAAAGCTATGATGATCCCTTTATGGGCGATTCTGCATGATTAAATGGATGGGTAAAACTTAATTGAAATAATCACAAAAATAATCTTTGCTCACTTCAGCACCTGATCAATCATTATTAACTTCCACTTCATTAATTTTATGTTCCTTATTTTTTTTTTGTCTTTTATTTTCATCAATGACTAGTCAATGCTTTGCACAGGAAGCTGTAAGTTTGAGTTTATACAAAAACCCCTAAGAAAGAAGCACTCAGTTTTTCCCGAATTCGTAATTTTCGAGGAAACTTTTCCAATTTGTTTCTACACACAATAGTCTTAAAAATTGCAACTACAAAAAAAAAAGAATTAGCCAAATCGGTCGAGCCGTTTTCTCAAGTGATGCTCCATCATACATTATAATATAAGGTGTAACAAAAAGGGTATGCTTACCCTGAAAGATGTAATTTAGCCCATGCTATAATTATGCGCTGCCGACCCATAGTCACACCGAGTTGCCACACCGGTGTGACTATGGAGTAACATTCTAAAATTATGGTCACCGTTTCAGAAGGACCTTATATAGATGCGGAATCACCCATTAAAATAAAACGTACATTGTACCTACTTTTATACATCCTGTATAGTAGTTGAGACCCTAGGGACCTAGGGTTACGTGTCAAATGTGTAACGCTAAACATAAAAAAATCTATGAAACCCTTTCCGTCGATATTAAAAACCCACATTGTATTCAACTTTCTGCAATCTCAGACCATTTATAAGCTTCAAAATAAAACTCTAACCGGCAAAGAATAATAATAATTATTGTCCTGACACTGGGTTATTGTCTGTACAGCAGCTCGACGCTAAACGCCTTCTATTGACTATAGTGTGCCTGCGACTGTACATTGCACCACAAACTTCACCTAAGCTCCAATAGACTTGGCTAAGAATCGTAAGTTTCGAATGTGGAATCCTGTACTCGATAAGCTTGAAGTCTTAGAATTTTGTGGCTTTTTTGTTCAGGTTTTAGAAACAAACACGTCATACAAACACAAGCCGATTAGCCTTATCTCGGTAAAGCTTGACCAGTTCATTCCAACAGAGTTGTGCTAGTTAGCTATCCTGAGCTGGAAAATTCCAACCAATCGGAATTGGAGCAATTCTATCGGTTGAAAATTTTCCGGCTCATAGGTTTAGATAAATCTAAGGTAAACGTAGCACACCTCTTCTAGTGGAAAGCCATCCTAATAAGTATTGAAGGATTCTGGTCCGCCCACGCCAAAGTGCTCGCGCACGGCGGATGCGAGAGCAGTTTCTCAGAGTTACCATGCCGTGTTACTAATTTATAGCGATAATGCAACACTAGGACGTGTTTGCATTATCTGAACGAATGTGATGGACTGGGATATTGTAGTAATGCGCTTTTGGCGTAAGAGGAAGAAACGGAAATATATCAATAAATTAAAACAGTGATATCTGAATTTCTGATGACATGAAAGCTATATTTTTGGAGAATTTTAAACCATTTCTAATAATTTACCATTCAGAAGAATTATATTTCGTAATTTAATTTAATATTCGTAATTTAAATTAAATTTAATAAAAAGGAATAAAAAAAAAATACGAAAATTTTCAATTATGAATATGAATTTACGAAAAGTGTGATTCGGTCTTAACAACTTACAAATTTGCCATTTTCGATTACAAATTGTAAAAAAATGCTAGATTTAGCCCAAAAACGGTCAAGCAGGCAACACTGCGACCATGCGTCCGCTCGCGCGTGCTCGAGCAGTTTTAATTATTTTTTTTGTTATGAAAAACTGTTCAGCTCTGCTCTGTTTGGTGTGCGCGGACCCTCCTACTGGATGGAAACTTTCGCGCGTAAATTAGGTGCGTTGAAAAAATGTGATTGTAAATCGTTGTAACTTATTAAGCTGGCCAAGCTGTTATAAAGCTAACTCCTAGTTTTGGTTGGGTTCTAGAGTAATTTGACTTTTATGTTTGTCTTGTAGCAAGTAAAAGAATTAAGTTGCTATACGTAAACAAGACAGGCCCCTAATGCCGTAATAAAAAAATAACGGAAAGGAAAGGAACCAAAAATAAAAGCAAAATAAAAAGGGATATCTGGATGTTTATTTACAATTCGCTTTCTAATAATAACTATTTGATTATTATTAATGAAGAAAAACTAAAGTGACAACAGTGCTACATCCCCCTGATTACCCACATATCGAATTTAAAACATTGTTAATGATAACTTGTGTTACACAAGCACTAATACGCTACATTAAAACATAAAATACCCATTATCTTAGAGCTCTTGGCCAGTACCGACAGGTACATAGTTAAAATTACATAAAATCAAAACGTACTCTATACCTAGGTGTAAAAAAGATATCTTCACAAAGCCGGAACTGTTGATTCAGAGTACAACTGTACAACTTTTATCAACATAGGTCTATTCAGGAAAAAAAAAGTTGTTTCACTTCTCACACAAACATTTCATTTAGTATGGTCACTCAATTTTTTTTTATTCCGTATTTCGATCTATGTTAGGGATCCCGCACACGACCGAGAATCGGTGACCGATTTTTTGTTGGCATCCCGCTCTGACGTGTTATCACATGAATCTTCCGTCCTTGTCCTGGCCGATAATCGCCCACCGATTCTCGGTCGTGTGCGGAAGCCCTTAGACAGCAGTGTTGTTGCAGGTCGGAGCGAGGTGAAGATATTGAAGCGACAGATACACTTATCGCTTCTCCCTGCTCTCACGCATAGCTCTCTCCTGCTGTCACTCTCAAGCTAAATTATTAAGACAGTCTGAATCTACAGTTTCAGATATCATGAGGTTTTTTTACATCCTGTATTAATAGTTTCACCGACAAATACACAATCACAGTGGAAAAGAAAACGCAAAAAGCGTGGGAAAAACATTGATAAAAAAAATCAGATGCGCTCAACCAGAGTATTTGTACATTCAATCCGTCGATTCAACATAATAAATTATTGTCAATTTACTAACATTTACCGTCTGTTGTGAAAAGGCTCATTACCTTTAATGTCGCATTAAGTCTTGTACTGTTCCTTTCTTCGCCAGTTTAACCGGCGGCCTGTAAGGTTAACAGTTTCAACAACACAGTTAATGGACGATTAACTTTAATGAAGTTTTCAGCAAGAGACGGCCAGAGTCTAAAGACTTTCGTCTGTGGTGAAACCATAGTAAACTATATATACATACATGGGGCATGATTTCATCCAACTGCTTCGCAAAATGCAATTTTATACAAATTGTAATAATTTATTGCAACAACCCAAAAATGTACAAGATTTGTCTAAAGTTTGAGTAGGATCACAGAAACGCACATTCACCAGATATACAGCGTGTAACAGAAAGGATATAAAAACTTTTAGGATGTGAAACTGTGCATGACCCTAAACAATTTTTTCTAATAGGTCAATGTACAAAAACAAATTACAACTTTCCATAGAAACTGCATCGGATAGCGTGTTTTCTACGGTAGATGTTTTTTTATTTCAATATTGATCAGTTTCATAGGCAGATTCACATACTTCAGGGTTGGTATACCCATTTTGTTACAACTTGCTTAATACAACGTTTTAACAAAATTCTTGGAAAACCTTAAACGTCTGAAGGACTGAATTACTATAGAATTTTAAATTTTTCCTTGCAAAAAGCAGATTTTTGTCTTAAAAGGATAACAACTGAGATTTAAATGGTGGAACCACCATTGAATGCCCTTATACTGTACTTTGATCGGTTGGTTGCTAAAAATACTTCAAAAATTACATTTTAGGTTTTTGCAACCAAGTGGTGTAAACTATGAAAATGAGGACCTCTCCGTAGGTTTTAGGCGAAATTGTTAAAACCATGTACTGGTTCGATTTAAAGGGAATGCTCACTGCCCCATACATAATACACTACAAGTAACCATACACAAGCCAAATCCTCCAACTAATAAAAAATCTAAGGCGAAGTAGATTAAAAAATTATGTTAACATTCCATGTAGTTAAAACTTAAAAATTAAATTAAACCCCGAAGAGAAAACTGCTTAAGAATTAATTATAACGAGCGGGACTTCTTTAAACTGAACAACTTTGAGAAACTCTCGATAGAAAAACGAAAGAAAACCATAATTAATTTAAACTCCCTGTAAAAACCAAGCCATGATTATCTTATCAATGCATTTAATAGAATTGTTCAGTTCAAAGGTTTATCCCGCCTCGAAAATGATAAATGTGAGCGCACTTGAGGAGAGGGGCTAAGCGTGTATTGCGGATATCACTATACACCACGCCACACGGTGTTTTAGAGATCATTGACTAAATCCTCGCGGACAATCTCGTTAGCTACGGAATCATGGACACAACGCAAGCAGACATGTCTTCGCTGAAAGTAAGTAACGATTATGTTTTTTTTTTTATTATGGATGTATGTATATGTATGTTTTCTTTTTGTGTCGAGGATGACTTTAAGATCCACAAGCAGCTGTTTATTGTATGTGATTGTATGACAAAAAAACTAAAATTTTGTCCTATGAATGATAAAGCGTCAGAAAAGTTTGTTTTTCGTATGCTGATAAAAATATCTCTCTCCCGAACTACAGCCACGAATAGAGTTACCTTTAAAAATATTATTAAAGACATGTCTACTTACATAAAAGTCCATGAGAGCATTGCATAAAAAATGCTAACATGAATTTCAACCAAAATTCAACTCACAACAGTAAGATAAAGAATAGAAAAATATTATGAAGAATACATTATTTAAAGAAGTTTTCATCATCATCACTATTCAATTAAATAATTAATAATCAACTTATCAATAAAATTATTCAATTATCATCTAAAATTGGAAATTATTTGTAAATTGATTGATTAAATCAATAAGTTAGCATAGTCTATTCAATGCTCTACGCTATGTGATTGAGAAAATTAAAATTTAAAACATAATGCGTTTACATTAAACTACAACCATACAAAACTAAATAGGTATTAGATTATTGTCAGGCAGCAAATCTAATGTATAGTCGCGGCATTCAATTGTTGAACAGGTTGACATAGATAGAAGAAAAAGTATGCTATCGAAAGCCTTTTGAGGCTTCTTACACTATTTGTAGCAGAACAAATAAAACTTGAAAAAAGAATTACCAGTACGTGTAAATAGATACAATTTTGGTGTGTATTTAGACGTTTTTCAGAAAATAAGGAAGTTGAACTCCTCAAATTAAGGCTTCAATTTATCGTATATTAAGAAAATACGGATAAAAGCATTATAGTTTTATTGAATAACAAAGAATTGAATTCATCATTCAATGTCATGTCAACCGGTGGTTGCCGCGGAGGTCGCATACACATCAGTCCTCACCCTCAATTTTTCTAGAGGGCCGGAGGGCCGTGGCTAACATTAGATCTAAGTGCCGTCGCCATACTGCCCCCGAGTCTGTACGCACCTCGTAGTGTAGGGTTCCCAATCGCTTAACAACTGTCCCAAAAGTCCATTTGGAAGGTCCATAATTCCGGACTTGGACACGGTCTCCGGGTGTAAAGCTTCGGACCGGACCAATTGGTCTCGGTTGTTGGAGTGTTGACTTTATTGGGGGTTTCAGCGCTGCATGCAGCTGTGTCCGGATCAATCGTCCGAACATCAGGTCATACGGACTTTTTCCCGAGTACTTACTTTAAATTGCTTTCGCTTTTTTTTTCCTTTTATTTTAAATTGTTTGGATATAATTCTGCAAAAACATTCCGATCGACAGTAAAATTGACAATCAGATAATCAAAATTAGTTTACCAAGTAAAAGCCAAAAGTCGTTTTATTAATGCCAATCATCACTGAAATCGATATACCTAGCATTTATGATCACATGCAGTTTGCTGCTATTTAACCTAGTTTTGTTAATAATTACAAAAAGAAAATATATTCCAACCTGTTCAATAAAAAATCCCCGCGAATGTTCTATTTATACATAGTTAAAATAACATTACATAGTCTTGTCATATAAAACACACTTGTTACTTCTGAATAGCCCCTACTGATAGAATAGGATATTATTATACTGAAATAGAGTAGAAAATTATTACATTACTTGCAAATATGTAATAACAACAGCTCATTGCAAAACACAGAAGGGTGTTAATTTAATTGCGTGCCATAGCTTAAGGGGTGTTTCAGTTACGATAAAGGAACACAAAAAAAATATAAAAAAAATCCTACAAAATAAAAACTAAGTGCATTGAAACTTAACTAACGCGGAGCAACGTCGCTAGCGCGCGAGTATCAGTGAATAAGGTAGGCACATCATCATCATATCAGCCGAAAGACGTCCACTGCTGGTCATAGGCCTCTCCTTAAGATCTCCGATGACGACTACATAACTGAAACTTTTTCGCGCGCTTTTGATAGTGCGCCCATTCGCGCGGTCATTGCCCTCCGTGTTAGTTTAGTTTCAATGGAGTTTTAATTTTTTTTCAGTAAGATTTTTTAAATTTTTTTTTTTTGAGTTTCTTTATCGTTACTGAACCACCCCTTAAGATATGTTACGCAATCAAATTAACACCCTGTATAAAAAAATATTGTATCATTAGAAAATGAAACTGAAAAGTTTCTACCAGTAGCGACGGTTAGTGAAATAAACAAATATTGCAAATAAAATAACATAGGAAAACGCATGAGCCGTGATAAAACGCATGAACCGTGATATAAGTGAATAAGTAATCAAATACAAACGATAAAACTTAAACCACTAAATTATAAATACGTCTAATAAGCAAAAAAAATTAGGCTCGCGGGTCAAGAGCGCCCGCGCCGTTAGTTTATAGTCCGAATACTATAATGTTAAAATGACTACAAAAGTTGTACGATATGACTTATTTTAATACTTATGTTTATAGAGAATGCGCGGGCGCCACGTATCAGCTACTCGACGTGTGCAAGCGCAATACTAAAAAGACTATATTTTCCTCTGTTGTGATTTCGGTAATGTAAAAATGCGATAATGTAAAAGAAAATTATAAATATAAGTCGGCCGGGGCCTGTCGACAAGTTAAGGTTGGTATAAAAGCAGAAATACCCAGTCGTAGTTGACTTGACACGTACGGTATAGTCAGTCAAATAATAAGTAAACCGCTGCATTCGTAAAGTAATTGCATTTTTTTTTTATAATAAAGAATGATTGATTAATTAACAATTTTGTTCTATCTAAAAGTGAATATTACATGCATATTACACGTTAACTATTAGTGTGTACTAAATGTTTATAAAATTCTTAGATATTTTTATTATTTCGTTAATATAGTTTGAATCTACACCTACACAAGAATCCGTCACCGCGCCCTACACAAATATTATCTACAATATAAAACTTCCGTTAATATGAATATAGTAGTAAACACAGCATAAATGTTTGTTTGTTTGTAATTAAACAGACTAAACTACGTGATATGGAACGTAACATAAAACGTATTAATAAATCTCAAATACCTTAAGCGAGCCGTTAATCTACACGATAAAATCAAAACTTTAATTGACAAAATCACCGTCACATAAAAACTAAAGTACCTATATTGATAACTCTCCGACTACATACAACATTCTGCGTATTAGTAAAACTCGATATATCTTCAGTCCACTCGAAACAAATCGCTTCGTCTCAATCCCCATAATAAAGATTTGGTACAAACACTAATGCTAACGATAAAATATTAGTAAATGCAACCTACTCTCTCCGCTTTCCAGCAAAAAATCATAATAAAAATTAAAACGAAATTTACAATCCATATTATACAAGTAAACATAACTTTTGTCACCACGGTTATATCCTGCCTCAGAAGCAGGTAATTAAACATAATTTTATTTGTTTTAAGAAAAAATAATGCGATAATCTATTCTATACAATCAGTTCGCGATACACTACGCTTACCGGATAAGTTACTCAACTTACAAAATAAATGATTAAACACACCACATACTCAATATTAAGTAAGTATACATCGATCTAACTAAGCGACTACACCTGTAGGTCGTCTATAAAATAATTTAAAGATCAAACGACTAATCGTTTTGTACAAGTCGTTTTAACTAGAATATAAATAGCCCGTAAGGCAACAATCAAATACATCAAGGAACTGTTTAAAATACACAATAATACACACTAATCATAGTTTTGATTTAAAAATTGTAGTGTGAAAAGATCGATCGAATATTTGGTTCCTTTTACAAGTTCTCGAGCGCCCTTACAGACGGACACGAGTTTTATATACTACTAAGTATCAAGTCGGTAAGGGTCGATGAGATTTAGTCACATAATCATGTTAGAAAATGTCTATCATCATTTCCAATTTGGACTGCCTCAAATCATCCCCTAATTTCGATTTAGATTAATATCGTATCAATCATATTTTAAGGCTTTTCGAATTCAAAGACAACGCAATATATTCGAATATTTTTTCTTCGGCAGCGTCGCCAATTAAATGTCACGGTCATGACATAAAAGAGGTAGTATCATCCGCTTATCGTTTGTTATTGAGTCAGTTTCAGTCCCTACTCCACGGGAATATGTTCGCCAAGAAAACTTTTAGTTCAGCATGAGGGTACTACAGAAATTGGGTTTGGCAGGGTCGCCAATGAAACAGTTTGTTGTTCGGGAGGGTAGTCGTGTGGCTCAGTCGGTGTACCAGAGGTGCTGCTGCGGGTGCGAGGGCACGAGGTAGGTGGGCGAGTAGGGCTGCAGGTAGCCGGGCAGGCGCGCGCCCGACGCGTGGTGCGCGGGGGGGGGACCGCCCACGCCCACGCCGTGACCGCCGCCGCTGGAACATCAATTACAAATCTTTTTGTACTAGCAGTTACCCGCGACGTCGTCCGCGTGGAATTCGCATAAAGAAGAAAGAAAGAAATCAAAAACATTAATAATAGACATAAATTAAGATAGATTAATATAAAAAAGGTCTTTACATTATAATATGTATCGTTGCACAACCATGAAAAAGGAAACGAATCAGCATTGTGCCTAGGTCTCAAAAAGAACTAGACGCTGTTTTTCAGTCGCGCCTAAATTTGCAAACACAGCTTAACCATCGCGAGCTGAATTAAACAGCGTGCTCTGAGATTTGCGCTGTTGGCTGCGAATCGAAATGAAATGAAATGTAATGACTGTACTCACGTGTGATAATGATAAGTGGGCACGTAGAGCGGCGGGGGCAGGTACCCGGGGGACACGCCGCCGGCCGGCGACAGCACGCCGCCGCTGCCCGGCCTGCGGACGACCACACTACCATTACCATCACCAATATAGGATGCTTGCTAATCAACTGCGTCCCTTTCTTATAAGGAGTAAATAGTCGTTTAAGATACAAGTGCCGTAAGTAGGGTTATTACAAACGAGTTGACGTTTTGTAAGCCCGAGACGAAGTCGAGGGTTTAACATCGGCACGAGTTTATCATAACCCTTACGGCCGTGTATCTTACGACGTTTTTCAATACATTTGTGAGAAAACGAGTATAAATAATACACTTGGTAAAGGAACCAACCATGGATACTGTCAGCCTCTTGTCGATTTATGTTCTCCTGGTACTCTCCATTTTATTTTAAATATAGTTAGGCAATCGTCACCCAAGTAGTCACCACTGTTTGAAACTGTGTTTATACAAAATAATTTTATGATCAGAGTGTAAAAACTCCTTGGTAGTATACTTTTTTTACTTACCGCACTAGTTCGGTAAGTAACTACTTACGAGCAATGTTTACGTCCTTATAAGTACGTTTTGCGAGCAAATGCATTGAAAATATACATAAAGGGCATACGGCGAGGGCAACGTTCGAGCAAGGCGCAAGCACGACACGGGCTTAGAACGGATACGATACGGACACGACATTACATAGAAAAAGCGTAAGGCAAGGAGCAGCTGGCGAAGCGGCATGCCTACACCACGTCGCCTATGTATAATTTACGACGCGTCGCTATCGCGTTTTGAAGTGGCACCGGGCCTTCTCCTGTTCCTTGCCCTTACTGTATGCCTTATAAGTATATTTCAGGCCTTACTCGGATTCATCATAAGTAGGCGTCCTAGAAGAAAAATCTGGTCTTATAAAATCTGTTGGGACAGATTGGTTTCTCGATACGAGAACAAAAGATCCATGGCAAATTCTATCATCAGGCGTATGATGAATCAAAGGAATTTGTCTCAGGAATCTGCAATTTCCATTCGACAGCTGCTCGATACAACAAGCGAATGTCTTCAGGCTTTAGGCAATTTAGGAGTGTCTACATCCTCTTGGGATATTATTCTCATTTACGTTATCGGCCAGAAACTTGATCCAGAATCAAGAGCAAAATGGGAAGCTAAAATGGGTGAGTCAGGACAAGATTTGCCAAAATATAAAGAGTTCGAAGAATTCTTGGAGACACGCTTCAGATCCTTAGAGTATAAAATTACCGAAAAAGAAAGAGATAGTGGTCAACATACAAAAAACTTGCACACATGGTCCGGCTCGAAGGACCATGTACAAAAGTCCCAAAATTACCAACAGGACGTCCCGGATTATTAGATAAAATAAAACACAGGAGTCAGTAGTAAGTGAGGTATATTTGTACATGGTCCTTCGAGCCGGATAAGGCAAGAAGTCGACTTTACTGTACACTAGTTCATACTGGCGCTAAGCCCAGGCAGCGGATTGCTGTCTAGCGCCACCTGGAGCCTTGGAGCAAGGCTTCTCATCGTGTGGAAGAGGACTAGCGGCGGGAGGGGAGCACCCCCTCGGTGGCCCTACGAAGCGGGACTAGGGCCATAAAATTGAAAAATTTCCCGAAGACACCGACACGTTTTGTGTGGGAAGTTTAAAACTTTTAGTACAAAAGTCCTGAAACAAAAGTAATTGCTTTTGCAATTGCTTTTAACGGATGTCAGGTTTAACAAAATAACTTTTTCATATTGGAAGTCCCATTTGAAAAGGTATTGTATCTCTGTGTTTCACCTTCCTTCATTCTACCCGTGACCATGATCAGTGCAAACGTCGGGGAAATAAAGTATGATCCAATTTTTTCGTTCATTCCAACGCTTACCAACACATTTTGCTGCTATGTCAAAAGCGATCGGCTAGAGCTGTCAGAAAAACAACAGCCATAGGACCTCGCTGAGCATTAGAAGGTAAAAAGTTTATGCTATGGACGTTATGAAATACTTAATCTTACCCTGTTTTGCGATAAGCAGAGATAAGCGAGAAGGATTTTTCACGTGATGATCAGGGCGACTAAGAGATGTCTCAGTAGATGGGGCTTTATGAGAGGATCACGAAAAACTATGTAAGAAGTTTTAGACCAGAGCCTGGTGTTCAGGAGGCCATTGTCTGGAAATGAAAAGGAACAGAAAAACGTGATCTTCAGCAAAAACAATTCTTATGCCAAAAGATGGGGACTGTTGAGTAGTGATATAAATACTGCGCGTGGCCCGACACGCACTTGGCAGATTTTTTCTTCTAGGACGCCTACTTATGATGAATACAATTTTTATGGGCTTTACCAAATCATCATACAAATGACGACATAGACTTCGTGTTTGGCTCGTGCTTACTTGTAATGCGTGTGCGGGAGGTGGTGCCACGCGTGCGGAGCGGCGTGCTTGTGCGCCTGCGGGGGCGGCGGCGCGCTCACAGTCGCCACGCCGCTCACAGTCGCCACGCCGCCCACAGTCGCCACGCTGCCCACCGCGCCCACCGTGCCCACGCCCGGCGCCGGCAGGTAATCCCGGCACCCGCCGCTCTGTAATAATAATAACATTCCTATTTCAGGCAAGAACTCCACAAACATATGAAAATACAGCATTAATTTATAATAGAGTTACGACCAACCAAGAAATAAAAAAATATAACTACAACTTTGATAGTAAATCTATAATACTGATTACACACAATACACATACTCATTAGAGACCTAGATCAAATGATCTTGTATCTCTTCCATCAGCGTCCTCAAACTATCGTTAAGACTCATTTGGAAAGCGAGTAAAAACCTTAACAAGAAAACTTTAACTAGAGCTCCATTAGCTTATTCCGCCATCCCCCTCTTACCATTGGTAGTTCGGAGGCACTAAATCATTTGACGCACCGCAACCAAACTTAGTCATATTCCGCACGTTCGCACAAAGCGATTCGGAACATCTTTTATACTACGCACGCCGCACAACATGGAGTGGATTTCTACGCCTGCAGATACTCCTACGTTTCCGAGTTTTTATAACTCGAATATATTTAAGGCACGAGTAAATAGGCTTCTTAAGGGCAAGTTCCATTATCTACCTCAACCAACTCTGTCCTCAAAGATCGAAGTCAAAAGCAAGCTCATTGACCATTTAAAGAAAAGTTTTTAAGAACTTGACCTGGATCTATTCAAAACTAGTATAACGAGTGCTAGACGTTGAATTTATTCTTTATTGTAATGCTTACGATGTGTGCGTTTGATTGTATTTAGTTTTGTTTTTCAAAATTTTCTTGTTAATTGTGAATTCATTTTATTGCCTGTGTATTAGTACTGACATTAATTATTATATTAGCTGTTGTTTTTGCAAACCAATCAATACCGAAACGACAGTTTTCGCTACCCGCTAATTACCCGATACCTCAGCTCTCGCGTTTGTCGCGTGGATATATTTTAGAATGCGTTACTACGGGCCGACTTTTATTTAGGTTCTTGAAGCAAGTGTTTATTCGGCAATTCAATTAAAACATAAAAAATATATATTTTGATCAATATAATTCTAGACACAAATATACTCACGCTATCCCTCTTGTGTTGTGGGGGCACGTACTGATTGCACTGGTAGTCGTTAGATTGCCGCACTGACGAGCCGTTCTGTAATTTGAAACAAAATTTTGGATCCTGAAACTTTTAGGCTGGGTTCACACGGCATTGTCCTGACATTTTTTCTGTATTCGTTTTTTTAATGTACGCACGACAGCTAGCAAGTGGAAACAAAACCAGAGACCAGACCAGACCAGAGGCCCGAAACCAGAGACCCGCTCAAGGTCAAAGTGTTTTCACCGACGAGCGGGCGTGTTTACAATCAGTTGGGTGTTCAGTTACATGGTAAGATTTTAATTTGTGTAAAAACGAATAGCCGCGTAAAGGGGCCTTATTACACCAATAAGGATGTAATTTAAAATTCTTCGGACACATAGTCAGAAGAGATACAGGTTGCCTAGAAAAGCGTATTATATGGCAATGTGATGGGCTGATGCTATAAAGGAATTAAAGAAAGGATGGAAGGTATTATTGGAGGTCACTACAGGCACAGTAAATATATAAGCTAAAGCAGTATGGTAACTCCTAACAAACGTCCAAAACTGGCGCACTCACACATGCGCAAACCGCTACAGGAAAATAAGCAGTTTTCGCGCTGAAGTAAGTCGTGCGTGCCAAACCATAATACAAACAAATAGGTACATACAACGTGTTAATTAAATAACGCAAAACCTCTAGGGTGGTAGCTCTGGACATGAAACTGAACAACTTTTGTTCTACGACTTTTGAAAATACTCAAAAAAATATTTTGCTTTTTCATACAAATTGGCTTGGTCAGCTTATCGATATGTATAAAGGAGCAATTTCTTTTTTGCGAATTTTCAAAAGTCGTAGAACAAAAGTTGTTCAGTTTCATGTGTCCAGAGGCACCACCCGAGAGGTTTTGCGTTATTTAATTACCACGTTGTATACCGCCTATGTCCAGCAGTGGACGTCTTTCGACTGATATGATGATGATAGGGTCCCTATCCTTGTGCGATAAAAGGCGACTAAATGTCTTTATCTGCCCTTGTGTCATAAAAGGCGACTAAGTGTCTTAATCTGCCCTTGTGTAATAAAAGGCGACTAAGTGACTTAACCTTTCCTTGTGTCGTAAAAGGCGATTAAGTGTTTCGATCTGCCCCAATTTGTGTGATAAAGGTGACTATAAGTGACTTAACCTTCCCTTGGGTGCTAAAAGGCGACTAAGTGATTTGAAATTCTGACTTATAATTTTATGCAAGACTGTCTGCTGAATTTCTGTTTTTCTGTGTAACTTTCCTTAAAGAACCTAGTCGAAAGACGAAAAATATTGCCCCCCATATATAACGCGCTATCGGCTGACGCAGTTTCTAATGCTATTGCCAATTGGACATAACAATATTATTTCGTTTTTCGACTTCTTATGAAATATTGTTTAGTTTTACGGTCCGAAAACATGCTGAAAGGAACAAAGTTGATAGAAGCTAAGCACCCAATATTTGAGTTCATTATACTATTCTTATTTCAAAAATTCTGGGTTACAACCCTGACGCTCCGACGTAGAATAGTTCTTTTTTCAAAAAAAGGCCCGAGTTTCCATACTGTTTTAGCTTATATATTTACTGTGCTACAGGGTAACATTCACTGTGCTCAAGATCGGGCGGTCTAGAGAGGAGTGGCAGTACAAGTAATATCTCATAATCACGGCCCGGAATCTTTATACAGCGAGCGCGAAACCCCTAATTGTCAAAATTGACAGATGCGTACGCACGTGCACGCAGGACAACTAGACCCGCACCCGGCTAGCCGCATTACGGAGAGCCGTTCGGCTGTTGGCCGCAGGATGCGGTTGCATTTGCGGCTACACTTGCTTTGCGGTTTGACCCACCCATTTCCAAGATGGACGCCGAAGAATTCGCATCAATTTCTTATATTTACAAGCGTTATAAAGAAAAATTTACTGAGAAAACGATACAAAATCAAATAAGGATGCACCTAGCATCATTGTTTGTAAATATGACATGAAAAACCAAGCACTAAGAATTATTTTTCGAAAAATTCAAAAGTATCAAGATAAGTTTTTTATCGGCGGGCAACCGTTAACTAATAATAATAATTCATTTATTTACCAAAGTTCAAATGGTTACAAAAGTTTTATCAGCGGTTCCCACACTAGGAAAACACCTGTGCCGTGGGTGGCCTTAACCGGGTTTTTACAACATAACGTTTACATAACTGACCGCGTAGTGCTTATATTCAAATTCAAATTCAAATAATTTATTTCAGATAAGAATCCATATAATTTGTTAGTACCACTTAATCTATATTAGTTTTATCATAAAATGTCAAAAAAAGTCCAGTATCAATAAATCATGTAAATAATCAAAATCTATTCATAATTACCCTATCAGAGTCCCAATCCAGTGCCTCTGTATAGGGCACTCGCACTTATCGCCTATCACCTTCAGAATGCTGTTGGTACTCCCACGCACCCTGCTCATCAGGGAAGCCACTTTTTTCCGCATTATGGCGTGGAAGCCATCGGTGCGCGCTTCCGCAAACATACCTGATGCGCTGCAGTAGCGCGGAAGCCCCAACAGCATCCTGAAGGAGTTATTATATTGAACGCGCAGGGCACTGTAAGTTTTCTGCTTATATGTGATCCAGAGACTGCTGGTGTAAAACGATTGACAAAAAGATTTGAACAATGCAATCTTAACCTGATCAGTACAACGAGCAAATCTCCGAATCAGCATGTTGCTTCTAACTGCCAGCGCCCTACGCTCCCGTTCAATATCGGCATCATCTGTTAAATTCTCGGTTAATATATGACCTAGATATTTAAACTGCTTGACCCTCTGCAAGGCAGTTCCATCAAGCTTAATGGGTGGTATGTACTCCGGAGAGCTCCCGCGCGCCGAGAAGACCATGTACTCACTTTTCTTTGTATTATATTTAAGTCCATGTGACTTAGCATAGGCTTCACAGACGCGCAGCATCTCCCCCAAGGCACAGACCGATGGGCTCAGCAGCACCATATCATCCGCGTAACTGATGTTATTGACATTGACGCCATCTATAGAACATCCCGCATGCATGCTGCTGAGCTCACGGATCAGCTGGTCCATGTACAGGTTGAACAGCTTCGGAGACGTCAGCCCCCCCTGCCTCACTCCACAATCCAGCCTGTACATGTCCGACAGTTCACCCACCCATCTCACACAGTTCGTCTGATGGTCGTACCAATGCTGGAAAACGTTTACAAGCTCTGTCGGGAAACCTGTCTGTCTAAGCTTCTTCCACAGGACCGGATATGAGACAAGATCGAAAGCTTTAGAAAGATCTAAGAAGCACGCATAAATAGGCGTGCTTCTGTCAGTATAGTATTTGACGGTGTGCTTGAGTGCTAGAATAGCACTTTCAGTGGATAAACCACTACGAAATCCAAACTGTGCATCATGTATATTAATGTATTTATCTAATTGACAGTCAAGCACACCATCAAGCACCTTAGCTGTTATTGTCGCTAACGATATCGCCCTGTAGTTACTTTATAGCAGCCGTCCGACTGACCGCCAGTCGGGCCGCGTCGCTCCTAGCCACCGAACTACCCGCTCGGTGCGTGTGTGACCTAAGTAGAATACGTACGTAGTGCGAGTGTGGCTGCAGGTGCGCGTGCGCGTGCGCGTGCGCGTGGGGGTGGGGAGGGGGGTGGTGCTGCGCGTGCGCGTGCGCGTGCGGCTCGTGGTGCGGCGCGTGCTGCGCGGCCGGGGCCGGGGCCGGGGGGTTGTGCTCCTGCTTCGCTTGAGCGTCCTGCGGGTAAACCAAACATATGTTACAGATGGCCAAACAACAGAATACTTCCCAAAATGTAAACACAAAAAAATTGCATTGCATTGAAAGGTTTTACACCAATTTTTCAAATCTCTTTATATGATTATGTATGAATGAATGTGTGACCTGCTGCGCGAGCGCCAGGATGCGCTTCTTCTGGCTCTGCGGCGTGGGCTGCGCGGGCGCCGCGCTGCTCGTCACCACCGCCGCCGCCCCCACTCCCGCCCCCCTGCCCGCGGGCTGCTGCGGCGCAGCTTGTTGCTAAACAAAACCAGATAAACAACTAATTAAAAAGAGATGAAAAGTTCAACACAAACATGCTTGAATAGCGTACCTTGCCAACGCTCTCCAAATTGAGCTATTGCTTCTTGAAGTGACTTTTTTTTTTTTTTATTATGTATGGGCTTACTCTTGACCTCGATCTAGCCTTGAGGACAGAGATGAGGTCGACGATTGAACGAGCTTGCCCAGAAGAAGCCTATTCACTCGCGACTTAAATAGATTCGGGTTATAAGAGCTCGGGAACACAGACGCAGGCAGAGAATTCCACTCCTTAGCTGTGCGCATTATAAAGGATGTTTCAAAGCGCTTTGTGCGAATGTGTGGAATATCAACCAGATATGGGTGATATCCTGCGGTGCGTCTGGATTCCCGATGGTAGAAGGGGGATGGCGGAATAAGCTCATGGAGCTCTTGGGCACACTCTCCAAAGTACAATCTGTAAAAGACCGACAGACATGCAATTTTGCGCCGGTGGGCTAGGCTGTGAAACTTGGTTTTCACTAGCATCTCATCACCAACGAGCTTCTTGGCTCTGCGATCGATCAAGTCTAGAGCGGCTAGTTGGTATTTGGCTGAGCCATCCCAAAGGTGGCAGCAATTCTCCATGCAAGATCGGACTTGTGCTTTGTATAATACTAGCAACTGTCCAGGAGAGAAATACCGCTTAACCTTATTGAGGATACCCAACTTTTTGACCGCAGTTTGAGCTTTTGACTCAATGTTGGCGCCGAAGTTCAGGTTTGCACACAGCTTCATGCCAAGAAGCTCGAGGCTGTCGGTGACCGCTACAGATGTACCTCGAAAAGTAGGAGCCAGATTGAATGGACTCCTTTTTGCAGTGAATAGACACGCTTGTGTTTTGGTGGCGTTGAAACTCACCAGATTTTTGTCACCCCAGTCGGAGACAAGACTTAAGGTTGAGTTTATACGCTCTACCGTGGCCTCTCTCAAAGAACGTATTTCGTCACTGCTGGCTTTTGCGCTTGACATATATCTCTCGACGACAGTACTGTCATCTGCGTACCCAACAATATTAGGACCAAGTAGGTCGTTGATGTGCAGCAGGAAAAGAGTCGCAGAGAGAACAGACCCCTGAGGAACCCCGGCGTCAATAGCCATGAGGTCAGAGGAGCAGCCATCAAGGACTACTCGGATCGACCGTTCACTCAGGAAGTCAGAAATCCAAGAGCAAAAGTCAGCGGGAATGCCGTATGCAGGAAGTTTGCTCAGCAGACTTGCGTGCCATACCCTATCAAAGGCCTTCGAGATGTCCAGTGATACGGCTAGGGCTTCGCCGTGTTTCTCGATGGCCTCGCCCCAGAAATGCGTAACATACACTAGAAGATCCCCAGTTGATCGTCCCCGGCGGAAGCCATACTGACGATCACTGAGTAGGTCATTAGTTTCTAGGTAAGTCAGCAATTTTCCATTTAGTACCCTTTCCATAACTTTGCAGAGTATGGAGGTGATGGCGATCGGACGATAGTTGGTGGGGTCGGCACGACTACCCTTCTTGGGTACCGGCTGTACATTGGCAACCTTCCAAGGTTTAGGCACCGTTCTTGTTTTAAGAGAGAGGCGGTACAAACGCGTCAGCACAGGAGACAACTCAGGCGCACAGTTCCTCAAGACTCTTGCTGGTATTCCATCAGGACCGCTAGCTTTGTTCACGTCTAGACTTCGAAGTACTCTACGAACCTCTTTTGAGTGTATTGTGATCTCCGACATCGAAGAATCACAGCGAGGAATCGTCGGTGGCTGATTAGAGTCTGCATCTAGGCGAGAATTGCTCGCAAATAGAGATGCAAATAAATTTGCTTTCTCTGTTGCGGAGTGGGCTAGTGACCAGTCTGGTTTCAGCAGGGGAGGTAATGTAGGACGGCAGAAGTTGTTTTCGACTGACTTGGAAAGGGACCAAAATTGTTTACTACCAGAGGGGTAGGATGCAAGTTTGGTCCCTATGCGACTGACGTGGTCGTAACGGGCCTTCCGGATCACCCGCTTGCAGGACTTTGCAGCAGCATTAAATGCTCTTTTCTTCGCGCGAACCCGCCGAGCTCGAACTTTGCGGTCACGGGCTTGAACCCATTTCAAACCCATTTTCATTTTTTCATTTCAATTTCTTTTTTCCGATTTCAAATAATCGGCATTTTAGCTTCATATTTCTTCTCTTAATTTTTTTTAAATGTGGCAGTGACCAAATACAATAAAAATATGCCATTTAAACTGCGTTCGTTCAATTATTCCGTTATTATAAAAAACGGCACCGTCAGCAGGCCTGTGACACTCCGCACTCTAGGTATGCAACGCGGTGCTGGAAGTCGACTGGGTGAGGCAGTCGATTTTACTTTTCTTTATGTCATCTTAAGCTTATGGCAGCAACATAGGTAAGTAAGTATTTGATTTTTGATTGAACAATATTACATACCTACTTACATCTCGCTCAGTATCTCATAAAGTGACATAATCATAGCCTTAGCCCACCTGTCCGCGATCACCCGCGATTTAAAAACGTGTCCTAAGCGGTGCACTGCAAGTATCGACTTTATGCTTAGACCGTAAGGTTGAAATTTGTCGGCACCCCGCCTGAGAGTGTCGAATCTGTCGTTAGTTTACTATTATATAATCTGTGCCGTCAGCAACTTTAGGAACATTTGACATCTAAAATATAATACAGGGATATATCCAGAAAAAAATTCTACACCTTACATCCTAGTAAAAAAGTTTACATTAGAGTCACGATTCACAATTTATTGCAGTCGTCAATTGTTGACTGCTATATGTACAGTCAACGACAGGTCAAGCTTCACATTCGCAGTGCGATTCTTACCCATACGTTTATTGAAATAAGAACGAAGCCATTCGTCTCTCTGTCGCATTATTCGCGTGATAATATACTTGAGTTTCACGGTTCCCTGTTCTACGAAAATCCCCTTCCCTCTCTTAAATACCATAGTTTGGACATAACATTTTCAGATGACAATATTTCCTTGTTTCATACTTTATAAAGCAAAATTTCTAGTTTTTGAATTTTTTGGTTTTTCTATGAATCTCATTTCCCATTAAATGTTTGTATGATACCGTCACGTTGTGTAGTCGCCACGCACTCGCCGCTACACATATACTGGTGGTTACTTTTTGGCGGGAACTCGGCGTGGGCTCTTGCCTGCTCAGTTGAAATTCTTGTTTCAGATAGTGTTTTAAGCAGTGAATTAACTACGGAGTGCGCAGCTGATGAAGATTTCAGGCGATTTCGTGTTTGAACCCCGTTTGTGTTGTCTCAAAAAGTCATGGACATTAAAATTTCCTTCGTAAATTATTTTGAATTTTTTTTTTGTTTTATTATGACAACAGACGGTCTTAAATAAAGTACTTATATTCTAAACCTGTATAACTCACGGACCTGGAGTGTCCACAAAAGATCTAAGTAGAAAAACAATAATCGGACGAATAGTTAACTATACAGTATTATATTATGTGTGAATAAATCTACAACCACACCTAAGACTTAAGAAATTTTAGTTTTTAAAAATTCAATTAACAACCTTTTAAATTCGTGTGGTTTACTAGAAAATAGATCAATAAGTAAGTAAAGTCCATTTCCCCCCTCGACACTGGCGGTACGCCACATTTTTAACTTCTAAAAAGTGAAGATATTCCAAAAATTGAAGAATATTCTAGAACGACACTGGCAGAAATGTCCCCAAATATGGATTGACGATTGCCAAATAATAAAAAGAAATAGATACTGTTGGGTATATTACCGTGTTGTTGTGGTGGTGCTGGTGGTGGCACGCCTGGTGCGGATGCGGCTCCCTCTTGACGTGGCGCTCGTCCCGCGGGGAGCGCGCGCTGCAGATCACGCCCCCCCCCCCCGGGTGGTGTGTGTGCGCCACCGTCACGTGGTGCTGCGCTGTAGTCGCCACGCACTCGCCGCTACCGCCTAAGGAAACACGGTGACCTTACTCGACCAATACTGATGATCAAACTATCTACATTTTTTTTTAATATCAAAAGATATGAAATTGAAAAGAGACGACTGTTCTACCATCGGGTGTAAAGACGCAACGCGGATTATCAGCCACATTCTACATCTTTTATAATACGTACAGCTAAAAGTGGAATTATTTGCCTGCATTTGTGTTTCCGAGTTCATACGAGTGTAACCCGAATCTATTTAAGTTGCAGGATATTAGGCTTCATCTGGGCAAGCTCTTTCCATCATCAATCACATTTCTGTATCAGGAGTCAGGACTAGTAAATAGCTAATAATAAAACAGGTTAAGTTAAGAGGACTGACCGTATCTGGAGCACCACTTCTTGCTCCAAAACCCGTATCATTGACGTCAAATAGAAAAGCTGCCACATTAAAATGGGATTGGGCAGGGCACGTGTGTCAAATGCACCCGGATATATGGGCCAAACGCGCCACGGAATGGGTATTACATGACGGCCGCCGGGGCAGAGGGCCAGAAAAGCAGTAGAGGGATAACTTGGTTGCTTTCGAAGAGGAATGGCCGATGATGGCGATTTTTATTGTCGCTTCTTTTTTTAATAATTTAGACTTAAATAACATATCAACATTTGAGATACTAATAACTAATCTGTGATATGATAATTGTTCTTCTTATTTGTAAACAAATTTCGTGACTAATAATTTTATTTTCATTCAATTTAAATGCTGCTGTATTGTACTGCTTTATTTGTATATTTTTGGGACCAGTCTGTACCTGTTAATTTTTTTTTTCCACCATTGCGTCACTTTGTGAAGCGATGTAGTTTAGTATTATATTAGAAATTGAATATCCAACAATAAATAAACGATTTTGAGTTTGAGTTTTGATAGGGAAGAGTGGAAACGTAAGGAGGCCTTTGCCCAGCAGAGGGACAGCACCGGCTAAAAAAAGTACCTCTGGTGTTGTTCGGCAGTTGTTGTTGTTGTTGTTGGTGTGGGTGGTGGTTGTCGTTGTCGTCGTCGGAGTCGGAGATGGTGATGACGGAGACGGCGGGCGAGGGGGGCGAGCGGGGCGAGGGCGAGGGCGTGTCGCGGATGGTGATGGTGTGCGCGGGGGCTGCGGGCGGCGCGCTCTCCCACGCCGGGTTGTTGTTGCTGCTGCGGTTCGTTCTGGAACACGGACCGGGTATTTAATACAACTGAATCCCAACAAGCAGCCGACGGCCTCAATACAACCGAGTTCAGAATCATACTTTCTTTCGAGTGATGCATAGTGCTTTAAACTTTGCCAAAAAGGAAAAAACCGGCCAAGTGCGAGTCGGACTAAGGGTTCCGTACCTATTTACCATATGATATACTAAAAGCTTTTGCTCTTTGATTTTAAAAACTCCGCGACCATCCAACTTGACCCCTCTTTCATAGAAAAGTTCTTGAAACGGGAGCTCACCTTAATTGGATACTATTAGTTGTGAGAAAAATTGAAATATTTAATGATTTTAGACATTTCCCTTTATTTGTACTGTGAGACCTAGCTTCTTGCCAAATTTCATAATTTTAGTTCAACGGGAAGTACCCTGTAGGTTTTGCTTTTTTGCAAAAATGTATGGAGATGAGGACATAAAATGCCATATCTTTTGATTGCGTCGTTGTAAAAAATTGAAATTTTCAGATCTTGTGTGGTTCATGGATCCTAATATATGGTATTAATTTTAACCTAATACCTTTACTCGTTCGTGAGATAAAGGGTCTTGACAGACAGACAGACGGACAACAAAGTGATCCTATAAGGGATCCGTTTTTTTCTTTTGAGGTACGGAACCCTAAAAATGAAAATAAGATACTAAATAATGTTTTTTTTGTCTGCCTTTGTGGCTCCTGTTTAAAATACTTCTGAAAATGTAAAAAATCGAAGAGGCAGACATGCAGGGCTCTACATTATCACGGGACGAAGTAGTGAATTTTTGCATTTTGAAGAGCTGTAACTTTATGACGCAGGGCTCTTATGGTGGCAGACCATGTTTCTGGGGTTTTATACATTGTATTTAATCAGATAGTCATAGTCTGCCAGGTGTACATTTCATTGTGAAATTTTAAAATAGTTAAAACTTAATTCCTCAAAAACGCAGGGGTGTGGATGTCCGCCAATATTTTTTGTATCTTCTAGAGGATGCTCCTTATCATCAGTCAAAGAGGCTGACATGAGAAAATCATATAGAAATTTGTCCTTCATCACCCTTACTATATTCTTCCGGAACATCATCTGTTCCTTTTGTACAGGTCTTCCTAGTAAAGGAATTTGATGATGGACTTTGCCCTTACATACGATAGCGTACAACTGACTGTATTCATAGAAATTACATGTTAATTATTTTTGGTTGTACATGAATAAATGATTTTATTATTATTATTATTTTTTTATTATTATTTGGATTTTGGACTTTTTCAAAAGGACTTGCGTACTTTCCGAGCAGGTGAAGTATAAATGTCGGGACGGCGGGGTGCCTTCCTTCACCTGCTTCTTGGCGGGCGACAGTTGTGTCGTCTCTTTCTTGTTTGTTTTATGTACATACAGGCCAGATCACTGTGTGAGAGCAGGACGGAACGAGACATGTCTCTGCCGCTCCAATATCTAAGCATCGCTCCGTCTTCCTGCTGCCACACTGCTGTCATTCTAATGAAGCCAGGTGACGTCTACAGTGAAGGTTTCTATTCCGGGTGAGATCGGGGAAAATGCTAAACTATTTCGCAAAAAAAACTACTTTATCTCGACTATGGTGTAGATACGTACGTGTCATGGTGGTGCCTATGTCGGGAAGGCGGGGTGCCTTCCTTCACCCGCTTCTTGACAGGTGACAGTTGCGTCGTCTCTTTCTTGCTGCCCGCACCGCTCACACCCATACTGAAATATAACAACGCATTGTAATTAAATAGTCTGCGAGCAAAAATAGAAACAAAAGTAGTTTCTTTCAAAAGATGAATGATGATTTTAGGGTTCCGTACCCAAAGGGTATCAACGGGTCCCTATTACTAATCCTTCGTCGTCGTCTGCCGACTGTCCGACCTTTACCCACCCATCTATAGAACCGTAGTGTGTTAAATGGTTAAAATTTCGCAAGTTCAACTCGCACTTGTTAGGGTTCTGTACCTCAAAAGAAAAAAACGGAACCCTTATAGGATCACTTTGTTGTCCCTCTGTCTGTCTGTCAAGACCCTTTATTTCACGAACGGGTGAAGGGATCAGGTTGAAATTAATACCATATATAAGGATCCATGAACCACACAAGATCTGAAAATTTTAATTTTTTACAACGACGCAATCAAAAGATATGGCATTTTATGTCCTCATCTCCATACATTTATTCAAAAATGCAAAACCTACAGGGTACTTCCCGTTGACCTAAAATTATGAAATTTGGCAAGAAGCTAGGTCTCACAGTACAAATAAAGGGAAAAGTCTGAAATCATTAAATATTACAACTTTACTCGCAACTAATGGTAACCAATTGTGGTGAGCTCCCGTTTCAAGAACATTCATATAAGAGAGGGGTCAAGTTGGATGGTCGCGGAGGCGATTTTTGTTTTAGTTCTATTTTAAAAACGAGAACACTTACAATTTTGAAAATTGGTATGTTTATAGTGCATAAGCTATAAAATAACAACAAATAATAAAATTTGGTCAAGCGCGTGTCGGAATTAAAAAAATCTAGGACATTAACTTACTGAAATTTCAACTAATACAATTATGTTTATGTGGTGGTACGGAACCCTCAGTGCGCGAGTCCGACTCGCACTTGGCCGGTTTTTTTTTTATTTGCACAATTTAAGAACTTGGTCAACGCTACTGAACGAAATAATAAAGGAAGTGTCTAGACAGCCACCAGCGGCTGTTTAAAAAAAACAAATATTCCGCCATTAGTGGCAATTTAACGAATGTGACTAACCACTATCGGCCGTCTAAATAAAGTAAATATACTGACAAGTAAGTACCGATTAAAAATAACGTTATTGCTATTGAGTGACTCTTTATTTTCGATGTTGGAAGTAGAGAAAAATATAAGGTCCTTTTAAAGGTAAAATAAATAAATGAAATCAAATAGCAAAAAATACATCAGATTGACAATGATTGCTGCATAAAACTTTTTTATACTCCCTTGGATGGCAGTAGATATAAACTACGATAACATGGCTCGCCCCTCCACATAGCTAATCCACACTTGCAAAAGCAAGTGGAGGGGAAGGTCATGTTTCTCAGCGCGTTAAATATAATGTAAATAATGATGGTGAGTTATGATTACTATTTGTTATTTTGTGGTCATAAAAGAATTACGACACATTGCAACAGGGAGAGAGGGAGGCAATTTTTAAGGCTGTTTTTAGATTAAATATTTAATTCTCAGTAATGCGTTAAAAATTTGTAGGTTACCATCTACGTAATGTCAATCTGTGCCTAGAAACACTCTTAGTGACATTTTATTTATCTGTGGGAGTGTATTTTGAAGTATTGAATTTCCCGCGGGAGACTTGTAAAAATTTTAATTTTAAGAGTCGTCGCGGGAGAACTATTAAACAACTTTTTAATTTTTATAGGTGTGCATGACAGCGAGCTGTATGCTGCAAGGATGCATGGAACACTTAGCGAACAAACTTTGTATTTACACATATTTTTATTGGTTTTGTAATGATAAAGCGTTCAAGGAACATTGCTTAGTCAGGAAGAGAAAAATATTACGAAAATGTTTGTTCTTGAACAACATTACTTTAGGATTCACGATATGACAGTTTAGATAAAGGTATAAAACACTTGTGTTATCTACCATAAACCGAGACTCGAGTTTTACTTACAATGTGCAGAAGACAGAAATAGTTATTTTTAAGGCAGGACGAGGCCCTGCGAGTATTCCCGTCATAACTCTATGTGGAAGTCCGCTAGCAGTAGTTACAAAGTTTAAATACTTAGGACATATAATAACCGAGTCCTTAAAGGACGACGAGGATTTAGAAAGACAAAGACGTGCACTTGCGATGCGAGCTAATATGCTCGCGAGGCGGTTTGCCCACTGCTCTAAGCAAGTTAAACTCACGCTGTTCACGGCGTACTGCCAGTCGTTCTACACCAGCCATTTGTGGTACAACTACACGAAGGGTACTTTCAATGCCCTTCGTGTGCAGTACAACAATGCCCTTAGGGCTATACTTGGTCTGCCATGGCGGTGTAGTGCGACTGGTATGTTCGCTGAGAACAGCGTTGCAAACGTCTTTATCTTATTAAACAGACTGAAAACCTCATTTCATAAAAGACTATGTTTCTCAAAAAGCACTATTGTGGAGGCAATGTATATGATTTACTTAAATGAATGTAACCCGAATTTACTGACAACTTAATATTTTCAAGTAGGTAGGTATTTACCAGAATGCTAACAATGTGCCACGAAATATGACGAAATCAATATAATATAATAAATAACATATGCTATGTTTGAATAATATTTTAATTTTAATTTAATTGTAATTTATATTGACCAATTACAATGTCTGTAATTATTTATATGGGTCTGTTATATGTCTGTGCCTGAAATAAATTAATTTTATTTTATTTTATTTATTTTTATACCCTCATTATGTACCGTTGCATAAACTACTAATAAGTAAATTGATGTGGTACCTACCTGTATTGATGCGTCTGGTGATGCGGCTGATAGTGCGGCGCGGCGCTTGTCTGCTGTTTGGTGGATCTGTCGACAACACAACATAGTACCGGTCAAAACTCATACACAATAGTGCTAGCGCTTAACTGGGTATATGCCCATTTGATACTGAACTGAAAGTACTTTTTTTCTATAGGATTAATTGCGGTCGAAGAAATTTAATGTTTCCCGTGAAAAATGGGGGAGGGCCATTAGTAAGTTTATTTTGAGATCAGTGGGTGATTAAAACGATGAACGGACCTCTTATGCGAGTGATGGTGCTGAGTGTGGTGCGGATGGAAGTCCCACACGGCGGGCTCCGGCAGCGGCGCGGGCTCCACGATGAGCGGCGCGCGCCACTCGCCCACGCCCACGCCCACCTCGCCCACGCCCACTCCCACGCCCACGCCGTGCTGGTGGTGCGCCGCGGCTGCTGCTGCTGCCGCTGCTGCTAGTTGCTGCACCTGCAAACAAACACATTATCAATTATATTTCAACTACAGTCTAAACAGTTTTGTTTGATTCTCTCTCCCTGAAAACACTACGAGGATTCCACTGTTTGTAAGTCTTTGTTGAAGTTATATTGTCACTTACAAGTTCCTCCTTAATGCATTGACATTCAATGGTCCAGAAATTATGTCTTTGCAAAAGGACGATTGGGAGAGTCCAACTTCAAATGGGAAATTGCCCTGTCTACACTCAGTAATTGTTCATCATCACTACATCAGCCGAAAAACCTCCATTGCTGGACATAGGCCTCCCCTATAGAACTCCATGACTCGCAGTCCTGCGCTGCTCGCATCCAGCGGCTTCCGGCGACCGCCACCAGATCGTCGGTCCACCTTGTGGGGGGCCTGCCAACGCTTCGTCTTCCGGTTTGTGGTCGCCACTATAGAACCCTCACGTCCCATCGGCAAAAGAAGTCGTATAAATCTTAAATGTGACGATTCTTACGTCAAAAATAAGACTCACCGTTTATCTTCCAATTAACGTTTAGTATGTAGATTTTTACCCGACTACGAGCGAAGCCCACATAAAGGTATTAAAGTTGAGTTGAAAAGTTCATAAACGGCGGCAAGAAATTATGACGTCATAGTTCGCGAGTTTCATACAAAATCTATTTATAGAAAATTTTTGTATTGACTTTCAATACGGGCGCTTCTTCAGTCATAAGGATTTCCCTTCGCGAGCGGACCTGGTACGCATGTGTGCCGTCCGCATTCCGAAACGTTCACTGCAGGACAGAAAGCTTCCCTTTAAAACTCTTAATTCAGATTCAGCAAAAAGGCGTTGTACTTTAAAGAGGATTTACCCTAGTCACCATGCTTGTAAACCTTGCGGCTGGCAACCGCTTTAGCTGGTGACCGCAGTATGTAAGATAGTACGGTACGATACGCAAGGAAATCCGCATGATAGAAGCGTCGTCCTAAGGAGTATCTCATTTGACTAGGTTGTCAACTATCGGATTGGCCACCCTGTATACCTGGTAGGGCTGGCACAGGATGCTGGAGACCAGCTGGTGCGGGAAGGGCTCGGCAGCCCTGGTGGCGTACTGCCGCGCGCCGCTCACGCCGCCCACTCCGCCCACGGCCACGCGCCCGCCCTGGTACAGCTGGTACTGAAACATACATACAACTTATTATTATTTTACTTTGGCCGTAGTTATCTGACCTCCATGAATTGGGAGTCTTAAAAGGTGAACAGGGGATCGTGAACAAAGGGAAGGGCAGTACTTCTTGTCAAAGACCGCGAGTTTCCGAAATGGGGACGTTTATAATTTAACAGCTGTCATTCAAAATGACGATCTCGTAGAGACAAATTTGTACTTACTCACTATTAATTGAGGATTGCGAGTATCCGAGATTTGGGCGTTTTAATTATGACAGCGGCCATCCTAAATGGAATTCTTGTCAAGATTATAAACATATTTTTATTTATTTATTTATTTTTTTAGTATCGGATTTCCTAAAATTTGTACTAGAAATCCAGGATTGTTTTGATTTTGACAACAATCACTTGAAATAGAGACCTAACCTTTGAATCTACTGTACTAGGATTACTAGATTCCGATATTTGCCAGTTTTTATTCTGGTAGCAGACAGTCGCCAGCCTTGTTTCACCAAAGTTCTGAAGTTGAAAAATTACAACACACAGATTCATCGTCTACCTTTTTAAGGCACTGGGAACATTTATTGCTGACAAATGTCAGTAACAGCTTGGCTACCATGGTCATAATATAAAACAGTACAATTTGGTGCCGTGACCGGGATTAACTACTACGACAAAATGGGAAACTAAAACTGATACATTTTTTCTGATTCTGAGGTCCCATGTTTCAATACTATTTAGATCCGATGGTCAAGAGCGTACCTAGTCTTTTTTTGCTACAATAATCTATACTGAAGATATTTCCAAAAAAGTCATTCATAACAATAGTATTTTGATGATTTTGAATCCAAATCACAAATTTTTCCCCCCAGATTTTTTCACAACCAAGTATAAGTGAGTGTTACGTAACCACTACTGGGTTATTGGTCAGTTTTAAATCGTTCTTAGTAATAGAAATGTCCTCAAATATGGGTTGACGATTGCCAAATAAAAAAGAAGTCTAACCAGGTTGTCATAAGGCGCGGCCCTGAGCCGCTGCTGGTTGGTGAGCGTGAGCGCCAGGTGGTGCGCGGCGGGGGGCGCGGGGGCCACTACTCCTCCCACCCCCACCCCCACGTACTCTCCCCCCACCCCCACCCCGCCCACGCCCGACCCGGAGCGCCGGCACACCTGCACACACAAATCACAATCTTTAATACACGCCAGCAAAAAGGAAACTCATCGATTTGTAATCAGTCAATCTTGTCTTGTTTCGAATAAAACTGGGCATGCTTAGTTAGACCAGCGGTTCCAGAATGGTATACCGCGGAACCCTAGGGTTCCGTGGAAAGGTTACAGGGGTTCCGTGGAAGGGTTACAGGGGTTCCGTGAATTAAGGCGTATTGTAGCGGTGCTCACACTTAGTTGAAAAAATAACCAATGATACCCCGCTGATTCGGCTAGTCATTATTTATAGTTCCTTACCTTTCATCATTTCAATTGTAAGCCGTTTCATAAGCCCTTTTTTAGTTTAAAAAAAACTGGAAACCAGCTGGCTTGAACAATATTAATAACTATATTTTATTCGAACAGGCGTTTCTCCCCAATTATCCCAGACACAGACCCAGGCAGAAAACTGTTATTTTAAGTTTATATTATAAAAAATACAATAGTTTAGTTTATTGCATACCTCCATCATCTGGACAGAAGCCTTCACGTTGTTGCAATGTGCATAATCAACCAGGTGCGCAAGAGTCACAAACGCGTGGTTGAGAGCTTCCCCAGGCGTTATTCGACGTTCCTAAAAACAATATGGTAATGTTAGCTACAAATTTTCTTATTTACGTCTAAAATAAGAAATACTTAAGCCACTCAATAGTCATCATACTTTTGTACATTTTGGTGCGGTGACCAGGATATTGGCTCTGCTTTATTTCAGTTACATTAAATTCTATGTCGCAGCATTCTATTAAATAGTATACAAAACCTAAGGGATTTCATGAGGACACTGTTATTTAAACAAAACAACTACCATCTGATTTCCATAACCAATGAAAATAAGGACCAGCAAAGCAGACCCATCGTACACTTCGTCAGGCCTCTTAGTTTTACTCTTCTTGACAAAACTGTTACACTGATTGCCTGTCTAGCTGACAGACAAAAGGGGTTATATAGGGAATAAATATAAATTTATAGTAGAGATTGAATAAAAGGCTTGCGTCATACAGATTCTGCTGAGTAAAGTCATACATCATGTACCAACTATCGACCACCTTCATCATTCGCTTGATCTGTTGATATTTTGAGGGCTTTACCATGGAAAATAAATATCATTCATTTCCCTAGTCTTATGCCATGGAAAATGAATAATATTATTATTTCTTATATTTTGTACTTAAACTTGTATAAGTATAAAACATTGTTTACATAAATACCTGATCCATGGTAAGCATGCGCTTGAGTAGGTCGATGAACTCTCTCCGGTCTGCCTTTTCTGCTAACAGCTGACCACCTTCCAAGTCCGTAGGCACATTGACCTGTCCGATGTCGTCAAGACAGTTGAAAATATATTTCCTGGCCTCTTTGCTCTTGATGCCCGTTTCCAACTCGTGTTCTTCAGGAGTCTTCAACCGCCAGAATGGATATGTGCTGTCCACATCGCGGTAGAAGAATTTTGCTGTTTTTGATGCGCTGGAATGTTAAAAACTTTGGGTTAAAATGCGAATTTAGTCACATCGCTTTTAATTTTTAAACGATAGGCAAGTTTACAAAGAAAAGGGTTAAACAACCTTTGGCATGCCCAAACCAGCACTTCCTAAATTACAGTCGAATTTGTATAATATGGTTTCTTGTGTGTTTGTCATCAAATAGTAATTTAGTTTATTATAAGCTTATAGAGTTTGCTTTACAATCTTCGTATTTTATTGATGAGAGATTTATCGTCTACCTTTTTACCTACAAATGTCAGCAACAGCTTGGCAACCATGGTCATAATATAAAACAGTTCAATTTGGTGCCGTGAACAGGATGGTTATCTTTAATGGTTCTACGACTACACACTCTAGTGACCTTATGTCTAGTACATAGTACCTGTTAAGCATGTGTTCTGTGGGTAGCCCTTGCGTTTGCGAGATGTACCGGATCTGGTCGTACTCGGACGAGCCGGGGTAGAGCGGCCATCCAAGGAACAGTTCGGCCACCACGCACCCTAGTGACCACATGTCGATGGCTTCGCAGAACGCCAGACCGAGGATTATCTCTGGGGCTCTGAAAACAGGATTGAGAGGCGTTAGTTTCCTCATTTGGTTATCAAATTCATATTTTAGTGTATGCAGCGAGCAAGAACATATTCAAAGCCGGACACATGAACAATTCGTGGTAACAAGAAGTGAAAAGTAAACATTTAAGTAATAAATAACTGCCAACTTAAGAAAATCTGGAGATCTGAAGTGACCCGATCGTGGCATTGGCGATTTTAAACAGCAACCTAACCTGAAATGGTCGGCCACATTAAGAAGCGATCATTTCTTAGAACTGGCTATGACAGATCTATTAAGTTAAGTAGCAGAAACCGCTGAAAATTCGGATGCTTAATTTTTGTAAAATGCAAAAGACGGGCTTTACACAACACTTTGTCTATTCGCTTGTTTGCATATAAGTGCTACCAACTTCACATCTCCTACATTATGATCCTACCTATAATATCGGCTCTGCAGGTAAGTGTTGCAGACAGCCTTGCTGACATGCGATGCGCTTCCGAAGTCGATCACCTTCACGCGGTAGGGTTGTCGCGCCGGCTCTACCAACATTATGTTTTCTGGCTTCAAGTCCGCGTGGATCAGTCCCAGTTGCTGGAAACATTAGATTAAAACATGTTAATGTAAAGTTTAAGCCACTACAGTACGGCCTAAAAATTTAAACAGTTTATCTCCTTCCGTGGCGACTAACGGATGCCAAACCAGGGTTGTTATGATGATGATAATAAATAGATAGTATTGAACAGAACATCGAAACAACACCTAATCTGAAAACTGCTGGGGATTTAAGGCCATTGAGCAGTGACCACACACCAGTGCTGAATGCCTTAAGGTGGACACTCCTTGTCATGCAAACTCAATTGCTGATTGCACATCAAGTTATACCTATGTATAGACCGCGCAAGGAATAAAGAGCTTTAGGCTAAAGTTGAAGGGGAAGCGCGGTGGGTCGACGGGAGCTGCGTGGGAGAGTGCGGGGCGAGTTTTTTACCCCTTCCGGTTTCGCTGCGAGATCTTAATTAGTTGCGCGACCTACACCGACAACGAGCCTTTCAAGACCGCGTAATCGAAACTCGTTTGAAATCTTTTTAAATCGAGTCGTGCATTCGACTAGCACATCTGACGTGTGTCGTCTAAGTATGTAATCTTAATCGCGAAACTCAATTTAACACAGACAGCGCAGAATATTTTTTGAGATCTGTAAATAGTGACAAGGGTAGTAAGTAGTACAACCTTTTAAGTAGTAGACATGGTCTGGAAGCCTGCTGAAACTTGAGTTTGAGCTTTTGAGCACTAGGCTTATTGTACATATTTGAGGAATACACACAGGGAATACATACATGCAGATGCAGTTCATGGATAAAGGAGGCAATCTTACCTTGAGCTTGAGCAGCGCCGTAAGCACTTGCTGCAGAATGGGTCGGATGTACTTAAGCGGGAGCGGGGAGAACTTGTTCTGCTTGAGGAAGTCGTAGAGGTTCTGCTCGAGCATCTCGAAGACGAGACAGGTGTGCGAGCGGTGCTGGAAGCACTCGTACGCTCGCACGAAGTTGAACTCGTCCGCCGACTCCTGCGAGAGGCGCGACAGGATCGACACCTGGAAAAAACCGCAACACAAGATTAGATATCTTTTCATATAGCAATCGTCTAACCAAATATTTGGACAACTTTTGCTAGTGTCCAACAGTTTTTACTCAAAACAACAGTTTTCTTTATACCAATTTCGTTTCATTTCGTGGTGCCGGCAAAAAATTGTACCAATCCATTTCTACCCGTCGTGGTGTCGTAAAAGGCGACTAAAGGGCTTAACCGGAGGATGGGCAGCAGCATCTTTTTGTGTATCGTACCATCTTACATACTGCGGTACCAACGCTTACAAGCGTGGTGACTATGGTAAATCCCCTCCAAATACCACGCGTTTTTGCTGGAGTTCTGGAGGGAGCTCCCCCTGTCCTGCAGTGGACGTTTCAGGGGATGTTATGAAGTATTTTGATCCCGCAATATTTTTTAGATTAAAATTAAATCTCCAAAAACTCAATCATCTTCTAAGATGAAAATCTCACAAAACAAAAAATAATCAAAGAACATTTTTTGTCAAGTATAATTGAAGTCGATCATCTTGTCTGAGAAACTCGTCTTTCAAGACTTAAGAACTCTCAAGATATTCTTTTCTTGAATTTCAAATGTTGAAATAAAGTCGAGTCCCAAGAAAATAAATTATTCTTTCAGTTTTATAAATTACGCTTAAACTGAAGACTACAGTTTTTCCAAGCGCAATTTCACATTGTCCTACTTTGCATGATTAACTTTTTTAGACATCGCTTAATAAAGTTTCTACTATATGGACTAAAGTTTTAAGACAATATTATAAATAAAGTCATTGCTCTACCCTAAGACCAAAGCGAAACTCCATTGTGTTAGAAATTTGATTGCACTGTTTTTTTTCTTTGGACTGTTTAAGACAAAACTTTATTATTACCAATACAATTTCATAAGGACGCGAAGGGTCCGATAATAATTAGGTACGTATTAAAACTACATAAAAACGTAAGATGTTTTTTTCATACGACAGCATAGATTTTTTGTTGACGCTTCTAACAACATACTAAGTACAGTTGAGTCATGGATGGCGACACAGTTTTTGCAGCTTCAAATGTGTTGCACGTGCAGTTTCGTTGAATTAGATCAGACCACGTGTAGCGTCTGTGCCATGCAAAAACTGTTTGAATGTTTTATTCAACCTATCTGCGTATGTCTGGCATATCTCTATCGATGTTGCATTTGTATTTTAAGACTACTGTTTAACTGTCTGTGTATTTACTGTAAAAAGCAAAGTGTTTGTTTGATAATATCCTTATTTCACGTAGCAACGATTCCCGCGCGAGCGAACCCGCAGGGAAAAGCCAGAAAAATAAGGAAAATATGTTTTTTTTTATCCTTTATCAATAAGTTCATTTAATTATTTTTACAGCAACAAAAAAACTTATAATAAGTTTGACAAAGTTAACACGAGGACTTCACTACGATGTACCGCCATTTATTGCAATTTCATCATGTTTAATAAAATATTCGCCCCGTCGCGTTCGAAATTAAAAACAATTCTTCACAAAATCATACTTCCCAACGTTTTCACAAAGGGTAAAAAAGTAGCAAGTCTCGCAAGCTGTCTTCGCTTATTGCCAACCATTTGTAGGGTGAATTTCTTTTTGCTAATGTTGCCAAACCTGATCTTAACTGAAAGCTAATTTTAAATGCTTTGAAAACTTGTAAATGGCGTCATCCCTAGAATATTTTTTTTTAATTAATACTTTAATACTGGTTGCCATAAGCTTTCCGAATAAAGTGAAATAAAATGACATCGAGAATGAAGAGTTAAATTTTGTCGCAAAAAAGAGCCACTTAATTAACCATAAAAATTGTCATCATAACATCCCATGAAACGTCCACTACAGGACAGGGAGCTCCGTCCAGGACTCTAGCAAAAACACGCAGTACTTAGCAAAGGGCTTTTAAGCGTTGCGGCTGGCGACCGCTGTTGTTAGTGACCACAGTATGTAAGATGGTACGATATACAGAAAGATGCTGCTACCAACCTCCGGTTAATAAGCTCTCAGACGCCTCTTACGATACCCACGGGCTGGTACGGTCAACCGCTTGTCGGTAGAAACTTTTTCAACTCTATTACCACGCCGTAAAGTCCAAAAGTGTTTCTACTGATGTGCGGCCGTGTGTACTATTCTTTGCCGGCACCACACGGACGATAGAAATAGTATTAAATCAATAAATTAAAAATTTAGGCAACTTAACTTATAAATTTATTTATTAAAATTGATGGCTTAAAAAACCCACACCGGCCTGATCAAGCCATGATACCACGTTCTTCTCAATTCCAGACTTATGGGTACTTCACGATTTTCTATTGAAAGAAACTTAATTTAAAGGAAAACATGGATGGCAGTTTTCCTCTCTTATCTTTACAAGTTAAGAAATCGAAAAACCCGATTATTTTTTTCAGCCAATCGTAAAAACGAAAAGCCAAATTTAGCTTTAAAAATAAAATCGGCAACACTGTTCTTCGTTCCATGGGATCCATTATGGCGTCTGGCAGTCAGCCAGTTATCAGTGTTTGTGTTTGCGGTGCAAAGTGCTCGCTCTTCGGCTGTCATTTTTTCTAACCAGTCAAGAAAAATTGTTAGAATTCTTTCGACGAGAAATCCAAGAAAATATAAATTTAACACTGTGACAGAAATGCCAATTTTGTTTAGACAATATTGATGTAGCTTAACTTTGTGATCGGAAAGCAAAAGCATACGCCTCTACTCACTAGGCCATGAGCTGTTAACATATTTTGGCCAGAATTCGCATCAGAAACCCAAATGTAATAAACCACGAAACATGGTCCGTTTTTATGAAAAAACATAAAAAAAATTCGAACACAAATAACGCAGTAAACATTTTTTTGTTTTCGTAAAATATCGATTCCCTTATGGCAGAATGGAACATAGTCATAACCTATTAAATAACTAAAAATAAAAACTGTCATCTCTCTAGCCGTGTATTCTCCAACTTCGACACTGGCAAAATTGTCCATGTTGACAGAAGCCATATTACAAACATTTGATTTGATGACAGCTTTTTTTTATTCTGTGATAGGCTACGACAAAATTCCGTTTTGCCGCACAGCAATCGATATTTTACGAAAAAAATAAATTAAGTACTACGTGATTTATAGGCCAAGTTTCAAGGTTTCTGAGTGATTGAGTTTCTGTAGCGAATTATACTACAACCTTACACAGCTAGTACCTAGGTACATTGCTGCTTCAGTTTAACTTATAATATGCTACACCTGATATTTCTTTCCCGTGAACTGATAAGACGACAATGTTATCGATGACGATATTTTCGACATATTAAAAGCTGATGAAAAGTGGCTTTATATTATCGTAAACGCTAGTACGGTCAACCGCTTGTCGGTAGAAACTTTTTCAACTCTATTACCACGCCATAAGGTCCAAAAGTGTTTCTACTGATGTGCGGCCGTGTGTACATAGTACAATAGACTAAAAATCTATAGATGACATTAACGTAACGTAACATAAGCTAACGAAATGTTGCAACCCATACATTTCTACTATTCGATAATAGAGAGCCACTTGTCTATAGGGCCTGGCCTAGCATCTTATTGTTCTATGATTCCAAGTTCAACTTCAACTTTTAATAAGATGGCAATCGGCCGTTTCAATAGTTTTGCAGAGTTAATATGGTTATAGTTTTCTTGACGTCTGCATACGTCTGTCAACTATGTTTTTTGAAGTTTCGATGGGTGGTACCATAGGCAGTAAGCTGCCGTTATTCATAATCTAAGGGTGGTACGCTGGTCACTGTTGGTGATTAGTTTTTTTAGACAATAAAACATAGGAAATCTTTTTACTAGAAAATAATGTTACAGGCATTTGACAGCAGCAATAAAACTGACAATCATTTTCATAGTGATGACATGGTGCCGCTATGATGGTTTTTCCTCGTGCTGATTTGCCGAGCCATCCAGTGGACATTTCAAAAGGTGGTGGTGGTGTTGAAACCCCATTGAAGAAAACTAAAACCAGAATTGTTACTCCCTTGTATTGTAAAACATGGTGTACATTTACCTCAATCTGTCCCTGGCGAGCATAGCTGGGGTGGTTCTTGAGGATCTTGATGGCGACGATCTCATTGGTGCCCTTCTTCCAGCACTTCACCACCTGGCCGAAGGTGCCGCGCCCGAGGAACTCCAGCACCTCGTACCTGGTAAATAAAAACAAATTACGCATATTAGTTATATGTAATGAGTACCGCCCCGTTGCCCCGTGTGGTTCCGGCAAAGAATAGTACCAACCAGGTGTCGTAAGAGGCGACTAAGGGTTATAAACAGGAGGATGGGCAGCAGCATCCTCCTTTGTATCTAACATCTTACTTACTGCGGTCACCTACAGCCGCGGTCCATGGTGCCAGCCGTAACGCTGACAAGGGAGGTGACTATGGTACTTCCCCTCTACATTTTTCCAGCAAAAGCTAGAATTCTAGAGGGAGCTCCCTGTCCTGTAGTGGACGTTTCATGGGATGTTATTATGAATGAGTACATGGCATAGAAGTGAACTATGCACAAAATAAAAGTTACACAGAGGGTCACTGAATGCGCTATGAGAACGAATAAAAACGCCGGAATTCAATGGGGCACTTTGCAGGGCATAGACAAGATAACTCATCGTAAACCGGAGTTCACGAAAGAGTCTGACGATTTGTAAACAAAATTATAACCTGGAGTAGAAAATGAAAATATTTCTGATTTTCTGTATGGAAACGATAAGACTTAGCGTTTTTCTATGAGTGTATTGTAGGTATACATACGTATACCTCGTGTAATTGGAGATAAATCTTTTATTAACTGAAAATTGTTCGTATACAAAACGGCAGTCTCTTTCGTGAACTCTTTAAGTCACGAGAGAATAGGCTTCTTCTGGGCAAGCTCGTCGCATCGTCGACTTCATCTTTGTTCTCAAGACTAGATCGAGGTCAAGAGTAAGCCCATTGACAAAAAAAAACTCGCATGCGTGGTCAGGATACTTGGCAAGGTGGGAGGATAGGCGGTGGACCAGGGTAGTAACGAAGTACCGATCAAGGACTGGAGCGCTGACTACCACAAAGAGGGTCTGGTGCTCATTAATTCTTAGGAAAGTTCTAGTGACGATAGATTTATTATTTCCAAAAATCTCAAATATCCTAAAAGTAATAAACATGTAAAGCATGGAACTTCACAAGTATAGTTCATTTAGTTTTGATGTAGCGTCTTTGGAATCTGCACATAGCGATTGCACTACGAACAGCTAGTAGAGACGCAGAAACACTTTTGATTATTTAATTTAATTTCTCACCAACCACGAAGGTCATCATTCCGCCACCTTTCTCGTCTACCGTGGACTTTTGCAGCTTGAATCCAAATATGTATTTAATATTTTTGAATATCGAATCGTTTTACGTCCTGCAAGCGGCAACAATAAACGCACTCGATCAATATTTTAGCCAATAAAACATGAAGAAAAATGTGTAATTTCTCACCGATTGGACGAGGAGTAGAGGACCTCATGCTGCACCAGCTGGTAATCGCCGTCGCCGCCGCATCCGGAGCCTGCGCCGGACGAACCATGGACACCCATCGTCGTATCGCCACGTCGTCGCGTCGCGTCGCAACCGCATGAACACACATTCGTAACCGACATATTAGCTACACATACCGATATTTAATACGCTTATTGGAGTAAGAAATATGAGGTAAGATAATGGGCATACAGTTGATGGTCACGCAGCATTCATAAATTAAATATGTAAGGTAAAATGGAAAGACCGATACTCTAGTGGTGTCTAAAAATAACAGTGATAATAGATGGTAATCGCTGCTTGCGGCTTTGCTATATTTTTAATAAATTGTGGTGTGCTGTCACGATATACAGACAAAGTCACGCACCGCTACATCTGGACAAACCACTAAATCCATGACATTGAGTGCTCGCTCAGGGTGGATTTCACAAACAATTCAATACCACTAACTAAAGACTCCTTTGGAGACATTCCCTACACATCAAACATCTTCAAAAGGGGTGAACAATTGAAAACTGAACAATAGACACAAAGATGACGATTATTGACGGAGTCTCACAAGTGTGATTCCGAATTTTGTGATCTAAATATAACTAGGTAAATTTTCTGTAAATTAAAAGTTTCAAAAAGATTTCATGTCCCGTATTACTTTAGACCATCTGCCACTGACTGCCTGATCTGAATAAGTTATCTCTAAAGGACCCTAAAATCCAACTCCAGGAGCAATGGCAGTGTAATGAAAACCTTCTCTAGTAAAAGGCGATTAACTAACCTTTGACATGACTGATAATTCAAAGCATTTGTCATGCCAAAGTAACAAAAAAAATCTATTTTGACGGATTATTTCTTTATCATCCAAGGACAAAATTATTGCAATTACTTAAAAGGCTAATAATTCATTATAACAACAGCAAAGCCGCGAGCAGCAATGACTCCAATCACTTAATTTGAATTAAACGCTACGACACTTTTATAATAGCGAAACATTAACTTAATTTGCAAAAACAAAGACTATAGAATTAGTGTCATTATTACAGAGACAATTTATTAAAATGGCGACAACGCGGTATTAACTAATAAGTCGCTTAATATCCTAGGGCCGTAGGCAATCGGATTTCTACCATCGTAAACACTAGTGGAATAAAAAAAACGTAAGAGATTGACATAAGCCCAAGACATAAGCTAACGAACTGTTCCGTTCGCTGACAGCTAATGTCAATCCTATCCATTCGTGTTGTAACTAGCGTTTATGATAATAGAAATTCACTTGTCTATTATAGCCCTATATATAACTAATAAATCGTTTCTGTAACAGCTTATCTTTGAAATCTCTAGGGAATAAAAAATATTTTGTAAGGAGCATAAAATATAGTTTCTTTAATACCAACTTAACTTTTTGAATAAATTCAATTATTAACTTTTACAAAGGCATTTTTTGTAAATTTGTGAGCATACAAGCAAAACACAACAGACACATAAGACAGCAAAATTGCGTTGAGATCGCCGCGCTGAGTCGCGCATTCTGAGAGCTTAAAATTGAGAATGGAAAGTCTTGTGTGTAATATAACGAATTTTCTACGAGTTTATTATTATTCAATAGTTTATCAACTGACGCGGGAACTGATCAATTTACAATTTTATTATTTTCCGGTGACATATACTACAGTGCTGGTTTGTGGCATAATTGGGCACCACACTAAACATGCTGTAGAGAATTGGTATCTATAGACGAGTGATACATACCTACAGCATGAAATGCAAAAACGTTAAATTGGCATGAAAGAAATCAAAGATGAAATTGAAGTCAAAAATAAGTAAAAACATTTATAAACATCAATATGAATGAGCTATTAAATGTAAAAATGCTAATTTATGATGGTTGCAAAAAAAGGAATAATAAGAACATGTTAAAGTGACATTATCAACATTAAAGGTCGAATTTCAAAAGCGTTTCCGCAGTATTCTATAGTGGAGTTCATACTCAAGAACACTCTTATCACTCAAAGTATAAAATTGAACAACTTTCCCAAAAAACATAGGTAGAACACGAAATAAAATTCTTGCTTGACTTCCCCTATAGAAACTACGTCACGTGACGGTGTATTTTGTAAAGGAAGTCATTTTTAGAGTTCCGTATACTACGCCTACGTCGCGTCGTCTATCTGTCTGTTCGACCTTTAAAGGGCACTATTTTTGGAACCGTACTAGCTAGCTATATGGTTGAAATTTTCACAGAATATGTGCTATTATGGCGGGTAACCTAACTAGTGCGGTCAGTTAGCTGTTTCACGTAGACACGCCTTACAGTTTTACCAAATTTTTTCCAGGTACTAGTTAGGTACATAGCTCTCAATTTTTTATAGGAGCCAATTCTTGAATTTCAAAAAAAATCCATAGAAAATTCAAGAAATGGCTCCTATAAAAAAGGGAGAGCTATGTACCTAACTAGTATCTGGAAAAAATTTGGTGAATTTGGCGATATAAGACTATAAGGGACAGGACTAAACAAATAATAAAAACTATGAAAAATTACTCGGTCGAGGGCGGAACCCGTGGCCCGATTTTTTAATTATGTTCCTTGGAGAAAGTTGTTTAGTGACACGGTTTCAGTTTTCGGGATATGTGTTTTTACACCCCGTATAGACAGTATTTTTTTTTTTTTTTTTTTTATAAATTTACCTTTAAACTTGATAAAGTCACAAATGAACTTACTTTTGACTTGTACCAGTAAAATCTAAGTGCATCAAGACAATGGGCAGTGCGAATGAGCTACAGGGTCACAACAGCCAGTATTGTTACCTCCAAAACTTGTATAGCACACCGAATGCCTAGGCGATGCACCTACACTTTCACTTTTTAATTTGGTAGCATAAGGAACAGTCCATATGGCGCTTTTACAAAGACAGATGATGACCAAGAAAGGGGATGCATATTTTTATTTGCTAGGCTTAAGTGTGCTACTACTACAGCATAAACACATCACTTTTTAGGGTTCCGATACCAAAATGGTAAAAAAGGAACCCTTATGGTGCCGCTCTGTCTGTCTGTCTGTCTGTCACACCTCTATATCTCAGCAACCACTCATGCTATCGACCTGAAATTTGGAATAGTTTTGGAATATAGTTGCCCAACTTAATTGCACATGACAGAATTTTGAAAAAAAAAATATTATTAATGTAAAGGGGGCTGAAATAGGGGGGGGGGGGGGCAAATTTCAAATTGTCGCTACTAGGTCGAGTGGGGTATCATATGAAAGGACTTTACTTGTACATTCTAAAATATATTTTTTGGAGATAAGGGGACCCCTTATCTCCGAAGTTTGTGAAAGGAAAAATCTGAATGAATTACAGTCGATAGAAGTTTATGTATATATTACAGCAAAAATAGAACGATCTTTATAAATTTCACACTTTTTTAGAAATCTGCAAAATACCTTTACAAACAAATTTAGTTTTGCGGTCCTAAAAATGGAATTTATTGCTTCCAAAAATACAAAAAGTATATCAGAACCCTCGGCGCGCGAGTCCGACTCGCACTTGACCGGTTTTTTTTATTTACCATGTGAACCATGTCACACAATATATAATAGTAAACACCTGCCCCGCCCCGTGTGGTGCCGGCAAAGAATAGTTCCAACCCATCTCTACCCGTGGGTGTCGTAAGAGGCGACTAAGCGTTAATAAACCAGAGGATGGGCAGCAGCTTCCTTCTGTGTATCGTATCATCTTACATTCTGCGGTCACCAACAACCGCGGTCCATGGTGCCAGCGGTAACGTAGTCACTATGGTACTTCCCCTCTACATTGTTCCAGCAAAAGCTGGAACTAGGAGTTCCCTGTCCTGTAGTGGACGTTTCATGGCATGTCATAATAACCATGCCTACTAATGCCTAGCCTTAATACAGTTTATGTGTAAACTTTATTTTTAACTAGTAAATTTTACAACAAGTGCACAAAACGAACCATTTTTCCGAGACTTTTAGCAGCCCGAGCCGAAGGCGAGGGCTGATACGTCGAGGATAAAATGGTTTTGTGGACGAGTTATAAACTCTGCTTTTCACTTTGATTGCGAGGAAATAAAACGTAAAAGTACTCTCTAAATGTAACTGAAGAATGAGTTGTTCTGCTTTAGTGAAATATGTTGACGCATAGGGTGGGTGCAGCAGGGAGTACACCACCGCGATTATTTGTTTGCCCTAGTGCACAAAATTTGATTTTGTGCAGCCTATATCCTGCACAAAAAAGCACTTTTAGAGCATGAGAAGTGAAAAATAATAAATAGTGACGTAAAGTAGTTTTGCAATCCCCTTGGTCATTATCTTCATCAAACTTTGCTTTAACTAGCGCCTTCTGGACGGAGAAATAGACTATACGTACAGGCAGCATCAAAAGTAGCTAAACATTTCAGGTGTCCATTTATAGATCCACACATTCAAAGCGACCATAATTATCTATACAAAACTAATACATATTTGAATTATTGTTCATCATCATCATATCAGCCGAAAGACGTCCACTGCTGGACATAGGCCTCCCCTAAAGATCTTCATGACGACCGGTCCTGCGCTGCTCGCATCCAGCGGCTTCCTGCGACCTTGACCAGATCGTCGGTCCATATTGTGGGGCATGCCAACGCTTCGTCTTCCGGTACGTGGTCGCCACTCTAGAACCCTTACGCCCCATCGGCCATCGGTTCTTCTTGCGAATTATTGTTGGCTTCGTGTAAAACAAAAGGTCGGAACAATTTGAAAACCTTTTTTGTATACAAGGTATATTTATTAAATTCGAACAACTTAGGCTTACATTTTTTAGTCTGAACGGTGACATGTTGTCCAAGAAACATAGGTCGAAATACGGAGCTCAAGGAATGTTCGCCTTGAGTTGTTCGAATTAAAAAAATACACTTTGAATGTGTGGTTACATGTGGATACCCGAAATGTTTAGCTATTTTGGATGCTGACGGTATTCGGTCGGTTAGTGGTGCAAGGCCTTTCGTCTGAACCCTGATCATGATCAATATTTGTGTGGATTAGGATAAGAAGTTATCGTTTAACGTCATGACCGAGGCTTTTGATTCAAAGTTAAGGGACGACAATGATCTATACGCGACGTAATTAGCATTTAATTACGTTCATTATAGGGTGTAAGGGACGGTGTACCGAAAACTCAAAGGGCGTGCTCAGTCAACGAGACTGAACAACTTTCCCAAAGAAACATATGTTGGGAAATGAAAAAAATTTTGACCTCTCCATACAAACTGTTCGACCAGAGTGGGCAATTTGTATGGAGAAGTCACATTTTTTTTTTCATTTCCCAACATGTTTCTTTGAGGAAGTTGTTCAGTTTCGTTGCCCTTTCAGTTTTCGGTACACCGTCCCTTACACCCTTTATGAATAAAAGTGCGATATACATAGTAGCTTTTTGTAAATTCATCCCTTATAAACGGTGAAATACAGGGCAGAAATTTGTATGGCAGTTCGTCATTTACACGCAACATTTAATTCAAACCACTCAACTATCAAAACTTTTAATTCGAAACCAAGTCGTCCCTTAGCTTAAAATTATGTGTGAAGTAAAATAGTATTGTTAGAGTCTAGTATTTACACGTGATAATGTAAGTCTGTGTGTGTGTTGAGATAAAGGTGCAGTGTAGATTCTATTTAAAAAATAAGTGTAAGTATATTTCTTTGAGCTATTTAAAAGTTTCTAGATAAACGAGGGCAAAACAGTACACGGGTATTATCCGATTTTTTTAAATATAAAGGTGCCTCTATCTCTTTACTGAAACGGAGGCCCATTTAGACTGAAAATTCGTTTTTTGCCATTCACGGTATTCTCTGTTTGTATCTCTTTGGGAACCTAGGGCATTGACTGGCCCGTTGGTGTAGTTACCAACTACACCAACGGGCCAGTCAATGCTACCTACAACGCTTTCGGCTGCCTGTTCGATCCTCGCCGAGGTCAAATATTTGTGTGATGTACACGAGTGTCTGTCCTGTAATATAACATCCAGACGGTGTTATGTATAGTACCGGATTTGCCTAAGTTTGGGATCAGACGACTTTGTGTGAATTGTCTCCCAATATACAACTTATAATTCTAAATGAAAATCTGATCCGGTCAATTTGTATTAGAATAAAAATATTTTTATTACAAAGTTTAGATCAAAATTTGTTCAGTTACACGGGTAGAGCTACCCCCGAGAGGTTCTGCGTATTTAGAATTACACGTTGTATGTATTATGTGTTGTGTTTCTATGAGTAGTGAGGGTAAGTGTAAAACTACAACTAAAAAAGGAGGTAACAACAAAAAGACATTACGTTTGTGGTTACCTTGCGGCTGGGGCGGGTGCGTCCCCCCCGCCGCGGGTATCTTGCCGTGGGCCGTCGTCGTAGCGGCCTGGGGCGCCGTCTTGTGCCGCCCTGCGCCTGCGCCTGCTCCTGCGCTGCCGTCCTGCGCGCCCACGCCGCCGCTACCGACCACGCGACGCTGTTCGCTGCTATCTCCGACACTGTACACAAATACAACTGCGTAAGTAAGGATTCTTAGGGGTATAATCTCCGATCTGCGGTAACGGCATAAGATTATTGGTTGGTTGATGGTTTGGAGGGGAAGTATATCATTGTGGTTCGCACCAAAGCATGTGTTGTTAGTGACCGCAATATGTAGGATAGAACGATACACAGAAGAACGCATCTTTCCAAGTTCATAATTTCTTAGTCGCCTCTCACGACACCTACGGCTTGAGATGGGTTGGTATATTCTTTGCCGGCAGCACACAAAAAATTATCTGGGGGTTCAAAAATAACCCAGTAGTTAGAACTTCACTACCCTATAGTAAATTTTGGAACTTCATTCATCAGAACTTTCTGTGGGTGTAAAATAACAGCAAATTAAGTGTACTCTATTCATCACTAATACCTATACACCCTTAACTTTCAATATGGGACTTTCTTTCCAATACAAATTATTGTAATTACAAACTAACTAGATTTAATGAAAGAGGCAATGCAAAAAACTGCTCTACTGATACAGAATAGAGTCTGTTTTATGTGCTAATTCACTTGATGTCTGTAAAGGCCTCCCCTTGATAAAAAGCTTTAACACCGCTGCCGCCGGGCTTACAGCACCTGCGCTTATTATTGATGCCAAATTCCTACGCCGATTTTGAAGAGGTGTTTAAAATAAGTTTCAAATGCATACAACTTCTGTAAAAGCAATAGCAACTGGTTTTGACTAATGAAACCGTCTTGCTGCAATTTCAGCCTCGTCGTATAAAAAATATTGTTGAACATAGAGGGGTCACAATGTTTGAATATTAAACTTGATCTACGAAATCCAACATAAGTTACGTTTATGCATGCAGTAGGTAAAACTAGGGCGCGTTTCGAATTGGGTAGAAATTACACTGACAGCAGGATAGCTTTATATGATGTCCATATGTCTGGTCGAGACAGACTGCTGTCAAAGGGTAATTATTAGCCAAAACTGAACGACCTCCTAATTTATACGAAAATATGTATAGAGCAAATCAAGTTTCACACTTGCAGAGCGACTCTACAGTACGTAAGTAATGTGTGAAATAAGAACGGTACTTCAAACTTGGCGTAGTCTTGATCGTACTTAAATTTAGATGCGACCAACAAAATTATAAACTTACTCATCGAACAGATCGTCGTAGTCGTCTTCGTAATCGTATTCATCCTCACACTTAATCCTAGGCAAAGAGAGATCCATTTTGCGCTTCATTCAATCACAATCACACTATTTACAATAATCACACATCACATTCACATAAAATCTAAAGCATTTCCTATCGTCAGGAAATCTGCGTAACCGAAATTCTCATCACTAAGTTTAAAATGTTCAATTTGGGAACGCGTTCGACGCGACGCATACGCATGTCGTTGACGGGGGTTGGGGATTAAATGCGCCTGCGACCCTAGGGGGTGAAGCCGAGGGGTGCGGGGTGAGAGGGGTGGCAGGTAGCGCCCGGAACAACCCTCGAATTCCCCGTATTGTGTGCCCATTCAATGGTTTCGTAACTCCTATTGACATCTGTTAGACATATTTTTATTTCACTGTCTACTTCTTATTGAGCTTTGGAAGCTTTAAATTCTACGGGATTAAAACTGCAATGGAATTTAAAAAATACGTTTGCAGAAGCGAAAACCCCGCCGCGTGCGCCCGGGTGCAAATGTTTACTTGCGCGTGAGAACGTTTGTAATTGTGCCACAGTGTTTGCTTGTTTTAATTCAGATGTTGACGCTACGGAATTCTTGCGCACTTGTTCTCTATGACGACGACGATACTGTGACAAAATAGTGTAGATTTTTATCTTACCAATATTTTATAGGGAACAAACATTTTCAAAATTACACAGGCATGAACAAAATTGATTCCCATTGAGTAAAGATAAATGAAATGGTCATATTATGTCATTAACTAATTGCTCTACCTTAAATTATAACGAAAATTTAACGAACGTAATTGACGAGGCTGCCAATTAGTTCGATAACCGTCATTTACTTGTAAATGGAAATCAGAATGACTAGTAATTTAGAAAAGACTTCAGTCAAACAGAACAGCTTTTTGGGAATCTTATTCTACAAAATTGTAACCTTAAAAAAATACGCAAACCTATTAAATATTCATCCATTCAGTAAATCGTAAAACTGTCTTCCATTCCAGTGCATTCCAACGGCGAGCAGTTTATTGCACGACAAACAATAAAATTGCAAAATACTGTTACTTTTACCCTCCCGTCCCGACTTTCGCAGCTAGAATTTTAACAAAAGAGCGAACTGTGTTGTTGACTTTGAAACTTTCCGTAATAACTTTAAAGCGAGTCCGTGTTTCTCTTTCGAATGGTTAAATATTTTAAAATTAAATTACAGTATTCTTGGTTGTTGTTATTTTGAGTCAGACGTTTATAATTTTCGCTTTACTATAACATTTTTAACAACAGAGAGCAAAAACAACAACTACGGTAAGATCTAGAAATTTACAGCAGCGGTAGCATGATACTTCTTGCTGGCCCACAGAAGCATTGTAGCCAATTTACATATTAAACGTGGTCATAATTTTCAATTGGTCATAATTTTTCATACATTTGACAGCTGTCATAACGGGCTTACGAGACCGAGAGACTTTCCGAGGTATGGCCTTACTTTAAGAGGCACAGCAGACGGCAGACTTTTTGTTCTGACAGTCCGTCAGTGTGGCCTGTACTGCAATAATTTTCGAATTATTATAGTCATATTGACATGAGAAAAACGCTCCGAAATGCGCGTATTATCCAAAATCCTTGGTTTGGAAGGAAAACAGCTTGAATAGTTGTTCAGTTCAAGAGTTATTAAGTCGAAAAGGTTGTTCAGATTCATTGTTATTTAGTTTAATACGTAGCGCAATTTTGAAAAATGATGTTTAATTTTTATTCAGATTTAAACAATTTTTTTCGCAATACCAGCCACACTGGCGGTAAAAGTCCGTGACTGCCCGCGTTTGCCCGGCTCTCCTCTGCTGAGCCCGTAATTAAAGACAATATTCATGTGTAGACAATTTACATATTTTTTTTAAACATGGTCACACTGAATCTTTACGCTCATTTCGTTTTTTTGACAGCTCATGAACGCATTTTGAAAGGAAAGGACCGCTACATTTATTCATTTATTAATTTGTGGGTTTGCAAAGCACGCATTTTTAGTAATTAGTTTGATATCTAAAATTGAAGGTTCAAAAACAGTTAGTCTTAAATATCGTCCGTTGTCATCATTAGATTTATTATATTTTATAAGAAAATATATTTTTCGGTAATTATATTAAAGCTGCAGTAAGCAAACTTTAAATTTTTTATAAAGTTTGGATTTGTTACAACAACACAAAAGTGTTAGTAGGTACTGAAAATTAAGTTTACCTAAAATTCTCCATACATAACGCTAATTACATACGGTGATGTGTCAAAAAAGTCATGCGCACAACTAAGTACGCACGGCCGCACATCAGTAGAAACACTTTTGGACCTTAAGGCGTGGTAATAGAGTTGAAAAAGTTTCTACCGACAAGCGGTTGACCGTACAGGTCAAAGCCCTTTACAGTCTCTTGCGTGTGGCTGTCTGTACCTACAGTAGTATTGAGTGAACCTTGACCGCCTTGACCGGTGCTATTACAATACTACAAACGTTGTTTGATCCATTGTTTATTCCAACAAAATTAATTAAACAGAATGAGTTCAGAAAACAATGATCTTTGAATGAGTTCAGAAAACAAGCCAGATTTATAAGAATCCTAATATTAATTATTAAAGAAAACAACATTATAAAGACAGTTAGAAAAGGTTTTCTCCTACTTATAATCCTTAGATAAATGATTCCTTAGTTTCAGAATTTTATGGTTATTTTCATAAACAGCTTGTATACGTACACTCGACAGCACGTCAGTAGAAACACTTTTGATCCTTATGGCGTAGTAATAGAGTTGAAAAAGTTTCTACCGACAAGCGGATGACCGTACGAGGTCTTCTACAAGCCCCTTGCTGGTACTAAAAAATTACTAAGGAATCATCTTTTAGTCCGAGCCATAGCCGAGCATGGTCTTAACTAAACTTATAGCAACCTCACAAAATGAACACCGTTTTTTGCACCGCAGCATTCGAATTACGAGCTCATGTAGTTTAAGAATTTTACCGTTATTTTCATACGATGTCTTCTACAAGCCCCTTACTTGTAAGACTGAGTTTGTAAGACAAACAAATTAGTAAGGAATCATTTTTAGCCCGAGCCAAATCCGAGCATTGTCCTAACTAAACTAATAGAAACCTCACAAAATAAATATCTATGTGGGATTCAAATTTCAAACTCATGACCTTCTAGTTGGAGAGCCTAACGCTCTAACTACCAATCCACATAGCTAGTCTAACAAGCAATATTCCAATATTCTGTAGTACCCACAACAACCTTTAAAGAATTTCCATCTCGCAAAGTGAATTTCAATTTTCAGTATTGAATACCTCCAGTGAAATTTTAATATACCTCAAGGGAATATTACCAAGGTGAGTGGGTGGGTGTATTGCGAAGTAGAAGTATAACTAAGTTCTAAAAATGTTGCTTGTTATTAATTTTCTTCTGAAGCTGCGTTATCTAAGTGTCACGATCTCGTAGGTAGAAGATGCTTTAATGTTTTTAGTGTTTTTACTTTCTATTTAACTTATCAATTACGTGACAAAATTGACGTTAGCTCGAATAGAGTTAGTAAAAGTCTTTAATGTCATCTTATTTTAGGTAAAAACCTGAATAACTTTCCCATAGGAACATAGGAAGAAATACGATTTTTTTTCACCTGTCATCAAGAATGCGCTAACAGCTGATGCAGTTTTTATGGGAGTTCAATTTTTTTTTCGTCTGTCCGCCTAGTTCTTTGTGGAAATATTCAGTTTTGTGGTCCGAGTAACATACTTAAAAAAGCGCAGTTGATGAGGAAGTATACAAATATTTATTATGAAGATATATGTAGGTTCTAGGCAGGCACTTCGAGGTATTTAAAATTTAACACAGAGTCCTCGCTCGATAATATGTCACCTGAGCGTACCTTACGATTAAGGCAATTAAACCATGCGCCATTTAAACATACAATATTGAAGTACTAGCGTCGCTGTGTACTTACTTAGGTCGTGGGGACAGGGCGCGGGCGGGTTTACCGCTCCGCATACTAAATTGAATGAACAATAAAAATACTAGAAAAATTTTAATGCCGCGTTTCAGGATTCCGAACGATTTAGGCAATTAAACAACGCGCTATCTAGCGATACCATCGTAAACTACTAGCGTCGCTGTGTACGAGTACGACGTGGCATCGCGGCAGCAGGGCCTGGTGCAGAGTACATGCGCGGACAGGATGGGGGCGGGGGTATTTTTTATACTATTTAGTTGACGGATTGGTCAGTTGACTGAATAGTCAAGTGAACAATCCGTCACATTATTAATTACAAAAAAAAACACTGATACCACGTACCACGATGCTGCAGGTAGTTAAACTACGCGTCATCTAGTGGAGTGCTGTGTACTAGTTGCGTTATTTTGTACTTACGTGGTGTCGCGACAGCAGGGCCTGGTGCAGAGCACTGGCGCGGGCGGGTTGGGGGGCGGGGGGGACCGCTCCGCATCGCACGCGCGACTCGGCACGGCGGGCGCGGCGCAGCAGCCCGGCCCCACGCCTGACCAACACTTGTTCTGGAAAGTAAGAGAAGCTGATGTTAATATTTATGTCATTAAACAAAAAGCTGTCCCATAAGTAAGAGATTGGGCGGGTGACGAGTTTCGGCCGCAACTTGATAGGTGGGTTGAACGAGCCTGAATGGGTGCTAGTGGTCCTACGACTGACGCGGGGGCAGAGGCAGACCCAAAAAGTGGGGAAGCGATGATCTGAACACTTTTGAAGAGGACAGTAGAGAGGACAGTACAGACGAGTGCAAACTGGGGGATGACTTTGCCTAGCAGCGGGAAAATGCAGGACTACGAAAGTACGTTCGCTGAAATAGCTGCAGCAGCTACAAACGGAAGAACTTGGAACCAGCAGAGCTATTAAATTATAATTACAACTTTCTGAGTTATGATGACCTACGGGTTTAGCTAATCGAAAGAAAAAACAGACAGACAGTTCCAATTTCGTAGAAATTTTAAACATAACTTCGACAAAAAATGCGACACAGCAACTAAAAGAAGTGCTATCTAACAAAAAAAAATAAAAAATGAAAAATGTCTTACGGCATGTTCTGCGGTACACATTATAGAGCTTATTTTTAATGTGCAAGTGAGTTTTACATACATACATACATAACATCACGCCTCTTTCCCGTCGGGGTAGGCAGAGACCACAGTCCTCCACCTGCTACGATCTTGACATACTTCCCTTGCTTCCTGTACTTTCATCAATTCTTTCATACATGCTCGTCGGTTTAGGGTACTTTTAACCTGGCCTTTATTCAGAACGTCCTGAATTTGATCCTGGTACGTTCGCCTAGGCCTTCCCCTTCCAACATTTCCATTCACTCTCGCCTGGTAGATCTCTTTCGTCAATCTTCGTTCATTCATCCTCTCTACATGACCAAACCATCTCAGCATCCGCAGCAAGTGAGTTTTGAAGGACTTTAATGAAGAATTTTATCGAAAGAAAGCTTTGCAAGTTTCATTTTAGCGAATTAAAATATTAAAGGATAATAATAACCCACTGTTACGACTGTGGGAACGAGTTATCATTTTATAAAGTAGGAGGTCGATTTACTGAACCATGCATGATTGGCTGTCAATTTTGTCAAGCTGAAAGCGAGTTCAGCTTATCTGATGGCCCGTATCAAGCCAACAATAGTGGTTCCAACGTATTCAACTGCTGAGACACGATACGACACGTCCGGTTGCAAACTAGGCGGACCAGTCCGGTCTATGACATTTCGATCTATATGTACCTACAGCCTGTCTGTATCCATAGTGTGCGTACACTCAATACTAATATTATGCATCTTAGTATGTCTTTGTCTGACACCGTGCAAAACTGATTTTCACGAAGTCAGTTGGTATTGGTACAGTCAAAAGCACGTCAAGCTTGACACGTTTGACTTTGTATCGCTCTTTTTTCTTAGTTTGGTAGAGTCGCGCTAAAAGTGTCAAGCTAGGCCTGCTCTTGGCTGTTCATCAGAAGATGCCCATCTTGTGTGTGTAAAGAAGCGGGTTACAAGTCAGTATAGTCTGTCTGTGTTTCCTCTGAGTATGTCTCTAAAATATCCCAAGTTATCTCATCAAGTTTTTACCTAGCCATGGGCTATTTTACCTGTACCAATCGGTCCTGACTTGTCTCTGATAGTAAGCGTTTCTATAAGCAAACAACCATAGCTTGATTTAAGGGAGTGAAAAGAGGGTCAACAGGCATATGAGATTGTAAGTACTTTATGCTCAACATCTTATAATTTTCCACAAGAATGAAGCTGTGAGTAACAGCCAGTAAAGTAAGATATAAAACACCTAATATGACGTCCATGTATGGTAATGTGACATGACAAGAGCAATATATTCGAGCCGATACGAACGTACTTTCATGGAACTGGGATATGATACATTTGCAAGTCAATCTTGTGCAAGATAAGAGGACAAGAGTGAAATTTATTGCCATATATCTAGGACAAGAATAAAAGTACAGACAAATGCGCAGTTGGACTTTTCCCGGGGTCTATTCTTTAACGGTACCACACGGACTTACTAACATTACTATCTGTTCTTCATAATTATTAACATCACATACTTTTAAATCATATCTGTTCTTTATTTTTGTTTATAAGTTATTCTATTTATAAATAGCATTGCATTGGCAGAATTATCGCAAAAGACGAAAGAGCCATATTTAGAGATCTGCAGTACTGTAGTTTAATTATGTATGAAAAGTAGTTCTATTTATAACGTAGCCGGTAGCATGCGTGTTTACCTAGTTGTAGTTAATCATAACTTTGCCTTTCCTTAAGATTGCTTAAGTTAACCGCTTTGTTAAATAGCTTTATTAGAGGTTGTTTTAACGTTTTCAATGTAATATGGCGTGTGTTCTAATTGACTGGTTGGGCTCGGTGATAATTTGTTTATTTCAACTCCTGTTATAAAGTCTCTTTACGCATAGTACTTATTTCGTAGACTAGTAGACTTTTTACTAGTTGATCATCTATAGTCTGATTTTCTAGCAGATTCATTATAACTTTTTAGTTGACACTGATAAGAAATTCTTTCATTTACGATGATGTCGATAACGAAGTCAAAAGGTGATTTTACATCTGATTTTTCATACCAATAATGCCCAATTTCAAAGTTCCGAAAAATTCATAAAGGGCCGCAAAAGAAAATCTTTGCGTAAAACGATCTTTGGAGCTGGGTAGTTAAAATACAGAAAGTTATCTTTCCTGGTCACCTAAAATTACGTCTTCTGCTGCTAATTCAAATCACTCTGTTGACAAAATAACATAAAAGAAAACTGCTCATTTCACTGTCGAGTAAAATTAAAATATTAGTGACAGGTAGAGTGGGATAGCGAGTGAATTTATTACACAGACTTACATGAAAGTGGCAGACTGGCTGAGAGCCAACATCACCTGTGCTGGGAGTGGTACATTTGAACAGACGACCCACTAAATATTGGATCTGCTTCCGTATAATGAACACGTAAAGACAATCAAGTGTAGGTTTTATAGTCTAGGCAACGAAGCGGATCGTTGTATGAAGACCCCCGCATTAAAACCTCAGTGGATGAAATTTTGCTGGGGTATAACACTATATGAGAAAAACCTTCTATAAGAAAAAAAAATCAGTACTTTTAATTTTTCCATACAAAAAATGTATGAGAAAATTTTTTTGTTAATTTTTAGGGTTCCGATACCAAAATGGTAAAAAAAGGAACCCTTATGGTGCCGCTCTGTCTGTCTGTCTGTCTGTCACACTTCTATATCTCGGCAACCACTTATGCTATCGACCTGAAATTTGGAATAGTTTTAGAATATAGTTGCCCAACTTAATTGCACATGAATTTTTTTTTTAAAAAGTATGATTATTAATGTAAAGGGATTATTAATGTAAAGGGGGCCAAAATAGGGGGGGCCAAATTTCAAATTGTCGCTACTAGGTTGAGTGGGGTATCATATAAAAGGGCTTTACTTGTACATTCTTTTTTTTTTTTTACTAGCCTATACTGTGCTACTGCTGGGCAAAGGCTTCCCCCATACGTTTCCATTCCTCCCTATTTATTGCGACTATGGGCCACTGGTCTCTAAAAGCATCCAGATCATCTCTCCACCGCTTCTTGGGCCTTCCTCTGCCCCGGCATGTATTTCGAATTTTTTTAAGTTTCTTAGTTTTCAAGTTATGATGAAAAATTTTAAAAAAAAATACCATTCCCCCCCCTTATGTCCGAAGTTTGAGTAAGGAAAAATTTGAATTAATTACAGTTGACAGAAGTTTATGTAAACTTTACAGCAAAAATAAAATGATCTTTCTAAGTTGCACAGTTTTTCAGAAATCTGCAAATAACCTTTACAAACAAATTTTATTTTGCGGTCCTGAAAATGGACTTCATTGCTTCCAAAAATACTATAGGTATATCGGAACCCGAGGCGCGCGAGTCCGACTCGCACTTGACCGGTTTTTTTTTGGATATTTTGAATTTAAATATAATTCATGATACTTTATCATCCTGTCTAAAAAAATCTGCCTGAGAGAATTATGTTGGGGTCAACTGCTTCGTTGCCTACACTATTACTGATTCTTGTGTACTCGTAAATGTCGTTGCTATACAGCGTGCGTGAATTTTCGTTGGTTTTGCTCTGGAAGCGCAGTGATTCTACTCATGAAAACAAGCAACATTCCCGAAGAAATTTTTTTTCACTTTCCCATTTTACCCATTTTATTTTTTGAAGACGAAAAAAAATTTTCGAGTAAATAATGGTCTTCTTCGGAAAAGTGGCTTGTTATCACAAGTAGAATCACTGCGTTTCGAGAGCAAAATCATTAAAAAATTATGCTGGTGTTTTTTTTTAGCCTATTAGATCCCACTTCTGGGAAAAGGCCTCCCCCGCGGCTTTCCATTGGTCACGATCTTTTGTAACCTCTTCCCAATTCTTTAAGAAGCCAGGAAAAATGCCAAAAATAAAACGTCAGAAAAATTAAGTACGATTTATATACGACGTGTTTTTAGATAATTAATAAACAACCGACGAATTAAGTTTTATTTTATGAGGGAATATGGTCATTACCATACAAAAACAAATGATTTGAATTTTTTCAAGCCCAGAATAATAAAAGAGTATATACGACCAAGGTGAGCCGTTGTAGTGCAGAAGCACGTTAGACAACTTTCCTAGGTTATTAAATTTAACTTCAGAAAATTTAATGTCTGTCCTGATAGCTTCTTCACCTTCGTGTTAATGTTATAATCAAACATCAACAAAATGTTCACCTCCCAATATTTTGCCACCGCTATAGCATGCCCCGGACAACATCAAGCGCGAATTTAAAATTTGAAATTGAAAGGTTGCGTAGCCTCGCATATTCAGTACAAAAAACCCTCAGAAGGACCACGAGAATCATGCGGGCGGGTGCGCGCGGGGGTGTGGGGTAGATTGCAAGGGGGGCGGAGAGTGTCCCTTCTGTATAATAGTACTATATTACTTTATTCTGTCTATAGCGTTATCTGATGCCACACACAGATCCTCGTTAGTACAGGTGGAGGGGGATAGCAAATGCGTCATGTTTTAAGACGAAGCTTAACAATCACAGTGCTTTAACAGCTGGTCTGTGAAGCCTCATCTCACTCACTATTTTTCTCTGGAGGTAGCATCGTGGGTACTCTACCTCTGCCCCAAAGGTTGTGGGTTGGATCCCCGCCTAGGACAAATAAAAACCCTGGTAGGCTGCGTGGATACGTCTATATAGATAGGTAGAGTTATGACGTCCACTCCCCAACTCTCCCCTTCACCGCCCCTCCTCTTACCCCCTTTTCCTTTTCCCTTACCACCTTTCCCTTATCCCCTACCTTCACCCCCTCCCCTCTCCCGCATCACCTCACCCCCTCCCCTCACCCTCCCCCCTCACCACTCCCCTCACCCTCTGTGAAATCTCGATGTAGTTAGTACCTATTATTGCCGCCAGAGTCCTTATACACTTTGCACGAAATAACCCCCCCCCCCTAAACGAAAACATACACGTATCCACGTCCAAAAAAATATTGTGATTGATGAACATAGTTGCTCCGTTATTAATTTATCAGTCTCTGAAATTCATAGACAAGCTTTGCATAGTTTGGAATCAGATAGATGACCCTAAAAAATGTCCTCCATATTTATTTTATTAGCTGTGGAAGCGAGCGACAGTAACGTAAGACGGTCTAAGTTGGGAGTTTGCAGGACATACGGGTAAATATTGTTTTAAAATTTAATGGTTTTGTTCTTTAATGGTTGGTAAGTAGGTAATCTTAAGGGCAGAGATATCGTGAAAGGTGAATAAACCAGACGGAACAGTTCAAGAGAAAGTCCAGGTCGAACTCCAGATCAAACCAGATAGTTGCAAAATAAGGGCAGTCATGAAATGTCACAACGATATACTTTACGGTACTTTGCGCTGGGAATGGGAGTCAATTCTTGAATAGCACCGGGTGAGAAAATTTTACTCAATAAATTCAAAATCACTCAACCAATCAATTTGATATTCGTTAAATATAAAGCAATTTTATTACTATTTTATTAACTTTTCAATAATTTATCAGGCTGAATTTGAATTTAAGCAAGCACTCAACTAACTTAACAAGTTGCGTTAAAAACTTTTTTAATTAATTATTTTTTTCATTTTTACTGTTTGTTTGCCTTTCTTTAGAAAACTATGATCTTATTTTTAGGGTTCCGTACATCAAAATAAAAAACGGAACCCTTAGAGGATCACTTTGTTGTCCGTCTGTCTGTCTGTCTGTCACGACCCTTTTATTCACGAACGAGAAGAGGTATCAGGTTGAAATTGATAACGAATATCAAGGTCCATAAACCACACAAGATCTGGAAATTTAAATTTTTTACATCGACGCAATCAAAAGATATGGCTTTTTATGGCCTCATCTCCATACATTTATGTAAAAAAGCAAAACCTACAGGGTACTTTCCGTTGACCTAAAATTATGAAATTTGGCAAGAATTTGTCTCACAGTACAAATAAAGGGAAAAGTCTAAAATCATTAAATATTTCTCACAACTTTCTTTCAAAAACTTTTCTATAAAAGAGGGGTCAAGTTGGATGGTCCCGGAGTTTTCAAAATCAAAGAGCAAAAGCTTTTAGTATATCATACGGTAGATAAGTACGGAACCCTTAGGGCGCGAGTCCGACTCGCAATTGGCCGGTTTTTTTTCCTTAGATCAAACCAGAACTAGTAGGTACCTTTAAAGTCCACTTTTTTCGTTTATTCCTACGCTTACCAACCTATTTTGCAGCCATAACACTAAAACCAAAGTATATTTGACGGAAAGAATAACATTATTTTAAAAACTTTTTTTTTCTGACAGTTTTAGCCGATTTCTATCGACATAGCTGAAAAAATGTGTTGGCAAGCGATGGAATAAGCGAAAAATATACATCATACGTTATTCTGTACCTTAACGTAACTTGCAGAAACGTGTACCTATACCATATGAAGGTAATAATTGAAATGAAAACAAACCTTCAATCGCGCACCTGCAATCAACAAATGGCTTAGATCCGATCGATCACGTACCGATTTCAATAACACAGTTTGATTGTATAATATAGTATTGACGTACGCGCAAGATGTAAGGCGAACAGGAAGGCGCTATTCGCGCGGAAGTCAGTATTCACACTTTATACAAATCGCTATCAGTATAGAAATGTTGTACGTTTTACAACGTGTAAAAAAAAGCTACACAATGTTGAAGGGTGTGAATCTGCTTATCAAACTGAACTGAAAAGCTTACTATAGATTAGATGACTATATCAATGACAAGGAGGTATGGTGCTTTGATATTCCAGCGAAACACAAGAAACACATTGTAAAAAGCCGACTCTTAAAGTAGGCCTTGCTGCAGTGGTTTCTTACCATTTCTTTTACGCTGCCATAGCACGATCCGAAACGGCGTAGACTCGCTCTATTTGCATTGTATTCTGCATGACATTCAATAAGTATTCCGTAAAGAATCTTCTCTTCTCATATTTAAGAGCCGCGCTCTTGTCGGTGGAGCAATCTCCATTTCTCTCTGTCCTCTGCCAATGATTTGACATCCTGATAAGACTCGACGTTTACCCTCTCTTTTATACATTGAATAAAATTATCTGAATCAGAATCCGAAGAAACAGGTCGTAATACAAAAAGTTCTATCTATCTACGTCCAAAAGCAGCTGCATCAGCGGATAGCGCATTATTATTTGGGATATCTTTTTTGCCTTCATGTTTAGACCTGTTTCTTAGCTCGGTGCCGGCAAAGAATATTACACACCCAACTCCACCCGTGGGTGTCGTAAGAGGCGACTAAGGGATTATGAACTGAAGGATGGGCAGCAGCATCTTTTTGTGTATCATACCATCTTATATACTGTGCTCAGGTCACAAACCACAGCAGTCGCCAGCCGAAACGCTTACAAGCGTGTTGATTATGGTATAACCCTCCTAAGTATCACGTGTTTTTGCTGGAGCTCTCTGTCCTACAGTGGACGTTTCATGGGAAGTTATGAAGATTTCGCCCTGTTTCTTAGCTATTGATGTGGATATTCACATTATTCACCTTATTTGACATCCTTCAGTTTTTTTATACCTTACTTGTTACATAATGTTGTATGATACTAGAATGAAAGATATACAACCTCGTTGAGGAAACGAACAACATCTCCTCCTGCGCAAGACATAATGGCTCCTGCACACGGCATGTGAACCTAATTTTAACGATCTAAAACCTGTTAGTTTGATATGGGATTATGTGTGTGTGGCGTGTTTACTGCTAGTAATCGCTACGTTTTACATGATGATGACTGGCGTAGCGTAGCGTTATGACAGCATCTGATGCGGATGATATTTTGAATAGATACATATACGTAATTTTTTTTATAGTTGTCGCCTCTAGATCGATCGGAATTTCTCAAACGTTTCAACGGTTCTTAAGATCGTACATGTTAATGCTAATTCGTTCACATGACACGTTTTCATGAATAAATTAGTTAACGAAATATGGTGTACTCGCCGAAGGTGGTAAGAAAGCCGCAGAAAGCCTTATACAAATATCTGAATAAAGGCTCACAAAATCGAGAACATTTATAAAAGGGCTGATGAGACTAAAGGAAAGAAGGAAGTATGTCACAACTATAACAGGTGGAGGGATGTGCCCTTTGCCCGCCCCTACAGAAAAGAGGCACAAGGGCAACTTGATTGGCCGGGCAGTATTAATAAGAACTAAACCGGTCATTATTAATAATGCCCAAGAATGTTCGTCAAGTTGATAAATTTATTACTTTGACCGGCCCATATCAATAATGCCCGTCAGCTTAAATTTATCACTTTCACTAGCCAGTATGAATAATTCCCTACTTCTAGTTAGCCGGGCAATATGATAAAACGGGCCGCGCCGTGCAACGTTAGGTTAGGTTAGCATTTATATATCTATATACCACAGTTACACAGACACCACAAATGTCGTTGACCGTACTAATTGATGTAACTTTAATAAATAACACATCAATTTGGATCAATGCAGTAACGGATTATCTTAACCTAATTGATTGTGACATGTAAATGACAAGATAACATAAAAAAGACGTCGAATTTAATTTTATTAAATTATTATTTGCAATGTAACTAAATATAATTTGTTATATGTTACTAACAATACTTGTAAGCGTTGATTTGTCTTAAAAAAAAAAGAATTTTCTAATTAAAAATGTAAAGATTGTGTTTTTTTAGGGTTCCGTAGTCAACAAGGAACCCTTATAGTTTCGTCATGTCCGTCTGTCTGTCTGTCCGCGGCTTAGCTCAGAGATCCTTAGTACTAGAAAGCTGAAATTTTGTACGGATATACATTTTATCTACGTGGACAAAGTGGTAGAATAATATTTTGAAAAATATTTTTTTAACGGTACCTCCCCTCCAAGTAAAGTGGGGTTAAATATTTTTTTTCTTGTCTACCCCATAGTGTGGGGTGTCGTTGGATAGGTCTTTTAAAAATAATCTGAGTTTGCAAAAATCATTTTTCGATTTAGGGATCCGTTTGCGAAATATTAAGCTTGAAAGCGCAATTTTTGTTGGAGTCGAGTGTCCCCCCCCCCCTGCCGGCTAAACGGTTGTTATTGGGAATGTGAAAAAATTCACAGTAGTTTCATATTATATGATAAAGTTACAAGGAAAACTATCACAGTTTTAAGTAGACTTCGCAGGTTAATGAGCTATAGCCGAAAAACTGAAAATAATAAAAACAGCAATAGCAAACAGGCGCTAGGACCTCGCTGAGCATTAGGAGGTAAAAAGTTTATAATATAAACGTTATGAAAAACCCGCTTTGCGATAATAAATCGTAAAAAAACTACGGAACCCTATACTGCACGTGGCCCGACACGTACTTGGCCGGTTTTTTATTAATTAATTAATTTAAGCGCTTGTGCCATGCTATGTGATTATGGTCTCTCTAACCTATCACGTAAGTAAGACTATGTTGTTGGTGGTCAACAAAACGATGGGTGACCACTAGTGGTAAAAGTGCTCGAGAGTTTTTCCGGGCTTAGGAAGGCACGTTAAGCCGTTGGTCCCAACTACTGTAACTGATAACAAATGTTGTGAAGACAGTCTGAGGCCTTAAGCGGATTGAAAATCAACTTTAGCAAAACCTAATCTAACCTAATCTAGGATTGGGTTTGGTTTGGCTTTTGGGTGGCGAAATTAAGATGTTAGACGCTCTATGTAAAAACCAGCCCTCGGCAAATTTTCCAATTTTCTATTGAATCACAGAAGTTTAGCAATATCGACGCTAGTCTGTTCGCAGACGGGTGACCGCTATAGTGATGGATGACAACTGGCCCCTATCATAGATGGCTGTTGTAAACGAAACTCGACTGAACAAGAACACCATGAAAAAAAAATCAGTTCTTTTTCTCCAAGCAGAATCTGTCTTGAATCAACTGCGCAGACGCATTATCCCAACGAGGTGCGCACACGCACACGCGACCGCAGTCACGTTGTGATAAATGAGACGCGCGATGCGATTACAATCGACGACACGCACTGCGATTCGACCAAAACTCTCGCAACGCGACTGTTAGGGCCCGCGCACACCAACAGGCAGAGCAGACAAGAGCAGTTTTTGAAAACATTACAAAATGGACTTTATATCTAAAACATAAAATACAAAATTGCCTGAGAGACAGAGCCGCGAACAGTTTTCGTGCCTCTTAGGCAATTTTGCATTTATTTCTTAAGATATAAAGTCCAATTTACAATGTTATCAAAACCTGCTCTTGTCTGCTCTGCCTTTCGGTGTGCGCGGACCCTTACTCTCCAAGATTGTTACGGTTCTGTAGGTACAGTTGAGAGCACGTCAAGCATGACACTTTGGGGGTATACCATTTTTTTTCTATCGTGAACTATCGTCGTAAGGGCTAGAGTTATGACTCTGGCCACACCCCGGCTACTACATGGAACGAGCGCGAAACCTTTTTGAAATTGACGTAGAAGCGTTAGGTTGGTTTTAGAAAGCTAAGCAGTGAGCTGGGAAAATATTCACCAATAGGATTGCTCCATTTTCCTAGCTTGTCAAATGCGCTGTCAAGTGGAGCAATCTTATTGGTTTGAATTTTCCAGCTTAGGCTGCATATTCAGCACAACTAAACACGGCTGCAAACCACGAGAATCGCGCGGCCCGAGTTTTGTTGCACCAGTCTTATTTGCTAAAGGCGACTTACTTCTTCGACAGACAGTCTTCCATTACCCGAAAATATTATAACTTTAGTAAAACGTTTTTAATAATTAATAATCACACCGTTCAATATGAAACTAAGAGGTTATATAGGGTTTTAGAAAAAATACAGCTTTTAGTATAATAGCACCGTGTGATGCCGGAAAAGAATAGTACCAATCCATCTCTACCCGTGGGTGTCATAAAAGGCGACTAAGGGCTTATGAACCGGAGGAAGGGCAGTAGCATCTTTCTGTGTATCGTACCATCTTACTATAGGTTACCAACAAGAACGGTCGCCAGCCGCAACGCCTACAAGCGTGGTGACTATGGTAAATTCCCTCTTAAGAACCACGCGTTTTTGTTGTAGTTCTGGAGGGAGCTCTCTGTCCTGCAATCGACGTTTTACGGGATATTATGATGATGATACATAAAAAATATATGTATAGAATTATTGTTGGCTAGCACCAGGTAGGTACCCAGTATTATAATAACGTTCGGTATAATTGGCCATCAACTTTACGTGAGCCTTCAATGTTCAATCGATTGCGTGCATTATGAATTAGCAGCCTAGCCGCAAGTGGAACACACCTGGCAGCTCAGACGTCACACGATGCATAAAGCATGCTCTCTGAGGCTAGTCTAGAATGTTTAACTCGACGTATTTAGATTAGCCCAACCACATAAACCTAAAAAACCGGTAGGAGTAGGACTCGCGCATAAGGGTCCACCACATGACATAAGTACATAATACAAGCCTTGGTCTTTGTTAAAACTCAACCAGTACAAGAATCTAGTGCACTCACAGTTTAACTGCAATAGTACCATCGCACCAATTGTCTAATCTAGAACATTACATTTCTCTATACTAGACTAGAAGGTAGCTTTCTTTAAAATATGTAGGTACGGCAGGCAAGGCCGCACCTTTCAGGTGATATTTACCGTCGTTCGTTGGTTTGGTGGTGGCTGGCGGCCGCACCTTTTATTATTATTGTTATTTTATTATTGGTGGATCACTCAAGATCATCTGATCCCGAACTAGGCAGGATAATATTTCAGAGACTCATTTACATATACATAAATAGACAAAAAACACCCAGATACAGAGCAAACAAGTCACCTACGGCGTCGAAGGCACGTTCACTACCAACCACGCCAACTGGCCAGTCAAACCCTTGTGATAATAGACGTTATTCTTTATCCCGTAAAAACTATGTAGTAGGCCACATCTTGGTACACTTTCACGTCATAAGGAACGAGCATTTCTTCTTTATGACTACATCCATAGTATTTAAACCTAGCTAGGTTTTGGTTTTCAAAGCTAGAACTAGAATAACTATTAAGTATGGAAATTTTCGTAAAATCGTCTAACGAGATACTCAATTTCTTAATTTTTTTAGGGTCATTTTAGCCTGAACTTTTACCCCTTAAAATACGACTGGAAGTATATGTCTATCAAGCAAGCCGAGTTTAGCCAACTCGTCTAATTCGGCTCGCTCGAACCATGTCAAGGATCTCAGTGCCATACACCTCGTCTCTTACAAAACTTGAGCACTGCGAGATAGCTCCGTCAACACTTATCTACATCTCTAAATATACGTACGGTCAACCGCACGCCGGTAGAAACTTCTTCAACTCTACTACCCCGCCATAAGGTCTAAAAGTGTTTCTACTGACGTGCTCTTGATACCTATGCCTCGCCTACTGCATATGAATTTTCCCTTATGGAAATAGTAACTTATGTTTCTCCAAGCGGCTTCGCTCGCTCGCTTGTACTTTAAGGAGAATCTAATGGTTTTCCCTGGATAAAAATAAGACTAAGGAAAAATTTAAAATTTTTAAGGAATGAATCAGTATTTTTGATTCTTCATACATAACCCTCGCAAACACTAACGAGAATAGCCTAGTCTGCTCTTTATTGGTTTCACGGCAGAAAAAAACGCGATAGGTGTAAAAACCCATTAGCCGAAATATGTGATAAAGGTGAGAATGAGTTTTGCGATTTTATACTATTCGGATGAAGAGTACATAAGTTTTTAGTAGATACTTGAAGCAACTGTAGATGCAAGTACATGCAACATTGTGCCAGTTTTTGAGGAAGGAAACAAAGTTGTTTTTTCCTTGATGTATGTGGCTAACTTTACGACCTACGCTACATTGCAACTTATGCATTGTAAAAACAATAAAACAACAGAATTATAACTCACATAACTTGTTGATACGAAAAATCCTTAAGTTATGTATGACTTTCTTTTTTCGGCTACTCTCACTGATAGTAGTCGCGTCAAGAGGCCATTTGGCGGCTTGAACTCTGTCATAGTTGTGTACTGACATGTTGTCATAGTGCAATCGCTCTGTGTAAAAACGAGTGCCCTAGTCTAATCCGATAGATATAGATAGAAGACTCCGTAAAAACAGAATGTTATATTTTTTTACTACAAATTCAACTTCAAAAAATCGTGTGTGACGTCAAAGCGGGGCTAAATCATGGGGCCAAGAGTATACGGCCGTTACTTTGCCATCAACCGACAAAATAAAATATTATTTGAGGTAGACATTAATAAAACATTAGTAGCATGTTAAATAGTTATAAACTATAAGTGATGCGGTCAGTTCATGCTTAAAATAAATTTTATGTGGGTGACTTTTACACCATTATCTGTTACACGTGTCGCATTATGGAAAGAATAGGGCGACAAGTAAAACAAACTGCTGTGACTTCGTCTGTCTGTCTAAAATTCTCTATACAAAACGACAATTTCATAGGGAGGCTCCCGTCTTGCCACGTTGCCACCTATTTATTACGTGCATATATATAGGATCCTAATGAAATAGTGAACATAATTTTAGCACGTTATTTAGACCATGAAACTGAACAACTTCTCCAAAGGAACATAGGTCGAAATACGAAAACCCAAATCACATCAAAAATTTACTATTACATTAGGACCCATATAATACGAGTATTATGTGTATCATAATAACTATTTCTAACTTTTTGAACTTCCGTAGCAGTCCAACCAAGGTGAGCAATTCAGAGTTCATTTTGCTGCTCCGTAATAAATACGCCTTGTTGGCATTTATGTGACTTTCGCTAACTTGCGAAGAGTATTTTCCGTGTTTCTTACCTCAGCTTACTACCTGTGGTAAAGTTTTGCTTGAGTAAGGACTTTAGTACAGTCAGATGAAGAATGTTTTGTCATGATTTATCTACTCAAGCCTACTTAGACACATTCAACTTATATACTGATTGTAAGCATTTAATGAGACTTTTTTTGTTTAATTTACAATACTTATTAGCACTGTGAACAACTCTGATACCAGGGTTTGTGAGGTCGGTTAAAACTTTTAGTATACTGAATTTGGACGTCTCAACGCTTGCTGAAAATTTTTCTGATAGATAGTTACATGGAGCGTGCTCCATGTAATTAGCTTACAGATATCTGCCCGCTAATTATGTCTGATTTGCGCCTACATTTATCTGTCGGTTAAAGCAATCTTTAACCGACAAGTTAAAAAGGTTGGCTATCTGGAAGTTTATAGGGCCCTAAGTGTACTAAAAATAGAAGGTATATTTATGAAAATAAACATCGTGCACCGAAGCGTACAGAATTTTGAAAACTCTATATCTTTCGTCAGTAGGGGAAGGTATGTCAAGACTGTTTGTATTGTTCATATCCGCTCTGCGAGTGGCGACGACAAATCCGCGCCAGATAAACGAATACAGAGTTCCGCACCTCCGTTCCGACTTCCGTCCACGGAATTGGCGGAAATAACTTCGCGCACCACCATTCGCCGCCTTGTTTTGAATTTTATAACAAAAAAAAGAGTGTTTGTTCCTAGTTGTTGTTAATAACAAGCAATTACTTTCGTTATTTATGAGGTTCATAGGTAAAATATATTTATATTCCGTTTGTTACTTGTTATGTTTCACCTGACAGGAAAAATAATTTTATTAAAAAGATTATTACTTCTTTGTAACGCTTGTTTTCAGTTTTCATTTGCTTGTTTTAAATTTTCGTGTGACTGATATGTCAATCAATGTTAGTTTACAATATTAAGGGCCTGCCTAACCGCTTGCTAACTGTTTATCTGTCAGTTAGAGTAATCAGGCGATTGTGAAACAAAACATTTTCACTATCGATTTTTTTTTTATTATTGAAAATGGGCTTACTCTTGACCTCGATCTAGTCTTTAAGACAGAGATGAGGTCGACGATGGAACGAGCTTACCCAGAAGAAGCCTATTCACTCGCGACTTGAATAGATTCGGGTTATATGAACTCGGGAACACAGACGCAGGCAGAGAATTCCACTCTTTAGCCGTGCGCATTATAAAAGATGTTTCAAAGTGCTTTGTGCGAATGTGCGGAATATCAACCAAGTATGGATATCCTGCGGTGCGTCTGGACTCCCGATGGTAGAAGGGAAGGGATCTGATAGAAATAACGAGCAGGATATCTGGAACTTAGCTGAGAGTAGCCCTTAGGGTAGCTTTACACCTTTGTGCTGAGTAACTAATTTATAACCAGTGCAAGGGAAAAATTCGAACCATTAGGATTGCTCCATTTTTAGGGTTCCGTACCTGAAAAGAAAAAAACTGAACCCTTGTAGGATCACTTTGTCTGTCTGTTTGTCTGTCTTGACCTTTTTTTATCAGAAACGCGTGGAGGTATCAAGCTGAAATTCATATCAAATACTCAAGTCTACCGTCCCTAGGAGCTGTGAAAAAATCAATCAAAAGATACAACCGTTTATGCCGCAAATTTTCAAACTTCCCGTGAACTAAGAATCTTGAAATTTGGTACGAAGCATCGACTTATAGCACAGATAAAGAAAAAATTGCGAAAGGCATACATTTTTAGTTACATCATATAATAAAAATACTTTTGATAATTTTGAACTTGCTACCCCTTTCCTAATGAACGCGTAGAGGTATTAAATTGAAATTCATATCAAACACTCAGGTCTTTAATACCTTTAAGCTGTAAGCTGCGGCTTTGTTACCAAAATCAAACTTCCATGTCAACGCAATCAAAAGAAACAGCAATTTAAGCCGCATATTTTGAAACTCGCAACTACTCGCAAGGGAATCGTAACCTAAAGGATACTTCCATTCGACCTAGAATCTTGAAATTTGGCATGAAGCAACATTTCATAGCACACATAAAGGAGAAATTCCGATATCCTTGAATTTCTTGAAACATTTATTCGTAGATATATTTTTTTAACAATTATAAACGGTTTGTACGGAACCCTCGGTGCGACTCGCACTTGGCCGGTTTTTTCTAGCTTAGAGCTTGCTGTGCTAAGCTAGGACAATAGAGCAATCTTATTGGTTGTAATTTTTACAGCTCATACATATGTTAGCTACCTAAAGCTCTGGTAGAAAGTCACCTTTATTTGATAAAACCCAGAGCAACATAAGAGCATGACTTTAAATAGAAACGACGCTGCACAAACGTCGCCGCATTAAAGGTGAACTTTAAGTATATGTTTTAAATTCACAGCTGATTAATACTTGTCAACTTAATATCTATAATTTTGGTAATAAAAAGATAATAATCATCGCAGCTATCCACCTACTTGAAGCGTTAACGTAGAGGACACGATGAAACGACAGTAAAGGTCATCTGATTAATTTAAGACCACCATTATCATTTTAAAACCTTTAAATTTTGTGTTGCGCAATCGAGCCATGTAACGAACGTAGAGGTAAAATAACAAAACATCAATACAAGGTGTAACAGGAAGGGTATAGCTACTCACCCTGAAGGAGGTGATCTGCCTACCCACACAAACTGCATAAGTCCATTCTATGGAATGTTGATTTTCTTTTTTATTTCGACGCATCTTTCCTAGGAAAAATTGTCCAGTTTCACTGGCAGTCTCACATCTTTTAAAGGTTTTTACACGTTTTTTTTAAGAGAAGGCGGTGTACCTGCAGTGTTAGTTTCAGACTTACTGTCTGACTCAAGCAGATCAGACTCTGACTGAATCTATCGGACTCAACCAATTAAACGCACACACATCATCAGCATGATGATTGATCCAAGCAGACCAGTCTGACTGATTGATCAAAGTCAGATTGATTCATGCCATAAAAGGAAGAAGAGAAGGACTAACTGGAAGGCTCTGAAGTTCAAGCAAAAGATTAATCTAACATTTACTAGTTTGGAATCAAGACGGAAAACAGGATGATAACATCTAAAGATCACAAACTTAATTCTAAACCCCTCGCAAGATACACACATAAATAAAATAGCAGAGTAACACAGTTGTGTAGCCGTCAGAAGCACGTAAGGAGAATATAGAGCGGTCGGATGTTGAATAGAAATGCTTACCCTTTTCAAAAGTGTCGTCTGCGAACATTAAACGTACCTGGAACATATAAAGCACTACGTTACACAAGGTTATTTATTAATGTGGTGCTGTAAATAACTATTGCGGAACACATTGTAAGGAAAAGACGGAAATGGTCTGTGGTGTAGAGGGTTACCGCAAGGCAGTATTCTAGGTCCTACGCTTTTAATAATTTAGTAAGGTTAGCAAGTTCTGAATGGGTTACGAGACTATGTAAGAAGAAATTGTGAATTACTGTACCGCTTTTTCTCAATAGCGTACTGGACTATTTTTATACAGTTATTTTAAATTTCTGTGATTACTAAAAAAATAAAGTTATCTGTCTGACTGACTAGTAAACACTGACGTTAATGTCATCACCAACAGTTGATTTTATTTTTTCCAGAGTGCAGTTTTATAATTATGTACGTGTGAGTAATGAATGATAACAATAATCAGGAGGCAGGTCAAAAAATGTATGAGAAAATATCACTTGTCTTTGATTTTGAAATATTATGTAATAAGTGACAACTGAGTAAACTTAAATAAAATCGTATAAAAATACCATTTTAACATTTCCCTTACATTAAAACAACAGTGTATTCATAAATTCTGTATAGTAGGTACGCATCTTCTCCGACAGACTGACCCTGTCATTTCCAAGCTGAGACTAAGACTTCACTTACAGGATTCTCATAAAGTCGTATTCGCAAACGTCCCGTTCGCAGAACGCCACGAGACAGACATAACATGCTGTTATCAACATATAACAATCTATTCATAACATAACCCTGTAAAGTACGTAACAGTATCGTCTCCGACAGACTAACCCTGTCATTTCCAAGCCACCTCCTGTCGTCATTGTGTACGTAGACCCTTCACACGAAGGTGACACGACTCGTCGTCGGTCCTTGGCTTAATTAATGGATACCCCTATTTCTTGACTGTACATTCTTTGAATAAAATGTTACAATTTAATAAAAGAACTGTCGAGTGACGGGGATACCTACTTTAAATTTTGTATAGTGCCGCTACTACAACGTGTAATTCCAAATACGCAAAACCTCTCGGGGGGTAGTTCTACCCATAACGTTCATGTCTACTTATTTCAACTTTTGGAATTTAAAAAATATCGATTCTCCATGCAAAATGAAAATCTGATGCGGTCAATTTGTATGGAGTTTCAAATTTTTACATAAGTTGTTCAGTTACATGGTTAGAACTACCACCAGAGAGGTTTAGGGTATTTGAACTTACATCTTGTATAAAAAGCCAACTCCCTTCCAGTTTTAGAAAAAGCACTACGACTAAATTGCGAACCACATATTCTACCCACGAACCCTCTACCTCAGGACAAGTCTAATGTAAGTAACCAACACATTTTGTAACGTTTATTGTGTGAGTGTACATTCTTTGAACAAAATGTTACAATTTAATTATAAAAGTATGACTGGAATGGCCTTAGGAGGGTATCGTGTTAGTACTTTATTTTGCCTCTACGAACTTGCAGCTCTCATGGCAACTCACTTATATGAGAACTAGGTGTCGTGCGCGACTTCGTAGACGTGATTACCGGAAAAAGTAGTATTCCCTTCCCCGTGGTTCAAACCTGTAATCTGTGGTTCAAAATATGACCAAAATTTCATCAAAGTTGCGTAAATATAAGAGATACACAATTTCTCAACACCAGACTAACCAAAAAACAACTTCGGTATGAAACAAAAATGTAGATTCGAGCTCTAGCTGTGCATGGTATTGTATTTTGATCTTTTCGTAGGCTTATAGAAGACTCAAACACAAGAGTGATCCAAAACACTTAAAAAATGGTTTAATAAATTTTCAATGTGTGAAACGTGGTTTTCCCTTGAACGCCCACATAACACGTAGAAAAATTTTAATACACCGTTAATGGACTCTGCTATTGTTTTCTGCACATCCACGAGGGACCTGTCTATCGAGTGTTGTTTCAACAAGCTATTGCTTTAAGAGAAAACATTGGAAAATTATAACAGCTCTATTGTGGCATGTCAGGTGCACTACACAAAATATTTTTTCAACAATGTTTGTATAAGCTGTATTGAAAGAATGTCAATGTCCAACATAATATGTTTTTGATATGTTGAAAACATATTTTGCAATACCTGTTGTAGATAAGGTACTTTATATTTCAGCTTAGCGCAGACTGCTTCAAAAAGGTGAAGCCATACAAATCAATGTGGAAATAATCGAAGAACAACTTTGTAAAACAATATTTTTTTAGGTTTAAACCCTCGGACCTTAGACCACGGTCTTCCATGCTGCTCGGTTATAACTTATAAGCGGTTAGCGATTATTCAATACACTGAGTATCGAGTTCCTAGGTATTCCAATTATCACGCATGCACGCAGCGGTATGAAGGCACTAGCATGCAGTGTATTGAAAAAACATTCGCGGTTTATACCGAAGCGGCGGCATGGTCGACTGGTCGTGGCCAAGCCCTCGGGGTTGTTGCCATTAAACTTATATATTAACTCAACATCCACCAGATAAAAGTGTGACAACCCTTCAACCTATACCATAACAAAACATTTGGGATGTTGTGATGCTCTGACTGAGGATAGACTTAGAACCAAATATCAACACCGGCAGATCGGCAGACTCTCTTGCATAAGGTATCATCCATCACACACAACAATGTTCCTAATAAGCGACCTTCGAATTAAACATCATGAATCTTTTCGGCATGTCACATGTCTAATGAATCGAATCACGTCATGTGGTCATTATTCACATGTCAAACTTACATAATGAACGTAAAAACCGTACGTGAAGTCAGTCGCTGTTCGTTTATAATGATAGCCGATAATATTGACGTGGATGCCCGGCCAATTTGGCAGTCATCTTCAAGTAATTAGGATGAATGGACTGATTACGATGAGGTGTTGAAACATATATGATGTTTACCTGGCTACCACATTCGTATTTTCTTTTATTGTAACCTACTAAAGCTAATTATCTTTCCAACCGATCGAACCAAAGGTTCATTAATTAGTTAACAGTTCTTCATGTAAACTCCTAGAAACGCTACTTAATATAATGGAAATCATGCGACAACAGGGTTCTTCGAATTAAATTTAATCATATTACCCGCATGGTGTCACTTTGCTTGCGAAGAAGCAAAGTAATTTAACTGACCCCATTATTATAAGTATCGTATACGAAAAACCAAAAGATTTAATAAGTTGAATATCTGGAGCTCCACCAGCTTATTCCACTATCCCCCTTCCACCATCATCGGAAGCCCAGACTCACCGCAGGTTATCATCCACACTTGGTGCATATTACACACATTCGCAGAAAGCGCTTTGAAACATCTTTTATAATGCGCACGGCAAAAGCGTCTGTGTTCTTCTTCTGGGCAAGCTCGTCCCACCGTCGACCTGTCTGTCCTTAGGACTAGATCGAGGTCAAGAGCAAGTCCATTGACAATAAAAAAAAATTTATTTCTTTGTCCTATTATTCCGTTTCTACTAGTCGTAGTATGTGACCAACAACCTTCCCGAAGCACGGAATACGCTCAAGTTGAAATACCACTAGCAGCGGTCACCCATCTGAGCACGGTCGATGTTATTAATATTTCGCTTAGAGTTTCAAGCAGCAATCATTTGGTCACGAGCTCTCATTCTCTCTAGTATTCTATAACCCGTATTAGGGCTCTGATCGAAAATGTTATTTATAAACCAGGAATCAGTATTAACGTAGGTTGACTGACTCAGCTATTGAAGTTGTTTCACAAATGTCAGTGTCTTGCGTCAGCAGTGTAGGTTGCAGACAAATTAGTAGATTGTCTAGATTGAATAGGGCGTTCGCTTCAGCCATATGGCAGGAGAATGGGACACAAACTGGGTATTTTACGGGTTTTCATTTGAGAAATACAAAGTGTCACATACATAGTTTAACTCGTTCTCCAACCAAACAGTCAAACTATCGTCGTACAAGCGGATGTAATAGAAACTAACGAAATTTTGTACGCTAAGTTATTGCATACCGCCAAAACCATAAAAGAAAGAATTTTCCAAAATTCATCTCCCAAGGGTGTGAAATAAGGGATGAAAGTTTTAGTGCACCTTTGAAAACCAGAGATATCTCAAATAAGTAATTCATATTTCATTTCGCTACCTTTGGGGACGATTTTGGAAAAGTGCTGAGATATATATTTCTTTTTTTCTTACCATTAGCAAAAGCCAAAAATTTTGAAATCTTTCATCCCTTATTCCATACCCTTGGGGGATGCGTTATGGAAAATCCTTTCTGATCATAATATGGTTTTTGTTGTATGCATTCAATTAACATACAAAATTTCATATTTGTAGCTCAAGCGGTTATGGGTCGACGTCAGTCAGTCAGTCAAACAGTCAGTTTGCAGTCAGTCAGGACATGTAATTTTATAGTCAATAGTGAATTAGAATTCATATTAAGTTTAATGCTCGAATTAATAATCCTTCTGACGATAGAGCAAAAACAAAAAATATACGTTTTTTATATTTTATTAGTTTTTATTATTAGATGATACATATATTTGTCTCAAAAACAACTATTATGCGAAATATGTGAAGAGCAGTCTACCGTCGAGAAAAGTAAGGTAATTTATTTTTCCTAATTATAATTATCGCGCTATAAAGAAAGACCTGGAATAAAATAAATAAGATATCATTACTCAAAAACGTATCAAAAGTAAATTTTGGCATGAGAATACGAGCCGTATGATTCAGTTCGGGACGTTCCAAACTTCACGAACCTTGGCCCTGTGCCCTTCAGGGTGACTCAGGCAGGCGGGAAATCCGTTACAAATGACGTCATAACGACCAACTATACAAAAACTAGCTGGTGCCCGCGACTTCGTCTGCGCAGGATAAATTGTGGCCTATGTGTTATTCTGATGTGTAAGCTTAATTAAAATCCATTCAGTAGTTTTTACGTGAAAGTTTGTAAGTATGGATTGATGACAATCCATACTTACAAACTTTCGGGCTACTGGAGTAGATTCAATTTATAACAGGATAACTTTACTGATAACAAGCCAGACAAATGTGGTTGTTATTAAATCACTTTCCAAAAAAAAACTGCGGAACTTCGCTTGCTCGAGTTTCAATGGAAGGTACCTACTCGCGCCAAATAACAATTTTGTTGTCTTGCATAAGCAAAAACTATTCTTAGGGCTGGATCAGTGCGACACGGACGCCCGAATCGCACTGATCCATCCAGGTCTTTGTCTGTCAAGAAAGACAGATGGAACCGCAGAGATGGGTTTTCTCTTCTAATTAACCTTTAAACTGGCCTACAGTGGAAACTACAGTGGCCTACAGTTGAAACTGGCCTACTGTATGAAAGGATTGATGAAAGTACAGGAAGAAGGGAAGTATGTCAAGATCGTAGCAGGTGGAGAACTTGCCTACCCCGACGGGAACAAGGCGTGATATTATTCGTATGTAATTATGTATGTATGTAAGTACAGTGGAAAATGCACAAAGGCCTCTTAAAACTTCACAAGGACTTCTTGTTTTTTTATTCGAAAAACATTTGTACCTACTAACCTACTTTTCCATTAGTAATTAAATCAAGCGTCATTAAAAACTTCTATTCAATTGAAGACTCGGTATAAGCACTAATATTATTTTTGCGATGAGTCACCCGAGGGAAGCCCAGCTTCTGACGTCATAACATTCGAGCTAACTTATACGATCTCTTGAAATAATTATTCAACTGAGGTAATGACTGGCCGACTCTACGTTTAAGTTAAGTAGGTGCAGTGAAGAGCACGTCAAGCCTGACACATTGGGCTTTGTACCGCACTTATCTCAGTGGGCGTAGAGGTGGCAATCGCACTGCGATTGTCAAGTTTGATGTGCTCTTGACTGGTCGAGGTTGACGGTTTCATTTATTGTTTACTTTTTATTCGTTTTTACACGACAATGTTGAGGCGTTGAGATTATCATGTTTTTTCCTAAGAGCCACTTGCAACAGTGTGCCCAAACAGTAAAAATATTTAATCTGATCTGAAAAGTATTTTATATAAATTAACCTTAACATGAACTACGTAAATTACCATAAAATTTTATCAATTGTGGAGCTTCAAATTTAAAGCAAGGATTGCATAACTTGTGAAATATTAAGCAACTGGATAACATGGATTTCCACAATAAATTCTAGGAATGGGATGTTTTCTAACTTATGTAATAGTAACTCATGTCCCAGTCCTCCAATTTCAAACACATTTTCGACATTATAGTATGAGTAAAATGACGTAATGTTTTGAAATGTGCTGGCTGACCCTCTTGGTATGAAGTAATAGTAAGCGGTCATGGTCAAACAAAGGTTAATATATCTTTTCTATTATGCCTAATTTTCGTACCGGTTGATAGATAATAAGATAAAATTTTAACGTTTATAATATAGGTAGTATATATTTCCAGACTAATAAGTCAATGTTTCATAATACTTCTTATCTCAAAAATGTTTATTGAGCCACGAAATTATCGCACGGCGTCGAATGGCATATGAATAAATAAAGAATGAAAAACATTTTATGTGTCAACGTTCGTTTACGCAAGTACATTCGGCCGCACGTCAGAGGTATTACTATGATCTTGAGCGGGTCTCGGAACAGCGCTCAAGATATGATCGTAATCACAACTTTCAGACCTTTTACCAAGGTCCATACGTTCATACGTCAACTTCAAATGACATTTCAAAACTCAAAAAAAAAATGTGCATGGAAATATTACCATAACAATTTTTTAATGATAATTATTTATGATAAATAATGATAAGATGTTAAGATAATTAAGATGATTAAAAAATTTGAGCGAAACCTTTTAAATTGAAAATTGTTATATTTCTTAACTATGATAGTCAAATAAACTGTTAGTCGCATTACTTTCTGAGTGACCCGGTGTAAATACTATTCCCTCGGAACGTATCAATCCACATTTTGTTCTCATCGTACTCGGCACGAATACATTTGAATTCTCCAGCGGATAAACCAGATGTTCATGTCAGTTCTATTCTATTTTATTTTCGGTTTCTTTTACTCGAATCTTATTGAGGGAATAGGTCTTGTTTTTCTTGTTAACTTTGTTTTCTTTGGGATTTAGTTAGGATAAATCATTTAAGGCTCATTTTCTTAGGTTTCTGTGTCGATCGTTGGCAAGTCTTTGTGTAAAGACCTTTTGAGTAAGAGCAACGATTAATTTATGTTCTGTGGCAAAGCAGCAGTGTTTGAATTGCTACATACCGGTTTCAAGTAAGCGGCCGTCATACCTTATTTACTCTCAGGGTAAATAATAAGCTTCAGCTGTATCCTATATTATTAAACGAGCAATATTTGTATATATATATATTTGTAATCAGTTTCTCGAAAACGGCTCTAACGATTTCGATGAAATTTAGTGTACAGGGGTTTTTGGGGGCAGAAAATCGATCTAGCTAGGTCTCATGTCTGAAAAAATTCGTTATCATCGTCTTTTTTAATATTTCTTAGCGCGTTTTAATGCGTTTAAGAAACTTACAGCGCCATCTGTTGTTGAGTAGCATAGCTTGCTCACCCGATGATATTTTAATCATACAGAGCATAGCTCGGTCGCCCAGGTACTTATACATTTATATAGAGTTTGGCACAGTAACTGCTTTCACAGATAGTGAACGTTAAGCTAAGTTATTTAAACTTATTTCAACTTCGCATAGAAACTGAATAATAGCTTGTTTCATATGGAAGTAATTTTGTTTTTCGACCTACACGGTCCTGAGGAAAAATTTGTTACTGATACTGAACCCGCCCCTGAGTCACTTAACACCCCGTTTATTAAAAACTATTAGCGTCAAAGCTGGTGACGGGTCCTAAGTATATGGAAAAGTAACTGCGAACTAAATAAAGAGCCATTCCCTAGAAAATTAATCATCTTAACTCATTCCACGTAGCACGTAGACCAAAATCCAATCCGTAGCATATAGTTGTCACTCCAATTACGCAGATAAGAATGGACGCTCAACTGCAATTCGATTAGTGAGTTAATTAACGCCACGCGGCTCATTGCAGTGTGCATACATGTTTGGGAGGAGAATAACTGTTATTTACGTAACAGGTACGAGTATTAGCTAAAAATATTGTTTGCGATTGCGGCTGGAATCAGCGCACCATGTCTATTGTTTCTATTTATCTCTTTGAGCAGTCATCTTCACCTTCACGTAATATACAGGGAGTAAGAAAAAGTACCGACTTCCTTTTAACCACATGTTGTGTAAGTAGAATAAAGTACGTAGAACATATTGATAATAAAAAGTAACATAGAAATAAAATACTTCCTATGAAAAAAAAAAGTTCAAGTTGCCAACCCTATGCTAAGAATCGCAACGCACACCCGCCGCCATTGACTAACGAACGCCATTCAAAAAGCGTTTAACAGAGATAGGAGATAGAAAACTTTCATAAAGACGACACTTGAGACAAATTATCACGCTTATCGGTGCGATAGTTTTGAGTCTGGTGAGGGTCGACACAATTTAGTTTTGATATTTATTATTAAAATCTCTTGTTTCTTTATTATTTTTTTTATTTTATAAACATGCTTATTTTTCTATATTCTACTTATAGAACATGTGGTTAAAAGGAAATCGGTACTTTTCTTTACACCCTGTATATTCACTGTTAATCAATTATTTATTAACACGGTAATCTCTTTCTCATTTTATGCTCTTAAGCACTTTTGAAATCGAAATGCCTTTCGACCGGGTCGCGACGACCTCAGTACTACTAATCACGGTTGTTATTGACACTTAAGCGGATATAGTAGTTGGCAAAGTGTCGCTTTGACATAACATCAGTCGTAAACTACAAGATCGTAAGCAAAATGTATAAAAATATAAAATCTGTTTTACATATTTTTTTTAGTTTAACAGGAACAGCAAACCCTCCATTCATCACACAGCACACAGAATGCATTATCAGCGTCAAATGCCGCGTCACGTAGAAGTGCGTTTTGCGAATGCACTCGCATATTGCCCAGTATTTTGTGCGCTCATTCAGTGGCTTTCCGGGATTAAATGCAAATTTGGATTAAAGCCTTCGCAAAAGTTTTTTTATTTAAAATATCGCGGTTTTACTTTTTTGGTTCAGAGCATTTTAAAATGCAACGCGCGTTCAACGTTCTAACCTCCAGTGACAAAGGTCGGCTTAAAGCCCAAGTCACACTGAGGCGGTAGCGGAAGCGTTCCGGGGCCGGTATTTTTTGTAAAGTATGAGTTCTTATGCACCCTGTCACATTGAAAGCGGTCGCGGCGCGGCGCGGTGCGGCGCGGGGGCGGCCGGGCCGCTAATACAACCCCGCGGACCGGCGCGGCGCGGGGCCGAACTTTCGGCGGGAGCGGGCGCTGTATTCCATTGCGTTCAATGCAACCCGTCACACAGAGCGGCAGCGGCGCGGCGCGGTGCGGTGCGGTGCGGTCCGGGCGCGGACTTTGACGTTGTATTTTTTTTTACAAGAGTTTTGCGGCATTGCGCAGACTTTTTTTTAGGTTATCAGTTTGGTTTTTTGTTTAGAGCAAAGGATTTACGTCTTTTGAATAATCACAGATAAATAATGTTACACCGACCACTACCGCCCCGCTGTCCCGCCGCGGTTTCCGCGCGGTACCTCTGTGTGACCGGTCCCGGAACGCTTTCGCTTCCCGCAGGTCCGCCCCCGGACCGCTTTACCGCTTGTACCGCTCTGTGTGACGTGGGCTTAAAATCAGCAAGTCGTTGTGCCCAAGCCTATTCAAAATCGATACACTTATCAAATTTTTATGTGTAATGCTAATGCAAGATTTTGAATTATGTAATCTTAATGTGATTTTTTTGATGTGTTGTTCTGGAACGAGCTGTAATGATGAATGCGACCTTCAATCAATCTTGAAAAATTAAACGTTGTTGTACAGTCAACGACAGGTCAAGCTTGACCTTGCAGTGCGACTCTAGCCCGTACCTCTATTGAAATAAAAACGGTACAAAGTCCAATGTGTCAAGCTTGATGTGCTCTTGACTGTACTGTTCTTATTGCAGTTTGCAATAAACATAGGACGCCAAGACGCGCTGCGAGTGTCAAGAGACCTGCTGTTGATTACTGTATTTCATATTTCATTTATTGCATTCAAATGGTATAATATAACAATGGTCTTACATGTAAATAGTCTCACATTTGATACCTTTGTAGGTGTTGCATAAAAGTCCTTTAGTACAATTTAAAAAAATAGAATTTAGTTTAATATTAGTCACTTAGTTAAATAATCAATGTTAAAATAGTACAATTAAAAACATATTATATATATACAAACTGGATTCTAAATAATAATGTCAAACTTTAAGGTAATAGTCATGTTATTACAATAATTAAAATAATAAAAAGTCAAAACAGTGCAAAAACATTTGAAATGTCACAATATTACAATTAATTCGAGATGTCAATTTTAATTTTTTTCATTAAATAGTTCCTCAATCTTATAATATCCACGGTCGATTAAATAATCTTTTAATATTCTATAAAATTTGTCATATTCTGTTTCGGATTTTATTGTTTCCGGTAGCGCGTTGTATATTTTAGTAGCTGAGTAAAATGGACCATTTCGAAATATGTACGCACGACAGCAAGCACGTAGAAACAAAGTCAGTATAAACTGAACCGGCGCGACGGTAAAATCGCCCGAAACCAGAGACCCGTTCAAGGTCAAAGTGTTTCTACCGACGAGCAGCCGTGTGTACTATAACGTTTCAGGCTCACTATAACATCAGTGGCGTATTTTTTTTTTTTATAATAAGGAAGGAGCAGTTTTTCCTCGGTTCTGCCTACCACTACGAGAGCCAAGAAGATTGTGTGAAATCGACACACGAATGAATGTGTCACCAATTCGATAAACATCAACAACTTATTGACATTTTCGTTTCTATATAAGAATTGCGCAACGCTAGGGAAATTAAACGTCACCTAAAAATAAAGAAAAATGACGAGAAAGTATTGGAAAAACTCAGAAAATACAAATAAGGTAAGGCTTTTGAGCAAAGACCGTCAAGGAAAGTGCCACCCTGCTCATATTTTATGCCGTAAAGTAATAGTGTTTGCACTGCGGTTTCGATTTGAATGGCAAGAGCAAGTCAATGATTTCCGCCTCTACACTAAGATTTATTTTATTTTAATTTATTTATTATGCACAAGATTACATAAATATAATAGATAAGCGCGGTATAAAGTCTAATGTGTCAAGCTTGACGTGCTCTTGACTGTGCGTGAGCTAGTGAAATTACCGGCACATTAGACATTTCGCTTTAGTGCTCAAGGTGAGCAAAGCACTTTTCTGTCTAATTAAATTTTGACACGGCACTACAGAGGTTACTATTAGTACATCCATCTCTTGATTTGCTCACTGTGTCATAACAAACAATACTCGCTGGAAACAAAAAAAACATAAATAGTACTTTTTTGTCAGTAAGCAGCGTATCAAATCCTGATGCCAGAAATCCTAGGCATTAAAATAACCTAGACGAATAGTTAAAATGTAAAAATATACGGGTCCGACAATGACACACAAAAAACAAATTTCAATGCAAAATTCAAATAAAAACATTTACGCCTTACTCTATTAAACTGAATCGATCAGAGTGGAAACGTGGCTATCCATCAGACCGCTGTTTATGGTATTCGCTATAAACCAGAGTTGCCACACCGGCTTTTGCCAAATACAGAAATATTGCTTTATTTGTGCCGGCTTGCGAGCCGTTATGGCGCACGACGGTGACCCAAAGGTCTCTTGCTAGATATCTACCTACTTGTACAGGTTGGACAACTACTAGACAGAAACCTGCATGCTTGTTTACTTGTATTCGCAAAACAATTTACGAATGGAATAACAATTAAATTACCCACTTATCTGTTGAAGACTTGAAAGTCGATGCCCACAACACCATTTGAAAAATAATGGGGCCTAAGTTCAGACTTTCCTACGTTTTTCAAAGAATGAAAACGCCAGTATTTTGCTTCTTTCTGAAATATTTCATTTTTGAGCAGGCGAAATCCGTAGTAAACATACGTCGAACTTTTTGTATTAGAGGGATCGTTCTAATAAGCAATTTAAATTTTATACATGTAAGTGGGATAAGCCCTTTAAGAAGAAAAACAACATCCTTAATCCTTACGAAAAAATTCTATACCGAGAGCGAGCACCTAAAAGCACCTGGAATCTAATCAAACTTTGAAAACATCGTTACGGAAGTTCGCTCAACACGGGAGGAGAGCCCATGCGTGCGGGGTGTGCGTGGTCAGATGCTACGACCAATAAAATTGTTACATTTGTTAGTGCATTTGAAAAAGCTAGGAAAATGGAGCAATCCTACTGGTTAGAATTTTCCCAGCTCACAGCTTAGCTACCTCGCACAGCTTTGGTTGAAAACCACCCTAAACTGGTGAGGTGAAACTTTGTTACGTGGCGACACCAATCAACATGCTGGCTGAAAACTATCTGCACGAATATCACATACTAACAAAACCTCTGCCGTCTTAGGTGAACCTGAAGTCTATATTGGATTTTAAAGCCTTAGTTTTAAAGTATGTTGCATGAAATTATATGGACTTGTTTTGAAAACGTAGTATGCTATACGGGGCTAGTGATTCAGAATTTCATCAGCTGTTGATCACACACACACCCCAACCTTTTTGTGACGCAACGCAAGAAATGCATCGTATGTTGTAACAATTTGTCTAATTTGTACAAAAATGTGTGACTTGGCTTCCTTTTTACTCTGCTTGTAAAACGATGTTTCACGACAGCAAACTATCCTTCTAACTATATTAGGGCTTAACAACTTGACGGGTAAACAAACTACCCAAGGTACGGTATTTAATAAAATTGACCCAGTTTCGTAGTATCCAGTTATGAAATTGGATTAAGTCGATCGCGTGTAAGTCACTCATCCATTTTAATAAACTACAGGCGTCTGCTCTCGATACTTCAATCGCATTAGTGGACATTTCTTTGTCTATAAACCTATTATAATATTAATAGGTTGACCCTTTTATTCAGCGCTGATAGACTTACAAAGGTTTCTACTAACTCTCGATAATGAATAGGCCCGCAGGCTTTGTGATTTAGGAATATAAGAGTTATGAGTTTCCAGCGAAGATCGAGATTATAATAGCAATATGAGCTTCCATAACAAAGAAAAATCATAATTAAAAAATATTTATCAATCATATTAATAAATATGATCGATAAATGATAAGTTTAAGCCAATACGACCTTTATGACCGATGTAAGGCTTAAAGAAATTTCTTTATAAATAATTTTGAAGATTACTAGTTTAATTTAACTTAAAACCGAATGAACTTTTAGATAGGCATAATCCGTGTGGTGCCGGCAAAGAATAGTACCAACCCATCTCTACCCGTGAGTGTCGTAAGAGGTCGACTATGGGGTTATTAACCGGAGGATAGGCAGCAGCGTCTTTCTGTGTATCGTACCATCTTACATACTGCAGTCACCAACAACAGCGGTCGACAGCCGCAACGCAAGCGTGGTGACTATGGTAATTGCCCTCCATAGTAACCTGCATATTTGCTGGAGTTCTGAAGGAAGCTCCCTGTCCTGCAGTGGACGTTTCATAGGATGTTATGAGTGGGCATTGCAAATAAAAAATAGGTATAAAAATAGGTTACTTTGACGTTAAGTATGAAATCATAGACAGTTAAAGACGTACACACAGTTTGCAGACATTTTAAACTGTGTAAACATGTTTATCAGTTAGCGTAACTACATACACACGTTTAATATCATTTTGCAATATTTTTTCTTCTCAAGAGCATACATTAAACCTTAAGAACCTTTCTACCTTTATTCAATCTGAAATCTCTTTTCTGGCAACCTCTTACACAAGCGTATTTCTTAGCTGTTTATAAGCCTTCATCATCCATAATATCCTGACTGTCATCTCCATAAGGGATTATGTAGCGATAAGACAGATAATATATCGATGGATTTATCATATCATCTTTCATGGAATCTTCCAGAAGGCTCTTACAGGATTATTATGGGATATTTGCCGAAGCGATTTTGTATTATTAGGAAGATACTCGTCACGTTTGGAAATGACTGTAGTCTATGTATAACTACCCAACTGATATTCTTATTTAAATAAGCTACTTTTTATCTGTACTTTTAAATTCTATTCGCAACATTGTTTACGGCTGCGTTTGAATCGATGACAGATTTATTCATTTATCCTTTCCAGGGTTCCTTACCAAAAACGTGCCATCGCGACCCTATTACTAAGACTACGTCTTCTGTCTGTCCGTCCGTCCGTCTGTAGTACCTTTAGAACAGTAATACCACCTGGTTGTCTTGGTAAATGTTGCACTCATCATAACATCCCATGAAATGTCCACTACAGGAAAGGGAGCTCCCTCCAGAATTCTAGCTTTTGCTGAAAAAATGTGGAGGGGAAGTACCATAGTCATCTCGCTTGTAAGCGTTACGGCTGGAACCGTAGACCGCGGTTGTAGGTGACCACAGTAAGTAAGATGGTATAATACACAGGAGGATGCTGCTGCCCAACCTCCAGTTTATAACCTTCTCATATTTAATTAGTCGCCTCTTACGACACTACTATTTTTTGCCTGCACCACACGGGACGTTGCACTAACAAGTTATAATTTTTTTAAACCAATTTATAATTTTTTATAAAGCAGTAAAAATGTTTGATACCTTTGTAAATAGTCAATATACCATAGGTACTGATCTCGTAGAGTTGTAAGATATATCGATAACCTTGCAGTTCCATTTAAACAATTTGTTTTGATGCGGGTAGACTGTATATTCTTGTCGTAATAAATAAGCATCTGCGGGTTTTGGGTGCTAGTTTAATAAAATAAGACTTAACTAATTATTATTATTTTGTAACTGAGGGTAAAAGTTTATCCATCAACTACTACTTACTAACTATGCGAGAGTATGCTTAGGAAGTTTATTTGTCCTTTATTCATAGGGCAACGGAAATATATTTTTTTTTGTTTCTGCGGCTGGGCGAAGATGGGCGTGCGATTCTTACCGCCTTGGGATTTCATGATAGAAAAGAAATGAGTGGTAATAAAGAGAAATTGAACAAAGCTTTACTTGGATTTTTTACCGCCAGTTACAGAAGAGTCTTTTATGTTAAAGCTCCATTGCCGACACTTTTTTTACGACAAAATGGCGTCAGAAAATATTTAAAGGAGTTTTACTTAAAAGAAGCCTTGTGAAACTGACTATCAATCAGGTATTTTAGACAGTCATATTTCTAAGTAACCTTCTTTATTTTCCTAACCTAAATCGGCTGTTGAAAGAAACCTAACTTCGATTGTCTATAAACTTAGAAAATTCACGTTTTTGCGATCGTCTTTAAACTTTTAAATTTTACAATTTTACCATCCACTTACAAGAAGTGATTGAATTGCAATTTTTTTAAGATTTGAAGCAATCAATTGCAAAATGAACATTGGATAAGGGGTTCAGAGAGTCTTATCAATGATGTAACTTTTTCTCGCAGCAATCCCTAACGGAGGAGTCCATTAGAGAGTCTGGTGTGCTGGTGTGCAAACATCTTGAACGGAAAGTCGACCTTTGTCTAGTGAACTCAACCTATCTGAGAACGAGTCACTATGGAGTCACTTTTATCTCGACCCGCTTTTAGAGAGCTGTCTCACGAACACGGAGTAATTATAAACGAAGTTCAGATTCAAACCGGGAGTGAAAAGGGGCCACACTCTTGGCGAGCAGCTACAAGGCTCGCTTTTTGCGATCAGAAAAGTTAAGCAAAGTTGTTTGGGGCGGTTCACAGGCAGAAAAGTAACTATTTGCAGCTGTAGCACATATTTTAAGCCAGTGGAGGCTGAGAAGGGAGAGAGAAGTTGAAAAAGAGATAAGGGTACGTTTACAAGGCATGTCTAGGAGGCAGTTGCTATATTAAAAAATATTTATACGTTTCGTAAAAAATGTATTTACCTTGTAAGAACTATGTAGTTTATTTTGATTTAATTAATGCGACTTAAAGCAATATTGGTTTTCCTTATACTCGTGATTTGCTCTGTAACAATAATATTTAGTACGCTCATCATCTACTATTTATTTATTTAATTATTTATTTATTGAATAAAGTCAGTTAATTTGTCTGGAATCTACTAAATTGCGACCGATCTTTTCCCCGAACAACAAAATCTGGATCTCTTGAAGGCTCGAGCGAACAGGCATTATCTAGGTAAGTCTTCTTCTTCTTCTTTTCGAGTCAATGGAAAAACTGACTGTAAAAGCTTAGCCCAATACTACATCTTTGTCCCCATCATCACTTACCACCAGGTGAGATCGGGGTCAAATGCACACCTATTTCACATAAAAAAACTTATTCAAAACATCACCAGTATCCGCTGGTTCTTTAACACTGCTGGATAATAACCGACTGGAAAAGAATCAAAACCATGTTTTCGCATAAACGTGCAATTCGTGTACGTTAGCATGACATGGATTGCACAGACAATGCGACATGTAACTGTACCGTAGACCCGTTTCGTTCGTTTTTCAATTGCTACACCTATAGTGCGCTAACAAGTTTTTTTATCTGTGTGAAACCATTTCATACAAGCAACCGTATAACATAATACAATTTGCTGGAAAAGTATACATTTCGCTAGTTATCCAGGCCACGAACTTGACCAGCTTAATTTTCTCGTGTAGAAGCGCTCGTGTCCTGCTATATGGTGTTTGTTTGTTTGTCTTTCCGATCATGAAAGTTAAGCAACGTTAGTTCTACACGAAACAGTAGTAGGCTCGCTCTATTTGCATTGAATTGTGAATGTTATGATGTTCACTAAGAATTCTGTAAAAAATCTACACTGACTAAATGACCATGGGTGGATCATGATACTACAACGAGAGAGTTTTCCGTGCCTCAGAAGACACGATAAGCCGTTATTTTAAGCTACTTTCTTAGATAATGGCTGTTAAGTTATGTCAGATCTTTTTTTATGATTTTTTTTATTAAATAATTCCGCCCATCGGAGTAGTTTATTATAAAGGTACAAAAGTGTTCTGCTAACGCTATACTAATACCCAAAAGGTCAAGAAGTAAGAAAACTCTTGACCGCTGCTCTGTGTAAGACATTCTTGCAAGTGGTCAGAAGGCTACTAAAGGTACACCATGATAACTAACCGACTCAGGTTGGCTGCAGTAAAGACAACATGTCCAAGTGGGGTTTCTCAAAGGAACCTAACCTGGTCTGCACGTGCGGTGTGATATAAACTATGTCCCACCTAACATCATGTCCTGCATCTCCTTCCACCTGCACGTAAAAAGAATTAATGGACGACACACGAAATGCAGTTCATGTGGCCAAAATCTGGGCAAAAAAAATCTAACAGCGAAAAAATTACGATGCCATCGACACGCAAAGAAGAACTAACCGACTTAATACTTTGTTCAATTCCCTCCTTATCTCACGTGTCATTGGTTACTCACAAGAGTGACACGAGGTCCCCTTGTCTATTTTCCACAAGGATGCCTCTTCGCGTACTTCTATTTCAAACAAAAATTCAACTTGCTAAACTTCGAAGACAACGCGTTCCATTTCCATGTTTGCGCGAAGTTCTAATCTAAATTGTAATTTCCGATACATATTTTCCGTTCGACATAAAAAACAAAGATACTACGAAGTCGAATATAAAAAGTTGAATTTTACACCAATATCTATCCTTTTTTCACCAAGGTGATTAGAGATTTGAAGAAAGAGAAGCTCAGTTACTTATTTTTTCCTGAATGTCGCCACTTTTAATGTTAATGCTTTAATGTTGTCCCGTTCAAGCAAAAAAGTATCGATATATTTTATTATGTTCATAATATTTGATTATTACAGTTCAAGTGGTAAAAATTTGATATTTTTTTATACAAATTTTTGTCAGTTCAACTTAAATCCCTAAATATTTTTTTTTATGTTTATGTGCCAACCTATAACCTCATGTTAGCTTTTTACCATTTTTCGGTAGGTATCGTTACCCATTTATGTGCATTGTGTTGTGTTGTGATGTCCTGATGTCCTATTAGTTGCTATAAAATTTTCAGATCTATATACTAAAATATTTGAAAACAAAATGGTTCAGTTGCTAAGCAACACAGTCACGCTGCCAATACGAACGGGCGTGACCATAAAAAGGCGGTAAAACCTCATGTTTACTGTTCACCTCCACTGTTTTGCCTTTTGATAATTCAACGCCATACATTCGCATAATGTCGGCTGAAGCCTGCGTGAATTCTAAACGAGTTTGGGGAATAACAACTCGTATGAAAGTCAAAGTAGACGATAGCTTTTTTTGGTACAAAGTTGCTGGAAAAAACCACAGGACATGTTGTTTATGTGATGTATAAAGAGGAGTCTCCTTGAAGTCGCTGAAGTGATGAATAACAAATTAGTACATAATATTATAGTCCGCGCAATCTGTACGGTTAAGAGCACATCAAGCTAGACAGCACTGTTGAGAATACCGTTGCGTTGTTGTTTCAATATAGCTCCAAAAAATTGATCCATTTCAATCAAAAAGCGCGCGCACACTATGTGAATTTTCATCGGATTAGCTTCCGAAGCACAGGCTTCTACTAATAGAAATAAGCAACTTTCCCGACAAAAAAGAGTTTAAACTTAGTCGAAACCACTTTAGTATGGAGACAAAAACCTTTTGCGCGTTAAAATATATATATTTTTTTTTCTCTGAGAATGTTTCGATTTTCATTAGTAGAATATAGCCTTGGGTAACAAACCAATGAAAATTCACGCACGTAAATACATCTCTAATATTTCTAAGAGAGAAGAGGTTTAATTGTAGAAACCAAAGATTAAAAAAGAATGTTTGAAATTAAGAATAAAGGGCATTGATGTTAATGCAATTTTTCATGCGTTCCAAGGAGAGGTATTAAAAGTAAACCAAATTAAACCTTTACGTATTATGAGTGCGCAAAGAGAGCATTATTCGCAGTTCCAATAAAGCCGACATCAATCCGCCGATACAATCAGTAAGAGCTCTATTTCTCAGGGATATAAAACATTTACTGCTATCGTAAACGCGAATGCTCGACTGCTCACTTAATAAGACCTTATCTGTCATTTTAAATCGGATCTTTTTCACCATGACAATCTTTAAAATACGCTACTGGCCGATGGGTAGGTTGCACTTTCTAACTAACGTAGTCGGGATACCCATCCGGATAATGCTAGTGGCACAACAAATCATTTTCGTGATTCAGAAGGCACGTCAAGCCATTGGTCCCGGCTACTGTCAAGTCAAAGGCAATTTGGCGTGGTAGCATCAAAGTGCAGGTTAATCTGGCAAAGCCTAATCTATATGGTAAGGGTCTGGTTTGCCCTTTGGGCGGAAGGCAGCTGGCAGTCGTTCTTTTTTTATGTAAGTAAGCAATCGAGCAGGTAGGCCACCTGATGGTAGGTGGTCGCCATAGCACCCTCTGTCTTATTAGTGGCATATTTTGACACTAACAAAACAGCAAAGAGCGTTGCTCACTTTGAGAACTAAGATGGTATGGCCCATGTGCCGGTAATTTCACTGGCTCCCTTACCTTTCGAACCGAAACACAGCAATGCAAACATTGCTGCTTCACGGCAGAAATAGGCAAGGGGGTGGTACTTCCTCAGACGGACTTTGCACAAAAGCCCTACCACTACTAGCGTGTTCTGTGTGGAACCTCTGCCCTCATCAAGTTAGGTAGGTAGCAGACTCCGTAATTCTTTATTAAATTATTAAAATTTTAAAGCTTTATTTTTTTCTTTTGGAAATGATGAATCTTTTTTTAAGAAACCTTTGATAATCAAAGAATACAATATAGGTAGACTAAAAAAAACTTTCCCATGAACCAAAAAACAAGTCCACGTGACAAACTGGAGCGTAAAAATATAAAACGTTTATAATAAAGTCCCTCCTGCCGTTCCTTTTCACGCGGCTATTCCCAGATCATTCAACACAGCTGGATTCCGAGAATTCCAAGCGTAGCCCGTCAACAGACAAATGAAACGGAACGTGACCATTGACGCCAATAGGTACACCTGAAAACACGTTTCAAATGGATACAGCGGAATACTCCAACTTGCTAAAAGGAAAGCTTTTACGGAAAAAATTGCTAGCATTTAAAATCTTTGCCTAGAGCGATTCAGTTAATATTTTCTGTGAATTTGTAGTGGAAACGTCGGTGGCGGTGGGCTTGCGTTGGTTTTGATTCTGTTAACGCACAGGAGACTTATTCGAATTGCATCTATAGTTCTTTTACGAAAACAAATCATGTAGTCAAGAGCACGTCAAGCTTGACACATTGGACTTTGTACCGTTCTTATTTCAACAGACGTACGGGCTAGAGTCGCACTGCGAGTGTCAAGCTTGACCTGTCGTTGACTGTACCAAGTTGATTTCCATTTTTTTTCTTTTTTTTTATAACTCCCTACTTTATTTATAATAAATCGAAAGTAATGCTGCTATTAAAACCGAATCCTTTAACAAATTTGTTTTTACGCAGATAAATAAACACCAGAGCAATAACTCATAGTCGAAATCTAAAAAACGTGTGGGTCCGACCGCCAGGTTAACATACAAATCTTTTGATTTCGAAATTAAAATACTTCAAAAATGAGTCTCCAGCACTGTTGGATTGGATTCCAAAAGCGGTTTGTTCTCGTGATCCGCGTGAAGCGAAACGTGATCGTGTTGACGTGCGTTCAGAGTTAAGAGTCGGTGGTTTTATACAACCCCGACACGCGGAAATGTCTGGACTACTTCTATTGCTACCGGCAAATTTTAACCGACACACCAACTGTTTTGTTACTAAAATAACGGTTTATTTAAATGTTGCATAGTTTACTTCCAAAAGTGCTTGTAATTGGATAATTGGTAGGGTTTTAAAAGCAATAAAGACACTGCAGTCACGCGACCGCAATATACGACACAATATGCTCGCTCATAGTGTTGCTAATGCTACGGAAATTATCGTGTTTTACGGTTTTTAGGCCAATATATACAAAACATACGGCCTAAGACCATAGTAGCCATGGCATATTTTACAGACTCACTGTGATATGATCGTATTTTCTTAAAAAGACATATGGAACGATTATTTGTGGCTTCATTAGAAATACCGCAACCCGATTTTTGATATTGGTGAAGAAGGAGAAAATATATTGCGAGCCTCATTAATCAGACGTCTGTGCATGAATGGTCACAATCAGTCGCAAAAGTTTTTTTTCCCTTTTTGGACCGCTGATCCCTTTCCCTTATTTTTACACGGCCCGCCAAAAATATATTCCAACACGTCACTTCACTGAACTCTTATCGATTCTTAAACAAGATTCGTTGTTTTTAGCCCTCTGGGTTGCGGATGCAGAGGTCAGATGGCATTCCCTCTGCTTAAAGCCGCTATCACACCTTCCTTAATTCAGAAACTAATTCGGTAAACATTGCTCGTTGAAGTGAGGATATTGACATTAACAGAACCATGCCTCCAAGCAAAGTATGCCGAATTAGTCTTTGACTTTAGGGAGGTGTGATTGCGTCTAAATCCCTATTCAAATCCTCGTTGAAGTGAGGATATTGAAATTAACAGAACAATGTCTCCAAGCAAAGTATGCCGAATTAGTCTTTGACTTTAGGGAGGTGTGATTGCGTCTACAACCCTAGTCAAATCCCCTCAGTTAAATAGATAGCTACGTAGAAAGGGAGTGAAAGTGGGGCACAGAAATAACTCCTTTAATAAAATAGCATACTTGCGTAGGCACTGAAAATGTAAAGGTAACTCGACTCAGGAAGCAAGTTTCAACAGCAGCCAGTTAGTTTTGAGAACGCCATCGTATGAACCCAATGGTGGCATTGTGAAAGTGACTGCGGCAACGCAACGTGCTCATGCGCAGCGATGTTGCCAACTCGCTTTGAAAACAAAGATGTTACAAAACAGTATCGTGGATAGCAGAGTTGTCGGTAAAGCAGTTCATGATCCGAAACATGATGCAGGAACAACATGATACTGTTGATACTTGAACACTGATTAAGATTGTCTGATCTGAGCCCCGAATAAAAAAAAACATATTAAACATCACGCCTCTTTCCCGTCACAGTAAGCAGAGATCACGTCCTTCTACGAGCTACGAACTTTATACACTTTCCTCATTTCTTTTATTCTCATCATCCGAAACAGGGTATCTGATTCTAGCTGTTTGTACTGCAATAAGTATAGCACGAATTTTAGGACCTTGTACAGATGTTACGGTTGAAGAATATTTCTTAAGTTTTAGTGTCATGTCTTAGCGATCGCTCCAGTATTTCTGTCATAATGTGACCTTAATCAAGACGAGCTCGCATAACCCAAATTAACCCCACTTTTCTTCTAGGTGAGCTCCTTCCATCGTCGACCTCACTGCTGTCCTCGGAGTTTGATTGAGGTTAAGACCAAATTTTATTTGTCGATCAAAACCTTTAGTATCGTCAGAAAATTAAAGACAAATGAGTATGTAATAAAGTCCACCTGGCAACACCGCTAGCGACCGGTACAAACAATGTTGGCACAGCGCATCAAAGTTTGGCAGGCGCCGGCGCACTTTCGAAACGCCCCACATATCTAGCACTAATGTTAACCACACTACGCATGTGCAGGCTGACTCACTCTAAAGCAGGCATGTCAATTACGCGGCCTTATAAAGTATGAGAAACAAAATTAAATTTTAAGGATAACCAGCCTAATGTGAACCCCAAGCTCAAGACTTTTTCTCAGAAAAGAAAACATCTCACCTAAATCTTAATTGACCGTCGCTCAGTTATAGATAAAGTTAAATATTCATATCGACTTTCGTTTCTTTATTTAACAATAATCTATTTATTCAATGTTATTTATTAGTTAAATGTTCACTCTCCTATGCTGCTAATAGCCAGTTTCAAAGGGTCTTTAAAGTGTTTTAAATCTACTGCTGTTACTTTCTTTATCATCAGAACAGAAAGTGACAGCAATAGATTAAACAGAGCTTTAACTGTAAATAACTTTTCTGCAACAGCCTGTAAGAGTTTCAATTCGTTTTATACAGCGACAAGGATCTGTTGACATTGGGAGGTAATTAAAATCGAAACTAAGGGCGATGCCCTGGGAATTTGACACTGAACAAAACATATGACAGAAGCGACCTCCTGTCACTGACATCCATCTACCAATAAATCTGCCGTTCTTTAGGTTTTCATCATAACATCCCATGAAACGTTCACTACAGGACAGGGAGCTCCCTCCAAAATTCTAGCATTTGCTTGAAAAATGTAGAGGGGAAGTACCATAGTCACCTCGCTTGTTAGCGTTACGGCTGGCACCATGGACCGCGGTTGTAGGTTACCGCAGTAAGTAAGATACAAAGGAGGATGCTGCTGCCCATCCTCCAGTTTATAACCCTTAGTCGCCTCTTACGACACCCACGGGTATGTATGGGTTGGTACTATTCTTTGCCGGCACCACACGGGACTCTTTAGGTTTTACGGTCCGCTGATTCTATTCTACTATCTTTATGATTTGGCCCGCCAATGACTTTGAGTTTGACACGCCTGTTCTACTGCATCTGATACGCGCCTAATAGCTTCATCTATTAAGATGTTTATTGCTTGGAGGTATTTTGTGTCGAATTGGCTTTAGTTTGGTATGAAATTAAACGTCATCTTGTCATTGCATGTAAATAAAGTATGTTAGTGATGGTGATATACCGAAACTTGTTCATTCAACGAATCCGAGATGATTCTGAGAAGTTATATCTGGGAAATAGAAGCAATAAAGAAGAAGCTGTCTTGGGAAAGTCATACAATTCGAATCATAATCATAACGTTTATTGCTTTCATATGGTAATAAAAGGTGTTACATTTTTTATCGTATCACACATGAAACCCTGTTAGGGCACTGCACATAAGTACTTTACATTACCTGTACCTAAGTTAACACTATTTACTAAGTAAGTCATTAAAATTATTAATAAGCTAATCAATATTCTAAGTTAACAATGTTTATTTACTAAGTAAGTTAATTTTTTATTATTATTATTAAGCTAATTATATATTCTAAGTTAACAATGTTTATTTACACTTAAAATTAAAATACTCATTAAGGTTGTAAAAGCAGTTCTCAGACAAAAAGTTTTTAAGCCTATTAATAAACACTGAATTATTTTCTTCTTTGGCAATATCATCTGGGATTTTATTATAAATTTTGATGGCCATGTTACATAAGGACTAGCATGAAACATTTGCAGTCTTATGGTTGGTAGAGCTAGCTTATTTTGATGGCGTAGGTTAAGTGGTCGTGAATGTTGGTCTTTTGACTGTATAAAAAGATGTTTATTACTCCTTACAAATTTACTAATTTCCAATATGTACATACAAGTCATCGTTAGGATTTTTAAGTTTTTAAAATGCGGTCTGCAGCTATCTGTTTGCTTTATATTTACAAGTGTTCTTATGCATTTTTTCTGCAGTACAAACAAATCATTAACGTCGGTACTGTTGCCCCACAAGATTATACCATACTGCAACCATGCGTGGGCATAGGCATAATAAGCGCTAGTTGCAGTTTGTAAGTTTGTACTGCGCTTTAATTCATAAAGAACGTAAGTAAACCTCGATAATTTTACGGAAGTTTTTTCAATATGGGCTTTCCAATTAACGTTAGAATCAATTTCGATTCCTAATAGAGTGCAACTGCTTACTTGTTCGATTTGTGAGATTTTATGTGTAAAGTTTATATCTAACGGTATTTTTTGGTGGGGTCTGAACTGTATAATTTTAGTTTTCTGTAAATTTAATTTCAAATTGTGATCTTCAAGCCAATTCTCTATTAGTTGTAAGTTGTAAGGCAAGGTACTATTGATTTCAGATGAAGTACTGCAAGGCAGAATGATTGAAATGTCATCCGCATACAAGGTGCATGTAATATTGTTACTGAAATTTATTTTGGGCAGGTCGTTCACGTATATTAGAAATAACAAGCAACCTAACACGCTACCTTGAGGGATAGAGCTTTTTATTAATATTGCATCAGATCTGACTTTATTTATAGAACCGGTAACCGCGTTACAATGCTCTACTTCAACAAACTGCTCGCGATTGTTAAGGTAAGATTGAAACCATTGATGCGCTATGCCTCTTATTCCTACACCGTACAATTTAATCTTATGTATGTTTCTTCATACTGTATATACCTTAAGTCGAACACAGACATTGCGAACATGAACAGTGTTATTTTATTGTCTTGTCTCCCTCGGCAAATATTCAGTGACCTGGCTGGCCGAAGTAGCTGACTTTGTAAGTGGCGCAATAAATCAGAATATTTCATTCGCGGAGCATCGATAAATAAGTGCATCAACTAGGGTTACCACAACTCAGAACTTTGATATTAATTTGCATAACGTAATATTAAAACAATAAAGTTTTATCAATGAGCCAGTTTTTAGCCCTTCTGCAAACGACGGCATATTAGGTGTAAAGTCAAGATCAGGTCAAACCTTGATACTTTCAGTGCGATTTTCGTCTATACGCTAAGATAAGCGCGGTACAAAGTCCAATATGTCAGAAAATTTTATGAACTACCCCATAATTGAGTCTACGTATCTGCGTGTATGTCCAACAATAAAGCTTTAAGGAATTTAACATGAGGTGTACACATCTTGTATTTCTTTTTTCAGTATAATGAAGTTTTTACATTTGTCGATAACCCTACTTTGACTTCTAGACGTATCCCGCGTTTGTCACTGTCGCATTACAATTTCCCTCCATACCTCACGGCACAATGACAAACAAGAGGACAAAAGGGGCCCCGGCGAACGACACGATCCAAATGCAAAAACAAAATTTACTATACCAGAAGATACCTGTAATATTGAGAGGTACAAACTGGCAGACGGGCAATCTACTTTTTCATATTTGATATATTTCAAACTAAAATGAAATGCCTCATGTGCCGGTAATCCAACTCCATCCAATTATTTACCTAAAGCTGCTGATACAATTAATAATTTTAAAAATTGCGCATAGTAACCGATGTGCCATCTACCTTCTTATTTGTGATAGTGACGTATGTCGAACTAAGATGGAAAACCTCATGAGCCGGTAATCTACACACAAGAACTGCTACTGCTCTGCTTCTTTACGGCAAGAATACGTACATACTTCCCCAGACGGATTTAGCACATAATGTCTTCTTTTGTACCTAAATGATTTTATCCGTGACCTTTAACAAGGCCTCATAAAAGAATTCGGGCAAAGTGTAATATTCAATTTATCTGTATTTTTGTGTTCAATTCTCGTCTTAACGACAACTGTAAGGAATACAAAAGTATTTCCTAGTCTAGTGGGATTCGATCGGTATTGTCTTATTACCGGTTTGATACAGACCTAGGCTTTTTGCTACCGGTTTCTGGCTCTGGAAATTACACACAGTAGGAAAATTATTCTGTGTTAGACAACTTTATTACGCGCGTCAACCGCAGTTTTCACTCCAACGTGTTCTTCGCCAGAGAACGTACCGTAATGAAATCAGACGCGCAGAGACACGAACGCTGCGAAATTGCAAATTTAAGCTAAACCCAATTCAATAGACTGTCTCTAACCAATAGGCAGTTTTCCTTGACGTCTGTCAACTACGTTTTTATAAGTGTCGATGGGTGTACGCTGATCACTGTTGGTAATTTATTTTTTTAGACTCAGTATAACGTATGAAAACTGTTTACAAGAAAAAAAATTACAGGCATTTCACAGCATCAATCAAGCTTGAGACACGCAGTGAGCATGTTCGTCTATTGACATCAGAACGCTACAAAGTCTAATGTGTCAAGCTAGATGTGCTCTCGTCTGTACAATCGCTCAAAATTACAATTTATTTTTCATTCAATCGTGTAACTATACACAAAAGATCCGAGACTGTATCGGATCTGATATAACCTTTACATCGCTCGCTCGCAAAATGGATGTGAAATTGTGAAATATCTAATTTGAATTCCGTTTGGAGGCGGGTACATTAATTCGAGCACACGTTTTAGAAACGTCAGTAATTTCTCATGAAAGTAGAGTTAGACAATGCTAACGACAGGGGCAATTTGCGGCATGATGATAGATACGCGGATAAGATAGATACAGTTTATTGCGCGTACATAAAGAGGCACGTAAAAGAAATCTGCTGGTGAACGTCGACTTTATCTCAAGAGTTGGTGGTAGTGCTTGTTAGAATTGCCCGTTTTAGTGTCGGACCAAACTTTCTGGCTAATTGCTAGTTGCGAGTAGCAGTAAAAGTTGACGGTCGTGGAAATGAAGGAAGCGGTAGCGGGAACTTTTTATCTGTGACTCTGACCACCGAGCACTGTCTTGTTTAGACAATAAAATTGTGGATTGCATTGGCTGAGAGAGAAGCAAACAAGGAATCTAAATTATGTATTAGCATCAGTTCGAAAGTGCTTTTGTTAGAAAACTGTGTACAGTTTTAAATGAGTTATGTAGAAATCTTCAGGATCACTCAAGATTTGGGCTCCCATCGCATCCGTCCCGACATGACGGGCTGTGACTCTCTCTGTTCAGACATCCCGACAAATACTGAAATATCTCGATATCTGAGCAAACCGTACAATGTCGTTAGAATCTTGTAAGTTTTGTTGCCCGCTCTTTAATCGTGGCGACAGTTGCAGCTTGAAAGTAATTTTACCATCTGCAGCCGATTTCCAGCGATGAGCAATCCCGGTTCCACCCTAGCAGAAGCCGCTGATATACAGCTGACGAAACCAGTATTAACAGGTCTTACAGCATGTATATTACTAAGAGTGTCGTATCTCAGCTTATGCTGGAACGTTGTAACCGACGCCGTTGGTACGCAATTACGCGCCGGCGCCGCTGCGAGATTGCCTGCCAATTGAGTTACTGGCGACTGCTTTCCGATGAGCTCTGACATTCTTACGTTCTACCCTCATCCACAATTTGAAACGACGGGTGTCTATTGGACTGAAGAAATTATTTCCTCAAGAAAGGGAACTCGCAAGAAGAAAAGCATTCGTTTTCAGAAAGACGGTTTAAAATGTGTCAAATAATGTATGACGGCTCCTGCAAATGAACGTTTCTTGTCTAATAAAACTGGTACACCAATTAAAAAAATATATTTTCAAGAAATAGTGAGTACAAAATAAAACTAGACCCTTCAAACTCGAAGACAAAGACACAAAATAATCATTGCAATGATTTTAAAAAAGAGAATCAATTATCAAAGGTCAGCAATCGTCTTGAGAGTTGAGTTCTTAGACCTACAATCGAAATAATGTAGCTTAATTATAATGACAGCAGGTCAGGTCAGAGCTATGCATGAGAACAGGACGGAGCGATACAAGTCTCTATCCCTCGTTAATCTTACGCATCGCACCGTCTTACTGTCACATTGCTGTTATTCTAATGAAGCAACATTACTTCGACTGCAAGGTAATTTTTGTTGCCACTAGCTTTTTTTTGCGACGTGTGCTTTTGACATTTAGATGAGTATGCTAATGGCAACCTAACGCCTTAACAGGCTAAGCTTGTATAGAGGCCGAACGACGCAAACTTTACATCAACAGCAAAATAATACGCAAATATTTGTGGGGTGCGGTCCAATGCGAACGGTTCTGCATTGCGAAGCGGAAAGCGAGGAAAATATCCCGGGATAGGACATTTTGATCGATGTACATGTCGTAGGCAATTGTATGATTCGTCGCTTTACGAAATGCCGAGAAATTTATTAATTCTTCATTTTACATAATTCCTCGTTATTTTATATAACGATGCGTATTTCGTTTCTAGGCGTTATGGTCGCAAGATAACCTAACCCAACCCATTGGATCGGCCAGGTTGAGTTTCCCTCAACTTCTTCTTCTCATTTAAGAGCTACGCTCTGCTCGGTGGAGTACTTCCACGCCTTCCTATCTTCTGCAACTTCTCTGACTTTCTGATACACGACATTTGTCTTTTCCTTAATCTGGTCCATGTAGCAACGTCGAGGCCTTAACTAACTAACCTAAAATGCATCAGTAATCTAAACCCGTTTACAATCTGCCAACACCGTTATACCGTTTGTAAACGGCGAATTATACGATTTGCCTGCGACATACACACGACAACACTTACGGTTTGTAGTACTGTATATTTTTGGTTACATATTATACACTACGAATATCAGCGCAATTTCTACGCAATAAAGGCGCTCTAGTCACAGTGTTTAAAGCGACATGCGATTGACTGAACCTTATGAATTAGAATGATCAGCTGATTATTTTGCAAGAAAATTCCAATCAAGTTGTTTTGTCAAGAATTTAGTTAAGCCTTAACTTTTTATAAATTCTGTTTTAATATTATGCTGAGCAAAATATTATTTCGAAGATCTGACGCAGACAGTTCAGTAAACAGTCTCCGATTGAGGAGGCAATGAACTAAAAACTGGTCATTGTCTATTAGCACACGATACTCACCCGTAACCTTAGCGTTTCTCAAACGCGAACCGAACGCATTTACATAATAAACAAGCACTTTACAACATCCTCTACACTGAATAATTTCCATGACAGCGTCTGTATTCCCGAGTTCATGTAACCAAAATCTATATAAATCGCGAGTGAATAGGCTTCTGGGCTAGAGCGAAACCCATTGATAGTGAAAAATGAAACTGCCACGGCCAAAACATGCTGGGTCTTACTACAAAGAAGTTAGACATCTGTTGAACACTTGATTAAAAAAATGCGCACAAAATAAGTGGCTATGTCAGTTGATGCGCAGAATTCAAGTCATAAGAAAATAAGTCATTTTTGACTTCTGCGCATCAATGACATAGACAGAGTTATTTGGTACGATTTTTTTAATCAAGTGTTCAACACATGTCTAACTTTTTTGTAGTAAGACGGGCTATGTTTTACATTTCGATCTACTTCATGGCTCATTTATGCGTTTAGATTAATTTAATTTTGTGTTAGTATAAGTCAATCAAGAATCGATCCCGGAACTTTCCTGACTGACGGACAGTCGGAGTTGGCGATTGGAACGCGTCAAGGCATGCGTGTGCGCCGATCAAGCTATGCAATTAAATGTCAGTGACGCATTACCGCGCATAAAACACAGTTTCCTGCCGAGAATACGATAAAAACGTGCTCAAGAGTCCAGATCAAACTTTAGATATTGAGAAATTGTATAAGTAATTTTAATACCTCGGAATATTTCAAGCGAAACTGTTTAGTAAAAACTCTTTTCGAATTTTTCTTTGAGTTTCGTTTTGGAGCGGCTTTTTAGCGAATAAGATTGTGATTTAACTTTATGTTCAAGATATGAATTAATGCTTAGATAACTTTTGATGAAAGTTAGGTACCTCTACCTATGTAAAAAACAGATGGCAGTCGCTATACACTTGTGTAAAAACGTGAATCCTTTACGTTTTTACACTAGTGTAAATGAATGATGATGATATGATAAGCGCAATATACTCGTAAGAGCCAATGGTGCAATCGATTACACAACAGGCATTAGCCGATGCCGGACATCGGAACACGTGTATTATCCGAGCATCCGTCAATATACCATACCGAAATGCCAACTAGGTTGAGTTAATCCCAGGAATAATGATCATATGCTCAAGAGAGATTAAGGTGTTACGGAATACATTGATCACTGCTATCGAAATAATGTATAGCTTGCTTAAAATGACAACAGTGTGAGAGCAGGACGGAACTATGCGGTAGAGACTGGAGACAGAGACACGTATCGATCCGACCTGCTCTCGCGCATTGTTTTTCCTACTGTCATTCTAATCAAGGTATATTATTTTGATTGTAGTGACCACCATAACATATTTGAAGCGCTCTTAGGCCGGTATTTTACTGGGACACCATGGCAGCGCAACCAATCGCCGCTACCAACAAAATGTATACAGCTCTATAGAGAGTTACTCACCTGGTGTCCTTTTGGTAACGCAACCAATTTGACGGCGCAACCAGCTCGGATGCTGGTCGCGCTACCACTCCCAGTGAAATATAGCTCTTAATACTGTGGCCGCAGGGTGTAGCGACTCTGGTGTCTTTACTGGTGTCTAGTTACGGACACCAGTGGCGCAACCGCGCCACCGTGGTGTCCCAGTGAAATACCGGCCTTAGTTGGCTCGTGGCTAGTGTCAGTGGAAGTGCATCGGAAGACACTGTCACCGACAGTAGTCATACAGAAGGTATGATCGCGGTATCTGTTCAGGTAGTCAAAATTGGTGAATTTATAAAATATTCATAGGCTAAGATCCCACGACAAGATTATGCACCTATCTGTTATTTGAACGAAATGTGGTTTATATGGAAGGTTATACATGGGGTCATACAACGCCCTAGAGTTGCCTATAAATTTCTTGCCGCAAGTACCTCAAAAACACATATCAACATTTTGGTTGTATGGGAACAACCTGTTCATTAATTTTGGCAGAACAATGGATATTGCCGTAAGATACCTTGAATAGATATTCTCGGTCATGCAAAGTTTCATCAAAATCGGTTCAGCTGTTTCCGAGATAATTGCAACTTTTTTTTGTATAGGTTCATTTTTAGGGCAGCAACCTAAAAATGAGCCCAGCGGCTTAACGACAGGTCCGAATCGCACCAAATTTAAAACTAAGGAGTTTTGGGCAAAATTTATTACAGCATTTTGAGTAGTTTCTTGCTAGCTCTCATTTTGAGGGTAGCTGACATACAAAAAATAAAATGAAAATTTCAATTATCTCGGAAACAGCGGAACCGATTTCGATGAAACTTTGCATGACCGAGAATCTCTATTCAAGGTATCTTACGGCAATATCCATTGCTCTGCCAAAATTGATGAAAGGGTTGTTCCCATACAACCAAAACGTTGATATGTGTTTTTGAGGTACTTGCGGCAAGAAATTTATAGGCAACCCTAGGGCGTTGTATGACCCCATGTATAACCTTCCATATAAACCACATTTCGTTCAAATAACAGATAGGTGCATAATCTTGTCGTGGGATCTTAGCCTATCACGACTATCAAAGCTGTCAACTAAACAGATATCACGGTCTTTTGGTGTATCATTTGAAAGAGCTTCTGTGTGTGTCATATGAAACAGATTTTTTATTTTTTTTACGACTCGTTTTCAAGTTATAATGAAAAATGTCTAGAAAAGTACTAATCCAAGATTTACTGCTTTTTGAAAGATTTAAATTTACCAGCAACTTTTTGCCTCTTGAAGAAGTAATGAAAAAGAAGTAATGAAAAGAGTTTGAAAATTGCGTCAACATTAAATTGTAACGAAAAAATCTGTGACATTAAAGTATTTTCACTTCGTTCACAAGCTACTTACAAGTTTAATTAGCTTGGCTAGTATCGAAACTTTTTCTTAGAATTTCTAAATGAAAGAAAGTCTCGTCTGAGAATCTAAAATAATATGATGTGATTCATTCAGCTTTTATGTGGCTTAACTCATTAAATTATTACGTTTTAATCCCGAAATCCAGTGAGAGGCTCAATGCAGAACCCGTTAGACACTTAAAACTTTAGTTGCCTATAAATATAGTTTGTGAGGTCGGTCATCGACTTTGCAGCCCACAAGATATGATGATGAGTTCAGAAAAGAACGCTACGTTTTGTAAACAAACCTTTTGAAGTAAACATTTTTCTCTGCTATTATATTAGGTACACGTTTATAACCACAATACTCACACAAAAAAACGCTTAGATCGTCGTTTTACACTCAGCTAGTCAGAAATATCCAAATTTTATATTAATTTGTTTACAAAACGTCACGTTCTTTCATGAACTCAGGGTGTCTACTCTCAATTTTTGATATATCGCTAAGATACCATTCGAAACATGTGAATTCAAAACTTCGTCCCTAGACGATAGAGTAGGATATTGGTTGGGTGCTAATCACTGCCAATTTGACAATTCATTTAATAAATATTCTACTGTCTTCTATTCTATTGTCAGTGATAGAAGTTATGAATTCGACTGTATCGAAGTAGTATCGTATCGATATATCGAAACTTGAGAATAGAAACCCAGGTATACTAGTGCTTGCTCGATACGCAAATACTCCAGCAATAGAATATAGACGCCTTGTATAGTGGTGACTTTGTTTGCACAGCGTGTAAAATCGTATATCTACATTGTACACTCAGACAGATACATTATTTACCTTCTCATAAAGATATATTACATGTAGTTCTACAGGATGGCCCGAATATTTACTGACAATAAAAAAAAACATTGAAATATTTTTATATTATTTTATGAGTTGGATCGGAGTATCAGTGAAGGTAAAAGAGGTAGGACGTTGCCCAACACAATGTAAAATAAGACAATGTAAAATAAGATGAAAGTTTTATTTTCATAGCAAAAACTACTAAACGTCTCATTAACTGTTTCATGAGTTACAATAGTAAACCGTAATATCACAAAAGCCACATTCGTAAAGCCACATTTACTAATTGTGTTGAGTTTAGATGGTATAGTATACTCCGAAAAGTGACAAGTCGCAAGCTGATCGCCTATGAAACAGGGAAAAACCTTTTTCATGGCCGCCTTCTACGTCATCCATAGGAAGATAAGAAGGAAGGAAGTTCCTATTATAAGCCGGACACTGGTTTTCTTTTTTATGCCAGAACAAGGCAATTTCCAAGAAAAATACAAGGATAGAATTCATAAGAGATATAACAGTCCAACTTAACATATATTTTGGAAATAAATAAATAAAAAAAACTATTCAACTCAGTAGCCAATAGAGTACGTATGATACGATACGGCGGGCTATGCGTTGTTGGCGGCGCGCCCTGTAATGAGAACAGGCAAACATGTTTATTTGTGCCGGCATTCGGCCTAAGCGAGCACACATTATAAACTAAAATATTACTGCCTACCATCACGATATCACACTCTTTATGAGGAAGGTCCTTTATTTTCTATTAATTGTCCGACAGCGTGTGACTTCTGTATATTACGGAGTTTTCAGGGCCTATAGACTAGTGGCTTTCTGCTGTAAACGCTACCTAGAATAGAATAAAATAGAATAGGAATAAGAATAGAATATTAATAATATTAAATATAGAAGGATTGGGATTAGAAATGACGTGACATTTTGCTCGCTTTTGTCAATGATATACATTTTCATTCCATTCTACTAGCGTTTACGATAAAGAATGCTACTTGTCTAAGCCACCAGATTACAGTAGCCACAGCCGCAATCGCCTTGCTTTTCGAGGTTTGAAATGCACTTAACAGTATTAATAGGATTGGTCAGCATCAAATAAACGATCTTATAAAGGGAGTTACGCAATATTGTAACTCTCACAAGACGTATAGGGAATTTAGAGTGTGGTCTTGATGAGGCATTCCATGCTTTTGAAGGTGACCTTGCTGTTAGCCTTGTTGGCTGTCATAGCTTCACCGGTTGGGTCATTCCATGCACTGAGTTCTGTACTTCAAAGCTAAGTTGAACGAAACTTCTTATCGCTTCACCTTAGTCTATAGTACTGCAATGCAAAAGGCATGTAATATTAGACAATGACCACTGACTAGAATATTGGCCAGTACAAACAAAGGCACATCAAGCTCGACACATTAAAAGAGCTCAGACATCAATCACTTCCAAGTAATTGCTGTAAGCCTATCAACAAATTTCCACAAAGAAGAAAATAGCAAAATTCACAACCACAGGCAGGATTTCAACCTGCGATTTCTCCCTATATACCGGAGACGCTAAACTAACTAGGCAGGCTACCGTGGTTCTGCCTGAGGATGTGCGGCCTCTTGTTAGTAAGCATTCAACGTTGCGGTTGAGTGCATACGGAGAAGACGCAGGTTCAAAACTTGCACGTGGTTGAAAATTTTGCGATTTTCTAATTTTAAGAATAGTCTCAAGACAAAAAAAAAACAAAAACAGAAAAATAAAAAAAAAATTCTAATAACCTACTGTCTACATTATGATCAGCGATTATTTAACAAATGTGTGACAAAAAAAAAAAAACAAAAACAGAAAAAGAAAAACATTTTTCTATTAACCTACTGTTTACATTATGATCAGCGATTATTTAACAAATGTGTGTGTGCTATGTGAATTATGTTTCGTACTGTACTGTTCTCGCATGAATGTGGAGGTTGAAAAAGGTTGGGTTTAGATTAAAAACAATGCAAGCTAGGAAAGAAAGAAAATTACATTCTTTGTGGAGTTAATTACTCTAGAGAGAGAACGCGATTGAATATACGTAAAATTTTTTAATTATTCTGTGAATGAGAATTTAATTCTTGGTTTTATGAAATAGGTAAAAATTAAAATATAAACTAACGACATAAAGGCCATTTCATAAAATAAGACGTGTAGTAAACATAATTTTTTTTTTATTAATTGATAAGTTGTACAAAATGAACTTGATCATAATGGGTAAACCAGATCGCCAAACTAGGTAGAACTTTCAATTACGCGAGGGACACGTTTGTGATTAAACACAAAACACGCACAGACAAACCCCCGAAAATCGTTTCTCTATCCAATGAAACGTCCACTTCAGGACGGGGGAGCTCCCTCCAGAATTTCAGTTTTTGCCGGATCATTGTAGAGGGGAAGTACCATAGTCACCAGAGTTGCTAGCGAAATCATACAACTCGTCAGAAATATAACACTTTGAACAGTTTTCACATTTAAAAATGAGATGACTTTGTTTAGTCACATTCTTTCGTGGAATGTGTTTTGAATCGAGTTTGAAGATACTAGATTTATTGAACAAGTGAAACTAGATAGAGAACCTAGAGGTTTCTATTTAGAAACAATTTAAAATTGCATCCGTTTCTCTTAAAGTTTACTGTTGATGATTAAATTTATTTGTTTTTTAACCGACTTCAAAAAAAGCAGGTTACTATGTTATTTCTTCCGATTAATTTTGGGGATACAAACAGAAGTGGCTTACAAATTAAATACCTTTAACCAGGAGTGGGGGCTTTGCTCAATAACAAAGATATTATAAATCAACCTGTTGCCCAGATGCTAGATAGATGCAAGTATACACATCACACAAATAGCACAAATGTAATTTGTTTGATGTCATGTCAGGTTAATGAACCCGTATGATTAATTAGCTTCAACACTTCGATGACATGAAAGCAGACCACAGTTCTATTTCTAACCAGCGGTTCAGATAGCCCGACCTCCTTTGAGAACTGTTTCGATTCATTTCATCTGGATATTCCTCTATAATTCGTATGCCGAGTTAGTCTGATAGCGGCTTTAACACAAGTAATTTACAGTATGTCGTAGGTTTTTAATATAATAAATAAGGTTTTTAATAAAAAACCGGCCAAGTGCGAGTCGGACTCGCGCACTGAGGGTTCCGTACCACCACATAATCACTTTGAAAATGAAGGATTTTCAACTTCATCCCCCTTTTCACCCCTTAGGGTGTAGAATTTTCAAAAACTCTGAGATACTTAAAAATTAGTTTTTAGTTGTCAGCCTAAACACAAAATTTGAAGATCCTCACTTCAAAACTGACGGAGTTTCATACAAACTTTCAACCCTTATTTCACCCCTTTAGGGGATGAATTTTGAAAAACCCTTCCTTAGTGGATACCTACACTGTATAGGGTACCTACGTGCAAAATTTCAAGTCTCTAGGTCTAGCCGTATAGGCTGTGCGTTGATATATCAGTCAGTCAGTTAGTTTATCCTTTTATATATTAAGATGGTCATGATCGACTCATTTTATATGGGAAGACGGAAAGTTTTTTTTTTGAAAAGTTGCTTGTTTTCATGAGCAAAGCATGGCTTCGAGCAAAACCAATGAAATTCATGCTGTATACTTTTCTTACGACATCTATAAGGAGATTCTCCTGAGTCCTTTCTTGTAGAGTCCATGGTTAAGCGATGCAATAAGTCCAAATCTTAACAACTTTGAAGAAGTGTGGCATTCCTTTGAAATATCATTTTAAACTAATGGATACGTTCTCTACCACCCTGTATAAAATAATACATCCAAAGAAACTTCCAAGAGAGAAGACAAACTTGAAACTGCCAAAAATAATGATGATAAATGAAACTGAGCTGAAATTTGTACTGGTAATAAACATTTCTGTTCAAAAAATTTCAGCTGCCAAGTTTGGAAAGTTTTTAAGGCCCCTTTGTTCCGAGTTTAATGTTGCTTTTTTACATTTTCGCAATTTGCCTTTTCTTTACACATTTCTAAAAGCAGAGAAGCCAAATGTCGAATCTCAAAGGAAGGAAAAACAACTCTTGGACCTTTTTTGTTATCGTTACTTCCGACTTTTTTTACCGTGAAAAAAACCCTTCGGAGCCGCTTCGTAAAAATATGTTTCTATGTTGAGTTTATTAAAATGTCTGCTGAAATTTGTGTTGGTTTTGCGTTTTAAGTGTGCCCTTTCGCTGTTTGCATATTTGGAGAATTTACAGATAAGTACTGAATCTGTTATAAGACCTTATATGTACCGTTATTTTTTATCACGTCTGTGTGGTTCTGCCCATGAAACAACAACTTTTCCCAAAGAACATAGGTCGAAATACAAAATTCTACCTTCCATACAAAATGTGTTGTCAGGTGTTGATTTATTTTTTGTATTTCTACTTCTACCTATGTTCTTTATGAAAAGTTGTTCAGTGTCATGGACAGAACCACCTCTTAAAATATCCGAGGTGATAAAAAAGGGTGTATATCTTCTGTCTATTGAGTGACCGGCTGTTTCTGTTAAGTAGAACTTTCTGAAAAGTATTTCTTACACAGTTTAATTATGACGGTCCTAAGCTGTATTTAGAAAACACGCAAAGAAAGTATACTAAACAAAATTGCTTGTTATTCTCGGAATAATGTGGTATAAGAAAGTATACTAAACCAAATTGCTTGTTATTCTCGGAATATTGTTGTATAAGAAGGTATACTAAACCAAATTGCTTGTTTTTCTCGGAATATTGTTGTATAAGAAAGTATACTAAACCAAATTGCTTGTTATTCTCAGAATATTTTGGAATTGTTTGGTTTTGTTTCGAGTTTGAATCGCTCAGAGGCGTTTAGGCGGCTCTAACAATGATATTACAAGGATCTAACACCAAGACAGCCAAGGTGGCTACTAACTGGCATCTTGAATCTCTGAGTTGCGTACACCAGTTGGCGTTGGCAGTCGCTGTGTGTAAAAGCCAGTGCTTTTGGATAGCCAAATCCATTAAAAATCGCAAAAAAATACTTAAAACTGCCCATAAATAATTTATGTTATTACCCTACGATTATTACCTATCTATTGCTATGGTTTCTTATAAAATCGGGGTTTTGATAAATACCGGTTTGTGATGAAAAAACCAAATTTTGGTGGTGGGGAGGGGGAGGGGTACATGGAGAGTGAGGGGGAGAAGGAGAGAGAGAGCGAGGGAGAGGTGGGAGAGGGAGAGGGAGAAGTGGGAGAGGGAGAGGTGGAAGATCAAAGAGAAAGTACAGGTCGAGTCGTATCAGGAGGTGAAGGAAACATTGGCGATTACTCTACCGACTAGGGCAAGGCTATTAAGTTCAGAGAGACGTGACCACTTAGTATGGAATCGAAAAAATTGTTTCGTGTAAAAAAATATTTTTTTCGGGAAAGTTGATTGTTATCATTTGTAGAAACACTCGGCTTTGAGAGCAAAACCGATGAAAATTCACGCTGTATAGATGACGCTGAGTCATAGTTTAGAAAGTTATTATGATTTATCGATTATCCTGCTAAAACACATACCTATAGACTTATTCTCTCTTATTAATTTGTTCATGGCTAAATTAATGTGAGTTATACATTTCCTAACCTTGTATACTTACTTATAGTTAAAAAAAATGCATGGCAAACGCTTACCAACACATTCAGGCATAGAACCAGACAAACTACCACGAACCAGACGAACCAGAGTATATTTGACCGAAAAAATAACATTGTTTAACAAACTTGTTTTTCTGACAGCTTTAGCTGATTACTATTAATCATGGAGCACAATAGTCTTGATATAGCTGCAAAATGTGTTGGTAAGTTGGTAAAATGTTTTGCCATACTAAAAAATTTTAGGTATACCAACAAATATAATGAAAAATAGGGATTATTTTATTATTGTTAAACAGAGATAAGTCCCTATTTGAATAACTATTTTATCTTTTAAAGCAAAAACAAACAATGAAACAATGCACCAGTTTTCATACGCTCATCTTTATTTCATTCGTTGTCCACTCCAGTTGGCTATGAATTTGTTTTGCCTAGATAATACAAAATGTATTTAGCTTAGTATTTGGAATGCAGATTTATTCATAACCCTATCTAGCTGTCCCTTTCTCCCACAGGACTACTGTATTTAGTTGTGTACATAACTATCAGCATCCCACGATTTCTACGCGTGGAGTTTACAAAAATAGATATGTGGTAAAAAAGTGTACCTAATCTAAAAAGCAAGCAATTAATAAACGAAATATATAATGTGAACGAATACGAATGGACTCAGGATGTAAAAAAGTAAGTTGATAGGTGTGACATTATGTATGTATGTATGTACGAGTATGATAATAAATAAATGAAAAATAAATAAATCGTTTAGTTAGGTGGTGCAAGGTGTAGTGTAATACAACAATTAAGTTTGGAATAAAACTTTTCCTTCTGATGGTACTTCTAAGCAAGATTGACTTTTAATCGACTTAATCAATAAAATTTTAATTCGGGTACCTGCGGGTCGGGGGTCTCCGGAACTGGGAGACAGCAGGACTAACCCATCCTTTTGATGGCTAATGTTGCATCATTAGGAGATTGACAAAAAAAAAAGTTTTTATAACTTCGGACGATTGTGAAACTCAATTTTCTTTGAATAAAATGTTCAGTATTTCATTCAAATAGATTAGGTATGATAGGTATTAATTTGTATCTAGATACTTTATATTGCAAAAATAACCCTATGCTTACATTACCAGCTGATCGTAGAGGTCATTGATCTGCCCACACTCTTCACGTCTCAAATCATAAATTCTTATTTTGAGAAGAAAAAATCTAATCACCAAGAATCGCCCTTTAAAAGCATTATCGAACTTTTTTATACCCAGTATTCTGCGTTCGAAGGAACGTAAAGAAAAATATTATTAGAACAGCATAAATCAACCAATGAGGGCGTTCCTAGTATAAAAACTAGCATCAATATATTCAGTTTATATGAACTTTATGCGATTACGAGGCAATAAAAAAACAGCTTACGTACCCGCGGGCTTTAGATAACGGTGTACCGATATGACTATGATTATTGCTCGTAATCAACTAGAAAGGAGAGGAACTATTTTGGAATTAGTATGACATTTACTATGAACGAGATAGTTATAAATTATGTTATTACTAGAAAACTAACTTTCAAAATATTTTACTATATTTTTTATTCCTTCCTGTTACGAAGATTCGTTTTTCTTTGGTCGAACTCTGTTGTTGTTGATAGCCGATCATAGTAAGCCAAATGGGAGGCATAAAATTCATAAATTCAAAAAAAAAAAACATTTTTGAATACTGAACTTTTGACTCATGGAAAAAGTGACACCCTTCACAATACTGAATAGTTTATACCCTTTTTGTTACACGTTGAAGACTAAAAAAAGTTTACTAACGCAGACAAAATAGTCACAAAATACATCAAAAACAGACACAACTTCAAACAATTTTGCTATCGCCAGCCCTGAAGCCAGAACGGTAGATATTTCGAGACACCCTTATATCAAACACTTTGTACCGCCCTTATCAGGGCTCTATCTAAGGGCAGCTGGCATTTCAGACTTCTATTTGTGGACGGTATAAGATAACTCAACCGGGTCAAAAAAGCTGTAGAGCACAGAATTATAGACGCCAATTGGGACCTTGTTATCACGGACCCTAATTTAAAAGGACTTGGATTCGGAAAAGGGCATGAAATTCCATTCCGAGGTTCTACTTGAATCTTCTTTATTATTACAGCCTTTGACATCTTTATTTGTCTTATTTTATGTTACTTGTGTAAAATACTTTGTTTTTATTTTTTCATATTGAAATAGCTGGAGTGTTAGTTAGGTGTTCACCTGGAGCATTGTATTATACCGTTGCAAGTATCTACTCAATCACAATGAGATAGAGAGGGTTGGAACGTTTGAGATGTGGTGTTGGAGGACAATGGAAGGGATCAGCTGGAGAAAAAGAAAGACTAACGAGGTAATACTGGATCTAGTTACTTAGAAGAGAATTTTGTTGAGACCCATCGAAAATAGAAGAGGGACGATGGTTAGACACCTGATACGTACGACACGACACTTTCTTAAGGAATATCATTGAATCCATCAACTGTCTTCCGGTTCATAAGCCCTAAGTCGGCTCTTACGACACCCATGGGTAGAGATGGGTTCTCAGGACTATTCTCTGGAGGCACCACACAGACTACACCTAAAATTATTTAGCATGGCAAAAGCTTACCAACACATTTTGCAGTTATATCAAGGCTATTGTGCTCCATGATGCTCTAAAGCTGACAGAAAAAACAACATTAGTTTGTAAAACAATATTATTTTCTCGGTCAAATATACTCTGGTTCGAGGTAGTTTGTCTGGTTCTATGGCTTCAAAATGTGTTGGTAAGCGTTTACCATGCTAAAAATTTTTAGGTATACCTCTTTTCTATATATAGTTGTTCTTTACTATAGTTGATCTTAAAACGTTCAAAAGTAATGAAAATTTACGCACGCGAGAAAAGTTAAATTAGGTAGTTTCCGTTGCTGCTCTTTATTGAACGTCCAAACAGATATCTTCTATCGAATTTGTATGAAATCATAACATCATAATTCGTCTTTTGACATTATGATTTCTTGGCGTCATTTACGAACTTCTTAACACAAAATTCATCAAATTAGAAGTAAAACAGTCAGCTCTTTACCGATTTTATTATTATATCAAACTGTCTTTTAGTTTATTTAGGGAACATCCAAAAACAATATGACCTCAGTCAAATCTAGGTTGCGGGTGAAACTTTAATAATTTACCTAGCATAGGTGCCGCTACAAATAAAATCAAATTTTGTTTTCACTTTTTGTTGTGAAAATTAAAAAAGTGCCACAAGATATGTAATTTTCCACACGCGTGGCCGGCCACGCCTTACTACAACGTACTACGTTACAAGTCCATCAATTTGGATTAATTTGTGACCTCGGCATATTAAGCAAATGTATATTTCGTAAACATGGTTCGCTTCTAGCTGAGCTCGCTAAGATATTAATAATAGTATTGTGGAGGGTGGCCTTTGGATACGAGTATTGAAGGGAAGATAAGATGTTGTTCATAGGTACACACGGCCGCACATCAGTAGAAACACTTTTGGACCTTATGGCGTGGTAATAGAGATGAAAAAGTTTCTACCGACAAGCGGTTGACCGTACTACAGAAGTATTAATTAATGTAATACCGATGCCGAATGTTATTTACGACGAATGTATACATACCGGAAAGACAATGAACGACACACGTTGCACGCTTGCCCCGCGCTACCCCGTGAAACACTTTTTCAGTTCGAGGCAAAGTAATTTTTTTGGGTATTTTGAAGACAAATATCTTTTTATTTACTCAGTATCTTGCTGTGATTTTCAGGTATGTGTTTCTTGACAATTCAAGTGATCATATCATTAAGACCAAAACACGATTAGTGAAAATCGGCTCGAGAAAATAAAAATTCAAAGTTGCCTCTTCAATTTTCATTATTTGCCCTTTTTGTGGAATCTGAGGTGTTTCAAGTAGTGAAATTAAGTAAACAGAAAGGTATTCGTAGTTGCTATCATATGCCTAACCTAAAATTTTATTTTATTACTTAGTTTTTACAAAAGGTCGATATTTTATATCAGGCGCTTACATTATTTAGTTTTGGAAACACGCACAGTATATCTGTCGCGATCTAATGCGAAAAGACTGCGCCCCCTGTCAAATATCTATTTATTTATTTATTTATTTAATATTCGGGTGACCAACAGTATTACAGACAGAATAATAAGGTAAATAGGCATCAAAAAACCAATCTTTTCACATATCCTCTTAACAGTCAGCATTGGAGTCACACTAATCCATTTCATCGGTAATAATAAGAAAGCGCTGCTAAAACAACGGCTCTACTCGTCCTGTTTACGGCACTACCAATCACAATTTGAGTACACACGGCAGCAATTAAGCCTTACGCTACAAACATCCGGAATCAGAGGTCTAAGTTAATCAAGAGCAAAGTTACCACTTGCGGCCGACTACACAGTAAAGAGCAAATCAAGCTTGACACATTGGACTTTGTACAGTTCTCATTTCAGTCACCGTCAGGACTAGAGTTGCGCTGCGAGTGTCAAGCTTGACCTGCTCTTGACTGTACTAGAAATTACGTGCTATTGAAGGTATCTTCCTTCATTTCTTTATTCAGGAGGCTCAAGATAAGTTCTTACTTAAAGGAATAGAAGTGCATAATAGAAGTGCATAAATCAGATTTCTTAGAAATCGCTCATATCCTATACTATTAAACTAGCAATATTTGTATATATATATATATTTGTAATCGGTTTCTCGAAAACGGCTCTAACGATTTTGATGAAATTTTGTATCCAGGGGTTTTTGGGGACGAAAAATCGATCTAGCTAGGTCTCATGTCTGGGAAAAATCGTTTTGCCCGTGTTTTTAACATTTAAAAAAAAATACCGCGTTTTAGACAAAAACCTACAGCGCCATCTGTTAGCGAGTAGAATAGCTTGCTCACCCGATGATATTTTAATGTTGAGGTGGCTATTATAGAGCGAAGCTCGGTCAACCAGGTATTAATTATTTATTTAACACAAAATCTAGGTAAAGAAGCTGTTTCTGCAGCCATCATTGTAACTTTAAACACATTTATCTTCGCCATGTCCCATGCCATTAGCTTCATTCAAGAATGTGTAAGATCCAATTATAATTAAAGACTTGTCCGCACTTCGCGTCCGAACCCACCGCTGATTAATCGAGATACCGGGTACTATAATAAACGATCTACTATTAAACCGCAGACTACGTCTTAAAGGGGTCTCTTATGGATTCGCAAAACTATTTTACAATGTACGATACCTCGAAATTTAGAAATTATTCGCCGCCGACCGAAATTTAAGGGCCGTAATACAAAAATGTGGTGCAACGTGATACGATTTCGCATCGCCAAAATCTGAAGATTCTAACGACGTTCCAATATCCAGAACAGATTTTGGACATTAGAACATCCAGGCAAACGTTTTTTGCGTTGCCAATTGGCATCGCAGTTTTGTGTTTGACAGAAGAAAGATTTATATATTTTTTCTGTTCTGAGTTGATGGTCGAGACGCCTGTATGGTCGAGAAATACACTAAACTAGGTCAAAAACATATTTTCTAGCCTTTACCAGTGGTGTGATGATGTGACCCTTTACATCTGGTTGCACTTATACAAGAATTTTAACAAAAAACAACGTGGATCGAGATATAACAGTTCGACTGGATTGGAACCCCGACTTAACGTCCCTGATAAATCGTTCTAACTCTATGGCTAATTGCTGTTGTATGGAAAGCTCGCCTAAGGGTTACATTTCTCTACTCTTTGTTTTTGCATCAGAATGTTACAAAGGAGGTCATTACTTTAGATGACGAGGAATTATTTTGCCTAACTGTGCTACCATTCATCGTGAGGCGTTTCAAAATGTCTTCCAGACGCAAATTATAAAACGCATAATTTCCAACTCTCAAAATATTCAACTCTATCATGTCTAATTTTCATAATGTCCAACTATCATTCTACTTAGTACTAGATGTGAAAATCTTATATTTAAAAAATTATCTTGCTGCGCCTGTGATTGCGATTTTTAGATCTTTTCATAGTTTGCAAACATACCAACACGAGTAAGAACGTTTTAAAAACTTTCCTTTCAATTCTATTAATAATTATAAAGATTGAATTAGTTTACTCAGTCTATTTATTATGTAATAAATACTAAAATAACAGTCTTATAGTTCAATTTTAAAAAGTAAATTGAATCATTGTCAAGAAGCTGAATGGCAATGAAAAAAATACAATTAATCTTACGAACGGCGCGCTAGGCTAAGGGTTGTTTGAAAAACATCGTAAAAACACAATAGTGCGAAAAAGTAAAATACTAACATAGAAATACGAAAAGCAATAAGTATAACACGAATAAAAGAAAATGCCTGCTTTTCAATGACACTTAAACTGCGTCAAGGTATTTCAAACTAGAACGGATATTATGACGTCAATAGAGTAGTGTTTGTCTTAAGCGGTTATTAATTTCCACAGTTGATCAAACAATTTGAAATGCCAGCAGCCAAGGAAAATTCAAAGGCAAAACACTTAAGAAATTGAAAACTGAATATTTCAACCGGACCGTTTGGTAAAAGAAAAACAAAGAAAAAGGTGAGATAACATCGGCTCGGACTAGTGCCAAATTCTTAGCAAAATGTTGGCCTGAGGATATTCGGTAAAGCCCGAAATTCTATCAAACTTATTGGTTTTGCTAAAAAAGAGGAAAGCTTTGGTAATGGCGAATTTCTTGTGTGGGTATAGAAAATTCCGTTAACAGTCGCTAGGTATTGCTAAATAGTTCATTCCAATGAACCAAAAAGGCAAAAATATGGAGAATTTTAGAAAATCCTGCATAGGTTTAGGAATTAAGAGATCTTCTCTAATAACATGAAAATAGGTTTTGAAAAGATAGTAAAAGTAACACGAATATATATGACAAATGTTCAGCTTATAAATAAGCTGCCAAAAGTATTCTAGAAAAATCTAAAGAGAAGTAGTGAAGTGAGTGTTAAAATATAATCATTTCATATTCAGAAGCAATGATAATGACAAAACACAATGTTAAAATTAAAAAAGAGCATTCTACTAGCAGATTTGATATACAGGGTGTAAAAAAAGAAGATGATCCTAAAGAGGTGACTCAGAATATAAAACTAAAAGATTTTCACAAAACATGGGTCGAAAATCGACAAATTTATTTGGAGTTTTCGTACAAAGCCCTCGTAGTACAGAGGGCTTATTAATGTAGTTTTTTGAACCATATTCCTTTGGGATTATAGTTCAGCTACATATTCTGAATCACTTTTACAAGGATCATACTCGTAGTATTTTTATACACTTTGAGAGAAAGAACAAGAGCTAAGTCTCGACTGTAGCTACATACTCGTATTAGGGTTAACGTCATGACGTACAAGGCACGTAACGCTTTAGATAACGACATCAGCTCAATTCAGCTCCCATCTTGGGACAGTAATGGACGACAATATGATTAACTTTCACACACGAGTTTAGTTAGTAACGACTACGTGTAGGTTCTCAACTGACTTCAAAAATAATCTCGGTTCTATTTTCAAACTTTCACGATTGTTTGGAGAGAATTGTTTAACACGTGTTTATCACAGATCAGAAATACGAGTAAGTCTAGATAACGCAAACTCCGCTGTTTGTATGAAAACGAAGCGTGTCACAGTTCTCGGTGATATGACAAGCCCATGACAAGCAAACTAAGCGTTTTGGGCTTAGTTTGGGCCACGGGTTTGGGCACGCAAATTAGGTACACTTGAGTCATCTAGACTTATTTCTGTGGTGTTTATTCTATTTTAATAATGGTGCTTGCAAGTGTATCAAGTGGTCTCAAAAGAAATACGTCAAAGGTCTATTAAAAAGTCCTTAATTTTCTCTGAACGAAGTTTCACTTTGTTCACATTTGGTGCGAAATAGTTCGAGTTCCATAGAGCCATTTTACAAAAAAATATTTTCATATCGAAGCAGTTTTTGTTAATACATACATACATAACGCCTACGAGTATGAGCCGTTACCCGGGAAAGTTCTTAGACATACTTAAAACTTTTATTCCTACCGTTTGCGTATACAGTATTTTTTTTTTATAGAAAATGGGCTTACTCTATACAGTAATTTGAAGTCGTTTTTATTATATTGAAGGCGTAAGATAATAGGTGAGTCACAAGCAGTATATTTCGTTAGCGACACCCAAAATATGGTAAACCATTTACCTCTCATAAAATTCCCGAGGTCCGTTTCAAAATACGCCTTGAATCTTCATTACCTGGAAAACAATAAAAAATAAATGTAAACAAAACTATTTTTGAATTATTTTAAAAGTGGTTCTATTACTAAATTAAGAACAGACAATCGCACGTCAAAGGATACACTGGCACTTGCATTTTTTATGTGATAAAGTCGGCTCAAAGTCAAAGTGTTCATACCGACATGTGCGACTGACTGCACAACCTTTTGAAGAACTATTTCCAAAAAAAATACAAAAATATATTAGTTTTCATTTCAGTCGGCTCAATTGGCAGATTTTGGTAAGAACAACAAAAATGCAGCCGAACTCAGATATTTTCTGCACATTTCAAAAATATATGAATTTGACAAAAATAACTAGCTCTCAAAAGGATTTAACCCTGTATAGATATTTGTAAATTGAGGGGAAAATAGCAGACCAAATTGGAAAGCATCTAAAATTAAAATCAGTAAGAGCGTTGGAGTGAGAAATTGTATCTAGTTGTATACAGAAGCTAGTGAAAAAACTGATGGGAGCACTACACCGAGTATTGCTAAGAAAAATCTGATCGAATTATTTTGTAATAGCATAAATATAAGAGCCCGAACCTCTAGGTTAGGCACAAATATATAAAGGAAAGCCTCTCCTTGAGGTAAGGATTATTCTTTGCCACTGATCAGTATTTCAAATCAAATTTTTAGGGTTCCGTACCCAAATGGATGCCAAAGGAACCTTTTGCTAAGCCTAAGTCGTCAGTCTGTCCAACCTTTAAAGGGCTGTATCTTTTGCACTGTAGTAGCTATATGGTTAAAATTTTCATAAATTTTGGGTACGGAACCTTTTGCTAAGCCTAAGTCGTCAGTCTGACCAACCTTTAAAGGGCTGTATCTTTTGCACTGTAGTAGCTATATGGTTAAAACTTTCAAAGATTATGTGTTATTATGGCAGATTACCTCACAAATAAGAAAAATAAATAAGAAGGGGGGGGGGGGGGGTCACTGACTTTAAACACACCAATAGTGCTAAATACTAAAATTAATAGTATATTAAACGTTAATTGGCAAGACCCTGTACAACAATGAAAGGAGAAATTTCTGAAATACCTAACAATTCTGATAGAACCGCTGTATTGCGAAAACGAAATCATATCAATCATTTTGCATCCGAACAGGCGAACATGATTTATGAAGCAAATTCTCTAGAACATACTGAACAAGGTGTTATGGACGGCGAAGTAAAGGGCAAGCTTACACAGACAGAACAAAAAAGAAGTTTAAGACGGTTTGTATGAAGTTTATATCAATTTGCTATGGACTTAAAAGATGACATGAAACAAACAAACGTATTTAAATATATGTAGGTACATAGCTAAATATAGGGAGGCCATTTCACACAAGGTCGTCTGATTCCAAACTTGCCAGAACCTGTACTATAGGTACCAGAGGCTGATATACATACATAAATAGATAAATAACATCCAGACAGAAAACAAACACTTTTGTTCATCACAAAAATGTTTACCCTCACTACCATCCACACCAATGGGTAAGTCGAAAAGCTACATCAAAAAATTAATTATGTAAATGCAAGTACATATAACAAAATCTTTATCAAAACTTAAGGTAGCAACATTAATAAGTAAGCGACGACATAGCTAGTCCTATGCGAACTAACACCGGTCATAATTCTCATTAAACTAATGGTTATCTTGTTAACATCATGGCAGTACGTTTATTTTAACAAGAACACTTAGCTGAATTACATTATGCAATTAAATAGCTTACTGCTGCATGCTTTTAGCGTGTATATATATAAAAAGTATTCCTTTATTATTCCACAAGAAAACGGATCAGACCTGGAAGACAGTCTCTTGTCCGAAGGAATGAAAAAAATTACATCAAAATAAAATCATGTCAACTAAAAAAAATTAAAACTTATGCCGGAGATGATACTGCAATAGCTCAAGCGACAGCTGTAAAGTGCAAGTATTTTGGAATTAAAGAGAACTTTTTGCTAGTTGCTGGCAAACAACCGCTCAGTGTGATGGTCATCTATTTCGAAGTAAGAACTACCAAATAAAATTTTAAATTATTTACCTATATTTATGACTTCATCGTAAGGATGCATAATGTTTGCATACAACACCATGTAGTCCTGGTTTCATATCGGAAGTCTTCCGCATAAATTACAAAATAATTTATTGTGGAGATCGATCTTGATTTACCGTTTTACATTATAAGGTTAAAAGTCGATTCGTCTGCAGACATCAGAAAACAACCTTGTGTTTAATAGACCAATATACTCAGCCAATGAATTTCAGTTGACCATTTTCGCTGCTTCACGATTACAAGGTTCTTAGTTTTACAGAAGTTTTATGACACTAAGAATTTTGTAACATTTTGCAAACGTTCGCATCACTGCTTAGTAACTAGGGGAAACGCAGGGTGAAGGCAGGGTAAGGGGTGCATCTGTCATGCGCCTGGTACCGGCGGTGGGATAGTACATACATAGGTATATAAGGCACTTGAGGCAATAGCAGAATAAGCCAGCCATTTTTAGGGTTCCGTACCTCAAAAGAAAAAAACGGAACCATTATAGGATCACTTTGTTGTCCGTCTGTCTGTCTGTCTGTCAAGACCCTTTATCTCACGAACGGGTAAAGGTATCAGGTTAAAATTAATACCATATATTAGGATTCATGAACCACACAAGATCTGAAAATTTCAATTTTTTATAACGACGCAATCAAAAGATATAGCATTTTATGTCCTCATCTCCAAACATTTATGCAAAAATGCAAAACCTACAGGGTACTTCCCGTTGACCTAAAATTATGAAATTTGGCAAGAAGCTAGGTCTCACAGTACAAATAATGGGAAAAGTCTGAAATCATGAAATATTACAACTTTTCTCACAACTAATGATAACCAATTGTGGTGAGCTCCCGTTTCAAGAACATTCATATATGAGAGGGGTCAAGTTGGATGGTCATGGAGGCGCTTTTTGTTTTAGTTCTATTTTAAAAACGGGAACATTTACAAACTTGAAAATGAGATTGTTTATAGTGCATAAGCTATAAAATAACAACAAATAATAAAATTTGGTCAAGCGCGTGTCGGACTCAAAAAATCTAGCACATTAACTTACTGAAATTTCAAGTAATACAATTATGATTATGTGGTGGTACGGAACCCTCGGTGCGCGAGTCCGACTCGCACTTGGCCGGTTTTATTCCTTGCATAACTTGTTTATGCAACTAAATCACTTTGTGGCTTTAAGTTTATGATTGATGAGAGTTCGACGTATTTTTATATTAACTATTTATGCGAGAAGATGTTGGCCAGGCAAGAATTGATAAGATGTTCCAAGATGAACAAAATCTATTTCAATATAAATATACAAGTAAGAATGATTGATTATGTAAGCAAGCACGCAAGAGACTCTTGTATTGGGTGATTAGATTATTAGCATCTGATTGGTTCCCAGAACCAATAAGCCTTGTTATTGATTAGTATGTTACGTATTTGTATGAAACAAGCTAACTTGGTAAATATTCCACCCGATTGCGAACAAAAACGTCTACTGGTAGGCGGAAACCTTATTAGTTTAAACCGATTCATAAAAGTCCGTGTAACTTAGTGGTTACACAGACTAATAAGGTAGTTATGACTAAGGAACTTCTAATATTAAAACCTAGCTAGCGTTCTACTCTTAGACCCTGTCCAGAAAGGGCGAATTCGCCGCGATTTACTCGCGCGTGTTTCGCGCGTTCATCTGGACGCAAACAAGGCGCTCCTAGTATCTTGACTCGCGCGAGCTTCGCGCGAGCCGAGAAAATTCGCGCGATGCTTGTGGACGCAATGTATTGACACCCAGTACCTCGCCTACGCGCGTAGAAACTCGCGCGTAACAATTCGCAGCGAATTCGCCCTTTCTGGACAGGGTCTTAATTCATCAGCATGGGGCGCCAAAGACATATTTAAAATGAAGTTTGGAGGACAGCTGTGCCGTAGTCATGATTTAAAATTAATTACTAACAACTTTTATAATTGGAGCTACCGTCAAAGCTGTAAAAAAGATAGCACCATATAAAACAAATGTTTCATACATTTTGATGAATAGGTAAGGGGTAAGGTGACCTTATAAAATATTTCAACAACAATATAACGATGACTATGCACATAACAAGTTAATTTTGTCATGATCATGAGATCGCCAACGTAAACAAATCTCGCGTTGTCATATCAGTGTTCGTGAAGTTATTTCTTTACATCTAGAGGATTAAAAAGTCTTGTTAAGGTAAAAGATGCTTATAGTAAACGGTGTTGGTTTTGGTAGGACTAATTATTTTAAATTAGCAAGGGCAGCGCCATGTTAAGTGTCCTCAAAACAACTAGACTCTCAGTTTTGATTAGTTTTAAATGACTCTATCTGTGCAAGAATCTTAATTACTTTACCCATATTTGGTAAACAACAATGCAATGTAATAAAAAGTACTACATTGTAGCTTAAATACAATCTGGCAGGAACCCACGCTGTGACTGCCAAACTCAGTACCAGCCACTACAAATCCACTATCTAAATAGCACGAGTCGTGCGTAGCGTTGCGACACTGTTTCACTTACATAAACCACCGTGGGTGAACGTCACAGCTTTTTGAAATAAAAATACAAGCGCCTTGAAATTGCGAAAGTATTTTTTTGTCTATTTCGATCTGCGAAGGTTAACCTGTGAAACTTTACGGTAAATGAATAAAGCACTGACATAATACATGTATGTTGTCGGCTCAGAATAGTACCACATTAATGTCTTCTAAGAAATGTCATAAAAGGCGGATAGTGAAAAAATAAGAACAATATCTGTCCGTACATCCGGCCTTTTAAAAAACCATCAGTCAATCAGGTTTCAACAAGTTAATATCATTTATATAGGTAAACCAAACTATGCATTCTCTGTGCACCACCCGCCCGCCCACAACTAAATGAGCAAACAAAAAAATATTTATTAAAAAAAAAATGCTGCTTTACGCTTAATCGTATTTTGTATACGTAGGCAACATCAACGCAGCAAATATCTAAAGGTTTAAACTAAATCAGATAATCTACACGTGTTTCACCTTTACACGAGGCATCACCAGGAGTCAAACCGATCAAAACAGAATCAAGGTTTCGAATATTTTCAATAGCCTGGGACTGAAACCAGAATTTCAGTCGATAAATAAGATAATTATCATAGACTGTTAGAGGAAGCGTGTAACCTACGTCTAACCTCGCAACCATATTCAGCACATGAATTGAAACTAAGTAACAGACAAAAGAAAATAACAAAGGAAAAACATGATATTCAGCACAGATCCAAAGTTATCGTAAAATGAATCTTTTAACTCTTAACCTTTCAAACATACGAGGCGACAATGTTGCCTAATCTTAATCTCAGTTTACATCCTATCTCTTCCATCTTTGCTAATACCAAGCCAGGTCTTTTAACAATAATGTCTATTTTTAGGGTTCCGTACCCAAAGGGTGCAAACGGGACCCTATAACTAAGCCTACGTCATCTGTCTGTGTGTCCGACCTTTAAAGGGTTGAACCGTAGTATCTATATAATTGAAATTATTACGGAATATGTGTTATTTTATTATGGTGTATTACCTAACAAATAATAAAAACAATGAAGAGTTAAAAGTAAAGGGGTCCCCTTACAAGAAACGTGTTTTTTAGTATTTCTTGTTAAAGCTCCATTGTAAAAACGGAAACACTTAAAAACTGGTCAAGAGCGAGTTGAGCTCGCGCTTATTTTTCTGCGCGACTGCGCGTTCCTGACTAAGATGTTATTTTTATCTTAGTGGTACGAATCCCTCGTTGCGCTAGTCCGACTCGCACTTGGTCGGTTTTTTTTTAAACAATAGCCTATTTTAAGGTTACATACCTATTACTCGTAAATGTAAATAAAGTAAGAACGTTTGGTTCGCCATACAAAGTTATTTGATAATTTATTTAAAAAGTTATTTAATCCAATTTTCACTCGAATAACGAAAATTTAATTACGAAACCTAAGAAGTTGTTGTTCTACTAGTCTTCAGAATAAACCATTTCAGTGTTTATAAATGTATTTATTACATCCTCCAGATAAGGTAACCCAAAACTAATGAGTTTCCGACGAATTCTATTTGTATTAGTTTGTTTAATCAAATGAAATATAAAATATATGCAAGTACTTTCAATGCCTGCGATAACGAAGGCACTATCAGGTGACCCATCGTTTTGTTTAACCACTACGATAAAAAAAACTAGTTGTCTGTTGTCATTATCACCTTTACACACACGGTTTATCATCATACCATTATATTTTGTGGTTTAGGGAGTATATCATACAAAAACCAACTGAGTATTAACATGGTAACTACAACAATTACGTGTTTTGTAGGTGTAAGCGACCGCTTTCCGAAAACTGCAAGGGCCATAGTCGACGAAATTGAACAACTTTCAGTAAACGAAATTTTCAGGTAACGAAAAAGAAGCATTAGCATTAGCCTACAAAATTATAAACTTGATTGGACTGTTTGTATGAAGAGGCCGATTCTTTAGCCCATTTCCTAAAACTTTAATTCGCTGAAAGATGTTCAGTTTAGTCGACTAATCATGCTTTTTCAGTTTTCGGAAATTAGTCCCTTTACAAGGTGGTGGGGCTTTTGTGCAAAAAGTTATTACTCCAGTAAAATTACGAGAGCTTGTATGGCGAAACGGAAATAATTCATAATAGCCGAGTTTCTTTTTCAGATCGATAGATAATATTTCTGTGTAAAGCTTTTTAATGGAATCCACCAAAATTTACCACATTTCTTTGTTCATTTTGCCGTTCAAAGATTAAAAAAAAGTGGAATTTCGGAAAAAAATGTTAATAGATTATTTTTTAAATTTACGGCTTGCTATATATTCAAAATTTCATATTATACACGAATCCACCTAAAAATATTACCTGTTTTGTAGTATTTAATTTTTATACCACGAAATTTAAATAAAGCTTATCTTCGCAACCAAAATAGTAATAGAGCCGTTTTGCTTTCTAATAATTTAAATAGTGCTAAGTAATCAAATTTTTGGTAAATCCAACATAAATGTTTACAACATCTTTGTAAACCACCGATTACAAAATACTTTTTTTTAAATTTCATATGGGATTTTTGTGAATATATATAAGACTCACTTACATTTAAAAAGGTTAAGTTTAGCTCAGTTTATTTCTATCATTTTACCTCGACTTTATTGGGCCTTATTATGAAAATAAGAGATTATAATATATTTTGAAAAAAAAAATATATTTTTAATTATGTTTATGATGGATTTTGATGCCTATGTGTAAAGTATACGTTTCTCTATGATATAAAGTATATAATTGTCTATTACTATTTTTGCCTAAGCTGTATTTCGAAAAAAAAAATATCCGATTTAAATTTTAGGTGGATTCGTTTAGATAGCGTCTTAACATCATATTTAAATACGATATACACAAAAAAGTAGCTATTAACATTTAATGTTTTGCAAAACCGTATTTTTACTGGAGTATATGTCCGTCTGGGGAAATACCACCCCCTTGCTTTTTTCTGCCGTGAAGCAACAGTGTTTGCACTGCTGTGTTTCGATTTGAATTACCATCAGGTGGCCCACAAGCTCGCTTGCTCACTTGCCACATAAAAAAAAACATATAGGTTGCACCCTACTTGCACCACATAACCATAACGGAATATACGCGTCTTGCTCTCTCCACCCTACTCGCCAGAGTGAGACGAGCGTATTTTGTTATTGTTATATGTAGTTAGACGGTGCAATTGACACTTAAGGTGATCCGTTTTCCATACAAAAATTCAAATGACTTGCATTCTTACGCGGGACATAAAATTCTGTTGAAAAACGAACGAATACTGCTATTTTTAGTTAATTTTTTCGCTAATTAATACAAAAATACAGTTAATGTACTGAAAGTACTATTTTATTTTCGGTTCAATATTACAATTGTGGGCGTGCGGTCAAAACTGTACGGTTGTGCTTTGTGTGCATGTGTGAGTGATCGTACACATGTAAACACGGAATAACGAGAGTAATTGACTTTAGTGGACATATGGAGATATTTTTCTTATCGAAATTGTTGTTAGGCGTTGAAGTTGCACGATGAAATTTACGCGAATCAACTTTTTGCACATATATAGTTGGTACTTTTTGCATTAAAAAATAAAATCTTATATTTGCAGCAGTGGCTCCATCTAGTTGCGTTCGGGGCTAAGCTGGCCGTCACAGATCACCTTAACAAAGTTAATATTTCATTTGTCTCGTGCTGTCCTTTTCTTTGTCAATCAAAACGAAAAGCACAGCATAAGATAGTTTTAATGAAAGATAAAGTCTGAGTACACACGACCGCACATCAGTAGAAACACTTTTGGACCTTATGGCGTGGTAATAGAGTTGAAAAAGTTTCTACCGACAAGCGGTTGACCGTACTGCAGTTCTTACTGCAGTAATGTGTGTGTGTTCCTCATGAGTCAATATTCCAATGAGTTCTCCTCCCAAATAGGATAAAACAAAGATTTTTCTGTTTTCGCTTGCTTATCAATAGGGTCCAATCAAATCGAACATCGTCGTTGGACTGTCACAAATTAGAACGAAGGGCCAATTAGGTTCCAGTGGGTATCCTTATTGATCACGCCTGTTACGCAATGTTGGAAGTGGACCGATGGGTGACTTTGAGGAATTAGGTTGTTTTCCGAGCTTCAGAAGTCCACAAAGATGCGACACAAACTGCAGTGGTCAACTTGGAGGTCGCTAAACCTTCTGCGATCCCAAATTGGCCACTACGGTCAAAACATGGTCAGATGGTTAATAAACCGCCCACAAAATCAATGAGAATGTGGCCTTCAGATGGAGCTCCAAGTAGGTAGAGCCAATGAAACATGTTTTCATTTGCTTGCACTACTGAGGATCTTTATGAGGCATCAGATAACGTCATAGCGATGGCAAAATTTTGGAAGGTGATTTTTAAGACCATTGCAGAAAAAGAATTCAAATTCAAGGTTAGTCAGGTAGGGACGATACCCTCACGATAACCAAGCAAATACTTATTACCTCAATCAACTAGTCCACACTTGACTTCTTTATAACTAGTGCGTCATAGTGGGACCTTGAACTCATGATACGTTCAAACGTCGACCAAGGCCAGTCTATCTATTGCCGCAAGGTACGGCGTAAAAGTACCATCGATCATGGTTTTAGGGTACATCCAAACAACCACATTGGCATGTTTCATAAAAGTAAAGCATGCAAAAAAACCGACTATTAGTTTTTTTATTAGGCATCACAGCGAAAAAAATGCTTCAATACTTAAATCGACTAAACCCTAGTTTCTTCACATTGATACCCACTGAGAATGGTTTAGTTCAGGGGTGCACACGGCCGCACGTCGTCGGTGGAAGCACTTTGACCTTGAGCGGGTCTCTGGTTTCGGGTGTTTGAGGGCGTTCGGAGGTCAAGAGTAAGCCCATTGACGATAAAAAAAAAATTGGTTTTGTCAACATACGAGTATAACAGAAGCGATGAAGACCCTACAGGATGTGAATCTTCCGATATAATGGAACTACTTTTGCTAAAGAACATAGCATGAAATAAAAAAAGGACGGGTTGCACTCTGGGAGTGCCGGCAGAAGTGAAGACTTGCATTTTTGAATATTACGCTTTTTTTTTAAATAAAAACCCGTATTGTAATAACAATACGATTGACAGTTGACGCTTTTTCGATCAGGCTACATCTGACGCGACATCTGACGAGAGTTTAACATTTTTTACCCGTCTGAAAAAGTGCCAAGCACCGCTAAAAAAGGTTTTACTTCAAAAAAACTGTTGGCACAAATTGCGCTATCACCTTAAATATAGGTATATTCTTTATTAGTTTTTTTCTTCAGGGTTGAGATTCTCGTATTGAAAACGCAAGAAAGCCCGAACAATTTTAAAAGATTCAATCAGTGGATGCATAAACACCAACACCACAGAATTTTTAATAATCTGTTCCTAAAAGTCAAAAGCAACTAAAACCGGCTCAGCCTGTTTGTCAACAAGTCGCATGTTAAGACTTTAGACATTTCGATGTTTGGAAACAGGTGCTAAGGACAAGTTTAACTTGTTTAGATCCTCTTGGAACTTTTACGTCAACAACATTATAGTTTTAAAAACTTGATTAAACCTAAACTGTTGTAATTTCTTGCGAAGTTTAAATTTATTCATTTATTTAATTTTTGGAGAACCAACAGCTAATAATAAACATACTAATAATACCTATAGCTACAAACAGCCAATTAAAGGTTTTCACAACTAATGACAAAATTTGACAAGCAAAAGACAAAAATACAATCAAACGCTCACATAAATCACAACGCAAACGCAACGTCATTCATTTTCATTTTTGTTTTTATTTAAATTAAAAATGTAAGTATCTTCTTGGCTAACGATGTATGAATGTATTTATTTTTTAAAATAACCCAGTTATCAGCTACTAGCTTCTTATTTATGTATCCTAACAATTCAAGGTCGTTTGAGTAAGTAAACATCGCAAACCACCTTAAAATTGAGCAGTAAAGTGCTAAATGTACACAGTGCTAAAATAAGACTATTTGTATAGGAGCCATTAATGGTATAAGTAATAATTAGGAACTGTAATTTTGAATAATGGTAGAAGTACCCTAAACCGACGAGCATGTATGAAAGGATTGATGAAAGTACATGAAGCAAGGGAAGTATGTCAAGATCGTAGCAGGTGGAGAACTGTGGTCTCTGCCTACCCCGATGGGAACAAGGCGTGATATTATGTATGTATGGAATTCTGAGCAGGCTCCTCGGTTGCTAGGGTATTAAGCGAACAGTTTTTGGAGTCCGCGCAACACAAGTAATAAAATATCTGTAAATGAAAAAAAAAACCAAAGCCTACAAAAATAATATGATAAAGGCATAGTTTTTGATGAACTCGTGCATATATAAGGTCTTGAAAGACATCAGTTCCCTCAAATTGTATGGCCGCATCTCCGTACATTGTCTTCTTACTACCTTTATGATAAAGTATACAAAGTGTAATTCTAAATACGCAAAACCTCTCTACCCATGTAACTGAATAACTCTTGTTCTACAACTTTTGGAAATTTGAATTGACTGCAGATCAGATTTTCATTTTGTATGGAGATTCAATTTATAAAAATTTTAATTTCAAAACGTTGTAGAACAAAAGTTGTTGAGTTACATTAGAGTTACATGGGTGGAACCAAGTACCCACCCAAGGGGGTTTGCGTTTATTTAGAATTTTACACGTCGTACTACATAAATATGTCAACAATTTTCCGGATTATATAAACATTATGAAAAGTGCGAAGTTTCAAACAAACCTATAATTGTCATGTTTGCTAGTACGTTTTATATTCTCATGTAAACATTATTTGGTGTTCATATGCTTATTTTCACAGTTTAATAAAGGTCCTAGTCACGATCTTTCGTAATATTTACTTACGAGCGTTCCAAGAAAGAATATTATGAAGTAGGTGAACAGATATTTTGCAGTCAAAAACTCCGTTTAGTTATACAATTACGAGCCATAAATTTGTAACTAACAATACATGCATAGAAAAACCTTTAGACTATCGTTTAACATAACAACAACAATACAACTAGCCAAAATTATCAATTTTTTAAAAACATTTACATCGAAACTAACGTGATATTCGTCCGTAAAATCCTCTTAACATCATAATTTGTTAATTAAATTTTAACAAATTGTATTAGGGTCATACATATTATACACAACATCACGCCTATTTACCGTCATGGTAAGTATAAGACCACAGTCCTACATCTTATTACCGTATACGGTACACTAATTACATCAGAATTGCCAAAATTAAGTTAGTTTAAAACTAAATTCCTTTAATAGGTACTAATTCGAACCTCCACTTTGCAGTCGATTGCGATAAGAAAATAGTCATTTTGTAGGAGAATAATAATTGTCGCAGTTCCATTGTAAAGATACTTGAGAAAACGGAGAGTCAGACATTGTTGTTGGTTTGTGAAAATACATTTTCAATGTTCCTCCGTCCATTCAATTGTTCGGTTTCCAATTAATTTAGCTTGGTATAAAATGTTGCCTTCGATGTAGACGTAAAATGTTGTCGACGTATTCGTTTATGATGTGGGCAAATTGATAGAATTGAAGACAATTCTAAAATCCTGAGGGACTTGGGTACAAAGCAACGGACTATAGATGAATTAATAAATGTGACTGGGGTAAAAAATCTAATATGCTAGTCTCTACCAAGGACTTCTGGTTTGGCAGGGACGGTCCATTCACACCAATCTGGTCTTCGAAATGCCCTCGTCATGGCTTTACCCACTTACTAACTAACATAAAAGCCGCACGCACGCAGCGCGAAAAACGTTAAAGTTGTTTGTTTTCCGTAAAAAAAAAAACAAGAGAAACGGACTGTCTTTATTTAAGTATTCTTTTGATCTGGTCTTTTCTTTTAAAACATCCTCAGAAGGTACGTTAGGTCTAAGGGTCTACACACCCAGGGCGGTCATATTTATGACAGTCCGATGAATTTTTAACGTGATAATAAGTACGTATGTCTAATGATTATACAAAAAGAGAAACCCTTGTTCTAAATAAAAATATGAACCACAAAAGCGGCTTAGCCCATGAAGTTTATAAGCATGTATGTACGAGCGGTACTCTGTCCTCGCAGATAAACCACGTAAGTGGTTTTGTGAGACCCTATGTAAATTAATGTAAAAAGTTCTAAAAATAAAGATTTTTATCTATCTATCTATCTATCTATACGAAAACGTGTACAAATGTACAATTAGGAACGTTATCAATGCGTCATCTAAGCACATTACACACTGGCGAACGTTTCGCAACCAAGCCAGCCTAGTTCACGTGTAAACATCACATATCTTGAGGCACATGACGTTGACTCGTGCGAACATAACTCTATCCTACTAATATTATAAACGCGAAAGTTTGTAAGTATGGATGGATGAATGTTTGTAACTCTTTAAGTAAAAACTGCGGGATGGATTTTAATGAAACTTTACAATAATATAGCTTATACATCAGAATAACACGTAGGCTACGAGTTATAAATATATTGTGTGAATTGTCTAATTCTGCGCAAACGAAGTTGCGGGCACCAGCTAGTAGTTTAATAAAACAAGCTAACTACAATATTATTCATCATAAAGTGCACTTGAAGTTCTTTCTTTGATTGATTCCTAAGTTTGTGGTGTAATACTTCTTAAATACTTTTTGATTCTTTGAGAAAACTTGGGAGTATTTGTAAAAACAATGCACGCTAATTTATTCTTGGTGCGTAGAGACATCGTATTTAGAAGTTGTATTTACGTAAATTTGGAAAGTTTACAACAACATAACAAACTTAATAGTATTGTGCTTATAACAAACCTCCCTGTATGACATGATAACTAATAAGTACATTGATTATTTCTATGCGCACTAAAATGAAAACAATACAACGTCGGTAGAATTTATAAGGTTTTTATTTTTTGTGTTTTGTAAGGACAAATATATCGTTTTATGAAATAAACTACTTTTTCAATACATTTGCTCGAAAAACGTACTTACAAGGACGTAAACATTGCTCGTAAGTAGTTACTTACCGAACTAGTGCGGTAAGTAAAAAAAGTATAATACCAAGGAGTTTTTAACTCTGATCATAAAATTATTTTGTAAAAATACTACAGTGGTGACTTTTTATTTGGGTGACGACTGCCTACTTATATTTAAAATAAAATGGAGAGTACCAGGAGAACATAAATCGACAAGAGGCTGACAGTACCCATGGTTGGTTCCTTTACCAAGTGTATTACTTATACCTGTTTTCTCAAAACGTCAACTCGTTTGTAATAACCCTACTTACGGAACTTGTATCTTAAACTACTATTAAGGATCGAATATGTGTTTTATTATATTTTAGCGAAATAATATTTTACAAACGTTGTTTACTTGACTGCACATAAATATGAAAGTCTGGCTAGATCGACGTCAAGAGTAAGCCCATACATAGTAAAAAAAAAAATGCAATGCAATGCATAATACTGCAAAGTTCAAAAGGGCTATGTGTATACTCATCTTTTTAGGGTTCTGTAACCAAAGGGTGAAAAACGGGACCCTATTAATATGCCTCCGAAGTCTGTCTGTCAGCGGGATGTATCTCATGCATCGTAATAGGTAGACAGTTGAAATATTCACAGATTATTAGATTGTATTTAGATTGTATTTCTGTTGCCGCTATAACAAAAAAAAATATCAAAAAAAATAAAAAATATATATTAAAGGGGGCTCCCCCACTACAAACGTGTTTTTAAGGCGATTTTTTGGTCGATTTCTGTTTTAGAATGTTAAAATTGGTAAGTTTGTGGTGCATAAGCTATAATCAAATAATAAAATCTGATCAAGTGCGTGTCGGACTCGCACGTTTTTAATACACTTCTGCGTGACTGCGCGTTCGTAACTAAGACGATATTTTTACCTTAGGGTTCCTAAGGTAAAAATATCGTACGGATCCCGCGGTGTGCGAGTCCGACTCGCACTTGGCCGGTTTTTTATGATCATGATGACGAAACCAAAGTGCATACTACCAAAGCAATGCGGTTAAAACTAGCTTGAACCAGAGAATTTGCTAGACAGAGGACAGTCTAAAATAGCCAAGCCAAAGAGCAGGGCTAAACTTCGGTATGCGGTTTGTCTGCTGTGCTAGTCTTTATACAGAGTAATATTGGGTCTTTAACTATGAAATTGCCGTTTTGGATAGCAAATTTAGGTAAACTCAATTTTCAATACTAACATTATTGAATTTTTTAAGGAATTCAAAGTCCAATTTTTTAATATTTTTTAAGCGTGATTCGGAAGACACCCAAACCTAAGAGGGAATTTTTACCTTAGTGGCACGGAACCCTCGGCGCACGAGTCAGACTCGCACTTGGCGGGTTTTTTTATGAGGCGCCAATTTTTCACAAAGAAAACAGTGCACTATTCTGTTAAGCAATGTGTATACTGCGTGCAAAATAACTCTGTCTGTGATCGTTAATACGCAGAAGTCAAAAAATTTGTCGCGGGGGTGAGGCCGGCCCCCCACATGCCGCGAGCGAATCGTTCACTGGCTCTCCGCCTGTCACCCATGCGCAGAAAATAACCGGCATAGACAGACTTGTCCTGAACGCGCTGTACCTACTATTTGTTTACCCGTACATTTTATTATTTCAAGGAGAAACCAATAAAATATACAATTTATTACCTAATGCCCTCTGCTATTGTAGTCGATATTTTCCTTCCAACTGCTTCTTACATAAACTGTCTGAAGCAATGTTCTTTGGAACAATGGCGGACTTACTTGCACGAGTCGGCCGATTAATCTAAACGAGTCCTAGGAATCTGCTGAGAATCTTCCATTTTGAAATAATATGGTACTATAAACTCACTGTCCGTGTGGTGCCAGCATAGTACCAAACCCATCTCTAACTGTGGGTGTTGTAAGAGGCGACTAAGACTTTATGAACCGGAGGTTGGGCAGCAGCATCTTTCTGTGTATCGTATCATCTTACTTACTGCGGTCACCAACAACAGCGGTCGCCAGCCGCAACGCTTACAATCGGGGTGACTATGGTAAATCCTCTCCTAAGTACTACGCGTTTTTGATGGAGTTCTGAATGGAGCTACTTGTCCTATAGTGGACATTTCATAAGATGTTATAATCCGTGGTTATGATGAAGTCGCTCTTGTCTTTTACTATAAGTATTCATTATTTCACTCCCGTGAGAATTTTGCAAGATAATCGCTTAGAGAGACTTTGCCTAAAGAACGTAGTGCAAAATTTCAAGAGCAGTTTCTAGATCAAGCCGAATTGGCTGCGCACAAAAAATAAGATTTTTACCCTGTAGTTTCGGCCGCTTGGATATTTGCTAAATGGAAGTAAAGGAGTCTGAAATTGAATCTAAAAGTATACATACATACATACCATAAATCACGCTCGTTTCCCGCGGGTTGAGCAGAGCTTTAATCTGCTTCATAGGCGTGGCTTTTAAGCCCTTCATACCCTTCATAATCATTAAGTGTGGCTTTATTACGACTAAAACTTCTGTCGCATACATAAAAGTTAATACTTCTTCTTAGTTAGTGAACAGACTGCAACTAAACTACAGTCAAAATAACGTAACTCAATTAAGATTGGTGTGACATTGAGTGACAGGATTAAAAATAGTGTGACAAGAGAACGTTGTAGCGTTAAAGATGTAGTGATTAAAATTGAGAAGTTTAGTCAAGTAGAGAGATGAACGAACGGAGATTGACGAAAGAGATCTACCAGACGATAGTGAATGCAAACGACAACGTTGGAAAGGAAAATGCTTCGACGAACGTTTCATGACCAAATTCAGGATATTCTAAATTAGGGCCAGGTTTAAAGTACCTTAAATCGACGAGCGTGTATGAAAGGGTTAATGAGAGAAGAGGAAGCAAGGTAAGTATGTCAGGATCGTAGCAGGTGTAGGGCTGTGGTCTAGCCGCGAGGCGTCTATTAGAATAACAGCAATGTTACAGCAGGACGAAACGATGCGAAGATATAGGAGCTACAGAGAAACGTATCGCTACTCCTTGCTCTCACGCATAGCCGCACAGCTGTTCGCTTTCGTGTAATGGGGTGGAGTCCTGGTGACCTGCAATACAGGCCTCGTAGCCTAGCACCAGTTCACCACAACACAAACTTAAAACTGAAAAACTAGATTGTGCACAACTATTTAATTTTATTTTTAAGTTTACTTTGTGGTGAAAATAAAGATTTTTATTTATTTTATTTATTTATTATTTATTTATAGCTCTGTCCTGCTATAATTCTAATAAATCTACATTATTTCGCGTGTATAGCGTGCGCAGGCTAAGTTTCGCTCTGACCTTTAATGCGCGCGGGGGTGAGCGCGACAGGTAGGGGGAGGCGAGCGAATCGTTCATTGGCTCTCCGCCTGTCACCCATGCGAAGAAAATAACCGTCATTGCTAAACATAACCTGCGCACGATATACGTGGTACCTTCCCGCTTTAAACTAATAAACAACAATCAAATTCCTTGACCGTATGAGAGTTGCATCATTATTTCAGAAGAAATTCCCAATCAGCAGTTTGGCATTGTGCCTGCGCGGCGTCACTCGAAGGTCGATAGGTATCAATTACCAATAAGTGACCACTGAAATTAAGAATAGCCCGTTGATGGAAGGTCGCACGTAATTTAACATTCGCTATCGAATTCGCGATGGAACGATAATGAGTTTTGACGTTAATTACACCGCTAGACTGGGCAATAATATCTTAGTACACACGTTTGAATATAAGTGTTAATAAACCAGTATAAACGGAACTAGTGCTACGCCTCAAACTCTAGAAACCAGAGAACTGCTCAAGGTCATAGGGTTACCTATGACGTGCGATAGACTGTACGAGCTTACAACGCTCGCGCGGCTAACAAGGTTACAAGTTAGGTATACAATTGGATACATTCTAATTAATGTTTTGGTCTCGCGCATATTAAAGATATTGATTTTTTAGGGTTCCGTACCTCAAAAGAAAAAAACGGAACCCTTATAGGATCACTTTGTTGTCCGTCTGTCTGTCTGTCTGTCTGTCTGTCAAGACCCTTTATCTCACGAACGGGTAAAGGTATCAGGTTGAAATTAATACCATATATTAGGATCCATGAACCACACAAGATCTGAAAATTTCAATTTTTTACAACGACGCAATCAAAAGATATGGCATTTTATGTCCTCATCTCCATACATTTATTAAAAAATGAAAAACCTACAGGGTACTTCCCGTTGACCTAAAATTATGAAATTTGGCAAGATGCTAGGTCTCACAGTACAAATAATGGGAAAAGTCTGAAATCATTAAATATTACAACTTTTCTCACAACTAATGGTAACCAATTGTGGTGAGCTCCCGTTTCAAGAACATTCATATAAGAGAGGGGTCAAGTTGGATGGTTGTTGAGGCGATTTTTGTTTTAGTTCTATTTAAAAACGGGAACACTTACAAACTTGAAAATTGGTATGTTTATAGGGCATAGGCTATAAAATAACAACAAATAATAAAATTTGGTCAAGCGCGTGTCGGACTCAAAAAATGTAGCACATTAACTTACTGCAATTTCAACTAATACAATTATGTTTATGTGGTGGTACGGAACCCTCAGTGCGCGAGTCCGACTCGCACTTGGCCGGTTTTTTTTTTATTTTTAGGTCGTAGCGCCTCATAGTATTATTTTTTAGTGAAAGAAGGAGGCAGATGGGTCACGTGATGGTAAGTGGTCACCGTCACTCTTTTAAAAATAAATGTATGTTGCAAAAAATAAAGCTTTTTTAGGGTTCCGTACCTCAAAAGAAAAAAACGGAACCCTTATAGGATCACTTTGTTGTCCGTCTGTCTGTCTGTCTGTCTGTCTGTCTGTCTGTCTGTCTGTCTGTCTGTCTGTCAAGACCCTTTATCTCACGAACGGGTAAAGGTATCAGGTTGAAATTAATACCATATATTAGGATCTATGAACCACACAAGATCTGAAAATTTAAATTTTTTATAACGACGCAATCAAAAGATATGGCATTTTATGTCCTCACCTCCATACATTTATTCAAAAATGAAAAACCTACAGGGTACTTCCCGTTGACCTAAAATTATGAAATTTGGCAAGAAGCTAGGTCTCACAGTACAAATAATGAGAAAAGTCTGAAATCATTAAATATTACAACTTTTCTCACAACTAATGATAACCAATTGTGGTGAGCTCCCGTTTCAAGAACATTCATATAAGAGAGGGGTCAAGTTGGATGGTTGCGAGGCGATTTTTGTTTTAGTTCTATTTAAAAACGGGAACACTTACAAACTTGAAAATTGGTATGTTTATAGGGCATAGGCTATAAAACAACAACAAATAATAAAATTTGGTCAAGCGCGTGTCGGACTCAAAAAATCTAGCACATTAACTTACTGAAATTTCAACTAATACAATTATGTTTATGTGATGTGGTGGTACGGAACCCTCAGTGCGCGAGTCCGACTCGCACTTGGCCGGTTTTTTAAATTTGAACATAGTTCAGAGATACCTTATGTTGTTGAAGAAAGTGTCAGAATTGATCTAATGGAGGTGTAATTTTAAAGTCGCTTTCTGCAACTCATAATAAAATACGAAAAACCGGCTGATTCAGTTTAAATGAGTTCGGAAGTTGAACGACCCTGTGCTGCTGGTTAAGTCTTATAGCGCGGTTAAAACGAGTCTTCAAAATTCCTTGGAACCAGACAGAAGTCCCACACATTAAAAAGAGTTCGTTAAATTTAAAAAGGCGACGTCTTGTTCGTCCAAAAGTCCGTGCGCCTGCGCCTTCACGCAAGTGCGTGTGCGCAGTCGCGACAGACGTGTCTTTGGGGATATTAAGCACGACTAATATAACTTGAGCTCTCAACTTTAAACAACGTATACAAATCCTTGTAACAGTTGGTGTGTCTTCTTATACCGGTGGTCGGTCAGCCTCGATGCAACCGGTTCCAAGTGGGCCCGGTCGAACAAGGCTGCGATAAAGCAGTGATAATAGCAACATTTGTATCCGGCCGATGGAGAAACAACTAAGGGATATTGCGATTACTTTACGCTTTTTTACACTACACAAAACTATTAGCTTTGATGGTAAGGTCGATGTATCGCGTTGATGTATCAAATAAGACGAGAATAGCTAGCGATTCTGGCCTTAAGTTATATGGTTTCGTGCAAAGCCCGCTTGGATAAGTGCCACCCTCTGGCGTATCAGCCGCAAGACAGACGTGTCTACACTGTGTTTCGTTTTGAAAGAAAGGGAAGGAAGTCAGTGATTTAGTGATACTACCGGCTAACCAACTTAGATTCTAGAGTTTGTCTGGCTCGTCGGCGCGGAGGATTGCAGGGTTCGATCCACACACTAATTTCACTCATCATAACATCCCATAAAACTTCCACTGTAGGACAGGGAGCTCCCTCCAGAACCCCAGCAAAAACGCGTGGCACATTGTAGGTATTTACCAGGCATGGTCACCACGCTTGTAAGCGTCTCTTACGACACCCACGGGTGGAGATGGGTTGGCACTATTATTTGCCGGGTCGCCTATGTAAAATATCAGTATCTTATACTCAATGTTCGTACAGTCAGAGGTAACAACCTTGAGCTGATCTCTGGATTTTAGTGCTTGTATTGTACCTCTGGTTTCGCTGTAACTATAGGATTAAGTTTTGTTACGCGGCCGTGTGCTGTTGTCAAAAGAGATCCAATAGGCGAGAGTACATGGAAACTTTGGAAGGGGAAGGCCTCGGCGAACGTTTTAAGATCAAATTCAGGACGTTCTATAAAGGCCAGGTTAACAGTACCCTAAACCGACGAGCGTGTAAGAAAGGGTTGGTAAAAGTAGAGGAAGCGAGGGAAGTGTGTCAGGATTGTAGCAGGTGGAGGGCTGAGGTCTCTGACTACCCTGACGGGAAAGAGGCGTGATATTATGTATGTATGTATACGTACAGGCCAGGGTTTGTCAAGTTTGAAAACACAAAGCTTTTTTGTGGAAGTCCTCCATATTTTTAGTTCCAACCGAAGCTCCTAAATAACTGCCATCAACACGCTTTTTCCATAACATGTTAACCTTAATTTAATTACATATTATAATCATCTATTCGTGTAAATGTCAGTTGGTCAAGCTCGTCCGTTTGCACTCAACATTGGCCTAGCTGTAAACATTTTACGGTTCTATGAATTGTTTGAGCATTAGATTGGTGCAGATGAGTTAAGAGCCCGTACAGTCTACCGCACGTTAGAAGAAACCCTATCATTACAAATATCAGCACTACCGCTACAAGTATCAAAGTATTTTCACCGGCCGCCACCGTGCGTGCGATTGACTGTAATAGACACTAAGCAGTGAACACAGCCGTGCGTGTGGTGCATAAAAAAAAATATAAACATGTTAAAATGACAAGTAATTTGTTACTAGTTTTTATACCCGTAAAATATTCAAATATGGTCATAAAAAGAAAATATATTATAAGAAACTTTAAATAAATAAAGTTACCTAGAAACGGTAGTACAACCGAAGTTATTTATTGTTTCAAACATAATATTTTCTTGTATAAAGATTTTTAGACCGAGTCAGTTTTTCTTCTAACTTAGCACTGTACTACCGTGTGCCATTATTGTAAATACGTTTGTTGTTTGTAGACTGGCATATCGATAATAACGACTTTAATTTGCAATAACAAATTGAGTTAACTGTCACTGGAGAACGGTATAAAAGGCATTTTGTATGAAACGGATGGGTTTCTCTAAGGAGTTATGTAGAATCTTTTTTTTTTTCACCTAATTTCCCGTATTTTCAGTTACCGTAATTTTACATTTACCAGAAAAAAATATCTGAATGCGCTACGCCATTGAGTTCTCAACCATAGTTTATTAGTGTTTGTTTTGGAAAGATAAATCACAATGCCTCCTTTATGTGCATTCTAGCTGGTGCCCGCGACTTCGTCTGCGCAGGTTTATAAATTGTAGCCTATGTGTTATTCTGATGTATAAGCTATATAATTGTAAAGTTTCATTAAAATACATTCAGTAGTTTTTACGCAAAAGAGTGACAAACATACATACTTACAAACTTTTGCGTTTATAATATTAGTAGGATTATGAGCTTGGAAGCGATGTTATTTTATTACTGGCCAAGAAATAGAGCCAAAGCTACATCTACCGAATTCTAGATTGCCTACCATAAACCACCTTTCTTAACGCCCTGAACGATTAGTTATAAAGGAAGATCAATGTGATATTGGCAGCACATGACGGTGAGAGAGGGGTGGCCTAAAGCCGCTATCACATCTTCCTAAATTCATACTTATTCGGCATACATTGCTGGTTGAAGTAAGCCTGCCCGCAATGTATGCCGAATTAGTCTTTGAATTTAGAAAGGTGTGATAGTGGCTTAAGAGAGGAAAGACCTTTTTACCCAGCTATGAGTGTGGGCTGTATAAGATGAATAATGGTAATTGGGAATTAAAGTTTTTATGGAATTTTGTTCCCACCGACACAATCCCATGACAATCGATTTCAATTCCTGTTTTAGTCCGAGCAATTTTTTAATAACAACATTTTAAGTACCTATAAAACATAGGTCATTCAACAGAGTTAGTGGCAACTGCACCCACTTTCAAATCCCCCCAGTTCAACTGCACTTGATAAAAGCAAATGTCTACAGAATGAAATAAAGGTAGAAAATTATTTACTTACCTTTTATTTTTGGAAAAATATGTTTATTCTAGATACGAAGGAAACACTGAAATAATAATAGTATGTTTTCTGTGTTAGTAATATAATATGGTTGTTTACGATATACGATACACAGGAAGTGTGCTTTATATCCATTAGATATACAGGAAATTGGAGTTCCTCTAGACAAAGATACCTCATAGAAATCACACGTGGGCGTCAAGTTCCTGCTAAGGAGCAAATATGTGTCTTGCTTTTCTCAGTATTATACTGTCTGTCGTGTTTTCTGACCTCGCTCACAAGAGATCATGGAACCAATTCTTGAATATCACCGGGTGATAAAATATCACTTGTGATTCTTTAATTAAAGTTCACCCTAATAAACTATTAAAAAGTAAATTAAGAAATATGGAAATTGACGCTTATACACTACTTTATATTTAACGAATATCAATCTTCACTTTTGAAATGAAAAATCAATGGTATTGAAATTTTTGAGTGATATTAATTTAAATACATACAGACATAAAAACATACCTAGTACTTACTTATAGAATTCGCGAGAAGCATATTATAAACAATTTTTAATTCAATTTAATTACACGGAAGAGCACTTAGTAGCGTTTCAACTGACAAAGCTTTTATCATCTCTAACTTGCTTACGATAAAACGTTTTGACATAAACATTTATACTATTTTACTAAGAAGTCAGCATCATCACAATGAAAAGTACAGTCGATGTTCAAGCCCTTTGATATCGCTCATTTAACGACTACTTCCGTAGATTAGTAGCTGGGAACAACGGCTTATTATGCCTTCAGAAGTACGTAGTTACACCTTCCTTAATTCAAATATTAATTCCGCATACATTTCTGATAGACTTGGTTTTGTTTATTCCAATATCCTTACTTCAACGAACAATATATGCCGAATTAGTTTCTGAATTAAGAAAGGTGTGATTGCAGCCAGCATTCACCGTGCTCAAGATAGGGCGATCTGGAGAGGTGTGGCGGCACAAGTAGCAAGCCCACGATTGTCACGTCCCTCGGTCATGAGGATACGACTAAGAAGAAGGTAAAGCCGCAATCACACCTTCATAAACTCAAAGACTAATTCGGCATACATCGCTGATAGACTTGGTTTTGTTAATGGCAATATCCTCACTTCAATGAGCAATTTATGCCGAATTAGTTTCTGAATTAAGGAAGGTGTGATAGCGGCTTTACGAAGAATCAGATGATTCATTCTGCTATGTCCTAACCTAACTGGAGACAGTCTCACTAAGTGACTTTTCTTTGACAGTGGCCCTAAGCTGCAAGCCAGACAGAACGGGCGCGGCGCGCTTCGGGTGCGCCCGAGGCGCACTTCGAGCGCCCCCGTGGTACACTTTTCGGCTGGACGACGCAATCGATGGCAGCGGACTGTGCTGTGCGGCGGCGTGCCGGCGGTGCGCCGGTGGTGCACCGACAGTGCGCCTTAGGCACGCCGTCTCGTCGCCTGTTCAAATCACATGCATACAAAATGTAGGAGAACGACGCGGTGCAAGCCAGACAGAAGAGGTGCGCTGAAGGCGTGCCGTGCGGCGCACCTCTTCTGTCTGGCCTGCGCCTAACAGGATTGGAACTTAGAACTTCCAGCTCCAGGTCAAGAGCTCTAACCAATTAAAAATCATTTATTCATTGTTAGTCCGGTCCCTTATAGTCTTATATCGCCAAATTCACCAAATTGCACCAATTTTTTTCCAGGTATTAGGTACATAGCTCTCAATTTTTGATAGGAGCCAATTCTTGAATTTTCTATGGAAATTTTTTGAAATTCAAAAATTGGCTCCTATCAAAAATTGAGAGCTATGTATCTAACTAGTACCTGGAAAAAAATTGGTGAAATTTTGAGGCGTGTCTACGTGAAACAGCTAACTGACCGCACTATGTTGGATATTAAAACAATAAACGTCAGCTAAACTACATCCCTTCACTAACGAAGTGACGCTACGGTGGGGAAAAAAGAAAAGATATAATAATAGATAGATATAATAATAGATCACAGAAGCTTAGTCAGAAGTCCTTGGGACAAAAAGGGAGTTTATTTACTTTGTAGTACAAAATTCTTGTTCAACGCAAGCAGTGTAGTTGGCTATTATTAGTTACTTTACATCTTGTTCTTGTCTTCAGCCTCTGCCACGCTTTACTCTATTTCGGTTAGACATCGCGGCGTTCGCGCACCACACATTTAGATTTAACCGAAAATATGGCCCATAAAATATAGGGTCCTTCAAAAATTGTGCAAAACATTTTGAGAGATAAACCAGCCCATGAAACTGAGCAACTTTGACCCAAAGACACATAGATAAAAAAACGACAAACTTTTTTTGGACTCCACATACAAAGGTAAGTCCAAAAATTATAATAGTTTTCAGACCTATATTTTTATGCGAAAGTTTTTCAGTGTTATAGGCAGTATCTTCTCTCAAATATTTTACACTAATTATGAAGCACCCTATACATATACACACATTCATTCGCTACCCAACACACATTTCACTTATATTACTGCATCGAATAAATAAAAGAGATTTGAAGAAGGAAAGAGATATTTACAGCACATAATTACGTGTTGCCGTTTTATTTCAGTCAGCTCTATAACGATTTCCTAACTGGCTTTTAATGTAATTTTATTACAACATTTACAATTTTAAATGTTCAATTATTAAATCTAGGTCAAGTAACAACACTCGAAGATATGTTCGTAGTATTTTCAAAGTAATTTTTAGATTTATTGACCACATGGAATGAAAGTAAACGAGTACTATGTTTTTAAAATGTAATATTTGTATTAATAATTCATTTAGTCGTAAGCTAGTAACGTGGGTAGTCAGTCAGTCGTGTAGTCGATTCATATGATCGTAAGAAACATGGGTAGTCACTCGTGTAGTCATGATTCCCTCATTCATGAGGAAGCCGAGCATGAATCTAATTCAAGAATAACATTCCCTTTCCTACGAGAACTATTGCTACACTTCGCTTCTAAAAATACCGAGCGACTTCACTCGAAGACTATATTTATAGTATAGTATTAGACTGTCCTGTGTGGTGCCGGCAAAGAATAGTACCAACCCATACATACCCGTGGGTGTCGTAAGAGGCGACTAAGGGTTATAAACTGGAGGATGGCAGCAGCATCCTCCTTTGTATTTTCATCTTACTTACTGCGGTCACCTACAACCGCGTTTATGGTGCCAGCCGTAACGCTAACAAGCGAGGTGACTATGGTACTTCCCCTCTACATTTTTCCAGCATAAGCTAGAATTCTGGAGGGAGCTCCCTGTCCTGTAGTGGACGCCTCATGGGATGTTATGATGATTAGACTGGAGACGATCCGTGTGGAGCCGGTTAAAGAACAGCATCAGCTCGTCTGTTCCCGTGGGTAAGATAAAAGGTGACTAAAGCATCGTAAACAGTAGGATGTGCGTCAACGTCCTTCTGCTTATAGTTTCACCATACCACAGCCATCTATTGTGACAGACCTAAGGGAGGTTTACCACCAGTGCTGTGCGAGAGAGCTAAGCTGGAAAATTCCTACCAATACGATTGCTCCATTTGACAAGCTAGGAAAATGGCATGGCGCAATCCTATTGGTTAGATTTCTCCCAGCTCACAGCTTAGCTTCCTCGCACAACACTGGTGGACAACCTACTAACGCTTACATGCTCCTCAAAATATCACACATATTTTTGCTATGAAATTATGGAGGAATCTCCTTGACATTTACTGATGAATTGATGACAGACGACTCTTGGACTAAAACAAGCGCTCCTGACGAAGTAGAATTTTCTAAATTTTTCTGATCTCAAAAGTTAACTGATTAAGCCTATCGATCAAATGTTTTTGTAGCGACAGACATTATGCCTTCAGAAGTTATCTTACTTTATGAAGAGTCAGATGATTCATTCTGCAATGTCCCCACCTAACTGGAGACTAAGTGATTTTTTCTTGACAGTGGCCCTAACAGGATTCGAACTACCAGGTCGAGAGCTTAACGCTCCAACCAATACCTACAGCTTTTTCTGTGCTTCACAAGGCACGTCAAACCGTCAATCCCGGCTGTCATCTAAAGGAGTGATCACACCTAGCTGAATTCAAAGACTAATTCTGGGAGGCTTGGTTATGCTGAGAGGCTTGGTTATGTTAATTGCAATATGCTTGCTTCAACGAGCAATGTATGCCGAATTAGTCTTTAAATTCAGCTAGGTGTGATCACTCCTCAAGACTGATATCACAGGCCATTTGACTACTTGAATACCCTTACAGGATTAGTCTGGGCTTATAAAGTTACAGATTCTTAAAAAAATGAGGCAGGTACTCACTGTAATTTAGTTTACATATGAAAGGCTGTACTTATTTACAGTGTAAATCCAATTATAACCTTCCACCTGCTGCCATCAATTTTTGTTACGTGAAGAGTTGATGTTCACAGAATTACACAAGGCGCCTCAATGGATGGATGAAATATGATGTGGGACTTCGCAAAACAAGCGGAAAAGTAGATTACATACTTACAAGGTAAGCTTATAAGCAATGTACATATTTGAGCTTTGCTGCGAGAAAGGCATGACTTAGAAGCGATGAGTATTTTACGAATTTCTTGAAGGACTGGCGTCGTCCTCACCTAAACGTTCAGATATTGTTTTGCTGGCGTTATACTTCGGCTCTGGTTATTACGCGTCCCCAGAGACTTATATTCTAGGTCGTTAATGAGTCCCATTCCAAGTTCCTTTCTTAAGGCATTATTAAACGCGTAACAAATAGGGTATATGTTTTCTGAAGGATGTGAGTTTCCCATTAAACTGAACTACTTTCCCTAAGAAACAGATCGTCCTAAGTAAAGAATCTACAACTTTTCATAGAAACTGCAACAGTTGATAGCGCATTTTAAATTGAAGGTCAAAAATCCGATTTCGACCTATTTCGTCCCAAGTTTACTTGCAGATTCACATCTTTCAGGCCTGTTATGTTGTTTTTTAAAATTTAAGATATTCAGACAAGTATGTTTATGCCATAAACCTATGAAAGCAGTAATGAAGCGCGGCGATAGACACTTAAACGGCAGAACGAATGCATTATTTTATTGCTTCAAGACCCGTAAGATGCAAATGCCCGACTGAGACTTGGTAAAATCAATTTGTTGCTGCGTAGCAAGACCCGCCATGCTGTGGGAGCCTGGGAGGGAACACGAGTCACGGCCAAGGTCGGTCGTGTCGTCCGCACCCCCTCTCACACCCTCGAGGGGTGAACCACCCCCCAGCTCCCTACCCTCTGCGTCGATACCCCACGGCTCATTCAGCCCGCACACACTAATATATATGTACATTACTATATCATAACAGTTACCCGCAAAGTTTCGTGGAAAGCTAGGTTCCAAAACGGGTGATTACCCTTTGACGACACATATGGACGTCATATAAAGCTATCCTGCTGTCAGGGTAATTACTACCCGATTTGAAATGCGCCCTAAGTATTGTATTTTTTTAATTATCTGGACGTATAGTAGTGAAGTGTTCGATCCAGAGGTTATTGCATGTTCTGCGCATGTATTCTTTACTTTTTGTTGTTACTTCCAGCAATTTAGCCGTTCAAATGTAGCAGTGGAGTAGGAAACAAGTCCTAATACATAACAACTTTCACGTCTCGAAAACGATGGCGAGACCTACTTGGACGAATTGGTCCAAATAAAGGGAAATTTTGTCGGTCTAAAAGGACTTCGCCCAAGACTGCTTTCTGGTGCCGGCCAAGAGTAGAACCACACTAGGTCTTCCCGTGACTGTTATAAAATCAGACTAAGGGTGACCCAGGCTCTAGCGGATGGGCGGGCAGCAGCGCTCCTCTGATGATCAAACCTCCAAACTGCGGTCATCAACCACTAAGATTCATTTGTGTCAGTCACAACGCTGACAAGAGTGGTGCCTGTGATACATCCCCGTAATATGTCACTCTTTTCTACTGTGACTTTCTAGGGGAAGCTAGTCCAGCATTGAACGATGACAGAGCAATGGGCAATGGATGAGAGATGAATGATAAGTATCGATGATTGGGATGTTTTATGATCAACTATATGTAGACCATATTAAGTATCGACAAGCACACTTACACGTGGCACGTAAAATTATTAGCTTTGCTCCATACACCAGGGTAGTTAACAATTATTATAATTGTAAGGGCTTAAATTGCTGTTTGTTGATTCAGGCCTGCATGTATGTTGCAGAACTGTACCCAATTGTTAAAGTTCTACCCGTAAATCTGAAGACTAAGTACTTGATTGCGTTGGAGCACTACTATAGTGATGAGCATAAGGAACGGGTGACTAACAGATATAACACGAGAAGGGTCAGGGAGAGGAAGATTTTGCTACCAGCAGTTAAAAATTATTATGGGAGAAGGCTAAATAAGTTTGTGATACCTACAATTTTTAATAGTATACCATGGCTTCGAGACGAAATGAAACTAACTAAAATAGTCCTGAAAAATAAATTAAAATTAACCCTCTTAGAAAGTGATAGTGCAGATAGGCAGACATGAACTTATATATATTACTATATAGTATAAGAGCAGATAATATATAGATATTTGTACAATAAATAATTAAGTTAGTACTATTACTACCTTAATTATTTATTGTATGTATTTTGTTAGAGTTAATTTATAAATTATAATTGTTATCTTTTTAATTCAAATAGGTGCATGATTTGTAAATTAGAGCGTTCCACTCGCCATCAAACTACTGTAGTTTGGCGAGACTTTAATCTTTAAGCACTTAATGTAATTATGATGAATAAATAAAAAAAAAAAAAAAAAATGTAATGGCCTCAGTAATTTAAATACCTTTGATAAAGGTAGCGTGAAGAATGGTGAATAATTTAACGAAATAACAAATTTGTTGAAACATATCTTGTATGGGACGCGTCTGAATGTCAATATTATCATTACGTTACATTATGCATGATGATAAACATGGCTTCACAGATAAAAGGAGAAACAAAAATAAACTGCCACTCCTCAAAAACCAAAAGTATTGCGCATTATATATAATTATCAAACAAAACTATATAACCTTGTGATAACTTAAATAAATATTGCAATATTGAATTTCGTATTTCGTGGTCTGCACTTATACCTAGAAACAAATAACTAAGAGTAAAATTTTAAATACAAGTATTTTGGCAAATATATGAAATTGCAAATATATGAAGTAGCTTAATTATAGCTTTATAAACGACTAGATAATTTTAGTAACAATATCGCTAAGGTGGCAATATATGACAAACCTCAGTACTTTTTCTAGCACTTGTATAGCTAATTATTCAACCTAGTTCAGGTATTTCGTCAAGCAGTTCTTGGTAACTAGTAGTTTTTATAAGACATTGAATCAGAGGTGAAACGACCGTACGACCTCGTTCGGAAGACTATTGAGTAACGCTTCGTGCTTCCGTTCAACCGCTTACTTGTTCACGGATAACGTAGAAGGCGACCAAGTGACGGCGTATTGCAGTATTAATAAAATCCTACAAGCGGGTTAAGATGGATAGAGTATTTATCGACTACAATCAAGTGGTACGTATTGTCTTAATGTTGAGTATAAATTTTCCTCCAAAAGTTGACAATTACACACACATACAAAAACCCCATAAAAGTAGAGTAACAGAATGTTGTAAAAACGTTTTTGTCTGTATGAGTGTATCTTAATCTTAAATCGTGGCTTAGGAGACTTTGTGTCCTTCTAGAAAACGTGCTGAATTCTATCCTGAAAGGTGAGAAACAACAGGTAAACGAGAATAACTAATGATGTGTTGATAAAATAAATTTGATCCAAAATAGTTGTTGGAGAATATCGCTACATGTTTTAAACGGACTGTTCCATAATTGGCCCATTTTTATCATTGAAAGTGGCAATAACCATGTCAGAGTCTGGTTGGCAGTTTAAAAACTATGAAGTTAGGTTGAAATGCCGACATAATTAAAAGCTATTCGTCCGCTTAATTTCTGAAAGAATATCTTTAGAGACAAAGACTTGTTATGTTTTTCTGTGACACATCCTGTACATTCAAACGGTAGTAAAATGGAGAAATTTTATAGCCATACCGCTATCGCTTTGACTTCCGGACGCAATTATGCGAAATGCGAAACTACGATAATGCGAATATTTCAAAAGACCTTTATCACTGTAGTCATTACTGAATTTCGGAAGTGTATTTCATTTTACACTATCATTTTGTTTCAGGGAAATGTATTTTGAACTAAAGTTACTTTTGTTGGCAAATGGAAAGGGCTTTAATAAAGGTTTTAATTTAATCTTGCTCAATGTGTAAAGCTGAGACATATAACGCTTCTTTTGCGAAGATTTGCTAAAATTGACATAGCAAAAAAACACGTATAAACAAATGTCAAAAAGAAGCACCTGTATCATGGAATTAGACTGCACTTTTTGGTAAACGTTATCAGTAGTAACACTCGGCTTTATGGCATGGTAGTAGCGTTGCAAATGTTTACACGAAAGTGAGGTTGACCGTACTAACATGGAGGTTGAACTGAAGATTTTTCTTTTACTATTGGTCCGGTCCCTTATAGTCTTATATCGCCAAATTCACCAAATTGCATCAAATTTTTTCCAGGTACTAGTTAGGTACATAGCTCTCATTTTTTGATAGGAGCCAATTCTTGTATTTTCAAAAAATTCCATAGAAAATTTAAGAATTGGCTCCTATCAAAAATTGAGAGCTATGTACCTAACTAGTACCTGGAAAAAATTTGGTGAAATTGTAATTCGTGTCTACGTGAAACAGCTAGCTGACCGCACTATATTACCTGTACCGAAGATCACTTTATCCCCCTAGATAATAAACGTAAATAAGTATTCCTTGATGTCCTTTTTTGCACACAGCAACGAATCAAGTAGTTTATGGGCTAGAGAATGAATATCGGCTATAAATATGAGCTTGTCAAATGAGTTCCATGCGGGTTAAACATTAGAGTATTTGTTATACTAATTATGAATCATTAATCAATACGTGCGAGATTTGATACGAAAGATTTCATCGTAACATGTCTATTACGTGAGAATATGCAGCAAACAAGATGTAACAGAAAGGGTACACACACACGCCTGAAGGATGTGAATCGGCCCCCTGAAACTGAACATATTTCCTAAAAAACATAGGTCAAAAAGAAAAATAATTATTTATAAATGAATGTATAAATTGTTTGAATGTTTACATTTGTATAAAAAAAATCCAGTTTCTATGTGAGATTTTTTCGTATTTTGTCCCATGTTCCATGGGAAAAATCGTTTAATAATTGTCAAGCTTACTTTGTACCGTTCTTATTTCTTTCACCGTTGGAGCTAGAGTCGCGCTCTAAGGCCGAGATTCAGAGACGAAACTATGCGTGCGCTCAGTCTCACAAGTGTCAAATTTGTATGGGATTTGACATTGGAGAGATTGAATTTAGGATTTATTTCGTCTCTGTTTCTCGGCCTAAGTGCCAAGCTAAACTTGCTCTCGACTGTATAACTCAGCTCGTGCACTTGACTGTACCCTCACGTGGTCCGCCCATATCACCCACTCGAGTACAAAATGTTTAACAAATGGGCTTATCTCGTTATCGGCGACACCGTCGAATATTACACAGCACGTTGATACCACTATCTTTACTTTACAATACGGGTTCAGTAAGCTAACGGTGCCTTGTGCTGTTACTGTTCTGATGAATATTAGAATAGAAAACCAACCAAAAACATCAAATTTACAAAAATATCGAGTCTCGCAATGCAATTCTTTCTCCATAAAATGTTGTGAGATCTTATATCAAGCCAAGTCAGTTATTTTAGTTAGTATAGAAGTAATTAATTAGCAACTTTATCTTTATTTATTTTCTAGTTAGTTACGTTAGCAACTTTTACGAGATTGGATTAATATTATTCGTATTTTTATCTATAATAAATATAATAATAAAGGTTATACCTATATATTTTCATCAATTTTATACAAAATATAACTTTCTAAGACTTTCTTAGGCGGAAACGGTACTTGAATTTTGATTAAGGAAATTTGCGGACTCCAAGCACGTTATGTGATTGGAAATCATTTATTTTGCTTTAGATCAAACTGCCATGCTTAATGTAAAGTTGACTGTTATTTCCGTTATTCCGCACAGAACGGTGACTTCAAAACTTATGGAAATCTAAATTGAAATTCAATGTGTTATTCAGTATCAAAACATTGTAAGCTGAGTAAGAATAACCTACGAGAACTAAAAGGCTACAAAAAGCTCGCGACCAACAAACATACCGGGTTATATCTACTTTGTTTACTCTCAGTGTAAGTTCATTCCGCTCCGAACTACGCAGTTACCCGGGTTCATAGCGGAAAATACCAACTCTTTTATACTCTTCAATAAAAATAAAGGGTGTGAGGAACGGTCTGCTGTGAACCGAAAGAGCAAAAGAAACTGCACAGCTATCCTAGACAGCTTAGAGGTACGCACGGCAGCAAGCAAGTGGGAACAAAACTAGTGTAAGCTGAACCAGCGCTACGCTACAAACGCCCGACACCAGAGACTCGTTCAAGGTCAAAGTGTTTCCACCGACGTGCGGCCGTGTGTACTATGATCGAAATATTTTTGTTATTTCAATCTTTGGTGGAGCCGAATTGTCAGGAAAATTAAAACCAGTCAAGTGCCAGTCGGATTCGCGCACCTAGGGTTCCGTACCATTAAGGTAAACATACCTTCTTAGTTACGGACACGCAGTCACGCACAAGTGTATTAAATGCGCGCGAGTCCAATTTTTTTCCAATTTTATTATTTGTTGTTTTTCTATAGCTTGTACACCATAAATACCAATTTTCACGCTTGTAAATGTTCCCGGTTTTACTATAGAGTTAAAACAAATAAATGGTACAGCAGCACTGCACTTACTTTCTCGCAATACTCAAGGAAAAGCTATCAACCGCAAAATTAAATTTGTAATGCCATACACATAGTATGGAAATACAAACTTTTATTAAGGTCTTTCCAAAAAAAATGTTCGAATGAAATATACAGATCAATTCAGAATTCAAATTGTCAAACATTAAAACAAACAAACCTCTAACGATTTCGAGTAAATCACATGTTTAACTTTTGGTAGTACTGGAACACCGTTTATATGAATTTTCACAGATCAATGGATACTACCGTAGGATACTTGCTTGGAGATTTTTTTAATTTCCCAACACATGTTCCTTATGGATAATTGTTCAGTTTAGTCTACTGAGCAAGCCCTTTCAGTTTTTGGTACACCTGTGTACTAAATTTTATTCAAAAAAGTCATAAAGAATATCCAGTCAGGTAGACAAACAATCCAGGATTAATATTATAGAAAATTTTAATAAACTCAATGGAACCAATTTTGGGTAAATCAAATATTTACGATTTGGTGGTACAGGAACACCCCTTATATGAAATTACACAGATCAATTGATACTAGCGCAAGATATCTTACATGGAGATGCATGGTCATGCAAAGTTTCATCAAGGTTCTATAAGCCTTTTTTGAGAAAATTTCAATTTTTCATCTTCGTTGTATGACAGCTACCCTCAAAATGAGAGCCAACAAGAAACCACTTAGAACCCTTAGATACATTTGCTTAAAACTCCTAAATTCAAAATATGGTGTCAATCGGACCATTCGTTTAGCCGCTAGGCCAAACCGTGACGGACAGACCGACCGACGGATGGATATTTTTGTGAGACTTGTTAGGGTTCCGTACCTCAAAAGAAAAAAACGGAACCCTTATAGGATCACTTTGTTGTCCGTCTGTCTGTCTGTCTGTCTGTCAAGACCCTTTATCTCACGAACGGGTAAAGGTATCAGGTTGAAATTAATACCATATATTAGGATCCATGAACCACACAAGATCTGAAAATTCAAATTTTTTACAACGACGCAATCAAAAGATATGGCATTTTATGTCCTCATCTCCATACATTTATTCAAAATTGAAAAACCTACAGGGTACTTCCCGTTGACCTAAAATTATGAAATTTGGCAAGAAGCTAGGTCTCACAGTACAAATAATGGGAAAAGTCTGAAATCATTAAATATTACAACTTTTCTCACAACTAATGGTAACCAATTGTGGTGAGCTCCCGTTTCAAGAACATTCATATAAGAGAGGGGTCAAGTTGGATGGTTGCTGAGGCGATTTTTGTTTTAGTTCTATTTAAAAACGGGAACACTTACAAACTTGAAAATTGGTATGTTTATAGGGCATAGGCTATAAAATAACAACAAATAATAAAATTTGGTCAAGCGCGTGTCGGACTCAAAAAATCTAGCACATTAACTTACTGAAATTTCAACTAATACAATTATGTTTATGTGGTGGTACGGAACCCTCAGTGCGCGAGTCCGACTCGCACTTGGCCGGTTTTTATTTTATGATGTATAAGTGATGTAGAACACATTTTTGAGAAAATTAGAAAAACTTTTTTTTCACGAATACAATAACCTTTCTCGCTCCGCTCGAAAGTAAAAATCGAGCAGCTCCGCTCGAAAGTAAAAATCGAACAAAAATCACAAATTTTAACTGTCTACATATTACAGTTCATGAGATAAAGACATCGGAGGTATATAAATAGGGTCCTGTTTTTCACCCTTTGGGCACGGAACCCTAAAAAACGTATTAACCTAAATAAAAAAATAATATTGATTACATGTCTTAAAAATACCTTGTTTTAATTTCTCTACCATGTTTAAAATGTCGTCCCATGACATAGCCGCTTTACGCCTTGACTTACACTGCAGGTAAAATCCACTAAATATGAAACCCATTAAGGTCAATATTGACGACATCACTTCGAAACTATTAATAACTCCAAACATTCTGCGGTATCATTGTAATTTTGAACCTAAAGTGATTAAAGGGGAACAATATCGCCTTGCGTAATAGAATCCCTGGCTTAACAGGGAAGTTTGTAAAGGATTTGCTTGAGGAACGCGACACCGCGCGAACAATCCCGATTACCGTCAAGTTACAAAGCAGTATCGCTTTCTAGAACAATCGCTACGAGAACGTGCAGTACTAATAAAAATTCCACCCTCCCCTTCCTCGGAAAAGGATAGTCCATTCAGAAACGGACCACCTATTTCTGTTGACTTAGGATTCCAGACACGCGGAGTTAAAAGTAAACCGGTTGAATCCTTACGCCTGGGTTGAAAATTTAACCGTGAATAAAACGAAACCATTCCAACATTCCCAGCCTTTGAGGAGTTTTCATCAGCAATCAGGCAAGTTTAATTGGTTTCTACAGCAATTCAATTTGCGAGAACGTCGTTCCAATTACGCGGAAAAGCTTTATTTTCCAGTTTTTCTCAAAAAGCTTGTTGGTGAATTTTCATTGTGTACGTTGTGAAATATGCATGGAATAGGATGTTTGTCCTGATGCAGGCGAAAATAACGTTTCGACGCAGTAGCCGTCGAGATTTAATGGTTCTCCATTCTGGTGTAACCCCCGTCGTGGAGGGGCTTCATTGAGCGGCTCCCGGGCTCAGGCATCTATTTTTAGGGGTCTGAGCCAGCCACCCCCGAGAGGGAAAGGGAAAGGCAGGGGAGGATCACGCCCAAACCACCCTCCGGCTCAACGCGGGATTCAACGCAAAATTGACTGAAATTCTACGAACCATCTTGTTTATACCATTTTTTGGGCTGTTGTCGTAGAAACGACAAAATTGGAATACAACTGCGTAATTCTCATTACTGCGTGAGTATTTTTTTTATTGTTTGATTTTAGTTTAGCGTTGTCGCAGTACGGAGAATAGGTAGGTAATTAAAACAAGAGTAGGAGTTAAAAGGGAAGGTGACTTCAGTGTTTGATTACAATGTCTAATTAAGCGAGAAAAGTGAGATATACGAGTAACTTTTAATTGGCAGAGAAAAAATTTGGTTGTAATAACAGAGCATAGGCGTGGCGACATGAAAGTTGAAATTGCGTAGTTATAGATCGAAACTGCAAATAGAAAATTACGTTGAAGATTTATAGTACTACCTACCAGGTGAAGAGACGCGAGAGGGTTCAATTCCGTCAAATTTACTTTTAGAATGAGTAAATGGAACGAGTACTGATAGATCTAATGCCTCGACCGTTTGAATGAACTCTTAGAATAAAGCGAAGTACTAATGTTTTTATCATTGCACTAGAAATCTTGAACCGGCGCTGGTTGGTTTCTCATTTCTACTGAGACTCATTTTGGGTAAAGTATTATAAAAAAGCATTTGAGTTTCGAATTCATAAGTGTTGCGTTTTTGAAGGTAGCTGTTATTATTTTTTCTACTAACTTTCCAACTCCAAACTGAATGTAGTCGGCCTCGATTTTGCAATTGGAATCGAATAAGGAAACCAGATGGAAAAAAAATAAGCTAGTACAAAATTTACGTTTGCTTTGAAATGCTTTAATTTGGCAAATAAATAGTGTTTCAAATCGTGGCGACTATTATACCTTTTCATGTCACACTTGGTAATATTCTTAATCATAGCTTATTCATGCTTCAAAATACTGATTAGTCACAGAGCTTTTAGATGTTATCCATAGGTCGACTTTAGCCAATTGTGTGCATTTATAACCGTCTAAATACTTATTATGTTTAACTCTTATTATGTTTCTTAAAAAAAAAACACATTATTTTAGTAATTTTCATGGTAATAAAAATTACCAAAAATTTACTCACTAAACTAAGATTCTTTGGTAGACTCTTTACAGAATACCTATTGATCGTCATAAGTCATAATATGCAGAATACCATTCAAATAGAGCGACTCTAATGCTTGATTAATAAATAGTATTAGTTGAATAACGTACTTAAATCGTGTTAACTTTATTTTACGTGTCTGCGGCCTTAAAATGGGTGCTTTCTGACCGCTAGCAGTCTGAAAACTTCTTTCTGGCCACAGCGGCACAAAATTTCATTATGTACGTTGAATAAAGCAAGGTTAGTGCCTTAAGGTTGTTTCCAAGGCTTTTTAACCTGATTTTTTAAACCTGGCTTTTAGTGACTCTATACATTCACAAAAAGAGCGTTATATATAATTTCGGTTTTTTTATATCAAACGGAACCGATGTAAAAAATCTGGTTTAAACCTGGTTTTCGACTAGTTTAATCCGATTTAAAACCGGTTTCCACAAGCAAGCCTGGTTAGAAACCCAAGTTAGAAACCTATATTTTTGGGTAATAAAATATCTCCAATATGGCCAGATTGTTTCTCTTGTAAAGAAGCAGGAGAAAGAAATCGACCGTAGGATTGATAATGCTTGGAAAAGATCCTGGTCCTTAAAACAGTTCTAAAAGGGAGATCTTCCCCTTTCGCGGAAACGCAAACTCATCGACATTTGTATCCTTCCCGTCCTAACTTACGGCGCCCAAACATGGTCTTTGATGGAGCACTTCAAGTCCAAACTCAAGGTTTACCAAACAGCGATGGAACGCAGTATTCTTGGAATAAAACGAACAGACCGAGTCAGAAACACCATACTGCGTTCCAAAACTGGTATTACCGACGTGGGGAAGAAGACCGCTAAACTTAAGTGGGATTGGGCTGGCCATGTCTGTCGAATGTGCCCTAATGGGTGGGCAAAGAAAGTCATCTATCCATTGGATACCTCATGACGGGTTCATACGCCGAGGTAGACCAAGAAAGCGATGGCGTGACGACCTTGATGCCTTCTTAAAGAATTGGGAAGAGGTTACAAAAGATCGTGACAAATGGAAAGCCGCGGGGGAGGCCTTTGCCTGGCAGTGGGATCTAGTAGAATCAGATTTGAATATGTCTTGCTTGATGTTTGTATCATTGTAATATATTTTTGTCATGACAATGTTAAAAATTATAGTAATATAAATTGTACATCAAGTAAGTAGTATATAGCGAGTTTCTAATTTGTTTTTGTTTACGAACCTCGTGCCAACACGGCCATTGTGCTCGTAATTGAGTGGTTTGTTTACCTGTAACAGAGAAAAACACTTTAATTTAAAACCTATTTAAGAAAAACATGTAAAACATTCTACGATAAGGTGGAAATAACATTTTTATACTTGTCGTTGTGAAACTAAAAAAGAGAGGAAGAGTATTACATACATACATACAATTAACAGCACGCCTCTTTCCCGTCGGGGTAGGCAGAGACCAAAGCCCTCCCCCTGCTACGATCTGGACATACTTGCCTCGTTTCCTCTACTTTCATCAACCCTTATACATACTCGTCGATTTAGGGTACTGTTAGAAAATCCTAAATTTAATTATGGAAAGTTCGCCCAACCCTTCCAACGTTTCCATTCAATCTCGCCTGGTAAAATGTATTGGGATTCTTTAAAATATAAATGATCGCAATTTTTTTCCATTTTCCTAATAGAGCAGGCTCCAATGAGATGTTCGTTTGCAAAAATTGCGGACCGCGAATTGTTTTGTGATTTGTATACCTGAGACCCTGGACTTTATAAAAAGCCATGTTGCCCCGCGGTTGAACGGTCCGTCTGTTTGTCTGTCTGTCCGATTTTTAAAGGCTTGTATCTTTTGAACCGTAATAGCTAGCTGGTTCAAACTTTCACATAATATGCTTTATTATGGTGGCTATCTTAGCAAATAAAAAAAAACATGAAATATGGGGGTGTCCCCATACAAAAAAATATTACAATAAATTTTTTGGCGTTTTTTGTTTTAGCTCTATCGTTGAGACGGTAACATATACTCATGTGAAAGTTGGTACGATTATAGTGCATAAGCTATAGTATAACAATAAATAATCAAAACTGATCAAGTGTGAGTTGGACTCTACAAAATTTGGCACAGTAGTAATTGTTTCGACCTATGTCCTATGGGAAAAGTTGATCAGTTTCATGGCTATATTCACATCTTTCAGGCTTCATAGACCCTTTTTGTTAAATGATAAAGTGCTCGCACAATTAATTTAGTATTCAAGTGTGTATTACAATTATACATTTGCCATAGGACGTAGGTCTAAACAATTACTACTGTGCCAAAGTTTGGTGAGTAAAACTCACACTTGACCAGTTTTGATTATTTGTTGTTATATTATAGCTCATGAACTACAATCGCACTAACTTTCACTGGAGTATTTACAACTGCTTCAACGATAGAGCTTAAACAAAAAATGGCAAAAAAAAACACGTTTTTGTATGGGATCCCCCTATTTTTTTATTTTTAATTGTTTTTGTTATTTGCTAAGATGTCCACCATAATTATACATATTATGTGAAAATTTGAACCAGCTAGCTATTACGGTTCAAAAGATACAAGCCTTTAAAAATCGGACAGACAGACAAGCAGACGGACCGTTCAACCGCGGGGCAACATGGCTTTTTATAAAGTCGGGGGTCTCAGGTAGACAAATCACAAAAAATTTCGCGGTGCGCTATTTTTGCAAACGAAATATCCTTCAGAGCCCGCTCTATAAGCTATTTCTAGTATATTTTTTCTTATCGCTTCTTTTTTGACTTTGTCGCCACTTTGTTTGTGAAGCGATTGTAGTTTAAACTGACAGAAGAATATCCTAATATAATATAAATAAAATAATACGACTTGTGACTACCTTACTGTCCGTGTTCTTAACATTAAGAGCACTTTTAGTAAAAAAAAAACTGAACAACTATTCTATAGAAAATAATAGGTTAATTTAGCCCACGTAACTATAATGAATCATCCTCTACTTCCAGAGACAATAGGTGTAATGATGCTTTGTTCGACCAAAACCAATAATGCTCTATTCCTCGACAGGCCGTACAATTATACGCTATGAATAATAATTGATACCTTCCAAAACGGTGTAGTTAGTAGCTTACTTTCTATAGAAAGACGTCTATGTTTCTGATAATTATACGTGCATCATTTACAGGTATATTTCTTTAATGTAGTTAGACCCGCGATTAGGGGTTCGAAAGTTAACGAAAATTTTGGACCTCAGGACAAATTTCGTATTGGCACATAACTTTTTTAGTTTAAGACCATGCCAGTGAATGATACATTGATTAATTTATATTTTACAATAACAAGGTAAAAGATAAATTAATATTCTATTTAAGGCAAGCAATCACAGCATGCACATTTGAAGATGTCACCGGAAAATGTTAAGTTGTACTATGATAGTTACTTATTTATTAGTTATGATTACGTTAGAACTAGCCTGATAAGTAGCAGAAAGGCTGTTGATTGTTTATTTTTCAAAAGTGCCATCAACCAAAATTACCTTTTTGCCATTTAAAGTCACAAGGACATAAACAAGGTGAGTGTGAAACTGTGAAATAATTAATTTAGGTCTGTTAAGTTGGTGGCTGCTAACCTCGACAAGAGGAGCGGTCACGATTGTTACTAGTGGAACTCGGATTGTAGGTAGTTGGTAAAATATAGCGTGTTACCTGTGATAGCAGGATGGAGCGATACTTGAGCTGTAGAATTGACAAAGGTACGCATAGCTGTATCCAGTAGCAGTAGCACACCCCGGATACTACATACAACGAGCGCGAATTTAAAATTTAAAATTGGAAAGTCGCGTAGGCCCGTATCATCATAACATCCCACGAGAACGTCCACTACAGGACAGGGAGCTCCCTCCAGAATTCTAGCTTTAGCTGAGAAAAATGTGGAGGGGAAGTACCATAGTCACCTCGCTTTAGCGTTACGGCTGGCACCATGGACCGTGGTTGTAGGTGACCGCAGTAAGTAAGATGTAAGATACAAAGGAGGATGCTGCTGCCCATCCTCCAGTTAACCCTGTGGTCCTGTGTGGTGCCGGTAAAGAATAGTACCAACCCATACATACCCGTGGGTGTACAAAAGAGAAAAACAAGAAGGACCACGAGAATCTCGCTGGCGGATGCGCGCGGGGGGGCGGAGTGTCCGTTCTGTATGATAGTACTATTACTTCATTCTGTGCATCTAGATAAACGCTCTTCATTCACTCATTATTCATTTATTCAATCACTCACTTATATTTTGGATGAATTGGTGCGTTCATTTGAAAATCTCTACTCGATAACTTTCTTGTACGGTTGTCGAACTTACACATTACGAGAGAGTACGGACCTTTGCATACTAATGTAGTTCCGATGAAAAATCGGATCAGCCTGGCAGACTTTACGGTTTGCAAACACGCGAACCTTGCTTTTGGGCCGGCAGATTATATCCAGAAATAAACGAACTCGCAAGGCCTAATCTTGAAGAAGGTATTCGCCTACGTCACGTACAGTGTGTGAGGCACCTTAATTATAGCAGTGGCAATTTAAATTCTGCTATTACAGTGAAATAAAGGAGGGTAATAGATGGTTTATAGTATAATGCCGGTATTTCACTGGGACACCATGGTAGCGCAACCAGTCGCCTCTAAAAACAAAATGTATACAGCTCTATAGACAGTTACTCACCTGGTGTCCGTTTGGTTGCGCAACCAATTTGGCGGCGCAAACAGCTCGGATGCTGGTCACGCTACCACTCCCAGTGAAATATAGCCCTTAATACTGTGGCCGCAGGGTGTAGCGACTCTGGTGTCTTTACTGGTGTCTAGTTACGGACACCAGTGGCGCAACCAATCGCGCCACCGTGGTGTCCCAGTGAAATATCGGCCTAAAGCATTTCGCTTCCTGGTCGTGGTCTTTTCACGTCTCATAATAACTTACATTACTGTATGGGATAGGTCAAAAACTTAAAGGTTATGATCAATCAACGATACCAAACAACTTTCTCCAAGAATAATATCAATATCAGACTTAAATGAAAAATATATCATTTTCAAAGATAGGTTTCTAGGATTGCAATTGATTTACTAATCATGCATATGATTTACTAATCTAATCATAATTTTTTGCCTATAAGTCTCCTTTGATATTCTTCATACAATATCTAGTATCTTTTTTAAACAGTTGACTACAGGTCAGTCATGAAAGTCATCACTATAACTTGACTATAACCTTAATTTTTGAGTAAAAAATAATTTTAAAAAATGTCCCTGGTTTCTGAGTTCATAGCGTGGCACTTTTGTGGCTGATGCTAGATTTCTTACCATATAACTACGACCGTTGGTACTTACACTCAACAGCACGTCAGTAGAACCACTTTTGAACCTTATGGCGTGGTAATAGAGTTGAAATAGTTTCTACCGAAGTGCGGTTGAACGTACGTCTTTATAACGAGAACAAAGCTTATCCCCCGTCACTATAAAATAAAGTAACCTTTGAATATTTTCAGACAGACCAAAAGGCCTCCGTTCTCCATCTCAAGACATCAACGCTGATGGAAACTGAACAATAGCTCACGAACAGCATTGTTTCATTATTTAGGTGAAGGTGCGTTGGATATAAGAACATTTGCCATTGTTTTATGACAAAGATTCTATCCAATGTGTGAGTGATTGCCTTAATGCAATGAGCGATAGAAAACATGACAGAAAAACTACGAGTACGTGTGATTTGCAAAGAGAACGGTTAATTTCTTGCTTTAAGTTATGGAATTTTTAATCATAGGTTAAAGAAGTAGACTAGTAGAAAGAATGGCGCTCTAATCTAATCTTCCAAGATAACCACATATTAGGTCTTTACCTATGAAATTGCCGTTTTGTATGGCGAATTTTAGGTAAACTCAATTTTCAGTACTAACATTTTTGCATTTTTCTTAGGAATTATAAATCCAACTATTTTAATTTTTTTAAGCATTATTGGGAAGACATTAAGCTAACAGAAGCTTAAATTTAATTTTCGAAAAATATTATCTGTAAAAAAATATAACGAATCTAATGATGAAATCGGACGACATTTAAGACGAACAATTTTTAAACCTTTAATTTTATATATCAAACTAAAAATAAAAACTTTATTTTATGCGTAAATTGATAACCTTGAAGTCAACTTTCAAATATAAATCAAATGAAAAAAATAGCATAAGAATTATAGGAATTATGATCTCATTAATCTGTAAGAAAATATCGGCAATTTCATAGGTAAAGACCTATTATTAGTAAATGTATCTCCGCTAAGTTCTACCTCTATTTATTGGCCCTTTAGGATTTAATTTTAAATGGTTTGCACTTGTTTCACTCTGCAATATGACATAACTTTTATATAGTTGGGGAATTATTCCCTAAAAAAACAGGATAACTGATGAAAATTATGAATATGTATGTTTAACTTTCAAACTGGCTTATCTGTAAGATAAAAATATAGGAAAGGCAGGCGAGCACATTCGTCTTATATATTATATAAAACTAGTATATTATATAAAATAAAATAACGCCTTACAATGTAGCATAGTTTTCGTAGGCGGCCGAAGGGATAATAAATACTGAAAATGTGAATCTGAATAAGGAACAAAGGTCAAAATAAATACTGAAAATGTCTTAAGGTATTTTGTACGGGAGGTCATTTCATTTTCTCGTTTTTCTACCTGTAGTATTTCTGGGAATATATGGTTCAGTTGCATTTCCGGATTCACATCTTTTATAGTATTGTTACAAGTTGTATAAGCAACACTTCTACATAATTTCAACACTTCTACATAATTCCAAGCTATCAGCCAGCATAAGAGTTTTATTATGTAGCTAGATGATACGAGCGAAACACAAACAAGCATCGGACCAGATGTTTGTAGGAGGCGTGATCTGATCACCGCATTCCAGGATGTTTTGTGGATCAAACTGAGATGATACATAAACATCCCCTTCTGAATGCGAGTAGCGTGTTGTGGTTACTTGTGGTTTACGAGTACATGCAGGAAAACAAACATGTATTATGTGAACGGGAAATACACATTTTACTTTAAATTTTAGTACAGGCAAGAGCGGGTCAAACGTAAAAACGTAGCATGACAGACTAACCTCCTACGGCTATAGATATATAATAGGAGCGGTATATATAAAGTCCAAAGAAGTGTCAAGCTTGATGTGCTCTTGACTGTACATATCTGGGCGACCGAGCGTTCGAAAACACACGGAGAACATTAACTTTCGTAAGAATAAGGCAGATATATTGATTTCATATTATATATTGCAGTGCATAGGATAAAAAACATGTAGGTACTCGTACTTATACAGAAAACTACATGGAACAAACAAATCTTATACATTTTTTATCGACTAAGTATTAATCAAAAGTCTCAAAAGATTATCTTGTCTCAAGATTTACATTAAGAACTGCGTGTAATCGCAGCATAAAAATCTCTATTAACACAAAATATAACACCCAACTGCTAGAAAAGACTGTAGGCACAATCAACTTGCTCGGTCTATAGTCAACAATCTAAACCGGTCTCGCGATACAAATATTTCTATGGGCGTCTGTGTCTCACTGTACACGGTTTAGGGCGCGTTTGCATTGGTCGATTAATCTTATCATATGTGGGTTTTTAGATCGATGACCGACCTCACAAACCTTGAAGTCAGAGTAGCTGAGCCGCTAAGGGTAATACTAATAATTCCGTAATACCAGTAACTCGGTCGACATAGCGCATGCAAATCGCAAAATTCGCCGTTTACAAACGGCCGGCATATTGTATACGTTCGGCAAACTGTAAAACGGCATCGGCAGATTGTAAACGTGGTTAGATCAGTACTGGTGCATTTTAGGTTTTATTTACGAGTATGTTGGGTTAGGTTATCTTACCACCACAAAGAATTACGCGTCGTTATGTAAAATGCCGAGGCATTATGTCAAATGACGAATTAAAAAAAATCTCGGCATTTTGTAAAATGCCAAGGCATTATGTGACGCGGCGAATCATACAATTTGCCTGCGACAAAGTTGTTTCGCCACAATGAACAATGTGAATATACTCATAGGAACAAGGCCAAACTACATTTTTTTTCTACTTTCCACAAACTGCATGACGTGATAGCAATATTTAGTCTTTCAAGGTATATTGTAACGAGACCTCCTGAACAGCACCGGCCCATAAACATTTTCGACTAGAAAAAATAAAGATCTTTATCGAATAGTTCTGCAATCCCATAAAAAAACGAATATGGGCCTTATTTCTGGCATGCGTTTCAGGGTTCCTCCTGATACAGCTTACAAAGCAATAGAAATAAGCCCGCAAGGAGGTCTAGCTACATAACGAGATGTATTCATAAATAAATGCATGTAAATACAGAACATGTACAAGGTTAGTGCACTTGTCTATGTCGCCGTACGGTCAACTGCACGTCAGTGGAAACATTTGCAACTCTATTACCAAGCCGTCTAAAGTGTGTCTACTGTCGTGCTGCTGGGTGTACGTAGAATGACACTATGATTAGAATGTGGGCAGTAAAAACTCAACGCATCACGTGGGTGGTGCGTCTTAGCTGACTTCAATTACGTTTTTATGACATGTTTGTTGTAAGCTATTGAGAAAATTGTATTTTTTTTTCTTTAACCACATAGTAAGTTATTATAAGTATAGGCTTTTTTGTCTACAAAATTCAGAGTTACATTATTATTTGTAAGTAGATTAGTAGTATTGTTGATGTTTGATATATTTATTTGACTCAAAGAATATTGGTACAATATTATTTTAGCATATTTGAAAACATTTTAAGTATATATTTTTTATATTATGAAAAGAGAACTATATAATCTAAAAGTATTAGATTTGTTTCAAGAGTAAATTTTTTTATGATGTGAAGCCAGGACGCTTAAGTGAAGGAGGTAATAGAAATGTCCCAAAGTAAAAAGACATTTTTTTGTCTGCGTTACAATTTTCACTCTCAAAATAGACACTGACGGATGCAGTACCTAATTATTTATCGCGTTTCGGCCAATAAGTAAATGTTCTTTAGGAAAAGTCCAGTTTGATGGACCAGTTGCATAAACAGCTGGACAAACAGACCACTTGAAACACTAGAAGACGAGTACAATTAGAAACAGTCAGACAAGCCAATTTGCGTCGTGCTAGATACTGTATGTGTGTATGTAAGTCAGCTATGACGCGAGTCCAGTGCGACTACAGCATTGACAAAGTGCATTGCTCCCTAGACTAGTTTATACGAGCACCTAGATAACCTAGTCATGGAATATAATAACTGCAAACAAGGCTATTACCATCATTATAATGTACTGTTACATTTACATACATACATACATAACATCACGCCTTGTTCCCGTCGGGGTAGGCAGAGACCACAGTTCTCCACCTGCTACGATCTTGACATACTTCCCTTGCTTCCTGAACCTTCATCAATCCTTTCAAACATGCTCGTCGGTTTAGGGTACTTTTAACCTGGCCTTTGTTACATTTTACAGAAACAAATAAGATGTAAGTATGCTCGCTCAATCAACTAGACCGAACTACTTCTCCAATCCTACACTATTAAACGAGCAATATTGTGATCGGTTTCTCTTCTTCAATAAAATTTACTACACGGGGGTTTTCGGGGACGTAAAATCGATCTTGCTAGGTCTCGTGTCTGGGAAAATTCATTTTTCCCGTTTTTTTGTTTATTTCTTTGGAAAGAGAAAATAGCGCGTTTCAGAAACCTACAGGGCCATCTGTTGGTGAGTAGCATAGAATGCTCACTCGGTGATATTTTAATGTTAAAGGTCTTATAATAATATTTTTTTTATTGTTATTGATACTATTTTTTATTTATGTTCTAAGAGTTTATAAGGACCTATTATTTTAATTGTTACAACCCCGTAAATCACCCGTAAACTGTAGATTTTCTCATTTGTTTTTGTGTCAGAGTTGAACTAACTAGGTACCACTTCCGCAGGAAGAAGCAACTATTGGTTAAGCCTGACGTGCCTTCCGAAGCAAGGCATCCTCTTACTTTCTTACGTAATTTATCCTGCAATTTCCTACCCAACAGGAGAACATTATGTTACTGTTACATTGTGGGTTTTTTCTTGTCGCTTCTTTTTTATTCATGGCGCCATGCGCCACTTTGTTTATGAGGCGATGTAGTTTAACTGCAATTTAGGGTCACAGTCCACGTACGCCGCACGATAGCGACCTAGCGATATTAATTACTAGCTTTCATCTTGCATGCATCCTACCATTGATCTATTGGACTGTTTACTGAAAAAAAAAAGTCCATAGATTGTTAGGTCACTGTTTTATAGTTTGAAAGAGTAATTAAAGAATAATGACAAAAAAAAGTGTCGTCGTAGTCTGGCTGGAAAATGTCTCCGACCATCGTGTCGAAGGATACCAGCTGAACACATAAAAAAAAAGAATATCGATTGAATGGACAGAACTAAAATGCAAACGAAATTTGTATGTAGCTGGCATGCATTCCATAAAAGTCGCATCTGCTGATTAAGTGATTAAAGAATATCTTAATATGAAAAAACTATAGTTTTGATTATCCAGGCATGTGTCATGAATGGAAATGTCGTTACGTTACGTTGACATCCCTTGCATTCTGATTGAAATCACCAAAGGTAGTTTAAACCTGAGAGTAGGTGACTATTGGGAATTGAACTTCACCATTTTCCGCCAAAATCTCGCCGCACTCGCTTATTGCCGAAAATGGTGATTTACAATCCCCAAAAGTCACAAACTTACCGGAGCTTAGTAGAATTTAGCAATCGCAAAAAGTACCAAAAGGTGCGACTCCCATGACTGCGATCTCGAAAGGTACTATATTATACCTTTCAGCACCTCACGAGAAATTCAATTGTTATGGCGAAATAGCAGACTATTATTGAAACGGAAGATGAACCGCTGTATTTTGTAGCAAACATTAATTTAAATACTTGCACCATTACTATTTTTTATCATTCTTAATTTAGCATTTGTAAATAATAGTACAACATGAAGTTTGAAAAACAAACAATAAGTTTAGAGGTTGAAAAAATTTGTCCGGATCTAAACAGTAAAAAGATACGTCATGGAAAACTTTTACCAAATACAATCAGGTCAATAATTTGCGGTCCTTCCAACTGCGGAAAGACAAATTTAATGATTGGTTTACTTCTACATAAAAATGGACTGCGCTATCGAAATGTTTATGTTTACTCTAAGACCCTTCATCAGCCAAAGTACAATTTCTTAGAAAATGTTTTAAGACTCGTACCTGGGGTATCATTTGCTAAATATCGCGAAAATGAGGAAGTCATTAGTCCGCAAGATGCTAAATGTGATTCAATAATAATTTTCGATGATGTATCCTGTGAAAATCAAAATAATATTCGAGATTACTTTGCTATGGGCCGGCATAAAAACATAGACAGTTTTTATTTAAATCAAACATACAGTAAAGTACCAAAACAACTTATTAGAGACAATGCAAATTTAATTGTTCTTTTTAAACAAGATGATACGAATATGAGACATGTGTATGATGAGCACGTCACTACTGATATGTCATGGTCTCAGTTTCGAGATATGTGCGCAAAAATATGGACAGAACCTTATAGTTACTTGGTTATCAATAAAGATTGTAATAAAAATAATGGTTGCTACAGAAAGAAGTTCGACACTTTTGTTGTCTTATAAATAGAAAATATTATTGAAATATAATCATTTACAACTTGTTTGTCTCAAAAGCAATATCTATAGTTATAATGGATGAAACACTTAAACGAAAAATTGTAGATGCAGCAGCAGCAATTAAAAAAAAAGTTAAAAAAATGAGAGAAATAGAAAACGAGAGTGAAAAGGCTTTAGAAACAGTGTTCAAACCAATTACAGACCCATTAAATAAAATTGTTAAGTCCAAAAGTAGAAAATTTAATCCTCCCAAAACAGCAAAAAACTCAAGTACTGAATCTGATGTAGAAAGTGATTCATATCCTGATAACTCTTATGATTCTTTAAATGAAACAATACAAAATGATAACTTTAATGAGAGTGATGAAAACTCATGTGATGAATCTAATGAAAATGGGAGTGATAATGAACGTGTTAAAGAAAATGATTCGTCTGATGACTCATTTAAGACAGTGGTCTCGAGAGAACCTGAAGGAAATACATCTAGCTGGTCATGGTCTTCTACAGTTTTGCGAGATATTCCTTTTGGAATAAGACATGATAATGGAAAGCTGAAGATGGGTTCAGCTGATGTTCTTTTGAATAATAATGAAAATGTAATTACAGTAGCTGGAAAAAACTATAAATTAACGCCAGGACTAAATGAACTACTACGTAAGAGGAAATTTGACTTACATGTAGTCACAAAAGAAGATGCTTTAAATTATAAAAATATGCTTTTAGATACAAACGCACATAGGCAAGGATTTGATCCATCAAAACCAATAAAAAGTAATAAAGGACAAAAGTACATGGAAGTGATTCGTCCGTTATTTAAAGCGGTACAACACTATTCAGAAAATGCAAAATATAACGTTAAAGGACAAGGTTTACCTACTATAAAACAATGGAAACCAAATGTAGATTATGTTTATTGGGACGATCCAAACGAACTAGTGGAAAGATTAAAGCTATTAATAGCTTCTCAAGAAGCAGGTAACAACGGGCATAATAACGAAATAATATCTATCATAGAAGAGTTGAGAGAAAGTGGGATAATAAATCAATAAATAACAAAACTACACCATTTATTTGTCATTCGCATTAATCAAGCTCTGCAAATCGGTAGTCAGAATGAATATTGATAAATTTGGTCATCATGTGCACAAAAGATTACGATTTTCTGATGTCTTCGAAATTGCGGAAAGATGTCTTTCTCTAACAGAAGGAGGTGTTTTTGATTTGCAACAAAAACAGTTAAGGGGTTTAAGGAAACCGATTTCAAATGACGAAGCTGTGAATAAAGAATATATTGACGCACTTTTACGCAATTTTTGTTCTAAAGAAGATGTTGAAATATTAGCTTTAAGGATTATAAATAAAGAATTGTTAAAATTTAGGGATCAGTTGTACTTCGAATTTGAGGTAAAAAAGGAGACGCATAGAGCAATAAAAAATGATAAAACGAGCAATAGTTGATGAAATTCATAAAGCAGCAAGAAAAAACTTTTTAAGAAGAAATGTGTTATTGAAAGGGATAGACGATTTGTGGCAAGCAGATTTGATTGACTTAAGAAATTTAAAACAGTATAATAAAGGGTACAGTTATATATTAGCGATAATAGACTGTTTTTCGAAATATGTATGGACAACACCACTTAAGACAAAAAGCAAAATTGAAGTTACACTCGCATTTAAAGATATCTTTGAGAAATCATCCCGACACCCAAAAAATTTACAAACAGATATGGGTACTGAATTTTATAACGACAATTTTACTAAATTGATGAAATTTTTAAATATCAATCACTATTCATCATATTCGGTTAAAAAAGCGTCGATTATTGAGAGGTTGATTAGAACTCTCAAAACTAAACTATTTAAGATTTTTAGTTACAATGGGAGCTATAAATGGATAGAACAAACTCTTAGTAATGTTGTTAAAGAATACAACAATACCAAGCATCGAGTAACAGAATTTAAACCAATCGATGTTGATCATAATAATGAAAGCATTGTAAAAAGAAACATTCAAAAAAAGCGTATAATTCTAAAATCAAAAAAAGCAAAACTGAAACCTAATGATTTCGTTAGAATCAGCAAGCATAAAAGTGATTTTGCAAAAGGTTATACGCCCAATTGGTCGACAGAAGTGTTTCAAATCGAAAAAACGAACAATACTAAGCCTATAACTTACATTTTAAAGGATCAAAGGAACCAACCTGTATTGGGTTGTTTTTACGAACAAGAACTTCAGAAAACAAAACATCCTAATGTGTACTTAATTGAAAGGATTTTAAAGAAAAAAGGAAATAAATTACTTGTTAAATGGCTAGGTTTTGATGATACCGAAAATAGCTGGATCGATAAAAAGGCAGTTCTATGAATGAAGAAATCATTTTGCTAATGGTCATGCAAGGCAAAGGACTTATAAATAATCTTATTAATAACCTACCTGTTGAGTTGCACTTACCTGGTTATAATTATTGCGGGCCAGGAACCAAACTAAAGAAACGATTACTGCGGGGAGATAAGGGCGTCAATGAACTTGACGAAGCCTGTAAGCAACACGATATAGCTTACTCAAATTACTCTGACCTAAACAACCGGCACAAGGCTGATTTACAATTGATGGACATGGCACAAAGAAGACTCCAATCAAAAAGTGCTGGAAAAGGAGAAAAACTGGCATCTTGGCTAGTTAGCAAGGTCATGAAGGCAAAAGTTAAGTCTGGTGCTGGAATGAAGAACTTTAGGTGTATTGTTTCAAAAATTCGCCAACAACTCAAGAAGATAAAACCGTGCAGTAAAAAAAATGCAATTCAAGTCGCGTACACTGCAGCAAAAAAATTTCTAGCAAAAAATAAAGTTCAGCTACCTCGTGTAATACCGCTTCCCAAAACAGGAGGAATTTTACCTTTGATTCCAATATTTGCGGGATTGTCTGCGTTAGGCACTTTAGCTGGAGGTGCAGCTGGAATTGCGAAAACTATGAATGACTACAAGGCAGCTCAGCAAAACCTGCAAGAATCTCATCGTCATAATAGAGCCATGGAATCTTTAGCGGTTGGCAAAGGTTTATATATTAAACCATACAAAAAGGGAAAAGGATTGTTTATAAAAAAGTCAAAAAACTAAAGCAAAGGCTGCCTAATCGTGCTCTCACCAATATTGATATATTATACCACTCTGCTGATATTCCATATTTTAGAGGAGTGTATATGAGAGATAGATTGCCAAAGAAACCCAAACAATTGGAGTGTGGTATAGTAAACCTAGATCACTCTTATAATCGAGGAACGCATTGGGTAGCCTATGTAAAAAACAAAGACTATTGCGAGTATTTTGATAGCTATGGTGACCTAAAACCTCCTATTGAATTAATTCATTATCTCAACACAAAAAGTATTAATTATAATTATAATAAATACCAGGAGTTTAATACTATAAATTGTGGACACTTATGTTTAAAATATTTAAGAGATTTCTGGAATAAACGCGTATAAAAGACTGTTCATGAGATTTTGTTTTATCATTTGCAAAATGTCTCTCACACTATCCATAACAGGAAATAAGTCTGCTATAAACACTAACTATTTCCCCTCTTTACAACTGGAAGGTGAATACGAATGTGCTTTACTGTACCTCTCAACTTTCAACTCTATTCCAAATATAGATAGCGAAAATAATAAATTTTACTACGGCGATAAAGAATTTATTGAATTACCTGAAGGAGCATATGAGTTTCAAGATATTAGTGATTATTTGAAAAAGAATATCCAAGGAGCAGTTTGTAAATTATATTGTAACAATAATACTTTAAAAACATCCATTTACTGTACAAAAGATATACACTTTGAAAAAGAAAACTCTCTTGGAAAGCTGTTGGGGTTTGATAAACAAACACTTCGTGCAGGTATATTACACGAATCACAGTTCCCTGTAAACATTTTATCAACAACTGTGATACGGATCGAATGTGATATAGTGAGCGGCTCATTTATTAACGGAAATTCAAGTCATATATTACATGAATTTGCTCCTAATGTGCCACCAGGATATAGAATCATTGAGATACCAAGAAACGTGATTTACTTTCCTGTTAACCAAAATAATATTGCATCTATTAACATACGAATATTGGACGCTAATAATAGCTTAGTAAATTTAAGAGGTGAGGAAATTTTATTGTATTTACATCTGAAAAAAAGATGATTGACTACAATAATAAATGCAAACCTTCACAAGTAACAGAACAAAATTATAAGAGTAATAAAAACATGCTTCAACAACAATCAAGAATCAGTACAAATCCAGCTATCTGCAAAGAAGCACCAAAAAAATTAACTAAAGAAAATTTACACTTTCTTAAACTGATCGGATTATTGAAATAAAATGAGTATTTTAAACTTATCAAGTTCTCCTGTTTACGATAATACTATAGATAGCATCGAGTTTCATTCATATAAGCCGTACATCACAACCTTCAACAGAAATGATGAAATTCGTATACCCATCAACCAGCAGGACTTATACGTGTTGCCATCTGACAGCACGTTGTATTTGGAGGGTACCGTCAAAGTTGTGAAAAGAGAAAATCAAGAAGAAGTTAAAAGTATAAATTTTACAAACAATCCACTTTTGTACCTATTTCAAGACATTCGTTACGAACTCAACGGCGTAGAGATAGATAAAATTAAAAACGCAGGAATCACTACAACTATAAAATCCTTATTATCAATGAATATCAATGAATCACGAATGGCAAAAGCGTGGGGTTGGGATATTGATGGTACAAAAAATGTTCAGAATGGTAATTTTTCTGCATCAATTCCTCTACGCAACTTACTTGGTTTTGCCGAGGATTATAAAAAAGTTATTATAAATTGCAAGCATGAGCTTATTCTTTTAAGAAGTAATACTAATCTAAACGCTCTGAAACTGAATACAGGCGAAATTGTTAATGATATTATTATTCATAAAATAATATGGCGTGTGCCACATGTAAAAGTAGCAGATAAAGAAAGAATAAACTTTCTTCGGTTGTTAGAAAAAGATCGACCAATTCAAATAGCTTATAGAAATTGGGACTTGTACGAATATCCATTGCTGCCTCAAACTACAAAACACACTTGGTCTATTAAAACTTCATCTCAAATTGAAAAGCCTAGATATGTTGTCATAGGTTTACAGACTAACAGAAAAAATAACTCTGACGAGGACATGTCGAGGTTCGATCACTGTAATTTGCGGGACGTTAGAGTTTATCTTAATTCAAATTACTTTCCTTATGAAAATTTAAACACAGATTTTTCAGAAGACAGACTGGCTTTATTATATGAACAATATGCGAGATTTCAACAGTCTTATTACGGTCGTCGCATAGAACCCTTGTTGAGTGTTAAACAATTTAAAGAAGTTGCTCCTTTATTTGTCGTCGATTGCTCGCGTCAGTCGGATAACTTAAAAACTGGGCCGGTAGTAAATGTACGTGTTGAAATTGAAAGCAATTCTGCTATTCCTGATCAGACTTCAGCATACTGTCTCATTCTAAACGATTGTGTCGTAGAGTATAAGCCCTTAACAAGTCTAGTCCGAAAAATATCCTGAATAAAATGAACATTGACACTATTTTTGTTGACGTGCAAGGATTCAAGAATTCTAAAAACAACTTTATTATCAAAGAGTTTGCATTAGCTACTATGGAATATACTCAAGTCTTTTTGATTAAACCGCCCTATTCATATTCAAAATTGTCATACGAAGAAAAACGACAAGTATCCTGGATTGAGAAGAATAGAGGTATCTATTGGAAGGAAGGCCATATTGACTATCGTGAATTTGAAAGATTAATTAAACCAATCTTAAAAGATAAACGTATTTTAATAAAAGGACGAGAAAAGCAGCAATGGATAAGCAAATTAGCTGAAGAAAGTTTAACAATAATTGATCTTGGTGAGAATGGAATTCCAAATTTTGTAAATCTACATGAAAAATATTGTAAAAATAGTTTGAACTTCAATTGTTATTATCATAAAAAGCAATGTGCTTTAAAGAATGTAATTTGTCTAAAAACATGGTACTTTGATAATAGCATGTACCTTTTTTCATTGAATAAATAATTTTTTGTTAACTAACTGTTTTATTTACGACATTCTATTGTTTTATACTACTCAAAACAAAAAAAAGGGACAGCAGGTTTTTTGATATATCTTTAGAATGATAAAAGTAATAGAACTTTAATTGAAAAATTGCAATTAATGACAAATCAAAAAAACCTTCTGTATCTTATTTCGTTTTGAGTAGTAAATATTATTCCACTTAGAAAAAAATCAAAAAGAAATCACCTTTTATTATTCATTCAAGTTCCACAACATAAACCTAATACATTTAGTTTATTAGTTTTTTTCTAAGTGAAATAATAATTAATTATTTACCTACTGGGGAAGACAAAATGAAAAATCCTATAAGATTTTAACACAAGTATTTTTATTGAAATATAATTATTTTACAACTAAAAACTTAATTAACAAAGTTATTACTAAACAAAGATTTTGATATCTTATTAATCAAACACTCCGTTTGATCTAAAATTTGATCGACTGGGTCCTTGACGATGTACTGTGCGCTGAGCAGCGCGCCGTCCTCGCCGTCTGCGTCGGCGACCTGCTGCGCCGCGCCCGCGCTGTCGAACCCTCCGTCGCTGTTGCCGCCTTCGCACATGTCGTACACCTTGATTTTAATAAGTCGATATCCCCTTTTATCAGCCTTAGTCTTGACGTACGAAACGATTGCCTTGTCCTTTTTTAGTTTTTGTTGCAATTTTGTAGACTTTCCTTTCCTTTTTCGTTTCTGTTGTCCTTCTGAAACGGGTTTGTTGCGTAATTCAGGAAACTCTTGCTCGAAAGGTAATGCTGCTTCTTGAACATAATAAGGTTCCGAAACATTGAACATAGCGGCAGCCATTGTGATCTGTAAAAATAAGAAATACCTATAAAATACATGTGCACAAATATAATTATAACAATAAAATACGAATTATAAATAGTTCTTACTTTTTAATGTACGAGTAGTAATCGCGTGAATAGGGTTGATTTAAACGTCCGCCCCGTTTGTCTCTGCGTCCACAAGTAACTGTAAAATAAAAGTATATTTAAATAAATGCACTTCAAGATTTATGCACAACTAGTACGTTAGTTCTACAAGAATACTATAACAACATTGTAGTTTAGGTACTCACATCTCTGAGCTCCGAACGGTCGCCCAGCTCCCTGGAGACAAGGAACATGGTGTGGAGCGCAGCTTGCATCACTCTGTCGTTGAGGTCGTCGGCTCCGTACACAGTTTTTGCTAAAGTTCTGGCTTTAGCATGTCCTTTTATTTCACGTATCTGTTGCACTTCTATAGTAACACTAAATTTTGGATCCTCCTGTCTGGTAGAGCAGGAATTAACCGCGATGTAACTTGTTTTATGAGCGCTCATTGTTACTTAATCGAAGGCTAGAATGAAACTGAATAAAAATATATCGCGCTCGCGTCGCGTTTGTGTTGCGTCATCATAAGTGCAACGAACGAACAGCGCATGTCCACAACATGTTAGAACATGAAAACGCAAACTCGCATTTTTGCCTTCAATAATAAGGTACAGTCAAGAGCACATCAAGTGTGACACGTTGGACTTTGTGTTATGTTTATCTTAATCGCAATAGAGACTAAAGTCATGTGCAAGTGTCAAACTTGACCTGTCTTAATTTACAATAAAAGGTGTAAGTAGTACAAATAAAACTCAAAGTAGCTTTACGTAATATTAAATTTTATTTTTTAAAGTGCAACATAAAAACTTAAACCTAAATACCTTAAAAAATAAATAAAAATATGTTAAATTAAAGTAGAGTTATGACCCCATGAAAGAGTGGATATTTTATCCTTCAGAATTATTCGTTTATCATCTTTAAAAGACAGAGCTACTTTATTAAGCGATTGTGTAAAAACTTCATGCTTTAGTGATCTAAACATCATATTCTTTTTTCTTATTAGACAACTATTAAGCAATACAGTTTTGTAGTCCTCCAATTTGAGTCCTTTAATGACAGATTTCTTGGTTCCTTTAGCTTTTTTTATTACTTTGTTTTCAGTTCTTATGCAGTATAGTTTAGATCTAAGGCCTACAAATTCTATTAAAAGTTGACCTCCTAATTCATCTTTGAATAAACCTGGCACTTTTTTATTCTGCTGAGGAATATTATAGATATTATTTCCTATATAGTTACTTGTATCAAAATATTGAAGGAAATTAAGTTTCATATCTCTGTACACATCATAAGTGTTTATGGAATACAACAAACTATCGGTATCAGTATAGCAAAGTTTTAGTTTGGAACCGTAAAAAGGTTTCATCACAGAGTAATGAAAGTCATACATATGACTTTTAGATATTTCAAGGACTGAAAATCCTATATAAATTGGTTTATCAAGAGTTATAATTTCTGGTTTTAATTGGATAGCAACGAAGTTTTCTGAGAAAATTGTGGAGCTATGATAATTGGGCCTGGCAATGAGTTGTTCTGCTGTAAAATGTTTTTTTGTTTTGTTACTAGTATCAGTCCACTGATTTACTAATTTAACATTCAATCGTTTTTCCGTATCCTCTAAAGTTTTACCAAAAATGCTATTATTTAGCAATTTAAAAAAATCTTGTTCGAATTGAGACTTTGCTTTTTTTCGTAATTCAGTATTTAAGTCAATGTATTGTTTTAAATACGGACTTTGACTGAATTTTATCGCTCGATGAATTTTCTTCAATTTCATTCCATGTTTCAAACAGGTTTTCAAATGAATGTAATGTATGACATACTTGTACTTATCGTACAAGTTTGGAATTAATTTAGAATTTTTTGAACCCGGAGGAATAAACTTTTGAGGGCAGAAGGGTAAGTCGTTATGAATGTTATGTAATTTTTCAGGGTACTCTAAGTCTACTTCAAAAATGTATCCTGTGTCACTTTCATCAGAAATATTAAGAATGTCTGTACTTGTTAGTTCTATATTTTGTATTAATTCAAAGTTAGAATATGGCAAGTAACAGCACATTGCGAAACCGTATAAATTATTGCAATCAATGTATAATAAATAATTATCATCAGCAGAGGAGTCGTAGTCGGATAAATAATGATTATTAGCACGAGCGTATCTAGTAGAACACAAACAAACTCCCCCACGAATACCGCTTTGAATCATCCGAATCATTTCTAAGTCTTCTATTAACCCCAATTTTACCCCCGTTTTAAGTAACATACTATCGAAACTTAAAGAGGGGGCTGAAACATAAAACACGGGATCCAATCTATAATTTTGTTTGCAAGTGTACCTAAACTTTTCGAAAACATCACAAAGAAGTAAAACATCTGACTTTAAATATAAATCAGTATACTCGCCAAGATTTTGCAGATTAAAAGTTTGCCAAACACAGAGAGCATGTGCGTAATCAGCTTCTGAAACAGTCTCATTACTCATACTACTAAAGAAAAGATCACGAGGGGGCAGTTCAACTTCCTCGTATCGAGTCCAGGCACACATATATTCATATGGATAAATGCCTTTCCTTGTTAATAGCTCAAAATGGTTTCTGTTCGGAAAAAAGCGTGACAAGTGAAAAAAATCTTCTTTATTTAAACTCTCTGCTACTTTTTCTAAACTTGTGCCTAAAAATCTAAAAGAATCTACAAAACGAATCGGCATATATTCATTTTTTTTATTACCTATGGGAATAAATTTTGTGAAAGAAATGTAACTCTCTTTGGTTTTTGCTATTACATTGATATTACCAGGAGTTTCACCAAGTTCCCGAATAAACAAATGACTGTCATAAACCTGAAAGGTTGTGGAAAAATACAGGTAAAAATTTTGGAAGTTTAAACTGAATATTACAATAAGAATGTGCAGCGCCGCGATAGCAACCAGTTAAGTGGCAGTGATCTCGAACTTTATCGTCAAAAAGCAATTTATTACATAGGTAACAGTTTTTGGATGACAAAAAGTCATGCTGCTCTTTTTCAGTCATTGGTAACATTTTAATCTCATTTTGCAGTATCTTATGCACTCGCACTGCGTCGGTCTTTAGATTATCTAAGAACACTTGAACACAGTCAGGTCCACGATATGAAACATAACGATTCAAAGAGGAATCATAAGAGCAAACTAGATAGTAGCCAAATGCTGCTGGTATATGCTTTTGGATATTTTCGGTACAGTTAGAGGTTTCTTCATCTGTGTGTTGTTGTAACAGAGACTCAAAATCTGCGTAAATAACGAAAGGCATGTTCTGCATCCGCTCAAAATGGTTAAATTGGATTAAACAACCACTTTTAGGCAGAACTGTTTTGACTCCACCACAAATATGACTTGAAAGTTTACTTTTGTTAGCAAAGAACACCATGCAATCATCACAAAAAAAGATTTGTCCATGATGTTTTGTAACTTGATTCCTCATAAGCCTACTCAAATTGGTAATTAAACAATAATGTGAACGTAAACCATTCTCATAAAGCAATAAATTTATATGATGCTTTCTTTTGTGAATTGATTTATACCACGGGCCTACTATGGTAGTTTTATTTTTTAGACCGTAAACATTAACGCTTATGCTTGGATTATTTTTTTCAAAAACTTTAATATCTGAAAGGTTTACTGGAAAAGTCATGTCTTTCGTATTAAGAATGTTCTCGAAGTGAGGATAAGACGAAATTCTATGTTTATTATTTTTAGCTGGAAATAAAGCAGCAATAATACACCATAAGAAACAAAAGTTATCTCTATTTTGGATATTTATACATGCGCGTTTTGATTTTATATATTTTGGAAGTTCCATGAAACCTGATGCTCTCAATGGATTGTATTTGTTAATATTAATTTCCAAATATAAATTTCCTAAAAAACACCACCCACTTTCTCTTTCCTCAAATTCATCAACTTTAGTTGTGATCAAACTCACAACTTTATTATACAATTCATTGAAATCATATTGTTTCTGAATCACCCAGTTCCCGCTAGAAAATGATTTAATATCTCGTCTATCATCTGAAGGTAAAGAAAACTCTGCGAACAATTCAAAGTTAACTTTGATGCTATCATACGCTTCGCGCCGCGCCTCGACAAGTTGTTTGGCGGGTTTACGCAGGGAGCGCAAAAAAACCTCAGGTGGGCACTGGGTATGCGTTGCCTCGTCACTTGTACCTCTCACTCTATATGAGGCGATGCGGCTTCGAAATGCACTACTGACTTTCTCAATACCATCACATTCTTTGACTGCATTGTTATCTTTATGTACCTTACTTCGCAAATGAGAAGAAAAGGCTTTGCTTTTAATTGACATATCACATACTGTGCAATATATAGATTTATTTGCCATTATTATCAACTAAAAAAATCAGGTTTATTTTAAAAAAGTTAAGAGGAACTCAAGATTCAGATTAAGATTTGTTTTAAACTGAAGGTTGCTGGAAGTAGGTTAACCTATCGACTCTTTCATAAGGTAAAAAACTTGAAACTAAATTTTTATAAATCTTTATAAAATTTATTGAATTTTTTTATGAAATTATTATTAAAATTAAATTCAATTTTTAGCTCGATGCAAGGACCAATTCCGTGAAGAAGGATGATTACTTTTTGAGTTCTTTATCCGCGAAAAACCAACCTTCTTCACGGAATTGGTCTTTGCATCGAGCTAAAAATTGTCTTAAAATATACAACTCATTTGCGTCGTGGTGTGTTTGGAAAGCGAGGTGAAGAGAGGCCTTTTCGTAACGTTTCCGGGGGTCAATATTTTTAATGTCCGCCACGTTGTAGAGTTTAAGATCAATAAATATATCTCCAGCGAGCTGCGCGGTGCGTCGTACTACCCCGTCCGCTACGCGCTTAGCGTAGCTCGACCGCAGCCCGTTGTCGCGGTTGCGGTACCTCTCCTCGTCCTCGCTTTCACTGTCCAAAAGACGCCACGTTTCGGCGTGTTTTCTAGACGCTGCTGCTGAAGCCGTCGGTTTCTTCTTCGGCGCTGTCTTTTTCTTATTTCTGAAAATAAATTAAAAATATTAATCTGCAGTCTGCTTGATTTATGTAAGCGCGATTGGTTTTCATTTAAGTAGTACGATAGTTTCTATACGTTGGGAAAAACGCTATAAAAGTTATGTTAATAATCAGTCTTACAAATAGATAATAAATAAATCATGTCTAAAACTTTTTTCTAAACAAACAGAACATAATGCTCAAAATATATTTATTTACCTGACTAATGAAGAGACCCCGGGAGCGCCGTCGTCGTCGGACTCGACGGCGGCAGCAGCGGCAGTGCGGCTCTTCGGTAGCGCCTTTGGCTCCTTGCGTCTTCTGAAAATAAATTGATTCCAAATTAAATAACATTTCCCTTTCTAAATACATGAAAAAGTTTGAGTAATTTTAAATACAATAACAATATATTTACCTTTCGATTTCCTCGTCAGAGTCGTTAACACGCTGACGTTTTGAAGGCGCCAACTTGGGCTCCCTTCCTTTAGTTCTGTAAGTAAATAGTTAATGATTAGTTACATAAAATCGATGTTTGGATTCTAATAAAATACATCTAAAAATAATAACATTTAAATACTACCTTTCTTCTTCGTCGTAAGACTCCAAGCCGCCACAGCGTTTTGGAGGAGCTGCAGCCTTCCTTGCAGGCTCCCTAGGCTCTCTTCTTTTTGTTCTGTAAATAAAAATAATAATTAGCTAATTAATCTAATTCAAAATACTAATAAACCATAACCGAGATAAAATATTCGCAAGTTTAAAATATACTCACTTGGCTAATATCGCTTCGTCCTCCGACAAGAAGGACGACGTCGCTGGCTGCTTCTTCTTGTTGGCTGCGGTGGCGGCAGCGTTGGAGTTCCTAGCGGCGGCGTTGTAGTACTCGCTGTCAGACCTAAAATATATCCAAGTAACTTTTTAGTAATCAGTTCTAAATAAAACCATATAATATGATGTCAACAAGACAAAACAAACTTACGAACATTATAGTGATTGCTTGGATGCGCGTGTTGAAAACTGTTGGTGCTAGAGCGGCGAAGAGCGGCGGAGAGCGGCGGGGTGCGGGTGCGGGGTGCGGGGAGCAACACAAGGCACTTGGATGACGAGTCGAATCCAAATAGTTATTGCTTATTGATTTAATGCGCCTTATAAATAGACTATAATGCTGATTAAGCTTTTTTTAAAATTACGAAAATTTTGGAATGGCTATGTTGCCATTTTTGTGACAAACAAAATTGTTGATTACTTTGCATTATTACAACAGTGCAAAAAATTTCGACACATCCTTTCATTGCGAAAATCTGAAATCAGCAATATTTCAGCGGTCAGCTTGTAGGCTCTCTTGCAATATTAATTTATCAGCAAAGACGTGTGTACACACGCGCACACACATACAATCGTGTTTCGCTGTGTTAACACTGTGTGACGCACGAACATGCGCGCGTGATGCGTTGTGCTTACGTTTCGGTTAACGTTTGCGTTTTCACACTAGTACAACTAAGTAGCACATTGACATTTCGCTGCATAGCATAGGTAACCAGAGTATTGCGAAAAAAAGACTTTGGACTTGCACATGTTCTCAAACTTAAGCATCTTAAATAAGTATTGTACACAATAGGAGTGCGGGTGAAACGTATGGCGCGCTATACAATTGGGCCACATTCCTGTCTTGTTGCGTACCTACATTAAGTTTCGTGCTTCGCTTCGGAAGTAACTGTTATATGTGTCATGTCAGAGGTCTTTTGAGCTTGAATTACCCTGATACCTACTATGGTTTGTCAAATAGGACATTTCGAAATCGCAACTTTTTCATACCTACTGATAATCCAACCTTAATATATAATTACTAAAAAGCAGAACACTTTTATTTCATATAGAGAACTCGCTCAGTTTGCATGTGTTCAGACAGAAATGGTGCAAACAAGAGCACAAGTGAAAGCGATAAAAGAAAGACATGAAGAATATCGAGTAAGTTAAATATTTTTATTTTTTAGTGATTAAAATATTTGTTTATTACTTAATGCTTAAAATTATTTTTATTCGTAGAAACTCAAACTGCGAAGGAGTGAACGAATCCGAAGGGTCATAACAAGTAAAAGACTTTTGGCTATGAATTGTTTCTATTGGTTTGGAGATACTACGTGGTGGCCAACTCCGCACAGAAGCAAATTTGATAAGCCGTCTCCAGATCCAGACAATAGCACACTAAAATACTCTAGATTAATAAGATAATGTTAATGATAACCCTAATGTAGAACTTAAAAATTAATATATTTAAATCTTATAATGTTTTTTATTTCCCAACATTGATAGTATATAAGATACCACACATTTACAGAATCGTCTCCTAAACAGACTATGAAGTTCTACCTGCCATTTTAATATAAAAGAAGTACAATATATTACACCTAAACTAATGTCTAAATTACTTCTTTAGTGAATATAAAACATGATTTGTCCTAAGTTTGAGAACCTCTGACTTTATTGAAACCCATTCATATTGTTCGACTCGTTGACTAAGACGCATGTACGAACGCAGGGAAGCTCCGACTTATTTAGATACTTGATACTGACAAATTGGGTCAATATATGTATTAGATTAGCTGAAAGAATGCCTAAATAAGTAAGGTGTTTTGGTTGGAAGTTTCCTTGCATAGTACAGCTTCTTGTTTTAAAATGTAAAAAAGCCAGCGCGTTTGGATACTTGTACTGACCGTCGATGTGGTCAGTAAAGTATGCGCTGTAAGAAGCCCAAATGTGTAAAATAGACCTGGTTATCCAATCCGAACACTAAACAAACAAGTGAATTTTTTAAGTGAAAGTGAATTGAATAATTTTGTGTGCTTGTTGTTTGTTCATCACTGCGTTGGTAAGAGAACCAGCACTTGTTTGGATACTCGTACTGGCCGTCAATGTGGTCAGTAGGGTATTAGCCAAAGTTGCCCAAATGAGTCAAATGGAGCTGGTTGCCCAATCCGAACACTTAACAAACAAGTGAAGATTTTAAGTGAAGCGAGTAATTATAAATCTCTGCGGCGGTAAGAGAACCAGCACTTATTTGGATACTCGTACTGGCCGTCGATGTGGTCAGTAGGGTATTAGCTAAAAGTGCCCAAATGAGTCAAAAGGAGCTGGTTGCCCAATCCGAACACTAAATAAACGAGTGGAGATTATAAGTGAAGCGAATAATTATAAATCTCTGTGGCGGTAAGAGAACCAGCACTTATTTGGATACTCGTACTGGCTGTCGATGTGGTCAGTAGGGTGTTAGCTAAAAGTTGCCCAAATGAGTCAAAAGGAGCTGGTTGCCCAATCCGAACACTAAATAAACGAGTGGAGATTTTAAGTGAAGCGAATAATTATAAATCTCTGTGGCGGTAAGAGAACCAGCACTTATTTGGATACTCGTACTGGCTGTCGATGTGGTCAGTAGGGTATTAGCTAAAAGTTGCCCAAATGAGTCAAAAGGAGCTGGTTGCCCAATCCGAACACTAAATAAACGAGTGGAGATTTTAAGTGAAGCGAATAATTATAAATCTCTGTGGCGGTAAGAGAACCAGCACTTATTTGGATACTCGTACTGGCCGTCGATGTGGTCAGTAGGGTATTAGCTAAAAGTTGCCCAAATGAGTCAAAAGGAGCTGGTTGCCCAATCCGAACACTAAATAAACGAGTGGAGATTTTAAGTGAAGCGAATAATTATAAATCTCTGTGGCGGTAAGAGAACCAGCACTTATTTGGATACTCGTACTGGCTGTCGATGTGGTCAGTAGAGTATAAGCCAAAGTTGGCCCAATGAGTAAAATGGAGCTGGTTGCCCAATCCTTTCATCTCGTTCGAGTGGCAGACGAAGTCCTGGACACTTCGTACATCTCACGACGAACCGTAAAGAGCGAGCAGGAGGAAGTGAAGAAAGCTCATGAAGGAGTCAATCCTTTCATCGAGTTCGAGTAGCAGACGAAGACCTGAACACCTCGTACAGCTGACGATGCACCATAAAGAGCGAGCATTAGGAAGTGGAGACAGCTCATGAAGATCCTATATACCAGCGGTAAGTAGAGCATGCTTATCTAAAATGACTTTGGGAATTGTAAATCACCATTTTCGGCAATAAGCGAGTGCGGCGAGATTTTGGCGGAAAATGGTGAAGTTCAATTCCCAATAGTCACCTACTCCTGAGTACTCGTAAACTTAATACCCGACTTCACAGCTCGCCCTTCCATCTCTCGCCTGACGCCTGCTCTTGTCTAATTGCTCTATTTCTCCATCAAATTGTCATCTCGACGTGTAATAAATTATATTCTACTAGCTGTTGCCCGTATATTCGTTCGCCTTAATAAAGTTTCCCGTGGGAACTAGATATTTTTCCGCAGAATAGGTAGCTTCTTTCACTCAAAGACATTTATTTTCTGAACATCACTTTCTCGTGGGTGTGAGTTGTGTTCCTACGCTTAAAAGGACTAATGTGACTAAAGGATAGTGCAGCTTTCTATTCTATAAGTGGAATAATTTTTAGATTCAAAAGTTGGATTTACTTCTTGTCAATATTATAGATTTTTATAGACTATTCTTTATATCCATGTCAGAGCTCACGAGACGCTGCGGTTTTGTAAACAAAATTACAACCTCAGATTCATGTAAAAATTGTTAAAATATGGATATTTTTTCTATGTGTATATTGCAGATACAACCGTGTTTCTCGTGTAATTGAAGACAAATCTATTCGTATGAAACCCCAGTGTATTTCTTGTACTCTGGTATTAGTTAATAATGGTAACAAAACATTACCATTTATCTACTAAAAGGTAGGTATTAGCAGCACTTAAAAAACAACACGTTCGTCCACAATTGGAGTCGTCCTAGAAACAATGACGTAAGCCAACATGACTGCATTGTAGAGTGCATTGATCCCTGGGCTCGGCCGCTTGTTTGTCTATGTCTATAGATAAGAGACTGCCTATGAAGTGTCCTTTGGTTAACCTGGCTTTTGCCTTTACAGTATACCTACACAGAAGGTTTAGCAGAGAATCATCGTCATCATATAAGCCGAAAGACGTCTACTGCTGGCCTAGGCCATCACAAAAGCAGGGTAGCGTGGACAGGCTGCCCACAAGGAGGACCAACGATCTAGTCAGCGCAGGACTGGTGGTCATGGAGATCTTTAAGCAGAGAATAAATCTTATTAATTATTATAACGTATAAAAATAGAGGGAAAAATGTCATCAGTTATTAGTCAAAGTTTTATAACGTAGATTCTTTACACGCCGCTTCGATTCTTAACGCACCGCTTCGCTTTGGCAGAGTACCTATAAGATATGACAAAAGAAACTACTATAGAACCGACAAAATGTCAGTTTGTCAGTGTCAAATCCTCACAATTTTTGAAGAAACTCCTTCTAAATAGAGGCAAATCAGTACAAACAGAAGTTAAAATCAGGTAAGAAGAGTTGACTCCACTTTTAGGGCCAGCGTCCATATGACCGCTTCAGCACCCGAGCAGCACCAGACAAGCACCTAAAGTAAGGCCATCGTAATAGGTCCATTTTGACAGCTGTCAAACGTATGAAATTCTACGACCTTCAAAGAAAAATTAACCCTGTGTGTTGGTGATAGATAAGAAAACGTCAAAACGGACTTCTTAGGTTGGCCCAACTTTAGTTTATACTAAAAAGAGTTAACTTCGTAGCCAAGCGAGGCGGTGCTGAGCCTGGTAATGGACGCCGCCCACCCTTATATTTGGTCTTTACCTATGAAATTGCCGTTTTGTAGGGCGAATTTTAGGTAAACTCATTTTTCAGTACTAACATTTTTGCATTTTTCTTAGGAATTATAAATCCAATTTTTTTAAGCATTATTGGGAAGACATTAAGCTAAGAGAAGCTTAAATTTAATTTTCAAAAAATATTATCTGTAAAAAAATATAACAAATCTAATGATGAAATCGGACGACATTTAAGACGAACAATTTTCAAACCTTTAATTTTATATATCAAACTAAAAATAAAAACTTTATTTTATGCGTAAATGTAAGTCAACTTTCAAACATTAATCAATGAAAAAAATAGCATTAGAATTATAGGATTTATGATCTCATTAATCTGTAAGAAAATTTCGGCAATTTCATAGGTAAAGACCTATTATTACCTATGTCCTTATTATAACAATATCTCATGAAACGTCCATTGCAGGACAGGGAGATCTCTCAGCAAAAAAGGCGTGGTACATTTTGCAGGGAAAGTACCACAATCTAAGTAGTCACCACAACCTATATCCTAAAAAAAACACTCGTTTTGTTAGACACTTTGCCTAGAATTTTGTACGGTAGTATTAAAACTAACAGAATTATGTAAATATAAAAGTCTATTAAAATGTTTAATGAAATTCTGAAGTACGGCAGTGAAAATCGATTTACTGCACTCAATACCTGAATGTCATTTATTAAAGTCAATAATTTCAATGGCGGCGATACGTGGAAGGTGTGCGCAAAATGTGATCGATGGATCGATAATATCGATTGAATGCGTAATATAACTCGTAATGAGCTCATAATTGGCAAAGCGTGCGCGTTACACGGATGAGTACAAAGTACGATCGTTTAATTGGGTTTAACAAGTTTCTACATAGTAGTATACCTAAGTAAATTTAATTTATGAACGGATTATGAAGCGCGATGTTACAAGAAAGCATTTGGAAACATTTCTTTCAGACTTTATAAGGCATTGTTCTCCGTTCATCTTTCTTTTTAGCCAGTTGTTTTCATTGATGACAACATAAACTTCGTTTATCAGGACAATAAGCCAAGCGAAAAAATACATTATCAGTGTATAGGTATTTATTTCGTCTCATTACCATCACAATTCTTCTGTAATTCAAAGACCGGTGTCCTCCAAAAATAAAACATTCTACACAGTTCTTTTTCTCACCACAAACAAAAACTCGAAATATTTTCCGTCTATTCATGTGCGACTGTGTGCGACATTCTGTGATAACTTGTCAGACCAAAACGAATTTTTGAAAGCATACTTTCACCGAGATCGCGTTGCTAGGCAAGATACAGTCAAGGCCATGAGTAGTTTTACTCTTTAGACTTTGAACCGCTCGTATTACTTCAGAGTAAGGGCAAAACCGCCAAACTTGAACTGTCATTTGACTGTATAGTTCACAGGTACTTAAACTAAATTCGGCCACCACACCACACACAACGCGTTACCTAAAATACACTCACGGGCAGAAATAACCAGCCGGTCTATATTCGGTCGTACATTTTCATACAAGTAATTGATCCCTTATGAAGCGTCAATATATTTTCTAAACGAAGTAAATATCCGTGAATAAACAGTGAGATCATTAAATAACGTGTCTGACTACCGATGGACCTGTGCACGGTATCCAGGAAATTCCTTGCATTGTTCAGAAAAAAATATACGACATTTTGTCAGAAATCTCTTACATTTAGCGATTTTAATTTTTTAAGAGTCGCACGAGTTTTCTTCAACATTTTAGATATACCTAATCTTTGACAATATTGTTAATAAGGTTCTTATCTAAAGACCTCATCAATCAGATTTGTATTTTTATTCAATTTAGGTAAGATATTGACGCTTCGTTTGCTCCCATATTTGTATGAAAATATATGAAAGAAAACAGACCGGCCGGTTATTTCTGCCGGTGAGTGTATTTCTGTGGTGTATGGGATTAACATAATACGGAAAATATTTTTAAGTTCTCATGTTTCCCCGGACGTTACAAATTTAAGATTAATTAAGAGCACGTCAAGCTTGACACATTGGCCTTTGTACCGCTCCTATTTCAGAATCCAATCGCCGCCGTTGGGGCCAGAGTCGCACTGCAAGTGTCAAGTTTGACCTGCTCTTGACTGTACCATATGTTGCGCATCTATAAAATAATCATTACATACATACATACATACATACATAACATCACGCCTCTTTCCCGTCGGGGTAGGCAAAGACCACAGTCCTCCACCTGCTACGATCTTGACATACTTCCCTTGCTTCCTGTACTTTCATCAATCCTTTCATACATGCTCGTCGGTTTAGGGTACTTTTAACCTGATCTTTATTCAGAACGTCCTGAAAAATAGTCATTGCAGTAACATATTCATTTTCTTCCCCGTGTGGTGCCGGCAAAGAATAGTACCAACCCATACCCGTGGGTGTCGTAAGAGGCGACTAAGGGTTACTGGAGGATGGGCAGCAGCAGCAGCATCCTCCTTTGTATCTTACATCTTACTTACTGCGGTCACCTACAACCGCGGTCCATGGTGCCAGCCGTAACGCTAACAAGCGAGGTGACTATGGTACTTCCCCTCTACATTTTTCCAGCAAAAGCTAGGATTCTGGAGGGAGCTCCCTGTCCTATAGTGGACGTTTCATGGGATGTTATGATGATTCATTTTCTGTTCAAACATACATTTTGAATGAGGCTTCTTCTAGCACGGGCACTTGAATGCCTTTGCAATTTCTCTGGGAGTTTTATCACTACAGGGAGGCGTTGCTGCCCACTTTGAGAAAGACTTAGGTATAGATTATTGACATTACGGTGCGCGTTCACACAATAGACAGCAAGCCCGTAGCATACAAATGTACTACAAACCGTTCTATACACGACACACTTCGATACAATAGTGTTTGTGTAGTGACAGTTTACACTATCTTCTCAGCTGATGGGAGTTGCTTGTCACCATGAGAATTATAATTTATGTTTGCATGAAACAAATCAAATTATGCTTCAAACAGAACAGTCACCTACAAAGGTCGGTCTTTTGTGCACACAAATCAACTGAGATTTTGAACTAAAAAGACCTGAAAAATATAAAAAGCTTTGAACTACATAAAAATATTGTATCAGGTTTTCTATAGCAGCATTATTTAATAGGGTACTTTGTAGACTTGAAGAATTCGTAGTGATTGCCGTGTAATTTTACAGATAATTGAGTGTGTGTACAAATTGTTCATTGGTAAACTACTTGTTTACACCACAATGTATTTCGGTTTTCTTTTGCATGTGTATTATTAAATGGACAAAGAATAAAATAAGCAGCAAGACATTCTGTCTTTTCTCCTAGATTTTCGAAACTGTTGGTGCGTTGCGTGTACTGTATAGAGGTCCGCGCCACGCCGGCGTGCCGCCGCCGAGCGACCCCGGTGCGCCGCCGCCGCCGCCGGGTCACAGAAAAATTGGCGCCGAGTTCAAATTTTGCGCGCGAACCATGTGTCACGCACGCGTTGTTGTCTACTATATCGATGCGACGTTGCCGTGTTGTGCGACTCGTGCGATCGGTGACCCCCCCGCACCCCAGCCCCACCCCGCTTTACCTTAAAATTAACGCTGAACAATGGAATATTTTAGAAGATTTAATAAAATTTCTCAGAACCTTTCTAGAAGCCGTGGAAATGTTGTCGTCGCAAAAGGTGTCGTCACTTAATTTGGCACTTATTTTCAGATCTGAAATAAAAGACGTCCTATTGGCGATGCCAGATGATGAATCATTAATAATTCAACGTTTAAGAAACCAGATGCAACTTAGTCTGAACAGAAGGTTTCCTGTGACTGAAAATATTGTCGCAGCCTCTTTGCTCGACCCGCGTTTCGCTAGTCTGGAAGAAATCGACACATACGTGGAAAATCATCTAATGACGAAAACATCTTTCTTGACTGAAGTTGTTAAGAAATTTGTAAAGGAGTCCGACAAACCAGCAGAATCTGTTCCTGTTTCAAATAAAAACCAGGATGTTTAACTCCAAAAGCTAGCCAAAAAACACTCCAATAGATTTATTGATGAGGATGATGACGTCGCTCAAGAGTGTTGGAGATATTTGGCTACGGCTAACCCTTCAGATTTAGGAGATGTAGAGGGCAGCATTCTTAAGTTATATTATTTTTATACCTGATAATTATAAACGTTGCCAATAATTTAGTTTAGCTACTTGATTCTCCTAAAAATATTTTTTTTATTAAACTTAAAGAGAGATTTTTCCTATCCACCCCTTAATATCTTTAAAAATAACTAGCCCACGCCGGCGACGCCGCGCCGCGCCGGGTGCCGCGCCCGGCGCGCCGCCGCTGGGCTTTTGGACTGCGGCGCGGACCTCTAGTACTGTACAGTCACGACCACCAATATGTATACATTTGCAGTTTTTCCAAAACTATGCAAACTCATGACAATTGGAGAGAATGTGTTTTAAATAGTGTTACAAAAATTATAATTTTTGGCGTGTTTCTATATTATTGCTCGTGACTGTACAGTACACCTTCAAACGCACAGTTATTCGAATGGAACAAAGCAAGTCTCTGCAGTACATTTAGTCACTATAGCAGTTTTATTGACGTTATTAATCTATGCCACACATCAATTGCGCATAAATCTTGCTACAGGGAGTTATTTTGACCGTAAATCACGACTAGTTCGACCCGATTTACAAACCACACTGGGAAGTGTGTACAGTCGCGAGCAGGCTGAACTTTACACACGCGGTGCGGCATCTGTCTGTGCGCTGACTTAAGAGTGACATTGATAAATCCCTCTCAAGCCTCAGATTGCACTCCATATGTATCCTATACTCGAAAACGGCTCTAACGATTTCGATGAAATTTACCATACGAGGATTTTCGGGGGCGAAAAATCTATCTAGCTAGGACTCATACATATCTAGCTAGGATTTTTCCCCGTATTTTTAAGCATTAAAAAAATTACCGCCATCTGTTGACTTGCTCACCAGATGATATTTTAATGTTGAGGCGGTTATTATAGAGCGAAGCTCGGTCGACCAGGTACTAATTTGTATGTGAAAGCAATCAAAAGATCAAGCTTGACGTGGTCTTATCTGTACACTATAGGGTTACAGGTACTTGATAGCATTCGTTTCGTACTTTAGCGCAGCTTGAAAATTGCTACTTGATGAAAGGTACAGTCAAGGGCACGTAAACACATTGGACTTTGTACCCATTTTATTCAATCGCCGAAGGGGCTAAAGTGGAACTTCGGGTGTCAAGATTTACTTGCTCTTGACTGTACCTTCACAGCAGCTACTCTAATGTTTGTTACTGACACGTCATTAGCCATATCTTAAAACTATCTGAATTTTGTCCGGTCTCTTGTTATGTACAATCCCTCTTCTTTAATATTTTTTGGAGAATTTTAAAATGTAATGTTTACAAAACATTCTTGTTGTATTCTTACATTGTTTAAAGGCCATTCACATGATATTATTGTGAACGAATTGAAAACTGAATATAAAATGTTGTTTTTCACCTTTGTCAGGGATATAATGAGTGAAACACGGCTGATTTGTTGTTCTGTTACGCATGACTTGTATCAAATGACGGAATGGCGGCGCGGCGGCGGTAGCCAGTGACAACCGTCGGGACCTGGGAATTATTGATATCGGAATTATAAGTATAAATAGCATGTTTATTGGAAAAATATAAAGATTTGAGTATGTAACCTCTATTTAGTACACGAAGAAATGTCTTAGGGTCCTGCGCAGATCAATCCAAACGCACCGATATGGTTTTATTTTGCTTCTTAAGTGGGTTAAAAATCCGAAGAGAATCTAACACAAGATTTTTTTTTCTTTTTGTCGGATCTTATCTTATCTTAAGATACGAGTCCGATTTTGGGTACCACGAACTCATTGGAAGCACCAATTCGCTCCATTAGGATGTATCGTGCTTCGCGACAGGGTCGAAATCGGACCCGTATCTAACAACATTCAGAGACATCAAAATAATTAGCAAGGATTATTATGGAGGAATGGAAAAAAGTTATTTTCGCGCCCAGTCAAACTTGAGACGAAGAACTACTAAACACAGCTTGCTCTCTAAACACCATCTGATGATAGTGAAAAATCGAGTTTAGACTGAATAAGAGCGGGTGGGTTTTAGAACCATAACCGGAGCCGTGGGCGACGCCTCGCCGCCATTGTGCTGTTGCTACCCACGGAGAAACCGACTAACGTTACTACGATCAATTACCGCTCTCCAACCAACCAACTCCATACCCACAGCCAACGCTCAAATTACTAGTTTTAACTCAACTTCGTTTCTAACACAAGTTTCGACTCCAAACCGTGGGAGGCTTTCAACAAATTCTATCTCAAAAGACGAATAAAACCAATCGAATGAAAACTCAATGACGACTTATCACGACCGTATCAAAAACACCATTCAACGCGAACGGCGAAATGATAAATATTTTCCATGCAGCTGAGCTAGTAGCTAGATTAGAGTTATTCAGATTTTTTTCGTGAGAACCAGGAGATGTGATTATAATGACGGATAATTTAAAGCTAATTATGTAGACTTGAGAATGGAAAATATTATAATTATTTTTATTGTTAAAACAGGTGTGACTGGTTTTTGCGAACGCAAGTCAAAAGCATTGACACAAATCTACGCAAATGATACGTTAGCAAATCAAATTATTTCAGAGCAGCACTTAGATACGTCAGGTTAATTAAGCGATAGCAATCGAGTGTGTTTATCAGAAGCAATGAGAGCGGGTATGTGGAAATGCGAGCTCCAGTCGCCGACACACTTCGGGGCGGGTCGCGTATCGATTGACATCGATGTAAACCGAGCCGGCTCGGTGTCGTGTCTTGAGAACCAGCCCTTCCATACATGCACTCGCCGACGCCCACAATGTAGCACACACATTAAGCTGATAGCTCTCTCATTGCTCCGCTCCAATGCAACGCTACATGGCCCGCCTCACGAAACGTTTTGTGACCCGGAGATACAATACTATAATGGCATAAGGTGAAAGTTTGTGACACAGACTAATCGCTATGACAGCAGGGCTGGTTTTGGTCGAATTTCGCCGACCTCAAGGAAAAGTTTCACAATCTTCGTGCCAAACCAAATAGCCTGACCGCTAACATCTATCAAAAGTTAAATTGTACAAAAGCAATTCATTGATAAACCAGTTAGATTAGTAGGGGCAAATGGAGGAGATGGTCGGTTTTTGATAAGAGTAGATTACCAGGCGCGAATGGCCGGCAAGGAGTTAGAGTTTGGCAATGTCGTAGCCGGTGTGGCAACAGCGCGGGGTTACGTAATTGCGGGACGAGGGACGGAGGACGCGGTTACTGACCCGTATGGTCCGCCCAGTGCCAATTCGCTCATCAGATCACGAAATCTTCATTGCACAAACGTGAAGCTGATCCGAAAGAAACAATACGATCCTTCAAGTCAGAATCATGCCAAGGCGGTGCACGTCCTGCAAATATCACTTTTGCAAACAAAGTATGTTTTAAAACTCCTTGCACGAATGCGAGACTTCTCGCGTTACTTTGTAAACCAAAGCAAAAGTTGATCTTCGCCTTTAAGAGCATCTTTGTAACCAGGCAGCCCGGTAACAAGACTACGCTCTAGCATAAAGTCTCGTTAGAACGAACAAATGCATGTTTTTATAGCCCCCAGTAACAAGAAGCACCTTGGCGCTACTGAATCAAAAGCAGGAAACTTGTCGCCAACGAGAGGCTCGATCACAACACGATGTGACATCCGGGACCAACTGTCCTTCGCGTTGCTTTTTTTCTACCTGTGGGAAATTGAGCGTGCACTTCAGCGCAACGAACCGAGAAACCGGAAAGTTTTTGGAAGAAAAATGCGGCTTCACACTCACAGCTCTCTGATAAATCTCAAAGCCGTATGAACATTACTGCATAGTAGGTGTGATAGGATGAATATTTTAACGAAGTTTCATAATGAGATACATACTTGGAGCTCAAGAAGACAATCATACTCCACTCACCCATTCATATTTTAATACGCCAAGTTTAACATTTCTTTCCACATGTTAGGTTTAACTGACATAAGAGTCAAGGTAATTTGATCGAAAATATGTTGTTTATCAAGAAACAGCAGAGTTTATGTGTTTGATGTTATTTTCGGAGATACGAACTTAAATAGAAAAGCTTTTCAAACATACAAAGCTTGCCAACACATTGTCTGTTTGAGTAATTTCACCGCGTCGTGAAAAAAAGCAATTCAAAAACTGCCAAGCCTGTTCTTGTCGTAAAACAAGATATGATGCGGGCGGGCCCCTCTGGCAAAAAGCTGTCTTGTCAATGCGGGCCCGGCAAACATCATCGTGAAGCCAAATTTGGCACAAGCACGAGTTGGCAACGTCGTGCACGCTCATCGAATGCACGTACCGTCAACCACACGTCAGTGGAAACATTCGCAACTTTATTACCATGCAATAAAGTCTAAAGTGTTTCTACTGACGTGCTGTTGGGTGTACCACTTTGGATCGCGTAAACAAACAGTTGCGTCACTATCACACACATTCAAAACTACACCTAAATTATCACTACCTAGAGCTCAAAGCTAGATGCCTGCGGTGAGCGATCAAACCACTCATGAATTTTTAGCTCCATGAAAATAATTTAGGCGTCAATTTGACTACATGTTATTTGCGACGGTGAAATAAGTATTTTGAAAATAGAGTAGTCATAAAACATCTCTGAAATTAGCATTTCATGTGGGATAATGGATTCAATTTCCGAACGAATTATAAATGTTTTGAAGCGTATTTCTTCGAATGAAAAGAATTTAATATTTCATATTTATTTATTAGCGTTTCACAGATTGGATGTTACAAAATTGGTATGGATAAAGGTATATACATCTGTGACACCTTTTTTGAAGGCATTGCTAATTCTTATAAACTACTTGCTTAATTATAATACATACATTTTTAAAAATTAACTATTACACGATCATAAAAAAAAAACAATTTTTATATTATTACTTAAACCCGTGTGGTGCCGGCAAAGAATAGTACCAACCCATCTCTACCCGTGGGTGTAGTAAGATTCGATTATGAACTAGACGATGAGTAGCAGCATCTTTCTGTATATCGTGCCATCTTAGTATACTGCGGTCACCAAGCACAACGGCAGCCAGCCGCAATGCTTACAAGGGTGGGTGACTACGGTAATTCCCCTTAAAAGTACAACGCGTTTTTTGCTGTATTCTGGAGGGAGTTCCCTGCACTGTAGTGGACGTTACATGAAATGTTATGATGACTTAAAATACAAAATTTCTAAAATTACGTATCCCTCATTGGGGTGACCATGTGACTCACAGAACTATATACAGGGTGTTAATTTGATTGCGTGCCATAGCTTAGAGGGTGGTTCAGTAACGATAAAGGAACTCAAAAAAAAATATAAAAAAATCCTACTTAATTTTTTTTAACTCTATTGAAACTAAACTAACGCGGAGGGCAATAACCTTGAGCACCGCGCTATCAAAAGCGCGCGAAAGAGTTTCAGTTATGTATGTGCCTACCTTATCCACTGATACTGCGTACCACTGATGCTCCGTAAGGGTCATTGCCCTCCGCGTTCGTTAAGTTTCAATGGAGTTTTAATTAATTTTTTCAAGTAGGATTTTTTTAAATATATTTTTTGTGTTCCTTTATCGTTACTCAAACACCCCCTAAGCTATGGCACGCAATCAAATTAACACCCTGTATAAGCTCTATATCTGTGATGTGACTAATGAAGAACAGGATTATGATAAAATGTACCCTCTTTTTTATAATATCCCTTCTCTGTTTTTATTGTCAGTTAAGACTGTGCGTAACCAAGAGTACCAAGCCCGGCGTAGAGAGCCAATATCGCTCCTATTTTTAGGATTCTATAATTTTTTTATAAACCGTTTAGAATTATCTTCTAAACATAAACATCCTAGAATCATAAATTGAACGAACGAAACTGTAATTCATCAATACCCGGGTGTTTGCCGTAGCTCCATCGATCAGGCTCCGCCCGGACTTCACAACACTGAATCAATTTAATTTAATACAGAGCCAAATACCTTCGCCCCAATGTTATTAGAAATATTATTTGGTAGTTTTCAATAAAGTGATTTCGAATTATCGTGATAGTTCTGGAACTATTCGCATAATTTTAAAACTTTTTCAATTGCTATGAACCAAACGAGACATCTATTCAAAATGCCGACCACATATTTCTCAATCATAATATCAGCAAAAGAATTCTTGCGAAACGTCCAATATCTGTCTACTGGTAAGAAAAAACTGTCGTCTCGCGTCAGGCAAGACTTTATTAGCCTCGTGGCGTGTTATTTTGACAGTTCAAGAGTTTCACCATCGATCGGAATGACGCGTGACTTCGCTCCGGCCGCCTAAACTATTCCCAGGTCACGTTACCCCCTCACGAGGCGGCGTGGCCACGTGATCCTTCGGCTCTTGCGCAAAAACATCATTATTTTGCCCACAACTCTCCCGGATCGCCACACCAACAACGTATTTTGGATTCGGCTCAGAGTGGAAAATTTCGAATTCGCATCGGCGACGTTTTGTTCGTTCTGATTACTAAAGCAACCTAAAAGAGCACAATCTAAAAAGCCTAACAGCAGCGAAACGCTTGCTGGTTTGCAATATCATTGTTGGATGAAAGCGCATATTTTAGTCGTTTTTGCGTTACGCTGACGAAATCTGACATGAAAGGCCGATCTACACTCAAGATAGCTGCTAAATTGAGAATTGGTACGTGCGTTACAGAGCCTAAACGGTATTTTACAAAAAAAATCGCAAGCGCGTTTTGCAACCTCTAGTTCGGGTAATTAAGCGAGTAGCCGAATTTCTGGCTTTCTCTACCTGGCGGGCGACATTCGAAAGGACTTTTAAAAATAGCAGACTTGGCTGAACCGATAACATTGATAGCCGAAACGGAGCGAACGAGGTTGATTCCACTCCAATTAGCCCAATCAAGTTTGGGTAGCGACTGACAACTTAGCCGCCATAAGTCGATATTGGCACGTAAAATGCACAATAAGGACTGCAGTCCAATTTGGGCTGGTCGGTATAGCAAGGCGCCACGACACGGCGATACTTTCAAAAGTGCCCCAGATGTTGGGTAACGGTAAAGAGACCATCTCGTGACAGATGCCTCGCTGCATTGTGTCTTGCGGTAACGCAAGAAAGGATGTTTCACATATTAACTTCATATTATGCGATTCGATGATTTAATCAAAATCGTTTATTCATTGTTGGATATTAAAATGTCTTAAGGCGATCCGTTTTCCATACTAAATTCAAAATGACTTGCTTTCTTATACGGGACATAAAACGCAGTTGAAAAACGAGAGTTAAATGTTTCGCTGGTTAATACAAAAATACAGCTAAATGCACCGGAAGTACTACAGTATATCGCACACCTGGTAACTAACACTGGTAATATTGAACCAAAAATTGCTACCAAAAAACTAGTACTTTTGGTGCATTAGCTGTATGTTTGTATTAATCAGCGAAAAATTTAATTCTTCTTCTTCTTTTCGTGTCGACGCAAAATCCAGTAAAATTAAATGAATTTTGCCCAATACTCAGCTACGAGAACGGCATTAATTAAAAATAGTAGTATACACTCGTTTTTCAACAGCATTTTATGTCCCACATAAGGATGTAAGACATTTGAATTTAGTATGGAAAACGGATCGCCTTAATGACGTGAGCTAAACTACATCGCTTCACAAACAAGGAGGCGCCATGGCGGAAAAAAAAAAGAAGCGACAATAAAAACACACGCGCTCTTTTAAATATGTTTGAATGTACATGTCAAGTTACGGTTTCAAAATAATTGTCATATATTTGACCAAATGGATATGTTATAGATTTTTTCCTGAAGAGTTAAGAATAAAGAATATATTGAGTGTTTAGTTAGTAGCCATTAAATCCCTATCTCTAGATAAAAATATCGTTAGAAATGCACGAACAATTTTCAGTTCAAGAGTAATCTTGTGCAATGATAATATTTTTTGCTTCAAGACAACTCAAACGAAGTTTTTTTATTCTTTTTGTCGATTAATTCAACTAGAACGCGCTGTAACTGGATCTACTTGTTTTGTCGAAACCCTCTCGATAAGGAAGGTCGATTCGATATCGCTGGACGCATTCAATAAAGTGTTATTGAACGTAAGACAAACATTAATTTTTTGCGTCAACAAGCGATTGTTTGAATGGCCGACGTATACTGCTCTTGGGAAATCAACGAGTTGAGATCTTAATCAAGTCACATTTTAAAACGTTGCTTTTTCTTTTCTCTAAGCACGTTCATGTAGACAGTAATGATATTTCGTCGACTCCCTTTGGTGGTTATTGAGTTAATGTGTTGGTTGTACAGTTTCTGCCGTAAATGGAAATAGCCTCCTTCTTTTCCATTTTTACTGCAGTTTTGTTTTCCGTTATTATAAAGGGTTATTTTTGGACCTCCGGACAAAATTAAGCATGTTATTCGGAGCTAAAAACTGAACAACTTTCCCAAAGAAACAATAGGTCGCAAACCAAGAAAAAATTTTAATCGTCGTATCAAACAATCTACACTACAAACTGCACTATTTATTGCCAGCGTAAGGTTTGTATGGAAAAGCCAAAAAAAACACGCTTTTCGATTTAGGTTTCTGGAATAGGTCCGAAACTTTGTATATATCTTCTTATTGCTGCAAAAGGCACTGCTGGGTAAAAGCCACATTTCTCTCGGCGACAATTCCTCCTATTATAAATGATACGGTATAAAATATTAACTTGGATATTTATACACTTGGTTACCCATAAAGGCGTACCTTTATTGGAAGCGACGTTTCAAACGCGTTTTAATATTCAACAGTGAGTTAAATGTCACTACGCCAGACTGAAACGAGGCTTAATATGTTATGACAGGTTAAACCAAGAGTTGTTTATCACGTCGCGCTGATAAAAGATAAGTATTTGATAATGCTATAAATAATAAGTCTAAGGCAGAAATGAGAAGCTTGAGGCCCGTGATGCTTTTTTGCGGTCTGATCTAAATTTTTTTACAAACTCATTAATTTAGCTCATGTTCAAAAACGAAATTAATAAAAAGACAGCATTTAATCTGGCAGATGGAAGGAGAAGTAACTATAATAGAGTTGAAAAAAGAGTCAATTGTTTTGTAAACAAACATTTTTCAGTTTGTGATTTCAAAAGTTGAAGTCAAAACTTTATCCCAATTTATCTGAAATGTTATATGTATTTTTTAAACTACAAACATTGTTATAGCAGAAATAGTAAGAATTGTGTTGTAAATTTAGTTTAGAATGTTGTACGTTCTTATAAACCATTAATATTATCAACAGAACTTGGTACCTATTCAGATATAACTTCTTTAGTCGGCGATGTCAACACCATGCATATTCTTTATAATGAATCTGGCTTCCATTTTTTACATTTATGTTTCTGGTGGGATCTTCAATTACATGAGGTACACGTTTGTAACCACAATTAACTCTTCACCCAACTAGTTTTGTATACATACAATTCAATTATATATTCTGCATTTCCGTAATCCCTCTTTTCACACATCCTCTTTTCACACATCCTCTTTTTTTAGAGTTTTAAATTTTTATTTACTGACACACATCAACAAATTCCAAATTCCTTACTAACACAGTACTTTGCAAATTACACATTTGATTAGTTCTAGTTTTTATGTAATTGCTTTTGTTTTTTATTTTATAATGAAGTATAATTTTGTTTTGTGTTTACAAATTATAATGTAGCCATCCATATGTTTTTGATCATCTGAACTCTAAAAATGGTTCCAGCTGAAAATCAGCGCCTTAGCCTTTGGCTTTGGCATGTGCTGAGCTGGAGGCCTATTTAGCTGTTTTTTTTAATGTGTTTACTTACACTTATGTTTATGTTTTTCTTTTGAATGCTCAATAAATATTATTTCTTTCTTTCTTTCTTCTTTCTTCTTTCTTCTTTCTTCTTTCTTCTTTCTTCTTTCTTCTTTCTTCTTTCTTCTTTCTTCTTTCTTTCATACACAAACAGATAAAGGCTTAGACACATAAATTAGAGGTTATGATGTTGTTTAAAAACACCTGATTCTTTCGTGAACTCCGGTATAGTTGAAGTTTTGGACCAGTAATGACGTAATCCTTCATCGTACTTTTTCAACCGCTTTGAGTTCACATGTCTGCTTTAAAGAACTCGGTGGTAAGACAAGACTCCAAATAAATGAATGTACAATAAAACATCCAATGAACTCGCGATGGTTTCGAAGTTCGGACAATCTAAGAGGAGGATATTCGTCCAAAGTCTTCAATGTATATCGTCCCTTTCTTCTGTATATTGAAGACCCTAATCGACACTAACTTTTACTGAATATAAAAGAGCCACATATTTTGAAAAATTGCGAAACAGCGAAATAAATAAAACCACAGAATCTGGCTTTCTATTAACATTGTTGACGTAAATTTCTCACTTTTCTATCGAGAAAACTTAAGCGAATGATGATGTAACAAGAAATGGCATTTCATATCAAAGGGAAAACGAAAACCTTTGACGTCAAAATGTCTATTTTCCCAAATGAAAGCATCAAATGGCTGCTTATTCACAAATTCAAGCCATTAAAATGGTGATTTTTGAATTTGTCAATAAATAATGATCCGTGTGGTGCCGGTTAAAAATAGAACCACCCGATCTCCACCCGTGGATGTCGTAAAAGGCGACTAAGGCATTTTGAACCGGATGGTAGTCCATCGTACCACCATAGATACTGCGATCAACAGCAACCACGGCCAAATTACAGGGTGTAAGGGACGGTCTACCGAAAACTGAACGCGTGCTCAGTCAACGAAACTGAACAACTTTCCCAAAGAAACATTATTCAGAAATAAAAAAAAATTACCTTTCTATACAAATTATTCGATCAGAGTGAGCAATTGGTATGGAGAGATAATTTTTTTTTTTATTTCCGAAAAGTGTTTCTTTGGGAAGTTCGTTTAGTTTCGTTGACTGAGCGCGCCCTTTCAGTTTTCGGTACACCGTCCTTACACCCTTTATATCAACGCAACAACGGTCCGAAACGTGGTGACTTTCAAAATTTACCTCGAATTATTGGTATGAAATTCTGGAGGGAACTCCCCGTCCAGCAGTGGGCTTTTAATAGGATGTTATGATGATAAAATACAAGTTTGATTCCGAGAAAGAAAACTATTGCAAGGCAAAAGCAGATAACTCTTGGAATAAGGATGTAGGTATACATTTTACTGGCAATTCTCAGTATGCAGTATACTTATTTGACTAGACTAGACCAAGTACACAGTTACACTGTTTCAGGTTCAGAAATAGTCTAATTTGATTAGAAACATATTGACAAGGATATATTGTACACTAGCTTTTACCCGCGGCTTCGCTCGCGTTATATAGTTCTATGCAATTAATAGCTTTCCTACAGGAACCATGCATTTTCCGGGATAAATTGTAGCCTATGTGTTAGTTCAGTGCTTGATCTATCTACCTCCTAAATTTCATCGAAATCGGTTCAGCCGTTTAGGCGTGATAGTGGAACAAACAAACAACCATCCATACTTTCGCATTTATAAAATTAGTGAGATACAGTGTGTTATTCCAAATATGCAAAATCTCTCGGGGGGGGGTAGTTGTACCAATGTAACTGAACAACTTTTGTTCTACAACTTTTGATAAAAAAACAAACTAAAAAATTGGTTCTCCATAAAACTTTACCGAATCAGATTTTCATTTAATTATGAAGATTAGATTTTTTAATTTCCAAAAGTCGTCCAGTTACATGGTCCAGTTACATCGTCCGACAGGTTTTGCGTATTTAGAATTACACGTATATTTCTCAACATATATTTCTCAATGATACACAAAAAAGGTTGATGGCTCATTATTTCTAACAGCTAGACTATTTTTAAGGGAGAGGTATATGGAACCCTCATATCTTCTATACAGCAAGATATGACAAGATATGACATTCACCTTAGTTTTCGTACCGCCTACGCACGCGTCAAATATACTTATTTCTTACGCCTACATCGGCCTTTGACGACCTTTTATAGTTTACTAGCCTCACCTTGCGAGCCGTGTTTTTTAGTAGATTGGACTTTTTAAACTTAAGCGTGAGTACACGTGTAACTTTATGGAAATTTGAATTTTATTAGTTTCTTGACTAGGTTTTGGATTAGGCAATACTGTAAATACGTTGTAATGGCCTTAGCACTTGTAATTTTCTGTTTCTTACCAATTTATACTTGTCTACTGCTGGACAATGGCTTTCCCTAAAGACTCTAACTACAGAACTCAAATTTGTTGCCTCGCTTGTTTGCTACGTAGCTGGCAACTTTGGGACTCGCGATGTTGTGATGGCATTAATAGACAGTAGAACGCTGCTACCTGTCCCTTAGTCGACTTTTACGACACCCACCAGAATAGATAGGCAATTACTTCCTAGCTGGCACCACACGGAACATTTTTTGACAATGTTTGTGTTATACATATAAAAGTTTTGTAGTGATTCGGTTTCACTAACCAAATAAACGTGAATATGAAGTTCACTGAGGTTTTTGACTCCGGTAACATACATACATTTCGTATTCTCTCTTTGTGGGAAGCCTTGTTTGTCCAGTAATGGACATTTCGAGGCTATTATCATGTGACACAAAATATGTCAACGTGCTATCGCTTCCGACCTCTAGTTTTGACATGACTTTTGTCAAATCTCTATTAGATATTTTCTAGAAGAGCGCGAGAATAGATCTAAAATAATACGAAACATAATTTGCAACCCACAACATAGGGTATGCTAGTGTGGATGGTAGTTTGCATTGCAACAATGACGTACAATCTGTTTTTACAAATAAACCATTTCTTTTGTATAATTATATAGACTACTAACCTTGTGAGCGTTGGAGTCGTGAGCGGTGGGTGTGTGAGTGAGATGAGCGTTGGGACTCAACACGCGGCGCTTCTTGGCTGGCTGGTGCTGGAGGAAGTGGCGCGTCGGAGACACGCCCGACTCAAACTCTTGCGCGCTCGGAGGCTGATTACTGCGGTATTGGGACGCCGGCTCCGGGTACATGACATGCATTCCCTACAAACAAACAAAAACACACTTCAGCCACACTCTGGACATTCTATTAACGCGCGAAAAATTACGTTCAGCCAAACAAAATTGAACCTTCTATCAATACTAATACGTTTCAGAAATCAGCACTTAGCCCTTTCTAGAGTCAGACAGCGCAGTTGGGGTGAGGTCGAATCTAGACAGTGATAGGGAGTGTACATACTTCATACTTGTACTATTACCATAGGTTAAATCAAACAGATATCATATTAGCATACTCCAAAAAATTACAAGTAAGCAAAAAAGCATATGCGAATTCGATAGAGAAAATCAGCATGAAAATGTGATTGGAAATTGCAATGAACTGAACAGAAAGTAATATAATCTTTCATATCGACAGGCGTATATATTTCAAGAATATTATTTGCAAAACAAAAAAGCCCGTCAAGAAAATTGCTTTCCACAATGCCTTTGACATTTCAGATATATCTGGTTTTTGAGGAAAAATTATCTTTGTTCAGGCTGATTTAACGACTCGAGAACCCAATTTTAATATGTCGGCTTTTAGCGTATAATCTCACAAAAAGCGTCGTCAAAATTGAGTTTTCATTTGCTAAGAGCCGCCATCGCTGTCTTCGTTTCGTGAAAACTGCCCGTAAAGAAGCACGGAATCTAAAAGCCAGTCTGTAATGATGAAGGAATAATTTCAATCTGATTACTTTTGGCTGAATATGTCGCAGGTATATTATAATTTCACTAGGTAAATTATACTATAACGGCTCCTGACAATATACCTGCGACAGATACAAAAGAAAGAAGTAATTTATGATTGTATTTTATTTACGCTAACTAATAACAAGCCAAAAACCTTAGCCCTAAAATACTAATAATGATATCAATCGGAAGGACTTTAGTTAACGTAGAAATATGAGCTACGCTAACTAATAACAAGCCAAAAACCTTAGCCCTAAAATACTAATAATGATATCAATCGGAAGGACTTTAGTTAACGTAGAAATATGAGCTGAACAAAACAATCTACTTTTACAAGAAACCTGAGCCTGGCTAGCCTTAAATCCTCTTATTATAAATAACAAAATCTAACCCGTCACTTACAAGGCTTCATACAGTTTTAATGACTGTCCATTTTGGCACAAACATAATCGAAATTTGAAATTCCCTACTGTGTAGGAATAGCGAAACTCATTTTAACTTCTACGGAATTTGATTCGGTTTTGAATTTAATACAGCGAGGTGAAATAGCGAAATTGTTGAATGGGATTTCGTATTCAAACTTAGCTGTTTTGTGCCTTGTTTCTCTAAATATTCACTATATCAAACTAAATAATGATGTCGCCACTTTTGAACAAAGAAACCCGCATATTTTAGTACTATATCAACGCAAATGTCATCGCGGCACGAAAAACTGCGAGGGAAAATTCAAGCATGACATGCGAAAACTTTATAATTTTTCTTCTACAAAGTAATCTATCACGCTACTGCGGCTTAAAAATAAATGTGCTGAGCGGTTAGCTAATGTTGTGAAATATAAAAAAAACAATGGTGAATAGGATTGCGCCAAATACAGTATTCATTTTGCATAGGTAGCATTTTAGTACGATTTCCAACGAATCCTATGCATGGCGGAAGTGAAAATAGCATTAAAATGGCTGCTATAATCCTATTGTGGATAGAGAACAATGCGGTGGTACCGCGGAGTACCGAACCTGGTGATATTCTACTTTCTAACGCTAACGGCGAGTGCGTGGGTGACCTGTCTGACCACCGGACATGTGCCATTGGGGGCTAAATTGGATAGCTAGTTGATACAGATCAGATCTCATGCAAGACAAATGTAAGGTAAGTACACGACTATGTTTCTGATAGGTGCAACCAATCGCCTAAGTAGTTAACTTTAAATGACAAAATAACAGTCACATCAATAAAACAGTTAACTCGATCAACCTTAAAAAAAGCAGATCGTAGATAACTGAATTGCAGTAAATAGCCAATCATCATCATATCAGCCGAAAGACGTCCACTTCTGGACATAGGCCTCCCCTAAAGATCTCCAAGACGACCGGTCCTGCGCTGCTCGCATACAGCGGCTTCCCGCGACCTTGACCAGATCTTCGGTCCACCTTGTGGGGGCCTGCCAACGCTTCGTCTTCCGGTACGTGGTCGCCACTCTAGAACCCTTACGCCCCATCGGCCATCGGTTCTTCTTGCGATGTGCCCTGCCCACTGCCACTTTAGTTTAGCGACTCTCAGGGCTATGTCAGTTACTTTTGTTGTTCTGCGGATCTCCTCATTTCTGATTCGATCTCGCAGAGAGACTCCGAGTATAACCTTATCCATAGCTCTTTGGGTGACCTTGAGCCAATGATGTCTATTATTTATATATATTACAGGAATACGAAGACGTCACCTAGTCATATTTGGCAGGAAGTCAAAGGAATCTTTGTCGGTCTCTATCACAAAAAAGCAACTAAGTGCGAGTCAGAATCGCACTCTGAATCCTATTTGTAACAACACACAATACCATGACCAAGTATCATATTAATTTCTGTGGTAGGTTCAAAACTACGGCTACCAAATATGTTTGATGACAAAACTTTGCATTTTTAGGGTTCCGTACCTCAAAAGAAAAAAACGGAACCCTTATAGGATCACTTTGTTGTCCGTCTGTCTGTCTGTCTGTCTGTCTGTCTGTCTGTCAAGACCCTTTATCTCACGAACGGGTAAAGGTATCAGGTTGAAATTAATACCATATATTAGGATCCATGAACCACACAAGATCTGAAAATTTAAATTTTTTACAATGACGCAATCAAAAGATATGGCATTTTATGTCCTAATCTCCATACATTTATTCAAAAATGAAAAACCTACAGGGTACTTCCCGTTGACCTAAAATTATGAAATTTGGCAAGAAGCTAGGTCTCACAGTACAAATAATGGGAAAAGTCTGAAATCATTAAATATTACAACTTTTCTCACAACTAATGGTAACCAATTGTGGTGAGCTCCCGTTTCAAGAACATTCATATAAGAGAGGGGTCAAGTTGGATGGTTGCTGAGGCGATTTTTGTTTTAGTTCTATTTAACCTCCTACCTACATCTGTCCTATACGAAGTACATAACAATAAAAAAAATATGTTACCGTTTCTATGAATGGCAACACCAAAAGATTTTGCTAATATTGTCTACGGACTGTCAAAAGCTGTATTAAAACGTAAAGGTGTCAATTACAATATGAAATTTTATCAAAAATGGCGACGGAGGGTAGGCGTGTACAGGCGCTCTCACGCAGTCGTAAGTTAATCGTTTGTAATCTTATTGAAAACTTAAAAATTTTTAGATTTATCATGATAAGTAAGTAATTAAAACTCTAAAATAATAATGTACCGTGTTATTTTAGCAAAAATCTCAAATAAGGTGGAAGATGCATTAATGTTATTTTCTATGTCCTTTTCAGAGTACAAATGTACGCAATGAAAGTTTTGATGGTTTAACTCTCAATGTACTTTGTAAAGTACATAGTAAGTTTTCTACCATCATTTATGTTTGTTTTAGCTTTAAGTGATAAGGACCTAACAGAAGCATTACTTGACTCTGAATTGGACTTCTCGGGAGAAGACTCAGATGTTAATCTGGAGTTTATCCCCGTAGAAATATCCCGAAGATCCAATGACCATAAGACTGGCGAGTTTAGCAGTTTAAATGAAGAGAATAATGTGTTGGTTACTCCAGCTGCTTTTCCAGCGCTGTTTAGTAATTACGATGTCTTCTCGTCATCAAGGAAGGACGGTAAAATTGTTATTACGCAATGCCTGGTTGGTTGTCCAGCCACTGCGTAATAACAAATTTTGATGATTTGATAGGTGTTGATGATTTCCACATGTTATTGTGATCAAGACCATGACGAGTGCCAGCGATGCGATGGTCCAAAAAAGACAAACGGTATGAGATAGTCAGAAGGAGTATCGTAATAAGGCTTACAACCACAATATGGGTGGTGTGGACGTAACATACCGCATGTTTTCAGTCTGTCTAGATCACAATCGGACAAAAAAGTGGACGATTTGAGTTGTTACACATCTTGTTGACGTGGCAGTGGTGAATGCATGGTTGCGATAGAGAATTGTGCAAGCTGAAAAAGAAATACGCAAGAAACACATTTAGCAGCTTCGGGAATCCAAGTTAAATTTAGGTACTTAACTTATTGCCGATAATGAAGAAAGTAACGATGGAAGTGAAGGTGAGGAATATGATGAACTGGAACCAAAATATAAGAAACGCAAAGTTCTTATCTAGCCAACACTTTTCAAGGAACGCCGTACAAAGGCTGCTGCATATTTGCCGGAATATGGAGCAAAATAATCGTGCTGTTAGAAAAGTGGATGCACCTATAAAACCACAGTTTTCTGCAAAAAATGTGACATATACCTTTGTTTCCCACCGGATCGTAATTGTAAATACTGGTTTTCATCAAGATATAGATAATTTTATACTATAAGCATTACTAAACTTAATTTACGACTGATAATTATTACTTCAGTTAGAAAGTTTTATAGATTATGATCAGTTTTTTTTTGTTGTTGGAGAAAATCCTTAATTTTGGTCATTTAGTTATGGAAGAACGTTTATTATCTGTTTTTTTGGTTCAATTTTATAACAAATATAATGTAAGACGTTAATATGAATTTTCTTTTGCTTTAAATCCATCAATAATCACTATTCATACCCTAAAACTATTTTATGTCCTATACAAAGAACATGGTAATAGCGTCACTTTGTCCTATATATAGTACATAGGGAAAAACTGATTTTCCTATTATTAGATTTTTTTTACTATTTTTCCTACAGTTCTTAATGTACCAACATTACCATATGAATGTTTCAAAATAATAGCTTACAAAAAGTGTGTCTGGTAGGCAGGAGGTTAAAAACGGGAACACTTACAAACTTGAAAATTGGTATGTTTATTGGGCGTAGGCTATAAAATAACAACAAGTAATAAAATTTGGTCAAGCGCGTGTCGGACTCAAAAAATCTAGCACATTAACTTACTGAAATTTCAACTAATACAATTATGTTTATGTGGTGGTACGGAACCCTCAGTGCGCGAGTCCGACTCGCACTTGGCCGGTTTTTTAATTATTACATCAAACTTGACGCAACGGTCAATATCACTTCTGTGAAAACATTTGTAACTCTGTTACTATGCAATAAGGTCCGAAGTGTTTCTACTGACGTTGTGTTGGGTGTACTTATTAACGTTTCAACGATACCTTAACGTGCTCTTTTCTGTACGCACGTACATAACTGTTGTTTATAGTAAGTATAGAACATTTATGTAAGACAAACTAAATTCGTTGCCAATAATGACCAACTTATGACTTTAGCAAAATAGATTTCGTGCTACAACCAACGTAATACCGACAGAGTATAAATCATACGTAAGTACTATGAAATGCTTTATAAAAAAAAGTGCCTTAATGGCAGTGTCGACACAATGAGTCTAAATAATTACACTGGCGATCTGAGATTTGTATGCCTTATGTCTGAATCGTGACGCCGAAATAAGATGGTTGACGTTAGAGTAATGATATACCTTTGACGTGAAGTCAAAAGACTGCGTTTTAGCACGCTTTCTCTAACTAAAAGAAGTCCAGTTCTAAAGAGTTAAGCTAATGGTAAATGTCAGTCTAGCGATAAGGGTAGATTTTATATTTAAAAGAATCATCACCATAATAGCTTTAAAATTGACTAGGTACTGGACACGTCGAAAGAATCGCAACAAAAGGCTGAGCATACTAGAAGGAAAGCCTTCTCATGAGGATTATCATCACAGATAAGAAGATTGGAAACAAAATAATAAACATAATGTTGCTTTTTTATTTAAAAAATTGTTATGCGCAGCAGCTATAGCCGTTGCTTTTACTAGTCTAAAATTTGGCCGATAAGAGATTCTGACGTAAGAAATACTCAAACATTTTCAATTTTGGCACACGCAGTTTGAACATAAAGACGGGTGACTTGATTGAATCGGTATTGGAATTCGGTCGTTATGTACGATTCAATTACATTATTGTGTTTGCATCATTGGAAATTTTCTTTTTCATCAAAAAAATGTCCGAACTTCCATCCCCTATTTATCTTTCTTATGAAAGTGAATATTTAAAAATCTCTTTTTAGTGCTCATTTACGTTATATAAGAAATTCTTTGACAGTTTTTTATAGTGAGGCTGTGCATTGTCTGTCAGTCAATGAGTAAAAGTTTTATTTAGTAGATTACATAAATCTACTTCATTTTAGCGTTCGGTTCGAATTGTGCAAGTAAAACAATAAACCTAATTACACCAATTTATTTAGGTAACCGGTTAGATAACAAGCTTATTTTATATCTGAATAAATCATTTGCAATGAAGTTTAGAAACAAAGCGACAGTAATTTAGAGCGCAAAAGTTTCGTTCAGAAATACGCAGTTCGCAGTAAATTGCAGGCAAAGTGACAAGCAAACGCGTAATGCGTTCCGTTTCTTGCGCCGCGGGCAGTAATCCAGAATATATTTCAGGAAAGCTGCAGTTTCCCGGGTAAATAAATAAAAACTATAAACTTTTATAACTCGCTGCGACATTAAACTAGAGAACAAAAGAAAATGTGCTAGCTTTTTATATGCTACTGAAGGCAAGTTAGGCATCGGCCCTGGTTGCTGCAATGATAGCAGTCAGTGCAGAGGCCAAACATCGTGAAAACTGACGGGCTGGCCACTACTCTAGCAAAATCTAATAGATTTGGACGCAGTTACTAATATTATCCTAGGAATATTACCAGAAAAAATACTTCTTGTATCAGTGTTAATAAAAACTTGTTTACTATTTATATTCTGTGGTTTAGATGTGAAATCTAATTTCCTTTTCCTTAGCGTGTGGTGGGAGTCATTGTTTGTTTTTCAACTAGACCAAGCTCGTATTGCCGATGCCGAGTCATACATTTCGTGCCGTGTTTGCAAATAAATTGCATTGCTAGAAGAAAAAATGCGGTGTTATGTATTAAAACGCAAAAGTAGGGCATGTTTGTATTCATACTTAATACAATTGTAGGCTGGGATGTGCGGTGTTTAGTCCACGAAATAAGTTGATAATGGTGTTGTTTGTGTATTTGATTAAAAGTGCATGATAATAATGATTGATAATGATAAATTAGGTATCAAAGATAAACATTGAATATGTTTTTCCCCAAATCTCTAACTTTTTAGATAAGAAATGCAAGAAAGAGTTTGCCATTTTTATATTTTTAAGTACCTGCGCGAACCAACCATGCACGAAATCATTTGATAAAGTGATTTGGTAGTTTGTTTTATTGCAAGTGTAGCTAATTTTCTCCTAGTAAATTTTCGCGCACTGCGATAGTAGGTTAAGTACAGTCGACGACAGGTCAAGCTTGATACTCGCAACAGGACTCTAGCCCGTATGTCTATTGAAATAGGAAAGGTGCAAAGTCCAATGAGTCAAGCTTGATGTGCTCTTGACTGTACAAGACGAGTAAACCCCACGAGAGAATATAACATTTTGCAGTTAAGAAGATATTTATCTTCTAATACACGAAGCATACATTTTTTGCCACAACGCACGCACAGAAAATACCGTTTAACGTAGAACTTATCAGAAATATCCACCTTTTGTTACTTTCTACATCGAAACTGAGGTAATTGTGAACTATGCGACCACCGTCGTCGATAGTCGCCGGTGGTGGTCGTCAAGGATCGCGCGCGGCTGTCGTCGACGGTCGTCGCCTCACCTTGTCGCTGATCGGTAAGAGTTCGTATCTGCTTTTTCTTGAAGCCGGCACCCGCTCTTGTTTTGAAGGTCTTTAGTCTATCGTATCCCATTGGTGGGCTAAGACCTCCCCTCGGATTTCTATTGGTCATCTCATCTCAGTTGGACGATCCAACGCGAAACCAGTCAATTTCAAAATTTCAAACTGACAGATGCGTACGCAACATGCACGCAGTACAAGTAGACACGTCAAAGAACCCGGCAATTGCGCGGGCGCGGGTCGCAGGGGTAAGGGGTGGATTTCGAGAAGGGCGGAGTGTGTTCGTTCAGTATGTAGTAATATTACTTTGTTCTGTGCCAGTGCGCACCACCATCGGGCGATGCAAGAGCGCGAATTCATTTGGAGCTTGTGGACCCAGCCCACTGTAATCTCTCCACAGACAGAAAAATCGTCCTGGCAGCCCTTTTTGCATCTAAGTCGACGCCTTACTTGAGGCATCCAACGGGTTGCTTTGTTTGCCTACCTTTCAGGGTACACACGGCCGCACGTCGGTGGAAACACTGGTACAGCTTATACTGGTTTTGTTCAACGTGCTTGCTGCCGTAAGTACATCGGACAGAACTATCCGGCCCGCTCGATGGCACTTAAGCTATGAGGCCTTTTTTCCCTAATACATGTCATATTTCCAAAATATCCAGCTTTACGATATTCTAATCGGCTCAGCAAAATTGGCGTATACACTTCTACTATGTACTGGTAAATCATTATAACATCCCATTAAAGGTCCACAGCTGGACAGGGAGCGTGTTTCACAGCAAAAACACGTTGAATATTTTGGAGGGGAAATACCGTAGTCTCTACGTTTGTTAGCGTTGCAACTGGGATCAAGGACTGCGGTTGTTGGTGACCGCAATGTAACATACGATACGCTGGATATCGCGTGTCGATGGATCGGACACACTCCGGTGTAACGACGTGAACGCTGCGTCAATAGCGTTCGAGTGGCAGCCAAGTGGCAGATGTAGACCTGGACATACACTTGACACCTGGCGAAGTACCGCCGAGAGCGAGCTTAAGGCTGCTGGACTGACGTGGGAAGAAGCAAGACGGACGCGCAAGACGGGGGGAAGTGGAGACAGTTCATGAAGGCCCTATGTTAACAGCGCGGTGCTCTAGGATAACATCTTCCAGTTAAAAACCACTTTATAGCCTTTTACGACACCCACGAGTAGAAATGGGGTAGTATTTAACGTAGGCAGAGCACAACATGGACAACTAAACTGGTTAATACTGCTATTCAATGTCGCATGACCCTAAATCTGCGCGAATGTAACGGTGCCCGCGACATTTCACGACTAGTGAACGGCCGTGGATTTCATTCTGACCTCTGTTAAAATTACAAGTCACTAGCTTATTGCAGCAGACGAAAAAAATAATAATATTGGCGTGAATGTGCGTCACGATCATTGTTTTGTCTAGAAGACATTACGCCATTTAAATAATAAAAATACATAGTATGTATCTATGACAATATCTACCAATGAAAAAGTTATGTTTTAGTTGATTTGGCGCGCAAAGCAACGACAGAACAAGTGTCAATATTCGATGGTTTGCTACGCGAAGTCAAGACGTACCTTTAGGTATTTCTGTACTGGAATACCTACATTATACTTTACATCTCTCATATTCGGTAAGTAGGTCCTTATTACCCCCAAATGGGGCTTGTAGGTGACCAATTAGCGCTCTAGCTAGGGTAATAATGTAGCTAGAAAAGCCCTTGGGCGGTAAGTAATTGAGTTTTGAAAGAGTGAAGTGTTTTTTTTTTATTACTTACCGCCCTAGGGCTTTTCTAGCTACATTATTACCCTATAGCGCTAATTGGTCACCTACAATTTACATACATAACATCACGCCTTGTTCCCGTCGGGATAGGCAGAGACCACAGTTCTCCACCTGCTACGATCTTGACATACTTCCCTACTTACCTACAATTTGGTGGTAATAAGGACCTACTTACCTCACAATCGAGATGTAAAGCAGAGTAGTTAGCTCGGGTGTAAGCATCAATTGCACCCTCGAACTATAGGCGCCCTCGCTCCGCTCGTGCGCCTAAATATCTCGGGCTGCAATTGATGCCTTACAGCCCTTGGCTACTAATCTACTATTGTTTTGCAACCAGTTTGCTTCGACCTTGCTTCCTAAACTGAGAATTTACAAAAGACTATTTCTAGATAGTTACTGATGTTTCGCAAAAGTAGTTTTGTGGGGGACGCTAGGAGGGTTGTTTCTGCGGCTGTTTATTAATTTGTGTTTGGGGCTCATCGCGGTGTTTTCTCAGAACGGTTTGCAGTATGTAGAGCTGTCTTAGTGTCTTACAATAAGCTTTTTAGAGTAAACACACCGTTTTAGTTATAGACGCGCAGTCTTGCAGAAGTGTATTAAATGCGCACGAGTTCTACACGCGCTTGACCATTTTTTATTATTTGTTGTTATTCTATAGCTTATGCACTATAAATAAACATACCAATTATCATGCTTGTAAGTGTACCCGTTTTTACGAGAGCTAAAACAAAAATCGAGCAAAAATCACCTAAAGAAACATGTTTTTAGTAGGGAAGCCCCCCTAAATTTATATTATTCTTTAATTTTAATTATTTGTTGTTAAGCAGCAACAGAAAGACATAATATGTGACAATTTCAACTGTCTACCCATACCGTTCATGAGATACAGCCCTCACTGACAGACAGACAGACATTAGAGGCATAATAATAGGGTCCTTTTTTTCGCCCTTTGGGTACGGAACCCTAAAGACCATGTTTCTAGACCTACCAGTTTATGCTGTGCTTGACAGTTAGTAAGAATGTGATTAAGTAGATTTATTATAACCTTATTTATGTTAAAACTTAAGCCTTAATTAAAAACACAACCTATGCATCACACAATAACTTTTTTATTGTAGCCTATACTGCTGGGTGGAGGACTGTGGTCTCTGCCTACCCCGACAGGAAAGAGGCGTGATGTTATGTATGTATGTATACTGCTGGGCAAAGGCCTCCCACTTGTTCCTCCACCTACTTTATGTGATTAAAAATAAAACAAAATATCAATAAATAATTCATGCTAATTCTGCAGTCCCCTCTCACCAGGCACTGAAGTAGTGACACTGTTTATTAGTATTTTTTTTATGTTTAGGTTCCACTCCTTGTTAAGTCATGAAGTATCGACTGGATGAATGTAAGTCGCTAATCCTAGATAGTACTATACTTTGCTTGCACCACACAAACATGGTGACCATGATATTTCCCCTCCAAATTGTACCAAGTATTTTTGCTGGAACTCTGGAGGGAGCGCCCTGTCCTGCAGTGGCTGTTTCATGGGATGTTTTGATGATATAGATGTATAACCTAGTTTTGTTAAAAAATCAGCTATACTCAGTTTTAGCCAACTATTGCCAGCTACACCAACTATTGCTGGCTACACCTACCTACCTGTGTTATCAGTTATACCTAGGTGAAAACATAGCACAATCATTAACGGTAGTAGACTCGCTCTATTTGTATTGAATCTGCATTGCAAAATTCTGTATGTTATGAAAGACATTCAATGAGTATTCTGTAAAGAATTTGAATCTGAACAATGTATTAAAGGCCCTCTAACAATCTGCCCATTAAACTGAAAATCTTTTTACCCAAAGAAATCTGACCAGTCTCTTTGACTTTCTTTTTCAAGTGCAGATTAACAGCCTATTTTTATTTATAAAAGCTTTTATTTTTAAACATTTTTTATAAGAGGTAAATTTTTTTTCGTCCTAGGTATGTTTCTTAGGGTAAGTTGTTCAGTTTCATGGTGTAAGTAACAGGCTAAAATAGTGCTTTATAACTTTTTTACACCAAGATCAGCCAGGATCAACGGCTGAATGTAATATCTAAGGTATAGAACTGCAAAATCAGTCAGCAAAGCATGTTGCCCGACCCTGAGAATCAAGATGGTATGTATCATGTGCCAGTAATTTCTCTGGCTCCCTTACCCTTCAATTCGAAACACAATACTGCAAACACTGGAGCGGTAATTCCCCAGATGGGCTTTGCACAAAAATCCTACCACCTTAAAAAGACTATTACTGTAATATTTAGAGAGGATGAGACAAGTAGAAGCGGATACTCAAGTTTTTTAAGGCACATTCTTTATACTTATGTAATAACCATAAATGTTTCAAACTGAGAAATAAGAAATTGTAATGGAATATCTCTAGTAATGTTTATAACTACCAATTACTTAGCATTCTAAGGAAATTGTGTTTTGTGTTGTTGAGGTTATACAACAAAGTAGGTATGCACAGTCTTCATGAACTTTATTTGTTATGGTAATCAGAAAGCAATGAAGCAGCTCTAATACTATCGCTACAAGGAAACATTAAAAGTCAGTTCGCAATCCACGTGATTGTTACAAAATAAGATTCCAATAAGAGGACTAAATCTAAATATAAACCGTGTATGTTTACTTCGCATGACAACTCAAGAACCGGGAGGAAATCTGATCAACACCAAGCTAAAATTACAACAGCACTCTGTGGACAGAACGAGCGTGCCACCACCCAGAAGTTACGGCTAAATAAAAAGTAGTAACAAACTCACACGTTATATGAGAACGTTTCGTATTGCTTGCGTAGAAACACGTAGAAAGCAACCAACCGACAACTCGCTTCGGCGGGAACCAGTACTTTTCCACTAGTGTTTTTACACCAGGTAACCACTGAAACTTATCAAGGACCTTCCTCACCTCTCCAAGTCAAATTTCTGACAGTATGATCCCACTATCATGCTGAAAGAAGCACACGAAAGCGGACAAAGGGTCCTTCAAAACACAGCCATTTTGAAACAGTCCATACGAAATGTTACGTGTACCGCGACCGTAGTTTTTAGAGACCAAAATTCGAAAACTTGGTTATCCGTTCGCACTCATTTTTAATTCTTAGCACATTACAAACTATCACTAAACATTTCACACACTTTTCTGTACGATTTCACTTCATACTTTCGCACACACCCGCTTACGTCGCACAAAGTCCGTCGGACGGAGGCGACGAACTCACTCACACGAATGGAGCAGCAAATGGTATGATTGGTCCGTCGACATGAAGCGGTGTTGCAACAGTTTATTTCTTGCTGCTACCATTTATTTTACCCGACTGCATAAAAAAAAGTGTTACTATTAATTAATAGGCTCGGAATTTATTTTGATGATGATAAATGAATTCTTTAGCAGTACTGATGGACTGAGTAGAAAACCTTGATAGGTGTCAAATGGAATCTACTCTATTAATTGTTTTTTGAATGTTGAAAACAATGTGAGTGAAAATTTGTGTTAGAGCGCATTTACTTCAGGTGATTTAACCGCACAGCTAAGCAGTAAAGCGGGGTGCCTTGTTTGATTGCGTGTCTCGGGATATTATAAATATTAGCAGCGCGGCTTTCGCGCGGTTGTGTTGTGATGTGACGATGATGCGGCTACCACGCTGCAATCACATATGAGGCGTAGTCGCTAAGCGACAATATCACTACCGCTAATGATGGCCTTGTTTGAAAAAGTAACAATCTAATTATTCGAATGAATTAGTTAGTACTATTCGAATTATCAATCGTTATTCAAATGAAGGGAATGTATGAACCATTCGAATGACTTTATTTTTACTTGACTAGTGCAACACTGACTTTTTTCCTTTTTTTTTTGTTTACAACTCTATAGCGCTTTTTTAATAAAAAGGCCAAAACAATAGATTTTTTGCCTGTTGCAAAACTGTTGTTTTGGTCTTTTTACAAATTTTTGTTCGATAAGATTTTTTCTACATCGATTATCTTTTCATCCGAATAATACAAATAGCTCTTTTTTACAATCGAATAATTTGAATGTTCACTTTTGAATGATCATTCGAATTAATCATCACTAAGCTTCGACTAAGATTCGCCCATCACTAAGAGACAAAGCAGTGCTGAAACCCCGTAATGTGAAGGCGTCTGTAGTTGCAGCGCTGCTGCCGATGCTGCCACCTGATGAAAGGGCTCCTAAATGTAAAATTTATAACAGTAAAATTTTAATAATAATCAGTGTAGCTACTAAAATTGAACGCCGTAAACCAGTTTTATCCTAATTGCGACCTGTTTCGTTTCTTGCTACCGACGGACGACATGTAAACATATATTATGTTTTAGTAACTATATGTCAGAAATAAAATAAAGACAAAACTTCGATGCTACACAGTTATTATTATAAATCTGGGTAACTTGTAGTGTTTGAGTTTCCCAAACAGATTTTCTCGGGCAATAATCATTATTTTTTCACTTTGTTCCACTCGCTACATGGGTAGGCTAGCCAGGCATTGGCATAGGCCAAATGTCATATTAGAACAAAAATAACACAATTTGAATAAACAAAGAGTTCGAGTTTATGATGAATCGAGACTTGTCAAAACGTCCAGGTTTTTATAGTATTAATAAGGATAAGGGCAAAACAGTAATAAGACGATTCGATATGTAAAGGAGATAAAGACTGACTAACCTTAGTTGGTGGGACTTGAATAATTGCTAGTGTCTGCTTCGCTTGCTTATGGGGTAGATCAGGCAACTTGTCTGTGACTTAAAAAATTGACCAAGTGACTCTCGTGACTCTTGATAGGACTGGACGTTTACAGCTCTTTCTCCCAGTTCAAATATTGAACCTATAAGACATATCGTCTTTTAGCTAACAACACCGCACAAGTCGTAAATTTTGCGGGTTTTTAGTTTGAATGTCATTTGATAGAGTTTCAAATACGCTATCGATGTATAATATTTTATTTAATTTCAAATACTAATGTCATAAAAATACAATAAAATTAGGTCACAAATAAAATATTGTGTCAAGCGCGTCTCCTCGAGGCGGCATAGTCCCTAGCAGACAGGCAGCGTTCCCACGCTGAACAGCAAGACTTAATCTTTGCGCTAGAAAGCTGCCTGCTCTGCGATCGCCGGAAACCTCGATGAGACGCGCGGACAAGTCCCCAATAAACCTTTTAGCCTCAGGGCCCCAGGGTCCCATCGTCTCGAACGCAACTGGCACGAACATGTAACCTCCCTGAAGGTCCTGATGTTTCCAGGACTTCCTCAATTCCGCCCCAGCAGCGGCGGAACCCGCCCGTCCAGCAGTAGCACGGAGATGGGTTGGCGCTAGCGTATCCACACAAGTCACATCCCACGCGAGAAACTTTCCCTCCTTCCACGCCACGTGAGATACTCCGTCGGGCCTTTTGCCATCAGAGCGAACGACTCCGTTTGGTTCCAACGTAGCCGGAACGTTCGCCGAGGCAAGGGCATTGACATTTAAACTAAAAATAAAGTAGGTGTGTTGATATGTGTCCACATTTGTGTAGATAAGTTGTACCTTAATAGTTTAACAGTCAATTCAATAGTTAAATCTCTTCTTGTAGGGGTCATAACATTAATCATGGAAGTCTTATTCTGTAGATAAAACAGTCATTATTACCAGTAAACGTCAGGTATACTTTGGTCAGCAATAGTGAAAGACCAAGCTTGGTCGCATCACATCTCAACTGCGTCTTAAGGAAACATTCTTATATTCCCGACATCTCTATACTAGCATTTCCAAAGCATCATCAGCCATACGTACGGCTGGATATCTACACTCCTCGGTGTCGGAAAGGGGTCTCATCACATTCGCTATCGCCTATCCTTGAAGCATTTATTTACATTACTTGCTGGTGCCCGCAACTTCGTCTGCGCAGGTTTATAAATTGTAGCCTATTTGTTATTCTGATGTATAAGCTATATTATTGTAAAGTTTCATTAAAATCCATTCAGTAGTTTTTACGTGAAAGAGTAACAAACATGTATCCATCCATACATACTTACAAACTTTCGCGTTTATAATATTAGTAGGATTATCCGTGTTCTGGCAGTCAACTCTTGAAGCACTCAAATTAAGCCTTGTAATGATGAATAGTCAAGTCAGTGAAAAAAATGCGAGCACGTGACTTACACACGCGGATATACACGGCGTGTAGAGATATTTGGTACGCGGTATCAAACATTTACAACTAAAAGAAAGAAACTTGAACAGAAGATAGCAACTTAACTATCGTATGTTGCTGCCAGGCTCCGCCCTACCTTGTTGGTGTCCCATGTGTTCTACCTCCTTCTCGGGTCTTTGGATGATGTCTCCGTTTTTCGATCACGGCAAAATAAGAAAAAGTCTTTGTACGCGATTTTATAACCTGTTTTATAAAATTTCCGAAAAATACTCCGAATTTAAATACTCTATAGCGTCTTGGTTAAGGGTTACCACAATTTGCAGTTCGCGGCTTGGAGTCGCGACAAGGCATGGCATAGAGAGATATTCCGACTGCCTTGTTGAAAGCCGGAGGCTTCTGCGCATCAGTGGCATTTGGTAGGCTAAAGAAGTGCAAAAGATACAATTTTTAATTTAAATCATGCTTGGAACACGAAATATTTCTTCCTCGTATCTCCACTTATTAACGCTATCACTTGTAATACATACTTGGCACCTTAAAAGATACGACGACCAGTACTGCAGTTAAAATTTCACATAACATTAACATAATTTTATCGATTGCATTTTTAAAAATAGTTACAATTACTTTAGAACCAAGTTTAAGTTGGTTTAAATTGGGAACAAAATTGTACTCTTATAGTAGGATATTGAATAATTGGCAACATCTTAAAAACGTCAGCTAACCATAGACAAAGCTCTGGGTGTTTAAAATATCTTGTGATGTGAGCCGAGCCCCCCGTCGTGAGTCAAAATAAAATTAGAATCTGCTAAAAAAGCAGTTAAAGTAATGGTTGATGGTTGATCGTAAAAATAATATCTTTTGTTTAATATCAATAGAATTGGAATTTTGAGAATATCACAGAATATTATCTTATAAAACACCCTTTCAACGTTGTCTATGACATCCTGCGCGCGCTTTTTGATTTGTTTGTTGCTAGGCAACACAAGACAATTCAAAAACAGTAGTTCGCCAACATACATACAGTATGAATTTTGATAGTTGGTTAGGCAAGGCGTACAGCACATGGAGTAAAATTTCAAACACTGTGCTCATGAATAAATTATACGCTTGTGATTCGATTTTAGATTCCTTTTTAAGTTGGTTTATTTAAAAAACAACAATGCGGGATCATTTAGGATTTTTACGAACTGTACTAGCCAAAAAATCACGAAATACTTAATAAAATTAAGATTGAAAAATATTAAGAGCGCTAAAATGATTAGATTTACTTATTCGTTTTGTTTACTTTGTTGTGTTGTTTATTATGTGATATCCGAAGAATATGAAAATGAAGATCGAAGTAAGTATCTATCTAGTATTTACATATTTTTTATCAGCGTTCAATTAATGACTAAGAGACAAGAAATATTTTTTAAAGTTCATCTTTTGAGAGTTTTGGTCCTACAAGCCGGATCTTTTTAAACAACTGAGGCTGGTTTTGTCACAAACGTAAGTAGATACTATTTAGCGCAATAAAAACATGTTACCTATATTCTTTACACCTTTACAAAAAAATACAATGAAGTGCACGTCAAGCTTAACAAATTGGTCTTTGTACCAATATTTATTTATTTGTTATTTCAATAACCTGAGGAACTAAGTCATACTACTCTGAGTATCAAGCTTGACCTGCTCCTGACTGTACCTACGTATTTCGGCAATTTTAGGTACCCATGGTCCGATATATGTTCAAAAGAAAGTAAAGTGACCAATGGTTTACAATGGCCTGTCCCATCACGAATTATCATCATAACCCAATCACGAAGAGTCATCCGTGTCATCACCATGGTTGAGTGCGCAGGCGCACCATGCATCCAAATAAACAAATTGCTCTCCGGTCCACATCCGGTGCGGCGCGTACGTACGTGTAGCAAAAAGCGTGGTATTATTCAATAGAGAGCACCATTTAATTTAAGCACCAAGAGAATCGTATACAAAGATTACACTAAAGCACAGAATAAAGATAATAATACTATCATACAATACTGGTCCTTCTGAGAGTCTTTTATACGTACTGAATATAAATTCGCGCTCGATGTATGTAGTATCCGGGGTGTGTGTGACTAAAATCCTGGGTGCCATTTATCCATAGGTAAATAACACATTCGTGCACGCTTCAGCCGTGCACATAGTCGCTACATATAAATTTTGAAAAGTTTGTACACGTTTCAACGGACCACAGGGACGTGAAAGAAAATTCTCATATAGGTACGCACGGCAGCTAGCAAGTGGAAACAAAACCAGTATAAGCTGAACCAGCGCTACGCTACAAACACCCGAAACCAGAGACCCGCTCAAGGTCAAAGTGTTTCCATCGACGAGCGGCCGTGTGTACCTTCACGCTAACGTCTCTTGACGTAGACGTTGTTGTTATTTCACGTTTCTGTACAATTAATGATAATTTTACCTGTCATTATAGAAACATACCTACGTGTTGTAATATAACGTCGACTTTGCCAGAAGTTTTGCCACGATCTATTGGATTATTACTTCAGATTTACAATTTAAGAACGTGTAGACATGCGTCAACTTTGATAGACCTGCTGCTCATTGATCTATACAAAATACCTATTAATTACAGTGCAACGTTTAGTAATTATTTAGGTGCTCTTGTGGGTATTTAACAGGTGCTCTTAGTAGAATGTACCAAAACCTGCGTCCGCACACACCCGCGTAAAACCGCGCCATTTCAACGCTATTATATGCCTCTTTGTGGACGAAACCTGGTCACCGGCAGGAAGTGCGATCCACATCGGTTTTTGAAGTTATGGACATGTAAACTAGACCTCATTCTCACGATCAAAGTGCTTCCATGTAGGTATTTCCTTCTAGATTTGAGGTGGACCTAACCTCAGATCGCAGCTAGGTTCAAATCTCTTGGACCTAACAGATGTCTAGCACACCAGTGTCAAAACGCTTAAATATGGAAATAAGTGGCCACCGCGCTCGGTTGATTAGAGGTGTTTCAAGCATTTTGTAAGGTCTATCTGTGGTCTAAACTATAAAAATTATTATATTGTAAACTATCGCAAACTTTGTAATAAACTTTGATACTATTTCTAATCTTTGCTCATCCTATTCACATTCGAATATTTTTAGAACTTCTTCTGGTGCCATATCTTCAGCGGATGTCAGCTAGCGACCACTGCCCGAAATTCTGTTGCTTTTGCAGCGTCCCATAAGGTCTAGGGACCCAATTCTTAAATAAATATCACCGAGTGATTTTTGAGATTAATTAGCCCTGATAAAATCATAAAATCATAAAACGTAAAATAAAGTTTATTAAAAACCAAACAGAACTTTATAGTTAGCAAATATTCTTTACTTTTTCAATCATTAGGGCTTATTGTTATTTCGAATATCACTCGGTGGTATTCAAGAATTGGACTTCAGCTCCTCCATTAACCGAGCATGAGTTGAGCCTATACAAAATATATTATAATATTAATGTATTCTACTTCGAATTTTAACAATACGAAATTCTACAAAATTCTTCCTTCAAATATCCCGTTACTAAGGACACAGTATCTTATGAGTACCTATGCTAATCTTGTCGTGACGAGGCTAATAATAACGAGCGTACCAGTCGGTGCTGCGTCGTCGTATTTTCCGACATTTTCAGCTGTTTTTCCTGCTAAAGTGTCAATAATATCGGCATTAGTTTGGTGACTGTAAAAATTTGTTAATTTAGAAACATTAACGTACTTCACCTTCTTTTTAATAAACGAGCAGGTAGCCAGTTCACGTGATGATAATTGGTCACCACCGCTCATAACATAACGCTCAGGTACTGTCTTATTATTGGAATAATTTGACACTAATAAGACAGTAAAGCGCGTTGCCTACCCTGAGAAATAAGATGGTATGTCTCATGTGCCGGTACTTTCACTGGTTTTCCTATACTTCAAAACAAAACACAGCAGTGCAAACACTGCCGCTTTACGGCACAATTTTCAAGGGGGTGGTACTTCCTCAGACGGTCATTTGCACAAAAGAAACTCAAGCCCTACCACCTAAAACTCACTTTGCTTTTGTGATTCAAGACCCATGAACTCAATTGTAAACTAACAAAGTTAACAGTTTTATGAAGCATGCAATACATAGAGAAAATTACACCTAACTTTAATACAATTCAACATTCTATAAATCATATTACGAAAAGCTAATAACAAAATCATCGACGTAAACTTCCAACCCTAACAAGGAAATACCACGAAAGCAACGAAACCGCCCTAAAACAGATCGATCTATAGGAATGTATGGAGGAAATGCGTTTTCTTTCGGCACTATCGGGGATTGGTACGGCCTGGTGCAATGTACAACAAATGGTTCAAAAGACAAGTGGCAGCGTAAAAAGCTGGGTGGAGAAAACCTTGACATAATCTTAACAATGCGTGAAAATGTGTAGGCTTGGTCATTGTTTGAAAATCTATCTAGGTGCCATATTTCCTGACTTTATGTAATTGTCCTAAAGCATGCGCAGGATAAGTTTGGCTCTGACGGTTATTTTCTGCGCATGGATGACAGACAGAGAGCCAATGAACGATTCGCACGCCTTCCCCGACCTGCCGCGCTCACCCCCGCGAGTCATTCATTTTTTGACTTCTGCGCCTTAACGGTCACAACCAGAGTTCCAATATTACTTTTATTTACTCAGTCAATAAATACGTTTAATGTCACAGAAATAATATCGTGTCCAGGCGTCACCTCGAGGCAGCATAGTCCCCAGCAGACAGGCAGCGTTTCCACGATGATCTGCAAGACTCGGTCTTTGCAATAGAAAGTTGCCTGCTCTGCGATCGCCCGAAACCTCTATGAGACGCCTGATAAACATTTCAGCCTCAGGGCCCCAAGGTTCCATTAGTGCCTCAAGTTTTAAGCTCGAACTGCTCTTGTCTGTAGGTAAAGTGCACAGCTCAGGAGAGCGAGCGAAATGTATGGCGTTGCTCTGATGAGGCCTAATGATGGAAATTGTTCTCTATTCATCTACGTTATAAGCTGCGCTAAAGGTTCCAGGTTCGGTTCCCGTCACTGTCTAGACCAGTTTTGTCTGTGTCCGAACCCACGTTACAGGATTTTCCTAATGTGGGGCTGAGTGTGATCGTAAATATAAAAGTTGGTGTAAACCGAACAAACGTAAAAGCTGAAATATTTTGACATAATGTTTAAATTTCAGTAGCAGATGCATGTACAATTTAAGCCTTCAAGCCAAACATTAAAACGCGGGTAGTTACTCAAAAGCTTGCAGGGAGGACCAATAAACCTTAGTGAGTTTATTTAGCAGAACACGCGATGCTACGTTGCTGAAAAGTATCAAAACTGATTTACTTTCCGTTTCCCTGTGTTGACGTTTCATGCATGTAGAAAGTTTTTAGACATTGTGTCGAAAAAAATGGGGTCACCCCACAGATTTATAAAGGAGAGCGTGGTCACCCACAGCTGGGCCCCCCTTGCGGCTTTCTATTAGTCACGATCGTTTTCAACCTCTTCTCATTTGTTTAGGAAGGCATCAAGATCGTCTTGTCATGCCTTCCTTGACTTCCTACGGCGTCTTATTTTTAAATGTAGGTACACACGGCCGCACGTCTGTGGAAACACTGAGCGGGTCTCTGGTTCCGGGCGTTTGTAGCGTAGCGTTAGTTCAGCTTATACTGGTTTTATTATGTCTAGTGCTTGCTGCCGTGCGTATGGTTAACCGGGTTAACCACACGTCAGTGGAAACATTTGCAACTCTATTACCATGCCATAACGCCCAGTGTTTCTACTGACGTGCTGTTGAGTGTAAAGTAAAATAAAAGGCCACCCACGATGAGCAAATACATAAAACAATTGTCTAACGAACGGTACTTAAGGGGCTACCTCCGGTCCACTAGCGCCCCCATCAGTTAAAAAAATATTACTCACTAAATAAGAAACATAACAAAAATCCGGAAAGACAGATTGAAGAAAAGGTACATTTGTTTATTTAGAAAGTATTTACTCTGTAAAATAAAGTTCACTGTAGTTACAGATACAAAAACTGCTAAAAGTGGCCGTTTTTCGCACTTTTTGTATCTGTAACTACAGTGTATTATATTTTTCAGAATTGATAGGTTCTGAATAAACTAGGATACCTTTACTTCAATCTGTCTTTCCAGATTTTCGATAAGTTTTGTATTTAGTGAGCAATATTTTTTTAACTGATGGGGGCGCTAGTGGACGGGAGGTAGCCTCTTAAGTAAATGATTGCTTCTGCTTCTTAAATTTATTATGCTAGATACTCAACTCACTTCAATATTCCTTAGTGTATCTCCTGGTGTCTCCAGACCAGCACGAGCGCACTCCTCGCCTGGAAGACTTCTTCTGGACAGGATCCGGAGACGGTCCGCCGGCTCCTGAAGACCCGCCATTGATCGATCCTGTGGAGCCTTCGACGCCGATAGTGAAGACCACTACCGTACTTGCTACGGTATACTTGGATTCTTATCCGCCACAGGTATAATCAAATAGTACCTGGTCGACCGAGCTTCGCTCTAATATAGCCGCCTCAACATTAAAATATCATCGGATGAACAAGCTATGCTACTCGCCAAGAGCAGGCGCTGTAGGCTTCTGTCTAAAACGCGGTATTTTTTCTAAAATGCTTAAAAACACGGGCAAAACGATTTTCCCCAGACATGAGACCTAGCTAGATCGATTTTTCGTCCCCAAAAACCCTTGATGCTAAATTTCATCAAAATCGTTAGAGCCGTTTTCTAGAAACCGATTACAAATATATACAGGGTGTAAGGGACCACTCTCCATATAGACTGTTCGATCAGAGTGGTCAATTTGTATGGAGAGGTCAAATTTTCTTTTCATTTCCCAACATATGTTTCTTAGGGAAAGTTGTTCAGTTTCGTTGACTGAGCACGCCCTTTCAGTTTTCGGTACACTGTCCCTTACATTATATATATATACTCGTATAAATATTGCTCGTTTGATAGTATCAAATATTATTGAATATATTATATTTCGATGATATTCTAAGATACTTTAAAAATTAGTCTAGATATATGTAAATACTTATTTCTGCAGGCTAAATGCCATTGAAATTCATCGTAGTCGTAAGAAGTTACATCATAAGCTAGGAATATTTGAGAAGAGTTTGTACAATAAATTATACTCGTACTTACGAACTTTACAAAAGTCCATCCATCCTTTCAGTTAGTGTTCAAGATGTTCATTCATAGCTACATGCATACTTAAAATTCTAGGCGGTAACAGATAAAACGACCGGAGAATGTGTATCAAACTGTGGTGAACCAGTCATGCCGGACAGTCTGGAGCCAGAAATACCGGAAGATCGAAGGTACTGGCTCCTCACGGTCATACAAGGATCTACTCCTGACAGTCTACAGTTGAAGCTTGCGAGGTTGTACCAGAAAGCATTTTTGAGGTATGTTTAGATCTGATTCGTCCAAAACCTTGATTTATATCTTTGTAAATAAAAATTGCTCTGCATTTTTAGACAACAGGAACGCCACCTCGGTATCATCAAGTCACTAGACGCACCGACGCCAAGAAAGAAACATGATGTCCATTCATTCATAGTAAACAAAGACAATAATTTTCTTAACCCAAATTCCAACACACCTTTAAGATATCTTGATATTCATAGCTCAATCGTAACTCCTTTGGAGTCCACTGTTGTTATCAAAATAGAAAATTCTACAAGGACACCAAGATTATTTGATGAAACAGAATTTATACCAGTAGAAATAAATATGACTTCGTTAAACTCTGAAATAAAAGCAACAAGCGTAAGAGAAGTAGAATCATGGATATTAGCGACACCTACTGTTGTTGTGAATAAAAGAGAAGTAATGGACAAAGAAGCTCTAGAAGAATTTAGAGAAGAGATGATTGAGCCCCTTGAAGACGATTCCAGCAATGAGACGTTGTTGTTTAAAAGAGAAATTATAAAGCCTGAACAGCAGCCTCCAGTGCAAGTTCATATCCAAAACATTACTGAGGTAGGTGTCACAATATCATCTACATAAAAAACCATTTTATTACGGACCACACACAATTAACTCTTTTCAGTCTCCAGACACGGGAAGCGTTCAAATAGTCTACGTAGTGCTAGTGGGAGGACGGGCAGTGCCTGCTGCAGTAGCGGCTAGAGATATGAGATTAGTTCGAGACGCAGAGGTTGCTAAAGAACTGGGAGCTGTGGTTACTACGAAGGCTGAACGTAAGTAGCTTTGATGTCGTCAAAATGAAAAAATTGATGCCATGTGCTGGATAGACTATATTGAAAAAAATAGAGTTGAATTTCGGTTTCATTATTAGTTTACACATTGCAGTCATCATACCTTTTATGTTTATCAAGACTTTTTTTGCCAGCAGCGTACCTGAAGGCAGCTGAAGGTTTGGAAGGAGAAGCTACTGGCACGAGTGGAATCTATGGTACCGAATTGTGGGCTCTAGCTGTTGGAGCATCTGTAGCTATTTTGATACTGTTGGCTTTGTTGATTTTACTATGTCTTGCTCAAAGGTAAGATTATTTTACTGACCTGAGCAAACAATATTTTATTTATTTTTTAGCGCAATGATCGCGTTTCTTGTTGTAAGTGCCATTTTTACAAAATATTGACTATTTCAGGAAAAAGGCAATGAAATCAGCAGCTTCACTCCGAGCTTACAGAAATGAATTGTTGAGAGAAGCAGAGCGAAATCAGCTAAAGCAAGTTCATGAGGAAAAGGATGGCAGAGTAAGTGGAGAGTATTAAAAATGCTATTATTAGGACCACAACAAGCGAGTTTTTGAATTATTTCATTATTTCCAGTTGATTAGCGTGGTATCTCCAAGTAGAACGAGACCAAGCAGCACTTTGCTGCCAGTTTACAGAGCAAACAGTTCTGGGTATGTTAATTTAAATAGTCTATATTTTTTCCTATTATTACACTTTCACAGGCTCAAATAAAAATTTTCATTCACCAGATCCTCATCGACGTCTTCCGGGGCATCAGAAGTAGCAGCGGCATTACGCCGTCGACAGAAAAAGCCACATGCTTTAAGAATGCCACAGAAAAAGAGAGGTAATCGGTTTATTTCTTTCTTTTACGATGGTGACGGTAATGACACTAATTATTAACATTGTTTCAGTTGGAACAACAGATAGTCTTTTAGAAGCTGCTGGACTGGACAGTTCAGATAGTGGTCAACCATCTGCCCCACAAACACCTACCTCGTATCTTTCTATGCCTTCCGTTAACTCGTTCCCAAGGTGAGCATACTAGGCAACCGTACTGAATTCTCGAGTCTGAAGAATACTTAACATTCAATTTTCTACAGAGGCAACCTCGTAGAACCTCTTTCTCGCATCTTGGAGCCAGTGTCGGTCCGTCATCTAGACATCGACTCTCCTGTATCCAGTCCTAAAGACCCGAGACCAAAAACTGGAGGAAACACTAAAGAAGTGGTCCCGAGAAGACAGATGGCCTCGCAGTTGGTCAGGCTTGGCAGTATTGATAAAGACCCTGGTGTGATTGGTCCATTGGTATGGGATTTGCATTGTCAAAGAATCAAGGATGGTAAGTAAAGATATGAAAAAATTATTTCGACCCGGTTACGCTTTATGACTATCGACATTACCTTCATTAAGTTATACAATTTTTAGCATCCAAACCACCAAGCCCAGCCAAATCCACTTCCTCAGTTCAAGCCAGTAAACCAGGTCCGTCACGGATGAGACAGAGGTTTAACGAATTAATGGATGACGCCTTTACGTTGTTCGGGAGTGCTGGCTCCAGTAACAATTCACATGATACTTTTACAGTTGACACTGAAAAGGAGAGAGGGGAGAAAAGAAAACGAGGTGAGATTTTTAAAAGGCTTTGGATGTGATAAGGCAAATTTCCCCTATATAAGTATTGGCAATTCCAGTTTTGTGAACATAAAAAAACCGGCCAAGTGCGAGTCGGACTCGCGTACTGAGGGTTCCGTACCACCACATAAACATAATTGTATTAGTTGAAATTTCAAATACAAATACAAAATACAAATATCTTTATTCGCAAGAAAACAGTAGTTGAGGATCTTAAGTTAGAAGAGTACAGTGTTTTCAGCTTACACGTAAGCATGCAAATATATCTAATGTGAATTAAAATTATATACAGTGTGTCAATATTAAATATGTCAAAATTAAACTATTCATTAACTTTAAAATCTAGAAATTCTTTCACACTGTAAAAGCAATGTTTTAATAGCCATTTTGTCAAACAATTTTTCAGTGCATCTTTAGTCATAATTTTAAAATTGTCAGGTAGCTTATTAAATAACAAAATGCTCATATTAAATATGTTCCTCTTGTAAATGTCTTTCCTAGCAAGAGGTTGATACAGTAAATTCATAATCTTTGATCTTGTTTGTCGTAACGTAACTTCTCCACGAGTTTTCCAATAATTTGGGTTTGAGGCAACAAAAATACACACGTCTCTAATATACATACAAGGAAGGGGTAGTATATTAAGTTGTTTAAAAAGAGGTCTACAGCTGTCATCGAATTTAGCGTTGCATGTTGCGCGGATGCATTTCTTCTGGAGTTTAAAGGCCCTGTCAATATCTACAGAATTACCCCACAGTATCAGTCCATAGCCAAGGATAGAGGAGACATAGCCATGATAGGCCATTAAAGCTGCTTCAACTGATAGAGTTTGTCTCAACCTTTTGAGTGCATAAACAAAGCGATTTAATCTGTTACAAACCAGCTCAATATGACATTTCCAGTTCAAATGCCTGTCTATCGTGATACCAAGAAATTTGAAAGTGTCAGTTTCATCAACCATTTCGTTGTTATCACTCACTTGGATCGGATATGGGTTAGCATTATACGAGATAAATTGCATGAACTTAATTTTACTAACATTTATTCGTAAGTCAATATTATTTAACCATTTAACCAATTCACTAAGAGCATTATTTATGTCGTTTTCAAACGTAGGTCCATCTTTATTTTTACATTCTATTATGAGTGTTGTGTCATCTGCGAATTGAACACAACTATGACAAGTAGCCTTAGGAAGATCGTTTACGTACAAAAGAAACAGTAACGGCCCAAGAACACTACCTTGCGGCACACCTTTATTAGTGACTCTGAAATTGGAACGATAGCTTTGCTTCGTGATAATGCCATTCGATTCATTAACATTACATATCTCAGTACATTGTTGCCTATTTTTAAGAAAGCTTTCTAGCCAATCAAATGCTGGACCACGAATCCCATATAGTTTTAACTTTTGTAAGAGCAATACGTGGTTCACTAAATCGAATGCTTTGGTCATGTCAAGAAACAAGGCCACTGTGGGTGTACCCCTATTAAGATTTTGAGTAATGATACGCACTAGATCAAAACATGCATGTACGGTCGACAAGCCTTGACGAAAGCCATATTGTTCTGGCTGAAGTATGTTATGCTTGACTAGAAAGTCCTTTAATCTAGTCTGCATCGCTCTTTCGAAAACTTTGGATAGTATAGGGACTAATGAAATAGGCCTATAATTGTCAGGATCCAAATTATCACCTTTTTTAAATAAGGGTTTGATCACACTAATTTTGAGGCTATCAGGAAATATGCCTTCTGATAAGGAAAGGTTTATTAAATGTGTTAAAGGATTGCAAATAGTAAGTTAATGTGCTAGATTTTTTGAGTCCGACACGCGCTTGACCAAATTTTATTATTTGTTGTTATTTTATAGCTTATGCACTATAAATGTACCAATTTTCAAGTTTGTAAGTGTTCCAGTTTTTAAATAGAACTAAAACAAAAATCGCCTCAGCGACCATCCAACTTGACCCCTCTCTTATATGAATGTTCTTGAAACGGGAGCTCACCACAATTGGTTACTATTAGTTGTGAGAAAAGTTGTAATATTTAATGATTTCAGACTTTTCCCTTTATTTGTACTGTGAGACCTAGCTTCTTGCCAAATTTCATAATTTTAGGTCAACGGGAAGTACCCTGTAGGTTTTGCATTTTTGAATAAATGTATAGAGATGAGGACATAAAATGCCATATCTTTTGATTGCGTCGTTGTAAAAAATTTAAATTTTCAGATCTTGTGTGGTTCATGGATCCTAATATATGGTATAAATTTCAACCTGATACCTTTACCCGTTCCTGAGATAAAGGGTCTTGACAGACAGACGGACAACAAAGTGATCCTATAAGGGTTCCGTTTTTTTCTTTTGAGGTACGGAACCCTAAAAAGAATAAAAACATTGATGAAATATAAATAGTTTTAAGCGAATCTCTCTCACACGTTGCGTTGGAAACAATTTTTTTAGAAAATTATTAGTGTCGTCACACAGGGTTGTATTCTGGGCCCTAGAATGTGAAAAATATTTTCGTGCCCACTGGGAGAATGTCGGTACTCACTCATATTATATATATGATACACGTGTGATCTAGCTTGAGCATTCTTTACTATTCTTCTTCCCTTGTGCGTAATCTACTATGAATTAATATTTACTTAATATCGATTCTAGATGGCGTCCAGCATATAACACAAGCTCGTAATGATAATGTACGTCTTCCTGGTTCTCCCTACACTGCACTGGATACAGTAAGAGGGCGGTCAGCTGGCCCTGGGTAAGGATATATGCACGAATATCTACAATACTTTAAAACAGTCTTCGTCCGCTGGACAAAGATTTTCTTTGATTTTTTTTCTAACACCTTTGTTCGGATAATTCTACAAAGCAGACAATAGCTAACGCAGGCGCAGGTTCGAATGCCTGTGGTTGTGCAATTTTGCGATTTTCTACTTTGTAAAGCTTTTCTTTACAAAACAAGAATTCTGGCTAACGCTCTGATTTGTTCACAAAGAATGCAATGGATTTAACAGAGTTTTTCTTTTATTGTCAATGGGCTACTCTTGACGTCGTTCTAGTCTTGAGGACATAGATGAGGTCGACAATGAGACGAGCTTGCCCAGAAGAAGCCTATTTACACGCGACTTGAATAGATAGAGTTTCAACAAAAAAAGAGCTTTTTGTTGACTTATATTAGAAGTTATAAGCCTATATTATTTCATATGCGGACCTGTGGAGTTGAAAGGAATAATTCATCTGATTTTAAAAATCATTTACGAGCTTACTTTGTAATAAAGCTAACATAATGAAACAAAAAATTAAAACGGTTTGACGCTAATGAATTGAAAATGTTGGAGAATGCTCGGGTCAAGAGTAGATAGATATATATTTATTTAATGGCGTCACATCTCAGATAGGGTCAAGAGTACAGTTCAGTTAATAATCGCTATGCAACCCCCTCGACAATATTCTGTGCCCATTCATCCCTCCTGATCAGACAAGGTTTATGGTTGTGGTTATAGGAGAGCTGGTAGTGTAGGAGACGCAGAAGGTGCAGGCGCGAGGCCTAGGACTTCGCTGGCCAAGACGGCAACGGAGCGCCGGGCGCCGCCGCCGGCTAGGGCCTGGGGCCCCACCCCACCGCATGTAAGTTTACATTCATAAACACTGCCCAGATGGGATACATGAAAAAAGTTTTTTTTTCTATGTAACTAGTGAGCAAACAAGCAGGTGGGCCACCTGATGGTAAGTGGTCACCACCGCCTATCACCCTCCGTCTAATTAGTGGCCTAATTTGACAATAACAATGAGAAAAACAGTTTAAATTTAAATTTTAAAAAATTAAAGGTCGTAGGCTGTTAATCTGCCTATCAAACTGAACAACTTATCCCATGTATCGAAATACGCAATATAATCGTAATTCGATTTATGTTCCTTGAAAAGAGTTTTTCAGTTTAATGGCCATGTATATTTAACAAACACCCTTTTACCTTATAATAAAAAAATTAACAAACTTTTAACTACCATACATATAGATCAACATGATTATTTCACTATCGTATAAAAGTATGATTGACAGATATTTCATTTTATACTCCAGTAAAATTACGAGAGATTGTATGGCGAAACGGAAATAATTGATAATAGCCGTGATTCTTTTTCAGATCGATAGATTATATTTCTGTGTAAATCTTTTTAATGGAATCCACCTAAATTTACTTCATTTATTTATTTATTTTGCCGTCCAAACATTAAAAAAATATGGAATTTCGGAAAAAAATGTTAATAGATTATTTTTTTTATTTACGGCTTGCTATATATTCAGAATTTCATATTATACATGAATCCACCTAAAAATATTAACTTTTTTGTTTTGTTTAACTTTTATAGCACAAAATTTAAATACAGCTTATCTTCGCAACCAAAAATAGTAATAGATCCTTTTTGATTTCTAATAATTTAAATAGTGCTATATTATCACATTTTAGGCAAATCCAACATAAATGTTTACAAAATCATTGTAAACCAGCGATTACAAAAAACTTTCTTTTTATTTAGTATGGCATTTTAGTGAATATGTATAAGAATCACTTACATTTAAAAAGGTTGAGTTTAGCTCAGTTTATTGCTATTATTTTACCTCGACTTTATTGGCCCTTATATGTAAAAATAAGTGGAGATTTTATATTTTGAAATAAATTGATATTTTTAAATATATTTATGGTGGATTTTGATGCCTATATGTAAAGTATACGTTTATCTATGATATAAAGTATATAATTGTCTATTACTATTTTTGCCTTAGCTGTTATTCGAAAAAAATATTCCGCTTTAAATTTTAGGTGGATTCGTAAATATTGCGTCTTAACATCATATTTAAATACGATATACACAAAAAAGTAGCTATTAGCATTTAATGTTTTGCAAAACCGTATTTTTACTGGACTATTTAATTCTGATTTTCCAAGATCATCTCGCGAAACTCAAATGTAAGGAAACTTGAAACTTGGCCCATAAATAGTGATCTAATAGGGTAATTAAGTTATTATAAAAAATATAAAAACAATTTGAACCTCGGTTTTGAACACAAATATACCGTATAATCACGGCGTGTAATCCATTTTTTTTTGTTCCAACGCTTACCAACACAACACATTTTATGTCAAAAGCAATCGGCTAAAGCTGTCAGAAAAAAACATTAATAAAAAACTTTTTTAAAAACAAGCTTTTATAAGAAAAATTGTACTAAAACGAAAAAAATTATTTTATGCAAGGGTCGTGCTGATAAATGTTAGTCATTTAGATGAATATAATAAAACACATCGATCGAAATCATGCATAACACTTTATAATATTATATGACATTAATCGCGTAGATACTGGTACACCTCCGTTACAGATTTTAGTCAGTCGAATATCAACAAGTTCCTGAGTGCTCTAAATAGCTTGTCATGGGCTGAAGTATATGATGAAGTAAACACTAACCAGGCCTTCGATATTTTTCACGGTTTGTTTTTACTATTTTTCAAATTATGCTTCCCGGTCTTACGGAAAAAAGTTTATAGCAAACCCAGAAGACCAGCGTGGCTATCTAAAGGAATAAAAATTTCTTCATTGCATAAACGAAAATTAAGATTTTCTATTTATAATGCAAAAAACAAACACAAAAAGAGGATTTACCAGAAATATAGCAAATGCTTCAAAAAGTGTATAATTTCAGCGCATAAATTATGTAATCAAAAATATGTGACTTCCTCTAAAAACATTTGCAGAGCCAGTTGGAAAATAATAAATAAAAATATAAAAACAAATCAACTTAAAAATGACATAAATAAAATTAAATACAATAATGAACTAATGACTAATCCCATAGACATAGCGAACGTATTCAATAATTATTTTATTAATTTACCAAATATAAATGAAAATATTTTGACATCACTTAAAGGAAAAAATGACATTAAACCAAATAATTCTACAATATTTTTAAGGCCTACCACTGCCCAAGAAATTCATACTACAATTATTAGGTTAAAAAATACTCCATCTGTAGGATACGATCAAATTCCCACCAAAATTATTAAAGAATCCTCATCAGTGATAGCACCTGTTCTTGCGCATAGGTATAGTGAATCTTTCTTTCGCAGATGGAAAGTTTCCGGATAATCTTAAAACAACTGTAATAAAACCTATTTATAAAAAGGGAGACAAGCAATTAGTACAAAACTTTCGACCCATAGCGCTCATTCCGATTTTTTTTAAAATAATAGAAAGTGTAATGCACAAAAGAATATCAAATTTTATTGAAAATTTCAAAATTCTAAAAGAAGAACAATTTGGCTTTACGAAGGGAAAATCAACCACTCTAGCGGCATTTCACTTGGTTGATAAAATCACAAATAGCATTGTGCAAAAGAATCAAACTACAGTAGTATTCTTTGATATGAGTCGCGCTTTTGACTACGTATCTCATAGACTACTCCTTCATAAATGTGAAAATTATGGAATACGTGGTAAAGCCTTAGAATGGTTGCATAGCTATTTAAAAGACAGAAAACAGTATATTGAAATAAATCGCCTCGACGAAACTGATGATGAGGTCAAAACTTACCGGTCAGATACATTGATAAACTGCTATGGAGTTCCGCAAGGCAGTATACTTGGCCCGTTGCTATTTCTACTCTATGTCAACGAATTACCATCTGTCACTTCATTTCCTTGCGTACTATTTGCGGATGATGTATCTGTTATTATCTCAGATACTAAAGACTCGGACCATAACGGCAATATAAATAAAACAATAGAATCTATCGTAACCTGGCTAAATAATAACAATTTAAACGTAAATATAAACAAAATACATACAATTCTATAATGAAGGTGCTAAACCTGTAAATCTTAATCTGATGTATAAGGACACAACTTTGAATAAGGAAAAAGAAACGCTTTTTTTGGGATTTGTTATAGATGAGCATTGTAAGTGGAAGTCTCATGTGGCAAGAGTATGTACAAAGATTAATAAATTCGCTTACGCACTTTGGAGATTATCTAAAATTAGTAACAAAAAGACTGCTTTGCAAGCTTATCATGCATATGTCGTTTCAAACCTGAGATATGGTCTAGTGTTGTGGGGCATGTCCGTTGAAACACATAGAGCATTTATTGCACAAAAACAGTGTGTCAGAGCAATATGTGATGTACCACCGTATACAAGTTGTAAACCTCTATTCCATGATATGAAGTTGCTTACACTGCCCTGTTTGTACATCTATGAAATTTGTGTTTTTGTTAAAAGTCATTCAAATCTATTCTTGAGAAAGGTTGACGTATGTGATTTTAATACTAGGTACCCAAATAGGCTAGTACTTACAGTGCCCAAAAACTATATATATAGTATAAATGTTTTTACTCAGTACAGGAATATTTTGAAACAGACACTCTCCATGATTAGGATATATATGACTTTAGGGTTTTCTTAATGTTGTTATAAAATATTATTGATAAGCACTTCTTGACATTTAAAATCTGTATTTGACATTTTCTTATTGTTTTAATTGATTGTATACTGTTTTGACTTTCTTTAAATTATGTTTTGTTTTACGCATGCAATGTTAATTTTTCCGACTAAATGTGCTATTGTGAATACATATGACAATTGTAACTAAAATTGCTATGCTCTAATCGAGCTTACAGTAAAGGAACTATCAACAAACTAACATCTTGTTACACCACTGTAATTGGGCAATAAATAATTTCATTTCATTTCATTTTAAACGATTTAAAAGCTTGTAGCACAAATACAAAAACCGGTCAAGTGCGAGTCGAACTCGCGCGCCGAGGGTTCCGATATACCTATAGTATTTTTGGAAGCAATAAAGTTCACTTTCAGGACCGCAAAAACTAAATTTGTTTGTGAAGGTTTTTTGCAGATTTCTGAAAAACTGTGCAACTTAGAAAGATCGTTTTATTTTTGCTGTAAAGTTTACATAAACCTCTGTCAACTGTAATTAATTCAGATTTTTCCTTACTCAAACTTCGGAGATAAGGGGGGGGAATGGTATTTTTTTGTCATTTTTCATCATGACTTGAAAACTAAGTAACTTAAAAAATATAAAAGTATATTTTAAAATGTACAAGTAAAGCCCTTTCATATGATACCTCATTCAACCTAGTAGCGACAATTTGAAATTTGGCCCCCCTATCAAAATAGGGGGCCAAAGCCCCCTTTACATTAATAATCATGCTTTTTTCAAACAATTTTCATGTGCAATTAAGTTGGGCAACTATATTCTAAAACTATTCCAAATTTCAGGTCGATAGCATAAGTGGTTGCTGAGATATAGAGGTGACAGACAGACGGACAGACAGACAGACACAGCGGCACCATAACGGTTCCTTTTTTTTACCATTTTGGTATCGGTACCCTAAAAAAGAGGAATAGAAACGATTTGAATGTTTGTAGCGCGCATAAAGTTTATTTAGTTTCTATTATTAGGGTTCCGTACCTCAAAAGAAAAAACGGAACCCTTATAGGATCACTTTGTTGTCCGTCTGTCTGTCTGTCAAGACCCTTTATCTCACGAACGGCTGATGGTATATCCGTTGCATTAAGCTGTGCTCACCGAAAGCAGGGCTAAATTATTCTGATCACGTCATCATAACATCCCATGAAACGTCCACTAAAGGACAGGGAGCTCCCTCCAGAATTCTAGCTTTTCCTAAAAAAATGTAGAGGGGAAGTATCATAGTCACCTCGCTTGTTAGCGTTACGGCTGGCACCATGGACCGTGGTTGTATGTGACCGCAGTAAGTCAGATGTAAGATACAAAGGAGGATGCTGCCGCCCATCGTCCAGTTTATAACCCTTAGTCGCCTCTTACGACACCTACGGGTATGTATGGGTTGGTACTATTCTTTGTCGGCACCACACGGAACAACGGAATTCAGGTCACGTACCGTTCACTAAACCTTTCGTTAAATCACCAATCAAGGTTGCAATGTTTTAAACAGAGTTGCTCTGTCCATCTCCATCTTCGGACCTTGGTAATTTCAGAGTATTTGCTAAGCCAAATCAGACGAACCTAAACACGACGGGTCTATCTTGTTTAGTTTAGGAGTTCGTTTGGCCACCTTCTGACTTTATCATCTGAACCCTGATCATTATCTGAGACCAAAGTGCTTGGGAATACAAGTCTAATGAACACAAACACGACGGGTCTACCTTGTTCATTCTATAAGTTCCTTTGGCCACCGTCCGGCTCCATCATCTGGACCCTGATCTACATCTGAGACCAAAATGCTTGAGAATACAAATCTAACGAACCCTAACACGATGGGTCTACCATATTTAGTTTAGGAGTTCCTATGGCCACCTTTATCATCTGGACCCTAATTATCATCTGGGACCAAAATGTTTGGGAATACAAATCCAACGAACCCAAACTCGACGGGTGAATCTTGCATAGTTTGTTAGTTTTTATGGCCACCTTCCAACTTCATCATCAGGACTTTGGTGATCATCTGGGACCAGAGTAGTTGAAAAGACAAATCCAACGAACCCAAATTCGACGGGTAGTGTAGGCAACGAAGCAGTTGACCCCAACATAATTCTCTCAAGCAGATTTTATTTGATAGGATGATAAAAATGTAAATACAAAATATCCAACAAAAAAATTTAAAAAAAAATTTCATACATTTTTTGTAATTTTGTATGGAAAAATTAAAAGTACTGACTTTTTTTGGAATTTTTTTATAGAAGGTTAGTCTCATAAGGTGTAATACCCCAGCAAAGTTTCATCGACTGAGGATTTAATGTGGGGGTCTTCATAAAACGATCCGCTTCGTTGCCTAGACTAGGGTGTATCTTGTATGTATAGTTTATTAGTTCCTATGGCCACCTTCCAACTTCATCATCAGGACTCTGGTGATCATCTGGGACTGCTTGAAAAGATAAATACAATGTATCCAAACTCAACGGGTCTATTTTGTATAGGTTATTAGTTCCTATGGCCACCTTCCGACATCATCATCAGAACCCTGGGGATCATCTGGTACCAGAGTACTTGAAAAGACAAATGCAATGAACCCAAACTCAACGGAGTTACGCTATTCCGTTTAGAAGTTCCTATGACCAGCTTCCGTCTCCATCAGCAGACCAGCTCGCCGGCGATCATCTGGTACCAGAGTACTAGAAAAGACAAATCCAACCTTGACGGGTCTATCTTGTTTAGTTTATTAGTTCCTATGACCAGCTTCCGTCTCCATTAGCAGACCTGCTCGCTGGTGATCATCTGGTACCAAAGTACTTGAAAAGACAAATCCAACAAACCTAAACTCGACAGGGTCACGCTGTTCCGTTTAGAAGTTCCTATGGCCAGCTACCGTCTCCATCAGCAGATCAGCTCGCTGGTGATCATCTAGAACCAGAGTACTTGAAAAGACAAATCCAACGAACCCAAACTCGACGGGTCAATCTTGTACTCGTATAGTTTATTAGTTCCTATGGCCACCTTCCGACTTTATCATCAGGACCTTGGGGGTCATCTGGGACCAAAGTACTTGAAAAGACAAATCCAACGAACCCAAACTCGACGGGGTTACGCTGTTTCGCTTAGAAGTTCCTATGGCCAGCTTCCGTCTCCATCAGCAGACCAGCTCGATGATACCATAAGATTGTATTGTCACCTAACTTACATAAGTATGCCAAATTTCAGCCCGATCGAATAAGAATAACTGGTCTATAATTCAGTTTCAAGATAAGATAGATAGATAAGTTTATTTGCAAAGATACATGGTAAACAGAGTTGGTAGGTTTTAAACATAGTATCACATGTTCCACTAACAAATTAGCATGCAAATATTATTGTTTGTTCCTACTTTGAAATTAAATTTAATAATAATAAAAATCGAATACATTTAAAACACAAAATAATATTAAGATATTCTGAAATCAATCAAAAATTCATCATAATAATGTCAAAATAATGTCACAACGGTCATAAAAATGTCAAATACAAATCAGTTAATCTTGTCAAAATATTCTTTAAGATTATAAAAACATTGATCACATAACCATTTGTGGAGCTCAAATTTAAATTTATTTATTGGTAATTCTTTTATTTGTCTTGGAATATGATTAAAAATATCTATGCACATCATGTGACAATTTTTCTTATAAAGTGCACTTTTGCAGTTTGGTTGCTGTAATAGAGTTGGATCCCTTGGTCGTAATCTAGGATTATCATTGGGTCGTAATGGGAATAGCTGTTGGTTTGCTCTTACAAATACGCCCACTTCATATATGTACAGGCAGGTTAAGGTCAGTATTCTTGAGTTTCCTGAATAACGGGCGACAAGACTCAAGAGGTCCAACTCCACACATTCCTCTAACACATTTCTTTTGAGTGATAAACACTTTTGAAATATCAGTGGAATTTCCCTACACGATCAAACCGTACCTCAAAACACAAGCCACATAACCATGGTATGTAGTGAGCGCAGCATCCAGTCCAGCAGTGCGTCTAAGGCATTTTAAAGCAAATATGAACCTTTCTAGTCTGTTGCAAATTTGTTGAACATGTACTTTCCAATTACAGTACTGATCAAGATGAAGTCCCATAAACTTAGTCTGCTCAACTTGTTGTACCGTTTGACCACGACACTTTATATTAAAAGAGAAACGATGGGCTTTATAATTACTAAATTGAATATAATTAGATTTCTCTATATTAATAATTAGATTATTGCATTCTATCCATTCATTAATTTTATCAATTGTATCATTTATTATGTCAGAAAATTTAAATCTCGAGTCAAATGGAATAATAACAGATATATCATCGGCATATAACACCGTTTTGTGCATTGTAGCTTTGGGTAAGTCATTGATATATATAACAAACAATAACGGGCCCAAAATGCTACCTTGTGGAACGCCCGAAGAATTAATTTTTAATTGTGATTTGAAAGTTATAACTTCGTTCTTTTCATCTAATCTGTTTAGCTCTACACATTGTTGACGATCTGATAAGTAGCTTTTGAGCCATGCCAGCGCAGGTCCTCTTATTCCGTACGTTTCACATTTAGACAGTAATATATCGTGATTTACGAAGTCAAATGCTTTTGACAGGTCAAAAAATACTGCAACTACTGGCATTTTTCTGTCTATATACTGAGTTACATTTTGCATCAAGGTATAGCAAGCTAGAGTGGTAGACTTATTCTTGCGAAAACCATTTTGCTCATCATTTATAATGTTGTATCTGTTTAAGAAATTTGTGATTCTAACAAGCATAGCTTTTTCGAAAATTTTTGAAATAACTGAGATGAGCGTTATAGGACGATAGTTCTTCAAATCGCTTTTATTGTTTTTCTTATAAAGCGGTTTTACAAGAGATAGCTTTAATTTTGAAGGAAATATGCCCTGTTCAAATGATTCGTTTATCAAGTGACACAATAATGGAGCCAACAAGGATGCGCAATGTTTAATAACAGAAGTTGATATAAAATCGTAGCCGACCGCCTTTGTGTTATTTAAAGAACGAATTATATTTGAAATTTCCTTTTCCGTACAGGGCAAGAGGAATAAACTATTATGTGTGGAAGGAATGGCCATCAAATTGCAATTATTATTTTTTATTTGGTTTGTTGACTCAATAAAGTAATCATTGAATACATCCGCGATAACCTGAGGGTCTTTTATTGTTGTACCATTTACTTCAACAAACTCAATAGTCGATGGGGCCCTATGATTTTCATCTTTACTCTTGATTATATCCCAGGTAGCTTTATTCTTATTTCTCGCGTTATTTATTAATTTATTATTTTCAAAGCGTTGAGATTTTATAATACATAACCTAAGTAGTTTTGAATATTTTGTATAATGGGTTTTAATATTATTGCACCGATTTTTATAAGATATAAATCTTAAAAATCTTTTATTTTTGCATGATTTTTTATTCCTGTGGTATGCCACTTAGACCTCGAATTGTTAGTTTTAATTTTTATTCGTTTTAGGGGAAAACAGAGGTTATAAAGAAGACAAAACAAATCATGGAATTCATTAAAAGCCATTTCAATATTAGTTTCGGAATATACCGTAGTCCACGAAAGTGCTGATAAACATTCATAAAATTTTCTAATATTTTCCTCATTGTAATCTCTAATTTCCTGAAACCAGTATGGAGTTGGGGTTTAAAATGTTCAGCCGTAAATTCAATTGTCTGACATGTATCATGGTCGGAAAGGTGGGCTGTATAAACATTACACACCGCATCGGTAATATTACTAGCTATATGGTCAATACAGGCATTCAGTCTAGTCGGAATACTAGTGTTTTGTAATTGTATATTATAGTTGATAAAAATATTTTTAAGGGTATTAATTAAGTTTTCTTGTTTAACGTATAAAGTATTTATATTAAAATCTCCAGCTACTATTATTTTCTTCTTACGCTTTGTTAATTTGTCTAATAGTAAATCAAGTTGTCCAAAAAATATATTTAGGTTATAGTTGCTATTACGTGGTATTCTGTATAAGCAAATAACTGAGATTTTGGCTTGTGGTTTTGAAGATTTGTCCCACACAAACTAACATACTAACTAACAAGGCAAGTTAAATAAAAGCTTGTAAAATTAAACGGTTTGTAAAACAATGTTATTCTTTCCGTCAAATATATTTTGGTTTTAGGGTCATAGCTGCAAATGTGTTGGTAAACGTTGAAATAAACAAAAGATTTTGGAAACTACGCCAGAGGGCGCAGCATTTTTCTTATAAAAAAATTGATTTATGTAATTTCTTTTATTTTTGTAAAATATCGATTCCCGTGCGGCAAATGGAATTTACTTCAACTTTCAATAAGATGGCAATCGGATTTAATCGAAGCCTATCACTGAATTAAAAAAAGCTGTAAGGGAATCGCTTTTTTACGAGAAAAAAAAACTAACGAAAAGAATTTATATTGCAATGACCCTATTTCTATTAATGCTTATTAATGGGCCAAGTTTCAAGGTTCCTTACATTTGGGATTCTGTCGCGAATTTAGCAAAGATCTTTTTAAACCACTTAAGCACTTAAGCAATTAAGCACTTCTGTTAGTCTTTAGGTACAATTCGGGTCCCATCAGCTCCCTCGGTGAATCCTGCGCTGATATTAGCTGAAGGGCGGTTACCTCCTGAAGACCCAGCCATACCAATCATATCGGCCATCAAGAGCGAAATCGAACGAATGAGGGATAAGGCGCAGAAACCTAACACTGAAAATATTTAGACTTCATAAGTGTTCAATTTAAATTAAGTAAGAAAGTATCGAGGAATTCGCACTTACCAAAATAATTTTAAAGTTGGATGCTAGAGAACACCTACCCGGTTTCTCGAAACTGGCTCTAACGATTTCGATGAAAATTACTATACGGGGGCTTTAGGGGCCAAAAAGTGGATCTAGCAAGGTCTCATGTCTGGGTAAATTCATTTTCTTCGTTTATTTGTACACTTCTTGGAAATAGCGCGTTACTGAAACCCTATAGCGCAATCTGTTGTTGGTCTTTGGTCAAGATTATGCAGAGCGAAGCTCGGTCGCCGACGTACTGTATTATTAAATGATGTAATGTAATACTTTCATGACAGCTTTTATCTGTTTGAATCTCTGTAAAACTGTTGGACCTGTATCAGTGCGACGCGGACTGAGTCCGTTCAGTCCAATGCGGTGCTATGCGCTCTGGATTCGCTCCGCAACGAACAGTATAGGGCTTCATACATTTAAGCCCAAGTCACACTGAGGCGGTAGCGGAAGCGTTCCGGGGCCGGTATTTTTTGTAAAGTATGAGTTCTTATGCACCCTGTCACATTGAAAGCGGTCGCGGCGCGGCGCGGTGCGGCGCGGGGGCGGCCGGGCCGCTAATACAACCCCGCGGACCGGCGCGGCGCGGGGCCGAACTTTCGGCGGGAGCGGGCGCTGTATTCCATTGCGTTCAATGCAACCCGTCACACAGAGCGGCAGCGGCGCGGCGCGGTGCGGTGCGGTGCGGTCCGGGCGGGTACTTTGACATTGTATTTTTTTACAAGAATTTTGCGGCTTTGCGCTGACTTTTTTTAGGTTATCAGATTGGTTTTTTGTTTAGAGCAAAGGATTTACGTCTTTTGAATAATCACAGATAAATAGTGTCACACCGACCGCTACCGCGCCGCTGTCCCGCCGCGGTTTCCGTGCGGTACCTCTGTGTGACCGGTCCCGGACCGCTTATACCGCTCTGTGTGACTTGGGCTTTAGGCTGCCTGTCCATTGAAGCGGAGCGAGCGAGTATTGCAGCGCGGAGTAGCGGACAGTATCTATCTCAGAGTAAAAAACTGTAGAGCCCGTCATATACATATTCTGTATGAACTAGTGAAGTGTAAAGCGTCTCACTGTCGCCCATACTAGTCGGTCAAAAACTCTAGTTTTACAAAAAATCAAGAAATCTTTAAAAATATAATGTTTTAGTATAAACTTTGTTTGCGAAAGTGAAAATATATCTTTTTTTACTTGTGAATTGATCATTAATACATTAATGCTAAGAACGGAAGCGTAAATAATCCGTAATAGCCATTTTATGCGTGATTTTTAACACCGTTTTTTTCCTGAATGGTAAGTGTTTTCACCAGAAAAACTGTGGTAGTAACATTAATTAGTCCCATATAAAAAAAATACGTTTTTAGGATTTGATAAAAATCCATAAATTTTAGTATGGATGCCCCTCGCAAGAAAGTGATACGCTTATGGCTCCCTTCTTAGAAAGAGCTGCTACTTAAACCTCCTTGGTGTCTATCCATTGACTTATTATATTACTTTATTGCCCCGCTCCGCCGTATCACTTCGCCGCCCCGCAGAGCTACCACGCGCCGCTTCTGAAAATGTATGATTTTTTAAACTAGCTCGCAAATCCCTGTCCACTGGAGCGCAGCGGATATTTTATGCAATTCTATTGGTTACTATATCTTCGTTTCTCCGCTCCGCTGCCTCGCTCCGCGTCAATGGACAGGCGGCAATACGGTCCGTCGCAGAAATCCGCGTAGCATTGATCCAGACCTAGGTGTAAGCGTAGATGGTATGTGTAAGTTATAATAGAAAATCAGAAAGCTAGTATTAGATTTTGTAGTAGTTATTTTGTTGTTCTGTCTAGAATTATGTTGTTGTTAATTCTTAAATTGTATATTGTAATTTGATAAGATCACAAAAATAAAGTAGGGAATGAAAGAAGAAAAGATCGATGCCAATCTCAAGAATTTTAGTGTTAAGTACAAACTTTATCAACCTGAAAACTTTTTGAAATCATGTTTGTACATCTTTTTAATAAATAATATTTAAATGCCAACAAACTCATTTTTATTTTGGTGTTTCCGTGAATGAAACCTGAAGTTCTGGTGCAATTGTTTATTTTGTACTTGAATAAATATAAAAATTCTACATATTAGTGCTACTCAGTCCTATATTATATAAAAAAACATTATTTACAAATAGATACATAAACCCCTTTGGTATTTATTTACAATTTTAAGTACTTTGTCATTGACATGAAAATAAATCAGAATAAAACCAAAAATATCTTGGTGCTACAACACTGATAAAATTATTTTTAAACTTAAAAATTAGATAATAATTCATTATGTGAAATTAATGCACATTTATTTTGTTCACCTATCTATGTCACGGTCAAAGTGTGTAAAGTTCCATGATCAAATTAAAGTTTCCTTTCCGCACTTTTATGGTGTAATGTACAATGGGAATTTTTATTCGTATTGTTCCCGAACCCCAGTGATTCCACTATTCAAAACTAAGTCTTTAAAAAGAAAATTTCGACTTCCCATACATTTTGTATGGGAAAAATACTTTATATAGATTTGTTTTTTCTTATTAACTTGGAATCACTGGTATTTGTGAGCAAAAGGACTAGAAATTCACGTCGTACGTTAACTCTGCAGTTATTAAGGTAGGTTAAGTGCGACATCTAACTGCATTTTTTATTGTCTATTTATCTCGAGTCTTCTGCGGCACTAGACCCGGTGGTGATTTGAGGTGACACACGTAACCCGAGCAGGGTCGCACCGAGCACTACAGGGTGAATTTGAAAACATTCGACAAATTTTGAGATTGAGTTCACACCACGAAACTGAAAAACTTTACCTAAGGAACATAGGTCGAAATAAGAAAAAACAAATTTGACCTACCATACAAAATGCTCGATCAGCTGATGCAGTTTCTATGGGAGGTTCAAAATTGATTTTCCTATTTCGACCTATGTTCCTTGGGGAAAGTTGTTCAGTTTCGTGGTCTGAACTCAATCTCAAAATTTGTCGAATGTTTTCAATTTCACCCGTAGACCCGGTGGTGATTTGAGGTGACACTCGTAACCCGAGCAGGGTCTCACTGAGCACTAGACCCGGTGGAGATTTGAGGTGACACTCGTAACCTGAGCAGGGTCTCACCGAGCACTAGACCCGGTGGTGTTTGAGGTGACCCTCGTAACCCGAGCAGGGTCTCACCGAGCACTAGACCCGGTGGTGATTTGAGGTGACACTCGTAACCCGAGCAGGGTCTCACCGGGCACTAGACCCGGTGGTGATTTGAGTTGACACTCGTAACCCGAGCAGGGTCTCACCGGGCACTAGACCCGGTGGTGATTTGAGTTGACACTCGTAACCCGAGCAGGGAGGGTCTCACCGGGCTCTAGACCCGGTGGTGATTTGAGGTGACCCTCGTAACCCGAGCAGGGTCACAACGGGCACTAGACCCGGTAGTCATGCTGGGCATTTGACCTAAACGGAGATTTCACCCGGCTTGGCTACGTACGGGGACTGGAATTAACAGTAGTTTTTTTTTATTGTATGGACGGTAGTCCGTGGTAAGGGCGTCCGATCATGACTGACTTTTTGTCGGCCGACTTCCAATCGGATGATTAGTGAGGTGATCAAATATCGTCACGCAATATCGATGATTTTTTTTGTTAGTAATGACAGTAGCTGTGTGTGTAGTAAGAAATTGAATGTAAGCAGTTAACTACCCGTAATTTACGCTTGACAATTTTTTTTTTTCCCAATTGCTAGATTTGATAGGCTACTTTTTTTGGAATTCCACGCGACTTATTAAAAAATATGATGATGGGATCTTATCTTACTAACAAAAAAACAAATCATCCACATTGTGTCAATATTAGATCGATCACCTCACTAATTGTCCCATTAGAAGTCGACCGATAAAATGTCGGTCGTGTACGGGCGCCCTAAGCTGAACCAGCGCTACGCTACAAACGGCCGAAAACAAAGGCCCGCTCAAGATCAGAATGTTACCACTGACGAGCGGGCGGGTGTACCTGGTAATCGGAAGACCCCTAATAGTAGTTTATGCAACGGTACATAATGAGGGGTATAAAACTCGAGTGTCGGTTTATGGGACGCAGGCGAGCGTAGCGAGCCAAGTTCCATTATAGATGACACGAGTGTTTTATACCTAATTATGTGGAGTTGCATACACAACTTTATCTACTCTCATATCGTGAATCCTAAAATAATGTGTTCAAAAACAAACCTCAATGTTTTTCTCTTTATCCGGTGATAACTGCCAAGCGAAGTTCCTAGCTGTTTTAAATACACTCAAATGCAAATCGTAAACGTTTTTATCACTTATTTCATTGCAAAACTAAAAAAAATATATAAATACAACTTGTATTTGCTGAGTTTTTTGTTATTGCAATGAAACCTCCTTGCAGCCACAGACTACAAATGCATCAAGCTGTCATGGCGCGTCTATAAAAATTTTAAAATTGTTTAATAGGTCTCCCGCGATGACTATTAGTGAAATCAATACTTCATAATACACTCCCACAGATAAAAAATTGCTGCTAAGAGTGTTTCTAGGAACAGATTGACATTATGAACATGTTAACCTACAACATTTGAACGCATTATTGAGGATTAACGATATGAGAGTAGATAAACATATTAACAAATTCCACACTCAAAACGCTAACAAATACCCTAATTAAAAATAAACATTTTCTTTCTTTCATTAATAATGTCATTTACCATAAAATTATTATTCCAATTATTATTACGAGCAAAAACAGTACTTATTACTTACTCATAAGGTCATCGCCGTCATTTCACCGGTTAGTCTCGGTGTGAGCCTTAGGGCTCTTCCACAATACATACACGGTGGTGCGATAGTATTGCAGGAGAGCCCTTATAGACCGGAAGGGCACTGCATGTTATCCTACGTCATCTAGTACACGAAATCTGCAACTTTGTAGCGATAGTAGTGGCCTAATAGGTCCACAAAACGTTGGTCTGCCAATCCGCAACCTGGCAGGTTTTGAACAGTTGGAGAGAAAAGTGGTTAAATGACAGATTACACGAATGAAATCTATTCGTAGAAATAGAAGGTACCTATACAAGTAAAAAACAACAGGTCTGCCTTGCATCCTCTTGGCAGTTTCGCTAGTCGGACCACAAATGTGGTCGGATGTGATTGGATCACAAATTTGATCGGACTGGCGAAACTGCCAAGAGGATGCAAGGCAGACCTTTTGTTTTTTACTTATATAGGTGCCTTCTATTTCTACGAATAGATTTCATTCGTGTAATCTGTCATTTAACAACTTTTCTCTCCAACTGTACAAAACCTGCCAGGTTTCGGAATGGCAGACCAACGTTTTGTGGACCTATTAGGCCACTACTATCGCTACAAAGTTGCAAATTTCGTGTACTAGATGACGTAGGATAACATGCAGTGCCCTTAAAGTCTATTATTTATGTCGTAAAAACCATTTTTTTCTAAACTCATAAAAACTAATCATTCTTGTGTCTTACTCTCTGTTCTTTCCTTTTTCGTTGACAAATAAAGTATTGGCAGTAGATTTAAGGCTTAAATTCAACAAGGCTTTTTTAAACTAGCTGCGCTGATCGACACCTACTACATACATCTTGGCAATATAACATCACAAAACTTGTCTATTAACAGGCACATGTTGCACGTTAAATCCCGATAACGATAGGCCAGCAGTGGGCCGGCACTGGCCAGCAGTGGGCTTAGATATGTACACTTCACAATTGTCCATCCGCGTATTGGATATCTATGTGCTATGTGGAAGGAAGAGGTTGGTGAGGTGCGAGCCTCCGCCATTGGTTGGTTTGTCTCTCTTGGGCTTCTTCATCCTGGAAATAAACATTGCAAATAGTAAATATTTTTTTTTATAGTTGAACATAATACAGGGTGATAATTTGATTGCGGGCCATAGCTCAGGGGCGGGATCAGTAACTGAACAACTTTTCCCAAGGAACATAGGTCGAAAAACGAAAAACCAAATTTGACCTTCCATACAAAATGCGCTATTAGCTGATGCAGTTTCTATGAGAGGTCAAAAGTTGACTTTCGTTTTCCGACCTATGTTCCTTGGGAAATGTTGTTCAGTTACTGATACTGATCCCGCCCCTGAGCTATGGCACGCAATCAAAATAACATCCTGTATTAGTAGAAATTTCGCGTAAGGTCATCTGATCCCAAACTAGGCAAAGCCTGTACCATCGGTATCAGAGACTCATACATCATCATGTCAGTGGGTTGCAAGGTCGATGTCCGACCTCACTAACCCTGGTGTCAATGTTGTTGAGCCGCCAAAGGCCTCTGACATGGCTCATCCGTAGATAGTAGCCGGGACCAACGGCTTAACGTGCCTTCCGAAGCACGCAATCATATAACTTTACGGACAATCAACCAAACTAAGAAGGTCGCATAAAGGGATTTTTGTTTGACAGTGTCCCCACCGGAAATCGAACCCAGAACCTCCGGATCGAGAGCCGAGCACTTTAACCATTAGACACAATTTGCATTGTATTCTGCATGACATTCAATAAGTATTCTGTAAAGAATCTACATTGAATAAAATTATCTGAAATCTGAAATCTGAAATATCTGAAATCAATAACACCCAGACCCAGAACATACACTTGTGTTCATCACACAAATGTTTGCCCTGGGCAGGGATCGAACCCGCGACTCATGGCGTGAAAGGCAGGCAAAGGTGTGGGCGGCCAACCACACCCATGGGCTTAAATTCAATGTAAACAGAAGTAAATTCGCCGGGTGGGTGCAACTTTGAAGTAACGTTGGCCCTGTTCGGATAATTTTGGCCCTATTCAGGTATCCAACTACCATTGCTTGGGTAAACTTTTGCCCTGTTTGGGTAACTTTGGTGCTGTTCGGGTAACTGATCGGGTATAGGAGATAATTTATGAGAAAAACTTTTTGGCAAGCATTGACCTTGCACTTGGAGGAACTACCTTGCACATATATTTTCACTTTGTAAAAAAACTAGGAATAAATAAGGGCTCTGATTTTGCTAATATGACAACGCAAATTGTGCATAAATATCCACTCAAAACAGTTTTATCTAATGCAGCAAAATCGCCATTTTAAAGATGATGGATTATGGTAACACTGCCAATTAAAATACGCGTAAGAACTATAAAACATACCTGAATAATTGTGATAGATACGGTGTCAGGTTTGATATCCTTTATGTCTTCAGTGATCAACACTTTCTGGTCTTCTGGTTGCTCAGAATGTTCCCCTTGCTCCATATTCCTGAAAGTTTTATGTCAATGTTTAGATACAGTTGACTTCACTCTTCACTTTTTGGCAATCGGTTATTAGATACAGTTTTTGTTATAGGTATTATAATAGTATAGTAAAATTTCACAGTAGTAGTATACATGATGAAATTAAAAGGAAAACTATCACAGCTAAGTAGACTGCACAGGTTAATGACTTAATGAGCTATAGCCGAAAAACTGGATATAATAAAAAAAACCGATCAAGTGCGAGTCGGACTCACGCGCTGAGGGTTCCGATATACTTTTTGTATTTTTGAAAGCTCCATTTTTAGGAACGCAAAACTAAGTTTGTTTGTAAAGATTATTTGCAGATTTCTAAAAATCTCTTCAACTTAGAAAGATCGTTTTATTTTTGCTGTAATGTTTACATAAATTTCTGTCAACTGTAATTAATTCAGATTTTTCCTTTCACAAACTTCGGAGATACGGGGGGGAATGGTATTTTTAGGGTTCCGATACCAAAATGGTAAAAAAAAGGAACCCTTATGGTGCCGCTCTGTCTGTCTGTCTGTCCGTCTGTCTGTCACACCTCTATATCTCAGCAACCACTCATGCTATCGACCTGAAATTTGGAATAGTTTTAGAATATAGTTGCCCAACTTAAATGCACATGAAAAATTTTTGAAAAAAGTATGAGTATTAATGTAAAGGGGGCCAAAATAGGGGGGGCCAAATTTCAAATTGTCGCTACTAGGTCGAGTGGGGGTGGGGGGGGGGGGGTATCATATGAAAGGGCTTTATTTGTACATTTTAAAATATATTTTTATATTTTTTTAAGTTTCTTAGTTTTCAAGTTATGATGAAAAATGTCAAAAAAAAATACCATTCCCCCCCCCCTTATCTCCGAAGTTTGAGTAAGGAAAAATCTGAATTAATTACAGTTGACAGAAGTTTATGTAAACTTTACAGCAAAAATAAAACGATCTTTCTAAGTTGCACAGTTTTTCAGAAGTATATCGGAACCCTCGGCGCGCGAGTCCGATTCGCACTTGACCGGTTTTTTTAAATATCATAACTTGAAAACTAAGAGACGTAAAAATACAAAAATGTATTTTAGAATGTACAAATAAAGCCCTTTCATATAATACCCCACTCGACCTAGGAGCGACAATATGAAATTTGGCCCCCCCTATTTTGGGCCCCTTTACATTAATGATCATAATTTTTTCAAAATTCTTTCATTTGCAATTAAGTTGGGCAACCATATTCTAAAACTTTTCCAAATTTCAAGTCTATAGCATGAGTGGTTGCTGAGATATTGAGGTGTGACAGACAGACAGACAGACAGACAAAGTCGCACCATAAGGGTTCCTTTTTTTTACCATTTTGGTATCGGAACCCTAAAAAGGACCATTAGGAGGTAAAAAGTTTACGTTATGAACAAAAATACTACTTTGCGATAATAAAAATCATAAAAACCTACGGAACCCTATACTGCGTGAGGCTCGACACGCAATTTGGCCGGTTTTTTAGTCTCTTAACACGCTCTTTTTATATGACAGAGCCTGCAAACAGTTTTACACTTACTTTCTGCTGCCGGAGTGGAATCTACCGCCTTCTCCTCGTATCCTATTCATTGCATGCCTGTGTCTTGATTCATGTAAGTATTTCTGAAATACAAATGCAATAAATATATAAATAAACTATAACTAGTGACTGTACTATTTATCGATATTTTTCCTTAGAAAGTTTTTATTTTCCTTTATTATTAAATCTATGACCTAGTTATACTTCTGTAAGAAAGTGCGTGTACAGATATTTTTTTCAGGAATGTTTAGTAGCTGTTCTAGTATCTTAAACTTTGGTCGACATCCGTTACCTGGTAAATTTTTCAATTTATTGTATGAATTTTTTACCTGAGAAAAAAGTTGATAAATATTTTCTTATATCCTTTTATCAATCGCTATAAAAAAAATCTAAAGTATTTTTAGTTTAATTTATAAGAGGCAACCAAAATTTTTTCTCGTTTTTTGATGATATTAAGGAAAATTGTTCAGAATGAGTAACACAAAACTTTGACTGAGACTCAAAAAATAGTATTTTACATCTCTCATATTCGGTAAGTAGGTCCTTATAACCCCAAATGGGGCTTGTAGGTGACCAATTAGCGCTCTAGGGTGATAATGTAGCTAGAAAAGCCCTAGGGCGTAAGTAATTGGGCAGCACCTCCACCTCCACGCGCGGCTCCGCCTTGATGGCCGCCACCAGCAGCGGGGCGGCGGGCGTTTTAATTACTTACCGCCCTAGGGCTTTTCTAGCTACATTATTACCCTATAGCGCTAATTGGTCACCTACAATTTGGTGGTAATAAGGACCTACTTACCTCACAATCGAGATGTAAAGCAGAGTAGTTAGCTCGGGTGTAAGCATCAATTGCACCCTCGAACTATAGGCGCTGCGCTCGTGCATTTAAATATCTCGGGCTGCAATTGATGCCTTACAGCCCTTGGCTACTAATCTACTATTAGTTGTACGTACCGGCCTCTCCTTAGGTATCTTCCCCAGTTCGTGCAGCTTGGCCCGGGCCGCGCGCCGCTTCAGTATCCGCTTGTACTGCTTCGCGTTCACGTACAGCAGCGGCTCTTCGTCGCCCGCGCTCGACGACCCTCCGCCAGAACACGAGGCCCCTTCCGACGTGGAGGCTGTCGCGCCGCCGTTTACCATCTATCAACACAAAATTAAAATTATACCATGCAGGTATTTTTCAGCCGCATCTCAAAAGGAATAAAAACGGATCCTTATAGGATCACTATGTAGTCCGTCTATCTGTCTGTCTAGACCCCTTTTGTCAAGAATGGCCAAAGGTATGAAGTTGAAATAAGTACAGTAAAATTTGTGTACTTTTTTTGGTGTTTTGTTTTTCATTTTCTATTTTAGGTCTGATATACAAGATTATTTTTTTGGACCTGATTTCCTTTTGCCCACTTATTAGTGAGGTCAAAAGCAACAAATTTGTTTTACGACTTTGCTAACAACGTAAAAACGCACAAAAAATGTTCGACTCTCCATACTAAAGTGGTCATGTGACCGACCCATTTTGTATGGGAAGTTGAAAATTTTTCGTGCTTTGTTAGCAAAGTCGTAGAACAAAAGTTGTTGCTTTTGACCTCACTAATAAGTGGGCAAAAGGAAATCAGGTCCAAAAAATAACCTAGTATATCTTGTTGAGAATATTGTTGTTTAACATTACAAACCAGTCTTTTTTGCTACAAAATAAATTAAAGATAAATAAGTTGTATCCAAAAATATAAAAAAAACCGGCCAAGTGCGAGTCGGACTCGCGCACTGAGGGTTCCGTACCACCACATAAACATAATTTTGAAATTTCAGTAAGTTAATGTGCTAGATTTTTTGAGTCCGACACGCGCTTGACCAAATTTTATTATTTGTTGTTATTTTATAGCCTATGTCCTATAAACATACCAATTTTCAAGTTTGTAAGTGTTCCCGTTTTTAAATAGAACTAAAACGAAAATCGCCTCAGCAACCATCCAACTTGACCCCTCTCTTATATGAATGTTCTTGAAACGGGAGCTCACCACAATTGGTTACCATTAGTTGTGAGAAAAGTTGTAATATTTAATGATTTCAGACTTTTCCCATTATTTGTACTGTGAGACCTAGCTTCTTGCCAAATTTCATAATTTTAGGTCAACGGGAAGTACCCTGTAGGTTTTTCATTTTTGAATAAATGTATGGAGATGAGGACATAAAATGCCATATCTTTTGATTGCGTCGTTGTAAAAAATTGAAATTTTCAGATCTTGTGTGGTTCATGGATCCTAATATATGGTATTAATTTCAACCTGATACCTTTACCCGTTCGTGAGATAAAGGGTCTTGACAGACAGACAGACAGACAGACAGACAGACAGACAGACGGACAACAAAGTGATCCTATAAGGGTTCCGTTTTTTTCTTTTGAGGTACGGAACCCTAAAAACAAACCGACAAAAATCGATTAACGCGAAATTGTGTCAAAAATCTTATTAGACAAGGAAAACAACATGTTGTTCACAAAAAAATGCGTAGTAAATCTGCGAGGGACGTAAGTCACCACAAGAGAGTAGTATATTTCTTGGTCAACATGCTCGTAAGTGTTGCGGCTGTTGGCACAACGGTCTTTCTGCTGTGGTTGGTGACCACAGCAGAAAGACACTGTCAAGATCCCCCCTCCAGCTCATTATCCCCTAGTCGCATAGAAAGAGCTGGTAATTCTTAGCCGATATCAAACATAAATATCACACCCCTTTCCCGTCAGGGCAGGCAGAGACAGAGACCATCACCTGCTACGATCTTGACATACTTTACTCGGTTCCTCTACTTTCATCAACCCTTTCATACACGCTCGTCGGTTTAGGGGACTTTTATCACACGGAACATTCCATGTGGTTACATTACGAAGGAATGAGGAAAGCGGGTCGAAAGGTTAATGGACCTCGCGCACTAGACGGCTACGACCACGGCCAGATTAACTAAGTTGGGCGTTGCGGCCGAGTGCGCGACGGTCATATGGTGACTTCTGGTTATTGCGCCCGCTGGCCGTGATCGTGGCCGCTATTGCGCGAGGTCCCTAGGGTTTACTCTCTACCTGCCCAAGACATGAGTATAAACTATGTAAAACTGTCTGGAGATGCCTCCATGATAGCACGAGTTACTCGTCTTTTCTCTACTATTATAAGATTATAAATTGTAGTTTGATTGTGATTTGTAATTTTTTTTAATATGCGGAAAAACTAGAGGGCAAAAGCTAATAATATTTAAGCCGGTCTTACCATGACAATGTTTGGTTGATTGACGATTTGTTGTTGCTGCACCGCATTGCCGACGCCTGCTACTTGCACCAAGTTACCGTTTAGGTTGATCACTGAAAGTTACAAGGGAAAATTTCTTACATTTTTTCGGATAAATTTTTGGAGTTCATGTTGTATACTGTTTTAATTTTTTTTATTCCCTGCGATCCCAAAAGGCGATTTCGGTCGGCTAATTTCAGAAGTCCATATCGCCTGTATGTTACCGGCAATGTGTATAATCCATTCTATTGTTTAGAATGACGTTTTGAAAGCCCGAGACGAAACCGAGGAACTACTTTCGAAAATTGTATCTTAGCTACCATTTTTTCCTTTTCTTTCGTTGACAACTCACCAGCAGGTTGGTGTAAGATCTGGTGCTGATCCACTGTGGGTTGCGGAGCGCTCACTGTGGGCTGGTAGAGGAATGTCTGTCCGTCCGCAGTCTGAACCAATTGTACCGCTTGCTGTCCCGCTCCTAGGGACAGTCAACAAATAAGAAATTGGTGTACCTGGATACAAAGTATAATCCATTTTTAGGGTTCCGATACCAAAATGGTAAAAAAAAGGAACCCTTATGGTGCCGCTCTGTCTGTCTGTCTGTCCGTCTGTCTGTCACACCTCTATATCTCAGCAACCACTTACGCTATCGAGCTGAAATTTGGAATAGTTTTAGAATATAGTTGCCCAACTTAATTGCACATGAAAATTTTTTGAAAAAAGTATGATTATTAATGTAAAGGGGGCCAAAATAGGGGGGGCCAAATTTCAAATTGTCGCTACTAGGTCGAGTGGGGTATCATATGAAAGGGCTTTACTTGTACATTTTAAAATATATTTTTGTATTTTTTTAAGTTTCTTAGTTTTCAAGTTATGATGAAAAATGTCAAAAAAAATACCATTCCCCCCCCCCTTATCTCCGAAGTTTGAGTAAGGGAAAATCTGAATTAATTACAGTTGACAGAGGTTTATGTAAACTTTACAGCAAAAATAAAACGATCTTTCTAAGTTGCACAGTTTTTCAGAAATCTGCAAAAAACCTTTACAAACAAATTTAGTTTTGCGGTCCTGAAAATGGACTTTATTGCTTCCAAAAATACTATAGGTATATCGGAACCCTCGGCGCGCGAGTCCGACTCGCACTTGACCGGTTTTTTTGCATTTATTCCAACACTTACCAACACATTTTGCAGCCACGACACTAAAACCAGAGTATATTTGATGGGAAGAATAACATTGTTTTATAAACTTGTTTTTTCTGTTAGCTTCAGCCGATTGCTTTTGACGTAGCTGTAAATATGTTGGTAAGCATTGGAATAACGAAAAAAATGGATCATAAACTGTTTTTCTAAACTGCCTTCCGTGACAAATAATAAAAGAAGATTAACTGTTAACAGGAATTGGAACCCAGAAAAGCACTCGTCTAACTCTAACTACAGAAAGAAATTGTTGTTAGATGTTGAAGTTGCACCATGAAATTTACGCTAATAAATTTTTTGCACATATATAGTTGGTACTTATTGCATAAAAAAAATAAAACCTTATATTTGCAGCAGTGGCTAGAGCCACTGCTGCAAATATAAGGTTTTATTCTAGTTCTATAAGATCTAGTTGCGTTCGGGTCTAAGCTGGCCGTCACAGATCACCTTAAGTAGGCCGGCCGTGCTGCAGTAGTTTCTTGCAGTCTCTTTTACGCTGCCATACCACGATCAGAAACTGTAGTAGACTCGCTGTATTTGCATTGTATTCTGCATGTGACGTCTTTATACAAAATATGAAATCTTTATACACTTCAATCGGAAACCAACCCGTCGCACGATTACAAAAAGCGACACCTGTTACAATTTGGTTGTACTAACATAAACCAAATTTCACAATACCACTGACATGCTTTCGGGTACCAGTGGTACCCAAACTTTATTTGTAGTAGATTGCACCAGTTTTCGCCAGAATACGCATATACTGTTTAGGGCTTGCATTCTGCAAAATAAAACTTGGGGCTAGGTTTCTTTTAGCGCTCATGAATATTTCAATAGGTTGCTTAAATGGGCATGGGTACTATTTCTGGTGGAGCATGGGACTGGAGGTACCAACAAGTTTGTTATGTTGCATTGAAAACTTTGTTTTTATAGTAAGTGCCACCATCTAATTTTACTAATTGACGGTATTATTATATTTATTTCTTACCTTGAAGACTTGATAGCGGTAGAACTTGCAACTGTTGCAGCTGTTGTCCATTTGGTGTTGCCACCTTAACAGATTAACAAAATCATCAAGTGACATACTAAATGAGGAGTCTTGTATGAATTTAAAATATAAACAAACAGGGTATAAAACATTTTGAAGGGTATTCTGCATCAACAAAATGTAGGTACATACATACATAACATCACGCCTTGTTCCCGTTGGGAAAATACAATCAATAAGTACAATCCAAAGCGCGGAACTCCGGTAATACGCTAAACAAAAAAATAATAATTCGCAGGTTGAAAATCGTAATTAGATCCCCGCGCCTGCCATCCATGACGGTCAGCATCGGAGTTCCTAGCCGGGGATAATACCAAGAATTTCTTCTTATATCTCAACTAGCATTAAAATTTCCCGTCGCTGGGCCAAGGCCTCTCTTTCTCCTACAATGGTCTCTACTCTAAAAGTTCTGTTGCCTGTCTTTACAGAATGCGTCGAGTGCATCGCAGCATTTGCGCCGTGATCGGCCTTGACACCTTTTGTCTATCAGTGGTTACCGGATGGTGGTTTAGGCTAAGTGTTCCAGTTCTAAATTACAAACTGTATAAAATTATTCTTTGATTTGATACTACTACCTGAAACTGTGGTGTCCCAAGCTGATTGCATGAACAAATAAAAAAAGATTAATTGCTTGCTTGCTTTGTTAATTTAGGCCACAAAGTTTAGGTTATGGACTAATGAATCCTTCCTAGACTTTTAACTAAGTTTGACCTTCTTAATTTAATGTACTATGGAAGAGCGGGGCCTCCTAATACAGATTTCTCACTTAAAGGGAGTGTCCTAGTAATTATACAGGGTGTAAGGGATGGTGTACCGAAAACTGAAAGGGCATGTTAAGTCAACGAAACTGAACAACTTTCCCGAAGAAACATTTCTGGGAAATGAAAAAAACTTTGGACCTCTCCATACAAATTGCTCACTCTGCTCGAACAGTTTGTATGGAGAGGTCATTTTTTTTTTCATTTCCCGGAAATGTTTCTTTGGGAAAGTTGTGCAGTTTCGTTGGCTGAACATGCCCTGTCAGTTTCGGTACACCGTCCCTTACACCCTGTATAAACTAAGCACTGTAAGAATATGTAATAAAAACCTATTTTTAATTTTTTTCTTTCAGTTCACTCAAGTTAAGCAATGTCATCTTCGGCTGGAAACCAGTTAGATGAGGTCCTGATTTAGATGTAGGGAGATGTTAAGTCATGTCAGGCAGGCCATTAGAGAATAAAAAAAAATAAACAGGGTTAAACGGTTAAACAAACAGGCTTACTTATACTGACAATGCCTACACCTAATGAACAAGGTTAGTTGGTTTTTCCTTTATACAAAAAACTTTCTTTATTTCTTGTATACTATTATTCTATCAATACTAGATTTTTTTTATTGAACCTTGCGTACCTTACCTACAATGTAGTAAATCTGGTGAAATGTCCACTGCAGGACCAACCAAAATTCCAGTAAAAATGAGTGGTACATTGGAGAGGAATTACCAAAGTGCTTGGTAGCATTGCGGCTGGCGACCGAAAAGATGCTGCTGCCCATCCTCCGGCTCATAACCCTTAGTCGCCTCTTATGGCACCCACGGGTAGAGATGGGTTGGTGGTTGGCACTATTCTTTGCCGGCACCACACACAATACTAAATCTCTTTTATCTAAAATATGGTAAGAGAATTAAATAAATTTTCGAAAATCATCGATTCCACTTATATGTTGCTTTTATATAACTGATTTTGGTTACTCTCATATTGTAAATGAATTATGAAATATACCTGTATAGTAGGTGCATTAGTAGGTATAGCGTGAACAACAATCTGTTGCCCATTGGGACCCTGTATCATGTGTGGGTTGTTGCTCATCTGTAGCACTTGCAGCTGCTGGCCGTTGATGGTCATCACCTGCGTGCCGTCCGAGCTCTGCAGCTGAGCGTGTTCCATGCTCACGGGCAGTCACCACTCTGGAATTTTTATGATAAAGGTTTTTGGGTTAAGCATGTTGTAGAAAAAGGTATTGATTACCTGTACAGCTAAACTAAAAAGATGCTCATGCAAATTTCATACACTGTGTCTGAGGACCCACTGTACAAACATAAACTGTAGATTCTACAAAGTAGATTCTAACTATGAAACTGAACAACTTTTCGCACGGTACATAGGTTGAAATGCGAAAAAAATCTTTCGACTTCCCATATGAACTGGATCAGCTGACATAATCGAAATTTCTTTTTCGTATTTGAAACTATGTTCCTTGGAAGAAGTTGTTCAGTTTCATGGTCAGAATCTACTGTTTAAGTTTGTACAGACGGTCCAAAGACACATAGTATAAATAAACATACAAAAAAATATGTATGGGGTGTAAGGAACAGCCTTCCGAATACTGAAAGGGCATGATCAGCTAACGAAACTGAACAACTTTCAGCGAATAAAACTTTCAGAAAATGAAAAAAAATCGGGGTCTCCATACAAAATTGCAAACTTGATGAGACAGTTTGTATGAAGAAGCCGATTTATTTTTTAATTTCCTGAAAGTTTTATTTGCTGAAAGTTGTTCAGTTATGTTGACTGATCATGCCCTTTGAGTAATCGGAAGGCTGTCCCTTACACCCTATATAAAACCTACTATAAAACTGTACCACCAGTGGCAAAAAAAAAGACAATGAAGCAGGAAAATAGAGAGGTTTAACAAACAGTGATTTACCTCCTCTCTGGGTTCAACTATAATGAAGTTTTCTGCGTTTTCTGCAACTATGACTCCCAGATTAGTAAGTTAATGTACAGAGTACTATGACTTTTTATAATATTTTTTTATTTAGGTCTAAATCGTCTAAGCAGGCAAGAAGTAAGAAGTATTTATAGCGTGAACTTATCGCTTGTAGAGTACCTACGCAGGAGTACGTCACAATTTTGATAAGCCAGCCACGCGAAGTCTACAACAAGTTATCGAATAAGATCTTCCAGGTCCTCAGACAAAGAGGTTTGTAAGGAAACAGGGCCTCAACTTACTTTAAGAGCTTTACAAGTGGTTTTTGCTAGGTTCATTTGGTAAGTGATGAAAACAAGTGGAAAACTACTGTACGTCGAGAAAATATGCGATACGTCACAAGTACGAGGCCAACGAAGCAACCGCAATCAAAATGGCTGCTTTTCACGTAATTTCGTCGGACATGACAGTAATTTTCAAATCAAAATGAAAAGTTATAACAAATTCCAAATATCGCACCGGTACAACCATCGCAAAACAATATTCGCCGAAAATCGTATTGAGAACTTACATTGGGTCCTCACTGGTATTTCGATGATTGGTTGACAAAAGCTAGACCAATGGCCGAAGTCAATGATCACAGGAACGCAGAAGATTGGTTCGGCGCATTACCACTCCCATGAAAGCGCGGGGTCCTCACTCTCCAATGCTGATTCGCGTAATTAAAACTTGTCTATGGTTTGGGATACCACTTAAGGCAATGCAATAACTGCAGTTAAGTAGACGGCGAACATTTGGAATATTTGTTATCAGTGCTACTCATTTACTTATATATAAGTACTAGCCCATCGGCACGTTACAATGTCCCCAATTCGTTGGTCCGAAATCTGACGTTTAGGACCAACAAATGTCAGTCGTTGTCAGTCATATTTTCAACATTGGATGCAAATAAACTTACCAACAAAATGGAATGTTCTTAGTTGAAGAAACAATATACTCTTATTATTATTGTTATTTCTTATTATTATTTTTGACTATAATCCAATTAATGAAACTGAAAAACCAGGCCTAAATCACATATAAACAGTAAAAAGTTTGTTTAGTTTTTTCCCGCCATATTATTTCCGTCACGTGTATTTAGCACTTGTTTAGTACCGAACGAAGTACTACACAACGTAGTTCACGCGATTTTTCACAGATGGCGCTATTTTTCTTGTATGGGGAAATTTTGAACCGCTTGTTCCCAAGACCCTATCTTGACTATATAAATCTATGGTGCTACTGTAATAAAATGTATCAATTGAAACAAATTTTTTACAATGCGCACGGTTAAGTCTGCCTGCGTCTGTGTTCCCAATTTCATATAACCCGAATCCATTCAAGTCTCGAGTGAATAGACTTCTTCCGGGCAAGCTCGTCCCATCGTCGACCTCAAGGCTAGATCGAGGTAGACTGAGCACACAAACCTTTTTTATGGAACTCTGTATCGTTGCAAATTCTGATATTATCGTTAATTTCTTTTCACTATATTTTTAAATGGCTTTACTAGTAAAATCCAAAACATATTTTTGTAAGAATTTTAGTTTTCAAGTTATTATGAAAAATGTCTAAAAAAATACCATTCCCCCCTTATCTCCAAAGTTTGCTTAAGGAAAAATCTGAATTAATTATTCGATAGAGATTATAAGCAAATATTACAAGAAAAATATTGTTGCTTCTAGGAACACTAAAGGTATGTCGGAATACTTTGCGCGCAAGCCCGACTTGCACTTGACCGGTTTTTTTATTGCGGTCGATTCGGCATCGTCTTGTCTTATTATTTGGTACAGTCAGTAGCAGATCAAGCTTGACACTTGCAGTGCGACTCTAGCTCGTTAAGCGTAAGAAATAAGGACGGTACAAAGTTCAACGTGTCAAGCTTGTCGCGCTCTTGACTGTAAAAAACCGTTTGGATAAATCGGGGGACTGTCTACGAATTCTGCAAGGCGGGTAACATCTTCTAACTCGACCATAGACTAAAAATACTGAGACAGACGAGCGACGAAAAATCGGATGTCTTGGCGAACGAATGAATGAATGATATTATCTAAAAGAAAAACAAATATTTGTTTGTCTATGGTTGCCAATAAAATTTCAACGACGCTTTGTTATATATTTTGTAAATGAAAATTGCTAATTATTTCTCGTTTTGTGAATTAATCAGCGACTGTTTGTGGAGATATAGTTAATCGTAAGATGAATTCGATAGTATCTGAAGATTTGACCCGTGAATATTTAGGTTCGGAGATTGGAAAGTGTGTTGGTAGGTTATAGTTTGAAAATAGAAGTATGTCATTTCATTTGTTTTGTTTACGGCTTTTTCAGGATGAATTTCTTGTTTTGCAGAGAATATTTCTGCGAGAACCCGAAGTGTGACGGCATTACACAAAGAATTGTTGGAGGTTAACATTTCAGTGGCTGTGTACGTAGAGGAGAGTAAGAAGCGCTTGAAGGACCTCCGTTTGGCCTTGGCACACGAGGCCCAAAGCTCTCACAAGGTTGTCAAGCTTTTGTCTGAAAAATGTAAGTTTGCATTGATTTGCTAGGTTAGCTCTAGCTTATATCAGTTCTAAGTTATTTTATTTGTGTACTTGGCAGTGGGACACATTAGAGGCTACATAATAATAAAACCCATTGGTAAACAACTTCGAAAAGTATCTAAGTCACATTCATATACTTACATATTTGCCCCCTCGCTCGGGAACCGGGCACATGTGCCCATTTTTAGGGTTTACTCTTTCAGGGTTCCATGTTATAAGGATTTCTTTCTTTCAACATGGAACCCTTTTTAAGTTATTTATTTTAATATGTGAGGGAGGGGGTTAGTACTCCCATAAACAAATGGAGTTGCTCATTGATACATTTCCTTTCAGAAACAATGTCCAGTACCCCAACAACACCTCGTAAGCGTAACACTCGAATAAACCTAAAATCCCCTCAAGAAGACAATAACAACACAAGTAACAAGTTCTCCGAACATCAACAAGCTAGAACATTCATACAATGGTATAAATGTATGGTGGACAATGAACGGCAAAATCTTGCATTATACTTGGCTGATGATGCAACTTTAGAATGGTTTGGTCGCACCATTAAAACAAGAAAAAAGGTGTCATCTTTCTTGAAATATGATATGCAATGTTCAAGACATGATTTTACTTCAATAGAGAGTATCGATAAGATTCAAACTAGACAAGAGATTTTGCAAAGGTTTGTATTCATGAACATTATCTTGATTTAAAAAATAAATTTTAGAATACAAAACAAATTTTTTTTTTATCATTCCTATGGCAAAATCTTTAGAAAAACTTTCAATTTAAGAATATTTAATTTTCTAAGTAGTTTCTAATGATTTCTTTTCTAATAAGAAAATGAATTTTACAGAAAAGACGATTCCAGTTTGGCTAGTCCACTACACTCACCAATACTCAAAGTAAAGGAAAGATGCGGAAAAAGACGAATTTTGAGATCTAACTGCAACAGTCCTGAATGGGCAGAAGGTTGCCAACCTGATGATGAATATGAAACTGACAGAAAGAAAACCAAAAAAGATACAGAACTTTTAATAAATCATCAACTTGAATCTTGTCAAATTAATCCATTAAAAAGGGACTTCTCTGATGACGCATCAGAAATAGGCAATAAAGGTGATGGTGCTATAAAAAGAGTTAAAAGAAAATGTGTGCCGGCCACACTTACCCCACCAAATCGTGAAATTGGGCAAGGGGATTGCATGCCATCTACTAGTGGCACTGATTCCAACAAGCCGCATGATGCTCTCAATGCTCAATTGCCAAAATTAGCTGTAGAATGCAATGGTTTCATAGAATTTGCAAGAGTAAAAAACAAAAGAAGTGCAGATGCTATGAAATGGGAAAGAAAGTGTAAAGTACAAATCAGTTATTCGGAAGACCCATTGAATGTTGGAGAGTACATTATTTGGGCTTTACGTTATTCTGATGATAGTAAATGTCGCAGAAATCTACTGGCTGCATTTGAAGAAGCTGCTAAGGAGGAAGTTAAAAATGTCTAGAGACATTCCCATATCAGTTCTACTGCAAGTTTCTGTTTACAACTGAAGCTGACTGCTGAAAATGGCTACAAAAGAGCCGTTGGGAATTAGGAGCCCGGCCCCTTTACCCCAGAACATTGTTTACAAAACATTTCATGCCAAATAAATGCAAGTTCGCCGTGTCATGTCGCTGCGGTCATAATTCCGTACCCGACTGCAGATGGCAGTGTTTTGTTTAAAGGTGCGGGCAAACTAGGCTTATGTATGATAGATTTTTCACAGAATAGTGCCTTTGCTCAAATTTTTTCTATAGGTAGGCTTTTCTGCTGTTAGCCCCTGGGCTATAAAACGTCCTATTGCGTGTTAACACGCAATGCAGGCGATCTGACAAACAAGCAATACTAGTGGACTAGGTTTTATGTACGTTAGCGACAACACATAGATAAATGTGTGTCTAAATTATGACTTTTCATATATTTACCATGAAAACCGAAGTCTTCTGATGGACGTAATATCACGTACGTGGCATCATATAAGACTTAATTGCCCGCACCTTAACTCACTGAAATCTTCGCTCCAGCGTCGGCGGCACTACTGAGCTGCGGCTTGTATTATTTTTAATGGTACAACTCGATGGTACTACTGACACTAAGCCGGTCGGGCGACTGTCGTCTGCTGCCCGCATAGATTTAATACTTCGCGCGCGGCGCTTTTAACCAGATTGCGTTCTTCCAAAAATTATGCGAGCAGAGTAGGACGTAAGATGAGATGAAGCTGTCCCTTTCTAATAGATTTTGCATGACATTTTGTTTATGTTGCCATGACAACATCAACGAAATGTCATGCAAAATCTTTGTTAAAAATCATTTTACCAAAGAGTTTTTAATCCAGATAAATCAAAAGAAAATGATTTTCTGCATTTATAAATATTTAATGAAAACGTAACTGAGAGAGAAGTTTATACTTTGCACGTTGAAAATTATTTAAATAAGTATTTAAAAATACGTATAAATAAAAATTTGTGGATATAAAACTTAACTTTTTGCACGGAAATTGTGCAAACTTCATTAGTATGGCAACAATTAGAAAGGGACGAAGTACATCGACTATGATGTCTTGCTCTGCTCGTTTTGCCTCTGTACAAATTGTTAGGAGTCCTCAATCATGGTAAATGTAAGATCATTGGCTGCCCGACTACACGTCGCTAGCTACGGAAGATATGTCATAGAAACCAGTAGTGTCAAAGCAACACGCACGTCATCTGCTGATGCTGTCTGCAGTCGGCCACGAACCTTTACAGCGCATTCCATTTCAATACATTGCCATGGCATATGGGTTTTGTGCTGTTAAACTCTTGGCCATATATTCCATTTTAATTAAGCTCCTAACTGCATGTCGTTATTACGGAGCTATTTTTAGTATTGTTTTATTGCTATATCACTATACAATATTCGTGATTTAACAGTAAAACGACTTCGTAAATTTAAAATATTTTTGATAAACTTGTGATATATTTTTATATGTTATAGATAGGATATCTATTTTTTGTGTATGTTTTTAATGATAGTTTACATTATGACGATCTGTACCTCTTGAGTATGAATTTGTATTAAGATTTTGTCTTCCGCCTGGTGGGATTTTAATGATATTGTTACTTGTTAAGTGTAGGGTAAAAACTACCCTGTAATTCAAATAGTCACTTTAAATTGCTGCTCGAAGGTCAAACAGTAATTTAAACTTTCGTATAAGGCTAAGTTCGCACTGTAGGATGCTTGTATAGTCTGGTTTCCGGTAAATAATACTTTGGCTGACTAGCCGGGCTAGGATGCGTATCGTGACTTTACGACAACAGCTATGTATGTACGGACGTAAGAAAAATAAAACTCGCTGGACGACGAAGCCTGCAGCGCGATCGGTTTCCAAAAATCTCCAACGAAAAAAAGATTATGAACACATATGTTAAGCCGATATCCAGGGGACTCGCTACGTTCTACAAGTCACTTACAGCGCGTTCTCAGCCTGATGGCTTACCCTCGACCTTGCCGTTGCTTTCGATACAGCTGTTTACACATTGTTACGTACGTGCGACTTGAGTGCGCTCTGAGGTCGTAGCCATGCCATAAGTCTTACTAAGACCCAGGTTGCCTCTAATCTGCAACTCTGCGTGCGTGCCTCAACCGAGGCTGCCTTTTCTCTCTAAAACTTCCTTTCTCTTAACTCAATTTGAAAATGCAATTTTTTAAAATGTTTTAAGATCTTTAGTTATATTCTACTCCATCTTGTCAATAAGCCTGTACTGTACCACCGACATTTTAGTAGTGTATTTAGTTTAGTTTTTTAATAGGAGCATTGTAACTTTAGTTCTCAAAGTTTAAACAGTTAAACATAGAATAGATTAGGATTACAGAAGGTCGATTAAGAATATGATCATGTCGTGTTTAAAGATCATTTTTCTTTTTCTTTCATTGAGTTGATTTTAGATTTTAGCATGTCAACAAACATAATTTTTTTCAAAGCTGGTTCTTGTATTTAGTAAAAAAGTAGTTGACCTTTTAATTCCTAATACTAGCTTCTTGGGGAAAGTTGTTTCGTATCCATGACTGATCATGCCATGCCACTTAAGTTACGAAAAAAAAACATCTTTATAAAAGCGCTGTCGTGAACAGCTCTTCTAGCTAATAGCTATACCTACAACACAAAAGAGTCAGGTGTTTTGTAAACAAAATCATAACCTCCATCCCATGAAACATTTACTGCAGGACAGGGCTCCCTCAAATTCATGTAAAATGTGTTAAAAATATAGATATTTCTGGCTTTCTGTATGTAAAACGATAGACTAAAGCGTTTTTCTGTGTGTGTATTGTGGTTACAACCTTTTCTTAAAAGAAAAATTATTGTTTACAAAACACCTCATTCGTGAACTTCGGTATATGCACATGATCGCTTCTATGAAAGGTGTTTCTTTTAATTCCCATAATTTAAGGGGGCCCATAGGGCTTGTCCATATCCCTGGTAGTAGGTTATTTTTTTTTACCTTTGGTCAAACCATTTTTTTCCCAGTAAGTAAAAGTAAAAAAGACATGTAGGTATCTCTATTTTTATCCCTTATTATTGACGCATATTTTAAGGTTTGATTCTTTAATGGACTTTATGAGATTTTCAACTCAATTCCTTAACGTGAGAGTTACTTTTAAAATATTTTGACTTTTAATTTACATGAAAAATATATCAGAAAATAAACTTAAAAATAAAATAGGATCAAGATTATCAAATGTAAGCCCTAAAAGTTAATACTAGGTTATTTTTTTGGACCTGATATGCGTATTAAAAGTTGTTGCTTTTGACCTGTGAAATAAGGTGGATACCTTATTATACAGGTCAAAAGCAACAACTTTTGTTCTACGACTTTGCTAACAACGCACCATACAAAATGGGTCGGTCACGTGACCACTTTAGTATGGGGAGTCGAAATTTTTTTGTGCGTTAGCAAAGTCGTAGAACAAAAGTTGTTGCTTTTGACCTCTGTAATAAGGTGGGCATATGCATATCAGGTCCATAAAAATAACCTTGTATATTTAAAAGTAACTCCCCATTGTAAGTTTTATGTTGTTATACATTACTTGTAAAGTAATGATATGGAAGGTTTTTGTTTGATTATGCTAAAGATGTATAAGAAATAAATATTGTTTAAAAACAAAATTACGTTTTAATCCAAAATCACGACTGAGTTATTAATTAGGAAGTTGCCAAAATTTCACAACTACAGGCAGGGAGACATCTACACCTGCCTTTGGTACAGTCAACCGCACGTCAGTGACAGCATTTGTAACTATTTATTCCCATGCCATAAGGTCCAAAGTTCGGTGTACAATCGAGAGCGTCAAGACGCTTGTATAGAATTTGGTAAAAAGAGGTCCAAAGTGTCAAGCTTGACGTGCTCTTGACTGTACGCTTGATTATCCTGAACAGTGTAAAAAAGAACATTTTTATTACTGGGTTTTATTGCAAATTTTATCAATTACCTACTGTCAAAATACATATGGGAATAAACGAGATTTTCACATGCAAAATATTTTTATAACACGCTGAGCAAACTGATATTTAACCCAAGTTAAATCCACATCTATGCCGTAATCGAAATCTGGAATCCATATTATGCGTTCTATTGTGGCGCCTTCTATCTAGTGTGTGAAGTTGTGAACCACGCCCTACGGTGGGTTTGCCGTGGAACACCTAGGTGAAGCCCGCGGGTGTACCACGGGCAATACCCGGTTTTGGTTAGCAGGCAATACCAAAGAGCACTGGTGCACAGATCTGTGTAGTCCTCTGGGGGACTGATCCCAGGGATTCTAGAGGAACGATTAGATCCTCCCGGCGCATAATGTCACACTAGGGTTTACCACAGCAAAATGTCACGTTCGCATAATGTCACACTTAATCGTGACATTGTGCGAACGTGACATTCTGCGAAAAAATATTTAAAAAAATTCCCAGTCCACAAAGAATCAATTTTTTTTTCTTAGTTCAAAATCCTTACAAAAAAAAAACAAAATTAATCTAAGTCCCAAATTCATCCAAAAAAAAGTTTCAAAATTTTTCTATAAATATTGATTTGTATTCAAACCTCGAGTCAAATAATCTGGTGCCTATCATATACTGTTTGCTACCGAACAAGACCCAAAATACTTGAGATTATTCGAAATTTTGAAAACAAGGCTGGGACTGAAAATTAAAAAATTCAAATGTGATTATGAGCTTGCTCAAATAAATACTCTTAAAATAGTTTTCCCAGACGTTGAAATTACAGGATGTTACTACCACTACAATAAAGCTATTTGGAAAATGGCAAAATCACTAAAATTAAATACAACCCACAATCGAAAAACGATTCGGCGCTACGCGCTTTTACCTCTATTTCCACCAGAAAAAAATCACGATGTTTGGGTCTATATTACTAATAACGCTCCTAAAACGCGAAAAATGACAAAGTTCCAAGTCTATCACGAAAAACAGTGGTACCCACATTTTTCAGCTGATTTGTTAAGCTGTGCTAATCAGAAGAATCGAACAACAAATATATTGGAAGGGTGGCATTACAGATTAAACAGCCGGATACCAAAAAAGCAATTTTGTTCTTCTTTATATATTGTATAAAGGAAGAAGCTGAATTGCAGGACAGAAAAATTACCGATTATCTGAAAAAACCTCTCAGGAAAAATAAGCGCAATCGCGATATACTGTATGACATTAAGTACACTATAAGAATCTCCGTCAACTAAAAAATAATAAAATTACTGTTAAACAGTTCCTAGTACGCTTGACACTTATAAGTCTATTAAAAAAACAAAAACATTCAAGAAAGCACTATAAGAAGTAGTTTTAGTTCTAAGCGTTGTGAAGAAATCGCTTTAATCAATCAAGAGTCGGTGAACAAATAATTTTAGTTTTTAGCATCAGTGAAGAAACTGTTTGTTTTATTTTAGCAAGTGATTTTTTTTAGGAATAAAACGATTTAAAAGTTTTCTTTTATTTTATAATACAATAAGCTTGTAAATCAGTCAAATGCAATGTTTGAGAAGTGCTATTAGTGTCGCGACCTGCTACGGAACGAACTTGCATTTGTGATTTGAGCTAATCTTTATCTTCATCCTCATCATCACCTCATCCCCATCCACATATCCTCATCTTTATCCGAAGAGAAAAATTGATAAGAATAAAATATGTTTATTTTTATTCAATATATCCAAAACAGTTACCTATAAATAATGAAATCTGTAGTAAAATAACTCAAAAAAAATTTTAGTCTCAAATCTATAGTAAAATAATTCAAAAAATTTCTAAGTCCCAAAAAACGTGACATTTTGCGAACGTGACATTTTGAGAAAGTGACATTTTGCGAACGTGACATTATGCGTCGGAAGGGATTAGATAGAATATTTTGGTCTTTGGGCAACAAATCGGTAGCGTATCTTCCGACCGTCCTGTTCCGCCGACAAAACAGTCCACAGAGTTACTAAGGTCGACGCAACGTGGAGGGCGCGCACCCAGGGTCAGTTCAGACAGAAAAATGTTGCTGTAAAGGATACATGGGTTTTGTCGTGAAATAGTTAAGGACGGTGTAGTAACTCCCCATGTCATAACCGGAAACACCAGAGGGCTTGTTGTGCACCAATCAATAGGCGATAGATGGCGCCACAAGAAAACGCACGAAACAAGACTACACATATAGATTCCGCAAAATTAGGATAGTTTTAGAGCGATGCGCTACTCCTTGGAGCGACAGAAACATGTATCGCTCGCATAGTTTTCCCTGCTGCTAACATTTAGCTACGCATTATCCAGCATGCACGACTAACAAAAAGGGATGCAACTATATGAGAAACGATTAGTGGTATAGAATAGGTAACTATACAGGGTGTAAGGGACAGCCTTCCGAATACTGAAAGGGCACGATCAGTTAACGTAACTGAACATATTTCAGTGAATAAAAATTTTGTATGGAGAAGCCGATATTTTTTTTATTCCCTGAAAGTTTTATTCAATGAAATATGTGTTTAGTTACGTTGACTGATCATACCCTTTCAGTATTCGGAAAGCTGCCCCTTACACCCTGTATTATACCACTATTTCTTACTTTCACGCTGCTGCATCCCTGTCTGTTGGTAGTGCATGCTGGATGGTGCATATCTGGTTTATGTAATATCCATTTTTTTCGTTTATTCCAACGCTTACCAATCTATTTGCAGCTATGACACTAAAACCAGAGTATGTTTAACGGAAAGCAAAACATTGTTTTACAAACTTGTTTTTTCTGACAGCTTTAGACGATTGCTTTTGACATATAGCTGCAAAATGTGTTGGCAAGCGTTGGAATAATCGAAAAAAAAAATGGATCGTATTATTTCGACTGAAGAAGCTGTACAACGTGTATTTTATTTTAAAATATTATAAGACAGATTTAAATGCTGGCACCTCAATGGCTTTAACTAAGTAATACTACCTACCTTACTCGTATATGCTTAAATAAAATTAAATGGAATATTCTTAAACATCTATTGCTTACAATATTGCTTTTTACTTTTTGTTTTTTTCACTGGTGTAACAATTGCATAAAAATTGCTGTTGCTTTATTTTGCAATTGATAAATGGTTTATTCTAATTGGTTCTGGAAGGAAACGCATCAAAAAGAAAAATCTCAGATCTCTCTCTGGTTGGCTGTATGTATCCTTGATACGGCCATAAGTTTCAGAGGCTTTAATGGCGATTGGACAAGGACCACGTTTTTCCACGGTCGCGAACTAATACCTCCTCAGGAAGTCAAGCTGCCTTGACTCCAAGAGAAATCCCCGCCGATGAAGCAATCCGGGGGCGAGAGAAGACTGCTAGACCTTTATCAACTTTGCTCAAAATTACCCCCCAAATGAAAGGATATCCACGTCAAAAATCACGCAACTACAATACACAAGTAAACTTTCCTAGCAGATATTTGCAATATCTTAGGAACCAGATAATGGATCTATTGGTTGGTGTAAGATACCTACAGTATAATAAATTGTATTGTGCTTATATGTTAACTTCACTTTAAACCTGGCAAATTATTTTTTAACTCTGTAAAATTATAGAATAAAAAATCAAGTCTTAATTTTTCAACATCACAAGTGAATATCTTGTAAAGTAGTACACTCAACGACAGGTCAAGCTTGACACTCGCAGTGCAACTCTAGCCCTTACGTCTACTTGATAAGAACGGTACAAAGTCCAATGTGTCAAGCTTGATGTGCTCTTGACTGTACAATAACAATACTGTACTTACTTTAACAATGTCTGGAAATAATTTTATTCTAAATAATAGCTTTCATATTCAAGATCTCACTATTCAGAAATAAATCAAATATAAAATATTGTGATGCAAAATAACTAGTAACAAGTTCACAATTTTTTTTCTAACTTATTAATGAAAAAAATATAATCTTAAGACAAAATACACATTTTTTAATTATAAGGGTGTTTCTACAAAAATTGGGTAACTCGATGTCATCAGCCAATAAAACGATGTATAATTATATTTTATTTATATTTTTTTATTCAATTTAAAACAATTAAAAGCCTTTTATTTGGTCACCCAATTTCAGCTATTCATTTTAAATAGAAATTGGTAAAACTTCACAATATATTCTCAAAAAGTCAGTACTTTGGCCTGTCACAACCTCAAAAGCGCGCAATCAAATCTGTGTATTAAATATTACCATTCATATAAAACTTACTATTTCACTATAATCTGTGATATATTAATGATATATAATCACATCTTTCATATTATAAACTTCTCACCGTTGTTGTAAAAATAATAATAAACTTTGTGTTCAGTTTTATTCGTCAGTCCATTGTGTATTGTTCGAATTAGAATTGCCCGCTACATACCGGCCACTCAAATTCAAATCCGCGTTAAATTTCAAGGTCGGTACTAAAGTTAGCTGCAGACCGCGCCATTTTTCGGCCGCCATTAGTAATGCCCGTGCTAGAGTTGTGTTTGTCGTGTGAACACGTGCCGATCCAGACAAAATGTCAGTCCTATGGCGAGTCGCTATTTCCTTGTAAATGTGTGTTATATTTTAATTTATGCATGGCTAACTTTGATTTGTTATAATGTAGCTTCTTGATATTCGAAAATATCAAAATTAACGTTAGTTTTAAAGATAACCTCAAATTCATGTTTGTTTCGTCAGTCCGTTGGCGTCGGTCCGTTGTCTGATACTTTCTTGATTGGTAATTTTAAGGCAGAGAGAGTCATATTTTTGTCTCGATTGTGTGTTGATTACTTAGAAAATGTATATTGTTAAGTTAAACTACATCAAAATAGTAAAGTAAAGTTAATAAAAAGCAGCTTTTGAGGTGGAGAAAGTTGTTTCTCACAATATTACGTAAAAAATATTTTTTTTATTGTTACCTAAGTGAATAAAGATTAAAAGTAAGACTTAAAATATGTGCCATTATTAGTTTCTAAGAGATTTCTTCAAAATCTTAATAAATTTCTTGCATATCTTGTGTGTTTTATCAGTACTTTGTCACCATCGTCAGTCCCCTGGCAGTCAAATTCGGAAAAATCGAAATATCTCCACATCTACTTTAAAAAGTGACTGGCCCTATCATGAGCATTATATTCCTTACATTAGCTATCTTATAACGCACATTTGTAGGAATTTGATTTAAAAAAATATCCCGATAAGTTACCCAACTTTTGTATATTCGCCCATAACTATGTACACTGAGATATACTTGTATTAAAAATAGTAAAAATGCACATAAAGAAAAATTTTTTTTGAGCTTTAAAAGATCTTTTCTTTTTCAGCTCATGATCATATACTGCCTGGATAAGATCACACATTATGTTTAAACCTAAAACTTAAGTAAGGAGCACTAGCAAAAATAAAACAAAACTAAACAGGATTCTAAATACAGGTTGCACCGTGATGGTTCTTACAAGTGATGGTTATATGGAGGGAACAGCTATACTGCTGGACTTACACGCTACAACCTGTAATTACATTGTACGAAAATTACAACTCAGTATCTATAAATGTAGGCTAACAATTACTCAGTTGCTGGCAGTTATTTTATGTGCATGGATGACAATGAACAATTCGCAAGCCTGGCCTGTGCACCACCCCAACAATTTTTTCAAGTTTTACATATTAACGGTCAGCATCGGAGTTCCCTATTGTGAATTTTATTTTGCATTACTTTTGACCAAACCCTGATTAACTGCTGTCTTACCTAATTAGAAACAATCTTTAGCTAATTATTTAACTGTGGGTCAAAGCCATTGTCGTCATTTACCATAGTATCTTCAAGGTCTTCCTTTGCATCATTATTTTCTAAAAGTGGCTCATGAATTGGAGGTTTCACATTATTGACAACATTTAGAGCTGGACTTTGATTAGGAGGAGCAGCGGCTGGTGACACTTTTGATGGTGATGATGGACTTTGTGAACTCTTCGTAGTCAACGCTGACTTCAGCTTCTCTATTTCTTTTTCTAAGTCATCAATTTTTTGCTTCCTCTCTGCAAGCTGTGCCGTTAGGGTTTCTTTCTCTAATCGTAACGTTTCTAATGTTGCATCTTGAGTCAGTCGCAAATTATCTGAAGACTTTAACTCTGTTTTACAGATTTCCAAATCAACTTGTGTACTATTAAATTTCTTTTCTACTTTAAATGCAACTTCTTTGTATGAAGTGATTTCTTGTCTCAATTTTTTATTTTCTCTATCAAAGTCGGTTGCTTTGCGTACGTACCCGTCTTTTTGTTCCAATAAAGAGAGAGAATCCTGCATGCATTTCGTCTGTAGGTTCGAACAGTCCTGGAGTTGCGAACTTATTTCAGCCATTCGTGACCGTAGCTCTGTCTCCAAACCCCAACTATTGAATAGTGAAAGGGTAAGTAAAATGCATACTGCGAACACAATGTACATAGGCCAACGTCGCATATTTTCTATACCCATGGTTTGAATAAATATATTCAGCAATTCGTTACGCGCTAAAACGATTTTAATACGTTGGCAAGTAGGTAATCAATTTTGTTTGAATAAGAATTTTATCATTGAAATGTTGACATTACATTCGCTGTCCTGCCTGACATTTGAGATAGAGATAGATATTTATTTAATGGCGTCACATCTCAGATGTATTTTGCACAATGTCAAGTTAACAAATTATTATAAAATTATGGCGAGTTCGCCAATGTCAAGTGAAAGATTTACACAGGAATCCACATCACGAAGACGAGGGCCTGTGTACTATGATGACTCCGATAAGTTGATGGGGAAAATTATTGAAGTGTCGATGGGCCGCTTCTCTCCATCCAAAAATCTTGATAAATGCATGTATTCCAATCTTCTAATAGATGTTCATTTTCAAAGACGTTTACTGCATAACACCCAATCAAATTATTCATTAAACTCTTCAATAAACAAATAAAACTAAAATTGAAATATAAACACGACCGCCAGAAGTGGGGTCATTGACTTGATATCTGTTTATGAAGATAGCTATAGATTAAGTTCTTGCTTTCAAAATTGTACAAAAAGTGAGCGCGCTTATGGCATTTCAAATTGATCAAAGCACTTATTATACGAACGCCCCAAAATGTTTCAATAAAAATGTTTATCACGCTTAATTATCATAGACAAAATTGAGAAAAAGGGGTAAATATTATACTTAGCTGGCATCCCTCTCTTGATCACGTGACCTGTCTCTATAAACCATAGACAGGGATCCTTCATCGACTTCTTTGGTTTATAGCCACGAGGTTTTTAGTAATATTTCAATTTTTTAGTGAAATAATAAAAAGATTCTTCATTTTGTTGGAACAAAATGCCACCAAGTAATCCTCTGCCGCCTAAAGAAAATGCCCTTTTCAAGAGAATTTTGGTGAGTGCGATTGTAAACATACATTTCAAGTTTCAGTTGCCTGTCATTCTAAGGCGATTATTTCGAATTATAAAATGAAGATTTGTATGGCAGCGGCGTTAGATGCTCTATATATATTCTTTAATCAACCCTGCAGGTCAGGATAAATTACATCCCACATCTTACAAGTTATTGTAAAAAGATAGATCATAATGTTTTAGTCTCTGATTGTGCATATTCAATGGATGCATTCAATGTAGAGAGGTTACTGTAATGCCGAATTATTTTTCAGCGTTGCTACGAACATAAACAATACAAAAATGGGCTGAAGTTTGCTAAGCAAATCCTGTCCAACCCCAAATTTGCTGAACATGGAGGTAAGAGCTTTCAGTGTTTTAAAGAATGCAATTTTTATTTCTTTGCATATGTACCTACCTAATGTAATGAATTCTAACTGGACTACAAAGATCTAAATTGATATTTTAACTGCATTAAACTCTTAAGTTATTGAAACTTGGGAAAACAAAATATTTATGTACCCAAGAAAATATTCAGTGATCTGAAAAAGATAATGTAAAAGTGATCTTCAGTTTTTTGAATAATAAAATCTTGTATTTTTTTCAGAAACTCTGGCTATGAAAGGTTTAACCCTAAACTGCCTAGGACGTAAAGATGAAGCATATGAGTATGTCCGTCGTGGCCTCCGCAATGACCTTAAATCTCCTGTCTGTTGGCATGTTTATGGTCTTCTCCAACGTTCGGACAAGAAGTATGACGAGGCTATTAAATGCTACCGTAATGCTCTTAAGTGGGAAAAGGAGAATATTCAAATATTAAGAGATCTCTCTTTGCTTCAAATTCAGATGAGAGATTTGGAAGGCTACAAAGTAAGTTTAACATCAAGTTTATTGGTCAAATTTTATGTATTTTTTTTGTTTTTTTATCGTCAATGAGGTTACTCTTGACCTCGATCTAGTCTTGAAGACAGAGATGAGGTTGATGATGGAACGAGCTTGCCCAGAAGAAGCCTATGGCATTTTGAAAACAAAATCATTTCAATTTTAAGTGTAAAATGCATTTAAAATGTGGATGTTTCTGACTATTGGTATGTGAAATGATAGTCAAAGAGTTTTTGCATGTTTATTGAGTTACAATTGAGTGCCTCATGTAATTGATGAGAAATCTGAACTGCAAAATGTTTGTTTAAACTATAAAATTTACTTACTACTTAAAAATTTAATACTTTTAAAAAATTTAATAAATTCGAAATATATATATAAAATTTAATAATTTATTAAATTAAATACTTTTAAACCTTAAATTAATTTTTCAGGACACTCGCTACCAACTGTTTATGTTGAGACCAACACAAAGAGCCTCATGGATTGGTTTTGCTATGAGTTATCATCTACTGGGTGACTATGAAATGGCAAACAGTATTCTTGATGCTTTCCGCACCAATCAAATGAAGGGGACATATGACTATGAACATTCAGAGTTGCTATTATACCAAAACATGGTTTTAGCAGAGTCTGGACAGTATGAGAGAGCTTTACAGCATTTACAGAAATTCCAAAGTCAGATTTTGGATAAATTATCAGTAAAAGAAACTTCTGGTGAATATTTATTGAAATTGAAAAGGTTTGTAAAATTATTAAAATTTCCTTTTATTATCTTGAGATTCAAGACTATTGCTCAAGACTGCAATAGTTGCAGGTACGAAAGAAAGGCCTATGCCCAGCCCAGCAGTGGGACAGTATAAACTAGGACAAAATGTGTTACAAATAGGTATTTTGGAAAACAATAGGTATTTTGTCGTCTTTCTTTATTGTAATTTTGTAGTTTCTTGTGTGCAATAAACTGTAAATTAATAAATAAACACCAATCTAAACTGATGTCCTCTAAAATTATGTTAGATATATAGATACTGTTTTAAAATAATCTTATCATCACTACATAGTATAAAACAAAGTCGCTTTCCGCTGTCTGTCCCTATGTATGCTTAGATCTTTAAAACTATGCAACGGATTTTGTTGCGGTTTTTTTCAATAGATAGAGTTATTCAAGAGGAAAGTTTATGTGTATAATACATGCATAATATAGTGGAGAAACACTGATAACTTTAGAGGTTTCGTAAATAACCCCAATTTTTTGCGCTTACATAGCAAACGCTGGCTGAACCCTACGAGATAGATCAAAATAATGTACTTAAAAAGGTCTACAAAAAAGTCCGCGATGGTATATGTCTATATTTTAGGGACAGCCCACAATAACCATTTTTATCCTTATTTTTTTTACAAAGCGATTTTAAGCAATATAGCATTAATCCTTATCCAATTAAATACATTGTGCTTTTAATATAGATTAAGTATAGCCCTTTGCAACATGTAATTTAAATGAATATTTTGGAAGATATTACAGATTTAAAATGCAGGGACATAGCGGTTACGGCGGTACCGGCTGGAGGGCCGGCGGCGCGTGCCTATAAATAGTATATTTAGTATCAGCATTGCACCCGTGCGAAGCCGGGGCGGGTCGCTGGTTTGAAATAAAGTAATTGACTGTTATGCTAGGTTTCAAATTAAATTGCAGATTTAGGAGATATAAGTGTTAAGGATATTTTGATTTGTTAAATTTTTTAACTGCTATTTTATATTTATTTTTATTTTTTGCAGATTCAAGGAAGCAGAGGCATTGTACGAAGATTTGTTGAAGCGGAACCCCGAAAATGTAATGTATTACCAAAAGCTGTCTGAAGCCAAACAGCTCAGCAGTCCTGAAGAAAAAGTGGCCTTTTATGATGTATATAAGTAAGTATTAGATTAACCATAAATCTGGTCTTAAGTACTCATAGCCAAGTAGTATTCCTGTTCACTTGTAAAGTCAGGTCCAGACGTGTGTAACGCGTAATGTAATATAACCTGTAATTTAGCGTCAACAGTGTGGACGGCACTGCGAGCGCCTTTGTGTTCGCGCAAAAAACCGACAACCGATGGATTCGGCGTGAGCGTTACATGTAATGCTCGTAGTGCCGTCCACACATAGAATTCGTGTTACATTACACGGTGGATTACATTACACGTTACACACGTCTGGACCCGGCTTTATGAGATCTCTTAATGATGGACCCCATATTATAACAGACGAATCGAGGGACTTTGCTGAAACTAAAGAGTGCAGTACTTACTGCAAAACAAGTGCTGCCAGTGTCATAAAAGGGAACTAAATGGGGACCGAGGATTGTCACATGCTTCAGGCATAGGTAATTAGGTAGTATGTTGAACAGTCGCTCTATAAGGCCATATAATTTTTTTTTTTAATATAACGTTCAAGTGAAAAATCATAAGCAGAAAAATTCGCTGTATGGTAGATGTATGTAATTGAAATAATGGCATCTTAGGAATAAACTAAGACGACTTGAGACCTGTGCTTGAGATTTACCGATCTTATCATTAACAGCCTCCATTGTCCAGTGGTTAGAGCAGCTTTCGCCTTTCGATAGGGAATTCTGGGTTTAACACCCGGTGAGGACACTGTGAAACGAAAGTCACTTTGTGAGACTTCTCCAGGTTAGGACAATGCTGGATGATCACCGGATTCCCCGAAAAGTAAGATGATCTCGTGACTGGAAAGACACATTAAGCCAATGGCCCCGACTACTATCTACAGATGTAGCTTTAATGAGCCATGTAAGGCTGCTTTTCCACCAGTGCTGTGCGAGGGAGCTAAGCCGTGAGCTTGAAAGTTCCAGCCATTAGGACTGCTTCATTTGACAAGCTAAGAAAATGGCATCGAAAGAAGAGTGAATGCTGGAAACATGGTGAATGGTGCTCTGCATGCTTTTATGAAGAGTCAGAAGGTGTCTCACAAGGCTCGTCTGGCTGTTCATAGAGGCGTTTTGGTACCAACACTGATGTACGGCAGTGAAAGCTGGGTATGGCAGAAAAAGCATGAAAGTAGAATTAATGCAGTAGAAATGAGAGCGTTGAGGAGTATGATTGGTGTGAAATTGAGTGACAGGATTAGAAATAGTGTGATAAGAGAATGTTGTGGCGTAAAAGAAGACGTAGTGACTAAAATTGAGAAAGGGATGCTGAGATGGTTTGGTCATGTAAAGAGGATGAATGAAGGAAGATTGACGAAAGAGATCTACAAGGCGAAAGTGAATGGAAACGTTGGAAGGGGAAGGCCTCGGCGAACGTACCAGGACCAAATTCAGGACGTTCTGAATAAAGGCCAGGTTAAAAGTACCCTAAACCGACGAGCATGTATAAAAGGATTGATGAAAGTTCAGGAAGCAAGAGAAGTATGTCAAGATCGTAGCAGGTGGAGAACTGTGGTCTCTGCCTACCCCGACGGGAACAAGGCGTGATGTTATGTATGTATGTATGAAAATGGCGCAATCCTATTGGTCGGATTTTTCCCAGCTCATAGCTTTTCCTCACACAACAATGGTGGAAAATCAGCCTTAGAGACTTTTAGCTCAGAAGCTCTGACACCAGGGTTTGTGAGGACAGTTAATCGATCGTCTTACAACCTACCCAATATATATAGCCCCCCGCACTAAACATTTTTGCTTGCTCAATTTTTTATGATGACTTTTCGGTCTTTCAGGAAAGAATACCCGCGTGCGATCGCCCCTCGCCGCCTGCAGTTGACGGAGGCACGTGGTGAATCGTTTACAACATTAGTGGACCAGTACTTGCGCCACGGACTTCATAAAGGCATCCCGCCACTATTCGTTGATCTCAGGTAACTTTTACTATTATAAAAAGAACCGTGAAGTGCCGGCTAAGATATTACTAACCCAGTGTCGTAAAAATTACTATACCTGAAAGTAAACAAAATAAATATTCTTTATAAAAAATGTTCTATATAAAAAAATCTAATCTCGAATTAATGTAGTGTTCAAAATGTGGATATTACTGACTACTGCCCGCACGCCGCGTCTCACCCAGTCTTTGAGGCGTCAGAAAAAATTGGTCTTCCCTGATTCTGCGTGCCGAATTTTCAATTGCACACAGACACCATTGAAAGTCCGTTGATAATGAGTCAGGAAAATTTAAAAAAACCGGTCAAGTGCGAGTCGGACTCGCGCGCCGAGGGTTCCGATATACCTATAGTATTTTTGGAAGCAATAAAGTCCATTTTCAGGACCGCAAAACTAAATTTGTTTGTAAAGGTTTTTTGCAAATTTCTGAAAAAGTGTGCAACTGAGAAAGATCGTTTTATTTTTGCTGTAAAGTTTACATAAACCTCTGTCAACTGTAATTAATTCAGATTTTTCAAACTTCGGAGATAAGTGGGGGGGGGGGGGGGAATGGTATTTTTTTTGACATGGCGCTTTTTGGTATTTTTCATCATAACTTGAAAACTAAGAAACTTAAAAAAATACAAAAATATATTTTAAAATGTACAAGTAAAGCCCTTTCATATGATACCCCACTCGACCTAGTAGCAACAATTTGAAATTTGGCCCCCCCTATTTTGGCCCCCTTTACATTAATAATCATACTTTTTTCAAAAAAATTTCATGTGCAATTAAGTTGGGCAACTATATTCTAAAACTATTCCAAATTTCAGGTAGATAGCATAAGTGGTTGCTGAGATATAGAGGTGTGACAGACAGACGGACAGACAGACAGAGCGGCACCATAAGGGTTCCTTTTTTTACCATTTTGGTATCGGAACCCTAAAAATTGTCGCAATGTTGTGTAATCAATTATAAATGTTTTCTTAAGAGGCTATCCGTCGTCCACTAGCGCCCCCATCAATTAAAAAAATATTGCTCGCTAAATACAAAACTTATCGAAAATCCGGAAAGACACATTGAAGGAAAGGTACTCTAGTTTATTTAGAATTTATCAGTTCTGAAAAATATAGTTCACTGCAGTTACAGATACAAAAGGTGCCAAAACGACCACTTTTAGCAGTTTTTGTATCTGTAACTACAGTGAACTTCTAAATAAACAAAAGTACCTTTACTTCAATCCGTCTTTCCGGATTTTCGATAAATTTTGTATTTAGCAAGTAATATTTTTTTAACTGATGGGGGCGCTAGTGGACGGTAGGTAGCTCCTTAACTGCAAAATGTTTCTTTACAAAACGTCACGCTCTTTCGTGAACTCTATTTAAGGGTGATGATAATTATAGGATGGGCAGTAGCATCTTAAACATACTATCACTAACACCCGCGGTGCGTGGAACAGACAAGAGCACATTAAGCTTGACACATTAGATTACTGTTCTTATTTCAATAAGCTCACGGACTAGAGTCGCACTGCGACTATCAAGCTTGACCTATCGTTGACTGTACCAGCCACAACGCTAACAAGTGGTCGCATGCATGTGACGTATTTTTGTTACCGGAAGCTTTCTGACCAGCAGTGGACTTTGGGATATGTTATGATGGACTCTTACAATCCCTCTAGACCAACGATAAAATGTCCCATCCAAATACACACAAAAAAGCCGTGCAAGAAACTTCGCTAATCCAATTTCCAATCATCAAATTTTAAAATAAATCATCGCTCTTGCTTGTTCTTGCGCCACAGGCAAGAGCGAGAACAATATGGCAAGAAACAAGGCGAGAATCTTTTAATATTTTCGTTTGTCGAATGTATGTGTTTCTTGCCGAGAATTGCCTACGCATAACACATGATAGGGGTGCACTGCAAAGATAACATATAAAATTACACCAATTACAAGTTATTACACCTATAATTTCCATTCCATACTAAAGAAAGTATTGGGGATTAGACTTTTAGTATTTCATATTATGTGGGCATAAAATTTACTAAAATGGGTAAAACATTGAGTAAACATACAAAAAAGTTATAGCTTCGAATATCTTTTTATCACCATTCTTCACCATATGATCAACTTGATCGTTCATAGATATTAAGATTACTTTCTATAAACAATTTTTATTTCCTTTCAGATCGTTATACGAAGACCAAAGTAAAGCAGAAACAATAGAATCTTTAATTGTACAATACGTAGATAATTTATCAAAGACTGGGACGTTTAGTGCGGGAAGCGACGAGGTGAAACAGCCGGCGAGCGCGTTACTATGGGCGTATTACTACGCTGCGCAACACTTCGATTTTAAGAAGGACACGGATAGAGCATTGCACTACATTGACGCTGCGATAGAACATACTCCTACGCTCATAGAGCTATTTATTGTTAAGGGAAGAATATACAAGGTAAGCTTGATATGAAGTAAGAAGATTGTATTTTTGTTTCGAGACTTCAACGTGAGGAAAAACATTTGTGTGAAAATGTGTTTATGGTATAGATGTGGGCAAACTTCTTGAACAATGACCTTGGCTGCGCAGAGTCGATATTACATACAAATTAACGTGCGCAAAGCTTCCCGCACTCTAGCATTTTGTTTTTGATCCCGCATAGTTTAGTTTATGAAAGCCTAGGGAATTCCCTTTGGAAATCGAGAGCCTTTTTCAACTTTTCCATACATTCCTTCCACAGCTAGTAGAGATTTAGAGGGTTGCGTATGAGGCAAATGAAGTTATTTCTCTCTCATCAGTCGAAAGTCGTTCAGTTTTAGAGTTTGCACTGATAAGAAATAATCCGGTTAAAGCCACATCATGTATGTCAGTACTAGTATTTTATGGGGTGAGACTGAATCCAGAAAGGGGAAGAGAGTTTGCATTTTACACGCTAAATGTTATACTGCGACAAAAAGGCTTCATACTACCTTTTTTCTAGCACGCCGGCGACCCAGTGTCAGCGTACCATTGGCTGGAAGAAGCGCAGGCGATGGACACAGCAGACCGCTACGTGAACAGCAAATGTGCGCGCTACATGCTGCGCGCGGGACACGTCAAGCGAGCTGAGGAGATGTGCGCCAAGTTCACCAGGGAGGGTGAGTTACACCAACCCTATCATAGTTATCGCATTTTAGAGTGGAAAGAGGCGATGGACACAGCAGACCGCTACGTAAACAGATGTGGGCCAAGTTCGTCAGGGAGGGTGAGTTTCGGCAACCCTATCATAGTTATCGCATTTTAGAGTGGAAAGAGGCGATGGACACAGCAGACCGCTACGTAAACAGATGTGGGCCAAGTTCGTCAGGGAGGGTGAGTTTCGGCAACCCTATCATAGTTATCCCATCAAAGAGTGGGGGAGAGGCGATTGACACAGTAGACCGCTTCGCTAACAGATGTGGGCCAAGTTCACCTGTCAGGGTGAGTTACAGCAACCCTGTATCATAGTTATCCCATCTCAGTATGGGGGAGAGGAGATATGGACACTGCAGAACAGTTATCAAGTGCGTTAGTTCTTGAGCCGCCAAAGGCCGCCAGACGTTCCGTGTAGATAGTAGTCGGGCCCAACGGCTTAACGTGCCTTCCGAAGCACAAAATCATCGTCGTGCAACCAAACTGAGGAGTTCACACAAAGTTATTTTTGTTTGACTGTATTCCCCACTGGGAATCCAACCCAGAACCTCTGGATCGAGAGCCGAGCGCTCTAAACACTGGATCACAGAGGCTGTTGAACTCAAGTATTAAAATATGTTTGAGTACATCGCGCTTGCGTTAACATTCCAGGTGCTCTTCTACAGCTATTAATGAAGGCTTTATCTACTACTTTCTAATTAATTTAAATTAGATTGTAGTTTTAAAAAATTTGGTGTAATTTTCGTGGTATTGTGCACCTTAGTAAAATAAAATATTACATGAAAGTCGTGGTCGTGATACAGAGAATTCATCTCGTTACCGCTTTCAAAAACCTGTGTGGTGCCATCTATTGGCATTTCTACTTAATTCACTTTGCACCAGGAAATTATATCTCTAAGTCAATGACTATAAGGCGTATAGGATAGATAAACTCCTCTCAAGTAAGAGACTGCTCTCAAGATTACCGAAGGAAGAAAAAGAGGTTTTTGAGATCAACATGGAATTCATCAATACTGCTTTAATTACGATCCAAATGAAACCGAAGCTATTTCTGTGAGACTCACCTACGCCATATCTACCACTGGTATATGTACAGGTCAAGCTTGATACTGGCAGCGCGACTCTTGCTTCTACGGCCAGGGCTTGAAAACCGGTATTCGAATATAGGTAAAATACCGGTAAATATCTTTAAGTAAATACCAAAAAAATACAGGTAACTAAATACCTATGAAACGCAGTATTTTACAGATATTTACCGGTACTTTACCTGTATTTAAATACCGGCTTTCAAGCCCTGTCTATGGCCATCAAAATCAGAGTGGTAAGAAGACCAATGTGTCAAGCTTGACGTGCTCTTGACTCTACTTGTTCAGGCTGTTCTTCTGAACATAAAAAATGCGGTAGTCGTTTTTTAAAAGTATGAAAGGGATAATTTGATAAGAATGACAACAGTGTGAGAGCAGGACAAAGCGATGCGCGACACATTGGAGCGACAAAGACACGTATCCATCCGTCCTTCTCTTACTCATAGTTTTTCCTCCTGTCATTCTAATCAAGCCGAATTATTGCCACTGTAGTTACTCTTAAAAATTTATTGTAACATAAATATTTGTTTTCCAGGAGTGCCAGCCACCGAAAACTTGAATGAGATGCAGTGTATGTGGTTCCAAACAGAAGCGGCGCATGCGTACCAGCGCACGCAACAGTGGGGCGAGTCGCTCAAAAAGGCGCACGAAGTTGACAGAGTGAGTTCTCTTTTAGTACTTCTTCAACAGTCACTTTGTGAGACTTTCGAGTTTGATTAGAACCAAAGAGATTTTAAGTACTTGTACAACCAAAGTGCACGCAAATGACGTTTCCTAAGAACTTGCAGTCTAAGGCCCGTATTGATAAATCCCTCTCAAAATCTTCCCCATGACCATGTTAGCTGACTTAATTATCAAGATGCAATTAGCATCTCAAGATCTTGCTAATTAATAAACTAATATCCAACCTCTTTGAGTCAAACGTCAAAAGAGCAAAAATAATTAATGTCTGCGTTTTGTTTTTGCTTCTAATAATGCTGTTAATGTTCATTTTAAAGTTTCTTCTTTCTTAATAAATAAATAATGGAGAGTGACTGTTCAAAATAATACTCGTCACTATTTGACAGCATCAACAATTTTGAGTTAAGTTTCGTTCATAAATTTGTGTGTGTTTTTAACACTCAAGTGACAATTGCTCCGATGACAGCTACTTAATTTCTGTTTATTAATTAATGCAACACCTCAAGAAGGACAATCTCACACTTAAGCGGGATTTATCAATTCGACCTTATGTGCGCCTCCATCTCTTTCTAGGATACCGTTGGCACGGAAGCCATTCGTTTTCTGGGATAATGGGTGAAATAGCTCCTTAAACATGATCTGATCACGCGGCGTCCTATGGACATAATAATAATCTAAGCGTTACGGTTGACATAATATAGCTTAATTAGAATGACAGTATGAAAAACTGCGTGAGAGCAGGTCGAATCGATACATGTCTCTGTCGCTCCAATGTATAGCGCGTCCCTCCGTCCTGCTCTCACACATACTTTGACTGTAATTTGCCTGATATACTAAAGTCAACTTTTAACCTAATTCCTCCTTCCTTCCAGCACTTCTCCGAAATAATGGAAGACCAGTTCGACTTCCATTCGTACTGTATGCGCAAGATGACTCTTCGTTCATACGTCGGTCTACTCCGACTGGAAGACGTATTGAGAGCTCACCCGTTCTACTTCCGCGCAGCCAGGGTTGCCGTGGAGGTGTACTTGAGATTGGATGCGAGGCCGCTACAGAACCCGGAACAGACCATCGAGCCTGACACAGGTACGTGCTATTATAGGACTCTGACAGGTCTTCTTCGACTAGAAGATTTATTGAGAGGTCATACGTTTTACTTCCGCGCAGTCAGGGTTGCCGTTGAGGTCTATTTGAGACTGAATGCGAGCCTGACATAGGTACATCTATAGGACTCTATAGGTCTTCTTCGACTGGAGACATATTGAGAGGTTATCCGTTCTACTTTCGCACTGGCAGAGTTGCCGTGGAGGTCTATTTGAGATTTGCAGAACCCAGAGCAGACCATCGAACCTGACATAGATACGTCTCTATAATGACTCTACTTGGGCGACCGAGCTTGTTTTATTACAGACCAAATTGATGTTAGTAAACTTATCCTAACTTAGTACACTGTCTAAAGAAGAGACATAATCGTATTGATAATTTTCGGGCATCATTGTTGGAAGCAACGTTTAGAAGTCATGTTGCAGCTGCCTCGTTTTCTGTCCTATAAACCTTTAGGTCATCACGTGAGATGAGATATCATGAAGTTAGATTAATCTAATTTCACAAAAAATAAGATATAAAATTATTTTGCAAATATTTTGAATTTGGAGCCCTGCCTTGGACTCGACGAGGTTGTCTTTTCGCACCATTAATCGGCAAAGCCATCTATCTGTCCGAGCCTTCACAAATATCCCTGATGCACTACAAAATGCTGTGCTCGAACAAATCAACTACCAATACGGACGAACAGATGGCGCTGTAGGGTTTCCTTAATCGAACTATACTGTTTTTCCGAAGCTATACGCGAAAACACGAAGCAAACGATTTTTGCCAGTGACCTAGCTAGATCGATTTTTCGCTCCGTAAACCCCATTTTCGTTTACTTATAACTGCTCGTTTCATAGCATAGGATTAAATATCTTCTCCAGTGGTAGCGCTCGTGGCCGAGTGGTAGTTGGTATTTCTTTCTGGTTACGAAAAATAAGCAATGCTGGCCGTGGTCAGAACCTGTCCGTCCGCTAATGCTAAAACTACTCAAGCATTTTCCGTGTTTTCTAGCTACTATCACATTAATCGTTACGCTGAGTCAGAGGCTATTTTAGTGGCTTGACCCTTTTTTTTACCTTTAACCTTTTTTTAGGATAGTTTGTGATTTGCATTTTGAGTTGCGGAGGACTATTGACAGTCGCTCTGTTTAAAAACCAGTGCCTTTGTAAAGTGCTCTAGGAGACGTAGCCAAAATCGCCTTTATGTAAACCGAAAAACAAAATGTCTTATGTGTATGTCGTAGGCAAATTAGAATTTAAAATGACGAATTAAAAATTTCTCGGTCTCGGCATTTCACAAAACTGCGCGTAATTCGTTTCTGGAACGTGTGTGCTATGGTCGCAAGATAGGTTAGGGTTTGCCTTGGCTAACGAACCTAAGTACAACAATGATCTAAACCGAATTACAATCCGCCGAAGCCGACAATTTGTCGGCCGTGAGTAAACGGCAAATTATACGATTTGCCTGCGACATGAATAGTACTCAATAGCGTACTACCCAATCTCTCTCAGATATCATAAAAGTTAACTCTCGGAACCTAAACCGTTGGATGGCTATTTCCACCCTGCTTGTAATCAACCACGAGATGACGTGTTGCTTTATCCATAAAAATGTGAGTTAATGTATGTATTTGACATCTGTCACATGAAGTATACAAATTTTTACGAAGTATAAATGCAACAAATTTTGTCATACCTACGACATTTTAAAAATAAGTAGGGCTTTCCTAAGGTTCACTTTTAGCAGTTTTTGTATCTGTCACTACAGTGAACTATATTTTTCAGGATTGATACGTTCTAAATAAACTAGGGTACCTGGTAAGACAGATTTTTATTTAGCGAGTAATATTTTTTTAACTGATGGGGGCGCTAGATGACTGCAGGAAAGCCCTTAAAAGTCGATGACCAAATTCAGATTTCCACAATCAGTACACACCATAATCATACAAAAGTCGCTAAACAAGAGAAGCCTCAGAATTTGATAAATCATAAAAGAATCATAAAATCCTCAGAATCATAAAATAAAATATCGCAATAAGCTAAACGCTTCATTGTCGAAAGTCACTTAACAACGATTGGCGAAAGTTGCTGGTTACATAATTTCCTAAAACAACCTAACACCTGAATTGACAAAAGTCGCTGAACACACATTCGTTGTCCACTTGCGTTTTCCACCTGCGTGGAGCATGAGATATTTTTTCCAATGTTAAATCCTTGTCTCGGCTGTCTAGTGTAAAATGTAAAAAATCAAAAGTAGCTGATCTCATCTTTACAAAAATTAAAAAATTCGCTGAACAATAAAAAGTTCACAATAAGCTGAACACTTTACCGTCGAAAATAAATGATCAAATCTAATATTTCACAATATATTTCTAATTTTTCAGCTTATTGTGAACTTTTTGGATATTCATCCGATTTTGGGGCTTGTTTATCGATTTGGGTATGGTGTATACTTAGTGGAAATTTTAATTTGGTCATCGAAAACGTAATGATGACTGTACAATCAAAAAAGCTTATAAGAAATTATACCTATGAAATGAAATTATACCTATGAAATGAAATTATACCTATGAAATGAAATTATACCTATGAAATTGGCGTTATGTATGAAGAATATTATGTAAACTTTATTTTCAGTACTAACACTTGCATTGATTTAGGAATTACAAATTTTATAATTTTTAAGTTTGAATGGGCTCAGGTTCTCTTTTTAGGTTTAAATCAGCTGTAATTTAATTTTCGATAATATTATCTATAAAAAATCTAACAAATCTAATGATGAAAACGGACACCATTTAAAAAGAAAAATTTTCGTATCTTTAATTTTAGATATCAAACTAAAAATAAAAACAGTATTTTACGCGTAGATGGATAACCTCAAAACTTTCAAATATAATAAATAAGTATGTCAAGATCGTAGCAGGTGGAGAACTGTGGTCTCTGCCTACCCCGACGGGAACAAGGCGTGATGGTATCTATGTATGTATGTATAATAAATAATAATAATAATAAAATTCATTTATTCGCCAAAACAATACACGACAAATCAAACAATTTCATCATAAATTACGAAAGCCTTAAGTTTAAATTGTTTTTGTGGTGTATAAAACTAATAATGAAAATAGCTATAAAATTAAAGAAATTATGATCTCGTTATTCTGTAAGAAAATTTTTACAATTTCATAGGTAACGAGAGGGTAATGTGTATAAAAATGTCAAAACTATTAACCGTTGTGGTATAAACTATTGTTGCCTTTAGCCTTTCTTTATAACTTTAAAGGGTTTGCACAATTTGGAATAACAACCTATAGCTTGCTGTGCATAATTAAAGTAATAAAATCTCAATTTCATTTCCGTCATTGCTGCTTGTCCCGTGTGGTGCCGGCAAAGAATAGTACCAACCCATACATACCCGTGGGTGTCGTAAGAGGCGACTAAGGGTTAACTGGAGGAAGGGCAGCAACATCCTCCTTTGTATATTACATCTTACTTACTGCGATCACCTACAACCGCGGTCCATGGTGCCAGCCGTAACGCTAACAAGCGAGGTGACTATGGTACTTCCCCTCCACATTTTTCCAGCAAAAGCTAGAATTCTGGAGCGAGCTCCCTGTCCTGTAGTGGACGTTTCATGGGATGTTATGATGATGATTGCTGCTTCATATTATTACTGAGTTAGCTGTACTTACTCGTACTTACCAGTTAAGTATGACATTATTTTTGAAATAGTATCTTTATGCAATCTAATTATGCATTAAGTCTAATCTAGCCATTATATCATTGTCATTGAATTAACCATTCAAAAGAGCTTAAATTAATTTGTTTATCTTTCTACATAATCTTACTATGCCAACTACCTACTTGTGTAATTATTTTTACGACACGTTGCTAATAAAGTCCTTGCTGTTGACGTCAGAGCTTTCGTTATTGCGTGATAATTGTTCTGGCATTTCATAATTATCGCCTATTATCACAGTTATTATTTTGTTTAGTTTTAGTATTTTTTTTTGAATAAGTGATAATTATTTTTGTTACGTATTATTTCTACTAAATAATTTTTATAATTTTACTTTCTTTCTTTAGACTAGACTACCTTTCTAGAAAAATATTTCTTACTACGAAATTGCCTTGTATAGGTTTAGGAAGAAAAACTACATGTTATAGTATAAACAATTTTAATATTTTATTTTACACTCTCTGTTTAGAAAATACAATACAAAAATCACAAATTCATTTTGTCATTGTTTTAAACAACAATACAAGTAACAAACAATTGCTATCATTTTACATTCAATAACAATCATTTATTTCACTCATTGCTTTCATATCACAACATTCGTTAGAGTTCGAGAATACTGACATGAAATAAATTAGTTAAATCACTACGCATGCACCATACGACATTCAAATAAATATTTAAAATTATAAATAGCGTCCATTTCACTACACTGCACTGTACGAAAACTACAAAAAAATCGTTTTAAATATTATGGCAATGCGGGCGTTCCGCTAGTCTTTCTTACCCTACTTAGGACACTATCACATTTGCGCTTTCTATTTACAAGTCGGATTTGGTCCGACGCAACAGTTCAGACTAGAGCTTTGGTTTCACCGTCCGTATCCTTGTGATCTGTATCGTTCCCGCGACGCTTGTGCCGCTTGCGCCGCTTGTGGCGTCAAGAAGTACACGTGAGCACCTTCGCCAGGCAGTCTGTATGACACGAACGAGCCTGGCCTTCCCTCCCCAGCAGTATTTACAGGCGTAATCCACTCAGCATCTGGGTTGACTGGTGGCAACGGCCTTTTGTAGTTTACAGCTATATCTCCAGCCAAAGCCGGCTGGTTCAAATCGTACTGCTCACCAGTATACTGTGGCCTCTGAACTTGTGTCGGTATTCTATATTGCTGAGACTGTCTGTAGCCAGGGTTTGGTATGGGAATAAACTCGCTGTCCGGGTGAATAGGCGGTCGCGGATACCTGTCATTGACTAATGTGTCACCAGCTAAAGACGGTGGTTTCTCTGGCTGTACCAATTGCGCGTTTTGGACGTTAATTTGCTCCGAATTGGGATTTATCTGCGGTCGTGGCAATCGGTCGTTGACCAAAGTGTCTCTTTCCAATGATGGTGGGTTGTTGTGCTCTACAAGCTCGTATGCGTATTGCAAATTGATGTTATTATCAATTGGTGTCCTGACAGTTCCTAGAGGAGGCGTCACAGCCAAGCCGTTAATATCATGATTGCTATCTTCGAGTTTCTTTCCGAAAATGTCGAAGGAATTCTTTGTTATATCATCCAAATACCTCTCGTCCTGTTTCGTATAATAGCCATGATTGATTGGGCTAGGAGTTGTGCTTGGATAATTGATATGATGAACGATATTTGCCGGCTTCTTTTGTACAGGTATGTGATTGGTATTCTTTGAAGGCCGTACTTCTTTCGCTGGCGTGTCGTCATAATCGTCCTCCTTAGTTGGCCTTTTTGGATAATATCTCGTCGATGTAGGCGTCTCAGTAGTCACCTGAACGTTTTCGATCAAATACTGGTGATGGTAAGCAGGTGCTTCCGACGGAGTGATGGCATTGAACTCGTTTTCAAGGTTGAACGGCTTGCTGTAACTGACCATCGGCCTAAAAGGTTCAGGGTCGAGCTTCGGAGCACGGAACGTCAACTGATCTGGCCTGGGTTTCGACTGATAACTAAACTGATACACTGGTCTAGTAGTAATCGCTTTAGGTTTATGTGAGTGTGCCCTGTGAGAATGACTTTTTGGTCTTTTCGTTGTGAACAAGTCTATTGTAGACTGAATATCAGCAATTTGTTGATAGAAGGGATCCCGTTGTTTTGGTTGCTGGACGTAAAGATTTTGTTGTCTCTGCTTGTGCGGCTGTATGCTAAAGTATTCTTGTGTTAGAGTTCTAGGTCCTTGCTTTTGAGGCCATAAGTATAGCGAATCTTGATCTAATGAGCCGTACGTTACGTCAACTGATGGGGCAAAGCCTGTCTGGTGGTTTACATTTTGCTGTACTGGCGTTTGGTTTGGTACAGTCTTGTAGTAATTCCTTAGCCCATCAAAGTATGTAGCTGGTGATGGAGACGTTTTAGGTTGCTCATCGAAGAAGTAGAATGACGCAACGCCATCTGAAGCGGGCTTTCTGTATACAGGCTGTAACTTTGTAGTAGGAACTTCATCGTTCTGCGTATTACTATAATCGTTCTGGGTATTAGTGTAATAAGCTCTCAAAGGTACCTGCGTCGACGTCACGATATCATTAGCAGTAATCACTGGAGCCTTCTCGGGCACACTGTATACAATGTAAGGACTCTCCGTTGTTTTAGGTTGTTTATCGTAAATTGGCTCTGGATAATCGTATATCACAGACACTGATAGAGGTTTCGATGTAACTTTCTGTCTAGTCTTGAACACTGGTTTCTCAGTCTTTGGCCTGGCAGTGACGTCGTCTGGTAGATTTTGTACACGTATTGGTTTCCTTTGCGGTATTTCAACAACACGCAGTGGTTTCCTCGTCTTCGGTGTTGTGATAATCTCCACCGGTACAGGTGTAGTCGTAACAACAGTGCTCGGTTCTTCCGTGTTTCGAGTCGGTTCGGTACTCGTCGTCGGTCTCGTTTTGTACTTGTTGCGATACACTGACGGTGTCGGCGATGCCTTAATCGTCGGCTTCGGCCTCGAATATGTAATCGTCGGTCTTGACGATGTTCTTGTCGTCTCCGTTGTGGTCGACGACTTCTCCTCCATCGGAGCAAAGAAGTCAGGTGGCGGAGGCAAGATTATTCCAGGGACTAGTGGCCCAGCAGGCACGCTGCTATTGTAGTCCGCGCGGTAAGAAAAATTGTATGGCGGCGGATAGTAAATCGAAGGGTCGTCTTCGTCGTACAGGTCTGACTGGTTGCTCGGTGGTGGTAGGAACGCTGCGCCCGGAGGAAAGCCTTCTGGAAAAGAGCCGTTCATGGATAGGGGGAAGGGGTATGGTCCTTCGCTCGCATTCCCAGGAAGGAATGGGAACGGAGGAATTGGCATCGGCGCTCCCCCGGCAGAAGAGTTTCCCGAATGTCCACCCGGGGCGTAGGGCGCTCCCGGCGCAAAGGGGAATGGCGAAGGTGGTAGAGGGCCTTCGCCCGCTCCTTCAAAGAAGGGAGGGAAAAGGGGCGCAGGGACACTACCGTTTGGCGTAAGGAAGACGAGCGGTCCGTCGTCGGATAGTCGAACCGGAAAGGGCGGTGGTACTTTCGGTTTCTGTGGGAGCTTTACTTGCCTTCTGGGCGCCTCGTACGCATCGATCGGTGGCCACGGTCTGCGGTCGCTTTCTTTCGTTCTTTCTGGGAAAGAGCCTCCTTTAAGCACTAATAAATGATCCTCGGCAAGCCATATCTCATCCTTCTTCAATCCTCCGAGAGTTTGGATGTTATCTTTCGCTCTCGTCTCGGAGTTTGGTGCGTAACTGACAATTCCTGGTCGTTTGGGCTCTTTGGAGAATATTTCGTTTTGTATGAGTCCATATTTTCCCTCGGCCACCTGATCGGATAGCGTCTTTTTGTCCTCGTCGTCTTCCTTAGTTTTGGCGGCGTCTTTTCCCTCCCCGGCGCTGGACATGAGCATGCCGTCATCCCAGATGCCCTGGTTCCATCCCACGGTGGTGCCGCCCGACACGTCCGGCGCGATCACGCCCGCGAACTTGCCCGTCTCGGTCTTCGCGTCGAACGAGATAGAGTTCTTGTAAGTGCCGTATTCCTTTTCGGGTTTGATTTTCATGTGCCCTCCGATGAGTCGCTTGATGGTGCGCTGTGACTCGGCGGCGCCGCTATCTGGCGGCGGGCCGAGGCTGCGCTGATCGCGCACGAACGAGTCAGGCGGCAGCACGTAGGTGGGCACCAGCACACTGGCGCGCGCATCGCACGCCCATGCCAGCGCCACCACTAGCGCTATCGCCGCCCCTCTCACCATCTGAAAGTTTAGAGAACGCACTATTAGCACATATTACACAACAATTATTTCACTTATCTACTTATTAATCGATAAACTTATCTAAGTTGGGTTTTCTTTGTTATTTGAACGCGGTCGGCGGTCGCACATGAGCGGGCGGAGTGAAAGGTCTGTGGAGACAAAAGTGTCGGGCTGTGTTTTAGCACTGGCGTGGCGCGCGCCACCACCCGCCTTTTATCAAGTCCGCGCCGGCGGCATTGAAAATCAAGCGTTTAATTCGAAATTGAATGGCGAATAATGACCACTCGACAGGAAGGCCGCGTAGCCTAAATACGAAAAAAACTGAACTGTCAAACCGTTTAGTCTTAACGCAGATCTCCGGGGGGCATAGCTCGCTAATGTTAATCGTTTACGAGTAACCTCGATTGTTTTAGATTTGAAGAAATGTTCATTAAGTCGCTAACGATATAGAAAACGGTGTTTTGTAACAATGATCGAGTTATTTTTTCAATTTGGCTCGGCACGAGTCGCGTAACGTAATGCCGTAGTAATGCTCTCGTTGGAGTCACGAAGCCGCGCTATAATAATACTATAGTGGTACTTTTATGGCTTAGGCAAATCGCGTTTGTTCAAAACTTTACAAGTTGGCGTGGGCGGTATGCGACAAATGCTTACCGTGAAATTGTTTCAAATGGTATGTTGCAAAAGCGTACTTATCTATGCATAACAGGGTCACATCATATTGTATAGAGCATAGAATTGTGTATATTTGAACGATCTGAAAGATAAGTTAGTCCTAAGTTAGTTGTATGACTGACTTTTTAACACGAATTAAAGACTTTAATACGCTTAATCTCTGAGAATCTCTCCTTAATAAAAAAAATCGATTTCCCTTACAAATTGCTGTCACATAGTCAAATGATGTAGGTTCTATGGGAAGTGTTTTCTTTTAAGTTTCTGGAAAAAAATGTTCAGTTTCATGGTCTCAATCCTTTTTCAGTTTTAAGATTTGTTTTTTTACTATCGCCCTTTATTTACATGTTTATTTTGTTCTGGGTTTTAGCGCGATCGAATTTATGAGGCACAATAAATGTTTAAGGTGGCGAACCGTGGTCTCTGCCTACCCCGACGGGAAAGAGGCGTGATGTGATGTTTGTATGCCAATAGTAGTTTAAGATACAAGTTCCGTAAGTAGGGTTATTACAAACGAGTTGACGTTTTGTAAGCCCGAGTCACCACTGTAGTATTTTTACAAAATAATTTAATGATCAGAGTGTAAAAACTCCTTGGTATTATACTTTTTTACTTACCGCACTAGTTCGGTAAGTAACTACTTACGAGCAATGTTTACGTCCTTGTAAGTACGTTTTTCGAGCAAATGTATTGAAAATAAAATTTACATTATAGGGGTCGAAATAAACCTATACGAGCTTTTCGCAACAAACGGTCAATATCGGTCAGTAGATTTGCCGCTTAGCCATATTCTTATCGTGGTTGAGATCGAGCGAGTTAGGCGCGGGCGCCTTTCACAGTCCGACACACCCATTCCGACAGGGACTTTGCTATTATTCCACTTATTTATTTATTATCTACAACTAGATCATAGACTATAGAAAAATATTAAATTGAATTCAAGCGGTTACTATACTTAAGGCAAAATCAGTGCAAATCAAGTAAATTTGGGCAAACAAACTGCGTCTTTTTTTTTCAAAAAAGTGCAATTTGTTAATACGATTAAGAATAAAGCGCCGCTTGCACAAAGCTTCGTTGAAGCAAAAGCTCATTTAAATGTTATGCTTTTGCTTATATGACAAAGTGTCTGCAATAGATTTAATAGAGTTTTAACTTTACAGGAGCTTTTAGAATTTAGGTTTTAGAACTATCAGACTGAACGAACATACTAAATAAAGAATTGAGATGAAATATGAGCATGTACTTATTTAAATTTTTTACTTTCACATAACGTGTTTTTCAAACATGAGACGAATGTGACGGAAGAAAATTAAAACGTGGTGGTTTTAATAATCGTACTTTTTCTAAAATAAAAAACTTCGCTTTCTTTATATTTTGTCTAAAATTTGTTAAAAGTACTGAATTAAATAAAGCCCTTAGGCTGTTCCACTTACTCTGAACCAGTTTTCTCTCAGAAAGTGGTCTATCGACAAATAAGCTCACGAATACAAGGTTTTATGTTCTTTAGAACTTGAATGAAACGTGTTATTGTTTAATTTGTTTTCAGTAGTAAACTATGTTCCACTGTGTAGTTAAGTTCCAATAATCAGGGAGATGCCGATACGTATATTATTGTTGCAAATGCATTAAGTTCACATGTCATAATATTTAAACATGATATATTTACATTAAAATTTATATAACATGTTACAAAAAATACAAAAATAGTAATCCTGGACTGGTTAACTTTGGACCTGTTCCAAATAAACATCTTTTAAGACTTTAAGGTATTTATTGAAACACCTTGTACAAAACGAAGGTGAGCCTAGTTTTAGAAGACCCTGTATTTTAACAAAACTTGCGTTTAATTGGCTTCGTTTGAGTACTACTAGATCTGAAGTGATACGGTGCCTATTTTACAATAGGTTGGACTGGCCTTTGAATTTTTATTTTTAAGTATAATTTTATCGCTTTATTGCTGCTTTGAAAAGTTAATTGGATTTTAAAAAAGTATTTACGAGCACATAAAATGTGTAATTCTAGAGAGACTTGTTTAAACTTCTTTAAATAGACGTATATATGATCTATTGTTGACACAATTTTTTTTATAAGGTTTCAAAATTAACCATTTTTTGCGAAATTAAGCTGATCCACGTTTTTCTATCCCATAGTATGGACCGGCCGAGGTTAAAGGAACTTTAACTACAAAGACGCTTTATGCAACTGAGAGATCACCAAGTAAAATTACGTCATTTCACAAATAATTGGTGCCATGTGGCAAAAATGTAAGCCAGAAGATCAAAGCGACAGTGTCGGGCAGATCCATTATCTTCTTTAGTTTAAGACTAAACCATTGCTCATCAAAGTTATCTAAGCACTCAATAAATTAGTTCCTAATCCTATTAAACGTGAATCAACCATTGATTGGCTGTAAATATTTGGGCACAACTGTTGTCGCTTGAGGCACAATTTTGCGTAACTACTTTTATATCGGCGGCAACTTCTACAATGTTAAAATTGAGTTATACATGCATTTCTCAATAGGTGTATATTGGGATTATTCGATTGACCTGCAAAATTGAATACGTATTGACATTTGCAGCGTCTTCCTTTCATTTGTGCAGGCATACTTGCTTGCCTTCGAAAAAAACTCGTTGTAAGTGCTCTTGTTTACAAAAGTTTTAAATGAGAAGGCATTTAGCGGTTGAACAGGCAAGAATAGAACTCAGCCTTCTGCCTTTTCAAAGGATGAATTTACATAGTTAAATGGAGGAACCTTCACAAGTTGCTTACCCTATCTACAACGTGTAAGAAAAATGGTTAACGACCCTGAAGGATATAACTCTGCCGATGAAACTGAAAAACTTTTCCCAAGATACATGTTTGTTCTTGTCACAAGTGGGCAAATGAGCAGGTGGGCCACCTGACGGGTCACATAGGACAAAATACAAAGAAAAACTACTTTCCGTAGAAACAGCATCACTTGACAGCGCATATTGTTTATTTTTTAGTTTACTTCAAAGAACATTGCATAGTTACAGGAAGACCCTAAGATGCAAGGAACAAAAATTGTATGGAAAGCAATTTCACATGTCGACTTATTGAAAAGATGATGAATAGATTTGTGTTTAGGTTTTATGGGCAGATTCTCATTCCGCAAAATTGTTATTTATACCTTTGTCATTTCATATTCAAAGCACGAACATAGTACATTGCCCAAATTCCGGTTATAGAATCAACCTAAAACAGTTCCTGTGAACACAAATATGCACTTAGCTTCCACGCCCAATACGCCTTAACCTAGTAATTATTTGACATGAGCGATGGAAAAGATTTTAAAATAAAAGACAAGCGAACTGCGTTGGTATAGTGGCCTTGTGGGCGGCAAGGTGCGAGTAGCTGTTTTTTTTTTTGCGGTCGACCGCGGATCGGAACGTAAGATTTACCAACGAAGTGTCGCGACAATGCCACGAGGCTTGCGCGCGAGTGGCTTAAGTTGTGGAGCAAATTCTTAAAGAACCCGAGAATTTCGTTTTAAATTATACTGTAACGCATGACATCGCTCTGTTTCAATCGCTTGAGGCTTTGTGATTGTTCTTCTTTTAAGATCACAGACGTTGAGCAAAGTTAGCTTGAATCCGGGTTATCGTTGGGTGGTATAAAAACTAGGGGGTTTGATTCTGAAGACTCGTTAAGCTATCCTATCTTAATAGTCGTAATGGTATGTCAAAAACTATTTGTGGTCGTTATAATCAAAAGGGACGTTATGGCGCCATGCACATTCAATCTTATAACTCGCTCTATGAGTTCGAAAGTGCATGCCGCCATAAGGTCATTTGATTTGGACGAACACATTTGGCGGCTTGAAAGCGCTGACAAAGGGATAGTTCGGCTAGCCACTAGCCTGGCGATGTCTTCGCAATAATGAACTTTTGCACTGTTGTAAAGCTGCTTTTCCACCATTGCTGTGCGACGCAGTCAAGCTGCGAGCTGGGAAAATTCCTACCAATAGGATTGCGCCATTTTCCTAGCTTCTCAAATGCGCTATCAAATGGAGCAATCCTAATTTATTGGTTGGAATTTTCCAGCTCACGGCTTAGCTCCCTCGTACAGCACTGATGGAAAAGCAGCCTAAGGTGGACAAGCAGCAAGGCAAAGCTCGGTTTATTTTCTCAGATTCTTAAGTTATCTTTCTTAGAATTTCGTTAACAGAACTGCTTTCTCGAAGCCCTAGTTTCGCGGTTGGGAAACGCAATGCATCTACAATCGTCGCATTGTCGCCAATTTGTATTCAACTTGCGCCTGACTTTCGAACGTATCCTTTGTTAGCATCATACAGTAAGGAGCAGGTTAAGCTTGACAATTGCTGTGCGACTCTAGCCCCATTGTGATTAAAATAAGATTCGTACAAAGTCCAATGTATCAAGCTTGTCGTGCTCTTGACTGTACCAGGATGCGTTCGTTTCACCTGAGGCTTTCTGAAGTTTTTTAAACCATCGGTTTTTTATTTGTTTTGAAGTCAAATTGTTTTCACCAGGATGTTATAAACTTTCTTTCGGGATTTTATTACAACCCATTCTTACATTGTTTTTCTTGGCGGATGCTTAAAACCAAACATTTTCATTTGAACTTTCTAACGGTTAAGCCTTTACGCTTGTTTTATGGACAGTACAATTTTATTACTTCTTACAGAAATGTCGTGCCAATGGCTACTTTGAACATTCTATAAAAGTTTAAAAAGCCTTAACATTCCGTACAATCAATTACACAAAACTTTGTAACTTAATACGCTATTACGCTATACATTTTAAACGCAATTATCTGAAAACTTAATGGATTTTAAGCGACCTTATCTTAAAACCGAATGCAACATAATTACGTACATAAGTCTACGAGAAAAATGTTTTTTCTTAGCTCCTATAGCCAGCTAATAAAAGCCAGATAATAAATTTACATGATAAACAAAACTATATAAGGGTTTTCTAAGATAAATAGATTCTTTTGATAAGACTTGTACATATACCGTGCAAGCAATTAAGGACTATTTTTAAATGTAAAATAAAATCAATGACTATTTTTAAAAGTGTAAAATGGCCTTATACTTGACTTCTTAGTCTTGAAGACAGAGATGAGGTAGATGATAGAACGAGCTTTCCCAGAAGATGCCTGTTAACTCAAGCCTTAAGGCGATCCGTTTTCCATACTAAATTCAAATGACTTGCATTCTTATGCGGGACATAAAATGCTGTTGAAAGCATTGTGGGTGTGCGATCTATACTATAGTACTTTCGGTGCATTAGCTGTATCTTTGTATTAATCAGCGAAAAATTTAACTAAAAATAGCAATATACACTCGTTTTCAACAGCATTTTATGTCCCGCATAAAAATGAAAGGAATTTGAATTTAGTATGGAAAACGGATCGCCTTAAATACCTAGATTCGCGACTTGAAATGGTATGAATAGATTCTGGACTTGGAATGGTATATTAACTAACTGTATCGAGTAATGTAGAAACAGTGACAGTAAATAAAGCCGGCCTGTACAAGTAGAGCAGTAATAGCATACATTGGTTGAGTCGGCGAAACGACGGAAAACTAAAGCTAGACAATTTATTATTGGACCCCGTTTGTAGAGCAATCGAGTCCGCACTTAGATTAAATGATTTGTGGTTAATGTGGAGTTACATTATCGCTTGGTTAGCGGCGTTAGTAAAGGTGATCTTAAAAGCTGTAACATCTAGAATATGTTTAATGTTTAATAATTATTATTGGTATATAATTATATTTATGTAGGTATATATAATTTATTTTTATGTAAGTATATACATATAAAATATATATGTATGTATATTTATGTAATGTACTGATGTAATAGGTCTTTACCTATGAAATTGCCGAAATTTTCTTACAGTTTCATGAGCTCATAATTCCTATAATTCTTATGCTATTTTTATCATTTGTCTTATATTTGAAAGTTGACTTCAAGGTTATCAATTTACGCATAAAATAAAGTTTTTATTTTTAGTTTGATATATAAAATTAATGGTTCGAAAATTGTTCGTCTTAAATGTCGTCCGATTTCATAATCAGATTTGTCATATTTTTTTACAGATAATATTTTTCGAAAATTAAATTTAAGCTTCTGTAAGCTTAATGTTTTTCCAGTAATGCTTAAAAAAATAAAATAAATTGGATTTATAATTCCTAAGAAAAATGCAAAAATGTTAGTACTGAAAATTGAGTTTACCTAAAGTTCTCCATACAAAACGGCAATTTCATAGGTAAAGACCTAATATTTGATATTTATTTTGAGTATTTTATGTAAATGCAATGTCTTTTTTTTATTTATGTAGTTTATATGAGTGCACTACACTGCAGAATTCTGTATAATGTTGATTTCGTCAAAAGGTTGTCTGGAAGAGATCACTCTTAGTGATAAGACCGCCTTTTGCCCACATTTTATAACTCGTTATTTGTAAATGTTACTTTATTAGTGTGCAATAAAGTGTTATTCATTCATTCATTTGATATTTGGCCTATTACAAGAAAAAATATGGCTTGGTGACTCAAAGTCGACTTTTAACTTTGTCTTGGTTTGAACTTTAAAATATGTATTTTCTTTAAATATGCAGAAAAAAAAAATTTAATTGCCCTTTTAATAGTATTATTTTTATCGTCTCTGTTTTCAACATATTAAGAGCTCAGAGTACACACGGCCGCATGTCGGTGGAGACAATTTGACCTTGAGCGGGTCTCTGGTTTCGGACATTTGTAGCGTAGCGCTGGTGCAGCTTATAGATAGCCTATAGGTTTTGTTTCTACATGCTTGCTGCCGTGCGTACTTGCACCATCAGAACTCAACCGTTACAGTAATTATTGTTGGTCACACAAAAAAAAATGCATATAACTAAAGTTGTCACTGGTCACTGCGCAATACATATTCTCTACCTGTATGCAGTTCGAGTCTTGTGCAACCTAGTACGAATTTCGATCGGTCGATAAAACAGTGGCCAAGCACGTGTTCCTACACCGCTTGTCCCCATGTTTCGAAACTGTGGCAAATTATAGTGGCATTGGAGCCCCGAGCGCTACCAATTGTATCAAAATACTGGGTCTTTAATTATTATTTTTATATTTTCCAAGCTTTTTTCCAAGCTTATTTTGCCAAGCTAAAGTGGGACTGGGCTGGTCACGTAAGTCGCATGCCGCTGGAACTCTGGGCCAAGACCACAACTATCTGGCTACCGCCAAGTAACAGACGGCGTCGAGGCCGACCACGGCGCAGATGGCGCGATGAACTCGACGCTTTCCGTAAAGACTGGCAACAAGAGGCTCAGAGTAGAGACCAGTGGAAGGAACGGAGGGAGGCCTTTGCCCAGCAGTGGGACAGAAATGGCTAATAAGATATTTTCCCACTAGTGGGCTACTGGGACCTTTAATCTGTAGTTTGACATTGGTCACGATATTATTGTAGAACCCAACTAATTGTTATCATAATTAGTGGTCACAATCGTCTTTAACTTCTGCTCAACTTCTAAGGTAGGCATCAAGATTTTCACTCCGGCCAGTTCGTGGGTTTTTCTCAAAGAATGCTTCGCCATGCGGCACTTAATGAGTATTTTCTTTACCCAACTTTTCATTCGACTGATGTTTCTAGCCCATTTCTGCTTTAGTTTCAGACTCAGTTTATTAAAGTCGCAGTGAAATACTATCGGCTATAGCTCAGACAAGCCTAGCCAGAAATTTCGAGGTCTAGAATATGTTTTAGTACCCTTCAAGTGTATAAATAAGCTAAATCAAAAACTTGACGTCCTTGTGTTATTTTAAAACAAACCCAGTAGTTTATAACTAAACCGAAAGTATACTTTGTGTAAGACTTGATATTGCCTACCTTAATTTGTTCCTTAACCAACTGCGGCAAGATTATGCCATTACAAGCCGTCCTTTGTAAAGGAGCTGACGAGGCAGACTCCAGTCATTCATCACGATTAATCAAAAGATTTAAGAGGCAACCAGATAGAAATATAATAGGCGCGCGCGCATCGTTAATGCAGACGATCTGAAGACAAGTCTAGGGTTGCATACGCAAAAATAAAGAAAATAATGTTCGTGATTTTTATAGCTAAATGTTGCATTAAAAGTATTACAGATGAATAAGATTCTTATCAAACTTTTTGTTAATTACTGTGTGCTCTCCGTACGAGTATATCCTTATGTAACGTATTAATGACAACTGAAAGTTGATAACTGTAAAATGTAAATAATCTTATGAAGCAGTTATCATACTTTCCTGTTTAATGGTCACTAAGTACTTTTAACCTATGTAATGTAAATTTATTATTATTTCACAAATCACATTCATAAGAAAACCTTGCGGTTTGAATGAGACAACCCTAGCTATGCGCGGACGCAGCGCGTGCCATGATCTACAACCTCATTACGATCGCTTTATTCACAGTCTCTCCCGACTTTACCTCCGTTGATCTTTTGTTTGTATCGATCATTAATACTATCTATACCATTGTTTCAATTTTATTTTCGTGTCTTATAAATTGTAGTGGGTTGGGCAAGTAGTTAATGAGATATCTGTAGTTAATTGATGGTTTCAATACGTTATTAATGCGGCTTTTGATTAACGAAATGATTATAAATGTCAATCTATTTTTCATCGTCTAACAGATGACATTGAAAAAATAATAGAAACGGTTTTAGAAAACACAGACAATTATAAGTCCTCTGATGAAAAAAAAAACTAAATACCTAAGTAATTAAAAAAAAAGTGAACCATTCGTGCACATGTCTCAACTATTCATAGGATCATGAAAGAGTTATCCATTTACCTAAAGCTCGTCAATTTGATTATACCTTTGCTACTGATCGTAAAATGTAACACTTGTATTACCGCTTCGCCGTTGATGATAGTAATTTTCCACTCAAATCAATCGGCAATTCGTTCAATTATAAACGTAGTAATGTAAATAATCGAATAATGTCAGGGCTCGTTCTAAGTGCAAACCTTTGTCGTAGTGGTCAAGGCGACCCCATCGAAACCTGTTTATAGTGTCATCTACTGCATATTATGTCATTTGTACTAGATTTCCAGATAAGTCTACCTATATTGTATGTCTATAAGTATACCTTTGCAAGGTGCCTATGCTTCATAATCTTTATTCCTCAGACCTTGGGTTTTAATGTGGGAATTCTTGTCTTAAGCTCTTGTTAAGTCTAATTTAGATTATCTTGCATTTAGAAATATGTTGCGGTAGCTTACTTTTGCACAAATATTTGCGCTTTTTGTTGCTTAATTCTCTGTTTCTACCATATTCCTGTTTAAATTAATTTTCTTGAAAACATCAATTTGTACCTTGTGCAGTTGGAAGCATTTTAAGCTTGACACTTTAAGTCCAAATTTAGTATGTAGGGCGTATGAAATAAAAACGGTACAAAGTCTAATATGTCAAGCATGACGTATTTGACTGAACCTTAAGTGCCAGTTTATATTTATGGAGTTTTGTTACGTGTTTTGTATTTTAAATGGCGGCGGTGTCAACAGGCATTGTTGGTCTGGTATGCTAAGGTCACGTTAAAAATCGATCCAGTTGTGCAGGTCGTGACTGGCGGGTCGTGTTCTGCGCACGCGCCGCTCTCGGCCGCAGCGAAATATCTAAACTGACTCTTATATGCTCTGTCATGTGCTATTGTTGCCCTGTTTATGATTTATAACGCTTTACCTTTGTGACTTTCAAGGCTGCCATGTTTGCTACACATTCCATCTCTTGCAACCTTTTCCGTAACACTGTTGACTTCGGTTGAGCATTCAATATATCAAATGTTTTTCCTCCGACGTTTACGAATACAATGTAAATCTCAAGGGTGGGACCCGAACTGCCTTCGAAACTTCCGCGTGTCCGAGCAATATTTCAACGTCGTTCTAGATACCCAAAAATGTCGGATTACATTATTTTATGTCTTTAAATTCCGTCGCAAAATATGTTGAGATCAGACGCTGCTCATTCCATAAAAGGCATGTCTAATGTCTCAATGGGAACGAATGTTTGTTTTATTGTTTGCTCGAGATGCAGCTTCTTATAATTCTAGTACCTACGTGATACTTTTTATCATACGCTTTCCTTTCTTTGTTTCTACTTTCAAGTCTTTGTTTGGTGATTTCGTAATCTTCCGTGTAATGGCCGGTTATTCGTTCTCATGTCACTGGTTCCATAATTGCTATTACCTCATCTCTGACTTTTTTCGTTTTCACGTGACTCTCCCAAATGAACTTTACGTGTCACTTGTTAACTTCTTGAACTTTAGATTTAACGTTTTGTCTTTAAAAGGATTATTTAGTTTTTCTGCAACATATTAACCTTTTGTTGTTTTGTTTCAGGTAAGGGTCCCTGTTAGAGGTGTGGAGAGATAGTGAGGTAAGTGGTACGTGTTTCGATCGGATCGCTGGGTTGGGGCCTCCGCGATGAGGTAAACACCAATTAACTGATTTAAGACAGATAATCGTCGCTATTAGTTTGTTCTATATTGTTTAATATGAGCGTCTCTTGTGCAATAAGTTTCAAAATTTTGCCGCAGCTCCGGTGTTACCTTTTGGTGATTTTCGGAGCGTGGCGAATAATAGGCAACCTTAGATTGCGCTCGAGTCCTTCGACTAAGCTACGAGGAAAGCTGATATTGGCGAATTTTGTTATTTTGAGCGATTGCTAAGAGCATTTACTTCTCGTTATTAACGTTTACAACAATTAAGTTCCAAGGTAAGTCGGTGTTCTTGCTGAGTAACTTTGTAGCTTGTTAGTTTGGATTTGATGAATGTAATGACGTTGCGAGGCGATGACGGGTCGGATCGTCACGGCGATTAGACGCGCGTCTGTCAGTGCGCCCGCGCAACCAACGGCTGAGACCCGCCATTGTCTCGACAAACACACGCGCGACAATAGTTGCTACACACTTTAAACAAATTGTCTTTGTACATTGTTTTCTCCTCTCATGGGTTTTCACAGGCCTTGCTTTCGGAGCAAAATAGTCTCATTCGCAAATGTCTAGATGCTCCTTGTTGTAGCACTTAAACTTTAGCACATTTCTTGATGCTCGCGAGCCGGATACGTTTTTGTTGTTGAACGCGCGGAATGACGCAAGCGTTGATTTATAATATCGCCACGTGATGGATGTTGATTTCTGAGGAAAATTGGCGATCCAGTTTTTCAACGACTTCTTCAATTGTCTTCGTAATCATGAGACCGTCTCTTGTCAAATAAATAACTCGGAGTCATAATTTATACAAAGACTTTTCAAATAGAGCAAGGCTGTCCAATCTATTCATAACATAACTGATCATTTCCTCCGAGCCTGACGTGATAAATAATTATAACTTTTATTCAATAAACTGACTGATTCATAGTCGTAAAGTCAAGGTGAGCTGTGACAGGGCATTGGCACTATTCCGGGTTAAACTGAACTGAACAGCTGTAGGTGCATCATTCTTTTCATTAATATTCATACGCCTTTATTTGGCTTGTAGCGATTTAAAATGTCATGCCGGCTTAGAACATGGAATTTCCATGCCCTTAGGAATTTAAAAATCTATGCTGTTAAACAATATCAGTATGACTATTTATTATTTGATTTATTTGTGTAATTAAATTATTGTTTTCATAGTGCGAAATTGTCAGACTCGATCCTTCTGAATCCCACCCGTGTAGCTCTTTTCAAATAAGGTCTAAGGGAAAAGGTGATTAAACATTACTGTTTTGCTGTGCATTTGCAGGTATTCCTTTATAAAATAATCAACAATACTTTTTGCTCAAATCCTTGGATTGGCCTTGGTTAGCTTATATGTGAAACTTAGCTTACATATGAAGGCTCGAAGAAGCTTTCAAGATTTTTATTATTTTCAAAGCGATCCATTGTTCCTTATTTTAAATTAATTAATGTGCAGTCAGTTTTTTGAACAATTGATCGTTAGTTTTCTGTTATACAGATAATTATAGACTGCCATTTTGTGTGCTTACAATCAAAATTCTCACCTACTTTCTAGTCATGCGAATAACGATTATAACTGAATAGCGTTATTAAGTGTTATTTTCTTCTAAAATACACGTTTTTCAAGTTTTTTAACGTCATAATTGAGTGGTCCTTATTTTCCAAGATGTTATCTAAACTAGCATATTATCATTTCGAGTCGACTGGTGTTATTTGTTGTTTTTTTTTTACTCACGGATACGTTGACTTGGACGTTAATTTTCCACATCCGTATTGTGATTGCTATTTGCTCTGTTCACACGATTTATGACTTAGTATTTACTAGATACAGTATGGAATTTTTTTTATTTTTCTTAAATTAAAACTGTCAATTCGACTTTTAGGAACTTGCTAAAGGTACTCGTAAGCCCTCAATATTTCGTTAAAAAATGTAGGAAATGCATGTTCATACGCGAATTTCTTAGAATCCGGTAATAGAACGAAAGGCGTCCATAATTCAATTACTACTCATCATCATCGTCATAAAATTCCTTGAAACGTACACTGCAGGACAGGAAGCTTCCTCCAGAATTCAAGCAAAAACGCGTAGTACATATTGGAGGGAAAATAACATAGTCACCACCGTTGTTTGGGTTGCGGCTGGCACCATGAACCGCGGTAGTTGGTGCCTACAATAATGTAAGATGGTACGATATACAGAAGGACGCTGGTGCCCATACTCCGGTTCATAATCACTTAGTCGCCTCTTACGACACGCACGGGTAGAGATGGTTTGGTCCTATTCTTTGCCGGCACCACACGGACTTATTATTTAAGTATTAATATTAGGTCTTTACCTATGAAATTGCCGTTTTGTATGGCGAATTTTAGGTAAACACAATTTTCAGTACTAACATTTTTGCATTTTTCTTAGGAATTATAAATCCAATCTTTTTTATTTTTTTAAGCATTATTGGGAAGACATTAAGCTAACAGAAGCTTAAATTTGATTTTCGAAAAATATTATCTGTAAAAAAATATAACAAATCTAATGATGAAATCGGACGACCATTAAGACGAACAATTTTCGAACCTTAAATTTTATATATCAAACTAAAAATAAAAACTTTATTTTATGCGTAAATTAATAACCTTGAAGTCAACTTCCAAATATAAGACGAATGAAAAAAATTGCATTAGTATTATAGGAATTATGATATCATTAATCAATTCATAGGTAAAGACCTATTATACTATCTTATAAAATTAAGTATACCAAGAACATATTTCATGAATAAAATGTTATTGTCTCGTAAGCCTGGGTCTAAGGCATGCGGTTAAACTTATGCATAGCCGAGCAATATCGAACATGTCTATAGGACATGTTTATTAATAAGTCGTGATAGTTTGGTTAGGCGTGAATTCTTCGGCTTGCGTTTCTTAGGTGCGGTTTTGATCCTGTGTCATGCAATTTTTGAACAATAAGTTAGGTTTTTTTTTTAAACTTTGGTGTGTGGTGGCGATTCCTGTTATTTCTCGATCAAGAATGTTAACCAACGTCCGTTATGGCTGAGAACCAGATGGGTGACCGCTAGTGGTTCAACAACTAGAGCGTTTTTCATTCTTCGGAAGGCACGTTAAACCGTTCATCCCGGAGACGATACCTACATGATGTGACGATACTTGTAATAAAAGTAAGCATGGCTAAAAAGCTAACATTAAAAGCTTTATTTATTTATATAATGTGATTTAAAAGTGAAAAGAAGCAAAACTTTTTCTCACTTAATAAAAAAGGAAGTTACGAACTAACCTATAATAACCAGCCCTTCTCACTTTTAAACGGGCTGTAAAACCATAATAGTCCCTACGTAGTTATTAATACTTCAACTAGTTCCCATATACGATGCATCGGAAACTTATCATTATAAAACGTATTTTTCTAAATTATGTTTTATATGGACAAATTTAAAATCAGAAGAGAGGAAAAGATTACTAAAAACAAAATTACTCACAAGAACGTAACTCAAGAATCTTTTCCTTAACTGTTTGCAAGGAGCTTTAAAAAATCGGTGTTATTGATGCCGTAAAGTTATGTCACATGGAAATAGTTCATTATACTTCCTACGTTGAACAGGTGCATAAGACAGGTCCATACGACTTTCGATGCCTCTCACTAATAGATTTAATACAGAACTGATTGAACAATTTCTACCGTGATATAATAAGTTACCTACTGATTACTGTAAAAACATTCTTTGCTCATGTAGTTTGAAATATTAAATAAGATTCGATTATGATCACATCCTGTGGGCAGTAATTAGAGAGTTACAATACTCACAATGTGAATTTGAGATAGTCTACTATATAATACAATTTTTTTCGTTTATTTTGCAGCCATGACACTAAAACCTGAGTATATTTGATGGAAAGAATAACATTGTTTTACAAATTTGTTTTTTCTGACAGATTTAGCCTATCGCTTTTAACATAGCTACAAAATGTGTAGGTAAGCGTTGAAATAAAAAAAATGATTATAAGCAAAAACACATATTTGCTTTTCCTTTAAACTCAGACAGATCTTACTAATTTCGGTTCATCGGGTAAAAAACTATGCCTACTTATTTTATTCGTATAATGTCATGATATAAACATGACGAATATATTTTTTATTTGAACTTAACTCTATAGGTTTTTGGTTGCAGATAAATATCTCTTTAATAAAGACAAACTACAAAATTTGTTTCGAACTTTACATATTTACCTTTTTGGTCGAAATGAACTCCAAATTATGGAAAAAAATAGGAACACAAGTAACTAGGTAAGTATTCTAACGAGAAATAGAACTGCAAACATTATTCAATCGATAAAAACAAACGGCACATTTCATCACTACAATTTAGATAATAGAATCATATTACAACCGATCTAAATGCATAAATTTAAACCTACAACACTCGAAGAACGTTACAAATTCTCAGTCAATCGGTCATACGTGACATAACGTCAAATTACAATGTGTACCAGTCAAATTCATTTACATAGAGTATCACGTAATGATGTACATACGGAAAATCATTTAGCAAAACGCACGCGTCGCGTAGGAGACGTTCCCGTTATGATCGCCACTTGGATATCGACGTAGAGATTTGTACAGATGATCTAATGATTTTAGTATTTTGTCATTTTAGATGACGAAGTGTGCAAACTCACGTAAATATAGAAAATTCTAATTGCTTATGTCATCGTGCTATTTAAAGTAAGAGATTGATCTTATCGAATGCTTTACTAGAATCTGCTGGAAAGCAGGCGCGATTTTTATATATTATATGTTGGGCCTGAAACTGACCGATAGGGTCAGGAACAGCACAATACGCTCAAAAACACAAATTGCCGATGTGACCCACGCAACTGCCAAGCTAAAGTGGGACTGGGCTGGTCACGTAAGTCGCATGCCGCTGGAACTCTGGGCCAAGACCACAACTATCTGGCAGCCGCCAAGTAACAGACGGCGTCGAGGCCGACCACGGCGCAGATGGCGCGATGAACTCGACGCTTTCTGTAAAGACTGGCAACAAGAGGCTCAGAGTAGAGACCAGTGGAAGGAACGGAGGGAGGACAGAAATGGCTAATAAGATAAGATAAGAAGCCTATTCGACCTCAATGCAGGGATTTCCTAAACTAGCGGGTGAATTTGCACCCGCTAGTATAGTTTGGAATTTTCCCAGCTCACAGCTTAGCTCCTTCGCTCAGCTCTGGTGGAAATTCACCCAAGGCGTGTAATAACATCATATTTTTTTTAAATTATGGCACATGTTACTTAAATCTGTTTTACTTAGTCACAGAGCGCGAATTTGAAATAGGAAGCGCGCGTAGTCTTGAATATTCAGTACAACTGACCCGCAGGAGAACCGCAGGTGCGGGGTGGATTGCAAGGGGGTGGACAGTATCCGTTTCGTGTCCGGTCTGCACTATTACTTTATTCTGTGACTTAGTGCTATTTTATTCGCCATATAATAAATCAGTATGCATTCAGTTCATCAAAATCTACGCCGCATTATATCTACATAAATCAATTCACATTACTTCTAGTCAATCAAATTATGTCAGCAAGATATGTAAATTTGTATCAAAACAACAAAATTAACGTTCAATATTCAAATCCGAATAGGATCCAAGTTCAAGGATGTCCATAGATATGTCATACGATAGGTATTTTCATCTCAAGTGTTTGTGGTGTTTCCTTGAAGTTGACTGTGTTATTCCACATGAGTTACGGATTCTGGGTGTATGACTAATGCGTGGTGTGGTAATTCAATTAGAAATGCAATTGTTTCTTGTGAGGTATGAAGATTATGGCAGTCTATTTAGCTGTAATCAAAATCAACCACAGTCGCTGCAAGCTTCTGTTGGCTTTGTTGGGTTTCCTTGAGAATGTGTATTGTATGTGAATCGTGGAGTATCCTTATTACTTATAAAGTTTTTCGAATTTCACCATTTTTTACAATTATTGTTTTTTTTGTTGTGGTTCAAGAGTGTTACAAAGGCTGTATTAAATTTAATCAGATGTTTATTCAATGTTCTTAGTAAGTACTTAATGTTTTCAAAATTCAACACTTGTTCATCGAAATAGTCCTACGCTTAAAACGGCGAATTCTATGATTAAACCAATGCTGTGTGGGTTTGCTTATTTTTACTATGTGGGCGTTTAACTTGCTGTTTGAAATCGTGAGTAAATATAAATGTTTGCAGGGGACTTATGCTTTGCGAATGTATAAAGAGATCCAATGTGAATTTTAATTTTCTTATGTGTAATTTAATCACGATTTTGGTGGTCCGATGGGCAAACAAAAGACTTGAATCGCAACACGTGATAGGTATAAATTGTTATGAAAAGTTTAGTATTTCTAAGTATGATTTTTATTTCGTTTCTAAAAGCCAGAATAAAGGTTTCGCGGAATATATTGCTACGGCTTATCCGTAGAACATTGTTTCGATGCAGTGTACATTAGTTGTAACTTACAAATAATTTCTTTTTTATTCTTAAAACAATTTTGTCTATATGTTTTTTTTTTTAGTTTATTATCGTAAACATCTTACGATTCCGCGAAAAAATGCAATGTCACTGCGACATATTTAAAAGTAACTAAATAAGTTTTTAACTACAGCACTGCAATTTACAAAATCGCTTCACCGAATTCTTGAACATTTGTTTGCGTTCACACAGCTGTTTTTCGTCATTGGTCTTATGTCGAAGGCTGAGCACTGTGAGAGTTTGTCGCGGCTGTATTGTTTCTCTACTTATTGTACTAGGTTCAACTGTTAACAACCCGCCTTCGCCCCGTGAGATCTGGGTCGGGGATACAGCCAGATAGTCCTATGCTAATATTGCTAATCTGAATCGTGTGTGCGTTTTGTTATTTGTTTCACTTGACAGTTCAGGGTATTGTTTCTAGACTGGTTGGACCGGATTTTGTCCTTGAGAATTTTTTGTTGTTTATCTTTGTAGCTACATTTGAAACATAGGATGTTATATTGTTCTAACTTTAAACACTGATTGACAGTTCAGTTTTTTATCAAAACACGGAACCTATTCTTATCAGATATTAAACACTAGCTTACTTTAAAGTTAAGGCTGAGGCTGCGGCTGAAAAAATCACTTGTCGCACACGATTTCAGTGGCACATGTCACGTTCCCAAGTTCTGTCACTTCACAGTAAAGTTGTCACAGTCACTGTCACACCGGTAGGCGGTAGTCGCCGTTGGGTGTCAAACGCGCGTGTGGCAGGTCGATCGGCCGGCGCATGAGTGCTCCGGTGGAAGGGGCGCGAGCGTATTTACAACGCCAGTATGCGCACGAGTCGCTTGCTACGACTTGCCCAGATGCCCACGCGCACTACTCAGATGATACGCACACTAGGAAGGAAACGTTGGGCGCAGGGCTACCGGCCGGCGTTTTAAATTAGATGCGGATTCAGACTTTTCCACTTAAATTCTAGAAGGATCTGCTTTTCCTACGAAAACTTGTCTGATCTGTATGGAGCTGGTCTGTTTTAGCCCAGATATTTAATTGAATTCAAATTCTTTTTTGTACAAGATATTAAGTTTTCAAATGAGTTCCGAAAAATGAATTCACTTGGAATACCTTCTTGGCAATACATTCCAAGATTAGCACTACCTACTAAAGATCCGTTTTCTAATTGTTTGTGGTCATTCGCAACGGTTAAATAATTCGATAACGTTTAGATACTTGTACAACGTTCTTATCTTAAAAGCAATAATTAGTTCAAATAGATGCAATTATATTCAGTTTTAAGTTAATTTGTAAACGTATTTTAAAAACTATCAGTTTCTACTCATCATTACATCCTAATTAAAGTCTACTACTGGACAGGGAGGTCCCTCCCGGAACTTCACAGCAATAATACTTTGTATATATTAAAGGGGAAGTACCGTAGTCACTCTTGTTAGCTTTGTAACCATGGACCGCGGTTGTAGGCGACCGCAGTGTGTATGATGGTACGACATAAACCGACAAGCGTGTATGAAAGGGTTGATGAAAGTACAGGAAGCGAGGGAAGTACGTCATCGTAGTAGATGGAGGCTCTGCCTACCCCGACTGGAAAGAGGTGTGATGTTATGTATGTCATCGGTAGAAACACTTTTGGACCTTATGGCGTGGTAATAGAGTTGAAAAAGTTTCTACCGACAAGCGGTTGACCGTACGACACGCAGCGGCCCATCCTCCGGTTCAAAACTCCCTTCATTTCTCTTTACGACACCCACAGGTAGAGATGGGTTGGTACCATTCTTGGCCGGCACCACACTACTACTACTTAGCTATTAAAAAAAATATATTTTCTTGTTTCACGGTGCATTTCATGCGGTGTCGATGTTGTTTATTTCTAGGTTTTTTAATAATTCCTCAAGCAGGATTTTAAAAGTTGTGGATATTTTATTTTATTCTTGTTCCTTACTCTCTAATAAATCTAATAATGGACAATTTATAGGGAAACCTTTTTAGGTGCTTCATTTCCTTAAAAAAAATTTGTTGAAAATTACTATTGACTTTACTCGTTAGTTACGGATTATATACGTTTCAGTCTTTTCCTAACAATAAAAAAAAAATCAGTCCTGTGTTCTAACCAGGGACTAGATAAGTACTATACGTACAACGTTCTAACTTGGTTCTAACTATAGTGGGTGAAAAAACTCCTTGGTTATAACCTCTTTGACGTTCACTTGACACTATATTTTTTATTTAAGAATAGTCAGGCGAAGACTCAAAAATTTATCGTTCGTTCGTAACTAAACACATGAAAATCAAAAGCTATTTTCAAAAAATATATTAATTGAAGCACCTTAAAATGTTAAGTCCTCATAAATTATTCATTAATAGAAAGTAAAGAACAAGAATGGAATAAAAATCCTGCTAGAGGAATTTTACAAACATACATAACATCACGCCTCTTCCATCGAGGTACGCAGAGACTACAGCCCTCCACCCGCTACGATCTCGACATACTTCCCTCGCTTCCTATACTTTCATCAATCCTTTCATACATGTTCGTCGGCTTAAGGTACTTTTAACCTGGCCTTTATTTAGAACGTCCTTGGAGGACAATTCATACAGTCATCAGGATCCCAACCTAGTCAAATTGTACGTACCAGAGACATACGAGTACATACATAAATAGATATATAACACCCAGACACAGAACAAACACTCGTGTCATTCATCCAGCACACAAATGCGTATCAGGCAGGCTCACTGCCAACTACGCCAACAGACCAGTAAAAGTCTAGATTCTTCTTGAAGGGTCTTGAATCTACAAGAGTATATTAACTACCAGTTGCAGAAATCATCTTTAACGTTAAAGCTCCTTTAAGTCTATTGCTGATACTTTCTGTTTTATTGAGAAATAAAGTTTTAGACAAGAAAAAAACGCGGTGATTAGGATCTGCGCAGCGCACTTTATTTCTTTCCATCTTTTAATATTTTCTTTGAGATTCGTTATTTAGAAACCTGAAGGGATTCATGTCATTATGTTAGTACATTACTTACTTTAAATTACCAAAAATCAAAGCCTACATTTGCATGTTATAATACTCGTCAACCCTGACCGCTTACGATGCTCCTGCGCATTTAATGACAACAATTAGTATCTTGCCTTTAAAACAACTTTTATTCTGTATCGACCGTAGGTATCGACTACCTACTCGTAATCAGGGAGTGGTATGCTAAGTACCCAAATAAGCGACAAGTCTTGGCTTTGTAGAAAAACACATAGAACCATAAAACGGTAATTATTCTAAAGTTGTTTGTGTGTTCGATTGTATTACAGTAGAGGAAGACTTCTTGTCCAAACACTTCCAGTTTGTTTTGATCGTCGAAGGTTGATAAATATAATAATATGGAGCTATAAGGAAGTCAGATATAAGACAATAAAAGCTTTATTTAAGAAACTGAAAACAATCATGTTCGAAAATATTTCCACTTCTAGTTTTAACCTTTCTTGTTAGTAAGCACAAAGTTTTGCATGGTCGTACGGGTGTAAGGGACAACTTTCCGAAAACTGATAGGGCATGGTCAGTCAACGAAACTGAACAACTTTCATGACATGAAAGCTGTCCCTTACTAAATAAAATTGGACTCCTGGCCAAATACCTAGTAAGGTCATGGACGAACAATAAGAAGGACTGACCATCCCCTTTTAGAAATAGTACCCCGGAATAGTTTAAAACTATATAGCGCTAATAAATAGTCCGGGAAGTTATTATGATTTATCGAGTATTGTGCAAAAAAAAAAACAAACCGAATTTCAATGTTAGCGTTTCTTTACATTGAAATTATGTTGAAATTTTGAATGATTTTTTAGCAGAATACTCGGTAGACCATAATTAATTTCCAGATTATTTGAAAGCGCCATATAGTTTCCATGAGTTTTATGTCTTTCCGGGTTACGTTTTCTAGTTTGGGGATTGTCAGTCTTATTATTATTCGTCCATGGTAAGGTACTAAAAACGTAAAACTAAACAACTTTTCCGAAGAAACGTAGGTCGAAAGACTAGTTTTTTTTGCCTTTTCCACAATCTTAACGCTGGCAATAGTGGAATAGTAATTATTTTTTCTTATTTTTTCAAACCTTGTTTTAGTTTCATGTTCTGACTAACATTGGTACTAAAATTGAACGCAGGGGTGCGATGACCAGTATTTCTACCTATCTATTAATCGCCTCCCTGATACCTATTGTATTGCTATTACCAGTTATTTATTGTATCGTAATTGATGTAACGGTTGATGTATGAGAGCGTTACTATCGTCCTACTCTCATTTTATGATGATAATATTTGTATTGGTAATCGCTTTGCGTTGCTTTAACTGTTATCGTGTGGGCTGTTAGTTTTAGCATGGGTAGGCTCGAGCCAGGTATGTCAAATACTCTAAAAATAAAATATTGGTATTTTGCTTAGCTTTCTTAACAAGTACGTTTCAATTGGGTTGCTTGTCATATATACTCTAGGATACATTTTGGTGTGTGTGTGAATTGTACGACCTGATACCAACATACCCTTTCGTCCTACATGGGACTTAATGAGGGTTGGGGTTCCACCCCAATGTCGTTGCCCAGCCACCTATCCGCACAAAGCGATTTGCTTCTTCATTCCTAACGCAAACGGCTAAGAAATGGAACTCCCTCCCTGCCGATCTTTTTCCCGAAAAATATAATCTAGATCTTTTCAAGAGAAGAGTGAACAGGCATTATCTAGGTAAGCATCTTTGACCCCATCGTCACTTACCACTAGGTGAGATCGGGGTCAAATGCTAAAAAAAATATTGGTAAAAGTGTTATTACATTAATTTGTAACATTCTTATGATCTTGTAGATTACGCTTGCGGCCAAATTTTTTGAGATATTATTGAAGAAATATAAGCCCTTCTGCAACATCATAAAAACACATTTGGCGAGTATAGCTTTCTTTTATGTACAATTTTTTTACGTAAATATTAACATAAGTCGACATACATATAATGATGCCATGGCCAAGGCTCAGTATTACCACCATCTTTTCCTCGTATGAGTGCGCCTGCCCCTCAATGTGGATGCCTTCAAACGTCTTTTTGTTGACATTTCCATTTACGTCACTCGCCCTGCGCTTTTTGGCGTCTTCATCCCGCCCGATACGTCTGTCTGCATACCGTCTTTTATACGCGTAACTTGTAAGGTTTGGAATGTGTACATAACATATAAAACGCTTGTAATTTAAAAACTGAATTGAAAGTGTGCAGGACACGGCGTCGAGGCAAGCGAATGGACAAGAAAGAGAGTGAAAATTATCAGTAAACAGACCACTTACCAGCCCATACTCCAATGATTATCTGTTTAGTACGGCAGCTCAGGACTGGACTGCGTGGGAGGTAGGCTAAATAGACAGTAAAAATATTAAAGACAGGGGCATTAATACTGCTGAAAAAATAATGCCACGATTACTTGAAATCGGATGTAAATCCTCCAAAAGGTTTTATTTTTTATTGTCAATGCGCTTACTCTTGACCTCGATCTAGTCTTGAGGACAAAGATGAAGTCGACGTATATATTTTGTTTGTGTAGGCGTATTTTGTTCGCTTGCAGTAAGTGACGCTGTCACCAGGTCAGATAAGTTTGTCAGTTCGCATCATTACATTAGTGTTCGCATTCTTCGCGTTCGATGTACAGTCAAGACCACTTAATACTGTTGAATTTTGTACAGTTATTATATTATTTCTATCATCGTTAGGGCTAGAGTCGCGCTGTAAGTGTCAAGCCTGACCTGCTCTTGACTGGACTCGTGGCATTCGACTCGCCTCGCCACGATCACAATAATACAAAAAAGTAACTGCTACTTAAGTGTGAATTATTTTTCATGACCAAAAAAGGTTTTTATAGCAGATAAAAATTCTTATTGAAGGATGATTGATTAATTAGGATGTTGGGTTCTTTATTGTAAATATTGGGGTTGAGTTGTCTGTCAACTTTTAGTTGTGTTAAGATGGATAGATGGGTTAATCATATGATTGACAGTAAACTAATTATAATTTTCGTGTTTTTGTTTGAATCCTTCCTTAATCCTTAAAGGTGTTTAGGAAATAAAAAAAAACAAAAATCATAAATCGTTTATTCATTGTAGGATATTAAAATCTCTTAATGACGTCAGCTAAACTACATCGCTTCACAAACATGTTGGCGCCATGGTGGGAAAAAAAGAAGCGACAATAAAACCCACGCGCTGTTTTAAATATGTTTGATAAGTAGTACTTATTTTTGTTTATTGATGACTTAGTCTTTTTTTGGCTGTCAAAAAAATTTAAGATCAAGGTTAAGGCATTTCAGGCTTAATGTTCCTTTTTCGTAGACCGAGGTGGTAACAGCGGTTTTCTCTAAACTTTGTATTATAGCTGCTTGTTAACCAGAGAGAACAAATTAGTTATAATTATAGGTATTCCCTAAAAAGCAAAGCTAAATCCCAACAATTACCTACAAAATATCAAGATATCAATAGAATACTCAAGACTTAATGTCGTGATCTTGAAAGAGTTGGGATAAATCCACGCGAAAGAAAAAAGTTCTTACCTCATCCCTCGCAAAAAGTGACGTTGACGTATGTTGTGTACTACAGTTTACTGCGTGTTCCACACCTGCCCTAACTCAACCAAATCTGTTGTTTACAAGAAGTTGCGTAAGTGTGCGAACGATCGTGTCATCGACACCAGCTCATTCGCGTCCTCCAAAGGTCGGTTGTAGGTAGTGGTCAGCGTTGGTCCGCACTGTCCAGTTGTTTTGACCATCAACTGGTTCTTGTGTTGCCAGATAAAAAGGTGAAATTATAAGGTCAAACTCTGACACTTAAGTGTTTAAAAATATAGGCAAGTATGTGAACATTCTTGTCATCAACATCGACAGTTCCGCGTTCGCCAAAGTTAGTCCTGTCCAGATGCTTTGATCATAAACCGGTTCTCGTGCTATCATACCAGATCAAAGGCGAAACAATTGACGATATGACCTAGAACATAGGAGTACGGAGTACGGACCTTGTATCTTACACCTTGTATGTTACACTAGAACCCCCCATCTGGGAACTCTTCTGCGGGACTGGAAGTGTCGAAGCCTATTAGAGCGCGTATCAGACAAACCAATGGAGGGAAAAGTGAGACACCTACGCCAAGCAGTCAGACGAAAGCAAATATAAGACTTTAAAAACAGCTGCAAGTGATTTTAAGATTTTTTTATATCAGGGCACAATTCACACAAACTCATCTGATCCTAAACTAGGCAAAGCATGTATTATGGGTACCAGAGACTAATATACATACATAAATAGATAAATAACACCCAGACACAGTACAAACACTCGTGTTTATCTCATCACACAAATGTTTGCCCTGGGCTATGAATGTTTGTTCTGAAGGATAGAACCCGCAGCCCACGACGTAGAAGGCAGGCTCACTACCAACCACGCCAACGGGTCAGTCAAATATTAAACTGAAAGGTTGTAATCTCACTTTTTTGCTATAGATAAACCTGATTTCTTTCCATATGTACCCGTAACATCTTTGGATTTTTCAGAAAGAATAAAACTACGACGATCCAATAAGACACTGGTTACTAAAGCTACCTGGCAACACTAACCGTACGGGTTCCCCGCTTCATTTGCATAATATTACTCTCAAGTTTTCCACATCAATTATTTTCAACATTCGTGTTTTTCGGTTGTTTCGGTCCCGGATCTGTTTTTTAGTAGCATGTTTTGTTATCTAAGAGGACGATCGGTTGATTGATAAACGCTAATTTAAATGCTATGAAAATATAGTTTTTGCATGGTGCTATTTGAACAGATGTTCTAGACTTTTTACATTCCATAAGGTATTCTGTGATAAAATTTAATATGTTTTAACGTAGAGTTTAAATAAGAATATTCTAGCAGTGAGAATGTATAAAGAGATTTTATAAGTGTCAGCGGCATGTTAAGATTGAAACAATCCTAAAAATACTGTTAGAGTATAAAGGACTAATTCGAAAAGTTACTAGCTACATACTTGCAAATTTTTCTGTTAAAAAAGCAAGTAATTATGCATTTATGTGTTGTCTGCCTTCTACTTCAGAAATGTGAAGCTTTAACCGAAAACCTTTGCGTTTCGAGTTTTTCTTGTCTATGTTTATTATTTATATTTTATGTTAAAGACCTACTATTTATCTGTATTATATTATTATGTAGCTCTAAAGTTTCTAGTAGTTCAAACTTACTGTGTCTGTAGTATTTTAGATATAAGGCTTTTGATAAAACTACAACAATAAACAAAAAACCGGCCAAGTGCGAGTCGGACTCGCGCACTGAGGGTTCCGTACCACCACATAAACATAATTGTATTAGTAGAAATTTCAGTAAGTTAATGTGCTAGATTTTTTGAGTCCGACACGCGCTTGACCAAATTTTATTATTTGTTGTTATTTTTTAGCCTATGCCCTATAAACATACCAATTTTCAAGTTTGTAAGTGTTCCCGTTTTTAAATAGAACTAAAACAAAAATCGCCTCCGTAACCATCCAACTTGACCCCTCTCTTATATGAATGTTCTTGAAACGGGAGCTCACCACAATTGGTTAGTATTAGTTGTGAGAAAAGTTGTAATATTTAATGATTTCAGACTTTTCCCATTATTTGTACTGTGAGACCTAGCTTCTTGCCAAATTTCATAATTTTAGGTCAACGGGAAGTACCCTGTAGGTTTTTCATTTTTGAATAAATGTATGGAGATGAGGACATAAAAAGCCTTATCTTTTGATTGCGTCGTTGTAAAAAATTGAAATTTTCAGATCTTGTGTGGTTCATGGATCCTAAAATATGGTATTAATTTCAACCTGATACCTTTACCCGTTCGTGAGATAAAGGGTCTTGACAGACAGACAGACAGACAGACAGACAGACAGACAGACAGACAGACAGACAGACGGACAACAAAGTGATCCTATAAGGGTTCCGTTTTTTTCTTTTGAGGTACGGAACCCTAAAAACATTTTTTTTTTACCAATATGAATAATGGGTACCAAAACGGATTGTAGAAATTTCCGAAAGCAAATAATGATCATTGATTTATGTGTATTTGAAAACAGAAACAATATCTTTTTGAAAGTCAATCAAAAGTTTCTCCATCAAATATTGTAGGGCGATCGTGCCGGTATGCCTCTAACGGGAAAAAAACTACGGTACATGCAGGACCAATCTGTGGTCTTTTTATTGTTTTTCTTTCTCGGAAGAATTTGTCGCGACGTGCCGCATTCCGCGCCAGAATGACGCTTCGATGTTACCTTACCACTGACCGGTTCATAATTTTGGCGCCCGTTATGGTGTCGCAAGGACGCGGTCTCGAGGCCGTGAACTTAAAAATACTTTTTCTGGGTTTAAAGTGTCTAGATTGTTTTCTTAATTATAGAACTTTAAATATCGCAAGTTTAGGCTATGGTTTTTGCAATGACTTTTTCTAGCCAGTATTTTATAGACAAACTCTCTGAGAATCCCTTTCTAATATATTACCTACTACTATTTTGTCAGGTTGATCCGTCAGTTAGCGTGCCTTCCGCTGGTGCTGCTCGGAAACACTACTCAAGTTTTTGGGGGGTCGTCAACCATCTAGGCCTTAGATTCTAGGACTATTATATCTCTGGCTGTTACCATAGCTAATACTCTTTGTGCTCGGAAAGATCGAGCAACTGTTACTTACGTGCGAAAACATTTCAATACACGATGCAGGGGTGGAAAATGGTCAGTAAAGTCAGTAAAAGTCATTTTTTTTTTACTAAGGTCAGTAAAAGTCAGTTATTTCGAAAAATGGTCAGTAATGTCACTATTTTGAGGATCTAAGATGTTTCTTTCAGAAAAGTGGAACATTTATTGCAAATTGAGGTGAAATCTTGTGGTTTTTGTCCATCTCAATGGATTTTGTTTTCAATTATTAAGATTTTCGGGGCTTTCCCTCGCCCATTATTTCTGGCCCTCTTTGTATTGTGTAACCCCTAACTGTATGCATTATGTATACATTAATGGTTATGGACAATAACTCGTAGAAGGACAACGAGGTGAAGTGGCGTCTGCTTTCTGTTTCTACTTAACGTTAATTTTTAGAGGTTTTACTCCCAAAGCCTAGTATTCTACTCATGAAAACAAGAAACTTTTACGAAGAAAAAACATTGATACTTAAAAAAAGTTATTTCTTATAGTTTATAATAATAGTAATAGTTAGTAAAAGTTAATAGGCTGCGAAGTTGTGTTTTAGCACGAGTAGTTTGTTTTGAAAACCAAGCATGCGAAGGATTCTAGGCTTGAACCACGAGCGAAGCAAGAGGTTCTAAAATAGAAGCCTGAGCGTTGTGAGGCTTTTGAGGCACGAGACGCAAAATAACTTTCAAGAACTGGCCAGTCGATGCAGCCAGTACCCATTTATAAATGGGTACTACAGAAAAAATAGCAGCCAAGTGCGTCTCGGACGGACTTCGCACATTTAGGGTTCCGTGCCAGTGGCATGCTGCCGCCCATTCCTTTTGTGTTACGCATTTGACTGCAAAATCAAGTTGGTTGTAATAGGAAAAATTAGAGAATTTCAAATAAAAAATCTGATTTATCAACGTACGTGTATTTGTTAGTAAAAATTACGTTATAATAAACATTATTACCAAATTTCAAGTACATAGGTCTTAGAGTTCATAGTTAAAAAATTCTTTGGAACAATATTTTGTAAACAAAGCTGAATTCGGTGGCTTCTCGTTCCTTTGATTTCCAATATTTTTAAAACAAAAAATACAGTACTTATCTAGTCAACTCAGTAAGGTCACAATTTTTTTTCGCGCCCCCCTTTAGCTGTACGTTTCTGTTTCCGAATTTAACTAGCTCCTAAAAGCTAAAATTGAGTAGCTCCAGTCACACATAGATAAACGGGTATTTCGACGCTAAATTGACCGACGGAAGGTCATTATTCCAGAGATGACGTCAGTAGATGGTCAGTGAATAGTCAGTATTTCAGAGTGTTTTAGGCAGTAAAATCAGTATTTTTAGCCATAGATTAATTTTCCACCCCGGATGTCTTCATGAGCTTTTGGCGATTCTACTATTCAAAAAAATCCAAATCGTCGTAAAAATATAAAATCGATACCTTACATCTCACCCGACGTATTGATGATGGTTTAGCCACGGTCAGGCCAGAAGCAACTCGTACTAACCATAGTTAGTACGAGTTGTTACTTATTTTATCGAATGTCAAAAATCCGCAAGTTTAGTCCTGTCGCTTAACGTCTTATTAGTCTTATATCGCCAAATTCACCAAATTGAACCAAATTTCCAGGTACTAGTTATGTACATTGCTCTCATTTTTTGATAGGAGCCAATTCTTGAATTTTCTATGAAATTTTTTTGAAATTCAAGAATTGGCTCCTATCAAAAATTGAGAGCTTTTGATTTTCTATGGAATTTTTTTGAAATTCAAGAATTGGCTCCTATCAAAAATTGAGAGCTATGTACCTAACTAGTACCTGGAAACAAATTGGTGAAATTCTAAGGCGTGTCTACGTGAAACAGCTAATTGAGCGCACTAGTTTACTTGGTGAAAATTGAAATAAAACTCTGTTTCCATCTAAGAATAAATGATTTAAAATTGATGAACACCTCATCATTTAAAGTTTTTTTTTTTGTAGTTTTAATTTTTTTAAATAAAAAATTACTAAACCTTAGCAAAAAATAAATCTATGGAAGATTTCTGTTTTAACTTAAAAAAAAAGAAGCTCAATTGACTGACTAGGTTGTAAACTCGCCGATTTTAAAGACATAATTTATATTGCATTCATTCGAATTTGTTAAACCTGTGCATGAGCAATTTATACTATTGAAATCAAATCATAAATCAAATACGGAACGAAGAAGTCGCTTCACATGTAAATGCTAAATACGATAATTTATGTATGTAGATTAAGTCCAAAACACATTTATTTCGTGCAAACCCAAATTACGAGTCAAATTACTCACTATTGATTGGCTACAGATAAATTATACCAGAAATTAATAAAATGTATGTACCGTTAATGAAAACTATTATAAAATATGTAGTAGTAAAACAACCAAAGTAAATCGAAGTCCAAAATGTACTCCTTTTAGTTGAACTAACCTATTGCAACAGATAAATATAATTTTTAAGGAAATGTTTTAAGTTTACGGAATGGCGCAAAGTGTAAAGTGAAAATTGCAAAAGGTTTATAGCTATGTTAATACAAAATTGTTGAGAAAAAGCAACAGTCACCACAGAATGCGGCAGTCGCAATGACGGTTGTGCAAATATTGCATTTTGTATTAATATCTGCTTACTTAGCTGTTTTGTCAATTTGCGAATATTATCTTTGCCACAAAATATCCCAAGCCTTTGGAGTTTAAGCAATCCTCGAATTGTAATGGGTAATGTTCCGAAATCTATGAGGTTTTATATATAAAATAGCTGTTAATATGCTGTTTTGGATATAGGAATGAAACCTTCGCTTGTCAAAAGTCCGAAACCTTTTCGGGCTAACATTATATACATATATCTTTGAAAATGGTGCTATATGAAAAAGACGCCTGCATTATTAATTTTAAAATATTGGGTAACAATTTTACACAAAGTCATCTGATCCCAACTTTGGTTACCAGAGATTGATATAAATAGATAAATAACACCAAGCCACAGAACAAACAGACGTGAAGCGTCTGCCCTGGGCGGGTATCGAACCCGCGGCCCACGGCATAGAAACCAGGCTTACTACCAACTACTCCAACCTTTGACGCAAACGGGCCAGGCAAATTATTTCCGTGATTTATTTTTACTGAATACTATCTTGGTAGACTACGTGATTCAAATCAAAACAATTATTGGTTGAAACACTTGGAACGCCCCTCATGTAGTAATGACCCCTTTGTTGAACTTTGACCCTTAATAACAGATTTAAATGACAGTACCTACAGCAACATATATTATAGCCTTGTTATGTCTTAAACAACAAACATTAAGTCTTCCAAACTGTTTCATAGTAAGCATCTGCTTGCCGCCGGCGCCGGTGAACAATTTAAATTACATAATCGAATATTCATGACATGACGCGTTTTGGATACGATTTTTCTGCGACCGATTATAATCGGATCAAGCACGCACGGTGATAGTATCGATGTCAGAATGTTACAGTATCGATAAGTGCTCTTGTTTTTGTGTGTAATAACTTTTTTATTTCCGGCTTAAGTCGACTTTAGCTATCACTCGAATCGAAAGGCTCATTTTATTTTTATTTTATTTTCCAAGTCTTTATCTAGTCTTCTAGTATTAAATTACGCATTGTTATGATTTTTTTATTCGCAGTATATGTTGACGACATATTTGATTTTTAATACGGAGTAGTCGCCTTGAAAAGAAGTATTCTTTGATGTTGTTTTTCTATGAGCCCAAGGTCTAGGAATGTGATGTTACGTAAGTTAAGTTATTGTTCTTTTTTCTCCTAAGCGCATGATTATATCACCGATTCGATCGCAGATTTTTTATCATATTTTTTTTCATTATCCAAAAAATCTAAATTCTTTTCACAAACTTGTTTCCTTAGTGGTGTTGTTCCATTTTTAGGGTTCCGATACCCAAAATGGTAAAAAAAGGAACCCTTATGGTGCGACTTTGTCTGTCTGTCACACCTGTATATCTCAGCAACCACTCATGCTATCGACTTGAAATTTGGAACAGCTTTAGAATATGGTTGCCCAACTTAATTGCATATGAGAGAATAAAAAAAAAGTTATGATTATAAATGTAAAGGGGGCCCAAATAGGGGGGCAAAATTTCAAATGGTCGTTACCAGGTCGAGTGGGGTATCATATGAAAGGGCTTTACTTGTACATTCTAAAATATATTTTTGTATTTTTTTACAACTCTTAATTTTCAAGTTATGATGAAAAATGTCAAAAAAAAAAATACCATTCCCCCCCTTACTCCGAAGTTTGTAGAAGGAAAAATCTGAATTAATTACAGTCGACAAAAATTTATGTAAATATTACAGCAAAAATAAAACGATCTTTCTAAGTTGCACAGTTTTCTAGAAATCTGCAAAAAACCTGTACAAACAAATTTAGTTTTGCGGTCCTAAAAATGGACTTTTTCGCTTCCAAAAATACTATACGCACTTCAAAACCCTCGGCGCGCGAGTCCGACTCGCACTTGACCGTTTTTTTTTTAATGGATTTAATACCATTCCAATTTTTTTGCTAATATATAGATGTGTTGATGTTTACGGTGCCGGACGACATATTTTTGAACCAGTTTTTGTTTTTGAAAATCAAAATACAAGCACGTGTGCTCATTTGCGAAAACAATATTAAGTATGCTTACGTCAAAAATGATGCATTTTACACATAAACAACTTTTAATTGGCTACCTCCTACCTCGGATTAATTTTTGATTATTTATAAAAAGATATGTTTGGTACAGACAGAAGATAGTAACAACGAATCTTTACCCGCGACTGTCGTAAGAGGCAACTAAGGGATTATGAGTCGGAGGATGAACTGCAGCGTCCTTTCGTGTATCATATAATCCTACAGTACCTGGTCGACCAAGCTTCGCTCTGTAATAGCCTCAACATTAAAATATCATCGGGTGAGCAAACTATGCTACCCGTCAACAGATGGCGCTGTAAGGTTTCTGTCTAAAACGCGGTATTTAAAAAAAAATTCTCAGACGTGAGACCTAGCTAGATCGATTTTTCGCCCCCAAAACACCCTTATGGTATATAATTTTCATTCATATCGTTAGAGCCGTTTTCGAGAAACCGATTTTAAATATATAAATACTAGCTGTTGCCCGCGGCTTCGCTCGCGTGGATTTCGTATTTAGGTTGTTACCGGTTTTCCGAAGCAATGAGATATTTTAGTCCAGGGAAATTATTATTTATCCCATCATTTCGGGGTAATTTTAAACTAAAGAACAACAGGACTAACCCTGCGCAAATCAATGAGTATAATTCAAGATCCAGCTGAATTTACATAATATACAGACGTTACTCATAAATTACTCAGAACAGAGGAACTTAGCAGCAGTATCCTAACAAATGTAAAGAGAGAGATGAGAGACACCTTTAAGTAATATTTCAAAACAAAGCCAATTCGCAGAAGTAATAGAGAAAAACTAAAACCCTCTCCCTCTCCCCCCTTCCTCTCCCCCTGCCCCTCCCTCACCCCCTCCCTCTCTCCCTCCCTCTCTCCCTCCCTCTCTCCCTCCCTCTCTCCCTCCCTCTCTCCCTCCCTCTCTCCCTCCCTCTCTTCCTCCCTCTCCCCCTTTCCCTCCTTCTCCCTCTCCCTCTACTTTACCTGTACCTCTACCTCTACCTCTCTACGTCTCTACCTCTCTACCTCTCAACCTCTACCTCCACTCCCTATTGCTGCCCCTATCCCTACCCCTAACGCCAATTTAACCGCTATCCCTAACATAGAAACGAAACCCATATTTATTTTTAGACATTTCAAACCTATCGCACCCCAACCCCATCCCCAGGGGATGATGGTATTTCACGTCCACCACGTTGGATTTCAAAGTTGTTGTAGCTTTGGTAATCAGCGACCCGATAAACTATACAAACAACACCCATATTGATTTTTAGACATTTCAAATCTATCGCACCCCAACTCTATCCCCAGGGGGATGATGGTATTTCACGTCCACCACGTTGGATTTCAAAATTGTTGTAGTTTTCGTAATCAGCGACCCGATAAACCATACAAACGACACCCATATTCACATTTCAACCCTATCGCACCCCAACCCCATTCCAAGCGAATGATGGCATTTAACGTCCACCACGTTGGATTTCAAAATTGTTGTAGTTATCGTAATCAGCGACCCGATAAACCATACAAACGATACCCATATTGGTTTTTAGACTTTTTCACCCCATTCCCCCCTTTTTTAGGGGTTGAATTTGGGGTGGAATTTCAATAACAGTGATGAACGTTGCATAGAATTACATCATTAATGCCTAAATAATAAATTATGTGGATTTTACTTTCAAAATAAAGAATTTTCAACTTCATCCCCCTTTTCACCCTTAAGGGTGTCGAATTTTCAAAAACCCTGAGACACGTAAATATAAATTTTTAGTCGTCAGCCTAAATACAAATTTTGAAGATCCTAACTTCAAAACTGACGGACTTTCATACAAACTTTCATCCCCTATTTTACCCCCTTAGGGGTGGAATTTTGTAAAACCCTTTCTTAGTGCACCCCCAGGCCTCATAAGGAACCTACATGCCAAATTTGGAATCTCTAGACCCAGCGGTTTGGGCTGTGCGTTGATATGTCAGTCAGTCAGTCAGTCAGTCAGTCAGTCAGTCAGTCACTTTCTTCTTTTATATATATAGAAGATGTAGATTGCTCGTTTAACAATTTTGTAAACGAACTAATAAACTGAATCTGATATAGTATACTGCGTCTGTGTATAGGATACTGCGGTAACCAACTACCGCGGTCCATGGTTTCAGTCGCAACGCTAACAAGCGTGGTGGTACTTCCCTTCTGAAATTAAAAATAAAATAAAATAATAAATAAAATAAAATAGGTTTTTATTTCGATTTTACAGTGCATATCTTATAACTACTAGGACACTCCCTTTAAGTGTTTAACCTGTATTGGGAGGCCCCGCTCTTCCCTAGTACATTATACTATTTATGAAGTTAGTAAAAGTTTATGTAGGATTGTATGTGAGGATGTATGTATAGTTGTGTGTGTGTGTGTGTGTGTGTGTGTGTGTGTGTGTGTGGGTGTGTGTACAAATTGTGCGACCCGATTTTGCTGATAATCTGGAAGTGGACAGGGACATGGAATATTTGCGGGAATATTATGATGATGACTGAAATTATGCTATGTGAAGAAAGTTTCAGTTACCACACTTGTTTTCCCCAACCTGGTTCCGTTTCCACCGAGGCTCATGGAGTCGATTATGTTTTAAAGAGAACTTGTTTTTGAACAGCGGCTGCTATCCGATTTCCTCCACCCAGAGAGCTCGATTCTAAATTAGATTGCCAGGCTGATAGACTGACAAACATTATGGTTAGCTATACAACGTGTAATTCCAAATACGCAAAACCTGTCAGGGGGTGCTAGTACTTTCTACCCGTGTAATTGAACAACTTGTGTTCTACAGCTTTTGGAAGTAAAAATAATTAGGTACTCCACACAAATTGACCGTATTAGATTTAAATTTTGTATGGAAATTATTTATTTTTATTTCCAAAAGTTGTTCAGTTACGTGGGTAGAACTACCACCCGAGAGGTTTAGCGTATTTAGAATTACACTTTGTAGAAAAGCTCACTACAGTCAATCCTCCATTATATTTATTGCAAACAATTGACAAAACTGATAAGAAAAACACGAGGTTTAATGTGATATTAACATTAATGTGCCTGTTTGCACCTTATTTTTAGCTTTGCGCCAAATGGGCTCCGATTTAACTTAAAATAATCAGCATTGCTGAATCTAATTTAGATATAGAAAGTCCGTCTGGGGAAGTACCAACCCCTTGCTTTTTTCTGCCGTGAAGCAGTAGTGTTTGCACTGCTGTGTTTCGGTTTGAAGGGCAAGGGAGCCAGTGAAATTACTGGCACATGAGTCATACCATCTTAGGTCTCAAAGTGAGCAACGCGCCTTGCTGTCTTCATCATAACATCCCATGAAACGTCCACTACAGGACAGGGAGCTCCCTTCAGAATTCTAGCTTTTGCTGGAAAAATGTGGAGGGGAAGTACCATAGTCACCTCGCTTGTTAGCGTTACGGCTGGCACCATGGACCGCGGTTGTAGGTGACCGCAGTAAGTAAGATGTAAGATACAAAGGAGGATGCTGCTGCCCATCCTCCAGTTAACCCTTAGTCGCCTCTTACGACACCCACGGGTATGTATGGGTTGGTACTATTCTTTGCCGGCACCACACGGGACAACTGTCGGGACTTGCTGTCTTATTAGTGTCAAATTAGGCCATTAATAAGACAGTGGGTGATATGGGCGGTGGTGACCACTTACCATCAGGTGGCCCACCTGCTCGTTTGTTCACTTGTAACATAAAAAAAAAGATAAACATAATTTTCTCTCACACACTTTTTCTATTTATTTCAGGTAAGTTTGAAAAAAACATTTGAGTGACACCAAGGATGCTTATAATATTAGGTCTTTACCTATGAAATTGCCGTTTTGTATGGCGAATTTTAGGTAAACTCAATTTTCAGTACTAACATTTTTGCATTTTTTTTAGGAATTATAAATCCAATTTTTTAATTTTTTTAGGCATTATTGGGAAGACATTAAGCTCAATATAAGGCAAATAAAAAATAGCATTAGAATTATAGGAATTATGATCTTATTAATCTGTAAGAAAATTTCGGCAATTTCATAGGTAAAGACCTATTATAAGAAAACGGACAGATGCTGTCGTAGATAAGGTAAGTGAATCACCCGGAACAATATTATCAAAACAGTAAAAACACAGTTTTTCAAATGTAAATATCATTGAGTCATCTAAGCACAAACATCCTTCGAATAACTTAAATACATGTGCATTTTGAAACTTCAATACAACTAGAGGAAAAACCATCATACAAGAACACTTCTTCAAACCATTGTCTACTCGTACAAGTAAGCAATTTAAATATTCTGTTTTACTTCAAATAGAATACGATAAATAATTTTAACAATATCATTGCGACCTCCTCAATCTTCAAAGAATTTTTATTGATGGATTCAATTATTCAATTAATTTGAACTTCACATTGAATTGTCCATCAGTATTCGCACTATGATACGTTTAATTCAATTGTTGGGTTTTTGAAGTCAATTTTATTCTTTTCTCATGCGTAGTGAGTGTTGCAATTCGGGACCTCGTTCTAATTAGTTTTGGCGGGTTTTTAGCACTTCTCAATATTTAGCACCCTCACAAGATATGCAACAAGTGATGCAGACTAATTTAATCAGTTGGTGAATACGAACCGAACCCAGCAGTTACTCAATCGCTGGAGCATTACATACATACATTACATCACGCCTTGTTCCCGTCGGGGTAGGCAGAGACCACAGTTCTCCACCTGCTACGATCTTGACATACTTCCCTTGCTTCCTGAACCTTCATCAACCCTTTCATACATGCTCGTCGGTTTAGGGTACTTTTAAGGGAGCATTCTTATTCGCAATTACAAATAACTTTTCGTACATCGAGTAAATTAATAATCTTATTGAAAAGTCTAAAGTGAGCAAATAAGCTGTCAAAGTTGTCACACTTTTAGCTATATTTCAGGTTACGTGTAAATTAAAATAAACTCGCTCCTGACTTTAATCTAGGCATGAGCATATGACGTCAAGAATGTAAAAAATGCATCTGAAAAAGAGCTGCAAGTACGCCCAGGTTTCAAATATAATGCATAAAGTTCTCCAGGTGGGAAGATGGTCAAATGGTTATCGCTGTAGGGGTATATTTGTGGAGCCTAGCCTGGGTAAAAAGATATCCTGACAATTTAATAAATGCTTTGTAAACTTTGAATGTCCCGCTGTTAGGCAAATTCTTCCTGTATCCGATATAATTTAAGAGTAATTTGGATTTTACACAGTCTGCCAAAAAAAATAAGCTTATGGTACTGACACTTCCTACCCTGTGTCATTTATTTTGCAATCAATTAACATTGTCTGCTTTTTCGCCCTTTATTTGTGGAACAGTCACCACGGGTGCTTTTTTGAGGTCTGTCCGTTCATGACATCATATAATCTGTTATTTATATATACACATTTTTTGAAATCTTAATGTTAAAATAATAATTTTGTTCTGTTGAGTCCTCATCTCTATCGCCCATTCATGGTGTCCTCAACCATCATTTAATTTACCGTTAAATAGGACTTTGCCCTGCAGTGGGACATGACCGGCTATATATTTGTAACATAAAGATTTGTAGCTTATGCCAATGTTAAAAGATATTTTTAGCTTATTGCCCGATCAAAATATCGAAAGTTACTGATAAGGTAAATTATTATTTTGTGTGCAATTCCAAGAAAATACGTTGGAACGTAAACGCAAAATGGCCATATTTTATAGTCTCTTAATATTTAATCTTAATTTTGTTTTGGTTTGATTCCTGGTTCGACCTTCAATTAACATCAATAAATTCCTATAAAACTTTACAAAATGTCAGAATTATGTTGGAAAATTAAATAATGATAATGACTCGTTATTAAATGCTACAGTTTTTTTACACGCGTAGGCGTGTTACCGACTCATAAAATTTTTAATTGATTTTATTATAATGTTTTATTGTTATCACAATATGAAGCGTTTTCATTATAGATTGTTTTTTCCCACCCACACAAATTTGAAAAAAAAGTAAAATGTTTATTAGAAATGTATTGAGCCGTCATTCAACATTGATAAGACTATAAAAAATCTTTAAGTAATCAATGAATAAAAAGCTCTTAATAATTCATACAGCTGATGTTTCCAATTGACAAAAAACAAAATCATAAAATTATAAAAAAAAAAAAAAAATTGATGGTGTAAAGAATACACGCATATAAACTCGTAAACCAAGATTAGTTACGGTGTCGTAAATTTTAAGTATTTGTTTTTATATAGAAAAATCTAATGCTCGATAAATCAGCGTTTTAAAAAATTTATATGGTGTGTCGTATAAATATTACAACTTTAAAATATGGAGTGACCTTCTTTTGGGCAGACGCTTCGAACCACATTTTTGTAAATACCACGTCTAGAACAAAAGCGTTATTATCTGATGACCGAATCATAGTTAAGCGACATTTAGGTTACCATGATTAATGTATGAAGCTAAATACCAGGTGTTTCGTGCTGATGTCATAGTAAAGATACGAGATGAGATCAATTTTCTGCCCTGAAGGTGTCATGTCCTTGTCATCATTGTAGCCTTACACATTATTATTCTGTCCGACCTTTGATGATGGAATAGTTATATTTATTGCTTAAGAAATTATGCTAGCAGTAAGATCATATGATTTATGGCAGTCAACATCTCGGATGACCAGGAGCTCTGTTTTATCTAATTCCTTATTCGCTCGTATGACTATTTATTTACTCACTGGCGTATGTACTCAAGTCTTGAGCTTGTATGTCGCAGTTTTGGAGTGATTCGGCTACGGCGTGGCAAATAAAATTTGATGTGTATAAGGGTAACCTCCTTTTTTGAAGTCCAATAATTTCAGAGTTTCGCAGGTTCCGTTAATTCGATCTCTCGCTAGGTTTTACGAGTGGTCAGATTAATTCTTTAATGTACTATACTATAAATATCGCTCGAATCGAACGAATCAGAAATAGAGTTCCAGGCGGTTTTGCATATGGTGTCACTTACCATCATCATCGCACGCAGCGCCACATGAAATTTCCTATAAATTACCATCATTTTATCGCAGTTTAGACACCTTTTTGACATTATTTTGACAATTAAGTAGTATTGTAGTATTGTACATGAATAAAATGCAAATGTTTTCTGTCTATAAAAACATAAATTAAATCTTCATTCCCTCGAAGTTCACCTCAACTTGTCCTTGCGCTTAATCTATAACGGGCAAAAATACCAAGGTCGTCGCACTGGCAAGATTGCGGATTTGACCAGGTCCGCCTTCCAAAGCATCGCGAGCACAAAATGATAAAATGCAAACGACTGGGATGTACGCGGATCCCGACGCGTCGTCGCCGCCACCTTTGAAAAAATAAAACTGGTTACAAATTTTCTGGCGCCAATTTGTAGCGCACACAACATGCTGTCTATACAGCTGCTAGTGTTACGCATTCGATATTTAAATTAACAGAAAAATTTGTTAGAAAATTCTGAATTTGAATGGCTTCTAAAATTAGCTACTGTGGGTAAGAATATTAAAAAGCAACTTTAAATAACTCTGCGAAGTTCCTCGTACAACTTTATTCAAGTGAACAGTTTAAAATACCCTACGATCATTTCACTACAGGTGTCTTGTAATTAGTTTGTAATAAGGCATTTTAAAAGAACGTAAAAACTTAAACAGAGACTAGTTATGCAACGGATGTCAGACATACTTCCCTCGGACATGCTCAGTTATAGAAAGTAGACTTTGCTTGGAAATCGCAAGTAAAACAGTCAAGGGAAAGGGATCATTTTATCGCAATATCCGTTCAGTGGCACGCCTTGAAAATCTATTCAGAGCAGACCCTATTTTGAAACGATACTAACTTCCTCTTGCTGTTTAAAATGGGTCGACACCACGGACACAAATCGAATTATTGCGATATTACAGGATGCAAATTACAGCATGCGAATAGAAATACAGATATGCACTAAAGCTTGTCATGCGCTAACTCTAGAAATATATCTTTACTACTTCCAAAGGCAAAAGATTGGATTTCTCTGCCTGCGTCCCAAACTCTTATAATCTATTTAAATCGCGAGTGAATAGGCTTCTTCTGGGCAAGCTCGTTCCATCGTCGACCTCATCAGATTCAGATTCAGATAATTTTTATATGTAGATTCTTTACAGAATACTTATTGAATGTCATGCAGAATACAATGCAAATAGAGCGAGTCTACGCCGTTTTGTCATCTCTGTCCTCAGAGCTAGATCGAGGTTAAGAGGAAGCCCATACACAGCAAATAAAATCCTCGGAAGTGCTGAAGTTCTAAATGACCGCAAACGGATGACCATCGTCGGTTTTTACTGGTTTACGTAAAATACTTGCTCACGTTCCATCGGTCTGTAGCATGTGCATAGATGACCCTAGCGATGGTATTTGACCCCTAACTCATTTGAACTCACGTGCGGTGTAATGCTAACACACTTGTTAGGATTTAAGCGAGCGTCTCGTTTAACAAGGGAACTGTCTACGTCCCGCTTCTCTTAATAATGTATGCTGGTGACCCGGTTTTTGTTTGACCTTCTGGCACCGGATTCTGTTTTATTAATCTTAAATTAGGTAAATCTGTTGCTATACGAACTCACTGCAATAAATAAGGCATTTCTGGTCCCACTAGCGCTATCTGATATGGTGTTGCGAGAATATGCTAATGAGAAATGTAAAATATGCCAAAAACAGCGGTCATCTCCGCATTCCGCTGGAGCCGTGCGCAAGACACGCCGAGCGACGCCGTCCGCGGAAATCCCGCTTAAAATGGCAAACTAACAATTACATGTGTTGTAAAACTAACCTTATCACTTTGATAATTCAACACACAATGGCAGAAAAAAGTTGAAGAAAGAAATGCCAACCTAACAAACTTTTTGACAATGCAGGAGAATTCTTATCACAGTCAATACCGAATCATTCTTGGACCAGAAGATAAAAACAGCTGTTGAACACTCTCTGACACAACCATGGGATGGCTGGATGAAATCTCTTGTAGAGGTAAGCCCACCTTTGTAAATGTCCTTTTGTATGTAACTCTTTGTATAAAACTGAACAACTTTCCCAAAGATGTAAAGGGGCGAAAAAAGAGAATAAATATTGGTCGATCCTTACAAATTCCACTATGCAAGGATTGTCTGTGAAATCCGAAAAAAATACTCCAATATCCACCCTTGTTTTTAAAGTTTTCAGAATTGTGTCATACTAGGTTCATATTTTTGTACCAGTTTTGTAAAGGCGACACGATCTTTTGTTACGGATTTAACCCTCGAATTTTATTGATTGATAAACGACAAGATTAGCATAACAATATAAAGAATTTTGCCGTCGTGACCTTAGTGGCGCCTTTTTCCACAGCAAAGCCACCTACAGCTTGTCAAAAAAGTCCACAGATCTAAAGAACTCCAAATGCTACATGTGTTACGATAATGACTAGTTAAGGTTCGATAGTCGACGGAATCACGGTGAGTGGCGCCGCACGCCTTGCCCTTGGCACAGGCCTTATTGTTGACAATACCTACTTACCAAATGATTGACTCGACTATAAAAGCCGTGACATCAAAAACGGAAGTACTTCCTTACTAAACTATTATATGTCACGACAAAAAACTGTCAGTAGACTATATGTACTATACGTAACTTAATAAAGCAAAGATTCACTCTCTACAAATTGTTCGCTATTGTGCTTAATGAAATTACGTTTTTATCTTGCTTGATTGCAATTATGGATAGAGTTGAAGTAAAGTACAGTGAAATGCCCAGCATCATAGAACTAGGTTTTCTGGAAGAACATAAAAAAATAATGAATTAACATTAGCAAAAGCAATGTAGGAACTTGCAGTTTTCAAAGGCGTGGAAATGACATTTAAAATCGACACAAATGAAAAAATATACAAAATAAAACTATATTGAAGCCTCATCCACATCTACAAGATTCTTGGTAGGCAGTATTCACACGGGAAGCCCAGATGGCACGAAACAATGACTCGGCCTCGACACTGACAATGAGATGATGACGCTTTCCACTTTCCCGCGCCTTCCCACACGGCCAATGAAAAGCGCACAACTTAATTACACCATACGAAAGCAATCTCATATGCTCTTATGTTCTTGGGATTCTAGATACCATCAAAATGGATCGGTGAAAACTTACCACCTAGCTGAGACAGTTTTCATGCAAATTTTCTAAGATTCACTTTCCACGTCATTGCAGATCGTAATGTTAAGACTTAACTTGATCTAGACTATGTTATTGAATAAAATTATACCTCATATTGAAATTGAAAGCGAACTCCCTTAATATAGAAAGTTATCTTTGAAAACTAACTGCCTTAGGAAAAAGGAAAATTCAATGAATAATGTAATAAAGGAATCAGTAGAAGAATTACTAGGAAATAAAAGATCGTTTTGCTTAGAACTATTTAAAACGCTTCACAATTAGCAACATAAAAAGTTCTTACCTTGTAAATCTAAATGCAATAACGATGTCAGAAGATACCAAGCTCTTAGCTGAGTAATGCTAGTGGGAAAATTTTCTCTCAAACCGCCTGCCTACAATGTTAATATGAAGAGAATGTAAATATAAAGAGACTGTATCATGGTCTAACCACCACTTACTTTAAACACCGGAGACCATCAGTCAAGCTTGCAACCGTGCCAAATATGCTTGCGGTTTCACTCGGGTCCCTCGTGCTACTTTCTGATTTATTTGACCAATTTGTATAAATGCTTCTGATACTTCAAAATTGAATCAGTGCAACCATGTATTGAACCTGTAATCGTATGTGCACGATTCATTCATTCTCAGGCTGTAGTTACGCATTTCTTGTTTTTTCTCCCGCAACCAGTGAGCTACCGTCTAGTTTCAACACCTAATCACGGGGCGAACTGCTCCAACTATACATTTTCCCGGTTTGTTGTGTTACGCGACTAATAGTAAGTTATATGCTGTGCAATCTGTATCGCACAGGATTTCTTGTGCAGTTGTATTTATGCAACCACCGGTTTCCGTGACGTGCCTATGTTCTGATATCAATTCAAGAATATATAGTAGCACTACGTTGATGACTTTATAACTTTATTAAGATTTTACGATCGTCTTTAGCCTAACAATGGCCTCTGGCACCTCGTTTCAATATATTTTTTGTGTTTTCGCGAATGCTTGTGTAGATTAAAATATGATTTGTGGCTTCATTAGCGTGTGACAACCTTGAAAAGTCCAATTACAGTCGAGAGTTATTTTTGTATAAACTCAATTCTGTCCATTAAATCAATATGTTCATGTCAGAGGAACATGGTCCCACTCAAAGATTATTAAAATTACTTGTTTATATCTGCTTTTTCTATTATACTTGGCGGGAAATCCTCATTTGGATGTCTATCATGTCTGTGGAATATAATTTAACTTTTTGCGTCTCGACTTTTTTCGTAGTCGTGACTCGTCTCTCGATAGTTTATTAATGTTCTGTGTCAAGTTTACCATGTCACGTTCGCGTGTCCGATCTAGCAATTATAGGTACATTTATTGCTTTGATACGTATTCAATTTGACAATAGTCGGCAATCAACAAAGGTCGATACAATACTCAGCAGTTAAATAATAGCCGGTCCTGTTTAAATCGATTACAGCACGGAAACTGTACCAAAGAATTGTGGGTAATAATAGAATAAGGGTAATAAAACGAGTGATTATAATAAAAAAAATCGAAAATGCATTAAATAAATCCGTCACGGCCAGAGATTGTGATCTGCCATTCATGTGTAATCTAATACACAAATGCAGAGTGACATTCGAGGTCGTTGTCATACATTACCCGCTTCAGTTGACCAGATTCGTATCACGACAATGGGTTAAGAATTCGATCGTAATTCGACTTTGTTTTTATCTTATTGAATGTTAGTAGTAGTGCTCCATTGATGTCATGTCTGTAAGTGATTCAGATGCTACTCCCGTATATACCTAAAGCAGTTGCTTTTTATTGCCGGTTTATATTATTTAATTTGACACCCACGCTTTCTGTTTGCTATCATTACCATACATCTCTTTGTTCTATCCGACAACAGAAATTTTATCAAAGTTATACTAATGTTTTTGGACTGCGCCCATAGAGCAACTCTTCAATATCACCGAGTGACTTTTGAGATTTTAAAACTATTATCAGGTACATCTTAAAATACAGGGTGTTAATTTAATTGCGTGCCATAGCTTTAAGGGTGTTTTAGTAACGATAAAGAAACAAAAAAAATACGTATGTTAAAAATCCTATTTAAAAATATTATAAAATTCCAAAACTAAACCTATGCGGAGGGCAGGGCAATATGACCCGGAGCGTCGCGCTATCACTTATGTCTACTGATACTGGCGCGCTGTCTCGGTGATAGCATGACGCTCTGGGTCATTGCACTGCTCTCCGCGTAGGTTTAATTTTGGAGTTTTCATAAAATTTAAAAAAGATTTTCTAATAAAAAATTGTGTTCTTTTATCGTTACTGCAACACCCCCTAAGCTATGGCACGCAATTAAATTAGCACCCTATATGTAAACATCACAGTCAAACACGCCTTTTTATTTCAGGAATATTATTATTCACTTTAAATTCAAAACAGAAACACGCGTTTTTTTCAATTTCATTGGTTATTAATTTGTCTTTTGTTTTATTCATCCCAATATTATTAAGTCACATCAGATCCTTCACTTCCATACTAAACAACTTTACTAACAATTTAAGGATTATTATTTGCCCCAGATGTTCTAAGGCGGTCACGACCGCGTCAGTAGATGCGGTCAAGCGTGCATCGAATGTGGGCCTCGGGTCACTTGCCCTGAACTTGGCTTGCTTTTTGACCTCACTGAGCATATTTCTTATTTGTATCGGGTGTAAATAGTATGTACTATTTTAACTTGTTACTTAGACCATAAAAGTGAACAGCTTTCCCTAAGGAACATACGAGTAGGTCGATATACGAAAAAAAATTTCAAAAAATCCCATACAAAATGCGCATTCAGCTGGTGCAGTTTCTATGGGAAGTCGAAGTATTTTTTTCGTATTTTGACCTATGTTTCTGAGGAAAAGTTGTTCAGTTTCACTTTCACGGTCTGAGTAACACGCTGAAATAGTGCTCACGATTTTTTTTACACCTTGTATGCTTTCTAGCTGTTCGTTGTCTGTTGTTTTTGTGGCTTCAGGGTGAACTAATCCCGCAACGCACTGAGCCCACGGGTTCAGTTGGCCACTTTATGTTCTTTTCATCGTCACTTAGCCCGTGGGCTCAGTCAACCACTTCAAACCCCAAGGGCACTTCAAGGGCATAATCGACCACTCTCAACCCCTTAAAGGTAAACTTAGCTAAGTCGACTGCTTTCTACCATATTCATAATCAACCCAGCTTTCAATTCCGTTGTCCAGCTCTTGGGCACAGCCTCACCTAAAGCCCGAATAAAGTAGAAAGTGGTTGACTTAGCCTGCAGGCTAAGTTTACCCTTAAGGGGTTGAAAGTTGTCGATTTTGTACGTGGGCTACTCGTATGTTGTCCCTTCAGAAGTTTGAAGTGGTCGACTGAGCCCGCGGGACGAGTGGCGGTCCCTATGGGTCGAATTCACCAAGAAAAAAGAACAGAGTGGTCAACTGAGCCCGCGGGCTCAGTAGGCTGCGGTATCGGTTGACCCTGAAGCCGATTTTTCATTCTTATTTTCTATTTGATCTGTGTATTAATGTAATCTATTTTTTCACAAAATTATACACTGAGAATTTTCATCCGTTTTAAACCCGAAACTCAACTCTATAGAAAACAAGAAATTTTCGCGAATATTTCTTTTTGTCGCCTTGTCATCATGTGACGGTCATGTGACCACGTTTGGAGGACTTTGCTATTTCAAATTATAATAGGTAGGTAATATAATTAACTTCAAAGTTTAGTAAAGTATTCTTCGAATATATTCATCATCATGTTATCTTAACGTCTTCTCGGAGCGGCACAAAGAGCTGGTTTAGTCCATCTCGTTACAGTGGATTGAGAACTCCAGTATTATAGTGACACGATATGCATAAAAGGTTGCTCCCATCTTCTACTTTACCATTTTGGGGTTCCATATACAAAGGGTGAAAAACGGGATCCTACTAATATGCCTCCGATTTCTGTCTGTCTGTCTGTCTGTCGGCGGGCTGTATCTCATGAACCGTTATAAATAGACAGTTGAAATTTTCACAGATAATGTATTCCTGTTGCCACTTTAACAACAAATAATCAATAAATATTTTATTGTTATTATTTATAATAATATAGTGCATAAGCTACAGAAAAGCAACAAATAATAAAGATTGGTGAAGTGCGTGCCGGACTCGCGCGCATTTAATACACTTCGACGCTACGAATTAATAATAAGTCAGGAATTGTAACTGCGCTCAAAAATTACCTAACGAAAGTCGTTTATTTCAGAAGTCGTTCCACCTCGTCATTGGCTCAACACTACTAGCTGACATTGCAGCACGCGCGCGAACCAATCGCCGCTCTCTTTCTGAATTTGAACCAATTGATTCGTATTTTGAATATACGTCCTTTTGGTTTCACGTTGGCCCACTTTTTGTTTGGAATTTGTTCTGAGTTAGAGTTTCTGACTTATTATTTCTTCGTAGCTTCGACGTGACTGCGCGTCCATAACTAAGACAGTATTTTTGTCTTAGTGGTATGGAACCCTTTGTGCGCGAGTTTGATTCGCACTTAGCCGTTTTTTTAAAACTATTTCACATGAGTTCGAGTTTGTCAGAAAATCTTTCTTATTTTGCGACCTGACCTTATACTTTCTCAAGCATTACTTCATATTCCTAGTTTAGACACTGTATAATTAGGGTCAAAGATTTGCATTATTCCGTAATCAGCTGGTTTGTCCTCTCTACGTATTTTCAAGATTTCTTTTGTACCCCTTATTTGAAATTTAAATACAATTCTAATAATCCAAGTAACCTTAGTATTATGTAACAAATTACGTTCAAACTTGGAACATTAGATGCGCTCGCCGTGAACTTGACCGCTCGGATGCGCGGGCGCCGGTCAGCCTACGCTCGCTTGCTGTGATTTGTAGATAGCATCTTGCGAGTTGCTCGCGACCGCATATTTCTCTCGGTCATCATAATTAACTTCTTCAATGTTTTGTTGGTATAATACATATTTTTATTTTAGTTAGACTTACGTACGTAAACAGGTTAAATTGTATTGGCTTTTAAGGCACATAAATTAACAAAATCTGTGATCCGTAAAACCCGATAATACTTGGCCAGCTGCAGCCGGGCGCACGTCAGTGTTAACACTTTGCCCTTGAGCGGGTCTCTGGTTTCGGGGATTTATAGCGTAGCATTGGTTCAGCTTATACTCATACAGCTACGGGAATAAATTGTTAAGCTGCAAGCTAGTTTGTTTGCTTTTTATTTATGTAGTGAAATGCTTAACGTTGGTGGCGGTTCTAGTGATAAAGGCGTATATTTTAATTTGTGACCATTATACTTCACTGTGATGACTATTATTACCTAGATAACATCTTGCATTGCAGCGGTAGAGTTAGATATATTTTGCACACAAGTTCTGCTTATGTAAGAGATGCATCGTCCAATTAGGTATTTTTATCCTAGTGCAATTCTTGCATAAAAAGCTTGTTAGTAATGAACTCATTTGTATTTTAATTGGCTTACAAGGCACTAGTACTTGAAAAACTTTGCTATTGATAACATCTATCCTTTTCTTAAGATATAACGGCCCTGTTTATTAATTGTAATTGCGTGTAGCGTAGAAACATGAAAAGATGAACAAAATAGGTTTACATTACTTAGTATCTAACAATGTGATCTATATCTTTATGGCACGGAAGTAAATTAGAACCAAGATGTAGTCCTTCAGCAGTGTTGCCGCTTTTTATATTAAAATGAGAACAAAAAAAAAATTCTTTAGATCCTTTTTAACTGGATTTCAATTTCAATACAGATCCTGGATCCTGGATTTCAGGTACAGTCATTCATGTTGTTGTTTTTCTGTGATTAATAAACCTATATTCGAATTTCGAAGCGCTAGCAGCAAATAAAATCTTAGTCTGTAAAAGTTAATTTTGATTTTTAAATTAATAAAATTTGTTTTGTAATTAATTAATTTGTTTTGTAATTAATTAATTTCGTTTTTTTTTTCAAGTAATAGCTTGGTTCAAAACCGTATTATACAGGGTGTTTGGCGCATCGTGTGCCAAAATAAATTGTTCGTTAGGAGGGGTCATTTGCTATCGTTTTAGCACCCATAACCCCTTCTATTCCCCACGGTTATTTTTTAATTCAACTTCTAAACAAAAAATCTAAATTCTGCATTAAAACTCAAATAAAAACAAAAATTAGTCTAACCTAACTTTATTTCGTTGTACAATGTTGTACAGTTCTATTACATCCAAATTTACTGGCAATTCCCATCTCGTTATTTTTTTATTAACTCTCAAAATGTCCGAAAGACGTAAAACTAAAGCTAAAGTTCAACTTTGCATCGCTATATAAAAAAACTAAAAGCGGTCGTTCGTTAGAAAGAAGATAGATTTAAGAACTTTAAGGGAATCAGAAGATCCTATTCGCTTTTAGTTTTTTTTTAATAGTCATGCAAAGTTGAACTTTAAGTTTAGTTTTATCTGTTCCGGACTCTTTGAGAGTTAATAAAAAAGAACTAGATGAGGGTTGCCAATAAATTCGGATGTAATAGAACTGTACAACAGAATAAAGATTAAATTTGGAGGGTAGACCCAACACTTTTTAAAATTTGAGTTTTAATGCAGAAAAGTTTTTAAGTTTTTCTGTTAAGTTTTGGCAACACTGTTCTTCAGCTATCTGCAGTTCGATCAACAACTAATAGAGACTTGTTAAGACTAATAGAAGTCTGTTGGAATGTTCTATCCCATTAAGGTTCAAGATAAGATGCTTTGTATTTAGTTTTAATATCACCGTACACGTGTGCCTGTTGCGATATATTTATGCCTGGCGCTATGTTGCTTTTTGAAACTGGGATTTAATTATATTGCAGTTAAGTAAAGTTACCAAACTTATATGTATTTATGGTATATTAATAATATAACTTTTTTGATAGGTTTTATTCCGTTGATTTCTATAACATAACTTGTAAGTGATATAATGTAAAAGTACCTGGGCGATCGAGCTTCGCTCTAAAATAGCCGCCTCAACCTGATAATATCATCGGGTGAGCAAGCTATGATACTCGCCATTAGATGGCGCTGTAAGTTTCTGTCTGAAACGCGGAATTTACAAAATGCTCAAATACACGGGGAAAACGAATTTTCCCAGACATGAGACCTAGCTAGATCGATTTTTGTCCCCAAAAACCCCCATATGGTAAATTTCATCGAAATCATTAGAGCCGTTTTCGAGAAACCGCTTACAAAATTTACAAATATTGCTCGTTTAATATTATAGGATGTAATTTATTTTTACCTAATGAATATTAGACGCTGAATCTACTTACGAAGATTTTGGTAGTCAGAGTAGTTATTGAGCTCTTTGTGATCAAAATTGCAAACGTAGCCAAAAAAATCTGCCGATTGAAATAGAAGTGGGCTGAGCATGGCGGTAGTATGCTGGCTGAACTGTAGGCGTAGTTAAGAGCGCGTATAAAGCCAGGAAAAAATCCGATTTCATCCGCGCGTCTTGCATCCCCCGCGCCGCGCAGCGGGCAGGAAAAGATCGCACGGCGCTCGACACTTATTATCATAGTTGGCTTAATGATATGCAATACAAACTGAGAAAAATTCATATTAGATGAAAATAAGAGGTAACCTCGTATTTTGATCTAATATTTATTGGGATTTTTTTCTATCAAGATAGTTTTATTCTACTGTGAATTGAATCAATTAAAAATCTTGCAAATGCGATGTTGTAACCATATATATTTATTATTTATTAATTGGATCTTAATTTTGCGATATTAAATTCAATCTAAGATAGGTAATTTGCCTTTATACCCGCTGCGATCCCATGTTAGGATTGATTCAACATACTTTGATTGTCTATCTTTGTGAATATCACTATCTTACGTCAATGCGTTAAATTTAACAAAAATAGCCTGATCAGGTGCTTTAAACTTGTATCATGTTAGCACGCAATGCTATATAACTCACGCAACTGTCTCAAACGAGCCATGACAAACCTTACTGACCCATTTATTGAATGCTGTATTATCGAATTGTCTCTAGTTTTTAGTTGCTAGCTTAAATTAATTTCGTTTTGGCAACTTTGTTTTGTATTGTAATATAAATTAGTTGTCTTAAATATAATACAGGATGTAATAAAAATAATTATAACAAAAACTACTCAGGTATAAAATAAATAACTCAAGTATAAAATAACCATAGCAGTTAATTATCAGTAACTTAGTGAAATAATAGAAAAAACCAAGCATATGTTTTTTTAAATTTCAATAATAAATTTACTAAAAACAGTTCATTTTGAAGTCGTTGTCGTTTGTTTAATTGAACTTTATTTTCTGATTTTTCTTTAATATTTTTTTTTCAATCTATTAGTGTTGTAGAATCACCTCTTATAAGAATCATCGTACTTTTTTTACACCCTGCATACATAAGTATACCGGGTGTAAGGGTCAGCCTTCAGAATACTGAAAGGGCATGATCAGTCAACGTAACTGAACAAGTTTCAGCGAAAAAAACTTTCAGGAAATGAAAAAAACATCGGCCTCCATACAAAATTGCAAACTTGACCAATCAAGTTTGCAAAAAAATCGGCTTCTCCATACAAACTGTCCAAACAGTTTGTATGGAGAAGCCGATTTTTTTTTTCATTTCCTAAAAGTTTTGTTCGCTGAAATTTGTGCAGTTACATTGACTGATCATGCCCTTTCAGTATTCGGAAGGCTGTCCCTTACACCCGTTATATAAAAGAGAGGAATACGAGGCTTTTTAGCAATAAGGCCGCCTTATTGTGCTCCAATTTTATGTCCACATATGTTTTTTGTACTGTTTGTTATCTGTGTGCAATAAAAGAGTATTGTATTGTACTTTCTCTTTACAGGGTCAAAAATGTCCGATGCTTTCTGTAGTTAACATGACTAGGTAGGTACAGTCACGAGCAGGTCAAACTTAGCATATAAGCTTGAAAGTCTAAAGAGTAACATTAGCGATGAAAACATTCGGTTGACAGCACTGTAAAAGAAATCAATTACAATATTACTTTTACACTAACGACAGTCATCCGCATTTCTTTCAAGTTCTCTTTAAAACCGGATTGAACAGAATAATCGTAAACAATTCAATAAACATTAAATTCGCCGTAATAAATAACTATGTTTTTTTACATTTTTTTTACATTTTTACATTTTTAATCGAAACGTACAAGTATTAGCGTAGCGGATCATCAATCTTTGAACGTTTGAAGTCTGTCGTAGTGAGCATCTCGGATTGATGGTATCTAAAATGTAAAATGAAATATAGTAAAAACAACTTTCAGCCTACTACATTGAATCAGCAAAAAGCGAGATTAATGCAAAAATCCAGTGATGCAATAGTTAGGTAAGTATATCAGACTTCCAGAAAAAACGCGACGTTTTATAAATAAACATTTTTCAGTTAAGAAAGAATACGAGGTACACGTTTGCTGCCACAATCTACACACAGAGACCATCGAAAACGATAAGCGATATTTCTGCCTAGAGCTGTATGAAATTTTAAAACCAATTTACATGAATTTGAGCTTATTATTTTGGTTCAACAACCTTACAGTCTTTCTTCAACTCTGTTGTATATGTTAGCTGGCACTTCAAACCGTACGTAGCCCGTCCATGTAAACTGAAAAAGGGGTAACGTTCTGAGAAATAGTCGTGAAGCTAAGAGAATATTTTGGCAGCCAATGAGATCTGAAGTAAGTTGCCGTGTTTTGCCGGCCAACAATAGTACCACCCCATCTCTGTCCGTGAGTGTCGTAAATAGCGACTAAATGATCTTGAATCAGAGGAGGTGCAGCCGCGACCTTCTGCGTATCGTATATCATACTGCAGTTACCAACCACGGCTGTCCTCTGTGCCAGCCTTTACGGTAAATTATGGTAAAACATTTCCCCAAAATGTTCCACGTATTTGTGACGTGATTTTCTGGCGCGAGCCAGTGTCCAGTAGTGGATATTTTTGGAGGTAGTATGATGAGGCTGGCCAAAGTCAGTAAACAGTAGTAATAGTAGTAAGCAACTACTATCATTCATGAGAAACGTTTGGGCGTTGAGTCATTCGGTTACAAATCTTCTGGCCTTGACAGTTGACAAGCTGCAGCCGCCATTGACACTTGCAATTACGAGTACTACATTCTACACCTGATGTCTACCACATACACACTCATTTGTGTCCTTCTGAGTACTGTCGTTTAGTAAGTAGTTATTTACGATCTCTAATAGACGCAGACTTAAATATTTCCTTAAGCAATTGTATGTTTCCGTTTCGTTGGAACTTTCATTGAATTACTGTTTATTAGGCGGTAATTTGAACTTGTTTTCTGAAATGTAAAAAGTTGTAGTGTCTTTTAGAGTATTGAGGTGTTTCAACTTCATTGCTGGCTGCTTTGTTCAAATAGAGAAGATTTCTTCTATATTCTTTTATTCAAATCCGTTGAACAAAGTTCGAAAGAGTATAATGGAAAAATTCAGAGTTGTGTCAGGTTTGCTAAGGTTTATCTGTTAAAATTTATTTAGAAATAAGAAGTTCAGTGAATGGAACATAAGTAAAGACAGCTCGGGGAGGCCCGTATATATACGAGTACTTAGCAGAGCGGGTATTGATACGATAAAAGACGTTTTGCATTTTCTTCTTAATCACCTCTTTTAGACTTTTAGCTTGCATTATACTAATATAAATGAAAAATGAAAATGAAAAATTTATTTATAACAAATGGTTACAAGTCATAAGAATCTTTTTTTACATGTGTAAAAATACATGCCTAGGTAATAATTAATCTTATTTAATTAAATTACACACTTACAAAATAACAGAGGTTTTAAAATACACTTTAAAACTGTAAATATGTAAATATTATAAATTATAAAATGTCATTTTAAAATTTGTAAAAAAATTTTTTGTAAAAGTTGTAAATATCTGTAAAGTATTATGAAACTATTGTTCTGCAACAGTTTTATTTAGAATTTTAGAATTTGGTTTTCTTGATTTTAATAAATAATATGTCAGATAGTTATGTCTATGTCGTAGAACTCCTTATATTCATAGAATTGCTTTTCCATACGGACATGTATAGGATTTCTTCTTTAATATCTACGCTTCCATTAACATTTGTAATTAACGAAACAGTGTACACCCGTGGCTAACTTAACACTGACTTACGTAACTTTCTAATCACCTGTTCCACCAGTTTTTAAACAAATGAGTAAAGAAACATTGCATACTTTATTTTGTCTGCAACAATTCTCAATAACAATTGTCTTAGTGAAAGTTTTCACACATCGCGTTACTATTCACGGCTGCGACTAAAAGTAGTTAGCTTGGGAATGTACAGTCAAGAGCCGGTCATGTTTGACATTTGCAGTGCGATTTAAGCTCTAACGGTGATTGAAATAAGAACGGTTCAAACTTTAATGTGTCAAGCTTAAAGTGCTCTTGATTGTACGTTTTGTTTATGCTTTCTCGTGCCGAATTATATGTTATCCTTTGTGTTATGTTATGATGCGTGTCTTTGGAAGTTTAAAGCTGAAAGTGAAGTGGAAAAGGTGCTATTTGAAGAAACGGTCTGTTTGGTGTCTGTTAGGCTTCATGCGTGGGCGACATCTTAAGGATGTCGTTCATCATAAAATATTATTTTTTTATATAAAGAATCTTCCTCTCTCCTACTTTTGCTGTGCCCGACAGGGTCCATGATGTACCTATTTATTATATGAACACCTTGTAAATCTCATGGGATGCAATAAATGTATTGAGTATTGATGTAAGGAACAGGCTGTCATAATCAGGCGTCTTGCTGATAAAAAACAAAATAGTATCAAAGTGACACTATACCTGTCGCTAATTCAAAATTTTACTGTAGCTCATGTACAGTCCTTACAGTCTGGAAAAAGTGCCTTCAGACCACCTCTGCTTAAACTTTTAGGAGATGAAAGAAAATCTGCCCCTGTACAAAATTGCAAACTTAATTGTTTGCATGGAGAAACCGTTTCGTTTTCATGTCCTGAAAATTTTATTCACTGAAAGTTGTTCAGCTACGTTGACTTATCATGCTCTTTCAGTTTTCGGAAACCAGTATTATCCTTTTAAGGGGTGGTACATCACTATAGATTGTATAAAAAATACTTTTTTTTTATAAAAAAAGTAGTTTTCGCTCAAGAAGAAGCTGGTGCTGCAGACAAAGGTGCTTTTTGTTATAATATCCAGTCACCAGCAAGTAACTATTCATTTCAATAAATTACTGTAATGTAATTCGAAAGCCACCCATACATACCCGTGGGTGTCGTAAGAGGCGACTAAGGGTTAACTGGAGGATGGGCAGCAGCATCCTCCTTTGTATCTTACATCTTACTTACTGCGGTCACCTACAACCGCGGTCCATGGTGCCAGCCGTAACGCTAACAAGCGAGGTGACTATGGTACTTCCCCTCTACATTATTCCAGCAAAAGCTAGAATTCTGGAGGGAGCTCCCTGTCCTGTAGTGGACGTTTCATGGGATGTTATGATGATGATGAATTCGAAAGAAAATCAAATTTCATTATCATCCAAAATAAAAATAAGCGGTACAGCAGCACTGCACTTAATTTCTCGCGATAGGCAATTAAAAAGTATCAACTGCAAACTTAAATTTGTAAAGCTATACATATAGTACGGAAATACAAACTTAAATTAAAGCTTTTCAAAAAAATATTCTTATGAAATATTCAGATCAATTCAGAATTCAAATTGTCAAACATTGAGACAAATTAACAGTAAACGATTTCGGGAAAATTTAATGCTTAAATTTTGGCAGAACTGGAACAGCCTTTATATGAATTTTTACAGATCAATGGATACTACCGTAAGATACTTGCATAGAATTTCCCAACACATATTTCTTAGGAAAATTTGTTCAGTTTAGTCTACTAAGCAAGCCCTTAGTACACCCTGTATACTAGACTTTTGCAAAAAAAAAAACTAATAGAATATACAGTCTGGTAGATAACCAATTCAGAATTCAAATTGTAGAACATTAAAATAAGATCAATGAAACCAATTTTGAGTAAATCACATTTTTACATTTTAGTAATAAGGGAACACCGTTTGTATGAACTTCCACAGACAAGTAGATACTGCCGTCAGATACCTTGCTCGGTGATTCTTGGTCATGCAAAGTTTCATTAAAATCTTTTGAGCCGTTTTTGAGCAAATTTCAATTTTTCAGTTTCGTTGTATGACAGCTACCCTCAAAATGAGATCCAGCAATAAACCAATAAGAATCCTTCGAAGGATTAACATAAGTCTTAAATTTAAAATATGGTGTCAATCGGACTATTCGTTTATCCGCTAGGCCAAAGCGTGACGGACAGACGGACCGACCGACGGAACGACCGACCCACCGACCGACGGACGGACACTTTTGGGAGACTTGCTTTTTATGATGTGTAGAAAAACTTTTTTCTTCACGAATACCTTTCTCGCTCCGCTCGAAAGTAAATATTAAAAAAAAGTATTTTTAATAATATTTTTACAATGTATTAGTGATGTAGAAACACCCCTTAGAAAGATCATCGTATTTTTTTACACCTTGTATTTATGTGCTTCATCGTAACATCCTACTGAACGTCCAAAGCTGGACAGGGAGCTTCCTCCAGAACTTCACAGCACAAATGCTTCGTATATTTTGAAGGGGAAGTACCATAGTCACCTTCACCACGCTTGTAAGCGTATGTGCTTAAGTATAGAAATTAGTCTCGAATTTAATCACACTAATATTATTAAGGTGAAAGTTTGAATGTTTGTTACTCTTTCACGCCCTAACCGCTGAACAGAATTCAGGGCTGTAGACTATAAACCAGAAAAACATTAAAATTGATCTTTACTGGCGATTTTTTTTTACTGTGTATGGGCTTACTCTTGACCTCGATCTAGCCCTGAGGACAGAGATGAGGTCGACGATGGAACGAGCTTGCCCAGAAGAAGCCTATTCACTCGTGACTTAAATAGATTCGGGTTATAAGAGCTCGGGAATACAGTCGCAGGCAGAGAATTCCACTCCTTAGCCGTGCGCATTATAAAGGATGTTTCAAAGCGTATTATAAAGGATGTTTCAAAGCATTTTGTGCGCATGTGTGGAATATCAACCAAGTATGGGTGATAACCTGCGGTGTGTCTGAATTCCCGATGGTAGAAGGGGGACGGCGGAATAAGGTCATTGTGATAAATGAGACACGCACGTCCATTCGGTATCAACGTTTAATGACAAGCCTGCACATAATCTCGAAACACCTACATTATACAATGTTCGTACCTTGTACTAAAACTACCTACATTACATCTCCACCCTTAATTAACAATAACTCTAACAAGAAACAGAATCAGTAAATAACATGAAAAAGTAAACACTATCTTAAAAACCTGAACAAACCACTATAACCCCTTGGCGTATTGCTTTGTGTTTGAAAACAAATAAGCACTAATCATATATTCCCCAAGAACGGGGTAACTTATAAAACTAGTACACCCTCTTTAACAGTAACATATTTGTAATAAGAATCAATCAATTTCGAAACCATAAAAATTCGGACGTTTGCGCAAACGCGGCGGTCGACGGTACTCGGTCTGCTGAGTGGGCGCAGCAGTCTGCGTCGACTCAGCCACTTCCGTCCCGACACCAACCTGATCAGGAAGCCTACACACCTGCGAAACGGCACGCTCCACCGACTGGGAGGGCGCGGCCAGCTGCGTCGTCCCCGCGGCGGCTGTAACAGGAGGCCGGCGCGGAGACGAGGCTGAGGCCGCCGACTGTACCGTCGCGCCCGCGCGCTGCCCCGGCGACCCCGGCTGCGCACCGGAACCAGACCCCGCGTTACCAGGGATACTCGGATACACAAGATAAGATCTCTTTTTAACTGGACCACGAGTTGACTTCTTTTCCTGTTCCGAAAAAGGTACAATCCTATCAAACCTTAATTTAATTTGGTCAGTATGCCTGTGTACAACCGAACTATCCTCTGCCAGAATATCGTAATCATTACTGCCTAATCTTTTCAATACTTTACCTTTTACCCACTTTGTAATACCCCCCCGATAAGTCCGATACCACACCAACGCCCCTGGCGTGAACTCGCGGCCAGTTACTTTTTGGCCCGTTTTCTGATCCGTGTTACTTTGCGGTCTCAGACAATCAAGCCGTGTACGCAGCGAACGCCCCTGCAATAGCTTCGATGGCGTCTGGCCAGTAGTACAATGTTCAGTATTACGATAAATAAGTAAGTATCTACATAGAGCCGTGTCTATGTCTATCCCCTGTAAGGTGGCCTTTTTAATCACCCGTTTGCAAGTTTTTACAGCGTTTTCAGCCGCCCCGTTTGACGAGGCATGATACGGTGCTGAAAATATGTGCTCCACGCCGTTTGAGCTTAAAAATTTCCTGAACTCCTCACTAGAGAATGGGGGTCCATTGTCGCTAACTACCTGTTTTGGTATACCAAAACGTGCCCAGAGCTCCCTTAATTTAGCTATAGTACATTTAGCTGATGTGGAAACTACCCTCACTATCTCAATCCATTTCGAGTAAGCATCGACTATGACCAAGAAAGTAGCGCCCCCTATCGGCCCCAGGAAATCCAGATGCAATCGAGACCACGGACGGCTAGGCCGCGGCCAGGCCCGCGGAGCTTGGCTGTCCGGCGCGTCCGCCACCCGCGCGCACACATCGCACGCGCGACACACCGCCTCCACCGCCTCGTCGATGCCTGCCCACCACACGTAACTACGCGCTAGCTGTTTAGTCTTAGTTATACCCATATGGGAATCGTGCAGTTCCCGCAAGACTCTTTCGACGCATTTCCGTGGCACGACCACCCTGTGGCCCCACATTACACATCCAAGCTCTTCGTAAAGCTCTTGCCTCCTATTGAAGTATGGTCGCAATTCTTTGATGTCGATTTCCTGTGGCCAACCACTACGTACATAATTTAAAACCTGACCTAAAACGGGATCAGTAATAGTCTCACTTTTTAACTGATTATAATCCAAAAGTAGTGCTTCGGTAGCAAAATGTAAATAGGTCTGTTCGGGGCATTCCGGCTCGCTACCTAACTTATTTTCTTTATGAGCTGATATCATACGTGACAGCGAATCGGCCACATTTTCAGCCGAACTAACATATTCTATCTCAAAGTCATAAGCAGTGAGTATCAGAGCCCATCTCTGCAATCTGCTTGCTGTCATACTAGGCACCCCTTGGTGTGGCCCAAAAATGGTAACGAGAGGTTTATGATCTGTTCTTAACGTAAAATGGCGGCCATATAAGTACTGGTGAAATTTTTTTACCGCGAAAACTATAGCCAGAGCCTCTTTTTGAATCTGGCTGTAGTTCTGCTCAGCCGCAGTGAGCGCTCGCGAGGCAAACATGACCGGGCGCTCCGCCCCCCCCTCGCTGCACTGGCCCAATACCGCTCCCAGTCCTCGAGAGCTCGCGTCACATGTCACCACCAGCTGCGCCGCCGGGGAGTAGTGGATCAGCGCCGTGGCCTCGCTCAGATGACGCTTTACCTCCCGAAACGCCCACTGCTGCTGTGCGCCCCAACACCAAGGAACCTCTTTCTTTAATAATTGGTAAAGTGGGCAAAGCAGCGTGCTTAAATTTTTTATAAACCGGCCATAGAAATTTACCATGCCTATAAAAGATCTCAACTCTGACACATCCCTAGGTTCAGTCATATTTAATATCGGTTTAACTTTGTCCTCATCCGCATGTATGCCCTCCTTATCAATTACATAACCCAAATATTTAACCCGGTCTACGAAAAAGGCACATTTTTCTTTTTTAAGCTTTAAGCCATATCCCTTTATTTTATCCAACACTCTCTTTAAAATCTGTATATGCTTATCCCTACATTCAGAGTATATTAACACGTCATCGAGGAAGGTAACTACTCCAGGTATGTCTTTAAACAAGTTCGCCATGATTCGTTGGAAAATACCCGGGCTGGACGAAAGGCCAAAAACTAGCCTGTTATACATGAACAAACCCCTATGAGTGTTAATTACTGTGTATTTTTTTGTTTCGTCTAACTCAATCTGGTTATAAGCCTGTGATAGATCAATCTTACTAAAATACTTACTTCCCCCTAGCAATGCAAATAAATCATCTATTTTCGGAACAGGATATTTGTCAACTTCTAGTACTGGATTCAAAGTTACCTTGTAATCTGCGCATAACCGAATATCCCCGTCTTGCCTGTTCGCAATAACTAGCGGTGTCGCCCACTCCGAGCTCTCAACGGGCTCGATGACGCCGGTGCGCAACATCGCGTCCAGGTGCGAGTCGACGCGGTCCCGCAGCGCGTAGGGCAGCGGGCGCGCGCGGCAGTACACCGGCACGGCGCTCTCCCGAACGTGCAGGCGAGCTTGCCCGCCGGTGAATCGCCCCAGTCCGCCGTCAAACAACTCAGCATAACTGGAATACAATTTGTTTACTGTATCAGATAAGTTTTTACTCTCCGTGACATTCATAGTATTAACATTCAATTTTGGCACTTGAATATTTAATTCGGCCAACCATTGCCTGCCTAATAAGGTCGTGGCTCCTTTGTTTATTACATACAAGTCCAATGTTTTGCTACGACCCTCATAACCCACTTTTGCCTCACAAAAACCTAATGGTTTAATTTTTGTTCCATCGTAAAAACTCAATGTTAAATCGCAATGTAACAATGGTAAATAACTAAACAATTGCTCGTAAGTTTGTTTACTGATACATGACAAAGCCGATCCGGTGTCCACTTCCATCACTAAGTCTTTGCCCTCAACTAATAAACACAAGCTCACCGGTTTATATTGCGACAGTGACATTTGCATCACTGGTTCTTCGTCTTCTTCCAAGTAGGATACATCACCGTCGTTATTTTGACCCGCACAAGCCTGCGAGTCTCCGACGTAGTAGCTGCCGGCCGTGCCCCGGCCCCTCCTCCGGGCCCCGCGCTGTGCCAACCGGCCGTCGCCCCTGTTGGTGCTAACCGGCATCTTGCCCGGACACATCCGCCGCAAATGACCCATCGTATTACATTTGCTACAAACGTACTGCCGAAACTTGCACTCTTGCGATAAATGATCGTGCCCACCGCACGACCAACACGCGGCATAAGCGCGCGGTGAAACTATAGAGCGTCCCGCTCTCCCGCCTCCGCCGCTTGCCCCGCCGCCGCGCGGCCGGTTCGATGCGCCGGCACGCATTGTGTGCAGCCCACCGGCGTCCCCCGCTTGATCCGCGGCTGATCCCGAACTATCCACAAACGCCGCATCTCTCTCCGCCGCTTCTAACGCACATGCCAAAGTGACTGCTTTTGTGTAGGTTAAGCCATCCTCGGCGAACAATCTTTGCCGAATGACGTCACTACGAATGCCACATACTAGTTGATCACGCAAATTGTCCTCCAGCACTGTTCCAAACTCACAATATTTCGCCAGCCTTTTAAGCACTGCAACATATTCATTGATAGGTTCACTGCTCCCTTGACGCCTTTGTCTAAATTTATAACGTTCCGCCATAATGGAGGGTTTCGGTTGCAAATGCTTACGTAACAGTTCCACTGCGGCCGCGTACGTTAAATCTTTAGGCTTTTTGGGGCTGGCTAAAGTAGATAGCAATTCGTATGCACTTTCCCCAATCGCCGCAATCATAGTAGGCAACTTAAGGCTGTCCTCCACTCCATTTGCCAGGAAAAACATTTCCAAAACTTCCACATAGGAACTCCAATTACCCGAGTGTATCTCGAACTCGCGAATTTTTCCGACTGACATTTTGCACTCCACTTCTTCGTCACTATTCTCAGTTTTTATAACCAATTCCGGGTTTCCCATAAAATATCCTCGTTAGCCACTGTGATAAATGAGACACGCACGTCCATTCGGTATCAACGTTTAATGACAAGCCTGCACATAATCTCGAAACACCTACATTATACAATGTTCGTACCTTGTACTAAAACTACCTACATTACAGTCATGGAGGGAGCTCTTGGGCACACTCTCCGACGTACAATCTGTAAAAGACCGACAGACATGCAACTTTGCGCCGGTGGGCTATAGGCTGTGAAACTTGGTTTTCACTAGCATCTCATGACCAACGAGCTTCTTGGCTCTGCGATCGATCGAGTCAAGTGCGGCTAGTTGGTGTATGGCTGAGCCATCCCAAAGGTGGAAGCAATTCTCCATACAAGATCGGACTTGTGCTTTGTATAAAACTAGCAACTGTCCAGGAGTGAAGTACCGAACATACATATGAAGTAATTTGAACATATCCTTGGGACGATGTGTTTCTTTATGGTTTTCGATAGTTCCACGCGCACGAAGTCGCGGGTTACTGCTAGTGTTCTAATAAAATTTAAAACCTAGTCTTTTTTTTCACTTTGTGGATTTCACTTTGCATAATTCTAAACGTAGTTTTATGATCCTTTTTAGGATAAAAATAAAATATAAAATAAAAATGAAACACATTCTTTATTTTAAGTAACAAATGCTTAGACGTACCATACTTTACACACTACGACCAGCTTTGATACTCGTACTTTAAGACTACGTCTCCTTTATGTGATCCGATCATTGACCTACAATCATAGCAATAGACACACGACATGCGCCCGAGTTTACGGTAGTTTCGTTCCGAGGCAATTATTTTGACGGCACGCTCCGGGTTTCAATCAACTAGTAGCTCTCAAATTGGTTGTTTCCATTTAGATCTGTTTGAAGGACCAGTTGGGGAATTAAATTGATTTAGTTTTTGCTGTAATTTGTTTTACGCTGTAATTTCGTTACCATTGCACAAAAATAGACCCAGATCATTAAAATTATCATTTTTTTCTAACAAACATAGATCAGAATAATAAACAATCCTGCTATAATATATAAGTCAATGTCACTCACTTTCATTTCATAACAATCTAAAGGTAAAGAGTGAGAGTTCTCTGCCTGCGTCTGTGTTCCCGAGTTCATATAACCCGGTTCTATTCAAATCGGGAGTGATTAGTTGCCTCATCGCGTCCTTATGGCTAGACAGAGGTCAAGAGAAAACACATTGTCCACAAAAAAAAACATTCATACTCCTTAACACTCTTATTAATACTGAACACCCCAAAGAATAACCTTTTCTGGGTCAACTTGTGATGCCGGTAATGCTAGACTAGGTAGTATCATGATACGATGGTTGATCAATAAGTAGTGAGAATGTACAACATTTTCATTGTAAGTCTTTTGATGTTTACGAGTATTGATAGTTTAATTCAGTACAAGGTTTTCGAAACCTACCAAATTAATAGAACGACGCTTTCGTTGCATTTACAAAGATAATAGTATCATGTAATTTGTTATCACATCACACATCCCTAACTTGTGACGAATTATTTCTTTAATCCTAGTTCTATAACCCTTATTTTTCTGAAGTTGGTAGCAAATATCTTAAGGTGATCTGTTTTCCATACTAAATTCAAATGACTCTCATTCTTATGCGGGACATAAAATGCTGTTGAAAAACGAGTGTATACTGTTATTTTTAGTTATATTTTTCGCTGATTAATACAAAGATACAGCTAATGCACCGAAAGTACTACAGTATAGATCGCACACCCACAATGGTAATATTGAACCAAAAATTGATAACAAAAACTAGTATTTTCGGTGCATTAGCTGCATCTTTGTATTAATCAGCGAGAAATTTAACTGAGAATTGCGTATACACTCGTTTTTCAACAGCATTTTATGTCCCGCATAAGAAAACTGATCGCCTTAAGCCATAATATTTTGAATCGTAGAAATAATGATGTGAAGTTCACAGCTAGTCAGCTAATCCAGCAAGCAACTTGGAAATTGAGAAAAATTAATGTTTCGATAGATGCCATTCGAACAAGTATACCACTCTCTCCACTTACTATATTAAACTGACAGTCCTCTTCTCATAGTAACTTCTGTCTGTTTTCCAACACCGAAGGAGAAACAAATACGGAAGCAAAATCGAAGCCATAAATCCCATAGGAAGAGCTTTGGTATAACCAAAATGAAAATTTTATTTTTCAAAGAGATCGAAGCTTCGGTAAACTGCAGGATTCAGGGTCTAAGATGTTGAAGCTATGTAGAAAAGTGCATTTTTAATTTATAAATAGTCTTTTATTTACTGGGTCATTATCGCTACTTATTGAACGCCGTAGTACACATAACTCAAATAGAGCAGTTTAGGCTGGGTTTGTCTCGGTAATTTCAGATACAGTTGCGTTAGTTCGGCAAAGACCTTCGGGTGGAATGTGCGGTTCACGTACCCTAAGTAGGCCGTTCAACAAATTATGGATCAAGTACTTACTTTAACTTAATTACTTTGTTGATAGGAGCTTACTGTCGTGCTGGTTTTAATCAATCTGGTACTTTAAACTGGGGTTTTTAGTTAAACAATTTTATGCGTTGAAGTTGTGTTCAAATCGAGGCCTCGTAGTTGTTGAACATGGTCATTAGAGGGTCTGTAGCTGTATTCCATTCCAACTAAGTAATGCGTTCTTCAGATGTCATAATAAGTTGTCAGCTGCGACGGCTATTACGACCGCCACGGCTTTGAGCTTATCTAGAGGCGAGAGATTTTTCTTTACACTAACATACGCACGCAGTAGTGTGTAAGCATTGTATTGGAAAAAATAGCTCTCCGCTTGGCTGTTAGCGGCAAGGTCATTGCCGGACCGTTATGGAATCCACTTGGCGTCGTGAAAACTCTTACATTCGCAAAACGCTACTTCAAAGTACTAAATCTTCTAAGTCTTTCTGCTACAGAGAAAGTGCTAGCAATCCTCTCGGCTGAGCTGTTTTCGCAGTTAAGTGTCAACTGAGTATCCAAAGGTTTCGATAGATTGCGCTGAAGACGCAATTGCTGAGAAACTTAAAATTAATCTGTCATAGATGAAGCGTGAAGTAAATAAACCTCGTTAGGCAACACTCACACTTACTTAGGCAACAGAAGTTGACAGTTAAATTTTCCTACAACGACGCTATCTACTAAGAAAAGGAAAACTAGCGTTTCTTTTAAAAAAAACGGCTCATTGACTTAATTTAGGTTAAGCTCTAAAAAGCTTTCTGCAAGCCTACGTTAATACAGTAGGTATTATGTACAATGATTTTTCAAAATAAACTTCTCTAAGGCTCTACCTAAACTCTGTCGATTTGAAATTTGTTAATACCTGTAAGAAGGTATTTTCTCTTACCATAAACAATCTAATTTAACTTAACTGCCCGGACGGTGTCCATAAATTTCGTGCTCAGCACAAGCTAACCCTTTCTTGCCTTGCCACATTCCCTCTATAAATCGGACGAAACAGGTCCAAACGTTAAACATTTCGAAACCCCGTGACTGAATGCCGACATTGTCTGTGGTGTATCTGAGGAGAAATATCGAAGCTAACATCATACAAAAACTTGGCCGGTCTCGCGCACCGAAAGTTCCGTACGACTAAGGTAAAAATATGCGCGGGACTAAATAACTTGCACTTGACCAATGTTTATTATTTGTTGTTATTCTATAGCTTACGCTCTATAAACATATTAATTTCACGCTTGTAAGTGTTCCCGTTTTTTTACGATATAGCTAAAACAAAAAAAACAGTTTCTTGTATAGGATTTATAGGAACCTCCTTTATGTTTTAACTTTTCATTATTTTTATAATTTGTTAGTTAGGTAATCCGCCATAATAAAGCCGCTATCACACCTTCCTTAATTCAGAAACTAATTTGGCATACATTGCTCGTTGAAGTGAGGATATTGGAATTAACAAAACCAAGTCTATCAGCAATGTATTCCGAATTAGTCTTTGAATTTATGAAGGTGTGATTTCGGCTTAAGAGTGAGAACAAAAAGATGAACAAAGTGGCTTATCATTGCATATATTGATTATTGCCTAAAACACGCATTCAAGTACACCTTACAAAATACGGGAAGAATACAATAATTTATTACTTAATGATTTTTAAATCAATGATAATTTTTGTACGGCGCGAGCTCCAAACAAACTTAACTTGCCTGATCAGTGGTTTGGTTTGGTCAACTTGCTAATGTGTGGCTGGGACATGTTTGCTGTAACGGACACCACTGACCGCAAGTTTGAAATTTGATTCTTCTGATAAGGGGAAAGTTGTAATCCAAGGTTAATTCAAAACGTAACTCTTATCTAAACGTAATTTTTCAAAATAATCTCTATGACTTCCGACGTGGTTGGTGGGAATTTGCACAAGACCGCGATGGTTGGAGGAACGAGACCGAGGCTCTTTCCCAGTAGCGAAAAAGAAACTCGAATACCTAGATAAAGTTCCTGTATTATCATCATAACATCCTTTGAAACGTCCACTCAGGACAGGGAGCTCCCTCCAAAATTCCAGTTTTGCTGGAACAATGTGGAGGGTAAGTACCATGTTCACCACGCTTGTTAGCGTTACGGCTGGAAACATGGACCGCGGTTGTTGGTGACCGCAGAATGTAAGATGATACAATACACAGAAGGATGCTGCTGTCCATCCTCTGGTTCATTAACCCTTAGTAACTCTTACGACATTTACAGGTAGAGATGAGATGGGTTGGTATTATTCTTTGCTGGCACCACACGGGTTTCCTGTATTATACTATACCTATAACTAATACTTATATTATGCTCTTTATTCCATAAGATTTTAATTTTATAAAGGGAAATGCGGTAGATCAAATACACATTATCAATAATACTGATAGATAGTCATCCGGTACATTCCATTCTGCCGCCTATTTTATTTTAGTCAATCCAAATTACAAACCATTATGTTCGATATGGACAACAACAATTCATGACAACCTTCTTAAATTAGCAAGTAAAAGAACTGCTTGAACTTCAGTTAATATTCACAATTATTTTAAACTAAGAACCACGCTCACCATGTCTACCACCATCTCGCATGAATCACTGCACAGACGGCGGCGCGCGCGCATGTAGGGTTACCTTACCATCTTAGGAATTGGGAAATTCCGGATAAATAGACGTAAATGTCAATGTTTAATAAAAGTTAGGATATTTTAGAAAAAATAAATTCTAGTTATTGTCTAAAATTTGTGTTTTGCAGAGCGAGTAGGGTAATAATCTGGTTAAACTAAAAGGGACAAATCCCAATAGATGGTAACCCTACACGCAAGTCGCAAGGTTACGAAAGCTTTGTCTTATGCGCCCGCCGCGCCTAAACTAATGGATAATAGTTATTATATCGCGTGTTTTCATTTTGTTTTGACCTTACTTTTGTCTTTATTTCGGTGGGTATCTATGTACCTACTTGCGGTTTCGGTGCTATGGGACTTTGGGTACCTACTATACTTGGCGCTAATACGGCTCTATTGCTTCGAATGTTTCATCATGGTAGAAGGTCTTCGATGAAAGCTAATTATTGTAACATCTCTTTTTAATTAGTACGCAGGACAGCAAGTAAGTAGAAACAAAACCAGTATAAACTGAATCAGCGCTACGCTCAAGTTCAGTGTTACCACTGTCATGCGGTTGTCGGGACTATAATATTATTGTGCCAATTTGTATTACAAATAACATTAATAAACCTTTTTACGCAGCTTAGACAGGACAAAAATAAAGATCGTGTTTCAGTTTATCTGTGCTCGGCCTAACAGCGGCTTCTCTTCTGTCTTCCTTTCCCTCAAAATCTTTTCATATCCAGACTTATCCCTGCCTTTCAGACTAACTAGTCATCTCTTTTCATAACATGTCAATGTCATGTCCATTTATGTTTTTTTCTCGTTTTAATAATTTTAACTTTTCTTTTAAGTTTACATTGGACATTTGTCCTTGTGTGGGAGCCAGGATTTCTTTTTTGTTTAGTAGTTTGCCACCGGAAAACGGCTCAGCGGCAGACAGTAGTTGAGGGTCCTCACACGGTCCTCACAGGGTCGTGGTCGAAGGGGTTAGACAAAAACCATACTTAAGGAAACGAGTTTATTATGACAATGTAAAAATACAAGACGGTGATCGTGCTGTGCGCGGGCACGTCCGAGCACGACCAGAATCAAAGATAAACTGACTGTTTTTGACACGAGTGACACCGAAAGACAGAGATAGAAGACATTTGAAATAGGAATTCGGAATTTTGGGCCAGGACGATAGAGCCAGAATCACGAAAGGAGGCAGCATGCGAGGCATGCAGCCCCGCTCCGTGCATAAACTATATTTGATTTGATTTATTGTCTTTATCCTTAATTTTACTATATTATACTCTTGCAAATCAAATAAATTAATGCGTTTGTGAATAATGTGTTAAACTTCGACTGGTCTTTTCATTTTGTGTTTGGTCCAGTCCACATTTCACAAATAACAGGCGTGGTCATACTTCCTAGTGTGCCAATAGTCTAGTCTAATACTATAATACTAACCATTCACAAGTGCATTGTTCTACCAGATAAATATACACTCGCGGGCAACCTAAACTACTCACCGTATCAAGCTTGCCTTCGTAAAAGTATTCCTGATATATTTTTTACTAGCTGTTTGCCCTGCGGTTTCGCACTCGTATAACCCGTTTCCGTAAAATAAAACCTATGTCACTCAGAAATTAAGTAGCTTCCTACTGGTGAAAGTATTTTCAAAATCGGTCAAGTAGTTCCTACAAACAAACTCACAAATTTTATACCTCTTTATAATATTAGTGTAGACGATGATGATAGTTAAGGCGTTTGTCCATCAGTTAAAAGGATTAGGTTAGTTTTTGTTTTTGGTTAAATCCTTTGTTTTATGTGTTAATCCTCTTTTCGCCCCTCACTATCAGCACCTTTGGCTCACTGCAAAGACCCTGTGAAAAAAGGTGAGACTAATTTCAGTTGCCCGCAAGTGTAAAAATGTTGCCTTTCTGATATCCCTTCACGATTTTATACCCCATTCTGTGATTGTTTTTGTTTGCATTGCAATAGTTTGCAAAGCCGGCCCATATTGTAGTTGTTGGGATAAGTTGAATTCAAAGTTGTATCTCTGATTCAAAGTGGTCTGTCAAAAGGTTAAATTCATAATGCAATACGGTCTAGATTAGCAGCAGTTTTACTAGAGAAATTACTGAAGGCTATCTTAAAACAAGAACCGGTAAAGTGCGAGTCGGACTCGCGCACCGTGGGTTTCGACATGCCTATAGCAATTGAGTTGGTAATTCAAGTCGATAGGATTAATAGTTGCTGAGATACACATGGCGCATAGATGTGACAGACAGACGCGGACGAAGTTGCATTGAACTAAAAATTAGAATGATTATTAAGGCGATTATACTCCACAAATTAGAAGCTACGCGATCTTCAATGCAAATATCGACCTCATTAACACGTCAATAGCGTTTACATGAGAGTGCTCTTAACGTGGCTGTTACGACCTACGATGAGACGGAATTTTGGCAAAAATGAGGAAAAACTTACTTTTTCGTATGAAATATAACAGATAAAAAAAATCGTATGTTGTATTTAAAGAATAAGGGTTTTTTAATTTATTAGTGTAAAAATATTTCCAAATAATATAGCGCTTAAGGAACAGTAGGGAATTCACGTAAAAATCGATGTACCTTAGTTATTTTGTTAAATATATCTGGAAGAGTCGGTTCAATATTTTTATGGCATTTATACTAATTTAAGAGATAAATACGTACCATGCAAAACGGTTAAATATGATCAGTATCCTAAATGGTACTCTAAATCTTTAAAAAAAGCTATAAAAGAAAAGTTCAAGTACTTTCGCAAGCATAAAATATATGGCAACCTCTCGGATCAGGCATCATTTGATGTACAGAGAGACCGCGTACGTTTTCTTGAGAAAACTTGTTACGATAAATATATTAATCTTGTTGAAGAGTCTATCGAGAAAAATCCGCGATATTTCTGGAAGTACATGAATTCTAAGTCAAAATCAAATTCTGTGCCATGCTCACTTAGATATGGAAATAACACCTATAACACTGGTTCTAGTATTAGTGAAGGGTTTTCGAGCTATTTTAAATCTACCTTCCTTGACAGTACCTTGTCGCAATCAACATCTACTTTTAATTTTGTGGATGCTGAAACCGAAAGCATTGCTTCCGTTTCTGACATCTCAACTATAACTGTCAATCCGGATATTGTTACTAGGCTGCTTTCCAAACTTGACCCCAGTAAATCTGCAGGACCTGACCACCTACCAGCTCGATTTCTTATTAACTGCGCAAAAACAATTTCAGTTCCACTAGCTATCCTATTTAAGAAATCACTGGATATTGGTGTGGTTCCGCTTTTGTGGAAGCAAGCGTTTGTTACCCCAATCCATAAAAAAGGCCCTAAAACTAACATAGAAAACTATAGGCCCATATCCAAACTTTGTATTGTATCAAAAGTTTTAGAGAAACTGGTATATGATCAACTATACCCAGCTCTTAGACAGTCGTTCAGTGCCTCGCAGCATGGATTCCTGCGTGGACGCTCTACGGTAACTAATTTGGTGCTACTTAATGATACCGTTACGGAAGCCATGGACTGTGGGGACCAGGTCGATGTCATTTATACTGACTATAGTAAGGCTTTTGACAGAATTCAGCATGATCTCTTACTTCTGAAGTTATCTCGAACCGGTATTAGAGGGAATCTCTTAAGATGGTTTTCGTCGTACATTGATAATCGGTCTCAAGCTGTCGTTGTTAACAACTACATATCTGGATGGGTGACTATAACAAGCGGAGTACCACAAGGTTCCCTCTTAGGTCCATTGCTTTTTATAGTCTTTGTAAATGACATCGATCTGTGCTTCCAATCCTCACAAGTTCTATGCTTCGCGGACGACATGAAAATTTTTGCCCGTATTTCTAACATCGCTGATGCTGAAGCCCTTCAGTCGGATCTCATTCGTTTAGAAGAGTACTGTGCAAGATATATGCTAGATTTAAATCCTACAAAGTGTAGCGTTGTCTCGTTTACCCGTAAGCGCTCTCCAATCATGTTCAGTTATAATCTTAAAGGCGAGTGCCTCCGAAGGGACCGTTTGATACGCGATCTTGGTGTCTATCATGATGCGATGTCCATATTGATAAAATAACAACCAAGGCCTACAGGGCACTTGGGTTTGTGATGCGTACTTCAAAAGACTTCGTCAGGATAAAAACATTAAAAATATTATACTGCACTTACGTACGGAGTAATTTGGAGTATGCATCGCAACTCTGGAACCCTAGGTATGCCAAATACAAAGAACAAATCGAAAACATTCAAAAGAAGTTTATACGCTACCTTTCCTACCGCACTAAACAACGATACTCCTCCACTTTGTACCTGGTCATGTGTAAAAAACACCATTTGCTTCCCCTCGATCGTAGACGTGACACCGCTGACCTTATTTTACTGTTGAAGATAGCCTCTGGTGCCATTGACTGTCCTAACCTTCTATCTAAAATTCATATCAGCCCCCCAAATAAAAATTTGCGTAATAACGCAATACTTGACCTTCCGTCTGCTTCTACAAACTACAGACAAAATGCATTTATATGGCGAGCGAGCAACAACTTTAACCAACTAAGCGTAGCTCTGGATCTGGATATATTTAATACTGGTTTTGAAGCGGCGAGGCGCTTACTCAGCAAACAATTCTTTGATTGTTAAATAGTTTTATTTTAGTTATTAATAGTTTTATTTTAGTTCGTATTTACCTCTGATGCTGGTTGTGCATAACTTTCTACGTAACTTCATTCCTACATTGGTTCTATTTGTGGAGACCTGTAATTGGTTTTTTGATGCCTATTTACCTTATTATTCTGTCTGTAATACTGTTGGTCACCCGAATATTAAATAAATAAAATAAATAAATAAATAAATAGAATACAAAGATACAAAGCAAAAACGAATGTACCAAATGTAATCCTTGAACTGATGTTTCACATATATTATTTTCAACTTTTCTTGACCAGCTATAAATGAGGAGTAGTCTTTACAAAATGCCCATTTGAGGGGTATACATACAGGGTGTTAATATCATTGCGTACCTTAGCTCAGGGGCGGGATCAGTATCAGTAACTGAACACATTTTTCCAAGGAACATAATGTTCCCAAGGAACATAAATACGAAAAACCAAATTTGACCTTCCATATGAAACGCGCTATCAGCTGATGCCGTTTATATGGAAGGTCAAAAATTGATTTTCGTATTTCGACCTATGTTCCTTGGGAAAAGTTGTTCAGTTACTGATACTGATCCCGGCCCTGAGCTATGGCACGCAATCAAATTAACACCCAGTATATCCCTTAAAAGCGTTTTGGGTCGTTCTCACGTAAATTATCACAATCATGAAATGTCCTACGCTTTTGCAATTCATCCGGCTCGAAAATGTTTTGTCCCTACCCTGGCACAACTCTATTAATGATAATATAGGGTGGTCCGTTTGTGGTAGTCCAAAGATATTTTTTTGGGTAAAAGTGGGTAAAGACGATTCCACAAATAAAGAAGATAATATATATTTTCATTTGCAAGATGCACACGTTTGTAACCATCATAAATGCTCAGAAAAACTTATGATGACTATACAATACAGCTAGCTATACAACATTTTTGATATGTAAAACATTGAAAATGAGTTTATTTTGTAAAATTTGTTAAGTTTGTTGTTTTTCGTGTAATACTCAGTTTCGTGCAATCCTAAAAGTTTGAGGAAAAGTCCTAGAGTCGCTCATTTAGAAATTTTATTTGTGACTACTTCGAAAGTAAAAAGAAGTTCAAAAAAGTTTTAAGAAATCATAACTACAGATCTCACTATGTATGTAACTAGGATTTGCTCACATAACATCACGCCTCTTTCCCGTCGGGGTAGGCAGAGAGTCTTTCTCCTGTTTTCATCTTGAAATACTTCCCTCACTTCCTTATACTTTCATCAACCCTAGGGTTCTTTTAACCTGGCCTTTATTTATGCGTAAGCGCGATGGAATACCTTTTTTTGTTTGGAAAATAAACGCTTTTGAAAGATTTTAAATAAGTATAAAGCACGTCAAGTCAGTCAATTTAAATAAGTATAAAGCACGTCAAGTCAGTCAATTTCAGTGCGAATCTACCTTTAAAATACAATATTTCAAACTAGATTATAAATAGAGATATCACGACGCCGTTTGTTTAAAAAATATCTGTAGACAACTGAAAATGGACCACCCTGTAGTTAGTCAACTGTACAGCTTTTTATCATACCTACTACATTAACGACCCAGTTTCCATTTCACAAATCAACATAAAAACAGACTGCTCACACAAAAGGCTGTTGACAAACCGATCTCAACGGCAGTAGTGACACACAGCATTTTACTTTAGTTTGTAGAATTTGTTATTATTATTTGATTCACAGCAAGTAGTATGGTTTACAACTTGTTTGTAGAAAGTACAATGTGAATTTTCATTAGTTTCGATCCTGAAGTCCAGTGACTACTCAAGCAACTTTGCCGAAGAAAATTATTACTCGAAAAGAACTTTTTGACTTCCCATACAAAATGAGTTGATTACCATCTAGGTCCATTGTGCCAACCGCAACTCTTACAAAACAAGCGTGGTGACTATGGCACATCTTCCCCAAAGTGTACCAAACATTTTTGTTGTGAATTTCTGAGCGAGCCCCTCGTATTTATTAAAGTATATCCTTTTCATTGTAGCTATTTAAGGTACGTAGGCCTCGTCAAAATCAGAAAAATAAGGTTTCTGTGTATGAGTATGATTAACCGGATCAACTAAAAATTACTTGAAGACAATATTTCTTTAAAGGATGATTTTACATTGTAATACATACTAGTAACAGTTTCTCACCCGATGTATCAAATATCAAATTCCTGAAACCGTAAAGGAAGGCTCAAACAATATTTTAAAAACTTTGTTAATATAGTATTTTCTCTTTGCTCTCGTACGCAATGAAATTTACACATCGACTAATTACACTACAATGTCAAACCCCACGTTCTTAACATAGTAGGCCGACAAATAAAATAATACTTTGACACGACAATGTTCCACGAACAATGTAATTGAGCAAGTGCTTCAAGCTGCAAATTAGCGGCCATTGTGTTCTTATGTGTGAGTAAATCGATATTAAAGTAGCATTTGACAACGGTATTTAATGCAAATTTTTGTATGGGAATGCTTAGAACGTTTGTAATTTATAGATTGTTCGTGAATATCATAATTGACTGGCATGTAGCCACGGTTGGTAATAATTCAGTCTTCGGCGCCGTAGGTTGCGGGTTTGATCCCTGCCTGTGACAAACATATATCATTATTCATTATGTTTCTTGTTACTCTACAGCAGAACTTAATTGGTATCGGTTTGAAGTCAATGAACAGGTGTTAAACGCAAAAAGGTATCCTGATTCATAGTAGTTAGGGTGCTGGCTGCAATTTGGGTATATGATTTGCTCATGATTCATATTAATAGGGATGATAGAACAGCTCAATACGAATTTTTGAGTTACAGCAAAAAATGATTAAAATAAGATACTAAATAATGTTTTTTTTATTTGCCTTTGTGGCTCCTATTTAAAATACTTCTGAAGATGTAGAAAATCGAAGAGGCAGACATGCAGGGCTCTGCATTATCACGGGACGAAGTAGTGAATTTTTGCATTTTGAAGCGCTGTAACTTTACGACGCAGGGCTATTATGGTGGCAGACCATTTTTCTGGGGTTTTATACATTGTATTTAATCAGATAGTCATAGTCTGCTAGGTGTACGTTTCATTGTCAAATTTCAAAATAGTTAAAACTTAATTCCCCAAGAACGCAGGGGTGTGGATGTCCGCCAATATTTTTTGTATCTTTTAGAGGAGGCTCCTTATCATCAGTCAAAGAGGCAGACATGAGCAAATCATATAGAAATTTGTCCTTCATCACCCTTACTATAGCATTTGCGTTTGACACTTTTTGATGGACTTTAATAAGATACCAATTGAGTTCGACAGTAGGGCCCAGCCGCAGTGGCACGAGCCCCTAGCTTAGATAAACGCTTTTCGTTCATTCCCGCGAGAAAATTGACGTTTGCTTCATACATTATAAGTTAAAAAGTGACATTTGGCTTTAAATATATTTTATCTAGAGGCTCGTGCTGGGCCGCCAGCGGTGTGTATCAATATCGGTATGTATTCTGTGGTATGTACATCAGACTCCGATATCGCAAAGTAAAATAAAAATATATGAAAATTGTAGTAGATGAGTTTTCGTATTTTAGTACCACGGCTTTCAATAAGTAGCGAAAATGACAAAATAAACGACTATTTATGAATTAATGATGCACTTTTCTACGTAGCTGTAACATCTCCTTGGACCCTGAATCCCGCAGTTTTCCGAAACGTCGATCCCTTTGAAAAATTAAGTTTTCATATTGGTCCTACCGAAGCTCTCCGTTTGGGATCCATGACTTCGATTTTGCTTCCGTATCTGATTCCCCTTAGGTGCTGGAGAACAGAGAGAAGTTACTATGCGAAGAGGACTGTCAGTTAAATATAAAGTGGGGAGAGTGGTTAACATGTTCAAACTCTGCTTGCTGAAAGGCATCTATCGAAACTTTTATTTTTCTCAATTTTCAAGTTGCTTGCTGGATTGGCTGACTGGCTGTTGAACTTTACCTCATTATTTATACGTATCCTAATATAATGGCCTAAGTTTTTGGTACCATCTTTCAGTGATATAAACTATCAATGCTCATAAATATCAAAAGACTTTACAATCAAAATGCTGTTCATTCTCACTACTTATTGAACACATATTTGCCGTAAGTAGGTGAACTATATGTAAATTAGTACTAAAATTACTATGATTATAATGGAGTATGCTGTAATTAACGTATGATGTACCGTTGATTTTTTCAACATACATACATAATATCACGCCGTGTTCCCGTCGGGGTAGGCAGAGACCACAGTTCTCCACCTGCTACGATCTTGACATACTTCCCTTGCTTCCTGTACTTTCATCAATCCTTTCAAATTTGCCACAGTTTAGTGGTCAGCGGATATTTCCGAAATTCTTTGCCTCTTATTGCGAAAGCTTTTATAAATTGCACCTGCTTAAATCTACATAAAAAGTAGATATTAAGATAGCAATCACTATGTTTTATAGCCTCGAAAATATGTATAACCTGAGGCTAAAATTATGGCTAGACCATAAAACCACATGTTAAATAGAGCTAGACATAGATCAGTTGTAGTCACGTATTATTGTTTTACTTATTTTTTTTATGGAAATACAAATATTTGCTCAAAATTGATACACTAATAAAACGCTTTTGTTAAGATTATGATGTCTCATAATTCGATTGTTATAGCGATATTCATGAATATGGGTAGTGTAAAGCGCCTACGCGTTTTGGCAGTAATTCGCGACTTAGCATCGTGATCTGTTTTATATGCTGCTATTGTCGTCAAATTTTGGGCATAATTGGTTTAAAGTCTTGCAGATACATAAAGTCGGGTGGTCGGAAAATCCATGACACCAAAAAAGTTAAGACTTATTTTTTGTGGACACTTTGATGTTATTGTTAAAGTTTTTTAATAAATAAAACCACGAAGAGATTTGTATATTTTAGCCCTACACATGACTATTTACTACATGGTAGGTATTGTTTGGATACCGTTAGCATTCATCGATATTTTGTTCGTGAAACATATGACCAAAATTTTTATTTTAATACCTACCTTATGCCATTTATTTCTATTGTACACAATACAAGCACTATTTCCAGTTAAGTGAAAACTGCATAGACACAGACGATTACCATATAATTTTAGCTTTCAATAGATCGGGTCACATGACAACATGGATTATAAATACTGAGAACTCCCATATCGATAATAGCATGTCAGTGGAGCAAAAATGAAACGCAACAAAACTGTAATTACAATTAATGGATGCTCAACAACCACTTATCTATTGACGGGCGATTATTACTAGTCACATGTAAAAACAATTACGTAGATGCTAGACCTACCTCAACCGACGCGACTACGTCAGAGAGAAAGACTACAGTAGACGTACGGCTTGCATAAAGAGCTTAGGAATGTTCTGGTTTGTTGACGGACGTAGACGTGACGAGCGTATGGGGCAGGTATTTATTCTATTACATCTATTTTATTAACAATGTAGACAAAGATGAAATCAACGATGGAGTGAAGTCCCGGAGTAGCCTATTTACTCGCGATGTGATAAGAACTTAATACTAACACTTCTCCTTGGACTTACAAACAATAAAAACAAAGATGAAATCAACGATGGAGTGAAGTCCCGGAGTCCCGGAGTAGCCTATTTACTCGCGATGTGAAAAGCAGTTAATACTAACTACTCCTTGGCTATGTGAATTAAAAAGACTAGCTTTCCGCCTGCGGTTTCACCCGCATTAAATGCGTTTTGCCGTGGGAATGAAGTGTTTTCCCGCGGTAAGAGTTAGCCTATGTGTTATTCCAGGACCTAACCTATTATACCAGGCCACTCAGAAAGTATTGCGAAAAATAGTTTTTATATATGGGAGACTGGCCGGTCAGAATCTTTTTCGAAAATATGATTACTTGTAAGTAAAAATATGTGTGTTCCATTTTCAAAATTTCCCTCCACATTTTTTGCGAGCCAATTCAAAGTATCGTGTCTTACTGAAAAATGGATCTGCGCCGGGAACATTTTAGAGCTATGATTTTTTACGATTTCAAGTGTCGCCTGAAACCGGATGAATCGTTCGATAGACTTCAAATGGCATTTATGGATGAAGGCCCCTCCAAGGCAACCGTGTATCGTTGGTATAACGAATTTAGGCGCGGTCGACCAACCTTGGGGGATGAAGAAAGAAGCGGTCGCCCTTTGACGGCTATTACGGAAGAAAACGTGCTAGCAGTGAAAAATTTAATCCAAGATAATAGGCGAATTACATATCAGGAGATTCAGCACATATTAAAGATTGGATCGGGAAGCGTTCACGAGATTCTACACGGGCATCTTCGCGTGAGGAGGATAGTATCGCGCTGGGTGCCGCACTACCTCACCGACGCTCAGAAGCAGGCCCGGGTGGAATGGTGCCGTGATATGCTGAACAAATTTGAAGCAGGCTCGTCTCGGCGTGTTTACGACATCGTAACAGGTGATGAGTCCTGGATTTATCAATACGATCCAGAAACCAAGCGCCAGTCGACAGTTTGGGTGTTTCAAAATGAACCAACGCCTACCAAAGTGAAGCGATCTCGAAGCGGGGGGAAGATTTTGATCGCCAGCTTTTTTAATTTGACTGGCCACTTGGCCTCAATTCCCTTACGAGATCAAAGAAGCATCAACGCCGAATGGTATACTACCAAATGTTTACCAGAAGTTTTTTCTGTTGTGAGCAACAAGCGACCAAACACAGGGCTCCGCGGACTACTGCTCCACCACGACAATGCGCCTGCACACACCGCGCTCAAAACGAGGGACTTCCTGGACAGCACACCAGTCAAACTCCTGGGTCACCCTCCTTACAGCCCTGATCTAGCACCGTGTGACTTCTTTTTATTTCCAAAAATAAAAAATCAGCTCAAGGGGATACAATTTTCGTCGCCGGAAGATGCGCTGGCTGCGTTCGAGCAGGCTGTAAACGAGGTGTCTACGGCGGACTGGAAAAAGTGTTTTGAAAACTGGTTCAGACGCATGAATCTTTGTATAGAGGCTGGTGAAGAGTACTTTGAAAAGATTTAATAAAAATATATGTACCTGTAGAACAATTTTTTTTAGTGTCGCAAATATTTCTGAGTGTCCCACGTATATGTGTGCCAAGTTTTATTAAAATCCATTCAGTAGTTTTTGCGTAAAAGAGTAACAAACATCCATCCATACTTACAAACTTTCGCGTTTATAATATTACTAGTAGGAAGTAGGATAGGGTAGGATTAGTAGGATAGGATAGGAAGTTGTATAGCGCCTTGTGCAGTGTGTAGCATATCAGACAAACGAGGGTGATAACTAGCGGAGTGGTGAACTCCTGATGGAAGAAAGGTGAGATTGAGAGATTCTGGAATAAAAGCATGATGCTCCTGGACATATTTATCGAAATTACAAGCTGTAAACGGACAGGCGTGATGTGATGTCGGGCTAGACAATCAAGCTTGGTTGCTGTGGAAATGCAACCACAGTCTCGTCGCCAACTGGTGATCCCACCCTTCACCAGGCCTCGACTGCATTCTAGTCATACACGTACTGTAGTTTTTCTTGGAGAAAAATTCAATCAAATAAAGAACGCTTATTAGAACGCAATGGCAGACCGTGTGAAAATAACGCCCTGTCCAGATCTTTGTGCGCAATCTCACCATTGTTTAAAATGTGCATTTTTAAACGTCGCCAATCACGTTGATTGGCTGCGTGCACGGCTCATCTGCATTTATCTCGACTACCATCTGTTTTGAATAAAAACTTTTGCGTCATTAGCTCTGTCTGTACCTGTATGTTATCTAATAGTCATATCTTTTATAAATAAAAAAAATCCTAACCTTCTGTATTCAAATACATTTAAATTTATGTGTTTCCCTACATGAAGGAAAGTATGATACTCTTCTACTCTAGAAATAATATCATTACTCCTTTAAAATAATCTACAATTAAATACGTGACTAACAAGAGTGACAATCAAACAAAACTGGCCTGGTTACATCAATCATTCGTATCATAAACTAGTTTCAAATAAATTCGTGATAAGAATCTTCGTCTTTGAAAGTGTTTATGGAGTTGCTTTAATTATGAACAATTTCTTACATAATCCGTCACAACGTGCAATTGATTTTATTGTTGTGCATTTGTGCTCAGTTGCTATTTTAGGTCACTTTTTTTTTCAAATTATCAGAATGACTGTGGGACATACGCAACCTGGCTACCCAGAGCCTTTTCAGGAATGCGGGTATGGAGGCTAGCCTCGTACCCGGGCATTTTATCCCCAGGCATTGGGCCCGGGGATAATGTTGGGTATGTACCCCTTGAGGAACACTAGTTGGACGACCTTGTGAGGTGGCTGGTATTTTTTTTCTGTCGCTTAAACCTTCCTGTGCCTCGGTGTCTGTCGCATCGCAAAGCACACATACAACTACGGTGGGTGACTTCGAACCACCTAAGGGCGTATCCGGCATAACAAACATTTAGTGTTTTCTTGTTGCATGTAGCTTTCCGAAGTGAAGAACAAAATAAGTAAAAGTTACTACTCTGCTATCAGATGTAGTGATAGATCTTTTTATTCCTTTAATAAGATTTTCCCCATTCAAAAGATTGGTAATTCCAAAAATTCCAGCTAAGATCATGACTTCAATGTTCAAACTACTGCATATCTTATGCCACGTGGTAGCATCCATATCCTTTTCATTATCATAATCGATGACTTTATTGTCAATTTATCATAACGTACGTACATCCGATAAAATAAATGAATATGTATAATGCTTACCAGGACATCAGAGATGGTGAATAGGTAGATACTAGAAATTGATTACAGTGAAGTAATCAAGTGAGACATTATGTGTTTCCAATGATGGTTTGTAATCATTACGAACAGGATGTTACAAAGTTTCTATGGTTGCGGATACATGACAGTTTGTATTTGTATAAATGTTAATAGCGGTTTGCAAATTAAAGATTGGTTATGCCTGGATCAGTGCGACGCAGATGTCCGCGACGGACCGAAGAATAGAATAGTATTTATTTAAAATATATATTTATATGTCGAGGAAAGATTCTTATTTTAAATTTCGCGCGGTATTTTCAAAGACAAACGTTCGTGCCAGCAACACCAATGCAGTGGCCCAAGCACGGCGAACGCAAATTTAGTACTGAATTTCCGTACCAATGTAGATTGTCGATGTTGGACGATGATGTTGGCAATGATGGCTTTATTTAGATCGTGAGGTTGGTATTACTACAACGAATGGCGCGTAAAGGGGCGTGGTTTGTGTCAGTTTAGCCAACACGTAGCAAAATGACGACGAGGCCGCCATTTTCAACAGCTCATTCTTGTTCGAGATTTTACCACGTTAAGTTCTAAAGTGATAGTTTGCCGCGAGATGAAGCCTGCAGCCGCTGGCGGATGGGCCGTGGCAATTCTGCGACGACAGGAGCGACCCTTTAATGACAGCTAAGTGTTTATGATCTTTTCTGCCTTAAACTGTGAGATTTTAGGTTATGATACGCGAATACCTTTTTTGATAGTGAAACACGGTGCACTGTGAGTTTGCTGTAGTTGAACATGTGAATAGAATCTTAGAATAAGCCTCCAACGTTTGGGGTTGACAGGATTGTGCCACTTAGTTAATTTTACATTAAAACAACAGGTGGCACAAGCAGTCCTGCACACAGCTGTGTTTACCGACGACGTGATTGAGGAGAATACCGTATGAGAGGTCAATGGCAAGTCAGGGTGAATGATCGTCATGCAAGTAAGTCACACTCGAATAAATTAGGCGATTGTCGAAGATGTTATCGATGTGCACTACCAATAGTTCGGCCAATATCGTGTTCTCTGCTCTTCCTGATGTCTATCCCTTGCCCACATAGTGCCATCCCTCTTCGCCCGAGTTCGTGTCTTCGACATATATGAAAATATTACACATACGTCCTCATGTTTCGCCAATACATCAGCATGCAAATATTAATAAAATATACATTACAAATCCATCGGCAGTTATTTACATATGAAATATTAATTTAACACAAAATTACAATTATATTTATATCACTTAAATTTCAAATTATAATTTCATTGCTAATAAGTTTCTAACATTATAAATTATTTGGTCACTAAGCCACCTATATAGTTTTGTCTTAAATAAATTTATTTTCAGATTTTTAATGTCAATTGGAACTTTGTTATATAGTTTTACACACATAGACAAGCAATTGCGGTTATATCGTTCAGTAGAAGGTGTTTGTTCAAATTGTTCAGAATGTATGAAGCCTAGCCTATACATTCCGTTCACTCCTATGCGGAGCTATCCGCTCCGGATACGCTCCGCAACGCACTTATACTCGTACTTATTTATTTACTAAAGACTCTTTCTCAAACATGCTTGGAAATTCTATCATTACTTTGATAACCTTCTTCGAGATAAATCGAAATCATTGTGCTGGTCAAATACGGGAGAGTGCTAGCCGGCAAAGTATGAAAATCCATTTTTATCGTGTTTTGCGACCGATAAATTTACTATGAAAACTAAAATCTGTCGCGTTATTAAAAGTGGAATGTACCAACCAATAAGCATAACAACCAAGAAGGTAACTTATCAAAGATTGTGTTTATATTTTAACTCGCTTGCCAAAAAGAAAGCTATAATCGATTGCCATCTTATTGAAAGTTGAAGTTAAATTGTAATAAAAAAAAACGGCCAAGTGCGAGTCGGACTCGCGCCCTAAGGGTTCCGTACCTATCTACCATATGATATACTAAAAGCTTTTGCTCTTTGATTTTAAAAACTCCGTGACCATCCAACTTTACCCCTCTTTTCTAGAAAAGTTCTTGAAACGGGAGCTCACCTTAATTGGTTACTATTAATTGTAAGAAAAATTTAAATATTTAATGATTTCGACTTTTCCCTTTACTTGTACTGTGGGACCTAGCTTCTTGCCAAATTTCATAATTTTAGGCCAACGGGAAGTACCCTGTAGGTTTTGGTTTTTTGCATAAATGTATGAGATGATGACATAAAAAGCCATATCTTTTGATTGCGTCGTTGTAAAAAATTTAAATGTTCAGATCTTGTGTGATTTATACTCGTAGACCTTAATATTCGTTATCAATTTCAACCGGATTCCTCTTCTCGTTCGCGAGAAAAAGTGTCTTGACAGACAGACAGACAGACGGACAACAAAGTGATCCTATAAGGGTTCCGTTTATTTATTTTGAGGTACGGAACCCTAATAAACAAACACAAATTAAATAGAATATGAAAATGAAAAACTGCGACGTAAAAAAAGGAATTATATTGGTGAGTAGAAAGTTTATAATGTTTGTGTGGATAAAACTTAGTTTGAATTTCCGCGCATTTATTGAGATATTACTATACAACCCTTGGCCGCAACTAGGTAAGAGGGCTACACCGAAATGATCGGGAATAGAAAAAAGTACAAAAATAGTACAACAATATTTACTTTCATTGTTTTTCGAAGTATTCTCCGTGACAATCGATGCACTTTTGCATTCTATCAAACCAATTATTATAACAGTAATTCCAGTCTGAAGTGGATATAGTCGAAACGGCCGATTTGTAAGCTTCTACTGCCTCTTCTGGGCCTTGAAATCGTTGACGACGTAGCATATCTTTAATTCTTGGGAATGTAAAATAATCATTGGGGCTCAAGTCAGGGCTATACGGTGGATGGTCCATTAACTCCACGTTTTCCTGATTTAAAAACGCGATCGTTTTGCGAGCGGTATGTGAGCTCGCATTATCCTGGTGAAGAATGATGCGACGATTCGGATTAATTTTACGAAGTTCTCTTATGACTTCCGGCAAACAAACTATTGTGTACCAATCAGCAGTAACCGTTCTGCGTTCTTGTAAAGGAATCGTAGCCACATGACCAGTTTTCGATACAAACGAAGCGACCAGTTTTTTCGACACGCTACGAGAGCGGACAACTTTTGTTGGCTTGACCTCGCAAACAGCCGATTGATGAATTACTCAAGTTTTTCCTGGAACTGATGGAAAAATAAGAGCAATGGAAGTTAAAAAAGCTAATGGCAAAGTTCATAAAACGTCAATCACAAAAATATGTCCTCTGCCTTTCAATTAAACATAAAAAGGTACGCATCAGCGCACGTTTTTGCGCAGTCATGGAACGTATGTCCAGCTCTTCTCGTAGGCCTAGACGCTCCTCAGGTAAACTGATTATACCTGAGGGGATGCCAAGAGACTTAGGTTAAGATATTTAATTTACTTAGGTAGGTACTACTGTTAAAGTAGACAGGTACTACTATTAAGATGTTTAGGTTAAAAAATACTAGCATGGTTTTAAATAAAAAAAAACTCACTTTAACTTTTTCACTAAATCTTTATTGTATAAAAGCCTACTGTTTTGGAGTTTATTTGTAAACGCATTATCCACGATTCATCACCAGAGACGATATTGTAAACTGCATTTGAGCTCCCTCTATTGAACCGTTGCAGAGTAGACCGACACCAATTAACACGAGCCGACTTTTGTTCCTCGGTCAAACGATAGGGCACCCAGCGGGAAACTAACTTCTTGACACCCAGTTCATCACGTAAAATAGTTTGAATCGCTGTCATACCAATGCTGAGAGAAGCCCGAATCTGCTCGTAATTCACATGTCTATCTTCTTTTATTAATTGGCGCACAGCATCGATGTTATCTTGTGTTGCCGCTGTTTTTGGTCGACCAGTAGAAGGAACTGTCGTGAGAGAGGAACGTCCACGACGAAACTCAGAATACCAACGATATATAGTCGTTTTACTGGGTGCTTCAAGTTCATAAACAGAAACAAGCTCGGCGAGACATTGTTCTTGAGATAAACCTCGAGGAAAGTTGTGAAAAATTATGGCACGGAAATGTTCCCGCGTAAGCTCCATTTTCCCCACTGACTTGTCAAATTCAAATGGCTACTACTCTTTTCTTTTTTACTTTTTTTAAAATTCAAAAATGGAATTGTGTTTGAAATAATACTACATGTCATAAACCAAAAAGGTTTTAATCTAATTTATTCCTGAGTATTCTATTCCCGATCTTTTCGGTTTGGCCCTCGTATTGAAGGACTTACGCATGTGGGCCTCGGCTTTTTTTTTCGTTCATAACAATAATGTACTGTATAAAATAACTCAAACGTTTTGTAGTGTGTATTTTTGATGAAGCAAGACTTATTTCTGCTAGCTCTAGAAGATATATAGTCATAATCAGTATACGTAGTTACTGACTGTTATTAACATCTTGTAAATTATATAGTTTCGTCGATTGATTACTGTATAGCAGTCCAATAAATAGGTGTTTATTTCTAGTAATCGACTGCATTATGTAGGTATGTGATAAATTCCTTGTAAGCTATATTTAGTATCGTTTGGAATATTAAGCAGGTATTTTTTTATGCTTTGTGTACAAATTGTGGTATGCATTTGTAAGGCTGTCTGCGTATCTGAAGGGCGATTGATATATAACTTCAATACAAAAGGTATGTCTTAAAAATTTAAGTTTTATAAATTTAAAGTATAATGTCGAATGTAACGGCAACTTCCGCTATCGACTCGTACAACACATCCACAATACTGAATATACGATTACAGAATAAAGGTTTGTGTTAAACAGTTTTAAACTATTAAACTTGTAGATATTTTGGTAAGTTACGAATACCTTCACCTTCACTAAATTTCAACTGAGTATTAACAAAAACAAAACCAAAATCCTAGTAACAGCAAAACATCCGATCAAAATCAACACCATCAAAATTAAAAATACTCCTATAGAACAAGTACAAAAACTCAGATACCTAGGCAGCTTAATAACAGAAGATTCTAAATGTACAGATGACATCAAAACTAGAATTGCTATTGCCAAACAGAAATTCCAAAATAAGAAAGAACTGTTTACTTCAAAAACATCCTTAAACCTTAGGAAACGATTTATTAAGGCATATGTTTGGAGCACAGCGTTGTATGCATGTGAAACGTGGACATTAACTAAGAGAGACAAAGAAAGATTAGAGGCATTCGAAATGTGGTGTTGGAGGCGAATGGAGAAAATAAGCTGGACAGAGAAAAGGACGAATAAGGAAGTATTGGATGGAATAAATCAAAATAGAGAAATTATAAATGTAATAGAAAACCGAAAGAGGAAAGATGTTTGGTCACATCATCAGGCACGACACATTTATAAAAACTATTGTGGAAGGAAAAGTGGAAGGAAGAAGAGGCCGCGGCCGGCCTAGAATAGAGTACTGCCAAGGGATGAAAGAGAGGGCGGGGGTAATTACTTACGGAGAACTGAAGAACCTAATACAAGACAGAGACAGAGGGAGAAAGCTACACCGACAAGAGCATGGCTCTTAAATAATGAATGAAATGAATGAAACGACTTGATGGAAGAACAAACACTATCAAGAGAATGGATAAGAACATCGCAGACCTGACCCGCGAATCGGGACGAAACCAGCCCTACACTACACCGTCTACAAAAATCGCGAGTTTATCTGTACTAATATATTATCATGTTTAGCTAATACTCATGAGTATATCAGTGACAGAATGGATAAGGTTTGAAACAACCTGCGATCCAAAACAAAGCTTCAATGAGATAATGAGATGCGGGCCATATCAGCATTATGCGCCCTGACAGGTAGACTAAGAGGAATTTTAAATTTCGTCTCTACGCCTTTAGCAAAAATTACAATAGGAAGAGGGGAGGCCTTTTTCCAGCTAAGGGGCATATTTTTTATATAATTATATAAATGTCAAGAATAGAGCTGACAGGAATTGCTCAGATCAAGGTTACAAGTAAAGATGTAGCTGTTTTTATAGTATAGTGCATTATTAAAACGAACAAACTTGTAAAAGGCAGCGAGGCGAGACAAGCCACGACGAGGTTCGACCTTGCAAGGCCGTAGACGCATCGTTGTTTACAACTACATACACTGATAAAGTTTACATAAGTTTGTGGAGTGCATTAAATGTACTTTTATCTACCTGTTGTTTTTGCCTATTATTTATTGTTTACGTTTGTAAATTACATAACTTCGTATTACGAGTATAGCAGACCACAACCAGATTTGACTTTATCTTTAAGCTCCAGCCTAGCCTTATAATTCCCTTGCTTTTCCGATTACATGTAAATTTAATAAGCCTAAAATCTAACAAATATTGTTCCAAGCCAAGTGAAATAAGATAACGTGTTGCATTGTGTTCCATAATAAAATATGGTCACCTTGTCTTTAAAGAATGAATTTTCTAGAAAATTTTAAAAGTTCACTGAGAAAAAATTGTTTAGTTTCTTGGACTGAGTAGACAAACACCCGAAAGAGGTGTTTGCCTCAATTATACCACAAGACTTATGTAGCAGTTTATTTATTAATTTAACTGTCTGCAATTTGATTTGTATACGTATCTGCCGTTTACCTAGTCCGTCACGACATGGCGGTGAAAATCTCCGGTTTGGTATTAACTTTCTTTGCGATGTAGAATCCGACCGCGATTCTTATAGCAATCGTGATCGCACGAGTCGTAACTATCGACATTTGTAAAATTGGTGTGGTGTCAATAGAAATCTTATACTCGTACATACTTATTAAAGAAATCGGTATTATTTTATTATTTTTGTGTGGGTTGTATGTAACGACCGTTTTGAAAATTTACCACCAAGTCCGTTTTTCAAATTATTGCAATTTCAAAGGCTATTTTTCGTTTTTCAAATCTGTTCGTGTTCCTTTTAATATTTTAGTACCCGGGCGACCAATCTTTGCCCTGTATAATCTTAACCAAAGCCCTATTACAGATGGCGCTGTAAGGTTTCTGAAATGCGCTATTTACAAGAAGTGCTCAGAAAAACGGAGAAACCTAATTTCCCTAGCTAGATCGATTTTCCGCCCCGAAAACTCCCATATAGTAAATTTAAGTTATAGTATTGGATTTTTGTTAATAGTCTTTAACCTTTACCTCTATACGTAAGAGGGAAGCCAAGATCGAACGACGACATCAATATATTGCAATTGAGAAACTTCTGTAAACACCGAAAATTATATTTCTCACGTACTTAATAAAAATGTTCCGAGTCACGGAACTTCAAGATACATAGATTGCATGTCAAGTAGAATCCGTTTCTTGCTTTAAGAATTGCCACATCCGCATCATCATCCATTAAATATAATATTCAGTCGATACCTAATCAACTTCTGCATACATTAGACCTGCATAATTGGGTCTGCTCACAACTACTCTATGCAAATTATACCTTAAACGCTCATTGTAAAAAATATAGTTTTTGTCGCCCTTTTCAAAGAAAACACAATAGATTTCCTGTAAGTTGTAAATCGTTTAACTGTATTTGCATACTGGTATTATTAAGGTAAGTCTAGTGTGGTGTTAAAGCATCTCTGACTTGACTTAGTCTCTTGCAGGAGAGATCTCAAAGGGTCACTTATCCCGCTATCTTAGCAAACCTCTTGAGTTGACACCATCTGCTCTGGCTGACTTGGAACTCTGTTATCAGGCTCTGGACTCACGATTCCATATATTCGTGTGGTTTTTCTTCACAGAGAATGGCACATCTTATGTCCTGCCCTGCATGTCCTTCTTCTGCTCTGCGAAGACCTTTACAACGACACCGATACCTAATTAAATCTGTCGAAGTCTGCGGAGTCGACTCGAAAAAAAAGAAGAGTGAAGTGATATTTTTCGTTTTCAGAGGCTTATGTTGTGTTTCTGGTAGAGTGCTGTGCTGGTTGGCAGGCACCTCCGCTTCCTCGAAAACCTATATCTCCTTGGCCGTTTACATTCTTATTGATAAGATATTGATTTCCTTCACTAAACGTATGGACAGATTTCATTATCTTAAGATAATTTCAGCAACCTTTTGAAATAACCCAAAGTTAAAACAGCAATTAGACACAACTCTTACAAAAACATGAGAAATAAAACCCATTGTTTTTGTATGCTAATATTTGATTGAATTTCTTTTTAATGAACGTGGCACAAACATTTCGTTGAGTAAGAGCTGAGAGATTCGTCGTAACAGCGTTTGTTGCGCAATTTCAATTAGATGAACGTATATCGTGGTCCGTAACACACTCACCAACAACGTTATATTGATAATCCAAAACACATTGAATCTATATGCTAGTTTTTCAAGCTGGATAGGAAGTTCTAGTTTGGATACGCTTTTAAACTACAAGAAACACAAGTGAATAATGAACTTTTTTTACTTTTCTTACAAAATACACTACTGCGTGATGCAGTGTCTTTGGGAAGTCAGACGAATTTTTCCATATGTCGTTCGACCTATGTTCTTCGGAGAAAGTCGTTCAGTTTCATGGTCTGGACCCTACCAACCCTGTATAAAAATCTCACTTGTCTCACTTAAAATATATCCAATAAGACTAAAGTTTATGTACTAAGAATATCTTCAGAGAAGGTAATCACTACGCTTTAATCATAGCTAGAAATCATTGACGACTTAGTACATTGGCCGTTTTCATTACGTAAATTCTAACGCTGCTGGACGCAGGCTTCCCCTGAAGATCATCACAAGGACCGGTCCTAAGTTATCCCTATCATTGTGACAAACCAAATTACGTTCTACTGCCTATGCTGCTTAAGTTCTTCAGATTCTGTACAAAGATTCATCTTATCATTGCTCGTACAGATGGATTTATGTAAATCCAATGCTGACCGTTAATGCGCAGAACTTAAAAAAACGAGTCGCGGGGTGCGTGGGGCAGGGGGGCTTGTGAATCGTTCATTGGCTTACAGCGCAGCGTGTCACCCATGCGAAGAAAATAACCGTCAGCATAGATCGAGCTGTATCCATACAATAAGGGTGGGTTGCACCATCTAACTTAACCACAACCGAATAGAGAGCAAGACGCGTACATTTGGTAAGGGTGGTTTCAAAGCGGAGTGTGCGGCCCCGGCGACACGCGCGCGTGTGAAAGTGCACTAGATGCAATAGATCACGCTCCGATTAGAAACCACCCTCATGGTAAAGTTAGATGGTGCAACCCATTGGGTATTTTATAATGTTTTTTTTATTTATCTTACGATAGTCAGTGTTCAGGATAATCAAGAGGGCATATATTTGATTTGTCAAATCCGTTGAATGATGTCACAAAACTCTTGGCTTCTTCTTTTATACGTGGCTTAAGTGGCGGTATCTCTAGACAGCGGTGCTCACAGCCTTGCTTATAAGCAAGCTAATCAAATAGTTTGCTTAATTAAAAATACCAACATGCTATGTACAATTTTTGCCAAAACACATTACAACAATGCAACGTCCGTTTAGAAGAATTTCTTGCGTCTGTTGTCGGTAATTATTTTCATATTAATCGTTAATTAACCACATAAGCTGTTATTACACTTACTGTTAGAATCTTTGTATAAGAAGAAGATTTGTACTGCGTTCTAATTCTAACTGAATTAGCTTAATAAGTAATTTGTCTTAAAGGCGGACGCGTCGCGTCGTTTTATAATTTCGTTACTCATTTTAACGAGATAAAAACCTCGCAGTTTGTGACCTAGGTACTCAAATTCTTCTATGAAGAGGGAAGAAACCTTTATGACATGAGATTATTCAAAGAAAAATAAGATTAATAAAGTACAGGGTGTAAGGGACATGTTTCCGAAAACTGAAAAGGCATGATCAGTCAACGTAACTGAACAACTTTAGTAAACAAAACTTGCATTAAATAAAAAAAATCTGAGTCTAACTACCTAACTAACTTACAAATCAAGTTTGCAATTTTGTGAGAGAGGCTGATTTTTTTTTATTTCCTGAAAGTTATTCATTAAATTTAAATTAATTAAATCATAGGCCAGGAAACATCTAACTAAACAAGCCTCTTCGTAAATTTTTTATCAATTTCACGAGGAATTTTGGAGTGAAAGTGCCGAAAAAGAGAAGCTGGACACAAACAACATCACCTCAACTCATCCCGCAAGTACCGTGACACTATTTATTTTAGTATTTGCACAAAAAAGACTGGTTCCGAGTGAAGGAGGAGGCCATTTTTACGCTTATTCACTATACAAAGGCGTTATTTTCAAAAAGAGGGCATTTTGAAATATTTTCAATCCCAAAAACTGGACAAACCGAACAATCAAAACCAAATCTGAGATTGTTTCGACTGACAGCTCCGAAACAGCTGATATCTGTCTTGTGACAGCGACGTGACATTTCCGTTCGGAAATCGCAAGCGCAGCGGCAACGGCAACGAGGAACGAAGGATACGTTCGTATTCATCAAAAAATTTTTCAACGTGGTTCATTTTCTGTTTTTGAAGACTCTTATATTGAACTTTTTACCTTGATTTGGACCCTCAAGATTAGACTTTTATATGTTTTTAGCGTTCTTGTTGATTGAATATTTTTGATTATTAATCTTACCAAAGAGCAGTTTTAATAATATTTAGTCTATAGTTATTTAATTTATTATTCAGTAAATTAGCCGTTGTTCTGGACCTTTGTAGTAAGTAATAGTTCTGTTAGTTTTAAGAATAATTTTGACTTTATGTGACATTAGTATTTATTAATCATATTTTTCTATTTAATCGTTATTATTGTAATGACTGATGGTTTTACATTATTATTATTTTTTACAATTTATTGTTAATTATTGTTTTTTTACATTGTCGTAATATTTCAATTTTAAGGTGTAATTTTAATTTTAATTTATGTGTGTGGATTTGTTACCCTTTTTGGTAAAACTTTTTTCTTTGTATAATGACAGATGTTATCAGATCCCTTTGTCCTCACTGCCCAGGCTCGTCCCAAACTTTTGTTGTACCTCATGGACTGCGTGTGCATATGGGGCGAATGCACAAGGGCGTTTTACCACCATCTGGATGCTCGCCATCAAATACATACCACAATAGTTTGCCTGATCCAGGTTTATTCCCACAATTATCACAGCCTAACCCCTTGAACAGGCTGGCAAACCTGAAGAAGACGGTTCAGGTTCTTCGCCACATACCGAAAGGGGCTAGGGCTCAGGCCGCCGCAAAATTAAGCAAGGTGATTGAGAAATGTCTCCAATCCAACAGCACGGAAGACTGGTTTTCCCTTCTGTCATTTGCTTTCACAGCTTTGAGGGTGCCTGACAGAGGGGAAAAGGGGACACTCACGAGCAAAGTAAAAAAGAACCTGGAGGATAGCTATGGCTATTTTACTGCTCAAGAATCTAGGTCACGACCTCCTTCAGTATACAGATCCATTGTGACAAAGGTCTACGACGGTGATCTGAGGGGGGCGGTCCGACTGCTAGTGTCCGATGGATCGGTCGCGCAGCCAAGCGAGGCTACGTTGTCATCCCTTAGGGAGAAGCACCCGCCACCTTCCAGGGATTTACGCTCTCCGGTGCCTCCTGATCTGTCCTTTGTACCGCTTAGTGTTGACGTGGAGGATATAACACGGGCATTAGGATCTTTCCATAATGGGTCCGCTTCGGGTCTCGACGGCATTAAACCCCAGCATCTCAAGGAGCTTATTTCATCGTCTGCTTGTGACAATGGTCCTTGTCTGTTGGAATCACTAACTAGTCTGATTAACTTTATGCTTAGCGGCCAAGTTAATCCAGAAGTTTGCCCCTTCTTATATGGAGCTTCATTGTGTGCCTTATCAAAAAAGGACGGAGGCATTAGACCGATTGCCGTGGGGAATACCTTTCGGCGTATAGCAGCCAAGGTGGGATGTTATCACGTAAAAGAGAGGATGGCGTCCTTCCTTCAGCCGCATCAGCTCGGCTTTGGCATCCAGCTTGGCTGTGAAGCAGCCATTCACGCTACTCGCACCTTTGTGCTGGATTCTAATAATTCAGAGAGCGTTTTGGTCAAGATCGATTTAAAAAACGCATTTAACAGCCTCGAGAGAGACAACATCCTCGAAGTTGCGCGTGATAAAATTCCATCCCTATATCCGTATCTGTTCCAGGTATATTCGGCTGAAAGCAATCTATATTACCAGAGTGACCTAATTTCATCCCAAGTGGGAGCCCAACAGGGCGATCCTTTGGGCCCGCTGATTTTCAGCCTGGCTATACACGTTGCCATTGTGGAGTTGCAGTCTCCCCTAAATTTATGGTTTTTGGACGATGGAACCCTAGGCGGACACCCAGCAACAGTAGAGAACGATTTGTCGGTTTTGTTTCCCCGGTTGCGGGAGATGGGGTTGGAGGTGAATGCACAGAAGTGCGAATTTTTCGCTTGCAGCGCAAGTGCACGTGCGTCATTGCCTCGATTTCAAGCCCTAATGCCGGGTCTCAGAGAAATCACGAAGGAGACATTTAATTTGTTGGGATCTCCAATTTTTCTTGAAGCGGTTGTGGACGCCCTGGAGGCGAGAAGGGAGGTCCTGTTAACATCTTTTGAGCGGCTAAAACACCTGCCTGCCCATGTAGCGCTTACTCTTCTGCGTCTGTGCTTTTCAGTTCCTAAGCTCATGTACCTTCTGCGAACTTGCCCCACCTGGCTATTTCCCTACCATTCGGAGGAAATCGACAATTCACTGAAGCAAGCGTTAGAGAGTATTTTAAATGTAGATCTCGAGGGAGATCGTTGGGTGCAGGCCAGTCTACCTATTCGACACGGAGGTTTGGGTGTCCGACGGGTGCGCGACATTAGTTTGCCAGCATTCCTGGCATCTGCTAGTGGGGTTGTGGGGATCGTCGCTAAAATACTATCTTCCGATGGTGGCGAAATCCGCATACCTCACGAGGAGGAGGCCCGTAATGCTTGGTCTTCTGCCAATCCTGGTCAGAATTTTCCATCCGAGCCGAGTCGACAGCGTTTGTGGGACAATATCGCCTGCACCTCTATTATGCAGGGGTTGGGGGCCGGGGCAACGGGGGTCAAGGCAGCCCGGCTGAAAGCAGTCACTGCTCCGGAAGCTGGGGCGTGGTTGCACGCGTTGCCGTCTCCGAACCTGGGCACTTTGTTGGATGATGACTCAGTGCGTGTTGCTGTGGCGCTGCGGTTGGGCTGCAATGTCTGTGAACCTCATTTATGCATTTGCAGCTCAACCGTAGAAGCCAATGGACATCACGCACTGAGTTGTCTCCGTTGCTCAGGGAGATTTCCACGGCACCACGCCCTAAACGATATTATACGCCGGGCCCTTGTTGCAGCCAGTGTCCCCTGCGTATTAGAGCCTCCAGGTTTAAGCCGTTCGGACGGCAAAAGGCCAGATGGCCTCACTATGGTGCCATGGAGTAAGGGTCGAAGCCTTATTTGGGATGCGACGTGCGTTAGTACATACGCTGCGTCGCATATCAACTCCACCTCTCGCACGGTGGGTGCTGCCGCAGAGTCTGCCGCCAGATTGAAGCGTCACAAGTACGCTGCCCTTGAGGCTTCATATATATTTATCCCTGTCGCTTTTGAGACAGCGGGTCCGTGGGGCGGTGAGGCAAAGGAGTTTGTGCGGGAAATAGGACGACGCCTCAAAAACAGAGGGAATGATCCCCGCGCCGGTTCTTTCCTGGTCCAACGGCTGGCAGTTGCCATTCAACGAGGGAACGCTGCAAGCATAATGGGCACGTTTGGACCAGGGCAGAATCGGGGCGGGACGTAGGGACAATAAGCTATTCTTGTTTAGCGTTAGTTTTGACTTCGACAATTGTAATTTGACATGTATTGATAAATTTGAAAATAAAAAATTTTCATTTAAAAAAAAAAAAAAAAAAAAAAATTAAATCATATTATTCATTAAAAGTTGGTTAGTTACGTTGACTGATAATGTTTTTTTAGTGTTTAGTTACTGGTCCCTTACATCCTCTATATTTTGCATATTTCTTAGCAGTTGTACGAATATGTAGTTGTTGCTTGGCATGCAAAATTAAACGTAGTAAACCTATTTTAAAATTTACTTATCGTGTAGAATTCGAATGTACTCCGTATCTCTTTACTGTAAATTAATGGTAATTAGAACGTAAATAATGGCTTTTTACTGTTAACATGTTTGATAAAAGTTTGAATAAGATGTTGAGGTTAATTTCATGGCTAATGTCGTAAGTAAGTGCATAATAGCATACTTACTCGTAATTTAATGGAATGGCTGCTTGCACGAGGTTCTTACAGACAGTTGCTTAAAGCGTTTTTTGTTAAAGCTCTGTTAAATGTATGGTATCTTTCTGTTTAATTGGCATAGGTCGATTTACTCTTCACCCTTCAGTAAGTGAGGCTTTGGCGCGGATTCTGCTTGTTCAAGAATTTGATCTTGAATTTGTTCTTGAATTCTTCGTTATTTCCGCGAACGAATAAACACTTTGACCTGCCCTGTGTGCCTTCTCCATCTGGTGAGGACCATTACAATGCCACCGGTAGTGCTGCCTGTGTGGCGGAGTATCCTGACTACTATCCTACTCCTACTAATATTATAAACGCGAAAGTTTGTAAGTATGGATGGATGTTTGTTACTCTTTTAATGAAACTTTACAATAATATAGCTTATACATCGGAATAACACATAGGCTACAATTTATAAGCCTGAAGTCACGGGCACCAGCTAGTTGGTCCAATAAAATATTAGAACAATTCGCCAGAATCGCCTTGAAAAAAGAAGAAGTAAGTACACACGGCCGCATGTCACTGGTAATAATTTGACCTTCAGCCAGGCCCTGGTTTCGGTTGTTTGTAGCGTAGCTCTGGTTCAGCTTATACCTACTGGTTAAAAATACGTACACATAGACCACGCACGTTACAATTTTTTTTATTGTTTTCAAACAGTCTAACAACAAAACAGTAACAGCCTTAGTGGTTAGAGCGCTCGGCTCTCGATCCAGAGGTTCTGGGTTCGATTCTCGGTGGGGACACTGTCAAACAAAAATCCCTTTGTGCGACCTCCCTAGTTTGGTTAGGATATTGATATTGTCTGAAAAGTTAGATGATTCCATGCTTTGGAAGGCACGTTAAGCCGTTGGTCCCGACTACTATCTACGGATGTAGTCGTTAATGAGCCATGTCAGAGGCCTTTGGTGGCTCAACAACTCTGACACCAGGGTTTGTGAGATCGGTTATCGACCTTGCTAGCCACACGATATGATGATGATGATTGTTTTTATTATGATATCATTTTTAATTAAACTTGCTTAGGGTGGCTTTCTGCCAGTGCTGTGCCAGGGAGCTAAGCCGTGAGTTATGAAAAAGTCCAACTAAATAGGATTGAAAAGCTGCCATAACATGAACTTGCATTACATTGGCGAACACACTAAAATTCTTCACGTACTTTCGTAGCTAATGAAAGTGTGAGAGATTGTGTGTAATTAGACACATTCGTGCAAAACACTTTCAAAACCATTCAGCTTTTTAAATTATTTACTTTTTTAACTCTATTTAAAATTAGAAATTTTCTTTTTACCAATTAACAACCTTACCTATGTTGCAGTACTTATAATATTTGCGTTAGAATATATATTTCTTTTCTACTGGTCCGGGGAGCCGAGAACATTTTTTCCTTGGTTTTCCACTCTATGTAGATGCCTAAGTTGATGTGGGACTGTGAGAGGAAAAAGAAAAATCATGTGAGAAGTTCTAGATGGGACTCTGGTGTTCATGAGGCCTTTTACAGATTTTTGGGCTGGCCTGTTCAGCTTTCTTGTCCGGCAAATGTTTTTTTAGTACCAGTATAAACTACTCTATCTCTAGCAATCACTTTTGTTCAGGGTTCGAAATTATCAAGATAATTATTTTCTTTGATAATTATCATGATAATTATCAGATAATTATCAATGACAATTAGTTACTTGATCTGTTTAATTTTTTACCTATAAATGTTTTTCTTAACAAGTAAGTAACTAGGATATTCACATTTAAATAAAAAAGTAAAGAACGTATCTCTGATACTAGAAAAGCAGAAATAAAGAAATAATTCTGAAAAAGATGAACATAATGTCTGTTGTGACAGTAATTTTTTTTTTTCAATTAACACGTTTGGATACGCGCAGAGGCGGCAAATAGCGTTCGGAACTTCGGATGTAAAGAGACTATGATAGTGTGACTGCTTAGTTTTTATTTTTTATTAATTTACGATTTTTGTTATTATCAATATAATTATCAAGGTATAATTATCAAGATAACTATCATGATAATTATCACTTCGAACCCTGCTTTTTGTCGTCCTGAATATCACCATTGTATCCAAATAGACAAGCCTGAAAATCTGAAATAGATAAATAATTTCTTTTCTTTGTGATGCACACAAAGAAAATAAATTATCTTCCATCTACTAAGACATCCCGCTTTCGCCCTGATTATTACGTGAAAAAAACCTTCTCGGCCCTTGGTCCATATATAAAGCGCGTGATAGCAACCCACTTATAAATATTCTCTTATTGTTTCAGGTAAGAAAAGTGATATCCTTGTTAATAGTACGCTAAGGTATGTGGTTGTAATAGCAAATACAACGTGTAAAATATAAGGTAAGTTCTGTTGTCCTTAAAAAAATATATAAACAAACAGCCACAATTTTTAAAAACAAAAAACTTAAGTTTTTACTAAAGCTTAGCGTTAATACAAGATAAGTACAACTTTTGAATATTACTAATGTTAATTTAAAACTGTTTATTACTTCTTTAAAACTACTTAAAAAATATTAACACCAGGCGCTTAAAATTTAGAATATACATACATAATATCACGCCTCTTTCCCGTCGGGGTAGAGACCACAGTCCAACTACTACGATTTTGACAAACTTCTCTTACTTCCAAGGTTAAATAAGAACCTTAACTATCCTACCTGACAACCGCTTTCCATTAATTACTCAGTTTTGAGTAAAAAAATAAGAAATTTATCCGCTTACCATCACTTTAAGATTCATGCCTGCAAAGTAATCCAACCTACCACTTACATTAAAGCTGAATTATATTACTTTGACTAAATTTATTTATTTACAATGTACAGTTATGACAGGCATACGTAATTTAACTATTCAAGGAAGATAAAACTTAAACAACGAGATCACAATGAGCTCAAGAAACCTTAAACATAAATAAACATATCACATTTTATATGCCACGTTTTGGAAAACCCAAAATTCCCTTAAGTACGTCAACTTTACTACACAAAGTGAGATGCAATCTTAATAAGACATTCCTCATAATACGTGTTTGTATGGTTTGAATACTACATTAACAATTTAACAATATTCACGTAGATGTAGATTGCATTAAACGCACTTTTAATTTGTGCAACCGAACACGCATTCTCAGCCGGCTGCGGTGAGAATATCTAATTAATATGTACTGTCAGCAAAAAAAGTTGAATAATTGCTTATTTTATTTTATTATTATTTTATTTTTTATTTTTTTCTGCCAATTTGAGAAATCTACAGTCGAAATAATGTAGCTTGATGAGAATGACAGTAGTATGACAGCAGAACGTAGCGATTAGCGATGCATAAGGTATTTGAGTAACAGAGACACGTTTCAAGCCCGCGTCACACAGAGGCGGTAGCGGAAGCGTTCCGGTGCCGGTATTTTTTGTAAAGTATGAGTTCTTCTGCACCCTGTCACATTGAAAAGCGGTCGCGGCGCGGTATTTTGTTCCCGCCAAACCGCCCTGGACCGCTTTCGCAATCATACCGCCTCTGTCTGACTTGAGCTTCACTCCATCCTTCATAGCTCTGACCGGCAAGTCAAGCACAGTTCTGTCCTGCTGTTACTCTCAAGTCACATAATTTCTACGGTAAGTGACTTAAACTGTTACACTGATTGACTAAATGACAGACTACACATTGACTAATCTGATCGTTCTAACAGTTAAAGGCATGAAGGCAAGTACTTAAAAAGACGAAACTTAAAAGGTTTAATTTAAGCCCGCGTCACACAGAGGCGGTAGCGGAAGCGTTCCGGGGCCGGTATTTTTTGTAAAGTATGAGTTCTTATGCACCCTGTCACATTGAAAAGCGGTCGCGGCGCGGTATTTTGTTCCCGCCAAACCGCCCCGGACCGCTTTCGCAATCATACCGCCTCTGTCTGACTTGAGCTTTAAATAGTTGATGAAATAAAAATTTTGATGGTACTTCAGGCACACGGCAATATCCTCGGTAAGGCCCCGCGTTCTAAAAATAGGAAAGATTGTTTAGCATAAAACAAAAGTTATTGTTATGATTATGAAGTATATAATATCTCTTGCCTTTTATAGGCTGGCCCTGACACTATAGTTATCTTAATGTGTGCGCTATCGGTACAGTGCTCAGGCGCATTGTATCGTTATCAGCGGCGGCGCGCGCCACCTGGCTCCACCTCTCCGTTTGCGTCACATTCCACAACGTAATGGACAGACAAATTATAACCTTTCTCAGACAATACACTAAATATATCCTCTCTAGTATCGCACAAATGTTATGTTAATTGCATTCATTTAGTCGTTTTACGTGCTTGTTTAGTTTAACCTGTCATACTCATAATGACAAAAAAACTCGGACTCGCGCACCGAGAGTTCGGTACTACTAAAGTAAAAATACCATCTTAGTCAGGGACTCTCAGTCGCGCAGAATACCAATTTTCACGCTTGTAAGTGTTCCTGTTTTTACGATTGAGCTAAAAAAAAAACCGTCCAGGTGCGAGTCATTGTGCCACCCTTTTGACTATGGTGCATTTCGAGTGGAAATGCTGGATGGTACAGTAGGTAGACTTTTATGTGATATCATTATGTTGACTAAAGCCACAGGTGAATAGTCAAGATTGTAAATCTACTAGAAAAACCGGTGGTAAATATGGGCGCCAATTATCGTGGGTTTTTTAGATGATGTAAATGAAGTAACTCTTAGACTTAATCTACAAGTATCGCGAACTAAAAACCTACGAATAGCTCCTTTTAATATTACCTATGAAGCTGTTTTCCAATATTTAACAATGTATTGGAATTGAAAATAGAATGTCATCTTGGAGATGCCACTGCACGGCACCGAGCACGTAGAGACAAAACCAGTGTAAGCTGAAGTCAGCTGAACCAGCGCAAAATTGTTTCCACCGACGACGCGCGGCCGCGTGTACACCTATAAGTGGGTTACTTATTATTGACCATCAATTTTAGAAATTAAGAGATTTATCCATGAAATGCTCTTGGTTTTTTAGTGACATCATGATTGTAAATAGTGACAGATACGACAACACCGCGTCGTTTGTCCTAGCCACTCTTAAGGAGTCATCATCAGGTCATGGTTTTACAACAGGATCAGTCAGGGTAACCAACCACCTGGTGGTACCTGTACCTTAAGGTGTTTTCTTAACACTAAAACTTGTAAAATATAAAATAATTTTAAAAACTATAATTATCAGTAACTTAGTGAAATAATAGAAAATAAACATGCCTATGTTTTTTTATTTCAATTATAAATTGACAAAAAAGTGGTCATTATGGAGTCGGTGCCAACCAAGTCGCAAAACCAATTGAAGTATATGCTACTAACCAACTTTCCTATAATTGCTAACTCGCGCTACATAAGTTGTAGGTATGCTGTTACCAAATTACGACGAGTTTTCATTTTCCATATCGTGCATACTTTTCATCAAATAACCATGGGATCCCATTGACGGTAAATAAAAAAGTAGTTCAACGTCTTCTGTAATAATAGACACTAGATTAGATACTGTTACCTGCAATGCAACTTCTTGGCTGGCACCGACTCCAAAATGAAATGCTTTTTGTAAATTTATAATTGAAATAAAAAACACACAGTGTAATGCTTCAGATGTCAGCGTTAGAAACGATCATGTTTTACGTATTGTTTATTAAAACATTTTTTACAATAATGAAAGATTTAAATTTAGATTTAATATTCTAACAAACTGTCACTGTTAAAACACAGTAATAACCATGTTCAATTGACCATGAAACACAGGTAAATACCCACATCACATAATCGTACACCTAAGCGGGTTTTTTGTGCCATTATAATAATAACCTCTCAGGGTGGCGAGTGTAATAGCAATAAGGTGTGATACGAAGCCGGATGCGAGGCTTGCCAAGAGATTAGCTAAGATTGCATTATTTAAACCTTTGACTCCGTGTTCATATGTGATGCTAATGTTAAGTGGAAATGTAACTCAGATCCGTTTCGTTGGAAAATATTCTTTAGTGTTCGCAAAAGCCAGTTTAACTTGTCAGTACCTGGGCGACCGAGCTTCGCTCTATAGAGCGAATCTATTATAATTGCCGCCTCAACCTGAAAATATCATCGGATGAGCAAGCTATGCTACCCGCCAACAGATGGCGGTGTAAGTTTCTGTCTAAAACGCAGTTAAACAAAAAATTAAAAATACGGGGAAAACGATTTTTCGATGACATGAGTGAGACCTAGCTAGATCGATTTTTCGCCTCCAAAAACCCCCGTATGCTAAATTTCATTGCTCGTTTAATAGGATTGGATTTCTATTACACCTTTTTTCTATTAGTGATTGTAGTCTTTGCCAGTGAAGACGGTAAGGCTGCGACTTACTAATTGTCTCTTTATTAATGTTGTCAAGTCAGTTGTCAAGTCCGTCTTTTTCCCCTATTTTAACGGTCATGGTCTATTTGCTCTCTTAATACATCATGAATTTTATTCCTGCTTAGTGTACCTTGTGCCCTTTGTCTTTTAATCCCTTTCATTTATCTCGCATTTCTAACTCGAAGTACAAATATTATTTGAAATCTTTTTTTATCACTGGATGCACGTTTTCTTCATTTTGTATGGGGTACGCTTAGAGCATACAACGAGCTACGCTACGAAGGCTTTGACGGTCTTATATATTACAATAGCTGTAAAATATTGCAAAATGTAGTACAGCAACTTATGTAATTTCCTTATGATTTACTAATAACTATTTTATTTTTATTTTATCATGTACTCATCTGTACATGTATGTTAATTTGCCAGATTCCTTTGGTTATTTACCGTAGTAACTTTATTTTGATACAGATAATTTTGATACGTGGTTTTAACCCGTGTCACAGATTAATAATAGTAAACTAACGTTTACAGATCCGTCACTCCCAGGCGGGGTGTCGAGAAATTACAACCTTATGGTTTAAGCATAAAGTCGATACTTTGCAGTGTACCGCTTAGGACACGTTTTTAAATCGCGGGTGATCGCCGACAGGTGGGCTAAGGCGATGACTTTGTCACTTTACGAGATACTGAGCGAGATGCAAGTAGGTATATAATTATTGTAAAAATGCTTACTTACCTATTTTGCCACCATAAGCTTAAGATGACATAAAGAAAATTAAAAGTAAAACAAAAAGGACTGCCTCACCCAGTCGACTTCTAGCGTCGCGTTGCATACCTAGAGTGCGGAGTGTCACAGGCCTGCCCGTGTGGTGCCGGCAAAGAATAGTATCAACCCATTTCTACCCGTGGGCGTCGCAAGAAGCGATTAAGGGCTTATGAACCGGAGAATGGGCAGCAACATCTTTCTGTGTATCGTACCGTCTTACATACTGCGGACACCAACAACAGCGGTCGCCAGCCTCAACGCTTACAAGCGTGGTGACTATGGTAAATCCCCTCCAAAGGACCACAATTTTTTGCTGGAGTTCTGGAGGGTGCTCCCTGTCCTACAGTGGATGTTTCATGGAATGTGATATATATATATATATATATATTTTTTACTAGCCTATACTGTCCCACTGCTGGGCAAAGGCCTCCCCCATACGTTTCCATTCCTTCCTATTTATTGCGACTATGGGCCACTGGTCTCTAAAAGCATCCAGATCATCTCTCCACCGCTTCTTGGGCCTTCCTCTGCCTCGGCGTCCATCGTGTGGTACCCATTCCGTGCCGCGTTTGGCCCACCTATCCGGGTGCATCCGACACACGTGACCCGCCCAATCCCACTTTAATGTGGTGGCCTTTTTGCCGACGTCAGCGATACGGGTTTTGGACCGCAGTGTTGTGTTCCGGATACGGTCGGTCCTCTTTACACCCAGTATGCTGCGCTCCATCGCCCTTTGGCATAAGGTCGCTATGGCTAAGGTCGTTTTTATTTCACTTAGCTCATTTTACCAAGTCCGTTGTAATGTATACTTGAAGTGGTACGAGTTAATGCGTTGCTACTGATACGCTCAGTTAGAGGTTTAATCGTCTGGAACCACAAACGTAGACAAAATAAATACCTTATTAGTTATTAGTATTACTTACATAGTGGTTTATTGTTTATACAATGTTTATAAATTATTTATCCAAGTTCTGGTTTCTGATTATGATTTTGAAGACTGACAACCAACCAGCCTATTCTAGTGGATCTTGAAGCAAGAAAATATGAACAAGAGTTAGTTTTATAACGTTACTGAGTACCTTTTAAGAAAGGTATTTTAAAGGTCATCTGTTATAGTGCGGTCAGTTAGCTGTATCACGTAGACACGATTTACAATTTCAATTTAATTTTCTATGGAAATTTTTTAAAACTCAAGAATTGGCTCCTAATAAAAATTGAGAGCTATGTACCTAACTAGTACCTGGAAAAAAATTGGTGCCATTTGGTGAATTTGGCGATATAAGACTATAAGGGACCGGACTATAACTGTATAAGGGTTAAATAGGTATTAATAGTTTACATATGGGGCTCACAGGTCGATTATTTTAACTTTTCCCAAAACTTCCTCAAGACTCCTCACATAGATCCTGTTCAGTAGGTACAGGTGGCAGAGCACTAAAAAAGTTACTAATAGCAATAAAATAACCTGATAACCTGTAAGGTTGAAGAAGCATAACCTTCAAACTCCAAAAAGACATAGTTTCTCAATGATGTACAAAAAGACATAGTTTCTCAATGATGTAAAGTTTGCATGCTTGGTATTTAAATATCACGGTGAAGTGAAGACGAGACCTAAAGGGCTAAAGTAAGGCGGGTGTACGTAGTACTTACATAGAATGACATTGTGCGTTTAGTTGCAAGATCTAACGGCACCCTCTCAGTACATCTCTTGGTTTCTTTTGCTCTGCCATAGCACGCATTCGAAACGGTAGTGGTCTCGCTATATTTTCATTGTATTAAGTATGTTATGGCGTTCAGTTATGTATTCTGTTTAATGTTTATTATTATGAATTATGAATTCTTAATGCGCAGCCTAAACAATAAGTTCACTAAAAGCTTGAAATATTGAGCAAGAACATGATTTGTACTGATCCTGTGCCATCAGTACTGTCTTTATTCAGTACAGCTTTACTGACCGACTTTAAACCTATTTGATTCTTTTGCTGGACAAGGACTTCTTTTGTGTCCCACTCCTTCCAATCCTGTGCTTTCAGTACTGTCTTTATTCAGTAGAAATTTACTGACCCACATTAATCCGTTTTGCACACACCTTAATAAACTTTACATTGGTATTTTCAAAGGTATTCGCTAAGATCGTGTCGATCATTGTCTCAATCACACCATAAAATAAATCTTCAGTTTAGTGTAGGAATTTCAAAGATTTGGTTATTTATCGTGTTAGTCAAGCCAGTCGCATACATATATACATAACATTACGCCTCTTTCCTGTAAGGGGGTAGTTAGGCAGTAACCACAGCCAATATATATGATATATTACGCTATTATTACGCTTTTTAAATTAAGGCAGATTGTGCTTTATCAGTACGATGGTGACGATGGCGTCGAGAAGTGAGGACGTTGTTTTTGTGGGTGCTCGGGTACTCCAGCACCCACGACATGTATACAGTGGGTGCGGATCTCTTTACTAATGCTTTTAAATTTTAAGTACGAAAATTTCTAAAAGCCTGCACCTCTCTTTCGAAGATATAAAGCCAATCAATAGCTTTTGAACTGTCAAGTGACTTGTGTCCTTTCGCATGTAAAATTAAACGTTACATATTTTAAGTGTCTAAGCTGCCCACGTTAATTACACACATGACTTAACGAATTGATGTATTGACTGACAATTAGTTACCGTGCATAGTATTTGCATGTATCCGAATATTGATTAATTACCTACCACTGAGGTAAAATTAAAGAAAATTTGTCCTTAAATACGCCTCGGTAACACAAGGTTCGCCAGCGACTAATATGGACCAAAAACTTTAGAAGTTTAGTCTTTAAAATAATAGTCTTAAGTATAAACTTTAAAAGTCAAAACTCTACGATCAGTTTAAAATTCGTATAAAAGAAATGGGATTACTTAATTAGCAATTAATTTATCAGTTAATCTTCCCAATACTAAAAAATATGAATAAAATAAATAAAACACAGTAGGTCTAAGACAGCTTTTCTTACTGTCTTGTGTATTTTACTTATTTAACTATCCAGCAAACAAAATCACCTGAAGATGTTATTGTAAATACAAGCTCTTTTGTTTTAAGAACATAATTTCGCCGTTTTAAGTAATTCCGACCCGAACATCTTTATATAGGTTAAATGCTTACTATACTATACCAACCCAGATTATTACTATTATTCCTAGCCTATTGTGTCCCACTGCTGGGCTTTCCCCCTGCTTTTTCCACTCAACACGGTCCTGTACAAGCTCCGGGTCGTCCCCTGAAACAAACAAGCAACAAACCATAGATAAGTAAAAAAAAACCGGTCAGTCAAGTGAGAGTCGGACTCGCGCGCCGAGGGTTCCGATACAACTGTAGTATTTTTACAAGCATTAGCCACACTTTCATTTTAGGACATTCTCAAGATAGACCTTGTCTAATAGTGGACGTAGATGTCACGTATATTGTGATGATAACTTGATTGAACAAATAGATTTCAAAACGTGAATTCAAAACAAACATTTTAATAACAGATTAGTTAATCAACTATTCTAATCTTCTTGGCCTTGTTAACCATAAACCTACAATTAAACTGATTGACACCTACACCTACAACTATTAAGGCTTAAAAAATAATTGAACATTTATTTTTTCGTATTTATCATTGAACAATAAGTACGGTCATCCGCACGTCAGTGGAAACATTTGCGAGTCTATTACCATGTCATATAGTCCAAAGTGTTTCTACTTACGTGCTCTACCGCTTGTAAAAAGCTCACTTTTAACCTTCGGAGCATTTAGTAGAGTACGTTTAAAAAATAACCAGATGAAGTTTTTAAGGAAGAAGTTGTATTTTGTGATCTTGGATTTTCGTATAACCCGCCTTGGGTTACAACTATTTATTATGTTACGATTAACTTTTATTTAACATTTAGACTAGCAACTATGTTACGATAACGCTTATTGAGTATATTTATTGGCAGGCATTTGATACTAAGATTGGTAAAAGAAATTACAAATGTTTTTTTAGGTAAGTATATGAATTTCAGTTTGACGGTAAACTATGATGATTCACATCAACAGGTGCTTAACGTTTACTTATCAATTCGATTCGCTAGAACAATTAAAGATATTTCCAAAAAATATTCGTTTAACGCGTAAAATTTTAATTGTTTAGTTCCTCGTAGTTTTATGTAAACGGCGGAATATCGAAATAATTCTTCGAAATGATCACAGAGAATCATCTGATATCGTGATGATTCCCTTTGTTATAGGGCTATTAATCAGGGATTCTAAACTGTTGTTTTTATCGTCAGTTACTGTGAAACCAGTTGAATCAGGTTTGGCATTAGAAGTTATTGTTTTTGTCTTTTGTCCAAAACGTTGTAAGAAATGATGTCATTTTGAAGCATTTTGGTATTTCGATTCATTTCAAATTTTGATATTCTCTTGGAATAGTGAACATAATTTTAGTATGTCATGTCACGTGAACATAGGTTGAAACACAATAAAAATGTTGGCCACATGCTAAAATTATGTGCAATATCAAAAGGATCCCAAATTTTAGCAGATAATAATTTCTGGAGTGACTCTAGCATGGTACCGTATCGGAATTATATAATGTATAACGGAATTATGAAATGATTTACGAGACACATGTATATTCGTTTTATGATATAATTCGAGTAACAGCAAACCTGGGAAAAGCCGGTTGATTTGCTTTGACCAATCGTTCTGTATTCAAGAGTCACACTTTTGATCTGCAAATTGAACATGGTATGTATATTTTTATAATTTCCAATTTGCCAGTGTTTCTTGTAATATTTCCTTAGTAATTAATTACATCTGCCACATCAATGGCAGTAACCTGCGTAATATTCTAGTTTCCTATTACAATGGCTATCAAGTAAAGCAAGTCTTGCTGACACCCGGTAAAGAGTAGTCTTGCATATTTATGTCACGCCACGAACCTATTGCCCTTTGGAAAAACAACTTTTATTTTAATCGAACACGACATTTTATGCTCAGGAATGTGCTCTGTCTATTATGTTATTTTTCTTTACATATTTCGTACTAAAAAATTAGTATTCGACCTTTGCTTGATTGTTTGTATCACTGTGGCAGCGTTGTGCCTAGACCTCTCCAAAGTCTAGACTAGAATCTAGACACATGCGTCTCATCATAACATTCTGTGAACACAATACAAAATACTCCATATTTCTTTCATTTGGTCATAATGTGCAAACGTGCTGAGTAAATATGCATTCAGCCTTACACAACTTTTTATTTACTTTTACACTGTGTTAATTCTATATTGATTGTTGATATAACGGAAACATTGCATTCGAAGAAAACATTCCTTGACACGATCCTCTTTTCCTTGTCAAACACTTTTAACCTTTTATTCTAACAGTTAATACCTTCAATGCTGCTTGTCGAATGAATAAATGGCTTGTAATGTAACTTGTGGGCGATTCGCAGAGAACTCCAAATAAGGCGTAAGCGCCGGTGATTCAGTTGTCCTTGGCAGCGCGACAATGACATTGTGAGAAGCCATTGATGGTTGTGAATGAAAATGGTCATTGAGCTTTAAATGTCTTTATAAATTAGGATACTGAACAGACTGCTGTGTTTTGTTGTTTTTAAATCGTACAGAAATTATAGAAGGTCCTGTTTGACCCTTATTAAAAGTAAATTAATCAGTCACTCATGACAGAGGTAACTGCACAGTCACTTTTATTATATCAGATGTTTTTCTTGTATGTATGCAGAGTCATTTTCGTTTTACTTACACTGTTTTATTCAAATTTTATTGTCGGTTTTCCACCACACAGTAATTGCTCGTTTTGATTTCTTATATGCAGATCACTTGGGAAAATCCGTTCGTTTAATGTTTTCAACAATAGGAGCTCACGACCTTGTCAATGTGAGATTTATTTGTTTCCCACAACGGTTTATTGCTTTTGAGTAAGCTAAGACCGTGTCTAATGTACCTACTACTCTTTATTGCTTCCTCGAAGCGACGGCGTTTTCTTTAATACTGAGTTCACTTCTCCTCACAACTGCAGCCGACCTATTTTTAACGCCCACATTGATTCAGTTTATCAGTACTTCATCTTTTAATAAAACTAAGTGCACTTCAAGTTTACTTCATGCTTTACAAACTTCCGCCTTTGAAACATTATCATTAAAAATAGGAATGTTTATGAACAGATCTGTTATCTGCATCAATGTGTCATTACATTTGAACATGCGCCACTCTTATATGGCGTTTGCATTTATCATAAGATCTAAGTCATCCAGAACCTTTGATCATCATTCGTCAGAATCCATTAGAGATGCCTTATTTAGGTGTACCTATGAATTGAATGATTGTATGATTCGCTATAACAATAATGCCGTTAGTATTCTTGTTACTATCAAGGTCAAGTTTATTTGTGTCATTTATTACATATCTAATAACGTATTCATTCTCTTATTTCCATTTTATAAGACTAATTATGTTTTTTTATCACGTTTTTATCATACATCCTTATACCTCTTTCCTTTCCAAGTTTTCTAATTCCGGGTCCGGGTCGCTGCCCCTTAAGTTATTGTTATTACAATTGCTTTAAGTAAGTCATTCTACATTACTTTATTCCAAGCCTTTTATAAATCTGATTTACATCTTTATTATGTTTACCATCTTTGACGTTGATAAAGATTTTAAGTTCATAAAGTTTAGGTATTTTATATATTTTTTAGGGTTCCGATACCAAAATGGTAAAAAAAAGGAACCCTTATGGTGCCGCTCTGTCTGTCTGTCTGTCCGTCTGTCTGTCACACCTCTATATCTCAGCAACCACTTACGCTATCGAGCTGAAATTTGGAATAGTTTTAGAATATAGTTGCCCAACTTAATTGCACATGAAAATTTTTTGAAAAAAGTATGATTATTAATATAAAGGGGGCCAAAATAGGGGGGGCCAAATTTCAAATTGTCGCTACTAGGTCGAGTGGGGTATCATATGAAAGGGCTTTACTTGTACATTTTAAAATATATTTTTGTATTTTTTTAAGTTTCTTAGTTTTCAAGTTATGATGAAAAATGTCAAAAAAAATACCATTCCCCCCCCCCTTATCTCCGAAGTTTGAGTAAGGGAAAATCTGAATTAATTACAGTTGACAGAGGTTTATGTAAACTTTACAGCAAAAATAAAACGATCTTTCTAAGTTTCACAGTTTTTCAGAAATCTGCAAAAAAACCTTTACAAACAAATTTAGTTTTGCGGTCCTGAAAATGGACTTTATTGCTTCCAAAAATACTATAGGTATATCGGAACCCTCGGCGCGCGAGTCCGACTCGCACTTGACCGGTTTTTTAATTAAGTGGTTTGATTAGGAATATCAAAGCAAGTGTACATTTCGCAGTCTGACTCATCGCGAATTTTCAATGAATGAACTGTGATCATCGCTTACAATTTTTAACACATTTATAATCCTCATTGAGTCATCAGTTCTAACTGCAAATTCAACATCCGTCACTGTTGTTGTCATAGTTTAGCTATGTTCTGACGATTCGTTTTGAACTCGCTCACACGTGACATCATTGTTTGTGGTCAAAATGTGGTTTGCGGCGTTTACGCTTGATTTAATACTTAGTACTGACTGTCATTCTAGTCCCTGTGTCGTCATGGTTATTGCGTGATGTTGGTGCGTCAATCAAATATTTGTTGGTTAGCGACCGCAGTATGCTGACGCAGCTGCTCATCCTCGCTTTGGTTTAGACTCTTAAGTCGTCTTGTACGATACCTACAGTATTTTTGTTTTTATTTTATGGTTGATGGGCTTACTCTTGACCTCGATCTAGCCATGGGGGCAGAGATGAGGTCAATGATAGAATGAGATTGCAGAAGAAGCCTATTCACTCGCGACTTGAATAGATTCAGGAACACAGACGCAAGGAACTCCACTCCTTAGCTGTGTGCATTATAAAAGATGTTTCAAAGCGCTTAGTGCGCATGTGTGGAATATCAACCAAGTGTTGGTGATATCCTGCGATGCGTCTGGACTCCCGATGGTTGAAGGGGGATGGCGGGATAAGCTCATGGAGCTTTTTGGCAAAGATCAACAGACATGCAACGTTGCGTCGGACCAGACGGTTTTCACCAGCATCTCCTCACCAACGAGCTTCTTGGCTCTGCGATCTATCGAGTCAAGTGCGGCTAGTTGGTATTAGGCTGAGCCATCCCAAAAAGGTGACAGCAATTCTCCATGCAGGATCGGGCTTGTGCTTTATATAAAACTAGAGTACAGTATATTTTAAAATTTTTGCGGTTCTTTAATGGAGATGGAGAAAATTACAAGATATTTATGAATTCCTTTTACACTACATTTTGAAAATTTTACGACATCTGGTTATAAAATTTTACGGTTTCAAACAATTCTTATGTGATTTTTATTTTTAGTTTGTATGGCTCCATTTTTGTTATTAATTTTGCCTTGACACGCTGTTTGTGTGATTTATAGCCTGTTTCCTGAGGTGAATGTTTGGTTGCCTACGTCACGCCCACGTCGTGGATTATTATATTGGTTGTTACTTGATGAGGTATTATGATGCACAGCACGCGCTGCGCCTACGCTTCGACGCGACACGTCATATCGTGGGGTTTTCAGGGTGGATCGTGTGTTCGTAGCCTAAAGCTATTTACACAGTTCGCAATCCGATGTCGAATTTATGTTTGATTTTGATTGAATCGTGAGAATGGTTAACACAGTTCACCTCCCAGATTTGTAGAAAAACATTTTTATGAGTGTTTTTTGTATTAATATCTACAGGGTTTAATGAAATTCGTAAGGGCTAAACTGGAGTCGCAATGCAACATTTTTCTACGACCATCTAAAAACGATTTTTTTGTTTACCTTTTGGACCGATCATTTGCGATGATCTTTTTGTGAGAGTCAAAAGCATGTTCAAGAAGAATATGTATAAAGAGCTATCATTAGGGCCATGTGGCGCTTTGAAAACTTGTCCGCAATAACTTGGCATAAGTGCATGTATGGCACTGGATTGCTATCTGGGTGTAGAAGACCCCAAGATGGCAGTCGACCCTAATAAAAACGGTCTTCGTCAAATATCTTAGTAAAGGAAGGAGGTCCTCTAAATGGGAATAAGGCTAAGACAGAGGATTAAGTTAGACTTGTAACTCGCTACGCTCAGTACCTAAGCATTACGTAGATAGAGCAAGGTAAAAACAGGGAAACCTCGATAATTTACGATTGTCATAATCCATTGCTTGCTAGTCACAAAGCAGCCGTGAGAATTGGACCGTACCTACGTGATCGTCATGCATTATGTCACGCCACCCTTATTAGTCGCATTGGTCAGCTACCGTCTGGAATCGCGTGGGTTTTTCTCAGTACTGTTTACACGGTAGTCGGCACACATGCGCGACGAGACGCGACTGCGAATTGATGCAAATGCGTCGGAGTGTTGTTGAAGGTTTTTTAATTTAATAAGATTTATGTGGTATTTAATTCTTCGGACCTCATCTTTGGTCGAGGGCTAGTTTGTGGCCAAAAGCAAGCCTATTAATATATAAAAAACTCAATCTTAATATATAAAAGAGCTTGTCCTGACTGACTGATTCATCAACGCCGAGCCGTAACCGCTATAGATACAGATCAGAAATTTTGTACACAGCTTTTTTGCGCTTCAAAACGACCCACTTAGGAAGGATTTTACAAAATTCATCCCCTAAGGGGGTGAATTAAGGGATGAAAGTTTGTATGAAAGTCCTTTGTTTCTTGAGCTAGATTCACACAAATTTGAATTTAAACTTTTGGTAAAAAATAAAGAAACACGTGTTTAAGCATTTCTTAAAAATCACCCTTCAAGTGGGTGAAAAAAGGGATGATTGTGGTCGAGGTAGAATTATAAAAATGTGGTTTTGAGCTCATCGTAAAAAATAAAAAAGTACGTGTTATAGAATTTTTCAAAATTCATCCCCTAAGGGGGTGAAATAAGGGATGAAAGTTTGTATAAAAATCCTACAGTTTTGACATGCGGTACTTGATTTGGATGTTAGTTAATAATAAGAAACAAAGGAACATGTGTTTAAGCAATTTTGAGATATCATCACATCAAGGGAAAGGGATGCTGAAATGGTTTGGTCATGTAGAGAGAATGAATAATAATAATAGGAAGGAAGAAGGAAGATTAAGGAAGATTGACGAAAGAGATCTACAAGGCGAGCGTGAATGGAAACGTTGGAAGGGGGAGGCCTCGGCGAACGTACCAGGACCAAATCCAGGACGTTCTGAATAAAGGCCAGGTTAAAAGTACCCTAAACCGACTAGCATGTATGAAAGGATTGATGAAAGTTCAGGAAGCAAGGGAAGTATGTCAAGATCGTAGCAGGTGGAGAACTGTGGTCTCTGCCTACCCCGACGGGAACAAGGTGTGATGTTATGTATCACATCACCCAAGGGGGTGAAATAAGGGATGAGAGTTCGTATGAAAATCCTACAGTTTTGACATGAGATGTTTGAAATTTTGATTTTAGCTAATAATAAGTAAATAAACATGTGTTTCAGCAATTTTGAGATATTATCCCCCAAAGGGGTGAAATTAGGGATGGAAGTTACATTGAAATCCAACAACAAAATTTGGATTTAGGCTAATAAAAAGATAGAAATAAGCATGTGTTTCAGCGTCTTTGAATAATCATTTCTCAAGGGGATGAAAATTAGGGATGTACGTTAATATGAAATTCCTACAGACCCAAAAACCGGCCAAGTGCGAGCCGCCAGCTGCGAAGTGTATTAAATGCGCGCGAGTCTGACTCTCACTCGACCACCAGTTTTTTATAATTTGTTGTTATTTCTTAAAGAACTTCGCATAAACGACTTTGCTACCCTCGAGCGAAGCCGGGGCGGGCCGCTAGTAATTTAATAAGATGATACGGTAACTTTGGGCAGTAACTTCTACAATAAAAAGAGCTCCGCCAAGAAATGCTCAATTTTAAGATTCCGTATCCAAAGGGTGAAAAAACGGGACCCTATATTAATATGCCTCTGATGTCTGTCTGACAGCGGGTTGTATCTCATGAAGGTAGACAGTTGAAATTTTCACAGGTTATGTATTTTTGCTGCCGGTTTAAGCACAAAAAAAAAATACAGACTTCCCCTATCAGAAAGTGTTTATAGGCGATTTTTGCTCCATTATTTGTTTAAGCTCTATCGTAAAAACGTAAAAGATTTGACGAGCGTGAAGATTGGTATGTTTAGAGTGCATAGGCTATAGAATAACAACAAATAATAAAAACTAGTCAAGCTCGTGTCGGCCTCACGCGCATTTAATGCTCTTCTGCGTGGCTGCGCGTCCACATCTAAGACGGTATTTTTACTTTAGTGGTACGGTGCGCGAGTCCGATTCGCACTTGGCTAGTTTTAATAACAATTTTTTCTATTACTTATTGGAGCATCAGTCTCGCAATTTCTAACTTCTTCCCACTGCTATGAGTTTCCTTCCAAAATTCTCGATCCTCTTGTTTGTTCCGTAGGTAGAAAAAACCACCTGTTGTTTGGAATTTTTTGTACGATAGCTAACCAACGTAAGCATGTGACAAATCATTTGGCGCCGCGTGGCATAAATTACCGAGTCGTGGGATGTTATTGAAATAAGGATGGAGTTTCGTGTAACTTTGTGCAAATATCATAACGGTTTTGACAATATGCGTTCTGTTTTTTAATTAATCTATTGAAAAGTAAGCAGAATATCCACAAATCCACTTTAAATTAATTATTTCATAAGTGAGGCTTTTTAGGGACGGTTTATAAGGGTTGAGAAATTGGGCTTGATTTGTGTTTTTAAGATCTAGAATCAAAGTTTCAAAAATTTATGAGTCTAACGAATTTTGGTAAGTGTCTCAGATAAAGGAGCGCATCGAGGTTCAAATCTCTTGTGTAAGGATGGAGCCAAAAGAAAGGGACAGAAAATGTTCAAAATTAGAAAACGGCGTAAATTCAGAATTTTGGGCCTGGATGAATTAAACAGGCAGTGTCAATAATTTTTTGTAAGCATCTTCAAGCTAAGAGGCACGTTAATCTCTGAGTATCGTTTACCTATACTTTTTATTTTATTTTTTTTATTTTATATACAACCATCGAAGCCTTTTTGTAGGATATCTGGCGGACTGTGGGTCAGTACCTGCACGCACAATTATCTAATTGCTTAATAAATTAGTTTGAAATATTTTAGGGCTTAGTAAGAAGGCTCTCCAATAAAAATTAAATCTTTACATGCAGAATAATTTTGTAGTTTAACGTAGTACCTGTAGACTAAATTTTTACTATATCTCAGAACATGTCCTAAACAGCTGTAAGTACACGAACCAACCTTAAGACTGCACTCCGCGCACACTAGCGCCCTCATCAGAATTTAATTAATTTCTTTGAATTGGAGACCAAAATGAAAAATTGAAGAACGGCTAATTGTTCTTTGTCATGATAGCGTTATTTTAAACTATTACAATAAGCTTTATGTAATCTTGTTTATTCAAAATCCTTTGAACGGAACGCGGTGGCCACCAATTTCCGTTTTAAGGATTTTGAATAAACAAGATAACATAAAGCTAATTGTAATAGTTTAAAATAACGCTATCCTGACAAAGAACAATTAGCCGTTCTTAAATTTTTCATTTTGGTCTCCAATTCAAAGAAATTAATTAAATTCTGATGAGGGCGCTAGTGTGCGCGGAGTGCAGTCTTAATGTTATCCTATTTGTACAAAATATAGTCGCCCTTATTTGGTATCTAACAGCATAAGGTGTTACAAAAAGCTGATATTGCCGAAATGAAAAGTTCACACGGTTAAAGTGATCTGTGACGGCCAGCTTAGACCCGATCGCAACTAGATGGAGCCACTGCTGCAAATATAAGGTTTTATTTTTATATATGTGCAAAAAGTTGATCAGCGTAAATTTCATGGTGCAACTTCAACGCCTAACAACAATTTCGATAAAAAAAATATCTCCATATGTCCAGTAAAGTCAATTACACTCGTCAGTCCGTGATTTACATGAGTACGATCACTCACACATGCACACAAAGCACAACCGTACAGTTTTGACCGCATGCCCACAATCGTAATATTGAACCAAAAATTGCTAACAAAAACTAGTACTTTTAGTACATTAGCTGTATTTTTGTATTAATCAGCGAAAATTTTTACTAAAAATAGCAGTATTCGTTCGTTTTTCAACAGAATTTTATGTCCCGCGTAAGAATGCAAGTCATTTGAATTTTTGTATGGAAAACGGATCACCTTAACATGGTCCCATAGTGATTTTAACTACTTGATATTTTTTTAGACTGGCTAGTCTTACTTGAGGTTTCAAGACCTTACACAGTCTTACTAACAAAAAGTTATCGACCAGGCGATTTGACTCTAAATTTTAAAAAAAGTAGCTCATATAAGCAAAGGCCAGTATCCATTTTGTATAAAGACTTCCGCCCTGCGCCTTTATCCACAGAGTTTTTCGCGATTGTAAAATCTACGGAGTCCCTTTGAAATAAAATACTTAAAACTCTTCAAACAACGTTCCCTTACAAATTAAAATACTTATGTCTCTACTAAAAACTCTTAACTTTGAAAACTGGCAAACTTTTTTGCAAAATTCAACTATCTACTATCGCAAAACCTCTGCGTGGAAGTTCAACCCATGTACGATAACTGAACAACTTTTTGTGCAAAATTCAACTATCTACTATCGAAAAACCTCTGCGCGGAAGTTCAACCCATGTAACTGAACAATTTTTTTTATTACTTGTGAAAATAAAACACTTTAATTCTCCTTAAGAAATTGACCAATGACCAGATCAGATTTTTTTTTCTGTAGCACCTATTTTACGGCATAAAATGTTTTTTTTTTTTTACTTTAAATTCCTAAAAATAAATATAGTAGGCCTTTGCCCAGCAGTGGGACAATATAGCATAGAAAAAAAAAAGAATTCCAACAATTGTAAAACAAAAGTTGTGGGTGGAACTTCCACGCAGAGGATCCTTAGTATGAACGCTGCACTAAAAATTCGTCGGTTTTCAAACTGCAATCTGTTTCTTGTCCTCGGTGAAAGATGGAGACAAAAGACCATACTTTCACTTATAATAGTTAGAATATTATCTCAGTGTAGGTCAGTGGCTGATAACGTAAAATAAGTTTACGTTCACCCATAAATATGCGCTTGGCGTTAAAAGGGCGTAAGCGCAGCGCTATTGTAGCTAAATTATTTATACAGGGTGTCAATAAAAATGGTGCTATCCACAAAATCAGTCAAAAGCAAGAGTCCGAGCCTGCGTCTTCTTCTTTTAGAGCACCTCTGAGGGATGCAGCTATAGGAAAAAGAGAAGAAATAATTGAATAGCTTTTTCTCTCTTTCGCGCCAAAATTTTGCCTTAGTGTTAATCAGGTCCGAAGTCGCAAACGCAACTTAGCCACCGTTTACCTGTGCCACCATGGGCGATCCTGCCTGGTGTAGTTTTCTTATAGTCTTGTTTTGATCTTCGCTTCTTTGGGATAGGTATTCGGTTTAGTTATTGGATTTTCTGATTTATAAAGGCAGTACTTCCCAACATGAAATTAACATGTATGTATATGATGATTTTTTTATGCAATTGAAAAGCCTTTTTTCGGGCAATTTCATTGCGAGTATAATCAATTTGTATAAATTATAGATATTTTGTAATGATAACGTTACTCTGTGAATAGGTCTTATAATAATTTCCTTGGACCTGGTAGTGTACCTTGAATTTGAATGTAAGCCAGTAGGTACGCAGGCCAGGTGCGCCTGCGCATAATTGACGTAATTTTTCGTCGCCGGCCGCTCGCCCTTCGCGGTTACACGAAACTGGTCTAGCTCTCTCCCTATAATTGGGTTACACTTGTTAGCTATAAACCAAGCAAAAAGCTAGATTGTACTAATAGACTAAAAGTTATTCAAAGATTTATCCTGCCTACTAGAAGCTACATAATATAAAACCCTGAAGATGATGAATCTTGCCGTGAAACTGTACAACTTAAACGTAAAATATAGATTGAATCGACCCATAGAAACTGCATCAGTCGACTGATGCAGTTTCTATGGGAAGTTGTTTGATAGTGCATTTTGTATGGGAAGTATGTTGAAAGTTAATCAGTTTCATGGGCAAATTCACATCCTGCCGGGTTGATATGATGTTAAAATGGGGGTTAATTATGGTGACCACCGTGAAGAGTTGAACACAACGCTTCCTATTTTTTATCATATTATAACCAATGGAAACGCACTTCTAGGGTTAACTTTGATCTCCGATTAACTACGTACGCACGGAAGTCGCAAGGTTTACCTACTCCAATGGGGATCGCAGAGACTCCTGCTTGTGTCTGTGGAGCCGCGATACAAACCGTCCAACTCATAGTGGACGACTGCTATTGTAGAAAAAGTTCTAAAGGGCTACAGGATCACCACCAACTAACACTCTAGGCGGAGATATTATGGCTGTCAAAGATAGACATTCAATTTTAAACGTAGGAATCAAACCGCCATTCGATGACGATGACATACGTTAAACTTTCATCACCACTGAAATTCCTCACGGCTATTCCTAACGTTGAGTTTTATAGCTAAACATAAAATTCGCCGCCCCACATAAACGCAGTAGCAATCTAAACGCAGTAGCAGTAGTTTAAGAGTAAGCCCTGAAACCACTCTGCCATTTCTGATCTTACTTAAGATAACTGGAGCTATATTAGATTAGCCCTCGATAGTTGTTTGGCAATACTTACTTATCGTACATTGATCTATCTATCCTTACTTATATTATAAAATAAAACATGTCAGTTTGTACGTTTTTAGAGACAAAGGGTGCCTACGGGACTCATGCAAGGATAATGAACTAATGCTAACAAGGGGATGAGATTCTTTCGAGGCACCACTGACATGCAAGTGGTAAGCCTAACTGAATGTATTTAAGATATCAGCTGTCAGCAACAGCTTAAAGTGCCTTCCGAAGCATGGAATACACCCTGGTTTTTGGCCAAAACCTATCGAAAGAAAGACCAAGCAACGGGAGCTACGAGTATGCAAGTAATACTGCTGAAAGTCCAATCATGAGATAAAATGAGCTTGCAAACAAGCACAACTAAAAAGTAGCGTGGAAAGCTCGTCTTGAGATCTAGACACAATGCTGAACCGTTTCCTTATTCACGGTCTTTCTTAGCTAGCTAAACTATTGGATCTAGTGCATGCATAGTCTTGTTGCTTATACAATTTATGGTGTTTACTACCCTTGATCAACTCTCTTGCCTGAAGTTAAACTTGGGGTTTTGTTATTGATTTGCATTTTTTCTGTACTTTCTTCACGTGATTTCTACTTTCCATTTATGCGTCCATAAGTTTTTAACGCTATAGACAATTTGTTGTGGTTACAATACGAGACACACAAAGAAGCGAAAGTTTATGCCATAGTCAAGTATAGTCTGAAACCTCTTTCTATAGGCTTCAACGTGGTTGTACGTAATTTTATTTCAGTGTGTATGAAATTGAAAAATAAACAAATAACTTTAATTATCTACATATTTTAGGTAGGTTTTAATTTAGCAAAATTTGTATTAAGAACCTTATTTTACAAAACGTATTATTTAAAGATACTCCAGTAAAAATACGGTTTTGCAAAACATTAAATATTAATAGCTACTTTTTTATGTATATCGTATTTAAATATGATGTTAAGACATAATATTTACGAATCCACCTAAAATTTAAATCAGAATATTTTTTTCGAAATACAGCTTAGGCGAAAATAGTAATAGACAATTATATACTTTATATCATTGATAAACGTATATTTTACATATAGGCATCAAAATCCACCATAAATATATTTAAAAATATAATTTTTTTTTCAAAATATAAGATTGACACTTATTTCCATATATAAGGCCCAATAAAGTTGAGGTAAAATAATAGAAATAAACTGAGCTAAACTTAAACTTTTTAAATGTAAGTGATTCTTATATATATTCACAGAAATCCCATACAAAATAAAAAAAAAGTTTTTTGAAATCGGTGGTTTACAAAGATTTTGTAAACATTTATGTTGGATTTGTCAAAAATGTGAGTACTCAGCACTATTTAAATTATTAGAAAGCAAAACGGCTCTATTACTATTTTTGGTTGCGAAGATAAACTTTATTTAAATTTCGTGGTATAAAAGTTAAATAATACAAAAAAGGTAAAATTTTTAGATGGATTCATGTATAATATGAAAGTATGTATACATAGCAAGCCGTAAATAAAAACAATAACCTATTGACATTTTTTCCGAAATTCCATATTTTTTGTCTTTGGACGGCAAAATAAATAAATAAATGGGGTAAATTTTGGTGGATTCCATTAAAAAGCTTTACACAGAAATATAACCTATCGATCTGAAAAAGAAACACGGCTATTACGAATTATTTCCGTTTCGCCATACAATGCTCTCGTAATTTTGCTGGAGTAAGAATCGACTTTAGCTTTTGAAGCGCTGGTTCTTCGCTGGCTGGTTCTGAAGGTTGACTTTTAAATTCACAAATTAGTTCTCCTACTTAAAAGGTTACATAGGAATTTGTTACACCCCTTTATAAAGCTCCAGTGACCAAGCTTCAAAGCTGCGCAGTCGCACATAACTAGGCCGACATGAACGCGGAACTACGGTTATAACGAGAGGCAAGTGCACTTACATTCAGCAGCTACGAAACAGGGCTGCCACACTTTATACGAACTTGGTCAACGTGCTTAGAAGCAACAATCGTGATAAAAGGGCTATGTTTATACACCAAGCCATACTTGATTGCCATATTAAATGCAATTTTGTGAGTTTCAATTTCAAGTCATCCGAATTTTAGCACAATTATATCATGTGTCTTTTTAAGGTTGTTACGTAGAGTTCAGATTTTGACCAATAGTCGAAAAACAGATCCTAGCGCATTAAGAATTTCTCTACATAAACATTAGCCAGCTATTGCTAATCTCTATGCTACTGCCTATTGCTCATCGAGAAAAGAAAGAGAACGACCAACGAGGGTGTCGTTTTAGGCCTGAGGCGCAGCCAAGGTTCTCAATACACCCGAGGTGGGATTCGTACTTTCTCTTGAGCACTATACTTCACCTCTAAGGCAAAAACCCTCCCGGCGCATAATGTCACGTGCGCAAATAGACACTTCCTCAAAATGTCACGTTCGCAGAATGTCACGATCGCAAAATGTCACGTTTTTTGGGATTTAGAAAAAATTTGAATTACATTTGGGACTTAGAAAAATGTTGAATTTTTTTTACTATAGATTTGGGACTCGGATCATTTTTGAATTTTTTTGTATGGACTTGGAGAGAAATTTTCATTCTTAGTGGACTTAGAAATTTTTTGTTATATTTTTATTAGTTTTCTGTATTTCGTATAGTAGAAATGTCCTTAGGCACAATGCCACGTTCGCACAATGTCACTATTAAGTGTGACATTATGCGAACGTGACATTTTGCTATGGTGAAGCCTAGTGTGACATTTTGCGAACGTGACGTTATGCGCCGGGAGGGAAAAAACCCTCCCACGACACAAAATTAAAACACAGAATTGAAGATTCAGAAATTAATTCTCTTAATTCTATTAATATTTTTTATGGCGTTCACATCTCTTTACGAGTATTAAAGTTTTTCATTCATATTTGTTTTTTAATTTCGGAAAAGTGCAAGTGACCAGTAGCATTTAGTGCACTTAGAAATAAAAAGTTTTGGCCTTTGGCATTATGATATTAAAAGAAGGCAATCGACCGACATTGAAATAAATAAAAAAAAAAACAGCACGTTAGAAATGGATTTTAATACAATATTCCATCCCGCTCAGCACTTTAACAATAGATTTTCATACAATATTCCATTGTATGAAAATCTGTATTACTAATCTGTATTGTAATGATGTACACTCTTCCTCATTTTTAGGGTTCCGATACCAAAATGGTAAAAAAAAGGAACCCTTGTGGTGCCTCTTTGTCTGTCTGTCTGTCACACCTGTATATCTCAGCAACCACTCATGCTATCGACTTGAAATTTGGAATAGTCTTAGAATATGGTTGCTCAACTTAAATGCATATGAAATAATGAAAAAAATAATTAGGGGGGGCAAATTTTCAAATTGTGGTTGCTAGGTTGAGTGGGATATCATATGAAAGGGCTTTACTTGTATATTCTAAAACTTATTTTTTTATTTTTTTTAGACTCTGTTTTAAAGTTATGATGAAAAATGTAAAAAAAAAATACCGTTCCCCCAAGTTTATTTATTGCAGCAAAAATAAAACGATCTTTCTAAGTTGCGCAGTTTTTTAGTAATCTAAAAAAAACCTTTACAAACAAATTTAGTTTTGCAGTCCTAAAAATGGACTTTATCGCTTCCAAAAATACTACAGGTATATCGGAATCCTCGGTGCGCGAGTCCAACTCGCAATTGACCGGTTTTAAAAAAAGGAGTTAGGTACTTTCTTAACAGTTGAAGTATAAAGATAAGTATCGTAAAAGTACCCTAAACCGACGAGCATGTATGAAAGGATTGATGAAAGTACAGGAAGTAAGGTAAGTATGTCAAGATCGCAGCAGGTGGAGGACTGTGGTCTCTGCCTACCCCGACGGGAAAGAGGCGTGATGTTATGTTATGTATGTTATGTTATGTTCGTGCACGCAGATTTCTAGCATAACATGACGCCACTTTCCCGTCGTGGTAGGCATAGGCCACAGCCCTCCATCTGCTACGATCCTTGCACATTTCCCTCGCTTCCCCTATTGCCTTGAACCCTTTCATACACGCTCGGTGATAAAATCAAGGCTCCATTTTCTAATCCACATCCTGTCTCTCTCTCCCTTCTATTTCTGCAGTGTTCAAGAGTGTTGGTTGCTGATTGTAGATCCGTCTTTACTTTACGAGTTCTTCCGGTCTTTTTCTCAATAGATGTGGCAATGATATAAACCGGATTGGTTCTGCGTCCAATACCGTCAGGCAAAGATAGCTTACGTCATCTCATTGAAGAAATTACTTGTGAGTGGATAAGTGCTGACAATTGTTGCTTGACCAATAGACTAATGGCTTCCTAGAAGCTACTTTTCATTATCAAATGTTGCGGCGGAAAAAATAGAGATTATCCTGTTTCATTATAACATCCCATAAAACGTCCACTGCAAGACAGGGAGCTCTCTCCAGAACTCCAGCAAAAACGCGTAGTATTTGTTCTTATTTTATAGCTTATGCGCTATAAATATACAAATTCTCACGGTTGTAAATGTCCCCGTTTTTACGATAGAGGTAAAACAAAAAATCGAGCAAAAATCGCCTAAAAACACGTTTGTAGTAGGGAAACCTCCCTCAACTTTAAATTTTTAGTATTTGTTATAGCAGCAACAGAAATACACAATCTGTGAAAATTTCAATTGTCTACCTATTACTGTTCATGACAAAATTTTGTAAAAAAGCTGGCTGGTGGCATTTTATTCCGTTGTTTTTATAGTAGTTTAAGATACAAGTGCCGTAAGTAGGGTTATTACAACCGAGTTGACGTTTTGTGAACCCGAGACGAAGTCGAGGGTTTACCATCGACACGAGTTTGTCATAACCCTTACGGCCGTGTATCTTACGACGTTTTTCAATACATTTGTGAGAAAACAGGTATAAGTAATACACTTGTAAAAGTAACATCAAACATTTTTTTATTGCTAAGCAACTGATAAAATCAAGACCAAATTAAATTTAGCAAACAGGCTTGTATAAAATATTATGTCAGAAGGATATATCACTTAGTCGCCTTTTAGCACCTAATGGAAGGTTAGTCATTTAGTCACCTTTAATCACACAAGGGCAGATTACAACACTGAGTCGCCTTTTATGACACAAGGGAAGGTTAAGTCACTTAGTCGCCTTTTATGACACAAGGGTAGATTACACTTAGTCGCCTTTTGGAACACACGGGAAGGTTAAGTCACTTAGTCGGGACACTTAGTCGCCTTTTATGACACAAGGGTAGATTAAGACACTTAGTCGCCTTTTATCGCACAAGGACAGTTTAAGACACTTAGTCGCCTTTTATCGCACAAGGACAGTTTAAGAAACTTAGTCGTTTTTTATCACACACGAAAAGGGTAAGTCTTTAAGTCGCCGTTTATCGCAAAAAACGGCACTTAGCCGCCTTTTATCACACAAGGGCAGAAATAAAATAATTTTATGATCAGAGTTAAAACTCCTTGGTAGTATACTTTTTTTACTTACCGCACTAGTTCGGTAAATAACAAATTACGAGCAATGTTTACGTCCTTGTAAGTACGTTTTTCGAGCAAATGTATTGAAAAATATTTTTTTAAACAAAAAAATACAGTATTTATCTACTCAACGAGCTATAAACAACGATACCCCACTCGATGGCTTTAGTTGTTTAGAGTTCGTTGAGTTGGGGTTTGGGGGGGCGTGAAAAAAAATGTTGACCCTTTTTTCCTTTTTATTTTTTTCGTGAAAATTTCAAATTTATACCTATTACGGTTCATGAGATACAACCCGCTGACAGACAGACATCGGAGGCATATCAATAGGGTCCCGTTTTTCACCCTTTGGGTATGGAACCCTAAAAATCAGCCTCTCCAAACAAACTATCCAATCAAGTTTGCAAATTTGTATAAAGAGGTTAATTTCGTTTTTCATTTCCTGAAAGTTATATTCACTGAAAGTTGTAAAGATATGTTGGCTGATCGATCATGCCCTTTCAGGTTTCGGAAACTTGTCCCTTATACTGTATGATTGAGTTGATTGTGTTGCCGTAGAATCTTGAAATTTTCACAGCTTCAAGGGTTCATGAACTTTAATATTTGATATTAATTTCAACTTGATACCTGTACCCGTTCGGGAGAAAAAGGGTCCTGATAGACAGACATACAGACGGACAATAAAGCGATCCTATAAGGTACGGAACCCTAAAAATGCGCTGTCAAATGATTCTGTTTCTGTTCGGATATTTTGGTATCTTAGTTTTATTCTACAGTTTTAGTTTTCGGTGGTAGCTTAATTTACACCCTGTATTCCTTGTTGAATAAATGCCAACAGGAAAATAAATGAAGCCCTAAGATTACTCAAGGTTTGGCGACGATGATATAATTATAGATTCTCGTAATACTGTAACTTGAGTGACGGTTTAATCATATGTTATCTTAGAATGTCTTGGCAGCTAGGAAACTTATTTGCTTTGGCAAATTAGTTATTTTCTTTGTTTCTGCTAGATGTTGTCGGCCTTCGTTTGTATCATTGGTTAAATATCGCTTTGTATTGTATTTGCTTACTTTCTATTGTTTCCTTCATTTGTAAAACATAGTGTCATGTCACAGAATAAAGTAACCCTATACTATTAAACGAGCAATATATGAAATTTTGTAAACCGGGATTTAAGAGAGCAAAAGATCGATCTAGCTAAGTCTCATGCCTGGGAAAATTCGATTTCTCCGTTTTTTTGGTATATCTTGAAAATTGCGCGTTCCAGAAACCATACAGCGCCATCTGTTGACGGGCTTTGGTCAAGATTGTATAGAGCGAAGCTCGGTCGCCCAGGTTCTAGTAATAGTACAATACAGAATGAATACTCCGCCCCCCGTGCAATTCACCTGCACCCCCGCGCGCACCTGCCCGCGAGATTCTCGTGGTACTTCTGAGAGTCTTTTGTACTTTATATCAGAGCCTACGTGACCTTCCAATTTCAAATTCGCGCTCGATGTATGTGGTGACCGGTGTGTGGTCATGTTTCAGTATCTATTATTGTGCAATAAGTAAAACATGTGTTTAACCGTTTGTTCCTAGTTCCCATAAACAGATCTCGAAATATCGTTTTGCGGTATCTAGTCTTGTCGCAATGCAGCACTGCTGTATTTCGGTTTGAAGAGTAAGAAAGCCATTGAAAATACCAGCATATGATACATTCCGTGTTAGTTCTCATGGTGGGCAGCCAGCTTTTCAATCTTAATAGTGTCAAAGTAAGTCACAGATAAGACATGAGGTACTTTACTGTAGGTGACTGTGACCACTTGCCATCAGGTGGCCCATCTTTCTGTTTGCTTAAGTAACCTACTACGTAACCTTGTAACCTACTCGTCCGTGTGGTGCCGGCAAATAATAAATAGTACCAACCCATCTCTACCCGTGGGTGTCGTAAGAGGCGACTAACGGCTTAACCGGAGGATGGGCAGCAGCATCTTTCTGTGTATAGTACCATCTTACATAGTGCGGTCATCTACAACAGTGGTCGCCAGCCACAACGCGTACAAGCGTGGTGACTATGGCACTTCCCCTCCACATTGTTTCAACAAAAGCTGGAATTGTGGAGGGAGTTCCCTGTCCTGAAGGAGAAGTTTCATGGGATGTCATGATGATGAATGACTCCTGTTCAAATTTTTTTGCATCTAGATCCACTAGTATAGGCTGGTTGTCAGTCTTCAGAATCATCATCAGAAACCAGAGCTTAGATAATTTCCACTAAGTAATAGTAATACTAATAAGGTATTTATTTTGTCTGCCCGTCTCTGCGTTTGTGGTTCCAGTCAATCAAACCTCTAACTGAGCGTATCAGCAGCCACACATTAACTCGTCAAGTATACATTACAACGGACTCAGTAAAATGAGCAAAGTGAAACAAAACAGCCTTACAAAACATCCCATAAAACGTCCACTGTAGGACAGGGAGCCGTAAGTCCTCTCCTAAGTACCACGCGTTCGCTGAAGTTCTGGAGGGAACTCCCTGCCCTGCAGTAGTGTTTCATGGGATATTACAGAACCTACTACGACAGGCTGATTGGTATAGCTGGTAGCCTTCTTCTTCGTCTGCCTTCTGTGCAGTAGGTCACGAGGTGTATCCCCAGCTCAGGGAAAACATTTGTATTTTAACATAGGTGGTTTGTTCTGTGTCTGAATTTATTATCTATTTCTGTCTTTGATATCCAAAGGCTGCCTCATTTGGGATGAGATGACCTTGTGTGAAATGTCCCTTATATTTATTTATTTTTTAATTGCGGGGTATCGGTTTAATCAACAAAGTCACTTAAATTGATGATAGTCGCATAGCTAAACATACTATAAGTTATACTTATTACACTTGATTATGCAACGATGCCTTACTTATAGCGCAGCATAATCGATCTAATAGTTATAAATGAATCTACTCCTCGTATGGAAACGATAATTTCATTTATGGCTCAATTGTCTGATGAAATTAATTTCATAGACATATTTAGTGTTGCCTACTTACGGCCCTTAGTTGTTCAGGATATTGCATCGCGTTCAACGTTGATCGTCGAAAACATTTATAAAGGCTGTAAGAAATGTGTAAAAAATGTTTTGAATTCTTTAGCAAAAAAACAAAGCTCTTATTGCAATTGCCAATAGATCACGGCAGCATATTTCCAATACTTCCATGGCTAGAATTGTAGGTCTAATGTCAAGTTACTTCCTGATTGAGTGTATGTACAGGGTCACCCAGGATTGTGCTCATTATACTCCATTATATCGTAAATAAAATACCTAGGAAGTATCTAAAACGCATACGGCTGGAACAATATAAATAGAGAAGAACTATGGCTGGTATTGGCCGCATCGCATAAAATTGCTAGTGATTTGAAAGGATTATGTTTGATAGATTGATTGACACTTTTGTCTTATTAAACAAAAAATTAAAGGGATGTTGCACTTATAACTGGCCGTCATCCTAGGTGTAGCTTGAAGCGAAGCAGGCCACGCCGTCCGTTTCCAGTTGGGATAGTGGGTGAAATAGCTCCATACTTGTGATCTGATCACCTGTTTGCGCGAGCCGCGGCGTCCCCATTAGAAATAATAAATAATAATAATAAGGGATGTTAAAATGCGAAACTCATTGTCTCGTGTTTTCATAAATTGCTTTTTTTTTAGATTTAGAATGTTGAAGTAGGGGTCCGATATTAAAATAAAATATGTTCCTACTTCTCTACACCACAATCCAAGATAACGAAAGATGTGACACTTCGTCACCTCAACATTTGAATACAATGTCCGCAATCCTAGCTGATTGCTGACGCGCTATATCTATTTGTTACTGCAACTGGAATGTTGTTATTATGCAACTGCTTTATCATGAAAGTTGTCCTTTCTTTTTGTCTATTGATAGAGATAAAAATTTGTACCTAACTGTTCCTTAATTTGAACCTGAACGAAGTACGAGTATAACATGTTACCGATAGATCTCATCGTCAACGCAACCTCAGTTACATTATTTTGCAGATTGCAGGTAGTTTACCTCGCATCATGCTGTACCTACAAGCCTTCCGCCAGAACAAGGTCACTGCAACTTCACTGCGAGGTTCCATCTTACGTATAAGTTGTTTGCAACATAGACCTATATTTAGTGAACCGTCTAATTAAAGATTAAACAGGAGCAGCTGGGTTATGGATGGGTGACCACTGAAATACAACAATGAGTGAGAGCACTGTATAAAAGACCTAGCTCGCGTTATAATCTCCATGGTGGTATTGGTGATTTAAATACCTTAGCGACTTTGATTTTTTAATATTTAATTCAAGGTAACGTTCAATGACATGATTGAATCATATTGCATCGCGATCCTTTTTTGAATGCTTTGTAAGGGGAATACAATGAAAGTGTTTTTAAATCATTTTTTAAATTAAAGTTATATCGTCTCGTCGTCTATCGTCACAAGTCCTTTCTGCACAAAATATCTCTGAGTACGCAATGCACACGCATTTCGCTGCATTCCCCTACAGTTCAATGTTAACGGACTGGTTTTACTGGATAATCCTATTAGGAAGAGCTTCGCTGAGAACAGAGCCAATTTACAGTGTTCTTGCATTTAGCTTAGTGTTTTGTAATTCATATTGCCTTGCCTAGCTTCTGTTGTTTAGACTTCCTCAATAAGAGTCGAATCTTCTGCAATTAGATTCAACAGTGACGCATCACTATTAGGGAGTGCAAAGGTCTCTACGAAGAATCTTTAAAACGTAGTGGCTTTATAATGCTTACAATATATTTAACGTATTCGTGCTAAACCTGCCGACTTATACTTAAAGTTTAAATTAAAATCTGAATTTACAGCTAATCGCGATCATATTAGACCAACTATATGTTAAGTAAACTACCCAATACCTCTCAGGTGATAGCTCTGAACATGAAACTGAACAATTTTGATTCTACGACTTTTGTAAATTCGCAAAAAAAATTTGCTTGTTTATACAAATTGGCTCTAATTTGTATGAAGAAGCAGTGTTTATGTGCAGAGCTTCCACTCGAGAGGTTTTGCGTTATTTACTTTTTAAAATAATTTAAAAATACTATTTTATTTTTTTAAATAAATATTGTTTTGCGGATTTCTTCCTGCACACACACGTGAATCAAAAGTCGCCAAATTATATTTTTGTTCGATTTAGCTACCATTCTGTATATAAGTCAATTTAAAAACCAGTTTTTAAAGTCGGTTCTTTCCTTAATCCTGCGCAGGCGGCACAAATTCGTCGGTTTCCATAATTCATAGAGTTATAGCTATCGGCAGTAACTGCTCAACTTATCGTTGGCTCCCAGACTAAACTTAAAACGACCTATTGCGGTTTGGACTCTAATCGGCCCATTATTGTGGGCGTTTTGACAGATTTGTAGATATTTAGGTGGAGTGAAGTAATCGCCTCTTTGTTATCTGTGATTTGATTGGGTACATAATACATTCCTCAAGGATTTTATCTTTTGTAACTTTCCTAAATATGGCAACAATTTTGTGTTAACTAAAAGTTCAGTTACAATCATCTAAGTAACAGACATTTGAATACCGAGGCGGACTAACTGATGGCGTATGGTTTCCTGAATGGAGCTTCAGTTTCTTATCGAAGGTTTACTTGAAAATACGGAGAAAACGAATTTTCCCAGACTTGAGACCTAGCGAAATTTTTCGATCCCGAAAATCCCTATTTTCTATCTCTTTAGGGTTCCGTACTGGTCCAAACGGAGCCCTATTACTAAGCCTACGTCGTCTTTCTGTCTGTCTCTCCGAGGGTCGTATCTTTTAAAGCTTAGTAGCAATATAAATTATTACGGTTCATGAGATACATCCCGCTGACAGATAGACAGACATCGGAGACATATTAATAGGGTCCCGTTTTATCCCGTTAGGTATAATAATAGGGTAGGGAACCCTAAAAACGAAACGGAACACAAGCGTGAAAATTGGTATGTTGATAGTGTAAGTTACTGAATAACAAAAAACAATAAAAACTGGTAAAGTGCGAGTCGGACTCGCGCGCATTCAATACACTTCTGCGCGTCCCCTATAATAAAGACGGTATTTTTACCTTAGTGGTACGGTACCCTAGGTGGGCGAGTCCGACACGCATTTGGCCGTTTTTTTTATATATTAAGGTCGGAATTTTTTTTGATGTTCTGTTCGTTCTGTATTACGTACTATCTCTTATTATCGTTTCAATAAAATCCCAACTTCGAATATTTTATCATGTAACATTCGAAGTTACCTTATAGATTACCTACATTTCTTTGTTAATCAAATTCCTTTGTTCAGAATTGTCGTGGCTTTGTTTACATTTTTGCCGGTTTTACGGTTCGTATTGTCTCTAACAGGTGGTCCGCTTTCACAATTTGCCTCTAAAATGTCATTAATCTCACCATTATTAATGAAACGAAACGACCCACTGCTCTAGGCGGGCTATTCCTAATTACACCCATATTTGTCTTGTCTACCAGTAGCACAAAACTTTTTAATTTAACCTCTGTTAAATCTAATATTGACACTTCTGCTATGTTCAAAAGCCTTCTGCTAGAAGCAGTAATTTCCCGAAGTGTGCACTTTAAACATTTTAAAGTCTGATAATCAATCGTTAACTATTTACGTTTATTATTTTTTGATATTTAAATAATTGATGAATCGATGTCTTTGCAGGAAATTTATATGTCTCAAGATTTTAATTGTATTTGTAAAAGCAGGAATATACCTAAATACTGGTAACAAGCGGGCATTTGCAATTTGCAATGACTAACCAAGAGTTATGAGCTAAGGACCACATTTACTGATAGCTATCCGTTGTTAACTCGAATTTTCTCTCAGAGTTTTGAAATTGGGTGTGGTCCATTTTTTTTAGTTCAAAGTTTTTTGGTTGATGACTTGTTAAATCAATATTTGCCGTCAGTTGCAGAAACCCCATGAGAGTAATCCTCCTTTAAATTCAATGCTATCAAAGACTGAATAGTAAAGAAAACGACAGAACGAGACTTAATGTGAAATTAAAACGAAAAACGAATGTAGAGAATTTTAATAGAAAGACTTACAGCCAGTTGCAAGAAGCTTTTTTAAAGTTAAAGCTTCTTTAAATCTTTTGCTGAAGCTCTCTGTTTTGTTGGCAAAAATAGTAGCAGCAATTTTTGCAACAGGCCGTATGTTTGTACCTATTCTGAGTTTGTTTTGACAAGTCTCGGACGATTTGCTTTGTGTACTACAACAAATCAATGTAACCTTGTTGTCAGTTTTCAATAGGGAACATGAATAAATTTTTTTAGTCGCACTTATTAATGAAATATGAAAATACCGTAGTAGACATGATAAAAAGTAAAATTAAAATTTAAATCGGCTGAGAAATACGGCCGATATAAGCATTTAAAACTCCTAATTAGACAGAGAGATCCGACATGAATAGTGACGTTATAATTCACTACGGCCATATAAACTCCATATTACATTTCGTTTTGCTAGAAAGAGACAGAAACAAATCTACGATGGCTTATATCTTTTTTAATATTATAGTTATTCAAAAAATAGTTTTACTAGACTGTTTATTACATGAATGAGAATAAATTTCTTAAATAAAAAAAATCGTGCATGTTCCCTATTCGCTAAGAATGGTTTCTGTCATAACTTTAAGCCCTTATATTAAGATGGTAACCGAGAACAATAAACGTGCCTTCCGAAGCAAGGAATGGCTTAAGCTGTAAAAAATCGCGGTCACCCATTCTAAGCCTGACCAGGGCAGGACACATTACCTTAACGTTTTGTGCTTTTTTCGACCAGGAAGAGGAGATACCTACATACCCTTTTTTCAAAATTTTTATTTGCGTTTGACCGGACGTTGCTTATAATTATTATATAAATTATAGAATCTTCGACATCGTTTCAAAGTTGTAACAGGAACTTTAACTTACATCACCAATTTCATCGTTCGATCTTCCTTCCTGAGATCATTAATCAATTTACCATTAACAGGTCTGGCAACACTGCTCTACCTTTCTAGAAAATGTGTTTGTTTTTGTCAAGTCTGTTGCCGAGTGTTTCTTCTTCATGTACAGAGTGTAATTTTTTCGACTTTTCCTACAAAAAACTCACGCAGTCACTGACAAGTTTGTATGATCAGGCGAAAAACATCTCTTCTTTAGTTTAGAACCATATTTTTGGGAGAGTTAGACATTTCCATGTTCAAAATCTCTCCTTAATACACAGCTTAAAACGATCGTCGTAAATTTTTGTTTCCTTTACTTTGGAAAGAAATGAAAAGGATAGCGGTATATCGGTAATCACCTTTTTTGGAAAGTGTAGACTGAAGGTCGGCAAGAAAGCATAGCACGTGTCTTAATGAATCAATTACGTCTAACGTCAGCCATTAATTTCAAACGACGATGCTCCACTTAGTTGTAAAATTTACAAGGTTATGTAATTGCAACGGTTAGTCTTGTTTGTCTCCTATTGGATGAAATTACACAATACTTACATTTTAAAGGTGATTCCTCTTCTGATATAAACAATGATCCCGATGACGAAATCACTCATTGTCATAACAAAGAATTAGGCAAAAGAATCAGCTTACAGTCCATAACCGCGAACTCGAGCACCCGTCCCCGCTGACGCGGTTGTGGTCGCCCTACGATTCAGTTCAAAATGGAACCCATGCTTTGGGAGCTATCGGCATGTCCTAGGCGGTTTTGCTCCAATTCGTGGCATGAATCTAAGCCATACGAGCCCCGCGATGCGCACGTAGACTTGTTGCATAAATAACTTCTTCTGGGTTGAGTCTGCCGCTTCCTTCTCGCTCGGTGAAACTGTGATGTTCAAAAAGAAATACAGCAGTCATCTTAAAAAGGTCTAGATAACACTGAGTTTTATCAGTAAAGAAGAAAGTCTATAGATAGCGTAAAGGTAATAAAACTAAAATGTATTTGAAATAACACATTAATATGCGCCTTTCGCCTGAAATGTACGAACAGCAAAACGTTTGCCACTCTTTTTCATGTTCTTCACTTTTGAAAATATTTCTAGTGATTGAAACAGAGTGTTTTATCCATATCAACAATCTACTTTTATCCAACCACTGAAATCGCAAAGGAAGAAAACTGTTCCAAACATTTTCAATACAAGAAGAAAATTATTCATATTTTATGCGAAAAGAGTTGGTTCCATAGTAAAAGCTCTTTATGAATTTTACGATCATGATTAGAACACTTGAACTCAATATTTGTAGTGTCTCACAGACTTAACATATTTCATAACCGCACCATACTAATTCCTTAATGACTGGTTCTTTGAAGTTAAATTAGGCTAGGAATAATTTGAATGGGCAGCGCAAATCGGAAACTGGACCGGTTGTTTTGTCAATGTGTAAACCTGTTCGGTGTTGCAATATGGCGGGCCTAGGATAAAGGTTTAGGTTATAAAGGGCGTTTAGTTTAAATTAAACTGCATTGGCGTGCGTGAAGAAGTTAGCTTAAGTTTTAAAGTAAATCGGTCACATTCACATAAGAAGTACAAAAAAACAATCCTTTAGGCTCCCCGCAGCCGTGTAAAAAGTGTGGAACCTCAGTACGTTGGTTTTCGTTCTTTATCTAGCCTATATTGTTACACCGCTGGACATAGGTTTGCTCCCCTTCGTTCCTCAACTATAGGTAAGCTGTCTTGGAGCAAACTGCCACCAACCACGTCGGTAGTCGTTATGCCAACGTTTTTGTGGTCTAACACGAAGGTGTTGGTCAACGCTGGGTTTGTTATTAACACCAATATTATAACATACAAATTATTTCAACTGCCTTCTACTATAAAAGGCCCTTTTAAAAATATAACTTTGCGTTACCAGAAATCACATAACCTTGCGACCTACGGCGTAGGTACAGTGTACGCCGCGGCGACCGTGGCACCGCTATTTCATTAGTTTTGCGAAACCTGGTGAATTAGAGCAGCAATTTGTATATGCGACGTGTCCTAGACGACCGCCGCCAGCCGCCGGGTTAACAATAAAAACATTACGCAACCCCTGTATAAAATTAGGCGGTTTTAGGGAAAGTAAATCATGTATGGGAACTTTTTATTGTCAAACACATTCAAACAATTGGATAAAGAATACACAACACTATTCACCGTAGTCTATTATTTAATCCTTAACGAGCCTTTCCAACAGCTGTGCTAGGTAGCTAGTATGTCAGCTGGAAAAATTCCAACCAATAGGAGTGCTCCAATTTCCTAGCTTAGAGCTGCGCTCGACAATGGAGCAATTCTATTGGCTGCAACATTTCCAGCTCACAGGTTAGCTACCTAGCACATCTCTGCTGGGAAGGCACCATTAAACTCAGGTAGAGGAGAACTGTGTAGGTATGTACACACGGCCGCTTGTCGGTAGAAACACTTTGATCTTGAGCGGGGTCCCTGTTTTCGGGCGTTTGTAGCGTAGCGGTAGTTCAGCTGATACTGGTTTTGTTTCTACGTGCTTGCTGTCGTGCGTACATTAGATTTTGAGGTTTCATGCTATAAGCTTTTGTTTTTAACATGAAACCTATTCTTAATTAGACGTTTTGACCTCCGAGCTTAATAAAGGGTTACCTTAATTTCAAAATGATGTCGCCAGTATGGTTCTACAAGGATTTGCTGAAATCGTCACTCATTGGATACCCCAAGACGGGTGCTGGCGTCGTGACCCAAAAATAATGGCGAGATGGCTGTTGTTGATGGGGTTTGGACAGTACCAAAAAGTTCCCCTTAAAAATCTACTCCTGGACAGGAAGGGAAAAGTTACTGCAGGAGTCTCTTTCCAACAGAAACTGACTAAGTTATAACTTAGAACTTACCTACTTAAACTTGTACATGAGTGATGGTTTCATTTTCCTGTACTCTTTACCACAATAAGTTGTCCAAGAAATTGTGACGCGATTCGTACCACTCGCGTTAGAAGTTAACAAAATTAATGAATGGTTTTATCTGTGCCTTAGAAACAGACTCAATGGAGTAATAAACGCTTTAATACAGCCATACACTTAGTAATTACCTACATTCAGTTTAAAAGGTTTGACTACCGCAGGGCAAGTAGCACGCATTCGATATCTTGCTTGTCATATAGGACAGACAGGCTTATTCAGAATCTGTCTACCAGATCTATACCTAAGGCTCTTTCACACCAGTATTCTCAGATTGTGCGTGTGGTGCCGGCTAAAAACAGAATGAACCAGTTTTTTCCTGTGGATGGGGATTGAACAATCTAAATTGCACAACCGAATTCTACCTTCTCCTTTCCATCTTCGTGGGACTAGACTCCGGTTGGAGTTCCCCTCTTATGTCGTTGATATGCCATCCATCCGCACGAAGCGCTTCGCAGATTTGTTCCCCGAACAATACAATCTAGATCTTGTCAAGGCAAGAGTGAATATTTAAGTAGACATGCTACATCTTCGACTCCATCGTCACTTAGCATCATGTGAGATGGGAGTCAAATGCTTCTACATAAAAACGACTACTTTTTATTGACTAAGGGATTGTGAACAGAGAGTACCACCGCAGTTAAGTATGGTCGGTCTCCCGCCTACTACCGCGGTCCATTCTTCTTAAATTCATATCACGCCTTTTTCAAGTCGTATAATAAGTGTATGTGAGTGTCCTCCAGAAAAAGCACAAACACACACACGAAAATTAAACCATTAAAAATAAATAATAAATGTTGGTCATACACTGAGGTGTAGATTGTGGACCGCATAAAACAATCTTTTTTATTCTTGCAATGATGTTTGTTTCATAACGTTCATGGCTACAAGCGTAGAAGCACCTTTAGGTGTGCCGGATATTATAGTTTCTAGGTGTGTCGTTTTGATTGTTTCGTATTGCTCTGAATTTATACTTTATATAGTTTGCTCAAAGGTGGCTGTACCAAGGAATGTGTTTTGCGGCTCTTTGTTTAGTAGACACGACTTCTGTTGAGCTTGTTGTTGTAAACTCGGTTATTTTTAACCCATAGTCATAATTTAGTATGGTACATAAATCTGAACATCTTTCTTAAAAAAAGGATTAACAAAGGACAAGAAAAAGATCGCGAGTCTTATCATCTATCACTTATGCCTTTTCTCAAGTATTTCAAAGATTTTTGCACAATTTCGGAACACAGATATGTTTTTTGTTAAATGCTAGGTGGGACGCAATAGGTGGTGCTTGATCCGCTAAACTCCTTAAAAATGCCTGCGAATCGGGTGGAAATCGTTGGCTCTACGCACAAAAAACGTGAGTGATTCCGTATTAATATAATGTCCTAAAAGTTAATTGTTTCCATTGATAGAATCACTATGTTTCACTGGGAACAAATCTGATAAATTTCACGATGTATACGGTTCTGTTTTATGCCATAAAGACGAATTATGGTTAAAAGTATAAATATGTTTTTGAAAATATAATTATCTTTGGGACAATTCACACAAAGTCACCATGATCCCAAATTAGACAAAGCCTGTACTATGGGTACCAGAGACTGATATACATACATAAATAGATAAATAACACCCAGACACAGAGCAAACACTCGTGTTCATCACACAAATGTTTGCCCTGGGTGGGGATCGAACCCGCGACCCACGACTTGGAAGGCAGGCTCACTACCAACCACACCAACGGGCCAGTCAATAAATAAATATTGAATAGAAATACAAATCTTTCCGCAACATCCGTTATCATTTCCTTTGTCTCTACCTACCATGTTTCCCTCACGATCTATAAGTAAGTAGTTGCAGCAACTGCCGATCGAGCGGTCTGGTCTAATTAAAAATTTCCAACAAAATCGTGACTGCCCAGCGGTTTGCGGCACAACCACAATACCCCAGTCGACGCGGAACTTTTGAATCAAGACGCTGACGATAATCCCTAAAGTTGTACGATGTGTTTAAATTTAATGAAGTACTCGTACATACTATTTATTAACAGGACAGTACAGTACGTACTTACTTTCAGTCACGTTTTAAATCGAGAATTTGGACGCTGGCAGAAAATTACGCTCCTTAGCCGTGCGCATTAAAAATATGTATTTTTATCAAAATTACATATATACGGGTCGAAGTGATAATTTCTTTTTTTTTTGAAGTCGGTTAATAATAAAAAAAGTTAGACAAATTTTTGTCAGTTTCAACTCTATCATTGATAGGACTACAATGTTAGTACGGGTTTGCGCTCGCGCAGTTTTATTGCCCCATTTCGTATGGCTACTTTATTGAAATAATTCTAACAGGGAACAGAAAGTGGGGCTATGAAAGTTATAATTCTCAATTAAAATATTAATTTTGAAGATTCGTTTGGTCAACCCATACAAACCATGCGCCGTCAAAGAGGGTTTTGTACAGTCAAGAGCACATCAAGCTTAACATATTGGACTTTGTACCGTTCTTATTTCGATAGACTTGTTCGAGTGTCAAGCTTGATTTGTCGTTGACTGTACATGGGATGACTTAAAATTATTCTCGTTTTTCGACCCATGTTTGCTTAAAAGTTGTTACGTAGTAAAAATTTTGCAGTGATAAAAAATCACCCTACATGAAATGAATAAACGAGTAGCATTTAATTTTTGTAGCTGAAATATTTAAAATAACAAAATCATTTGAACTCGCTGAATTTTCAAGTACAGTCAAGAGCATGTCAAACTTGACACATTGGACTTTGCACTATTCTTATTTTCATAGACGTAAGAGCTACAGTACAGCTACTTGATCAGAACTAATAGCTATTTATTTAAACTTAGGTTTTTAAACAATGCTAATATTATTTGGCCATGTCGTGCTTTCCTACATATCAGAGTTGACGAAAGAGCGTCACGTTTTGTAAACAAAATTATAACCTCAAATACATTTAAAAATGTTATCAATGTGGATTTTTCTGACTAGCTGTATGTAAAATAGCCAGTGCATGTATTGTGGTAACAAACGTGTACCTTGTGTTATTGAAGAGAAATAATTTCTTAACTGCAAAATATTTGTTTACAAAACGTGGCCTTTTTCGTGAACTGTTTTATAAGTGAACCGATCACCTGTTTTCGTGCGTCGTCACGGCGCCCCCAACAGTAAAGGCCGACTACAAAATTTGATTTCATGACATCTCTTGAAACGTCCACTGCAGGACAGGGAGCTCCCTCCAGAACTCAAGCAAAATCGCGTGGTACTAAGGAGGGGATTTACCTTAGTCACCACGCTTGCAAGCGTTGCGGCTGACGAGCGCTGTTGTTAGTGACCGCAGTAAGTAAGATGGTACAATACACAGAAAGATGCTGCTGCCCATCCTCTGATTCGTAAAAATAATATAAATTTGCTCTAATAAAGTGGAAATATAGCACGGCTTGCTGCTTGCGCCCACGCGAACACAAGCGCATGGCGCGTGTTGCAACGTTTGCGAAATTGTCAGTGGATAATGCTCCGTGGTCAGCGACCTTAATGGGACCCATTGTCTAAAGAGGACATGTGCTTACTGACAACTGCCATTGGTCGGTAAAAGTATCGTGGTTCGAATCCGGGATGATATTTACGCCTGATGTTCGCCATCCCATGGAGTCTGCTAAGAATAGTAACACTTCACCTCTCTTTTTAAGTATCGCACCACTTTTTTGTAGTTACCTACCACCTCGGTCATTTGTGCCAGCCGCAAAGTTTACAAGCGTGGTGACTACGGCACGTCTTTCTAAAATATGCCACACAATGGGCTTAACGTATCTTTCGACTAGTTTAACCATAAGCATGAAAGAAAACGCTAGAGGTCACCCATCCGGCCTCTTGGACACGGCCTTCGTTGCTTAACTATTGTGAACTTCACGCACCGGCTTCGGAACTGGTGCAACAACTCACTGCAGGGCGATCTACTTTAACAGCAGGCTTGGTAGGTTTATTTTTCTGGTTGATACTTCCCGAGACGAATTTTGCAAAGCTCTACCACCTTCAAAAACAAAAATCCTAACTGAATATTTATTGTCGGAAAGGCTGAGTGATGAAGTATGCAGTATCAAAAATCACTATCAAAACTAGTACGTAGTACAACTAGTCCTGTCGCAAAATCACGATTCTACGCTCGCTTGCACTATCTCTTATCATATACAGAGACGTGACGTAACCCCAAGACTGCGCGTGGGCACAGGCACAACCAAGTTGATAACGTTGATAGCTTGCGCTACTGCCCTTTACTCTGGTATGTTAGTTAGGAAATAGGGCAGCTACATTTTAATGTTATTTTACAGTTTGAAGGGTAAGGGGGGTAGAGAAAGAGAGACATTATAACATTACAGCCGAAATAATGAGCTTGATCAGAAATATGCGTGAGAGCAGGACGGAGCGATACGTGTCTCTGATGTTCGATGCTCTGTCCTATTGTCACACTAGTGCTGTAATTCTAATCTAGCTACATTATTAGCTAGCTACATTATTAATTTGATTTCAATTCGATCTACTTCATATTATTATTATTGTTTTGATTTAATTTCTATACCAACCCTAGTTTTTAAGATTGTCTGTATTACTAACAAATGGACCAATGTTGTCTTTAATAAACAAATTTATTGTTTATTATTATTATTTTGACTTCAGTTCTCTTGTTGGGCAACGCACTTTTGCTTTCTTGTATTAATATATGATAATACATACATAATATCACGCCTTGTTAAGTTGTTAATAATACACCGAACGAATACTCGTAAGACAGTCACTACTTACCTTCACGTGGGATGCGGACAGACTGTGTCAGTCTGGCACAAAGTACGACTTCTTCTTGAATGTTTAAAAACGAGAAATTAAAAACGACCATGAAAGTTTTAGATATAACTTAATTATATTGTATGTTTGTCCGCAGAAAATCTAGCCCCATCAGAATTGAAGAAGCTAAGAAACAAACAAAGGAAAGCGAAACGCAAAGCTGAGCAGGAGAGCGCACTCCAGGCGCAAGTTCAGGTAAAGACAATTTTTTTGTCTGTAAATGTTAACAATTTATCATATTTTGTATCATCACTTTATTTGAAAGCAAACTAGCATATTGTGGAATAAACATACATAAGTGTTTCTGCTGCTAAAAGAGCAAATTTTAGTAGAGCAACTGCAAAAAAATAGCAAGATTATCTTTTAAATTGAAATTAAAAAATTATCAAAAGAAGTGGATTTTTACTATGGGAAAATCGTCTTTTGCAAGCTCCGAGTATTTCGTTACCGCATTATTACATAGTCTTGGTACTATTTTGTCAATGTTACAATAAATGTTATCGCATTCCAGGTGAAGCGAGAGCAGCATCACAAAGCGAGGCAGCAGCAGGAGCAGGGCGACCCTGAAGCGCCACAGCTGGACGAACTCATCCCCGATAAACTCGCGAGGGTCTGTATCAATGTCAGCGCACCTCTTTTAAGAGCTTAGGATGTTGTATCCAGGTGAAGCAAGAGCAACATCACAAGCCACAGCAGCAGCAGCAGGGTGACCCTGTAGCGCTACAGCTGGACGAGCTCGTCCCTGACCTGATCTACTCGCGAGGGTCTATCAATGTACCTCTTTTAGAAGCTTAGGATGTTAGGGAATGTTTGGAATGTTAGCTAGACTCGCTTCACCTGGACGCAACCTCCCTCTAACAACCTAAGGTCCTCAAAGATGAGAGCTACATGACGAGGCACAGCACCAGAAGCAAGGCGATCCTGAAGCGCCACAGCTAGACTAGCTCATCCCCGATAAACTCGCCAGGTCTATCAATTTCGTCGTACAGCTTTGAAAGTTGCGGCAAGGTAGTAGGGAAAGCTATGTGCAGGTGGACAGAAAGCAGTAGAAGCGGCTCTGAAGTGCTACAGTTGGACGATCTCATCTCCGATAAACTCGTCAGGTCCATCAATGTAATGTAATATTATAAAATAAATTACAGACACCAAACAACCATTAGTCATAAGATGGCAATCTGCTTCTACGCTCGCTGATTGCCTCAAAAAAGGCTTTCGTGGCTGGCACAGTTACTTTGCAAAAGTTTTGCTACATGTGCATGCATAAAAGGAAGAGGACACTAATGGATGAAGTAAAAAAAAAGTTTGAGGGGTGAGGAATGTAGCAAGTCCAGCGCTTACCCGTGAATCAGGCGTGATTGGAAGGATGCAAATTATTGGTGCATTTGCTATTGCTGCACTCAGAAACAGCACTTAAAGTAAATCTTTCATCAAGTCTCATGCTATTCTTTTTGATTTCATTAACAAAGAAAGCGACAACACGAGACTGAAAGAGTAACTCTCAGAGTACGGCGACCATGTAAAGGATAGTACCAACCAGTCTATACCCGTGGGCGTCGTAAGAGGTAACTAAGGGATTTTAAAACAAAGGATGGGCAGCAGCGTCCTTCTGTGTATCGTACCATCTTACATGCTGCAGTCACCAACAACCGCGGTCCATGGTGCCAGCCGCAACGCTATAATAAGCGTGGTGACTATAATGCGCGCGGCTGCAAGCACGTAAAAAAAACCACTATAATATAAGCTGAACCAGCGCTACGCTACAAATGCCCGAAACCAGAGACCAGCTCAAGATCAAAGTGTTTCTACCGACGAGCGGCCTTGTGTACTTTCCCTCTAACTTATACCACGTGTTTTTTCTGGTATTCTGGAGGGAGCTCCCTGTCCTGCAAATGACGTTTCATGGGATGTTATGATGTACGGCAGTTAATATGAGTGACAGCTTCTAGTAGGTTTCCAGTTATGAGGTATGACATAAAAATCTCTATTATTGTAACGAATGTTGCCAAAAACATTATAAGGTAATTTTTTCCTCTACGAATACTTCCTTCCTTCGTGATCTGAATAAGAGACGAGAGACAAGTCGAGACATTTTGATTGACATTTCTTTTCATAGGAATTGTTATAGCGTATCTAAAAATAATTGTCGCTATTTTTCTGTATGTAAGCAGCTGCTTTAGGCGCGGTGCAACAGCGATTATTTTTGTATAGTTTGAAGTCAGTCTTCTTTAAAATTTGATTCTTCGTCATCATATGAGCAGACACCTCGGACACACACAGATCAGATATAAGTCTAGATGACTCAAGTGTACCTACTTTGCGTGCCCAAACTAAGCTCAAAAGGCTTAGTTTGCTTGTCATGGGCTTGTCATATCACCGAGAACTGTGACACGCTTCGTTTTCATACAAACGGCGGAGTTTGCGTTATCTAGACTTATTTCTGATCTGTGCGGACACTACATTGAATCGCGCGAAAACACCATCACCAATTGAATATGCGATGTCCTCTAGTGCGCGTCTTCTCGCCGCCGGCCCGAACTAACGGAACCCCGGACTTTTCCTTGACTTTTGTCAACTACCTACGTTTTTTTAAGTGTCGATGGGTGTTACGCTGATTAATATAGGTATTTTTTAAGGCCTGGTTAAATATATGAAATATTTTTGCAAGAAACAAACTTACAGGCATTTGACAGCAGCACCCAAACTGAATTAATTATTTTCATACAAATTACCATGTGCTGCTAGTGTATCAAATATAATAATAATAAATCTGTATGATAGTACCATCAGCTTCTTCTGTGCCCCTATAAAATCGCTGCGCTACGCTTATAACGAATCTATAGTGGAAATTTTGGACAGTCAAGACCAAGCCAAGCTTGACACTCATAGCGCTACTTCAGCTTCTACGGCTATTGAAATTAGACCTTGACGAGCTCTTGACTGTACTTGTTCTATTTTTAATTGTCGTTCTGTTTAATTTCAGGCGGAAGATCCTCTAGAGCAAGCTATCAAGTTCCTACAACCTCTACGGACGCTCGCCGCCGATAGAATAGATACACATCTAATGGCCTTCGAAATATACTTTAGAAAAGGTAAATTACATTGAACTAGCTATTACTCTTCGGTTCCACTTGTTCGTTCTTTTTAGGGTTCCGTACCTCAAAAGAAATAAACGGAACCCTTATAGGATCACTTTGTTGTCCGTCTGTCTGTCAAGACCCTTTATCTCACGAACGGGTAAAGGTATCAGGTTGAAATTAATACCATATATTAGGATCCATGAACCACACAAGATCTGAAAATTTAAATTTTTTACAACGACGCAATCAAAAGATATGGCATTTTATGTCCTCATCTCCATACATTTATGCAAAAAAGCAAAACCTACAGGGTACTTCCCGTTGACCTAAAATTATGAAATTTGGCAAGAAGCTAGGTCTCACAGTACAAATAATGGGAAAAGTCTGAAATCATTAAATATTACAACTTTTCTCACAACTAATTGTAACCAATTCTGGTAAGCTCCCGTTTCAAGAACATTCATATAAGAGAGGGGTCAAGTTGGATGGTCGCTGAGGCGATTTTTGTTTTAGTTCTATTTTAAAAACGGGAACACTTACAAAATCTAGCACATTAACTTATTGAAATTTCAACTAATACAATTATGATTATGTGGTGGTACGGAACCCTCGGTGCGCGAGTCCGACTCGCACTTGGCCGGTTTTTTTTTGATAGATAGATAGACACTGAGCCGAGGTTGTCAATAGCCATTCATCGTGGTAAAGCTGCGTGTCTCATGGCAACCTTTGCGGCGGGATCGATTAAAGGAAAATAAACTGATCCTTACATGCCTTATTTGTTCACCGCCGTCGTGGCCGGCATTGAAGACAATCTGATTAACTGTTTAAGAGAAATGGCCTTCAAAAGCTTACAACAGAGACGAATGGCGAAAAGGAGGGCAGGGCCCTGAGTCAAGTGGCTTTCTACAATCGCAAACGCCAGTAGAATAGAATAAAACTCTATGGATTTGACATAAGCTGTCACGTGGCATTTCGTTAGCTAATGTCGATCCCATACATTTTCATTTTATTCTACTGGCGTTTGCGATTGTAGAAAGCAACTTGACTCAGGCCCCAGGCCTTTGTCCAACAGTGGGACACTTTATGGCTACAAAAAGATCATTGTTCATTATAGAGGTATCTTAGTTCGGAGGCCAGGCAGAAAAAACGAACTTTTTTCGGTTCGCTAAAATTGACACATTACTGTGTCATATAAGGCTATTTTTGGACCCTGGGTCATATTCTTGTATTTTACTCAGAACTCAAATCTGAACAATTTTCAAATGAATGTAAAAATATCTCGTTTTTCGACCTACATTTCTATGGAAAAGTTGTTCACTTTTAATGTTTTAAGTAACATACTGAAGTTTGGCTCTGGCTGGGCTCAAAATAAGCCAAAATGTGAACGATTTTATATTTCCAGAGCGGCCCCTAATAATGCTACAAAGCATCAAGCGGGCGTGGAACCTGGACAAGAGCCATCACAAGCTACACGACTGCTTGCTGCGCTTCCAGCGGTGGTTGAGCGATCACCAGCAGAACCTCGACCCTAGTGTCCTCGCCGTCATCAACAAACAGATGGAGCCGGTCAGTATTGCCAAGTTCATACAAAGTGTAAGGGACGGTGTATCGAAAACTGAAAGGGCGTGCTCAGACATCGAAACTGAATAACTTTCCCAAAGAAACATTTTTGGGAAATGAAAAAATATTTTCATCTCCAAATAAACTGCTTACTTTGATCGAAAAAGTTTGTATGAAGAGGTCAATTTTTTTTTTCATTTCCCAAAAACGTTTCTTTGGGAAAGTTGTTCAGTTTCGTTGTCTGAGCACGCCCTTTCAGTTTTCAGTACACCATCCCATACAACCTGTATAAAGTAATATCACAAGCTACACGACTAAGCGTGGTTGGGTTATTTTGTTATTTGAACAGTAGGTGCAACGTCATAGCGGAGCAAAATCGCGGCGTTACGGGGAAACGCCCATATTTACGTGAAAAATTTAAATCTTTAGATTCGCGGGCCTTACAATTTTATTATATGTATGAATGTAAATGTTTCCAGCTGGTCGGCGGTCGATCGGAGCTGCAAATAGCGGAGGAATTTATGTCTCACCGCGCTTCCGAGTCGCAGGCGGCGGCGCTGTGGGGCGCGCGCGCGCTGGCTCGCGTGGTGGGGGGCGGGACCGCCGGCGCGCTGCGCACTGCCGCCTCGCTGCACTTCCCCGACCTCTCCATACAGGTGAGAGTACGCTGGCTCGCGTGGTGGGGGGCGGGACCGCCGGCGCGCTGCGCACTGCCGCCTCGCTGCACTTCCCCGACCTCTCCATACAGGTGAGAGTACGCTGGCTCGCGGGGTGGGGGGCGGGACCGCCGGCGCGCTGCGCACTGCCGCCTCGCTGCACTTCCCCGACCTCTCCATACAGGTGAGAGTACGCTGGCTCGCGGGGTGGGGGGCGGGACCGCCGGCGCGCTGCGCACTGCCGCCTCGCTGCACTTCCCCGACCTCTCCATACAGGTGAGAGTACGCTGGCTCGCGTGGTGGGGGGCGGGACCGCCGGCGCGCTGCGCACTGCCGCCTCGCTGCACTTCCCCGACCTCTCCATACAGGTGAGAGTACGCTGGCTCGCGTGGTGGGGGGCGGGACCGCCGGCGCGCTGCGCACTGCCGCCTCGCTGCACTTCCCCGACCTCTCCATACAGGTGAGAGTACGCTGGCTCGCGTGGTGGGGGGCGGGACCGCCGGCGCGCTGCGCACTGCCGCCTCGCTGCACTTCCCCGACCTCTCCATACAGGTGAGAGTACGCTGGCTCGCGGGGTGGGGGGCGGGACCGCCGGCGCGCTGCGCACTGCCGCCTCGCTGCACTTCCCCGACCTCTCCATACAGGTGAGAGTACGCTGGCTCGCGTGGTGGGGGGCGGGACCGCCGGCGCGCTGCGCACTGCCGCCTCGCTGCACTTCCCCGACCTCTCCATACAGGTGAGAGTACGCTGGCTCGCGGGGTGGGGGGCGGGACCGCCGGCGCGCTGCGCACTGCCGCCTCGCTGCACTTCCCCGACCTCTCCATACAGGTGAGAGTACGCTGGCTCGCGTGGTGGGGGGCGGGACCGCCGGCGCGCTGCGCACTGCCGCCTCGCTGCACTTCCCCGACCTCTCCATACAGGTGAGAGTACGCTGGCTCGCGGGGTGGGGGGCGGGACCGCCGGCGCGCTGCGCACTGCCGCCTCGCTGCACTTCCCCGACCTCTCCATACAGGTGAGAGTACGCTGGCTCGCGTGGTGGGGGGCGGGACCGCCGGCGCGCTGCGCACTGCCGCCTCGCTGCACTTCCCCGACCTCTCCATACAGGTGAGAGTACGCTGGCTCGCGGGGTGGGGGGCGGGACCGCCGGCGCGCTGCGCACTGCCGCCTCGCTGCACTTCCCCGACCTCTCCATACAGGTGAGAGTACGCTGGCTCGCGTGGTGGGGGGCGGGACCGCCGGCGCGCTGCGCACTGCCGCCTCGCTGCACTTCCCCGACCTCTCCATACAGGTGAGAGTACGCTGGCTCGCGTGGTGGGGGGCGGGACCGCCGGCGCGCTGCGCACTGCCGCCTCGCTGCACTTCCCCGACCTCTCCATACAGGTGAGAGTACGCTGGCTCGCGGGGTGGGGGGCGGGACCGCCGGCGCGCTGCGCACTGCCGCCTCGCTGCACTTCCCCGACCTCTCCATACAGGTGAGAGTACGCTGGCTCGCGTGGTGGGGGGCGGGACCGCCGGCGCGCTGCGCACTGCCGCCTCGCTGCACTTCCCCGACCTCTCCATACAGGTGAGAGTACGCTGGCTCGCGGGGTGGGGGGCGGGACCGCCGGCGCGCTGCGCACTGCCGCCTCGCTGCACTTCCCCGACCTCTCCATACAGGTGAGAGAACGGCCATTAAATGAATCGGTGAGAAAACGGCCATCTTTCTGTACAGGCGAGAGCACGGCCGTATTTTTGTATCGGTGAGAAAATGTCCATCTTTCTGTACAGGTGAGAGAACGGCCTTAATTTTGTATCGGTGAGAAAATACATATCTTTCTGTTCTATTGAGAGAACGGCTATATTTCTGTTCTATTGAGAGAACGGCCATCTTGCTGTACAGGTTAGAGAACGGCCATATTTTTGTATCGGTAAGAAAACAGCTATCTCTCTGTTCTATTGAGAGAACGGCTATCTTTCTGTTCTATTGAGAGAACGGCCATCTTGCTGTACAGGTGAGAGAACAACCATATTTTTGTGTCGGTGAGAAAACGGCCATCTTTCTGTTCTATTGAGAGAACGGCTATCTTTCTGTTCTATTGAGAGAACGGCCATCTTTCTGTTCTATTGAGAGAACGACCATCTTTCTGTACTAGTGATAGAACAGCCATCTTGCTGTACAGGTGAGAGAACGGCCATATTTTAGTATCCTTCAGTACAAGTGTAAGAACGGCTATCTTTCTGTTTAGTTAAGCAAACTGCTTTTTCTCTACATAGGTGAGCATAAAGCCATTTCTCTATGGTTAATCAAAAATCGAGCTCATGTCAAAAATCAGGTCGGGTGTTTATCCTTGTGAGAGATCGTATGATAGTATTATTACCAATTAAATTCAGGCAGATACAAACTAAAATTAAACTAAACATGACGTGTTGATATCTTTTACGCAGCCCAAAAGGTATAGCAAAGACAGGAACACGTTTAGATTTGTCAAATCTACTTGCGTTCATAACGGAAGTCACTTGTCTATGGCCCGTCTTACCCGAAGGGACCACTGCCGCTTTGAGATTGCTACTTCGCTGCACTACCGCGACTTCTTCATACAGGTGAGAGAACGGCCATCCAGATGAGAGAACAGCCATCTTTCTGCATATGTAAGTTAATGGCCATCTTACTGTACAGGCGAGGGAACGGCCATCTATTTGTACAGGGGCGTTTTTTGTATATGTGGGCAAACGAGCATCTTTCTGTACAGATGAAAGAACAGCCGATAAAAGTGGTAAACGATGATTTTTTTCAAATTACAGGGTTGCGCAGAAGTGCTAGAAAGCCTTAGAGAAGGTGACTTCGGCCCCTGCGAGAAAGAAATAGAAGAGTATATCGAAGCTTGTCGCGCTAAGTTCCCCTACGCGCTTGCTTTCCAACCGGCGAGCACAGAACCTGTTACCACCGCCACAGACAACCACCTAGAAGAAATCCAGTCCAAAGAAATCGCCGTAAATAACTGAACGAAACGAACCGGACATGTGCCATTAGGGTTACCATCTCTATAATTGAGACGACTACACAAGGTTATTTCTTTGGACCTGTTTTCCGTTTTACCACTTAGGTCAAAAGTAAAAACTTTTTTGTACGACTTTCACAACGCGCAAAAAAAAAAATCTACTTCCAATCAAAAGTGCTGGTCACTTACGAGTACATCCCTTTGTATGGGAAGTCGAAATTTTTGTGTTTCAAAAGTTGTGGCTTTGGACCTCGCTCATAAGAGGGAAAATGTAAAAATGGTCCAAAAAAATAGCATTGGAGAGAGAGCTGAATTAATATTCGAACAGTTTTATAAAGTCCAAATATTTTTGTGACAGAAATAATTTTACAGGGATAGCGGGTGCGAAAGTAAGGTTGGTAATCCTATGTGCCATTATGGTATTACTCAAACCGACCGCGTTTTAAATAGTCTACTTTTAAACTGCCTCGCAGTCAGGTGCAGAGGGGGATATTTTTTGAATAAATCTCTTTCGAATCTTGTACGAGTAACAGAGCAGAGGTGACGCTGTTTTTGTTTTTTTTTCTTGTCTATATACAGGCTGTAAGCTTTCCGAAAACTAAGAGGGCATGATCGGTCAACGAAACTGAACAACTTTCAGTGAATGAAATTTTTAGAAACAGTGTCCAATTAAGTTTACAATTTTGTATGGAGATGCAGTTTTTTTTTCCTGAAAGTTTCATTGACTGAGAGTTGTTCAGTTTTGTTGACTGATCATGCAGTTTCAGTTTTCGGAAAGCTGTCCCTTACATCCCATATTGCCGAACTGCTGAGAAAAGGCCTCCTCTCTATCAGAATTAATTATGTCTGAAAAAACCTTGCACAAATATTGTTCGTTTTGCAATGCGTCTTTTTATTTATTTTTATAAACCACACTAACGGCTCGCACCAGCTTTGTACGGAAAGCTCTAAATTTAAAATCATGCAAGAAAGCATTTTCAGTTTTTCCCGATTTTGTAAGAAATTTTCTGTATTCTTCTTTCTAGACTACAACTAGGTACACTCAACAGCTCGTCAGTAGAAACACTTGACCATAAGGCTTGGAAATAGAGTTGAAAGAGTTTCTACCGACGTGCGGTTGACCGTACTAGGTGTCTCGTGTTCAGAAGCCGGAAAAGCTAATCTTTCGTGGTATCGTAATAAAAATAAAAAACGCAAGAACAGACGAAGACGCGCGTGTGTGCAAAAACTTAGATGCTAAGTTGTAGTATACGGGGTCCCAGAGACAGATTTCCGAAATCTGAAAAAGCATGATCAAAAGTCAGTTCAAAATAAACTGAAATGTTAGGCCAATCCAGGAAATTCTTATTCTGTTTTGGCCGGTCTAAAAATTTTGGAATAAAATGGCGTCACTGTTTAAATCGGCAAGAACCTAACCCGCGGATGAAATCGGATCTAGCGAAGCCGCTCCTGCAACGGCATTTCTTCCGATTTTATCTCGAATACTTGGTATGTTCCTAATAGCCGTAAGCATAAAATATTTTTCATTTGATGTTTTCTGTTCGACTGTGACGCCATTTTGTATCGAGATTTGTTCCGTCACAAAAAATGTGGTCTGCACAGTTTTGGAACCCAAAGGTCTACCCAGTGTACGACTTGATACTTAAGATACAAAATTAATTGAAGTAAAGTTTACTTCAAATGCCCTTTTCCCAATAAAATTTACATTGTTTTAACAAAATACTAACTATTGACTTATGCATTTTACTAACGATGGAATACAAACAGTTCCAACAAACAATATGATAATAGCCTTGTGTTTAAGATTCGATTTTCTTCCATGTAGTTGGTTATTTTCTTTTCAAGAAATTTCACTAGGCATTTCAGCCTAGCAGTTCACTTTTTTTTTTTTGCAAGTAATCATAAGGGTCTGTTTTCATTGAGGCGAAACGGAGACGTGCAAAATTAGATCAGTTAGAGAGAAATTTAGATATTATACCACCGGTCACGCGTCACTGCTGTCTTATTGCACTTTTGCCTCAGTGCAAATGCACCCTTACCCTCTTTGACTGTGCCGTTAGGGGTCTACATATATTTATAATAAACAATATTGTATTTATTAATAAAAAATAAAGCGTTCAAACAAACCGTAATTACTATCATAATGAAGTATCTCTTAATAACTAATACTTATGTAATTAATGTATACTTCAAAAAAACTCAGTGCTTCAATGGTATTCTAATACGGTTTTTTCTCGTGCGTAAATTACAGCGTGGCCTCAATTGTTCAGCAACATTCGAGTACAAATGGAATCCAATAAAAAATAAACTAACATCATCGCCAATGGCAAGGCGTCTATAAAAATAATATAAGGGTATGTTCAGATGACGAGCGCTTAATGCGAGTTTTGCTAATCGTTATTGCAGGGTTATGCGCGCCCAACGCTGGTCATCTGAAAGTACCTCAATCTATTGGTCGACCCAATGTAAAACACTGACGGTTTTAATTAGGAGCAGTTCAGACTGAACGGAAAAGTGCTTGCGCATTTTTTTGATATCATTGCATAAATAACCGTATCGCTATTCAGAGCAAAGCGAGCATTATTCCGTTTCGATCTGAACTGGGTCTCATGCCTATTGTGAGAAAGTTGATTTTTCAATGATATCAGAGATTGCAGCTCTTCGCTGCTGTGCTCTGGGTTTGAATTGAAGTATCGCGCCGTTTAGTGGTGCCCTCATCACATTTTTCTTATAGAATTGAAGTCTAAATGTTAAGTGAGACGGAAAATGTGTTCTTATTGTGTTCTCTTCACTAATTAGCGGAATTGTGAATACACAAAATCAAAAGCTAACCGCTACTGGCACGCGATACCGTCGTACTTTTTTTAGGGTTTAAAATATGTGTAATTGTATTCAATATGAGTGGTTTGAACTGTGTAAAAATTGTGTGGCAAATTTTTCAAACCTCGCGCAATATTGACTACTATTTGAGGTATGCTTTGTAAATAATTCTTAATAATTAAGTTTGTATTGTACAATATCGTTAGCCCCGAAGTTTCGGCGAGTGTTCTACCGCTTCGCGCGGTATATTCGGTAGAAGTTCGGTTAATATGGACTCAAAATGTAATACTACTAAGTTTTGTTGATTTCGTGTTTTTTTATGTAGATATGTGTAAAGTTTGGACAATAATTGTATAATGGAATGCTCCAAATTGTCATAAATAGTGCACTTTAGTTGTGTGAGAAACACGGACACTTGTGTCTGCACCTGCCTTCACTGAGCGACGACATCTTACATTCTCTACTTTAACTTAGCTTCGTATTTGTAAACCATTCGGCAAACCATTTGAACAATAATCGGGTAGTGGGGGAAGGTTTTCGCATGTCAATTTGTATGTATAATGAACTCGCAGTCTAGGTCATTATTTAAGTAGTTTGCCCAGATTTATATTTGGTGGAAGTTTGGTGCCTTTTAGCTCTTCGATGATTGTCAAGCACTGTGTTAATATTTAGTGGGTGCATCATTGCGCAAAATGTCATACTGGTCTGTTATTTTTTTATACATCAGTGTAATAAAATCAAGTGGAGTATATACAGCGCGAAATCGCCTATGTGTTAGTCTCACTGTAGGTAAAAGGATTGGTAGCGAAAACTTGCCATTTGCGATAGATAAAACTAAGTGATCTGTATTTCTTAATTTTTTTTTATATTTGATTAATGTAGTTTTGTCAGCTCAGTGAAGAAATTCTTTTGCTTTTAACTACACGAAGATTTAAAACATTATTAAGTTTCGTCAAGGACATAACAGCCATGTTGGTTTTTATATTTGAGATGGTTGGAGTTCTGTTACCCCACTCATTTGTACATAAAGTAATAAAATTTTTATTTTACAAATTTATTTAAAATTTGTTTTATTTATTGTAATGTCATAAAAAATTCACATTGTAAAAATTACAGTTATTTGACTAATAATATCACACATCATTTCTTAAACTACTATTCTATCGTACTTACTTACGAATTAAAACGAAGATACAGCCTACTTTAAATTTATCTAAAAGCTTGGTCTAAAAGTAAACAATTTTGGCATCTTGATCTCGATTTAGGCTAAGATCCCACGACAAGATTATCTGTTATATGAACGAAATGTGGTTTATATGGAAGGGCTAGTAATAAAAGCTCCGACAAGAAAATAAGAATTGTCCTTACTCAAAATATAAAATCTACTGCCTAAAATACTAACTTTCCGACTACTTTTGTCCGAATAAAAATGACGAAACGACCATACCGAGATACTGAAATCTTCGATAAATAAACATGACTTTATATTGTTTTAATACTTTTTTACCAGCTTTAATTACGAATCTACTGAAAACTTTTGGAACCTAAATTCGCTTCTGGCACTCGCCGGCTGCTACCGCAGCACGCTCGCTTCGCTCGCTCGGCTCCTGCGTTGTGGAATATTCTGTGGTTGTGGTCGCAAGAGTAGAGTTCGGGATCGGTTAGGTTGTGTTTTGTCGTACCTAACAAACCTATAGGTACGGTCGGTTCGCTTGTCGGAAGTTTAGTTTACATGTAGTTTGAACATGCTTTTATTTTTTTCGGCACGTTTTGGGTTTTTTGTCGGTAGTTCATTATAACGCTGATTAATTAGAATAATAGTTGGACACAGATCGCTGGAGGTTAATTTGTTTGTCGGAACCATTATTATTTTCCATATGGAAGGTTATACATGGGGTCTTACAACGCCCTAGGGTTGCCTATAAATTTCTTGCCGCAAGGCCCGCAAGTACCTCAAAAACACATATCAACATTTTGGTTGCATGGGAACAACCCTTTCATTAATTTTGGCAGAGCAATGGATATTGCCGTAAGATACCTTGAATAGAGATTCTCGGTCATGCAAAGTTTCATCAAAATCGTACAGCTGTTTCCAAGATAATTGCAATTTTATTTTTTCTTGTATGACAGCAACCCTAAAAATCCTAGCGGCTAAACGACATGTCCGAATCGCACCAAATTTAAAATTAAGGAGTTTTAGGCTCATTTTGAGTGTAGCTGTCATACAAAAAAAAAATGCAATTATCTCGGAAACAGCTATAACAATTTTGATGACCGAGAATCTCTATTCAAGGTATCTTACGGCAATATTTTGAAAGGGTTGTTCCCATGCAACCAAAATGTTGATATGTGTTTTTGAGGTACCTACTTGCGGCAAGAAATTTATAGGCAACCCTAGGGCGTTGTTCCCCATGTATAACCTTCCATACAAACCACATTTCGTTCAATTAACAGATAGGTGCATAATATTGTCGTGGGATCTTAGCCTAATTGGATTAATGATAGGTCACTAATTCTGCCTTAAAATAAAGACTACTCCTACCTGCCTCCTAGAGACACTTAAGGGGCATTTACATTATCAAAGAACTTGGATTTTATGTAGCATCCGAGAAATGTGACAGATTTTTGACTGAAAAAGTCTTACCATTACCAATGTCGAAAATTCTGGATCCAAGATGGCGTCCAAGTTTTTTGAAGTTATAATATAATATAAAAAAATATAAAAGTTATTTATTTCTTATTATCAAATATCAGCAAGAGGTCCTCCCAGAAAGCAATTGAAAATGCTTGTGTTGGGAGAGTCTCGCATCTTCCGTTATTGCCATACTTTTCTGTCAAGATCTGTCATACTTCTACAGATTCTTGGATAATGTAATTTTGAAATCTTTCGGTCTGGTGGCCCCACCGGTCATCTCAAACAATGGGGCCTCAAAGACTCCAGGATTTCCAAAGAAACATTATTTCCGAAAAAGTTTTCGTTATCCCATGCACACCCAGTATACTGACGACCTTATTTCTAAAAATGCATCTTTAGACGTAATGACTGAAGATTCTCAACAAAATAATCATCAAATAATGAGAGCTTATATCAATAAAAGGCACCATACATATAGTAAAGAGAAATATTATCCTATTATACTTATTATTTTCATTTTGAAGGACTCGCGATGTCCCAGTCTACGTCAAAGTTTATAACAATTTGTTTGTTCTTTGGTTGGTATTGCCTGTAACAACGAAAATGGTGAGGTATGAAATGGGTATCCGGTCAATCTGGATCGCGATCCAGAGTAATGCGGCTATAGGAAAGAAAGAGAAAGTTATAGAGAGTAGGACGGAGCAATAGGTACGTGTTTCTGTCGCTCCAATATCTTGTATCGTATTTATTATTCCGTTAGACGAGAACATTTTAAACCAGAACATTGTCCAGTTACATCTGAATGATCTTACGCATCGCTTCGTCCTGCTGTCATTCTAATCAAGCTACGTTATTTCTTTCTTTCCTATAGCTGCATCCTTCCGGATCGCGATCCACATTGACCGTGTAATGGAGCCCATAGTCCGACAGCTTCGTGCGCGACCATCTTGCGGGGGGCAGACCTTGGCGGGGGCGAGGTAATCTAATCAGATGTCAGCGGGGCGGGCGGTATAGTGGGAGAGGATACTTTATACATTACCACACCCCTGAAAATAGAGCGCGAAACTAGGACCTGACAAAATTTGAAACTGACAGAAGCGAAGGCCTGCATAAACTTTTTCTTCCCGTATTCAGTACAACTAGACTGGGTTACGAACCACGGGAATCGCGCGGGCGGGGCGGGGCGCGGGGTTGTAAGATGGGAGTGGATGCCGCCGGGGCGAAGTGTCCGTAGGCTACCCGCCGTCCACTAGCGCCCCCAAAAGTTAAAAAAATATTGCTCGCTAAATAATAAACTTATCGAAATCCGGAAAGACAGATTGAAGAAAAGGTACCTTAGTTTATTTAGAACCTACCGATCGATTCTGAAAAGTATAGTTCTCTGTAATTACAAATACACAAATTGCCAACAACGGCCACTTTTAGCAGTATTTGTATCTGTAACTACAGTGAACTTTATTTTACAGAGTAAATAGATTCTAAATAAACAAAAATACCTCTACTTTAATCTGTCTTTCCAGATTTTCGATAAGTTTTGTATTTAGCGAGTAATATTTTTTAACTGATGGGGGTGTTAGGCCGATATTTCTCTGGGACACCATGGCGGCGCAACCAGTCGCCGCTACCAACAAAATGTATACAGCTCTATAGAGAGTTACTCACCTGGTGTCCGTTTGGTTGCGCAACCAATTTGGCGGCGCGACCAGCTCGGATGCTGGTCGCGCTACCACTCCCGGTGAAATATAGCCCTTAATACTGTGGCCGCAGGGTGTGGCGACTCTGGTGTCTTTACTGGTGTCTAGTTACGGACACCACGGTGGCGCGACTGGTTGCGCCGCCATGGTGTCCCAGTGAAATATCGGCCTTAGTATACGGCGGGTAGCCCCTTAATTCATTCTGATAGATTACTTCACCCTTTCTAACGTCTGTCATACCGCAGGCGGGACGAACAGGATAGCAAGGCCTCTAGCGAGATGTTTGCAAAGTTTACCAAACAACGTGTAAAACTCTTTACTGTGAAAAAAGGTTTCTTGCCTTTAACGTATGCTTGGCTACAAAAAAAATGAAAGTGATTCATACCAATACTTAACACCAGCAGCGTCAAACATCCTCCTTGAAGCAATGTACATAGGTTTGTGCTTATTTTTGTCAGACATGTATACAACCTCAACAATGCCAGACTGTATGATGATCTTCGCACATTCATTGCACGGGAACAACCCAACGTAGATTGTGCAGTCTTTCACATCAGCCGAGTTTTTGTTTAGTATCGCATTCATTTCCGCATGGCACACTGAAAATAAATTAGATAAAATTTTATACAAGGTGCAAAAAATTAGTAAGAGCTATTTTAGAGTGTTACAAACTGAACAATTTTTATTTAAATTTCAATTACACACAATTTAAATTTCACTGCACCAGCTGATTGCTTATTATAGTTAGGGTGCTGGCTGCAATTTGGGTATATGATTTGCTCACGATTCATATTAATAGGGATGATAGATCAGCTCAATACGAATCGATTTGGTCGTTACAAGTTTTTCTGTGCGTCGCTGCGTTTTTGAGTTAAAGCAAAAAAAATTAATATAAGATACTAAATAATGTTTTTTTTATCTGCCTATGTGGCTCCTGTTTAAAATACTTCTGAAGATGTAAAAAATCGAAGCGGCAGACATGTAGCGTTTTGCATTATCACGGGATGAAGTAGTGAATTTTTGCTAACTTTACGACTCAGGGCTATTATGATGGCAGACCATTTTTCTGGGGTTTTATACATTGTATTTAATCAGATAGTCATAGTCTGCCAGGTGTACGTTTCATTGCCAAATTTCAAAATAGTTAAAACTTAATTCCTCAAAAACGCAGGGGTGTGGATGTCCGTCAATATTTTTTGTATCTTCTAGAGGATGCTACTTATCATCAGTCAAAGAGGCAGACATGAGCAAATCATATAGAAATTCGTCCTTCATCACCCTTACTATTGTCTATGGAAAGCAAATTTTTTTTCGTATTTCGACCTATGTTCCTCAGGGTAAGTCGTCTGGTCGTGCAGTATCATGGTCTAAATAACAAGCTGAATACTCAAACATTTTTTTACTCCTGATATACCGGGTGGAACTTCAAGTATGCGCAAGGCAAGAGGCAGGTACTTTAACCGTTGTAGTTGTAGCTATAGGAAAACGTTCTGACAGAACATTTCATAAAAGGTCCACTGCTGGGCAGCGAACTCCTCAGCCAGAAAATTACTGCAAAAATGCGTAATTTTAGGGGCATATACCATACTCACCATGCTGTTTGCTTTGCGACTGATACATTGGATCGCTATGATTGATGGCCGTAAAATTATGGTATAATACCTACGCAGATAGACGCTGCTACTCATCCTCCGGTTCAAGAACTCTTTGTCGCCTTTCAGTACACCGTCGGGAAGAGATGGGGTGTTATTATTCGAATTATTCCAAAAAAAACAGCAAAGTGTGTTGACCACATGAGAACTAAAATCAAATGTCTCATGTGCGTGTCACTCACTCACTGGTACCCCAACGGGAAAGAGGCGTGATACCCCAAGATAATTAGATTTTGGCCTAGACAAAAATCGGAACCAAGATTTTCTTTTTGTGGTTTATGAAGTCTTGGAAGTAATTACATAATTACTTAAAATTAAGCATATCACCAAATGGGACAAGGCGGCAGATTAAAAAAACCCTATTATATAAATAGTTACTGTGGCAAAAATGCCAACTAAACGAAATGTTTTCTGGGCTCGTTCAATGATAAACTTTTAGTATTTTACAAACTAATTAAGCACCTAAGTTCTTAGGTTAAGCCTAAAATTAAAAAAATCCCACTAAAAGCTTTATTTATTTTTGTCTGCTCGGGCAAAATACATAACTATCTCGTGACTTTTTGTACTTCAAAATTTTGTTGTACTTGATCAAACAGTCGTAAAAGTGAACACAATATGTTAAAGCTTTACAGTGGTATAATTATTGAGGGATTTCTCTTTGGCCAAAATAGGTAACTGAATGAAAAGTGTTTAATTATACTCTAAAACTGTACTTACGTTGATTACTTTAAAAATTAAACATTTCAGACAATAGCGTATCTTTTTATATAAAAATTACATTATGTAGCGCTTTATATCGACCCTAAAGAAGTTGAAATAAAGTTCATAATTGACATTAACATAGTACACGGCTCGTGATTGCACGGTACGGCAACGTCGCATTGCTTCGCTGTTTTATTCGGTACGCGCTTCGGAATTTAAAGTTAAACATGAAAGATGAAAATTTACATCGGTTGTAGTAAGCTGAAAATACTTTTGATCTTCTGATCTAAATATATAAAACAGCATGCCCTGACCGACTGACTGACTGATTCATCAACGCCGAGCCGTAACCGATAAAGCTACAGATGTGAAATTTTGTAAGTAGTTTTTTAGTACGTCAAAACTACACATTAAGAAAGGATTTTCTGAAATTCATCCCCTGAGGGGTTGAAAAATGGGGTGGATGTTTGTATGAATATTCTACAGGTTTGACATGAGACTCAAAATAATTGTGGATTTGATCTAATGAAAGGGAAAAACCGTCCAAGTGCGAGTCGGACTCGTGCACCGAGGGTTCCGTACCACCGCATGATATAAATTGTATTAGTTGAAATGTCAGTAAATTACGAGTACTGTGGTCGATTTTTGAAGTGAAAACTTCTTCAGCGGCGCTTGGCACTTTTTCAGATGGGAAAAAAATTATTAACTCGCATCAGAAGTCGCGTCAGATCTCGGATGAAGTATCGAAATGGATTTGAAAATAATCATACCAAGTTAGAGCAGGCTCAATATATACAAAAGTTCTAAAGTGTGATAAAGATAAAAACATCTTTTTTACCTTTGTCGCGTCAGATCTCGGATGAAGTATAGAAATTGATTTGCAAATAATCATACCAAGTTAGAGCAGGCTCAATATATACAAAACTTCTAAAGTGTGATAAAGACCAAAACATCTTTTTTGTCTTTGTCATAGCAGGCCTGTCTGTGAAATAGGCAGCTTTTTCCAAGATCAAAGGAGTGTGACTCCTGTAAATTTGTTTACTATTATATATTCTGTGGTCATAGTCTCGGCTTTTTTTTGTTGTGCACAACGTGATATGTGCACGACAGACTTGACGTACTGGTTTTGATCGTTATTTAATAGCGAATCCTAAATGTATGAGATCTACATTTCGGATGACAGCAGTCAAACTAAAAATCGCTATAACTCGAAAACTACTGACCCTAGACTACTCGTGTGCTGAGACAAATGATAGGTCTCGATGAGATCTTCATTTCGGATGACAGCTGTCAAACTAAAAATCGCTATACCTCGAAAACTACTGACCCTAGACTACTCGTGTGCTGAGTCAAATGATAAGTCTCGATGAGATCTTCATTTCGGATGACAATTGTCAAACTAAAAATCGCTTTACCTCGAAAACTACTGACCCTAGACTACTCGTGTGCTGAAACAAATGATAGGTCTTGATGAGATCTACATTTCAGATGACAGCTGTCAAACTAAAAACCCCATAACTTGGAAACTACTGAATCTAGAGTACTTGTGTGCTGAGTCAAATGATAGGTCTCGATGAGATATACATTTTGGATGACAGCTGTCAAAGTAAAAATCGCTATTACTTGAAAACTACTGACCCTAGACTACTCATGTGCTGAGACAAATGAAAGGTCTCGATGAGATCTACATTACGGATGACAGCTGTCAAACTAAAAAAAACCCCATAACTTGGAAACTACTGACTCTAGTGTACTCGTGTGCTGAGTCAAATGATAGGTCTTGATGAGATCTACATTTCGGATGACAGCTGTCAAACTAAAAATCGCTATTACTCGAAAACTACTGACCCTAGACTACTCGTGTGCTGAGACAAATGATAGGTCTCGATGAGATCTTCATTTCGGATGACAGCTGTCAAAGTAAAAATCACTATAACTTGAAAATTACTGACCCTAGACTACTCATGTGCTAAGACAAATGATAGGTCTCGATGAGATCTACATTTCGGATGACAGCTGTCAAACTGAAAAACCCCATAACTTGGAAACTACTGAATCTAGAGTACTTGTGTGCTGAGTCAAATGATAGGTCTCGATGAGATCTTCATTTCGGATGACAATTGTCAAACTAAAAATCGCTATACCTCGAAAACTACTGACCCTAGACTACTCGTGTGCTGAAACAAATGACAGGTCTCGATGAGACCTTCATTTCGGATGACAGCTGTCAAACTAAAAATCGCTATAACTCGAAATATACTGACCCTAGACTACTCGTGTGCTGAGACAAATGATAGGTCTCGATGAGATCTTCATTTCGGATGACAGCTGTCAAAGTAAAAATCGCTATAACTTTAAAACTACTGAATCTAGAGTACTTGTGTGCTGAGTCAAATGATAGGTCTCGATGAGATCTACATTTTGGATGACAGCTGTCAAAGTAAAAATCGCTATTACTTGAAAACTACTGACCCTAGACTACTCATGTGCTGAGATAAATGAAAGGTCTCGATGAGATCTACATTACGGATGACAGCTGTCAAACTAAAAAAACCCCATAACTTGGAAACTACTGACTCTAGTGTGCTCGTGTGCTGAGTCAAATGATAGGTCTTGATGAGATCTACATTTCGGATGACAGCTGTCAAAGTAAAAATCGCTATAACTTGAAAACTACTGACCCTAGACTACTCATGTACTGAGACAAATTTTAGGTCTCGATGAAGAAGTACACGAGCAATGACGCGATTGACCCTTACAAAAACATCATATTCAAAAATTCAAGTTTTCACTTCTGCCGGCACTCTCGGAGTGCAACTCGTCCTTTTTTGAGTCCGACTCGTACTTGATCAGTTTTTATATTTTATAGCTTATGCAGCATGAGATACAGCCCACTGACAGACAGTCAGACAGACATCGGAGGCATATTAGTATGATCCCGTTTTTCACCCTATGGGTACGGAACCATAAAGTCTGAAATAATTGAAGTTTACAACCTTTCTCACAACCAATTAACGCTAGCTAGCTTCCACTTCAAGTAAATTCTTATTAAAGAGGAGTCAAGATCGGGGGATCAAGAGCAATAGCTTAGCACGCTAGTCCGACTCGCACTTGCCCGGTTTTTTGTAACACTGTATCCCACAATGATATTTTCTCCTTTCAATGGACTGTTTGAAGTGTTGTTGTTTGTACAAGCAGGCAGCCAGACACTTGCAGCCCACTCTAGCTACTTGGACTGTTGAAATAAGAACACTAAAAAGTCTAATATTATGTCAGGCTTGACGTACTCTTGACATTACGTAGAAGAAAAAAGTCTCGAGGCGCACGGCACACCATACCGGTTCCAAAGAACATATAATATTACGCCGGTTCTCGCTCTCTTGACGCGATCTATTGAATTAAAAATCAACTTTTTTATCTTTTTATAATTATGCTTAATTTTATAAATAAAGGAAAGAACACACGATGAAACCTGTAATTAAACAAAAGTTTTTCAGTTGGTATTTTTGCTTCAACATTAAATACGAAAATATTTAACTTTAGATTAATATGCTTAATTTTAGGTAATTTGCTCAAAAACTGTCCTGGAAAGTCTATCAAATTTAAAATAATTTGGTTGCCATTTTTGCCTGGACTAATTGCTAATAAAAAAATATGCGCAAATATTTTTTGCTTAGTTTTAATTGAAGTAGGTACCTTGGAACCCACATCAAAAGTTTACCCCATCAGATATTAGTTACAATTTTTGGCTTGACTTCACATGCATAAACAAACAAAAAAATATATTTTCTGGAGAATCTAAAAGCCAGCCAATTCATTAAAAATTATTTTTTACATAAGTGTTCCACCACCTATTATAATACATAGCAACTTTATAGTAAATTGACGGTTTCGATTTATGTCCAGCCAATTAAAAATTACAGCTTCAGGACTCGGCCTATGATGTTATGTATGTATGTATTCCGGTCATGTCGATAGGTACTATTATTCCGGTCAAGACTGGATAGTCTTTCTACGTCGATCGTCACTTCGAAATGATGATGTACGCAAATCATTCCTTGCACGTCGGGCCGAATTTCAAGAAGTAAAGTCCGTAACACGTAAAGTTATGAATATTGCGTAAATATTATTTTATTTTGGCAGCACCACGTGGTTATTAATAGTACGCACACCAGCAAGCACGTAAAAACCAAAAGCTGAACCAGCGTTACGCTAAAACGCCCGAGACCAGACACGGTCAAGTTTAGAAGTGTTTCTACCGACGAGCGACTGTCTGTACCTACCTAACTTAAATACAGCTATTTGGACTATACATGCATGGTGTACGATCACCGTACATTTCTGTAGGGCAAAGTCTAGGCGGGCGGCGCAGTCGCTCGTGTAACCTAAATTTTACCATTTTTGCTGAATTTACGGCGCCGCGCCGGCCGCCGGACTCAACCAAAAATCTAACACAGCCTCGAATAGTAGCCTCAACATTTACACGTATTTTAATATTTTATATAATTTTCTATAATTTTGATTATTTTTTACAATAAACTTTTTAATATTATTTTCGAACATTTTTCAACATTCAAATCCACATACAACCCTCCAAGGCTGCTTGTAGTCTCGGTCACCGTCGCGCACTACAAGCAATAAATGTAAAGGGTCGCTACCCTTACATTTTGGTCCTTCGAGCCGGATCCAGCCAGGGCCCACTGTGATGGCGCCGTGTTATCTTCCTTTACTATGACTACGTCACCTTCTGTCAGGTTTTCTGTTTTCTTGTTCCATTTCGATCGTGCTTGTAAGGTGTTCAAATATTCTTTCGACCATGTTTTCCAGAAGCCCTGATAAAGTTTAGTTGTTAGTTGCCACCGTTTGGTTAATGTTATTTCCTCTGTGAGATCTTCCTCTGGTAGTGTCGTGAGAGGCTCGCCGACGAGAAAATGGCCCGGGGTAAGTACAAAGTGCAGGTCTTCCTTGTCTTCTGTTAGTGCAAATAGAGGGCGTGAATATAAACGAAGGTTACCTGCTAAATTTAATTAAAAACCAAACCCTTATTATTGAATCACAAAACAATATCCTGAAGAGAAACGAGGACTCCATGAATACACAATTTAGCTTAATTCAACAACATATAAAAGAGGCTGACGAACACATTATGCAATTACAAAACAAAACAAAGGAGGACGTAATGATGACCTACTTTAACTCCGTGTCCCTATCTACTAGCATAATTATAGGAAAATTACACAAAATCCAAGAAAGTATTACCAGCACTCTAAACAACATTTACCGAGGACACATTGATAGCACAATTTTATCACAAGAGCAACTTCTGCAACAACTCAGTTTCATAGCGGCTAGACTGCCGAAACAGCTCTCCTTGCCCGTGGAAGATATCCACAATGAATTGTCGGATGTTTATAAATTACTTCACGTTAAGGCTCGAGTGACGTCCAACTATTTCATAATGGAAGTAAATTTACCACTTGTTCATGATAATTTGTATAAACTTTATAAAATTATTCCTTTACCAATATTTTCAAATGAGAAAATTATCACAGTAAAACCTACATCATCTTATATCGCCATGAACATGCTCAAAGATATTTACATGAAGATAGAAAGAAGCGATTTACAATCATGTGTGATATTGCAAAATAACAGACACGTATGTACATTCAATAATCCGATACACAGTATGCTACAAAATAATTTACCATGTGAATTAACATTTTTGATGAAAAATAATAACTCAAAAACTTGTGACTATAACGCACAGAATTGCGCTACCGACTGGATCGGGTTACACCGAAGAAATACATGGATTTACATTTGCTGTGACGAGTGCCCATTACGTATAATATGTGACGATACCATGACATCTCGAGACGTCACAAAGACGGGTATAATTACAGTGGATGGTCAAGGATGCACGATTAAACGAGATGAGACAATTTTACAAACAGACACTATCTATCAGAGCAAACTATTTATCGAACCGACCCTATCGGCGATTATTATGAATGATATTAACAACCTAACTAGGCTAACTGGACCAAACCATTTAGAATTAATAACAGAGGATCACTCTCAAACATATAAGGAAATGTCTGAACAGATTAAACAACTTAAGATAAACAGTTCTCTACCTCGAAAATTATCCACAGATGACATACATCAGTATGTGGTATCCTACACAGCTTTGACAGTAATATGTCTCATAGCAGTTGGAGGAATTGCTTACAAGTTGTGCGCACGAAAGGAACAACAGGCACAACGACAACAACAACAGACTGAGAATAGTCAGAGTTACAGACAAGGTTATACGGTAGAGATACCAATGAGGCCAATGCAAAATGTCAAAAAGGACAATGAAGTTGTAGGTCCAGCAAAGCCAAAAAGAACACTCTCAACTACAACAAGTGAACCTAAATTTAACATTTAAGTTTATTGGTTAACTTTAATTTTTAAATCAATTTAAATTTATGTTTAATTAAATATGCAATTCAAGCTTAATGGATAATTGCTTTGATAAGTACTTTATGGGTAGTTAGTAACGGTTAATTTTATACAACTTCATCTTGGGGTCAGTTAGTTTATAATTTGCTTAGATAAGTTAGTTAGTTTTCTTTGTCCTGGCACCATGTACGATCACCGTACATTTCTGTAGGGCAAAGTCTAGGCGGGCGGCGCAGTCGCTCGTGTAACCTAAATTTTACCATTTTTGCTGAATTTACGGCGCCGCGCCGGCCGCCGGACTCAACCAAAAATCTAACACAGCCTCGAATAGTAGCCTCAACATTTACACGTATTTTAATATTTTATATAATTTTCTATAATTTTGATTATTTTTTACAATAAACTTTTTAATATTATTTTCGAACATTTTTCAACATTCAAATCCACATACAACCCTCCAAGGCTGCTTGTAGTCTCGGTCACCGTCGCGCACTACAAGCAATAAATGTAAAGGGTCGCTACCCTTACACATGGCATCGACAAAATACAGGATTTGCCTGCTGTTAGCAGTATAATAGCATGAAATGTACAACTTACCATAGAGAAATTTACTATCCAATGGTGAAGGAGTGTTTTTACCCCAGGGAAAGTCATCATCACTGCATCCAATGGGCATACCATTGTAGCTACAGACAAAAAACATTTTCATGTTTTAAACCAGCTATACGTTGTAAAAAATAAATTTTTTAACTAAATGAAAAATTATTATTACAAGGAGTCAAAATATTTCCGATTTAGAGCCGACTGTTTCTGCCGTAAAGCAGCAGTATTTGCACTGCTGTAGACGTTTGATTTTAGTTCTCATGTGGTCAACACACTTTGCCGTTTTATTTGTGTCATAAGACAGCAGGTGCTATTGGTAGAGGCAGACACCGGACACAACATATAACGAGCGTGAATTTGAAATTAGAAATTGGAAGGTCGCACATGCCTGCAAATTCAGTACAAGACCCTCAGGAGGAATACGAGAATCGCGCGGGCGGGCGGGTGCGCGCGGGGGGTTGCGGGGTGGATTGCGGGCGGGAGGCGGAGAGTGTCCGTTCTGTATGATAGTATTTTATTCTGTGGTGGAGGTGACCACTTATCAGGTGACCCATCGGCTTATATGCTCACTGTTGGCAAAAAAATGTTTTTTCTACTTGTCCCTTAGGTCTTTTATTTAAGTTTTTACCATGTTGTAACTGATTTGATGTTTCAATTCTAGTTGTGTAAATTAAAAAAAGAAGTTGAAATTTAAAACATTTTTAAATAATATAAGATCCTAGCACTCATCATCATCATCATAACATCCCATTAAACATCTACTGCAGGACCAAAAGCTAGTTTTTTTTTTTTTTTTACTATGTATGGGCTTACTCTTGACCTCGATCTAGCCTTGAGGACAGAGATGAGGTCGACGATGGAACGAGCTTGCCCAAAAGAAGCCTATTCACTCGCGACTTAAATAGATTCGGGTTATAAGAGCTCGGGAACACAGACGCAGGCAGAGAATTCCACTCCTTAGCTGTGCGCATTATAAAGGATGTTTCGAAGCGCTTTGTGCGAATGTGTGGAATATCAACCAGATATGGGTGATATCCTGCGGTGCGTCTGGATTCCCGATGGTAGAAGGGGGATGGCGGAATAAGCTCATGGAGCTCTTGGGCACACTCTCCGAAGTACAATCTGTAAAAGACCGACAGACATGTAATTTTGCGCCGGTGGGCTAGGCTGTGAAACTTGGTTTTCACTAGCATCTCATCACCAACGAGCTTCTTGGCTCTGCGATCGATCAAGTAATACGAGTACAAATATAAAAAATATCAGCACACACTGATTTAATTTTATTTATTTTTTTAATATTTGATACTTACCCAATGCCTACAATTTTTTTCTCCTTATTTACTATACAAGCACCAACTTGAAAACTCGGGTCTTTGCTTCGTTTTGCTGCCAAAAATGCTGTTGCCATAAAATACTCAGTCCAATCAATATAGTTGTCTCGCTTTTTATGTGATACTTCTCTATCTCCATTGCCATTAGTCATTGAGCTGGAAAAAGTTGAATTAAGGTATTATTACTGGTTTATATCCACATAAAACTTGGTAGTGTAAGTTAGCAAAGGAAAACTAAGCTAGTGGTCTCAGGATGTGATCTACCACTGTGGAAAAGGAGTGAGATATTTATATATACAGGGCGTTAATTTGATTGCGTGCCATAGCTCAGGGGCGGGATCAGTATCAGAAACTGAACAACTTTTCCCAAGGAACATAGATCGAAATAAATCCGGCATCGATACGACCTTCAAAACCAAAGGTCGTATCGATGCCGGATTTTCACTGTAGTGCTTAGAATGATATATACTGACGATTTGAACAATAAAAAGGGCATGAGACAAAATCGGGGTTTGTGAAAGACTGTGCGACCCTCAGGTGTCAAGTAACAGCAAAGAAGAATAGAGAATTAACGTCTTTTAAATGTCTATAATGCTGTTCAGTTATAAATAAATAAATAAAGCCTTTATTACTGACATTTTTTTACACTGTTTTAACCTTATGTTCTATCTTATCTTATTTTCTTATATTCTAGTAAACATAGTTAATTTTTCTGTGACAGCCCTGTTGTTGGTTTTGTCAGTTTGCCAGTTACATGGGCATTACTACTATCTGAGAAGTTTTGTGTTAGTATTACTACACATTGTATACATTTGAACAAAATAGATGGATCAACTTGCATGTATGAAAACTAGCATGTATGAAAGGATTGATGAAAGCAAGTTCAGGAAGCAAGGGAAGTATGTCAGGATCGTAGCAGGTGGAGAACTGTGGTCTCTGCCTACCCCGACGGGAACAAGGCGTGATGTTATGTATGTATGTAACTTGCTTTCATAAATATATTCTTAACCTTAAAAAAAATTATTCATGATCAGAAATTAAGATCACAACATTGAATTCAATAAGACTTATGTTATGACATTAAATTAAGTAAACAATTCGGCTCAAGACTACTCAAGTAATCATTAAGTAAGTAAGTGATCATTATTATCCAACAATGAATAAAGAATATTTTGATTTGATTTTATGGACATACAAACAAAGGCAGGCTTATCTCCAAGAGATACCTTCTTGTGGACTTAAGTAAGTACCTTAACAAGTTATCACAGAGAGAGTACCTGGACATAGGAAATGTATTTGTACATAATATTATATACCTAGGTAGGTACAACATATTATCAAGATTTTGTATTTGTTTAAATAGGTATTTATTTATTTCAATCTATGAAACTGAACCACTTTCCCAAAGAGACAAAGCTATGCTAGGAAATGCTAAATTGTGGTGATTTCACCATAGAAAAATGTGGTGATTTTGTATGGAGTGCTATTAAACTTCTTCATTTCCTAACACATGTTTCTTTGGATGAGTTGTTCAGTTTCGTCGACTGTGTGCAAATTGGTCTTATGTGGAACTAAATAGTAAAATGTATAGAACTCACCCATTTAATGTTATACTTGCTATTTTTTCAGTTATATCCATTGTTTCGCCAGAAAGAAAACATGCACGATGGTCCCAGATTAGTAATACAGAGTAACGCACAGATTAGTATATTTTTTTTTTTTTGGTTTCATTCTTCCTTTCGGAAAGGCAAAGAGTACAAAGCCCATACAGCCATGTCTGATGTCTTTAATCTTTCTTTTTGCTCCCCTCGTAAAGCGATAGTGAACTTTACGAAGGAAAATGTTCGTGACTTTTTGGGACAAGACAAACGGGGCTTAAACACGAGATCACTTGAAATCTTCATCAGCTGCGCACTCCGTAGTAAATTTACTGCATAACACACTATCTTTATTATCCACTAAATCACTAAATGCACAAAAAAACTAAATTTCAATTAAGCAGGTAAACGCCCATGTCGGGTTCCCGCCAAAAAGCCAGATTAGTATATATGTAGGGGGCTAAGTAACGATGGTATAATATAATTTTTTTTGGTTTCAGTCTTCCTTTCGGAAAGGCAAAGAGTACAAAGCCCATACAGCCATGTCTGATGTCTTGAATCTTTCTTTTTGCTCCCCTCGTAAAGCGATAGTGAACTTTACGAAGGAAAATATTCGTGACTTTTTGGGACAACACAAACGGGGCTTAAACACGAGATCACTTGAAATCTTCATCAGCTGCGCACTCCGTAGTAAAACTGCATAACACACTATCTTTATTATCCACTAAATCACTAAATGCACAAAAAAACTAAATTTCAATTAAGCAGGTAAACGCCCATGTCGAGTTCCCGCCAAAAAGCCGGTATAATATAAATAAATAGCAAAACGTTTCTTTTTTTTTTTAATTTCTTTTACGGCTCTGAACACTAGTCCTTTTGAGCCGTTTTAAAGACCAGTGCTGCCAGTAGTCGGTACTTATCTGTATCGAATAACGGACGGACGGAAAGGGACGATTTTTGGTCAAAATAGGAAATACTTTATTTATTATTTCTCATTCATACTTACAACTTAAGTATATCTCATCCTCCCATCTTGTTCTCTTTAGTATCTATTTTCCGTTTTCCGTCCCGCCATGCGCCAGTACCAACCAATCTGTTACTGTTCTCCATACATTGTATAAATAGAATATGAATTTTCAATGTGTTTCCCTGATGATTTTATTTTCGTGAATTCTCCTCAAGAAGGCAACTTTTTCTCAATACTGCCATAAATCCCTTCAGTCTGGTAACACTAGATTGACAGTGACGTGAAGTTCTTTCTTCCAAGGTGTCCGTCTCCCCAGCAACCCGTGCGAGATATGGCCAAGTGGCATACACCAAAATTTAGTGGAAATTGGTTCATTCCATCAGTAAAGTGTCAGATTCAGTGCATCAAAACTGACGACACTACGAGCTGAAAACTTTGGGTGGCTGTAGAGACGTCTCGTCAGCCAGCCCATTCTATACAGGGAAAACTACGAAGATTACATAAAAGCAAAATAGTTCCACATTTACTGCATGTCTAGTGCAATTGATTGTAAAAAAGCCGAATCGAAAATATCCATATGGTAGGAGCACTTCATCAATAATTATGGGTGGCTGGAGAGACGTTTTCCCAGCCAGCCCATGTGATATCTCGGAACATATAGTAGGTAGGAAGATGAAACAAAGCTTAATATTTACTACCTACTCGGAACAGTAGGTAGCAAATATTTCAAAATCCTAGCTCCACTAACTTTTGAGATATTTGTATTTTTTCATGGGCTTGCTGGGGAGACGTCTCGCCAGCAAGCCCATGCTGTAACTCAAAAAGTACTGCACGTAGAATGCTGAGCGATATACCAATAGAGAGTGCATATTTGATGCAATAAGCACCAAGAAAAATGAGTCCCTAGGTCTTACGGTTTCGGTGCTAGAAACAAATATCATTTTCCCGCCGAAAATTTTGAATCCATGATGTGACGTGCGACGTTGCCGTTCTGTGCAACTCTACATGTTGCTGTTAGAACATTCAAAAATCAATCTTGTATCCTTATAGTTAAAAGGTACTGTAGACGCACGTGTAGATTATTTGTAATTTGAGAATAGTTCGGGAGACGGTGTACTTAGTAAAAGACTGATTGGTTATCAAGAAGTTTTTATTTATTTGTGGACGACATGTTAAGAACGAAAGAGATAATATGTATTTTAGCTCACGTGAAGACTAACTGGTGCCACAATCTCTTTTTAGCAACCGTGACAACTGTATTCTAGGAGGAGATGTAGGTTTAATGGTCTCAGTAACAAACTAAAATTTCTAAAGTATTCTTAAATTGTCCTGTAATGAATAAGTTAAGAAAACTGATTTATTAAATAAATACGTGAGCCAAAATACATATTATATCTTTTCTACTTCACATGTTGTCCACAAATAAATAAAAACTTCTTGTTAACCAATCAGCCTTTTAAGTACACCGTCTCCCGAACTATTCTCAAATTACAAATAATCTACACGTGCGTCTACAGGACCTCTTAACTATAAGGACACAAGATTGATTTTTGAATGCTCTACCAGCAACATGTAGAATTGCACAGAACGGCAACGTTGCACTTCATATCATGCATTCCAAATTTTCAGCGGGAAAAGGATTTTTGTTTCTAGCATCGAAACCATAAGACCTAGGGACTCACTTTTCTTGGTGCTTATTGCATCAAATATGCACTCTCTATTGGTATATCGCTCAGCATTCTACGTGCAGTACTTTTTGAGTTACAGCATGGGCTTGCTGGCGAGACGTCTCCCCAGCAAGCCCATGAAAAAATACAAATATCTCAAAAGTTAGTTGAGCTAGGATTTTGAAATATTTGCTACCTACTGTTCCGAGTAGGTAGTAAATATTAAGCTTTGTTTCATCTTCCTACCTACTATATGTTCCGAGATATCACATGGGCTGGCTGGGAAAACGTCTCTCCAGCCACCCATAATTATTGATGAAGTGCTCCTACCATATGGACATTTTCGATTCGGCTTTTTTACAATCAATTGCACTAGACATGCAGTAAATGTGGAACTATTTTGCTTTTATGTAATTTTCGTAGTTTTCCCTGTATAGAATGGGCTGGCTGACGAGACGTCTCTACAGCCACCCAAAGTTTTCACCTCGTAGTGTCATCAGTTTTGATGCACTGAATCTGACACTTTACTGATGGAATGAACCAATTTCCACTAAATTTTGGTGTATGCCACTTGGCCATATCTCGCACGGGTTGCTGGGGAGACGGACACTCTTCCAAGATGCTGGGAAGACGGACACAGAGGGTGTCCGTCTCCCCAGCAACCCGTGCGAGATATGGCCAAGTGGCATACACCAAAATTTAGTGGAAATTGGTTCATTCCATCAGTAAAGTGTCAGATTCAGTGCATCAAAACTGATGACACTACGAGGTGAAAACTTTGGGTGGCTGTAGAGACGTCTCGTCAGCCAGCCCATTCTATACAGGGAAAACTACGAAGATTACATAAAAGCAAAATAGTTCCACATTTACTGCATGTCTAGTGCAATTGATTGTAAAAAAGCCGAATCGAAAATGTCCATATGGTAGGAGCACTTCATCAATAATTATGGGTGGCTGGAGAGACGTTTTCCCAGCCAGCCCATGTGATATCTCGGAACATATAGTAGGTAGGAAGATGAAACAAAGCTTAATATTTACTACCTACTCGGAACAGTAGGTAGCAAATATTTCAAAATCCTAGCTCCACTAACTTTTGAGATATTTGTATTTTTTCATGGGCTTGCTGGGGAGACGTCTCGCCAGCAAGCCCATGCTGTAACTCAAAAAGTACTGCACGTAGAATGCTGAGCGATATACCAATAGAGAGTGCATATTTGATGCAATAAGCACCAAGAAAAGTGAGTCCCTAGGTCTTATGGTTTCGATGCTAGAAACAAAAATCATTTTCCCGCTGAAAATTTGGAATGCATGATGTGAAGTGCAACGTTGCCGTTCTGTGCAATTCTACATGTTGCTGTTAGAGCATTCAAAAATCAATCTTGTGTCCTTATATTTAAGAGGTCCTGTAGACGCACGTGTAGATTATTTGTAATTTGAGAATAGTTCGGGAGACGGTGTACTTAAAAGGCTGATTGGTTAACAAGAAATTTTTATTTATTTGTGGACAACATGTGAAGAACAAAAGACATAATATGTATTTTGGCTCACGTATTTATTTAATAAATCAGTTTTCTTAACTTATTAAATACAGGACAATTTAAGAATACTTTAAAAATTTTTGTTTGTTACTGAGACCATTAAACCTACATCTCCTCCTAGAATACAGTTGTCACGGTTGCTAAAAAGAGATTGAGGCACCAGTTAGTCTTCACGTGAGCTAAAATACATATTATCTCTTTCGTTCTTAACATGTCCTCCACAAATAAATAAAAACTTCTTGATAACCAATCAGTCTTTTACTAAGTACACCGTCTCCCGAACTATTCTCAAATTACAAATAATCTACACGTGCGTCTACAGTACCTTTTAACTATAAGGACACAAGATTGATTTTTGAATGCTCTAACAGCAACATGTAGAGTTGCACAGAACGGCAACGTCGCACTTCACATCATGCATTCAAAATTTTCGGCGGGAAAATTATATTTGTTTCTAGCACCGAAACCGTAAGACCTAGGGACTCACTTTTCTTGGTGCTTATTGCATCAAATATGCACTCTCTATTGGTATATCGCTCAGCATTCTACGTGCAGTACTTTTTGAGTTACAGCATGGGCTTGCTGGCGAGACGTCTCCCCAGCAAGCCCATGAAAAAATACAAATATCTCAAAAGTTAGTGGAGCTAGGATTTTGAAATATTTGCTACCTACTGTTCCGAGTAGGTAGTAAATATTAAGCTTTGTTTTATCTTCCTACCTACTATATGTTCCGAGATATCACATGGGCTGGCTGGGAAAACGTCTCTCCAGCCACCCATAATTATTGATGAAGTGCTCCTACCATATGGACATTTTCGATTCGGCTTTTTTACAATCAATTGCACTAGACATGCAGTAAATGTGGAACTATTTTGCTTTTATGTAATCTTCGTAGTTTTCCCTGTATAGAATGGGCTGGCTGACGAGACGTCTCTACAGCCACCCAAAGTTTTCAGCTCGTAGTGTCGTCAGTTTTGATGCACTGAATCTGACACTTTACTGATGGAATGAACCAATTTCCACAAAATTTTGGTGTATACCACTTGGCTATATCTCGCACGGGCTTGCTGGGAAGACGGACACACACAGAGGGGCGAAGATATTACGCACAGGGACTAGATAAGTACTATATTACGCATAAACAGCCTAAAGGTCCACTACACTACTCGCGAAGTTACTTCGGCGAAGTCCGAAATGCGTGTCCGCACACTCGTGCAACTTCGCGAAGAGTTCAGTCGTCCGTACCGCAGAAAAAAATATTATAGAAGGAGGAATAAATAAAAAAAAATAAAAAAATAAAATAAAATAATTTATTTAACAGGCACAAGTCCCAAAAATATACAATTAAATAATTACAATTACAATATCAAATTAATTTAAATTAAATTAATTGAAAATAAAATCAAAACTATAATTATTAGTCACAGATTTAGTTTACAAAAAAATAAATAAAAAAATAATTCGTCACAAGGTAGTGAAGGCGTCGTTCTATGGATTTGACGGGTTATTTTGAATATTTCCTATTAGATAGGGTGATGGCGTCCAGCATTTCTATATAATTTGCACATGTGGCAGACGTGGATCGTTCGATTAAAGACGATGAGTAGAACCACAGAAAAATAGTCTGCCACCTTGGTAGCGCTGCGTTATCAATTAACAGGGCTTTAAAAATGTAAAAAAAAATCATGAGCTAAATCATTTGCTCATGTCTGCCGCTTGCACTGATGGTCAGAATCATCCTCAAAACGATGAAAGTTGAAGAGGCAGACCACCAATCCTCTGCGTTTTGAAGGAATATTTTTTTTAGTTTTTTGTTATGATATTAATACGTGTATATCATTTACTCATGTGGCAGACATAAATCGTTCGATTAAATACGATGAGTAGAACAACAGAAAAATAGTCTGCCACCTTGGTAGCGCTGCGTTATCAATTAACAGGGTTTTAAAAATGTAAAAAAAAACACGTGCTAAATCATTTGCTCACGTCTGCCGCTTGCACTGATGGTTACAATCATCCTCAAAACCATAAAAATCGAAGAGGCAGACCTCTAGACCTCTGATTTACCAAAGGCAGACCATTTGATTCATAGTCTTATATATAGGGTGACTTCATAGATTTATACAGGGTGTCTCATTCAAATCGGTCAGTATGGGAAAGTCTGAAACTATAAGACATACGAAGATTTGTTCTTAGAAACCATGTCACCGATTTTGATAAAAAGAAAAACTGCATTCATACATTTGAAAAAAAAGTGTACCCATATTGTATTGAAAAAAACGGTGGTCACTTCGAACACCTACTATGATAAATTAAAGTATGTAAAAACAATGCATTTTATTCATTTTAGACATCGTGTTTCATAGAGACATTTACTGCTTAAGACCTACACAACCGTTATTTAAACAGAAAAACTGTAAGCTTTTTTTTCAAAACTACCGGGTTCGATTCCCCAGCTGGGTACACTTTTTTTTTTCAAATGTATGAATGCAGTTTTTCTTTTTATCAAAATCGGTGACATGGTTCCTAAGAACAAATCTTCGTATGTCTTATAGTTTCAGACTTTCCCATACTGACCGATTTGAATGAGACACCCTGTATAGTCAAGATAGGGTCTTGGGAACAAGCGGTTCAAAATTTCCCCATACAAGAAAAAAAAGCGCCATCTGTGAAAGATCGCGTAAACTACGTAGTGTAGTACTTCAAGGAGGTCTTTGTTCTGAGGTCGTCGGTGCTAAATACACGGAATGGAAATAATATGGCGGGAAAAACAAAACAAAGTCTTTACTGTTTATGCGTGACTTAGGCCTGGTTTTTCAGTGTTATTTATTAGATAATAGTAAAAAACAATAAAAGTAAGTAATTTTTTAACTAAAAAAATGAATCATCGTTTCATTTTTGTATTAGTAAGTTTGTTGTTTTTTATTTGGAAAGCTTACATCTGTTTATTGAAAAGTCGCGTCTTACACGAATTAATTGATACATTTTTACTTATTTACTTTTTACATCTTAAATCTTTTGCTTTATTTACTTCTTCTATCATCGTTAGTGCACCCTTTTATGCAACGGGCTGGCATTTTTGTATGTAGTCGCGCGTTTTGCGTGGTCCGCTCCTCAGAACAAATATTTACCTAACGCGTTGTTTTTAAAACACGTAGGTAATCGTGCCTATAAAGTTTGAGCGTTGCTTTCGATTTCCCTGGGATCCCATAATGAGATCCTGACTTGGTGGCCATGGGACAACTTCAGAAGTATGTTTGGTCGGATAAAAAAAGAATTTTTAAAATCGTTCTATTATTTGACAGAACGTTCTAATTGTTGTGCCACTAGCGGTCACACACCACGACTAACGTTATTTAATTTTAGAGATCGCAAAGAAAGACCAACTTCCACTTAGCCACGAGCGCTTCAAACTTTCGATCAATACGTGACTAAAATTTTGAAGAATAATCCTCCAACTCCTAACCGTTAAGGAGTTGGACCTTCCATCATCAGACCATCAACATGAGATGATGAATACCAGACGCAATACTTGTGTAGCTTTGAAAAATATATGAAAAACGTTATACGTGCCTATAAAATTTGAGTGTTGCCCTCGATTTCCCTAGGATCCCATCATCAGATCCTGACTTGGTTACAATGGGACCACCTCAGGAGTATACCCTTTCGGATGAAAAAGGAATTTTGCAAATCGTTAACACCTGACGGAAAAATAGGTGGACATACATAAAAAATAGATACAGTGGAACATAGAACCTCCTCCTTTTTTGAAGTCGGTTAAAATTAGGCTTAGTTTCCATACTCCTGATAAGCCCATGTATTTACTGTGCCGCAAATTTTTTATTTTTAGGGTTTCGTACCTCAAATAACGGAACCCTTATAGGATCACTTTGTTGTCCGTCTGTCTGTCTGTCTGTCAAGACCCTTTATCTCACGAACGGGTAAAGGTTTCAGGTTGAAATTAATACCATATATTAGGATCTATGAACCACACAAGATCTGAAAATTTCAATTTTTTACAACGACGCAATCAAAAGATATGGCATTTTATGTCCTCATCTCCATACATTTATGCAAAATAGCAAAACCTACAGGGTACTTCCCGTTGACTTAAAATTATGACATTTGGCAAGAAGCTAGGTCTTACAGTACAAATAATGGGAAAAGTCTGAAATCATTAAATATTACAACTTTTCTCACAACTAATGGTAACCAATTGTGGTGAGCTCCCGTTTCAAGAACATTCATATAAGATAGGGGTCAAGTTGGATGGTCGCGAAGGCGATTTTTGTTTTAGTTCTATTTTAAAAATGGGAACACTTACAAACTTTAAAATTGGTATGTTCATAGTGCATAAGCTATAAAATAACAACAAATAATAAAATTTGGTCAAGCGCGTGTCGGACTCAAAAAATGTAGCACATTAACTTACTGAAATTTCAACTAATACAATAATGATTATGTGGTGGTACGGAACCCTCTGTGCGCGAGTCCGACTCGCACTTGGCCGGTTTTTTTTAAAGCATCGGCTACTTTCAATGCAACCTTTTTAGTAAGATGCTGGCTGGTATTTTGATACATAATTTTTTCATGTTCATTTGTTCAAAGTTCTGTCAAGATTTGAATGGATGACATCAATCAAAGACATAGCAGTTGCAGTCTCAGGAGACGCATTTTTGAAGCGTTCGTATTGGCAAGATTCGTATAGGTACGAATCAGTGATATCGCTATTTTTGAATATTTATACCTGTGAATTCTGTCTGACCAAAGATTTTGGAAATTACGCCAGGGGGCGTTAGAAGCGCAGCGTTTTTCTTACGTCAATGGGTCTGACCCACTCGTTTTGAGCACCCAGTAGACGTTTGCCCAACAGTTGGCCGCGCCGGCTCGGCAAGCTTGTTGACAGCTTTCACACGTTGTTGGTGCGGCTCATTCCGTGTAGGTCTGTCAAGCAAGCAAGATGGACGTCTACGCGGAGACTATCGCTGCCGCTGAAATATACTTATACAGTGCTTTTAAGTTTTGTTTCCAGCTGCACCATATTTGAAAAAAAATAAAAAATATTTTTACTTATTTAGAATAAAATAAAACGTCCCTCTGCTCCTACGCACTTATTTGAAATAAAGGCACGGCCAACGTGTGAACGCCGTTTGCGGCTCGTCGTGTAGAGCCCGTGTTGGATTTCTACCCTTGAACATTTCTACCACTCGAAAGTATATTTAATCTGTGATAAGAACGATATTGGGTCCCCCGCACATGGTCAAACAGTTTCGCGATCAGACTTCGCGATCATTATTATTTCTCTTTCTTTCTTATGGCTGTATCTCTACCGGATCGCAGCATCGCGGATTTAACGTGTGCGGACACTCGACGTTTCCTTCACACATTGTGTGCGCACACACGTAACATCCGCGATCCTGCGATCCTGTAGAGATGCAGCTATAAGAAAGAAAGAGAAAGCTATAGGACCATAGAGACACCATAGATACACCTAGTCTATGGTCCTATAGCTTTCTCTTTCTTATAGCTGCATCTCAGCGGATCGCAGGATCGCGGATTTAACGTGTGCGGGGACCCATTGAGATATCAACTTTTTAATTAGCGTTCCATTCCTACGCAATTTATTACCGGTTTTTAAAATCAATAAATAATTTCTTTCCGGTGTTTATTATTTTCTAAGTGAAACGAAATTATCTATGTACAAGTGCGACAAGGCTTATTATGAACGTGGCAAAAAAAGGAACTAACACCGCCACCTTGTGAAACGTCACTTTTGAGTGTTCTCCTTTTGGTTCTCCTTATACAAGCCAGCGCCCCCACCCGCGTTCATTATAAGCCTTGTCTACTTGAAAGAAGAAAGTGAATTAGGACGCACCCTATATTGGGGATATGATTGATTTAGTACGAATTTATAAAAATTAATATTTCTTAAAATCAGTGAGTAAATCGTCTGCCAATTTTTTGTTGTCTTCAGTGAAACCAAATGAAGCGAATAAAAGCAACTAGAATGATGAGCAAATGGTTTAGTAGAGCCTTTTTTTTCTACATATTTACTAGTACTTCCCGTGATAATGCAGAGCCCTATACGTCTGCCTCTTCGATTTCTTTAATTTTTAGTATGTTTCTGACCAGCAGCTCCATTGGCAGACATGAGCAAATGATTTAGTACCCTTCTTTTTTTTACATTTTTGAAAATCTGAAACTCAAAAACGCAGCGACGGACAGAAAAACTTTACTGAACCAAATCAATTTATAATAATCTAAACTATCATCTCTAGCGATATGAAATACGTGCAAATCATATAGCGAAATATTTTTCATCTCCCTTACTATATGGATCATCGATAATGGGATTGGGACATGTTGGCAGATGTCATTCCGCTACTGAAATAAATTAGCAAGGTATCTATTCCGAGCGAAACAAGGAGGTCCGAAATCTTTGGTCCGCAAGCTAAGCAACATGGATGACGTTCAAGTGACAGCTGCCGTCGCAATCACGAATTGGGTATTATTAACAATGATATTATATACAAACAATCGGTTCCTTTCAATTCTTCCTATTTATTTTGAAGTGGGTTTAATTTTTTAAATCTCACTTTTTACTCTTTTTAGGCTTCCGATACCAAAATTGTTAAAAATGGAACCCTTATGGTGCCACTTTGTCTGTCCGTCTGTTTGTCTGTCACACCTGTATATCTCAGCAAGCATTCATGAAATTTTGAATAGTTTTAGAGTATGGTCTTCCAACTTAATTGCACATGAAAGAGTAAACAAAATATTATTATTAAAGTAAAGGGGGCCCAAATAGGGGAGGCAAAATTTCAAATTATCGTTACTAGGTCAAGTGGGGTATCATATGAAAAAGCTTTACTTGTATATAGGGTGACTTTTAATTAGTTCTTGATAGAAAAAGGTATGAATGTACTCATGATACTGAACAACTTTCTCCAAGAAACATAGGTCAAAATACGAAAATCAAGTTTTGACCTCCCATAAAAGTTTCATCAGCTGATAGCGCATTTTGTATGGGAGGTCAAATTTGGTTTTTCGTATTTCGACCTATTTTCCTTGGAAAAAGTTGTTCAGTATCATGAGTACATGCATTTCTTTTGCTATCAAGAACTAATTAAAAGTCACCCTATATTCTAAAATATATTTTGTATTTTTTTACGACTATTAGTTTGCAAGTTATGATGACAAATGTCGAAAAAAATACCCTTTCCTCCCTTATCTCCGAAGTTTGTGAAAGGAAAAATCTAAATTAATTTCAGTCGAGAGAAGTTTATGTAGATACTTATTACAGCAAAAATAAAACGATTTTTCTAAGTTGCACAGTTTTTTAGAAATCTACAAAAAACGTTTTCAAACAAATTTAGTTTAGCGGTCCTAAAAATGGATTTTATTGCTTCCAAAAATACTATAGGCATATACTCTGAAAAATGGTTATGATACTTGCTATTTTAATTTCGACTTAAAGTAACTTATGTATGAAAGCTAAAACTGTAAAAATAAACTCTGGACCTTAAAATTCATTGTTAAAACGCAATAACTTTTCCCAAAGAAGACGTGAAATACGACCCGCCCACGAAGCAAGAATTAAAACGTCTTTCCGTCTTACTACAAAAAAGTTAATTACAGTTTCTTCTAGTAGTCTGTGGTTAATTACATTTTTTGAACACTTGATCAAAAAAATCGTACAAAATTAATCTGGCTATGTCATTGATGCGCAGAAGTCAAAAATGACTTATTTTCTTATGACTTGATTTCTGCGCATCTACTGACATGGCATACAAGGTTCAGAAAGCAAGGGAAGTATGTCAAGATTGTAGCAGGTGGAGAACTGTGGTCTCTGCCTACCCCGACGGGAACAAGGCGTGATGTTATGTATGTATGTATGTAACTGACATAGCCAGTTATTTTGTGCGATTTTTTTGATCAAGTGTTCAACAGATATCTAACTTTTTTGTAGTAAGACCCAATGTTTTGTATCATAACTAGCGTTCTACCTTGCTCCTTTGCACGCAGTTGACCCGCGTTCCTCTACTTAGCTCACAACAAAATTCCATAATTTTTTTTTTTATATTAAAATTGAGACTTCTCTCAAAGCTATACACGTAAATACGTAATAGTTATTTATCTACTCCCGTTTCGGAATATCCAAATTCGAAACCAATGACAGATTCAAAATAGAGGTCATTGCCCGCTATCATTTTCATTTCCCTATTGCTCCATACTATGAACAATACGGAAATGTAGTATGGATTTTCATTGTGCAGCTGATATACTTCACAATTTTCATTCTGCATAGTGCTCCAGTAAAATTACGAGAGCATTGTATGGCGAAACGGAAATAATTGATAATAGCCGTGATTCTTTTTCAGATCGATAGATTATATTTCTGTGTAAAGCTTTTTAATGGAATCCACCTAAATTTACTTCATTTATTTATTAATTTTGCCGTCCAAACATTAAAAAACCGGCCAAGTGCGAGTCGGACTCGCGCACTGAGGGTTCCGTACCACATTGTATTAGTTAAAATTTCAGTAAGTTAATGTGCCAGATTTTTTGAGTCCGACACGCGCTTGACCAAATTTTATTACTTGTTGTTATTTTATAGCTTATACACTATGAACATACCAATTTTGAAGTTTGTAAGTGTTCCCGTTTTTAAAATAGAACTAAAACAAAAATCGTCTCCGCGACCATTCCACTTGACCCCTCCCTTAATGAATGTTATTGAAACGGGAGCTCACCTCAATTGGTTACCATTAGTTGTGAGAAAAGTTGTAATATTTAATGATTTAAGACTTTTCCCTTTAATTGTACTTTGAGACCTAGCTTCTTGCCAAATTTCATAATTTTAGGTCAACGGGAAGTACCCTGTAGGTTTTGCATTTTTGAAGAAATGTATGGAGATGAGGACATAAAAAGCCATATCTTTTGATTGCGTCATTGTAAAAAATTTAAACTTTCAGATCTTGTGTGGTTCATAGACCCTAATATATATTATCAATTTCAACCTGATACCTCTACCCGTTCGTGAGATAAAGGGTCTTGACAGACAGACAGACAGACAGACAGACAGACAGACGGACAACAAAGTGATCCTATAAGGGTTCCGTTTTTTTCTTTTGAGGTACGGAACCCTAAAAATATGGAATTTCGGAGAAAAATGTTTATAGATTATTTTTTTTATTTACGGCTTGCTAGATACATTCAGAATTTCATATTATACTTAAATCCACCTAAAAATATTAGCTGTTTTGTATTATTTAACTTTTATAGCACGAAATTTAAATAAAGCTTATCTTCGCAACCAAAAATAGTAATAGATCCGTTTTGCTTTCTAATAATTTAAATAGTTCTATATAAGCACATTTTTGGCAAATCCAACATAAATGTTTACAAAATCATTGTAAACCAGCGATAACAAAATTTTTTTATTTTATTTAGTATGGCATTTTTGTGAATATATATAAGAATCACTTACATTTAAAAAGGTTGAGTTTAGCTCAGTTTATTTCTATTATTTTACCTCGACTTTATTGGACCTTATATGTAAAAATAAGTGAAGATTTTATATTTTGAAATAAAATTGATATTTTTAAATATATTTATGGTGGATTTTGATGCCTATATGTAAAGTATACGTTTATCTATGATATAAAGTATATAATTGTCTATTACTATTTTTGCCTTAGCTGTTATTCGAAAAAAATATTCCGCTTTAAATTTTAGGTGGATTCGTAAATATTGCGTCTTAACATCATATTTAAATACGATATACACAAAAAAGTAGCTATTAACATTTAATGTTTTGCAAAACCGTATTTTTACTGGAGTATAGGCTAAGGCAATACTACCACAGTACTACATACCTACAGCCTACAGTAATTTTGTAAAAATACTACGTGTTGACTTTACTTGGGTGACGACTGCCTGGAGAGTACCAGGAGAACATAAATCGACAAGAGGCTGACAGTATCCATGGTTGGCTCGGCTCGCTTCTAATGAAGTGACCGTGGCATTGACGTAAGAAAAACGCTGCCCCCTGGCGTAGTTTCCAAAATCTTTGGACCGTGGCAACAAAAGAAGAAGTTATTATGAAATAGAAAGTACCAGGAGAAGATCAACGGGCATAAACAGTAATTTCAGGCATTATGGAATCGTGCTTTGTAGAGGTTGCAACCTATCACTTGAACTTCAACTCAACCTCATCATCATCATCATCGGCCTCGCTTTCAGTTCAAAAGGCGCGAAATAAAACGTTCAGGAAATGAAAAAAAAAATCGGCTTCTCCATACGAAATTGCAAACTTGATTGGACAGTTTGTATGGAGAAACTGATTACTTTTTCATTTCCTGAAAGTTTTATGCACTGAAATGAAATATGTTAAGTTACGTTGACTGAAATTTATACGTTAGTATTATATAGTCTAAGACTGAAATATAATATATATAATATAATAAATACAGTGACTTCGATGTTTTTGGGTGATATTTTATTACCCGATGATATTCAAGAATTGACCCCTCTTACGCCTATACCCTGTATAAATAAACGTGCTACGTTTTTAATATACATAGTCGCAATTATTGGGAATTAGTTAACCAAGAATTAAATATTCATAAAACATATTTCCTGACATTTTTCCTGTTATGCAGTTTAAGTAATTTTAGGCCTACTTACGAGGCCATTTCAAGGTAGCGGGTGTTAAGTAGTTTTTAGGGTTCCGTTTCAAAGTAGTGCCAGCGGGTGTCATGAAACGAAGCTGTTAGCTGCGCGAGCTGCTTCTTTTATGTGGATTGTATCCTGGCTGTATTCCTGTGTGTAGCCTAGTTGTACTCGTATTGTACTTATTCTATCCTTTTGGGTCACAATTCAAGTTTTTTTAAATGTTACAAGTTATTATTTTTAGGGTTCCGTACCTCAAAAGAAAAAAACGGAACCCTTATAGGATCACTTTGTTGTCCGTCTGTCTGTCTGTCTGTCAAGACCATTTATCTGACGAACGGGTAAAGGTATCAGGTTGAAATTGATACCATATATTAGGATCCATGAACCACACAAGATCTGAAAATTTCAATTTTTTACAACGACGCAATCAAAAGATATGGCATTTTATGTCCTCATCTCCATACATTTATTCAAAAATGCAAAACCTACAGGGTACTTCCCGTTGACCTAAAATTATGAAATTTGGCAAGAAGCTAGGTCTCACAAAACAAATAATGGGAAAAGTCTGAAATCATTAAATGTTACAACTTTTCTCACAACTAATGGTTACCAATTGTGGTGAGCCCCCGTTTCAAGAACATTCATATAAGAGAGGGGTCAAGTTGGATGGCCGCTGAGGCGATTTTTGTTTTAGGGCTCCCGCACACGACCGAGAATCGGTGGCCGATTATCGCCCAGGACAAGGACGGAAGATCCAGGTGATAACACGTCAGAGCGGGATGCCGACAAAAAATCGGCCACCGATTCTCGGTCGTGTGCGGGAGCCCTTAGTTCTATTTAAAAACGGGAACACTTACAAACTTGAAAATTGGTATGTTTATAGTGCATAAGCTATAAAATAACAACAAATAATAAAATTTGGTCAAGCGCGTGTCGGACTCAAAAAATCTAGCGCATTAACTTACTGAAATGTGACACCTGTGACACCTGTTTTATTTCAATGTTACCTATAACAGCTGAAACATAGGGTTAAGTTTGCACTTACAACTGAATACCTCTTAGCAAGCTTCTGGTAATTGTCTAAATGAGTAGGATTCCGAACATTTTGGTGCAAACTTAACCCTATATTTCAGCTACTATAGGTCACATTGAAATAAAATAGGTGTCAAAGGGCTGGTAATTTTATAACGAATAAAGTAACGTTAACGATTCACATCTATCTTTAACCGTTTCTGAGATAAATGACAAAAACTAAAATCAGGGACCTGTTTGGGGGTGGGGAGGGGGGAGCGTACATGGGATCAACGGAGAATTTTCCAGATATATTCAGGGGGACCTAAGGAACAGTTTAAAACAAAAAACCTCACACCGTAAATTAGCCTAGGTTATTTTTTGACTTTTTTGAACTAGGAGGATTTCGACTTGACAACATTGATTTCTGGGTTCTGTGATGTCCAAAACCCCATAAAACCTTTGTTGTCAAAAATGGTCCAGTTTTAGTTCTGAGAAAATTTAATTATCATTTATTTCCTACTCTACAATGCGATGGATGACAGCGACGCCGCCCGCGTCGCCTGAACAGCTAAGTTGGGGCAGTTGCTTTTCAAAATGCAGCCATCGCAAGCGACGGTATTTTGTATTTTATTTCTAGCTCAGTGTAGGCTGTCTTGCATGATTTCAAAAAGAGGTTTGGAAAAAATTAAAAGGAATTTTGAAAAGTTGGTGCTTACTGTGTCAATCAGTTTTTTTATCACATTTTGAATATTATCCGTTTTAATTAGTAGTTCATTATAGTAGTTCATCATTTTAATCAGTAGTACTCGTAGTTCATTCAACTCGTCAACGAATCGTCGAAACATTTGCGACAGTATTACCATTTAAGTCCAAACCGTTTTCTTTGTGTGGTTTACGGAACCCTTGAGTGTCTTATTCAAGTTAATCGTACGAGTTAGGTTATTAACTTAATTTTCCACTCAAAACAAATTTGACCTTTTATCCGAATGTTTTAGAATACCTATAAATGATACTATGATTCATCAACAGCCTAAAAATATCCACATACCTGTGCGTTAAAGATTTCATGATTTGGGCATCTATTTATTTATTTGAATTTTAGATGACCGAGCTTTGCTCTATAATAGCCGCCTCAACGTTAAAATATTATCGGGTGAGCAAATTATGCTACTTAACAACAGATGGAGTTTTTGTCAAACGAAACATGATACTTAGCTACATCGATTTTTGACTCCTGCCAAGTTTCGTCCCAGCAGGTTTAGGTGGAAGGTACCCCATACAAGCTCGGCCTTAGATCTCCTACTAAATTGTTCTGTTGCTTTATTAGGGACTTCCGGATAAACTACCATTTTCAGTGAATGAAACAATGAATAATTTTTTCGAACACGTGTCTCGTTCAGTTGTCATTGCAAAAATTTGGCCGCCCTTGTAATTATAGTGTATGAGAGGTAATTTTCAATCCACAATAGGTAGGTGTAATTTCTAATCAACTACAATTGGTCTCTTAATCGACTATGACTAGTCAGTCAAAAAACTCGGTTACGTTTTACAAATATAAAAAAAATATAAAAAATAAAATAAAAAAAATCTAATATTTAATCCAAACTTTATTTTTGAAAGTGAAAATATATCCTTTTTAGCTGTGTGTTTTAGTAATAAGAAAGGAAACGTATCTAAATGATTCGCTATAGCCGTTTTATCTGTGATTTTTAACATCATTTCTTTTTAAATGTTTGTATTTTTACTTGAAAAACTGTAGTAATAACGTCTATTACTCCTAAGTTATACAAGGTGTAACAGAAAGGGTATGTCAACCCTGAAGGATGTGATTCTGCCCATGAAACTGAACAACTTTCCCTAAGGAACATAGGTAGATACACAAAAAAAATTGATCTCCCATAGAAACTGAATCCGCTGATCACGCATTTTTGTATGGGAGGTCAAAATCTTTTTTTCGTATTTTGACCTATTTTTCTTGGGGAAAGTTGTTCAGTTTCATAGGCAGACTCACATCCTTCAGGGTTGATATACCCTTTCTGTTACACCTTGTGTATTTCCCAAAAAGAAAGATAAACTTAAGGTTTTTGGGATTTGATAAAAATTCATACATTTTAGTATGGAGATCCCTCGCAAGAGATGGATACGTTTATGTCTCCCTCCTTAGCAGAAACTGCTGGTAATTAAACCTCCTTGTTTTCTTCGAATCTGAAGGTCTTGCTTTATTTTAACTCTAATTATTTTGAGAAAAACCTCGTTAGTTTTTAACTACAAAGATAATGGTGAATACTAATAGCTAAGCAAGGTCAGTCTTTTACAGTGTACTTGTTTACGCTTCATTTTAAACGGTAAACTAACTTCATAAAACGAACTCATTTATTTTAAATTAACTTTTTTTTTTCGTATTTTTATTCATGTCTTTACAGATCAAGTCATACATAATAGGTACTAATTACCTTATAAACTAAACTAAATAAAAAATGTCACCTAGATCATCATATCTGGGTAGGGTGCCCAAAAGGCTGGCAGCGTTCCCTCTCTGGATAGCCAGACTTATCCTCTGCCCGAGGTAGCTGCCAGCCCTTCTATCACCCGACACATCAATAAGCCTCGAGGAGAGTTGTCGGAACAAGTCTCGCGCCCCAGGCCCCCAGGGACCCAGCGTCTCCACTCCGAATGGGACGAAATTGTAGTTGGAGGACAGATCGGCATACTTGCGCACTTTTAGGGCTTCAGCTTTAGATGCTGCAGAGCCTGCCGCTTTTGTTGTCAAAGGTAGGTGGCAGGTGGCTACAGTGTCCACACAGGTCGCATCCCACGCTATGGGCTTCCCAGACCGCCATGGCATGAGCGTCATACCGTCGGGTCTCCTACCATCGTCAGGTGCAGTTCCTTTCGGCTCAAGTTTAGCCGGCACATTGACGCTGGAGAAGGCCCGACGTATAACGTCGTTCAGAGCGGCATGTCGCGGGATGCGACCCGCGCTTCTACTACAGGACAGTCCGTGATGCCCAAGTCTGTCCACGGCGAGTCCACATACACAAGTGTGGGTTTCACATATGTCTGCTCCTAGGCGCAGGCTGACGGCAAGAGAAAGGGTCGTGTTATCGAGGAGGGTGCCAACATATGAAGAAGGCAGAGCCTTGAGCCAAAAACCTGATTCTTCAGCGGAGGCTGCAAGGAGGCGTGCCCTTTCCGAAAGGCCGTCGCAGGAATTCAGCAGGTCAGCCTGCACCAACCTACATAGGGGTTCATCCCACGCTCGTTGCAGCTTCGGGTTAGACGGGAAGTCCGTATGGGGACAAACCACCTCCCAAGCGTTTCTAGCCTCAGCTTGGAATTCTGGCTCGACACTGCCAATAGAAGGTTCAGTCAGTTTATTAAAGAGACCGGCTACCCCGTGCGCTGAAGACAGAAACGCCGGTAGAGCCACCGCGGACGGTTGGCGGATACCAAGACCACCAAAACGTACCGGCAGCCCAGCCTGTCTCCAACACCTATCTGAAAGGGGGCAATTGAGTATCTTGGTGAGGAAATTTTAATAGATTGGTCTAGATTGGACAAGAGATTTTTAAAACGCCACACAGGACTGCATCTGAGCATGTAAGTGAATTGAGGCACAAAAAGACACAGACGGATGATGTGCAGCGCCATATGCGCATTAATCTGTTTCAGGCGCTCCAAGGCATCCTCGAATTTCTTTGTCTGTTCCTGAATAAAAGGCTCAATAGAATCCTCCAGAATAGGAGCTCCCAAGAGGCGAAGCGAAGAGCTGTTGACGATTTGAATGTTAGGCGCGAGTGAGTTGAATTCGTCAATAATATCGACTTTGCGAGAGGCAGACGTGGAGTCTGGAATAACTAACTTCATTGATTAAAACAGTTCCGTAACTTTTAGGTACATACATACATAACATCACGCCTCTTTCCCGTTGGGGTAGGCAGAGACCACAGTCCTCCACCTGCTACGATCTTGACATACTTCCCTTGCTTCCTGTACTTTCATCAATCCTTTCATACAGGCTGTAACAAAAAGGAAATACCAACCTCAAGCTTCTAACTCAATACAATCAAAGTGTAATACGGTCATTTATATTTCCATATACTTAGTCAAAACCTAGTTCTAACTACTTCTAACTGAAATTGCACGAAAAAGATAATTCTGTAACCAATAATACAGTAAACTCTCAATTCAAGTGCATTAAAGGCATTTAAAGGAACATCAGGTTTGAGCCTATTTACCTATGCACACGGCGATTTTCCAACGCGTGAATGACTTTCGGCGCATCTATTGCGCGATCGTACACTCAAAAGCATATCAGTAGTAACACTTTTGGACCTTATGGCGTGGTAATAGAGTTGAAAAAGTTTCTACCGACGTGCGGTTGACCGTACAAATCTCTTGCAGGATCCGTAAATCCGTATGAATGAATCCCATTGGATGAGCATACGATGCGCATTTTTCGCGTGTTTGACCTGTGAACGAATAGCGAATATTGAAATAACGCTAACTAATGAGCAAATGCAGCCCCAACTAAACCAGAAGGGAATCCTGGTAAAAGGAATCTAACAAAGGTTTTCCCTAGCATATAAATTACAGCCTGGTATACTCGTATGTTGTTAAGCCTTGAAGAAGGGCAGCCGACTTAATAATTCAATACCAGCATCCTTGATTAGAAAAATACTAGAGTGACCATGTTTTATTGTTATACCGAAGTTCATAGAAGAGATGGTAGAGATAAAAACAGACTAATTAAGTGCACACTCAGACAAAACACATCGAATAAGTACAGTACAATATCCTCAGGGCTAGATCGAGGTCAAGAGTAAGCCCATTGCAGGTAAAAAAATAGAGAAAATAAAACTATTACCTAAAACTGTTTACAAAAAGTAAAAGACAAAAATATCCTCAGGGCTAGATCGAGGTCAAGAGTAAGCCCATTGCAGGTAAAAAAATAGAGAAAATAAAACTATTACCTAAAACTGTCTACAAAAAGTAAAAGACAAATGTGTGTTTATGGTAACCCTACACGAAGTCCTCTATTAATTTAAATGTAATCTAACAAAGAAGCAAGCCTATATCTAGCATTAGTTAACTAGTCACTTGACGCGCTAGTCATATATAGCACAAATAATAAAAAAAAACAAATTCGATCTTTTTTCCTGGAATTTGAACTTGAGTGTGCTATGTTATTAGTATAATAAAATTGTGTAACTTAACTTTGCCGTTATATATCGTCCGTCAAAAGTTAATGTAACTAAGAGACGGTTCTTTTGTTTTAATTTTGAGTCACTTCTAAGTTTCTTCGAGTTTAGTTTTATCCACCGATTTTTATATTTTCTCCTATGTACCTTTTATTTTGTTTGATTCCTTTTCTTTTTTAATTGTCTATGTGAAAACCTATTTTCCACGTGCAATGGGAAAATCCAAGAGTTGGGGGTTGGTTCTTCATGCTCTTCAGATATTGGCTTTCATATCTTCTGTGCAACCTTCAGTGTGGCCCAACACTTACAGAGTTAAAGGTAGGTTATATTTAAAACAATAATCATCATATAGGGTGACTTTTAATTAGTTCTTGATAGAAAAAGGTATGAATGTACTCACGATACTGAACAACTTTCCCCAAGGAACATAGGTCGAAATACGAAAATTAAGTTATGACCTCTCATATGAACTGCATCAGCTGATAGCGCATTTTGTATGGGAGGTCAAATTTGTTTTTCGTATTTCGACCTATGTTCCTTGGGAAAAGTTACAGAGTACATGCATATCTTTTGCTATCAAGAGCTAATTAAAAGTCACCCTATAGAATTTGATATTTTAATTTAATTATTTAATTTTGATTATAAAATGAAATTAGTTAATTTAGTTACGTTGGAAAATATAAGTAGAGTCCTCTTGAATGTTGCTATGCCCTAACGGGGTGTCACAGTTAAATCTTTAAAATCTGTGTTAACTCTTATATAAGCATGTACATTATTAATTGTGATAATGCAATAAATATGATATCATCAACGACCTACTTGGTCCTAGTATTGTTGGGTACGCAGATGACAGTACTGTCGTCGAGAGATATATGTCAAGCGCAAAAGCCAGCAGTGACGAAATACGTTCTTTGAGAGAAGCCATGGTAGAGCGTATAAACTCAACCTTAAGTCTTGTCTCCGACTGGGGTGACAAAAATCTGGTAAGTTTCAACGCCACCAAAACGCAGGCGTGTCTGTTCACCGCCAAAAAGAGTCCGATCAATCTGGCTCCTACTTTTCGAGGTACAACTGTACCAGTTACCGACAGCCTCGAGCTACTTGGCATGAAGTTGTGTGCAAATCTGAACTTCGGCGCTAACATTGAGTCAAAAGCCCAAACTGCGGCAAAAAAGCTGGGCATCCTCAAAAAGGTTAAGCGTTACTTCACTCCTGGTCAGCTTCTAGTTTTATATAAAGCCCAAGTCCGATCGTGCATGGAGAATTGCTGTCACCTTTGGGATGGCTCAGCCAAATACCAGCTAGCCGCACTTGACTCGATAGATCGCAGAGCCAAGAAGCTCGTTGGTGATGAGATGCTGGTGAAAACCAAGTTTCACAGTCTGGCCCACCGTCGCAAAGTTGCATGTCTGTCGGTCTTCTACAGATTGTACTTCGGAGAGTGTGCTCTAGAGCTCCACGAGCTTATTCCACCATCTCCCTTCTACCATCGGGAGTCCAGACGCACCGCAGGATATCACCCATACTTGGTTGATATTCCGCACATTCGCACAAAGCGCTTTGAAACATCTTTTATAATGCGCACGGCTAAAGAGTGGAATTCTCTGCCTGCGTCTGTGTTCCCGAGTTCATATAACCCGAATCTATTCAAGTCGCGAGTGAATAGGCTTCTTCTGGGTAAGCTCGTTCCATCGTCGACCTCATCTCTGTCTTCAAGACTAGATCGAGGTCAAGAGTAAGCCCATTTTCAATAAAAAAAAAAAAGAAACATTTTTCATCAGCCAACGTAACTAAACATCTTAGAGTGAATAAAACTTTAAGGAAATGATGCAAATTTGATTAGAAAGTTTGTTTGGAGAGGGAATTTTTTTTTCGTTTTCTGTAAGTTTTTTTTATTGATTCTATGTTTTATTCACTGAAAATTGTTTCAGTTAGGTTGAATCATGGCCTCTCAGTGTTCGGAAACCTGTCTCTACTTATTTAATTACTTTTAGATTAGTTTTATATGCCTTTATGTGGAAGCCTCAGGTTGTGTCATCGGACTTTTTATCTACAGGGTGTAAGGTACGGTGTACCGAAAACTGAAATAGCGTGCTCAGTCAACAAAACTGAAAAACTTTCCTAAAGAAACATTTTTTGAAAAGAAAATTTTTGACCTTTTCGATCAGAGTAAATAATTTGTATGGAGAGGACAATTTTTCTTTCATTTCCCAGAAATGTTGCACGCCCTTTGAGTTTTCGGTACACCGTCTCTTACACTCTGTATATATCCTAGCATATTGCGTACAAATGTAGCAAGCTCCTTAAATGCCTATTGGTACGGTCAACCGCTCGTCGGTAGAAACTTTTTGAACTCTATTACCACGCCATAAGGTCCAAAAGTGTTTCTACTGACGTGCTGTTGAGTGTACAACGTGTAACAGAAAGGTGTGATAATACTGAATTGTGTCAATCTGTCCATAAAACTAAACAACTTTTCCCAAGGAACATAGGTCAAAATACGAAAAAACCAAACCTCCTATAGAAAATGTGCAATCAGCCGATACATTTCCATGGCAGGTCAAAAATTGATTTTCGTATTCTATGTTTTGATTACCCTGTGTAAAAGTGAAAAGTTGCTTGTTTTCATAAGTACAATCACAGGGCTTTGGGAAATCACGCTGTAGAAAAACGAGACCCGCCTGCGGAGTTGCAGACGTGGTAGGGGGGGGGGAACCCTTTAGTGCCCATGACCATGGGGTCCCATTCCGTACTACGGTTTTTTCGACGGAGAAAATAGCCCGAATTCATTTGGCCCTTTTATTTCTAATAATTAAACAAATAAATTAACAGAATAAACGAAAAATTAAATAAACTAAATGTTACTACTAGGTTGGTAGGTAAAGGTGTAAACTATGACATTAATTCAATTTTAACATCCAGATATCAAATTACATACATACATACATAACATCACGCCTCTTTCCCGTCGGGGTAGGCAGAGACCACAGTCCTCCACCTGCTACGATCTTGACATACTTCCCTTGCTTCCTGTACTTTCATCAATCCTTTCATACATGCTCGTCGGTTTAGGGTAGTTTTAACCTGGCCTTTATTCAGAACGTCCTGAATTTTGTCCTGGTACGTTCGCCTAGGCCTTCCCCTTCCAACGTTTCCATTCACTCTCGCCTGGTAGATCTCTTTCGTCAGTCTTCGTTCATTCATCCTCTCTACATGACCAAACTATCTCAGCATCCCTTTCTCGATTTTGGTCACTACGTCTTCTTTTACGCCACACCGTTCTCTTATCACACTATTTCTAATCCTGTCACTCAATTTCACACCAATCATACTCCTTAGCGCTCTCATTTTCACTGCATTAATTCTACTTTCATGCTTCTTCTGCCATACCCAGCTTTCACTGCCATACATCAATGTTGGTACTAAAACACCCCTATGAACAGCCAAACGAGCCTTGAGAGACACCTTCTGACTCCTCATAAAGGCGTGCAGGGAACCATTCACCATGTTTCCAGCATTCACTCTTCTTTCAATATCACTTTCACACTTTCCATCTCTCGTAAACACAAACTCCTTACATAAACTCCTTCACTTGTTCGACTTGTTCACATATCAAATTATTCTGAGAAAATACCTTATGGAAAAAATAACCCGAACAATTTTCGCCACAAATTCGTTCTATGACGTGAGGCATCTGTACTAGTATAGTATTATATTATCTGTGCCCATGACAAACGGTTGTCTACTATCGACTAATAACTGACAATGCCAATGACCGATGAATGAGACCTAGCTTCTTGCCTTTCATAATTCTAGGAAGAACCCTAACCCCTAGGTTTTGGGTTTTGGTTTGGTTCATAAATGTATGGAGATGGAGTCTTCTTCTTCTTCGTCGTGTCAATGTTTCAATGCGTTTGATTAAATAATGTCCTCCCAAAACCTTGCCACTTCTACGGCTTTATGCGACGCCTCGCGGCCTCGCGCAGATCCTCGCCAGTGCAGGTGGAGGGGACAGTGGACAAGAGAGCAAGTGCGCCATGTTCTGAGATGGAGCTCTACAACCACAGTGCCGGAGTAATTGGCTTTCTGATTGTGTTGTCGTAAAAGCTTTTCGCAGCTGCAAGGGTCCGTAGACTTTAATATTTGATATTAATTTCAACTTGATTCTTTTTTCCGTTCGGGAAAAAAGGGTCTTGATCTTGACAGACGGACCACAAAGTGTTTGTTTTTTCCTTTTGAGGTGCGGTACCCAAAAATGACTTTGAATGAATACAATTTTTCTAGGTTGTATTGTGGTTGATTCCGACCAATTCCGACACAAAAGTCTCGTCAGATGTTCAACAAGTCCGTAAAACTAGAAAAAATTTAGGTCCTACTTACACCTGACCTATTCTTTACAGATGGTGACAAATTTGACTTTATCGTTGTTGGGGCGGGATCGGCAGGAGCAATCGTAGCTTCGAGATTAAGCGAAGTCCTAAACTGGAGAATCCTACTCATTGAAGCTGGAGGAAACCCGCCACCGGAGAGTGTGGTCAGTAAATAATACATACAAGGAGGTCCAGCTAAATAGCGGGCGAGCCTCGTGTAATCACATGACGCTACATACCTATTAAAATTGTGTTACTTCATACACTTGTTTCCTAGTCCTATTATAGGCCTTAAGTTATTATGCCTTTAAAAGGAAAGTAATCAAAAACAATTTTCAACGTGAAATTTCGAACAGGAATTTCAGCTTTTGCTGGAACAATGTAGAGCGGAAGTACCATAGTCACCAGGCTTGTTAGCGGTACGGCTGGCACCATACCATGGCACCATGGGCCGCGTATGTTGGCGACCGCAATTTATAAGATGGTATGATACACAGAAAGATGTTGCTGCCCATCCTCCGGTTCATAATCACTTAGTCGCCCTTACGACACCCACGGGTAGAGATAGGTTAGTACTAGTCTTTGCCGGCACCATACGGCAAGTTAGTGCTGATGATTTAACATCGGTTAGTAATGCTTTGTATTCTAGATGCCGAGCCTGTTTGCAACGCTTGCGCATACACCGGTCGACTGGGATTATAGCGGGTTTTACGACAGAGGTACCGGCCAGGCGCATCCTCGGGGGATCCAATACATCACCCGTGGGAAAATGCTCGGCGGCTGTTCCTCCAACAATTACGAAATATACTCCCGAGGTGTGCCACAAGACTATGATGAGTGGAACGACATCGCACCAGGGTGGGACTGGAACACAGTCCTACACTACTTTAAGAAACTCGAAAACATGACCGATCTAACGCTCTTCAAGAAATTCAAAAACGCTTTTCTACATTCAACTACAGGACCAGTCAAAGTCTCCAGACCTAAAAGCAATCCTTACTTCCAGGAAAGAGATGACATTTTTCTACACGCTCTTGAAGAAATTGGCATAAAAAGGCTATTAGAAATAAACGGACCGGAAAGCCTAGGAGCATCAAAACCTCATTTCACCTTCGCTAATGGCCGAAGGTCTAGTACAGCCGAAGCTTACTTAAGACCAGCGAAGGAAAGGTCCAACTTATACGTGGCAAAATTTACCAGAGCTACTAAAATATTAATTAACGAAAATACTAAACAAGCTTACGGAGTTGAAGTGCTTACGAAATCTAGAGATAAAGTGAGAGTGTTTGCTGAAAAAGAAGTTATAATATCAGCAGGTGCTATAGACAGCCCCAAGCTTTTAATGTTGTCTGGGATAGGTCCTAAGGAAGAACTTAAAAGACACAATATAGAAGTCCTAGCTGATTTACCTGTTGGCAAAAACTATCACGATCATCAAATGATATCATTGTTTTTCGTTGGTGAAACTGGATTACAAAGTGCATTTCGGAATCTGTATTCAATCACTGAATTAGACGCCTATCCTGTCCCTATACAAGTAGGATTCTTCAGGCTGAATGCATCGAGTCACCACGATACCAAACCACAATTTCAGGTTTTCAACGTACACGTAGGAGCAGCAGCGTCTCCTTTGATTTTAGCTACTTGCTACAATCAGAATTTTGACGATTTATATTGTAATTCCTTAGCTAGTGCAAATTTACTTAACTCACTAGACATGACAGAAATTATCCTTATGCACCCTAAATCTAGAGGACAAGTAAAATTAAGAAACCAAGACCCTCTTGATGACCCTATAATAGAAATGGGTTACTTCAGAGATGAGGACGATGTCAACACGATGGTTGAAGGTTTGAAATACATCAGTCGAATAGTAAAAACCAGCTATTATCGTAAAATTGGAGGAACTATAGCTAAAACTGAAGTAACAGGATGTGAGGATTTGAAATGGGGTACAAACAAATATTGGCGATGTTTTGTCAAGAATACTGCAACATCTCTGTTGCATCCTGTGGGAACCTGTCCTATGGGACCTGATGGTGTTGTAGATGAAAAGTTAAACGTGCATGGTATATCGAAGCTTAGAATAGTGGATGCTTCTATTATGCCTAAAATAATTAGTGGTAATACAAATGCTCCAACGATGATGATTGGAGAAAAAGCAGCTGATATGATCAAATTAGACTACTGAACCGACGCCACCGTCACCGTTAAGTGAATTATTTCGTTGTAAATCCCATTCAACGAAATAAAGTCAAAACATTTTGCAGTGAGATTTCTCTTCAATTACACCAGGCACACTTTTGTAACCATAACTAAATTCAAATTCAAATTCAAAAATTTTATTGCATTCCACAAAGTAAAAATTATGTTATAAATTACAGTTTCGTCTCATTTGTGGACCCTGGTGGGCACAGCAAAACTTAATTCTAAACTAATTAACAAATTACAATTCATTTTTCCTTTACAATAAGATTAATAATCACTTCGAATTTAAAAACAAAAACAAATAATTTACAATTACCTAGGTATAAATAAGTCAATTAACATAAATAATTAATATAAATAACTAGCCATAAGGTTGCTGTGCCACAAGACAACACACGCACAGAAATAGACTGATGTTTGGCAAAGATGTTTAGCATAGGTACAACTACTCAGAAACATCCACATTTTCAAGTCTTTCATACTGAAAATTTACATAATTTGGTTTTCCTATTATTTAGTGGAATGGATGTTACGTACCTGTTGAATAACGAGGCGAGATGGAATGAGTTTGAGTTTCTTAAAGGTTCTTATGATTCTCGTTTGGGAGAAGACGTACCGCTTGCTCCTTGGGGGCTATTGCGGTAGCCAGAATGTGTTTGTCCTTTGAGCAACACAAATCGCAACGTTTCAAATAGTTCTGTCATTTTTGGAAAACTTTCCACCAGAGCTGTGTGAGGTAAGGTAGCTAAGGCGTGATAGCTCCATTTTCCTAGTTCAGCGCAGCGCATTTTTAAGATATATCTTTATTCCAATTCACAGCTTAGCAGCTAGGTCTGGCGTAAAGTCATCCTTAGACTTTGGTGTCCTTTGGATTTGTGCTAAGAGAGATGGTGCGTAGGGCTATTCTCTACTGTAGAATTTGAAGGCAGGGTTTGTTTACGGCAAACAAGTTCTGGCTACCGTAATAGCCCCTCATACTTGCGTGCGGATGCTGCACTGTGATATAGTCCTCGGAGCCCTTGAAGAAGCGCAAGTACTCGGACCTGTGGAGTCGGGTCTTTGTCCCGATTGTGGTAAAATTTATAGGTCTTTGAGACTCAAACAATTTCTGAAATAAAATTGATTTTAAAAGATATGTCGGTGGGGCATTTTATCGAGGCTATTTAAATGTTGGTAATATTGCGGGTGAACGTACGTACAGTCAGGTGTAGGTGAAGCTTGACAACGCAGCGCGGATAAAGCTTCTTATGCTATTGAAATAAGGACGATACAAAGTCTAGTGTGTCAAGTTTGATGTACTTTTGACTGTACGTCTTGTAATAAGTGTACAGTTGTTATTTTGTAAATGCCTTTAAATAATGTTTAGTTGTCTTACAAAAATAATCTTTGAATTGTACATAATGTTTATTATAATTATACGATTTTAAATTTTATTATTTGCATTTCCTACTAGCGCTCTGCCCTGCAACTTCGCACGCATAGTATGTGTACCTGTCATACAAAAATTCCAAAGAAAAAGCACTCGGTTTTTCCCAATTTGGTCATTTACCGCGAATTTTTTTTCAGTTTCAGTTGTTTTCATGCAAACATTGTTTTCAAGATCAGCCAATTTGGCTGAGCCAAATCTGTTATAAGTATCCGTTTTTGGCACTTTTTGTATCTGTAACTACAGTGAACTATATTTTTCAGCAAACAGATTTATAGGTTCTAAATAAAATACCTTTACTTCAATCTGGTAAGACAGATTTTCGATAAGTTTTGTATTTAGCGAGTAATATTTCTTTAAGTGATGGGGGCGCTAGTTGACTGCAGGAAAGCCCTTAAGTCAAAAATTATAATAAGTTTTCATCATAACAAATAAATTACTAAAAATAGAACGTTAACTGCATTTTTAAGCATACGTAGGCTGGTATTTTTTGACTAAATTAGCATCCATAATAGTTTTAAAAACAAGTTCATGATTTCAATTAATCTTGAACTCGTTATTATATTAACCTTCAATAGATATAAAGGTCAAATCAAGGGCTTCAAGATATAATTCTGATGCTGTTTTTGTGTGTAAACAATCCTACGTATTTCCTATGCACGATATCGTTTTCATTAGGTTTGCATAAACAGTCTTTTTTGCATTAGGTACATACTTCTTAACTATAGTATTAAGCTGGTGCCCGCGACTTCGTCTGCGCAGGTTTATAAATTGTAGCCTATGTGTTATTCTGATGTATACGCTATATTACTGTAAATTTACATTGAAATCCATTCAGGAGTTTTTACGTGAAAGAGTAACAAACATACATGTTTACAAACTTTCGCCTTTATAATATTGGTAGGATTATTCATCATCATCATCATAACATCCCATGAAACGTCCACTACAGGACAGGGAGCTCCCTCCAGAATTCTAGCTTTTGCTGAAAAAATGTGGAGGGGAAGTACCATAGTCACCTCGCTTGTTAGCGTTACGGCTGGCACTATGGACCGCGGTTGTAGGTGACCGCAGTAAGTAAGATGTAAGATACAAAGGAGGATGCTGCTGCCCATCCTCCAGTTAACCCTTAGTCGCCTCTTACGACACCCACGGGTATGTATGGGTTGGTACTATTCTTTGCCGGCACCACACAGGACATTAGGTAGGATTATTAGGTAGGATTATCTTCTGCACGGTTTTAAATGGTTTGGAAGAGAGCTCCTGCTTGCCTCATTTTATAATATCACCGTAATCACGTTTTTAAATAATTTATCATTTTTAAAAATGGGTGACGACGCTTCAGGGCTATAATGGTTCACGCAAGAATTTGAAAAAAAGTAAGGAAAGTGCACGACGCACGTGCAGAAATACGACGCGGATAGTTCCGAGCCAGAAAATCTGTCCGTTACGAGCGTATAATAAATAATAAGTGGAACTAGCGGAAAGATCCGCAGGTGTGTCGCTACACTTAAGGTAAGGTATTTGAAACATATTAATTTTTCCACAGACGACATCAATAATTTCTTAACACAAATAAAAGTGACAAAAAGTTAATACAACGCCTTATGTTTTCGAATTATAAAAGATTCCAAGTATGTTTTTAGATGGTGTTAAATTTGACTTCATATCGGTAGGCGCTGGGTGTGCAGGAGCGATTGTGGCCAGTAGACTGAGTGAGATGAGAATCCTCGATGGAAAGTCTTGCGATCCCTAAGCTTTCATTAGCAACTGAGCCCTACACAGCCTCCGCGATTTAGTGCTTGAAGCGTTAGGCTCTCGATCTAGGGGTCCTGGGTTCGAACCCCGGTGATATTTTAACTGGATACCTCCCTGATTGTAAGATTAGACGGTTCCTTGTTTCGGATAGCACGGTAGGTAAGCCCTTGGAAAAGGTTACTGTCTATGGAAGTAAAAGAGGCCTTTAATGGCTCAATAACTTTGACAATAGGGTTTATGAGATCAGTCAACCTTATACGATATGATACTTAATGAAAATCAATGTATTTCCCCGTAGTTTTAGGTGCCAAGTCTCTTCTCTATGTCACCCGGCACGGCACGATTGGAACTAACGCGGCTATTTCAAAATCGTGCGGGTGAAGATCACCAAAGGAGGCATTAGCGTCGTATCCTCGTCAATCAACTTTATAATGCATTAGAGAGGTGTACCAGCTAATTATAATGAATGACAAAATACAGCTCCAGGGTGGTCACTGAACATGGTACAACTACCTCCAGTACTAGGCATGACCACAGATAATAGCATGACTGACAAAGATATATTGAATAACTCTGAACCATAGATAGTTTCTTTAATCTTTGCTCTGAACATTAATCCTTTCTTTGATCCGAGGGCCTCAGCGAGACTATAACCTGACTAAAAGTTAGCCATCGTAAGAAGTCTGTGTTGACGTTTCCGTAACACCAACACATGAGGTTCATTTTTCTTTGCTGATCATAATTTTCATACGTTGACAGGTGTCAGAACGAGTCTATTACGATGGCCGTACTTAAATACTTTTATTGTTGTTTGTTGTTGTTGTTGTTATCCTAGGGCATCCCGCTGGTGCAAAGGGCCACGAGCTGTCTCCACTTTCCCCTGTCTTGCGCCGTCCTTCTTGCTTCTTCCCACTTTTACTATAGAACGATAATATTTTAGACTCCTTAGAAGAGAAGGAGTTCATAAGACTTGAAATGAATGGACTCAATCTCTATGGTGCTACAACTGTCCATTTAAGGGTGTGCTTAAGTAGAGACCATAGAATACATGAAACAGAGTTTCATGTATTCTATGGTAGAGACGCATGAGGTCGCAGGGCAGGGCAGAACGCGTCTTCCCTCCTGCCACAGAATAAATAATAGTAAACTCTAGTCGCTTAATTACGAAGAAAACTGAAAGATAAAAATACTACTAAACGCTTATATAAAAACTTCTAAAATAACCGTAATTTATCCGTTGCAAAAAGTGCTCGAATTATCAGAATATTTTTTTTTGTGTTTGTCAATAAGGAAATTATAGTTTCAGCTGGTAGCACTTAAAGTCCAAAACTTTTAAACTTTCACGGGAAATCTTATAATATAGTTCGTCCGCGTTATTAATGCAAATACAGGGTGAATGTGTGATCTCAATTGAGTTAAAATGTAAAAAAAATATGAATTAAAATTATTTATTTTAAAATTTTTTGTTAGTTTTTTACACGGGTTTTGTAGGTAACACACAAAGGAAACAACCGCTTCTTTCGAAGCTTTGCCTTCAGTTAGTCATTGTGCATTATAATCTTAAGCGACCTGATTCGTTGCGGGGCTTGGCTACCAGCGACGGAAAGCGATGACTTATAGCATTAGACGGAAGAACTATAAGAGCGTAGTTTCACCTTTCCTGCGTTCTACGGGCACTTTTAACATGGGACCTAGTGTGGTTTGTGAGAAATTGAAAGTTCATGTTGCATCGTCTTCTTTGATGCTTTTTCTGCCTATATTGGTGGGGGGAAGGGCCGCTAATTTTATAAAAGAATATTACGTACACGCAAAATAAAAATATAAATTAAGTCGAAACCATTTTCAGAAAAATACGTAGATTTAGTACGAGTTGCTAACAATGTTATTCAACAAGTACTCGTTCTCTCTGTACCATATGTATTTGCTCGCGAATCCAACATACATACGTAATTGTTTTATCAACTGCTATCATTTCAATGAAACAAAATGATGTGTAATGCTATCTTTAAATAAAACTGGATTTTTAGAATTTTAACGAAGCTAAAGAAGTTTACTTACTTGCGTCCAGTGCGACGTGAACTCTCCATACCCACAGTTAAGTTCTACTCGCTTTTCTTCAGGTGTTGGAGCAAATTTTGTAATGTCAGACTCGTATAATTCGTGGGCGCAATGGCTCTTAAAAATATTTACTTTCGTGCAAATAATAATGCCTGCAGAATGGCCAGCTTCTCATCAAATTAAAAGTAAGGCATACAATTTTTTTCATATCATTTTGGATTTTTCCAATGCACATAGAACATCTTAAATTTTAGGATAGTTTTTGTGTAGGTAAAACATAGTTTTAAATATTGTTTTAATAAAAATAAAGTTGCTTATTATTACAGATGGAGATAGATTTGATTTTATAGTAGTAGGCGCTGGCTCTGCAGGAGCGATTGTGGCCAGTAGACTGAGTGAAAACCCTCAATGGAAAATACTTCTTCTTGAAGCTGGAGGCAACCCTTCACTCGCGAGTGTGGTACGCAACTAAAACTTCATTATTTAAACAAATAGATGAGTGACTACTTGCAAACATACATTTAAAATAAGCTTGTTCCAGATTCCCAGCCTCTTTACTTTTCTTCCGGGTACAGAATACGACTGGAAATACAGAGGTTACTTCGATGCAGGTACAGGACAAGCTCATGTTGATAGCCAAGCATCCATTGCCCAGGGAAAGATGCTTGGAGGAGGTTCCTCGATAAATTTTCAAGTTTACTCTCGAGGTGTACCAGCTGATTACGATGGATGGAACGACGTAGCTCCAGGATGGACATGGAATAACTGTCTTCAATATTTTAAGAAATCCGAAGGCATGACTGATCCTGAAATACTTGCCAATCCCTACCACTCATATCTTCATTCATCAGAAGGTCCTGTGAAAGTATCAAAGCCAAATTTGAACTGGTATTACCGAGAAAAAAATGAAAATGTTATGAATGCGTTTGAAGAACTTGGAGTGAAAAAAATCTTGGAGATAAATGGGTTTGATGTATATGGGACTACGGTTCCACACGGAACATTTGCTAATGGAAGACGATACAGTACTGCAGAAGCATTTCTAAAAATAGGTAAAGTTAGACCTAACTTGTTCATATCCAAATATACAACTGCTACAAAAATTTTGGTAAACCACATAACCAAAGTTGCGTATGGTATACAAGCAGTCATCGAATCAGGCAGAAATATACAGATATTTGCTGATAAAGAAGTCATAATTTCGGCAGGAACAATTTCAAGCCCGAAACTTTTGATGTTGTCAGGCATCGGGCCTAAAGAAGAATTACAGCAGTTTAAAATCGATGTCATTGAAGATCTTCCTGTTGGCAAGAACTTGCATGACCACATCACGGTTCCTATTGTGATAAAGGGACGAGAAGGTATAAACAGTAAAATGTTAGAGCATTTTAGTGAGCAGGAATTCAAAGCGTATCCTTTTCCAATGATAAATGGGTATTTTAATATCAACCATACAAAGTTACCGCAACCACAATTCGCATTTTTTAACATACATGCTGACGCGAATACTTCAAATGTTTTTAAAGCTTGTAAGGGGTTAAATTATGATGATAATTCTTGCCAGCAGGTCCAACAAGCCAATCTTTGTAATGAGCTAGAAACAACTGTGTTAGCAATGTTGCACCCTAAATCTGCAGGCCAAATAAAACTGCAAAGTCTCAACCCTTTCGAAAATCCTATAATAGAATTGGGATTTTTTAGAGATCCCAGAGATGAAGAACTGTTAGCTAAAGGGGCAAAATTTGTTGCTCAACTTGAAAATACAACATATTTTAAAAGCGTTGGTGGGGGTTTGCCAAAATTGGAACCTACGGGCTGTGAAGGTATTGAGTTCGGGTCAGATAAGTACTGGAGATGCTACGTTAGGAGTGTTGCGTCTCCTTTTCTGCACCCGACAGGGACCTGTGCAATGGGTCGTGAGGGTGTTGTAGATGAAAATTTGAAAGTCCATGGAATAAAGAATCTTAGAATAGCAGATGCCTCTGTAATGCCCTTTCAGCCGAGCGGGAATACTAATGCCCCTACAATGATGATCGGAGAGCGAGTAGCTGACCTGATTAAAGCAGATTACTGTACATAAATGAATTTATGCGTGAATGATGTATTGCATGTTTTATTTTTCTCGAAGTCTGTTTTGTTTCAATGTATTTGGGTAAAGGTTAATGATCCGTGACTGTGCTGTTGCTGGCATGTTTTCGTATTCACGATTGATAACCGAATGATTAGTAAGTAAATTACTTTTGAATTATCAGCTACTGGTGTTTTATTTTGAAAATGTATTGTATACTAGCGTTCTGCCACAATTTCGCTTGCATCTTTGGGATTTAAAATTAGTGGGATTTTTTTTCTAAAAAAGTTCAAAAAGTTACTTTATTTCTAAGTAAGGAAAATCTGGTTCAAAAAATTAGAACGATAGACTAAAATAAAATATTCATCATGAGTGCTATAATATCCCTTTTGAGATAGCTTAACATTTCTTCTTATGAATATAACAACAAATGACTCGTAAAAAGGGGGTTTTATCGAAGGTTCATCTTAAAGTCAGAACTTGAAACTTCCACATGCAAATGACGAAGACGCTATTGTAAATTGTAATTAGGAAGATGGTAAAAGGGTCATTATCGTTCCCGGAGTGGAGGGCATTGATCATTACCATCACAAAGCGGTATGGTAATGATCTCTCAGGAGAATTCCAGATTCCCGCTTCTTTTGAAGATGGCTCCTGAATTCCGATTCATGTTTTAATGTACAGTATAAAGTAGTACCTTCGAGTACAGAGTACTAATACTTCGCTGACTGTATAGAAAATCTGTACTGTTATTAATTTCCCCCAAAAAAGATGGATATTGGATAAGAATACATTTTCAGTGGTATTTATACAGGGTGTAAGGGACGGTGTACCGAAAACTGAAAGAGCATGTTCAGTCAACGAAACTGAACAACTTTCCCAAAGAAACATTTCTGGGACGCAAAAAAATTTTGACCTTCCCATACAAATTGCTCACTCTGGTCGAAGAGTTTGTATGGGAAGGTCAAAATTTTTTTTCATTTTCCAGAAATGTTTCTTTGGGAAAGTTGTTCAGTTTCGTTGACTGAACACGCCCTTTCAGTTTTCGGTACACCGTCCATTACACCCTGTATAATAAGTTGTCCCTTACACCCTGTATATGCACTTAACCGGTTTTTTTTATTTGTTGGTATAGCGGCAACAGAAATACACAATCAGTGAAAATGTTCGTTGCAGTGTTTTCTAGCATTTTTTTAAATACTGCGTTTTAAACAGAAAACGACAGCGCCACCTGTTGGCGGGTAATGAAGAAATATATTATAGACCTAGTAACGATAATTAAAAATTTTGCCCCCTCTATTTGAGCCCCCTCTACAATAATAATAATATTTTTATAATTCTTGTGTTTGCCATAAAGTCGGGTAATCATGTTTTTATTCAAGATTGGTTGCTGTGATATACAGATGTCACAGACAGACGAAGTCGCACCATAAGGGTTCCGTATTTACCATTTTGGTTGGGAACCATAAAAACATTCAATGAACACGTATCTCGTATGGGGTCCCTTATTCTTTTAACTTTTCATGGTCCTTTATTATTTGTTGGGTAATCTACCATAATAACACTATTTTATGTAAATTTTAATCATATACTTGGCTGCTGACGACGTAAGCCCAGTAATAGGGTCCCGTTGGCATCTTTTTAGTACGGAACCATAAAAATCACCTCTATAAACTTGATATTATAGTTCTTAATCATGTCTTTCATGCCTTTTGATTTTTTGTCATCCTCAACTCGTACATCGTATTCAACATTTTATGATTTTATATTCAGACACTTCACAACAACACATTTTAAGCTTCTAGACCAAGTCAAAAAAAAATTTTTTACTTCTTTCAAAATTCGGGAAAAAGAAGTGATCTTCATATAAAATATCGCTAAAAAAAAAAATCAGCGAACATTTATTTAGTTCGGCAGCTGAATTACAAAGGTTTTGGTTTATTCCGTACCAAATTAACTAGAATAAATAATTCATACATTACCTACACAACGATTAAATTATCATACTTTAAACTATGCAATTTAGGATTAATTCACTTTTGGAATTATTTTTAGTTTTTTTATTTTATTTTTGAAATTTTAATATGAAATATGTATGCATCAGGTTCATTTTCGGGTTGCGCAAGTTTGACCACGTGTCCGAGTACAGGAATAGATTGAAATGGCTACCAATCAGGCTTCGTCGGGATGAGCACGTTCTGACGCTCGTCTACAAGGTTCTGTATGACCCGCGCTCCCCTCCTTATCTTATGGAACGTTTCCGATTCCTTGGTGCAAATCGTAGTCGTGACCTTCGGTCTAAAAATGATAATGTACTGGATGTTCCTTTCACTCGCTCTGGGTACTACAAGGATTCATTCACATGTAAGGCTACCAAGTTATGGAACGGCCTGCCATCTGAAGTGCGTCACTCCGATTCACTGGCCATATTTAAAAGCAAATTGCGACAACATTTCCTTGCTTTAGTTATGAGTTTGCAACAATAATTATTATTGGTATATAATTATATTTATTTAAGTATATATAATTTATTTTTATGTAATTATAATGTAATGTATTTATGTATTTGATATTTATTTTGAGTATTTTATGTAAATACATTGTCTTTTTTGTTTTTCATTTATGTAGTTTATATGAGTGCACTACCCTGCAGAATTCTGTAAATGTTGATTTCGTCAAAAGGTTGTCTGGAAGAGATCACTCTTAGTGATAAGACCGCCTTTTGCCCACATTTTTTATAACTGGTTATGTGTAAATGTTACTTTATTAGTGTGCAATAAAGTGTTATTCATTCATTCATTCATGAAATAACACATTGAATATTTTAATTTTATGTAATTGTATTTTGTTTTTAGGGTTCCGTACCTCAACAGAAAAAAACGGAACCCTTATAGGACCACTTTGTTGTCCGCCTGTCTGTCTGTCTGTCAAGACCCTTTATTTCACGAACGGGTAAAGGTATCAGGCTGAAATTAATACCATATATTAGGATCCACGAACCACACAAGATCTGAAAATTTAAATTTTTTACAACGACGCAATCAAAAGATATGGCATTTTATGTTCTCATCTCCATACATTTATTCAAAAATGCAAAACCTACAGGGTACTTCCCGTTGACCTAAAATTATGAAATTTGACAAGAAGCTAGGTCTCACAGTACAAATAAAGGGAAACGTCTGAATATTACAACTTTTCTCACAACTAATGGTAACCAATTGTGGTGAGCTAACGTTTCAAGAACATTCATATAAGAGGGGTCAAGTTGGATGGTCGCTGAGGCGATTTTTGTTTTAGTTCTATTTAAAAACGGGAACACTTACAAACTTGAAAATTGGTATGTTTATAGTGCATAAGCTATAAAATAACAACAAATAATAAAGTTTTGGTCAATCGCGTGTCGGACTCAAAAAAATTTACACATTAACTTACTGAAATTTCAACTAATACAATTATGATTATGTGTTGGTACGGAACCCTCGGTGCGCGAGTCCGACTCGCACTTGGCCAGTTTTTTTTCATCATAACTTGAAAACTAAGAGACGTAAAAAAATACAAAAATATACTTTAGAATGTACAAGTAAAGCCCTTTCATATGATACCCCACTCGACCTCGTAGCGACAATTTGAAATTTGGTCCCCCCCTATTTTAACCCCCTTTACATTAATAATCATAATTTTTTCACAATTTTTTCATAAGCAACTAAGTTGAGCAACCATATTCTAAAACTGTTCAAAATTTCAAATCGATAGCATTAGTGGTTGCTGAGATATAGAGGTGTGACAGACAGACAGACGGACAGATAGACGGACAGACAGATAGACAGACAAAGCGACACCATCAGGGTTCCTTTTTTTTACCATTTTGGTATCGGAACCCTAAAAACTAAGGAGGGCTTCCCAACTAAAAACGTGTTTTAGGCGACTTGATTTTTGCTCGATTTTTGCATTATCGTCAAAACGGAAACATACGAGTACTAGCGTGAAAATTAGTATGTTTATAGTGCATAGCCATTAAATAACAACAAATGATAAAACTGGCCAAGTTCGTGTCAGAATCGCACGCATCTATCTGCGTGACTGTGCGTTCGCAAATAAGACAGTGTTTTTAAGGTTCCGCTAGGGCTTGCAAATATTAGATTCGATTTGGTATTCAAACATTCGATTTATTTTTTGGGTAGTATTCGATTTATAATAAAAAATCAAACTGTCAATAATAAAAAATCATTATAATAAAAAATCATTATAAAATTGATTGACAAGCCCGTTGGTATAGTTGGTATTGAGCCTGCCTTTCACGTCGTGGGCCGCGGGTTCGATCCCCGCCCAGGGCAAATCTATATATATATATAAAAGAAGAAGGTGACTGACTGACTGACATATCAACGCACAACCCAAACCGCTGGGTCTAAAGATTCCAAATTTGGCATGTAGGTTCCTTATGAGGTGCACTAAGAAAGGGTTTTACAAAATTCTACCCCTAAGGGGGTAAAATAGGGGATGAAAATTTGTATGAAAGTCCGTCAGTTTTGAAGTTAGGATCTTCAAAATTTGTTTTTAGGCTGACGACTAAAAAAGTAAGATTTATGTGTCTCAGGGTTTTTGAAAATTCTACACTCTAAGGGGTGAAAAGGGAGATAAAGTTGAAAATCCTTCATTTTCAAAGTAAAATCCACTAAATTTATTGTTTAGGTATTTTGTGGAACGTACATCACAGTTATTGAAATTCCACCCTAAATTTAACCCTAAAAGAGGGAAATGGGGTGAAAATGTCTAAAAACCAATATGGGTATCGTTTGTATGGTTTATCGGGTCGCTGATTACGAAAACAACTACAGTTTTGAAATCCAACGTGGTGAACGTGTAATACCATCATCCCCTGGGGATAAGGTTGAGGTGCGATAGGGTTGAAATGTCAATAAAGGTGTCGTTTGTATGGTATATCGGGTTATTATCGGGTCGCTGATTACAAAAACTACAACAATTTTGAAATCCAACGTGGTGGACGTGAAATACAATCATATCTTGGGGATGGGGTTGGCGTGCGATAGGGTTGAAATATCTAAAAATCAATATGGGTGTCGTTTGTATGGTTTGTCGGGTCGCTGATTACGAAAACTACAATAACTTTGAAATCTAACGTGGTGGACGTGAAATACCATCATCCCTTGGGGATGGGGTTGGGATGCGATAGGTTTGAAATGTCTAAAAATCAATATGAGTGTCGTTTGTTTGTTTATATAAGGAGAGGGATAGCGGTTAAGATGGCGTTAGGGGTAGAGATAGGTGTAGGGCAGGGTTAGGGGCAGGGATAGGGGTAGGATCAGGGGCAGGGATAGGGAGAGGGAGGGGGAGAGGGGGAGGGCAGGGGGAGAGGGAGGGTGTGAGGGAGGGGTAGCTGTAGGGGAAGGGTTAGGAGTGGGAGGGGGAAGAGGGAGGTGGGAACGAGGGAGGGGGAGAGGGATGGGGAGAGGGAGGGGGAGGGGGGATGTGGGGGGGTATAGAAAAGGATAGATAGGGAGGAATAGGGACTTTTTTGACTTTTATGAATACCTCCTCGCTACTCATTCACTTCACTACCTTTATTGCCTTCTTTTATAAGTTCGCCTGTAGCGATTGACAATGAAAATTCCGCACTACCTACCATTTGAATAAAATCAAAAGATAATTAAATTTGTAGTAAGATGCATTTATTGAACTTGGATACGTACAAATGCATCTTTTACGTAGGAATCAAGAAGGATATAATATAAGCGTTCCGTCGAGTTCTGTTTTTTTATAAAATCTACGCGGACGAAGTCGCGGGTAACAGCTAGTATTGTATATACAACGTGTTAATGGAATAAGCGAAACCCTCATACACCCCAACTGATTTTTATTAAAATAAATCCATTCCCGTAAAAAACGTCTTAAAAAACATTTTTCTTTCTAGATATAGCTATTTTAAAGTTTCATCATAGTTCTAGTTTCATCGTTGTTCTAGTCCGCGCTCACCGCGCACGCCACCCCTCCCCACCTCACCGTCACCGCTCACGAACCGCGCGCGTCGCCGCCGCCAGCGCACGTATCCACAGAAATATTTAGAATAGAAGCGGCAAAAATTTAAATAATAAAAAAAAATACCCCGTGAAATTGATTCTACTCTCGATTCTGAACAAACTACTTTCTCAGTTTCGCTTATTCCGTTAACACGTTGTATATAACGGTATTTTAGTGGTAGGTACAGAACCGTCGGTGACTCGGTGCGCGAGTCCGACTCGCAATTGCCCGGTTTTTTTTTCAATTTATGGCGCCTCTTTCTTTTTTTTTGATCATGCGATTTCAGTTTCTGCTAACTTGTATTTTTCATTATAGATGTTTTATAGTAAACACACACTTGAGCTAATAATACATGGTGTTTGTAAATTGTAATAAAGCAGGGATCGTCAAAAGCACAGGGTGTTCATTTTCGGGCGCTCGTAAAACGCTTCACAGATTGTCCGGGTGTTGCAATATTACAAAATATTTGTACGTATACCTTATTTAGGGCCTTATTGTTATTGGGTTGTAACTTTTCCTGATTTGTCCGAGTAAATATGTTAGCTTAATAAAACAAACCAACGCTTATTATACCAGAGGTCAAGAAAGGGCGTCACGTATTGTAAACAAAATAATTATAATAGACGTACTAGCAAGTGTCAAGCTTGACCTGTCGTTGACTGTAGAAAGTGTCAATAATAATGGCTTATTCTTTTCGAGGCAACTAACAAATGAAACGGCAACTAACAGTTTGCATCTAATAAATTAATCCGGCAGCGATTAAACATTTTAGCATCAATTATATTAGATGAGCTTCAAATGGCATGGCAACAATAGGCTCCCATATAAAAATACACTTTGGTTCGGGCTGCGATTTGTAGGCAGCTGTAAAAATTAAAACAGGTACTCTAATTAAGTAAGTATTTGGATTTCAGTATTTTTGTTTGTAGAATCATAATTTAATGAAAACGTTGACAAGCGTACTCATTGCATAGAAACAGAGTGCGGGTCGAATATATTTAAAGATTTCATATATTTTTTTGCCCTGTGAGAGTCTTCTATTTCTGTTTGCGAGGGATGAAAAGGAAACCTGGCCTTGGAACATGACCTTGGAGCTTTAATTATAAATTCGCCTTCCTTTGTAATCAATTAATCATACTTCCGCGTGCTTCCGAACCTTTTTACAATGACTACTGCTTTTCTCAAAATAACAACTACCATCACGAAGTGGGGGTTCAAGGGGGCGCAGCTCCCCAGTTAGGGGGTTCGAGGGGCGGAGCCCACCGCCATAAAACACAAGCTCCAGACTGGACGACACAAACACGGTAAGATATGTTAGGTTCCCTTGTGACCCCTCGCAGACAGAAATACGCACAGTGGGTCCCCGTCGAACTACTACAGTCAGGAGGATTTTAATGTAGCTTTAATTATAAACAATGAACTAAAAGGAACACTCAGCTCGGCATAAATAAATAAATATTGCGGGTTGAATCTATCTATTTAAAGACGATATAGCATGCAAGACTCGAAAACGACTTAAAAAACATACATCTGGAGCATTGCTCTCTACGGTAGTGAAACATGGACTGTTACTAAGAAAGAAAGACAGAAACTTGAACGAACGGGGTCTTCCGCACTGCGCTGTTTATGTAGTGCAGGTAACGGGGATGAGGCGAACCTCGTACCCGGGCCGCTTCTCGATGGGCTAAGTAGCCCAACGGTCAATTAATTTGGGCGTATGCCCTGATCATGGTTCCTCTGATTCAGAGCTCCGACGATCAGCAGGCTGATCGTCGAAGACTGGCCAAATCAGAGGAGCCTGGGCCTGCGCGGCCGGGGTAGGGGGTGCGTCTCTCGCACGTCCCGTACCTGCTCTAACGCGCAGAATTGGTAGTGGCGCGGATGGTACGCGCGACTGAGGATTTCCCGCGGATGTTACGCGGGTGTTAGTGCTGCCTCCGTCGGGCAACTGGGAGGAGGAAGATGATGGAGAAGTGGGAGGGGAAAGGAGATCGCGGGGTAGGGGTCGTCTCTCGTCTGGCGGTCTGGCGTGCAGCGACGCTATGCCGCGTAGGTGGCGATGTGGCCCATTGTCGGCCCGGTCGAAGAGGCGCCGTGCCAACTGGCGTACAAATTCGCCCACTGTTTGAATTTTGAGGTCCGTCCTGATAATGTCGTTGCGGACGTATCTACCGGCACCGGTGATCATCCGCAACGACACGTTCTGGACGGCCTCCATCTTTTGGCGTTGGAAGGCTGAACATAGGGCGTACCACGCGGGTGCCGCGTATGTCAGCCTTGACCGAATATAAGTTTTATAAACCCTCAGTTTGGTTCGTAGCGGTAGCTTGGATGCCATGACAGGTCTGAGTAGTGCGCGCGCGGCTTTCGCCTGGTTGGTGACGTACGTCACCATAGGCACCATGCGCAGTGACCTGTCAATATGGCATCCAAGATAGCGCACTGAGGGTACCCATTTGAGGTTTTGACCTCGGAGGGTTAGGTCAGGGGGCAAGTTCCTCTGTTGGCCAGTCAGGAGTGCGGCTGTCTTACCAACATTGACAGCCATGCGCCACCTGTCCAACCAGCTGGGTAGAATGTTCAATAGCCTCTGCATTTTTGCAGCGGCTAATGGGGCCTTGCGTGAGGTCGCGAAGTACGCGCTATCGTCGGCGAAGAGTGCCAATTCTACGTCCTCCTCCCCATCCTGTAGGTTGCCCTCCAGGGTGGGGATATCGTTGGTGTAGAGGGCGTAGAGGGTAGGGGACAAACAGCTACCCTGTGGCACTCCTGCCGTGATAGGCTTGGTAGTGGAGAATTCGCCGCTAACGGCAACGAAGAAGGAGCGGTCTTCTAGAAAGGACGCTATTGTCCTTATCAGCCCTGGTGGCGCGTCCGTGGAGATCAGCTTGTAGAGGAGACCCGGATGCCATACACGGTCGAATGCCTTCTCGATGTCGAGAAAGACACCCACCGTGTACCGATCCAGGCCCCTCTCCTCCGAAAGATGGTGTAGGACGCGCACCAGCTGGAGCGTCGTTGAGTGTGCTCCTCGGAAGCCGAACTGTTCGTCCCTCAGCTGGATGTGGGGACGAACTCTCCTGAGAAGCAGACGCTCAAAGAGCTTCGCGACGTGGGACAGCAGCGTAATGGGTCTGTAGCTGCCCGGCTGTCGTTTGTCCTTGCCTGGTTTGGGGAGCATGATCACTTTCCCAACCCTCCAGTCCTTGTAGTCCTTGAGCCCGTGACAAAATCACTTACCTGTCTTGAGAACATCTTAAGATGTATGGCAACAGATCGGCAAAGTGGTGCTGAGCAAGAATCAGTTACATTTGGCATCCGAAATTTGCCGGAAGTCCGAGAATTTCTTCCACTTCCGGTCAAAATTTGGGGGTGCAAGTTACGTGTCATGAGAACACTCTGAAACCCTCGGCAACATGTAGTCCTTCATTGACAGAGTAGAAAAATACAAGTCTGCCAGTTCCTAGTTTGCCGGAAGTACTTGGTAGACGGTCTCAAAGGATGGCCACCACCCAGTAAACAGATCTAAGTTTTTTACTATAAAATTAAATATGCATTAATAATCGTGCAAGTCTGCTACGGCTATGGTTTTTTAGTCACTAGTTATCGTAACTGAGTACTCCAAGGGTCTGATGATGACCAGCTATCAAGCAACTGGATCTGAGGGCCAACTACACCCAAAAGCTCCAGATTTTAACAAAAATGCATTTTAGGTGGCTGCCGTTCCTAGACTTGCTGGCTCGAGAGTCTGATGATGACCAGCTGTCAAGCAACTGGATCTAAGGACCAACTACACCCAAGAGCTCCAGATTTCGACTGAAATGCTTTGTCGGTGGCTGCCGTTCCTGGACCTGCTGGCTCAAGGGTCTGATGATGACCAGCTATCAAAAAAGATAAATTTTTATTGACAATTAGGTATCATAAACAAGCTTAGCTTACCTTCATATGCCCAGCCATTGGAATCGAACGGTCAAAATTTTCTTAACCTTAATATGGCTCATCATCAAATTATCCCCTTTTTTACCCTCAGAGTGGTTTTTAAGAAATGCTTAAACACATGTTTCTTTATTTTCTACAAAAAGCTTAAAGTCAAATTTGTGTGAATCTAACTCAAGAAACAAAGGACTTTCATACAAACTTTCATCCCTTATTTCACCCCCTTAGGGGATGAATTTTGAAGAATTCTAAAACACGTACTTTTTTATTCTTTACCAAGAGCTCAGACCCAAATTTCTATAATTCTACCTTTAAACAACCGGCCAAGTGCGAGTCGGACTCGCGCCCTAAGGGTTCCGTACCTATCTACCATATGATATACTAAAAGCTTTTGCTCTTTGATTTTTAAAACTCCACGACCATCTGACTTGACCCCTCTTTTATAGAAAAGTTCTTGAAACGGGAGCTCACCTTAATTGGTTACTATTAGTTGTGAGAAATTTTTTTATATTTAATGATTTTAGACTTTTCCCTTTATTTGTACTGTGAGACCCAGCTTCTTGCCAAATTTCATAATTTTAGGTCAACGGGAAGTACCCTGTAGGTTTTGCATAAATGTATGGAGATGAGGACATAAAAAGCCATATCTTTTGATTGCGGTGTTGTAAAAAATTCAAATTTTCAGATCTTGTGTGGTCTATGGACCTTAATATTCGTTATCACTTTCAACCTGATACCTCTTCTCGTTCGTGAGAAAAAGGGTCTTGACAGACAGACAGACAGACGGACATCAAAGTGATCCTATAAGGGTTCCGTTTTTTATTTTGAGGTACGGAACCCTAAAAATGAAAGACTAATAGATCAACATCCGGAAAAAAATCATCCTCTATTTCACCCCCTTCAAGGGTGATTTTAAAAAAATGCTTAAACACCTATTTCTTGATTTTTTACCAAAAGCTTAAATTCAAATTTGTGTGAATCTAGCTCAAGAAACAAAGGACTTTCATACAAACTTTCATCCCTTATTTCACCCCTTTGGAAGACGAATTTTCCAAAATCCTTTCTTAGTTGGTGTTTTGAAGTGCAAAAAACCTGTGTAAAAAATTTCAGATCTGTAGCTGTAGCGGTTACGGCTCGGCGTTGATGAATCAGTCAGTCAGGACAAGCAATTTTATATATTTAGATTTAGTAGTTCTAGTTATAATTTTAATTAAGTTCACAAATTAATTGAGTAGTCCTCAAGTTTGTTTAGAGCCATTTTCTTGGATGCTGGTCAGTATCAGACCCTCGAGCCAGCATGTCCAAGAACGGCAGCCACCTACAAAGCATTTGAGTCGAAATCTGGAGCTCTTGGGTGTAGTTCATCCTTATATCCAGTTGCTTGACAGCTGGTCATCATCAGACTCTCGAGCCAGCAAGTCTTGGAATGGCAGCCACCTACAATGCATTTTAGTCCAAATCTGGAGCTCTTGGGTGTAGTTGACCCTCAGATCCAGTTGCTTGATAGCTGGTCATCATCAGACCCTCGAGCCAGTAGGTCCAGGAACGGCAGCCACCTACAAAGTATTTGAGTTGAAATCTGGAGCTCTTGGGTGTAGTTGGTCCTTAGATCCAGTTGCTTGACAGCTGGTCATCATCAGACTCTCGAGCCAGCAAGTCTAGGGACGGCAGCCACCTACAATGCATTTTAGTTAAAATCTGGAGCTTTAGGGTGTAGTTGGCCCTCAGATCCAGTTGCTTGATAGCTGGTCATCATCAGACCCTTGGAGTACTCAGTTACGATGACTAGTGACTAAAAAACCATAGCCGTAGCAGACTTGCACGATTATTAATGCGTATTTAATTTTATAGTAAAAAACTTAGATCTGTTTACTGGGTGGTGGCCATCCTTTGAGACCGTCTACCAAGTACTTCCGGCAAACTAGGAACTGGCAGACTTGTATTTTTCTACTCTGTCAATGAAGGACTACATGTTGCCGAGGGTTTCAGAGTGTTCTCATGACACGTAACTTGCACCCCCAAATTTTGACCGGAAGTGGAAGAAATTCTCGGACTTCCGGCAAATTTCGGATGCCAAATGTAACTGATTCTTGCTCAGCACCACTTTGCCGATCTGTTGCCATACATCTTAAGATGTTCTCATGACAGGTAAGTGATTTTGTCACGGGCTCAAGGACTATTGGGAAAGTGATTTGTGCGGAGAATCCCATTGAAAAGTCTGGTCAAGGCCACCAGGCCTTTCCTGGGCATAAGCTTAAGCGCTGTGACGGGAATACCGTCGGGTCCTGGGGCTTTCTTTGCAGGAAGCCGGAGAGCCACCTTCGCTAGCTCCGAAGGGGAGATAAAATCATCCCCTGGAAGCGGCGGTACTGGGGCCGACATAAATTCCCTCACAGTCGCTTCGACATGGGAATGGTGGACAAGGACAGCCGGGTCTGTGGTAGTTACCGGATGGGGCGAGAACTGATGCTCGAGGTGATCCGCCAAAGCTTGAGCTCTGTCCTCTGCGGTAAAGCAGAGGAGGCCAGCTTGGTTTAGTAGGGGATAAGTGGGCTCAGGTGCTCTCGTGAGCTGTCGGTTGAGGTGGAATAGGCTGTTTTCGTGTTCACCAGCTTGGTCGAGTCGCCTCTCCCAAGTGATGCCACGAAACTCCTTCACATCAGCCGACAGCTTTTCCGAGACCCTATTCAAGTCCGCCTTCACTCTCGGGCATCTAGTTCTCGCCCAGAGGACGTGGAGTTCACGTTTGTGGCGTAGGTCTGCTTTAAGGTTAGCAGGCAGCTCGTCGTACCTGTGTACAGGAGCTGGGACCACAATGTGGTCAGCCGTTCTTTCCACATCCTCAGCGGTAGAAATTGGTCCGTCTATGGTGAGATTGGTCATTGCCTCGCCGTAAGCTTGCCAATCGATCTTCACCCTAGTACGCTGCTGGGGTGCTTCCATTGTGTTCTGGCCTAACACCACCAATATCGGCAGGTGGTTGGTGTGGAGATCGTAAAGGACTTCAACGTGCACTGGGCAGGGCATATTTTGGTGGATTACTATATCCAGGACATTAGGACGTTGGGCAGGGTTCGAAGGAATGTGGGTCGGGGAATCCGGCCCCAGGACTGTGTAGTCATTCTCTTCAGAGTCCTGTAAAAGTACTCTGCCTGCCCGATTAGTCGAGCAGGAGTGCCATGCTGGGTGCTTAGCGTTGAAGTCGCCAGCGATAAAGGTTGGCTCTCCGTTGAGAATGCTACTGATGTCAGTTGGAATTGGATTTGGGAGATCCTGGGGCGGCCTATAAGCTGCGAACAATCGTACAGGAATGCCACCTGCACGGAGCCTAACTCCAATGCTTCGCACCGAGTCAAACTCCGGGAGCTCCAACTCCTCATGTATGAGGTCTCGCCTAACCAATACCGCGGTGCCACGGTACGGACCGGCCCGGGAGACCTCGTCTCGACGATACACGAAGTAGTTGGGGACTCTAAATTGGACATGGGGGGACAGTTTTGTCTCCCCCAGCAGGATGACGTCGATTTGTTGTTGCTGTGCAACCATTCTGAGGTCAGCGATATACTCCCGAACTCCTCCGGGATTCCAATACATTATCCGTAGTGCAGCCATTACGGATCCTGCATTAGTTCACGGAGGAGCTGGAAAAGTACCAGGCGGACATTGCCGCCTGTCGCTAAAACATCAGATAGGTCAGCAAGCATCTGGCTGAATCGACGTATGAGGAACGCCGCATCAGTCAGCTGGCTGGGCACAGAAGGATATTGGGGAGAGGATAGTGATTGGGTTTGTAATTGGGCATGAGAGGATGCAGGTTGGCTGAGCTGTTGGCCTGTGGTGGCACTTTCGCCAAGATTAGAGACGCGATGGATGTCTTTGGGTTGCGATGAGACAGAGTGCACGTAGGGAGCGTTCACCTCGTGCAGGTCCTCAGGCTGATCGTTCGCATTATTGATTGCGTCCGAAAAGGGATTGGAGCTTTTAGGATTTGGAGCAGGCTGAGTACGAACCTCTGCCGTTTGTGCAGATTGTTGGCCTTTCGCAATAGCCTGAGCCTTGCGGCGGCCTCCCCTGCGTTTCTTTTTGCGTTGGGGTAGGGGATCTCCTCTTTGGGTTGGCTGATTAGCCGGGGCAATCAGCGTGGCTGGAGCATTATGTCCAACATTTGCTGGTTGTTGGGTTTGGGGTTGTTGTTGGCTTCCCTGAGGTTGCGCTTGGGCCTGTTGTTCCGGATTATTAGGGAGGGGTTGACTGACACGCTGCCCTCTCCTCCTTGCCTCCTTGCGGAATGCACCACAACGACGATCGTTCGCGGTGTGGTCCCTTCCGCAATTAGCACAGGTCTGTGGTTGGTCCCTAGGTATCTGGCAGTCCGCTGCCGCATGATCACCCGCACAAAGGACGCATTTTTGCTTCCTGAAGCAGTTCTTTGAAGCGTGGCCAAAGCCCTGGCAGCGGTGACATTGAGCCGGGCCAGGTCTACTTCGCCACGCTTCAATCGTTACTCCCGGAAGACACAGGAGTTCGTTAATAGCATAGAGCCTCTGTAGCTCTTCTCTTGGAACTGGGTCCAGCTCTGCGAAGAACAGGCACCCTGGTCTGCCCCTACGAGGGGGAATGGTGCGGATATGGCGCAAGGAGAAGCCTTTTTCCCCTAGAGAGGACCGAATCTCTTCCTCTGGGGTGTCCCGTGGGAGACCACGGATGCTCACCTTGAGAGGCAGTTCCTCCGCTAACGAGTAGCAGTAGAACTGCATCTCCGGCTCAGCCTCCCTGGTCTCAAGCAGGTATTTTTGAACTGCCCGAAATTCGTCATCGGACTTAGCTATAAATCTAAGTCCGGTACCGAATGTTCGGACGTTCGGGGTGAAACCCAGGCGTGCCTTGATGGCAGCAAGATGGCGCGTCCAATTTGGTAGGCGTTCCACGACAATAGGCGGATAGCGCCTTGCCTGTGCATCCTGCTGCATCGTCTGGGATTGCGAGGTGGGGTTGGGGTTGGGTTCCTGACCTTGCGGAGAGTTTTGTGGCTCCGCACGCTCAGTTTCCATCCGCTGGGGTGCTGGGAGTACATGGGGTTGGCTATCTTGAGAGGGACCTCCCTGGGTGGGGTTCCAGTGGGCCTCAGTGGGCAGTCTCTGGTAACCCGAGTGCAGTGCGTTCGCGCTCGGGGGTGTTTGACTGCGGGAATGCAGGGATTGAGAGGGTATAGGGGCTGCAGTAGTCGGCTGTTGAGGCCGGTTCTCTGTTGGGGAGAGGTGACGGTTAGTCTCACACTCTCTGGTTGGCTGGCTAGGATTTGAACTTTCCCCTTCTTGGGGGAAATTTGGGTATGCTGTAGAGTCCAGGAGCTCTTTAATTTCCTGATCGGTCAGAGTAGCTGACACATTCCGAACAGGCTGGGGGAAGGGAGAAGGGGTGTTTTTCCTGGGTCTGTATTCAAACCCAGGAGTGAACACCCCTGTGGTTTCCCGGCTGACCGGTCGCGCGGGGCGGGCACCTGGTTGCACCGCACCGGCCAACTGTATCGGAGAGGGCGATGCCTGGGTGCATAATCGCTTGATCTCGTATTCTTCCTCGAAAGAATCGGGACAGGGTCTAGCAACCTTCTCGTGTTCGAGTGGTCCTAGTAGGTCCTCGAGGGAGGGCAAGTCCTTTTGGGACTGGGCAGGGGCGTATGAATCGCCTGCGGGGTTATCAATGTGCTCCTGATACATTTGCTCCCAGTCCTCTTCCACGATTTTCGAGGAGGACGCCTTAGGAGGTGAAGGGGAGGCTGGCGTTGTAGTAAACACCCGCGATGTATTGGACGATTGTGGCGTGTGCTTCTGTGGCACATTTGAGGAATTAAGTGGGGAGATGTAACCTGTCGGAGCCAAGACGGTCTTGGTCGTCGAGGCTACAGCGGCAAAGGTTGTGGGTGGGGTAACTTTCGTCCTTAGTGGAGGAAAATTGCCCACGGGGGCAGCACTAGGAACCGGGTTGGGGGTGCTCACGCGGGCGCCCACGCTCAATCCAGTTCTTGTTAACGAGTTGTCGAAGATGTTCCTCGCCACTACGGGGCGCGGAACACCTGGGGTGGAGTCAGCATGGGATGCGGCATTTGCGCGCAGTGCGGAAGTTCGCGTCTCGCGCGGTTGTTGGGGCACGGGGGGAGGGGGAGGCACGGGCCTCTGCCCTTTGGGCTTTTTCCCACCCATATCGGGTGCCCGGCGGTTGCCCTGCCGCCGGGGGCGAGCTTCACTTCCTACCTTACCAAACTAGTTGGGAGGGTAGTTGTGAAACACACCCCAGGAGGGCTTGGACTTCCACCAATGCTCCCGACTAAGTGAGAAAAAGTAAACCTAAAGAGGGTATCTGTAGAAAAACCCGACTCCGACCACACCCGCAACAAAAGGTTGGGAGGGTAGTCGGAGAAAAAGTTTTTCTCAAACACCCACCTACTACTAACGTGTGTTTACTTTGTCCTGACAAGGAAAAACCAAGAAAACAGTGGTGGCACCGTGGCCGCAAGCGTACTTACGGCAACCTCGGCGTCCCGCACCTTTGACAGCAGCTCGGTCCCCTACAGCGGAGCAGCCAGAGATTCTGTCAAGTTGTTTCTTGGGCTAGAAGGCTGGTTTGGCGAGGTCCGGTGAGAATTGCTAGCTCTTGGTGACCTTCGCCTAGGCGAAGGTATGCCAGAGATGCGCTCCTTCACGTCTTCTCTGTGGTCTTCTTATTTGTTCGGTAGCTTGGAGTTTTCGGTGCGCTGCACTGTTGAGACACACAACGGCCGATACGCAAAACGATGTGGGTAGTGGAAGAAATGACTTTTTCCAACTACCCTCTCACTCCGCGGGATTTTATTTACGACTATTGTGGAGCTGCGCAACACAAAACACGTCCACTCGCGACGACGAACGGTAGGGTATGTTAAAAAAAAAAAAGACAGAAACTTGAAGTGCTGGAGGAGAATTATGAAAATAAGCTGGACCGAAAAGAAGACCAACGAAGAAGTGCTGAGTATGGTTGGAGAGAAGCGAACCTTGTTGGGAACTATCACCAACCGAAGAGGAAATATGATTGGACACCTGGTGCGACATGACAACTTCTTTAAAACCATCTTGGAGGGGAAGATAGAGGGCAACAGAGGACGGGGAAGACCAAGACGAGCCTACATTGACCAAGTCAAGGAAAAAGCTGAGGTCGTGTCGTACCGGGAAGTCAAGGACCTGACACAAAACCGCACAAAGTGGCGATTACGTCACAGACAAGAGCCCTGCTCTTAAATTTGAAGTGAATAAATAAAGACAATTATTGTACCTTTATGCCTTTTAGTCTTTCGCCATTGTAGGAAAATTTTAAGTCAAAATTTTTTTTGCATGCCACTATTTGCTTTTTTAATGTCGCACAAAGTATGTTTTTATGTTCATATTTTCTTCTCAACTTGGTTAACTTTATATACAACCTCATTGTATTACGAGTATTTAAGAAAGCTTATTTTCTAGTTTTTATCCGCCGTTAAGTGTTCGGTTAACAATACATTCAGTTACCAAAACAAAAATCGAAGCCAGTTAAAATTAAAACAAAGCTTACAACTGATTTTAAAGCTGCCATTTTCTACTTAAAATGATCCTTCACTGTAGCTGCCAACCTATTATTTTTGCTACTTGCTTTAATATTTTTTTAAACCTTAATTCAGATTAATTTGTCGCCGCGTTAAATACATGCCACTAATAATATTTTGGGACTAGCTGTATTCAGCGTGAATTTTCACTGGTTTTGCTTTCGAAGGCCAGTGATTCTACTCATGATAAGAATCAGGGTGAGAATCTACACATGAAACTGAACAATTTTTCCCGAGGAACAAAGGTCAAATACGAAAAACAAAATTTATATACAAAATGCGCTAAGCTGATGCAGTTTTCATATTTCGACCTATGTTCCTTGGGAAAAGTTGTTCAGTTTCATGGGCACATTTACACCCTTTAGTATTATCAAACCTCTCCGCTTACACGTTGTATAGTAAATTGGTCACGTGATCGACTATATCGTATGGGAAGGCGAATTTTTTTGTGGAATAACAAATTTTTTTCTTCGAGAAGTTGCTTGCTTTCATTAGTAGAATTACTAGACTTTGAGAGCAAAACTAATAAGTATTCACGTTGTATAAAAATATAAAACGTAGTCTAAGCGTTTTTTGTGATCGCATTGTGGTAACAAACGTGTACCTCGTGTTTCTTAACTGTATAATCATTCATGTATTCTAATAGTCTTTCGTGAACTTTGTTATAGAGACTGTTTTGTAAAATAATTAGTTCGTTAGCTTTCGTAATCTTTACTCTTGCAGTGCGACAGGGTTTAAAATAAAAACGATACATGTGTCAAGCTTGACGTGCTCTTTACTGTACGGTCAACCGCTTGTCGGTAGAAACTTTTTCAACTCTATTACGACGCTATAAGGTCCAAAAGTGTTTCTACCGATGTGCGGCCGTGTGTACATACGGGGAGGGATAATTAAATACAAATCTTACTAACGTAAATGTTTTTTTTGTTGTTTGGGAAAGTATCATAATATTAGCTGTAAGACAGGATAGGATTTTTCTTGCATTTATAATATATCAATATATTTTTTTTTGCTTTCTATTCTTTATTAAATTAGTTTTTAACGGTCGCTAAACACGTTTTAACAAAATATGATGTCTTGGTGAGAATGTTTTAGAGCATGTGCTTTAACAACAATAAGATATGATATGTATTACTAATTTTAAGTGTCATGTTTGTTAATTCTCCAGATGAAAATAAATAAATAAATAAGACGTCCACTGCTGGACACAGACCTCCCTAAATATCTCAAAAAAGTATACAGGGTCTAAGGGACGTTGTACCGAAAACTGAACGAACATGCTCCGTCAACAAAACTGAACAACTTTCCTACTTTTGCGAAATGAAAAAAAATTTTTACCTCTCCATACAAATTGCTAACTCTGATCGAACAGTTTGTATGCAGAGGTCAAAATTATTTTCTTTTCCCTAAAATGTTTCTTTGGGAAAGTTGTTCAGTTTCGTTGACTGAACACGCCCTTTCAGTTTTCGCTACGCCGCCGTCCCTTTCACCCATGGTGCAATTTCGTGTGTTTAATTGTCACACCAGTTTATCTAAGTACCTACTTACTCTATCGACTGATTCACATCCTTGAGCCGCCTTGAGGCTTGTTATACAGGTTCTTTTACACCCTGTATTAATCCTATACAAAATCCTCCGCCGATAATCGGGCTAAGATCCGCTCACAATCTTGTAACAAATGTCTCCATCTGCAAATGCTCGATTCGACGGAAGGTAAATCAGTCTGCAGGCATTACCCGACCGAATTGGATGGAAGGCTAGACAAATGAGGCACGGAAACAATACACTTAGAGTGTGATCGATAAGGTGCTCTCGCGATCCGACAGAATTATATGTCGTAAATGGTTTCTCTGCTGAAGCACTCATGGGCGAGTGGTATATAGGTAGTTGCGCTTTTTCTTCCGATCACGAAAGTTGGCCACTGGCTGTGGTCAGGACCTGGATGTGAAAACCAGCTCCGTCCCAATAAGGCTAGGCCAATGAAGATAGATTATTAACTGGTTTTTATTTGCTAAAGTTCGAGAAGACGCATTGAACGTGCCAGCAAATAATTCAAAAGTTTGTGACTTCGTGACGTAAACTGACCTCTAACACTGTCACTTTTTGTCCTGAGTGTAAACCAAAGTTTCTTAAATCGCAAATTTTAATCGCAATTATACACAGGCTGTAAAAAAAGAACGATGGTCCTTCTAAGTGGTAATTCTACATCAATAAAAGATTGAAAAAAAAAAAAATTTTTTTTTTCGGTGATCACGAAATTTAATTTATTGAAATACATAGGTACTTTAGTGACTGGTTATTATAATAAAAAACATCTTTGTCTGCATCATCAGCTGATCATAGAGGTCATTGAACCCTCCACGCGCTTCACTACTTCTTGAGATAAAACTACTTTTTTTGAGGATTTTTCTTTTATATTTTTTACACAATCTATTAGTAATGAAGAATCACCCCTTAGAAGGATCGTACTTTTGTTTACAACCTGTATATCTGGCGAAGAGCTTCTCTCATCGTGCGTGGCATGTCGCGTGTATCTAACTAGCTTCTCATTGTAATCAAAAGGGAAGACTTAAAATGGGCGTTACTGTGACTCAATCGAACCATGTAACTCGTATACAATATACATACAACCATTACTAAGTTACAGAATATTATTATAATAATAAACAACTGAGTGTCAATCATAATTTCCTCAGTCTTATACCGTTTCTGCGCCTGAAATACGTAGAAAATAATTTTAGTTCCAACAATGAACTCTTTTTAGGGTTCCGATACCGAAATGGTAAAAAAAGGAACCCTTATGGTGCGACTTTGTCTGTCTGTCTGTCACACCTCTATATCTCAGCAACAACTCATGCTATCGACTTGAAATTTGGAATAGTTTTAGAATATGGTTGCCCAACTTAATTGCCCATGAAAGAATTTAACTTTAATTTTAGGTGGAATGGGGTATCATATGAAAGGGGTTTACTTTACATTCTAAAATATATTAAGTATTTTTTACGACTTATTTTTCAGTTGTGATGAAAAAATTAAAAAAAAATACCATTCCCCCCCCCCCCCCCCTTATGTCCGAAGTTTGTAAAAGGATAAATCTGAATATTAGAGCAAAAAAAAATCTTTCTAAGTTGCACAGTTTTTTAGAAATCTGCAAAAAACCTTTACAAACAAAATTAGTTTTGCGGTCCTAAAAATGGACTTTATTGCTTCCAAAAATACTATAGGTATATCGGAACCCTCGGCGCGCGAGTCCGACTCGCACTTGAACTGTTTTTTTTGGCTGTGTATTAAATTTAAGTAATTTTGTACAAATAAATATTTACCAAATTTTGTTTACCAGAATGATTAAATGAACTCCAAATTTGCTTCTGGCACTTCGACCAAGCTCGATCCTCTCGCTCGGCTCGTGCGTTGTGTTCGCTAGATAACCTAACACAACCTAACCGATCCCGTTCGGGATCGGTTAGGTTGTGTTCTAACGAACTTAGCCGAACCGGCTAATTTTGACTTATTGACCTATTGACAATTACCCAAATTTGGTGTACATTTAGCCATGTTTGGTGTACATTTAGCCATGTTTGGTGTACATTTAGCCATTTTGTCTGAAGTGTATTGGGGGGATTAAAAAAATATTTTGGAAATCATTAAATTTGTTGCCGTTTTTTACTTTCGGGCGGAGCGAGAAAAGTATTGTATTCGTGAAAAAAAAAAGTTTTTCTAATTTTCTCAAAATATTTTATATATCAAGCAAGCAAAAAAAAAAAAGCAAGTCTCCCAAAAATGTCCATCCGTCGGTCGGTCGGTCGGTCCGTCGGCGTCGGTCGGTCTGTCCGTCACGCTTTGGCCTAGCAGCTAAACGAATGGTCCGATTAACACCATATTTTGAATTTAGGAGTTTTATGCAAATCCATCGAAGGGTTCTAAGAGGTTTCTTGCTGGCTCTCATTTTGAGGGTAGCTGTCACAACAACGAAAATGAAAAATTGAAATTTTCTCAAAAACGGCTCATAGAATCTTGATGAAACTTTGCATGACCAAGCATCTCCATGTAAGATATCTTGCGCCACTATCAATTGATCTGTGTAATTTCATATAAGGGGTGTTCCTGTACCACCAAATCGTAAATATGTGATTTACCCAAAATTGGTTCCATTGAGTTTATAAAATGTTTCTATAATATTAATCCTGGATTGGTTGTCTGCCTGACTGGATATTCTTTATTATTTTTTTAAATAAAATGTAGTACACAGGGTGTACCAAAAACTAAAAGGGCTTGCTCAGTAGACTAAACTGAACAATTATCCATAAGGAACATGTGTTGGGAAATTAAAAAAATCTCCATGCAAGTATCCTACGGTAGTATCCATTGATCTGTGAAAATTCATATAAAGGGTGTTCCAGTACTACCAAAAGTTAAACATGTGATTTACTCGAAATCGTTTGAGGTTTGTTTGTTTTAATGTTTGACAATTTGAATTCTGAATTTATCTGTATATTTCATTCGATTATTTTTTTTGGAAAATCGTAAATAAAAGTTGGTATTTCCACAGCAAAGAGATGGGCTTAGGGCTTATCAGCAGTATGGAAGCTTCATACAAACGTCCAAAATGGCGCACTCACACAGACGCACTTCTCTACAGGCCGCTAAGCAAGGTTCGCCCTGAATTCAATCGCGGTTGTCGCGTGAAGGGAAGCGGTGGGTCAGTTAGCTGTCGGTCGTTTCATCATGTCATATGGATATATTATTATTATTTTATTTCTGCCCTGCCCGTGTGTGATAAATGGCGACTTAGGGTAGATTCGACCAAGCCGGAATAAGGTCTTATTCTCAGAATAAATGGCTCGTTATTCCAGAACAACTTGATTTTGCGTTCTACCAACTGCAATTCTATGAATAATTAACCTATTCGGGAATAGTTGCTATACCACCATTTTGCGTCGGATAACAGACCTATTCCAAGAGAATGTTAATGGCGGTCATCGAACATCTGTTGTGTGATGCACAACCCGACGAACGCCCTTTGTCTAGTTGTTTTGATACAAAAAATATGAATGCAAGGTTTGAGACGTATTTGTAAGAAAATAACAGTAGTTAGTTAGGTACGTTGTATTTGTGTTATACCGCTATAATAACTTCGCCTTGGGTACATATTGTATCTAAGTAGGTATATGTTCTTTTTAATTTTCTAAAAGCGTAAGAAAAAGCATTTTTTGTAGACAACAGCCAAATTAGACTAGGTTTTAGTTTATCTTCACTAAAATATGAAATTAACTAAAACATTTTTAAAACCACGTGCCTAATTATTCTTAAGAAATACTAACGACTACTATTTGAAAAAGACTAACCTACCTATCATGGATTTCCTGCAATATAATACAACAAAAGTGAGTCGACACAACAATAGTTTCTACACGGTGCTATTGTAGAACAATAAATATTTGCCGGGTAATACATTCGTTCATTCATTCAATCCGCTCTTCGCGTATTGTAATTCCAAGAATAGTTAACCTTTAGATTGCATGGTAAAACGTCTATCCATTTACACGAGATTAAAATCACAGAATAGATAATTCCTCGTATAGTTACTCGCGTACAACTTCGAGCTTGGTCGAATCCACCCTTAGAGACTTACCCTTTCCGGGTGTGATAAAAGGTGACTAAGTGACTTAACCTTCCCTTGTGTGATAAAAGGCGACTAAGTGTCTTAATCTACCCTTGTGTCATAAAAGGCGACTTAGTGTCCTAATCTTTGTTTGAAATTGAATTTGTTTTGAATTTGAATTAGTTTTGTTTTGAATTTGTTAAAAAATTGTTTTCGTTTTTCATTTATTATGTAATGTATTTATTTATTGTTTGGTGCTGAAATGTATGGGTCTTTGTTACTCGAAAAATATTTTTTTATTTGATGTTTGATTTGTTACCAAAGATTTCGGACCTTTCCTTTATTTTTCTGTGTTTGTTACAAACCTGACGCTCCAATGATGCAAGCTTCGATTTTCAAAAAATAGGCCGAGTTTCCATACTGCTGATAAGCCCATCTCTTTACTGTGGTATTTCCATACAATGTGTATGGCATTACAAAATTAAGTTTGCGGTTGATAGTTTTTCCTTGAGTATTGCGAGAAAGTAAGTGCAGTGCTGCTGTACGATTTATTTTGTCAAGCTGTAGCACTTCTTTGCATCCTGTCCTGCTATGGCTATCAGGTAGCTAACGGGTACCGTGGGGGAATGATATCCATCTCGTCGACCCCAGCCCATAATTCGCTTGTACGGAATTGGAACGGATAGATTGCCCGCTTTATTTATGCAGGTGCCCTTACCTTGCCTTGCTCACCATAACCTTGCGGCCACTGATTGAGCTGTCAGGGAGAGGACATAGTGATGAAAGCGAGCGAAGGTGCGGTTTTTTGCTCTTTGAATTTCGTCGTTGTATTTATTTAAATATTTATGTACATATTTTTATATATCTATTTATATGTATTTATATTTATTATATATATGTATATAGTGTTTATAATAGTATATATTTTTATATACAGGTATTAATTATTTACTATGAAATTGTAGGTATTCATTATTTATTATTGTTTTTTTTCCATTTACATGCACGATTGTATCCCGCTATGAATATTCTCTCTCACAACCATGGGTTGGCTGGAAGAAATCTCTTGTAGAGATAAGCCCGCCTTTGTAAATGTCCTTTTGTTTGTTTACTTTCTGTATGTTAAATGTGCAATAAAGAATATATATAAAGATTTGAAATCTAATATAAAACGCCTACAAGTATTTCAATGCGAAGGAAGTAGTCACCGCAAATCAAAATGTAAAAAGAAGGCTGTGGAAATAGAGGTTTCTATATGTTTTTTACTCTGGTATTATCTTCCCATATTAACCACGCCAACAATGTGGTGGTCATCTGCAAAAGAAAATGAGCCATATGGCTCTTCATTTTGTGGAGAGGTCGTGTCCTTGGATTCCTTAAGCGTCTTACAGGCGGCGCCGCGCGCCGCATTGATCAAGATTTATGAGGCTTTCGAACATCAGACGTGGCCAGAGACGCCAGGGTTGAAAAACTTTGCCAGCTGACTAGAGACAGGAAAAAAGCAACCAAAAGTAAGGTAAGAAAATGAAGAGGCATCACACCACATAGCATTGCTACTTACCTACAGTTTACATGGCTATAATAATAAATATGAGTAGCACGAGTGGCTGTAGTTTTCCGCTCCGCTTGTTACTATCAAACCTTTCACGTTATTCTGTTGTCGTTTATTATTCAATGGTACACTACTTTCCTGACCTTATTTTCTGGAGGAAATAAACGACAATGAACGTGATTTCAAAATACATGTGCAACTTTATCCATATTAATTTGATTAATGTGACTAAAATTAACTTGAATACAAAAGGTATTTTTAAGAACCAAATTTCGATATGTGTGCTGTTAATTTTTGAAGAGTGACCGGTTTTAGTCTCATACTGCATCATAAGATTTTGACTTTTCCTCGAAGGTAAACTCTATTGAATAAAAAAAGAATCGTTAAAATCGGTTCATTACAGGCGGAGATATCGCGTAACAAACATACAAAAATACAAAAAAATATAAGAAGTCGGTTAAAAACCTATGCCTAAAAACTTATATTTTTTAAAGAAGCTTCATCATCATCATCATATCAGCCGAAAGACGTCCACTGCTGGACATAGGCCTCCCCAAAAGATCTCCAAGAAGCTTATTTTTTGTTAACTACTCAATTTTATTTAAGGAAAATAAAGGGCCTTGGGCACCATAACGCGTGCGGCTCACGCCGTCAGTTTATCTACAAGTTAGAACATTCGGGCCACATGTCGCGCAGGGCGCTGACTTTATCGCGATACTTTTCGATAAATTATACGATTCCAAAACATGTGTTAGGATCAAGTTACGATGTCTAAAGTTTTTATTAGGTGAGAATAATGTTCGTAAACTGTAATCACTCGACTTGCTAGGAGGTGTCGTAAATGGAAACTAAGAGATTGTATTCATCATAATTCATAACATCCCATGAAACGTCCACTACAGGACATCGAGCTCGCTCCAGAATTCTAGCTTTTGCTGGAAAAATGTGGAGGGGAAGTACCATAGTCACTTCGCTTGTCGGCGTTACGGCTGGCACCATGAACCGCGGTTGTAGGTGACCGCAGTAAGTAAGATACAAAGGAGGATGCTGCTGCCCATCCTCCAGTTTATAACCCTTAGTCGCCTCTTACGACACCCACGGGTATGTATGGGCTGGTACTATTCTTTGCCGGCACCACACGGGACTTGTATTATCATGCTATAAAGTCCAGAGTGTGATTACTGACTGACGCGATATTGGGCGTACCTACCTACCTAGAGAATCAAGTATCAAACCGTTTGTATCATTGTAATGTAGTGACTCTCCGGTACCCAAATAAACCTATTTTCGTGGTACGGAACCAATTAAGTTCATAGTATGTAATTTCTTTTATTGTTCAATAAATAAAAATAACCAGCCAAGTGCGAGACTGACTCGCGTACCGAGGGTTCCGTACAAACCTGCAGGAACCTATACAGCGTATATCGGAAAGGTGTGATGATACTGAAGGGTGTGAATCTGCCCATGAAACTGAACAACTTTCCCCAAGGAACATAGGTCGAAATACGAAAAACCAAATTTGAACTCCCATACAAAATGCGCTATCAGTTGATGCAGTTTCTATGGGAGGTCAAAAATTTATTTTATTCTATGACCTATGTTCCTTGGGAAAAGTTGTTCAGTTTCATGGGTAGATTCACACCCTTTAGTATTATCACACCTTTCCGTTACACGCTGTATAAGTAAAAGTTATGGTATTTTTATTGCAATTTTTTTTTATTATGTGATGTAACTAAAAATTTAAGGTTTTCGGAATTTTTCCTTTATGTTTGCTATAAAACGTTGCTTCATGCCAAAAATATCCTTTAGGTTTTGATTCCCTTGCGAGTTTCAAAATATGCGGCTTAAATTGCTGTTTATTTTGATTGGGTTGACACTTAGAGTATTTGTTACAGCTTAAAGGTAAGACTTTTTAATTTAATACCACTATGCATTCATGAGGAAAAGGGTTACTTATAAGTTAAAATTATTTAAAATATATTCATAATTAAATGTAAGTAACTAAAAATTTATGCTTTCGCAATTTTTCCTTTATCTGTGCTATAAGACGTTGCTTCGTACTTCATTTCAAGATTCTGAGTTCACGGAAAGAACCTACCCTGTAGGTTGATTTCCTTGCGAGTGTTGAAAATTTGTGGCATAAATGGCTGTACCTTTTGATTGCGTTGGCTTAGAAATTTGATTTTTTCACAGGTCCAAGGGACAGTAGAGCTGAGTATTTGATATGAATTTCAAACAAAACAAATGAAAAAAAAAAACTATCAAGTGCGAGTCGGACTCGCGCGCCGAGGGTTCCGATGTATTTTACGATGCAATAAAGCCTAAAACTACATCTGTTTGCAAAGGTTTTTTGCAGATTTCTAAATAGCGGTGTTACTTAGAGAGATCGTTTTATTTTACTTGTAGGTAATATTTACATATGACATTAAATAATTCATATTTTTCCTTTCACAAACTTTGGAGATGAGGGGAGGTAATGGTATTTTTTTTGACATTTTTTGTCATAACTTGAAAACTGAGGGTTCTTTTATTATGATAACCCACCTAGTAACGACAAATAAAAATTTTCGCCCCCTTTTTGGGCCCCTTAACAACAATAATAATACTTTTCAATTTTAGTTTATCCACGATCTTCCAAAAAATCGCGGTGTGCAAGGGGCTTTAGGAGGTGAAAAGTTAATGTTATTATCGTTATAAAATACTTATTCAAAACATGTTATGCGATAAAAAAATCGTAAGAAAACTACGGAACCCTATACTAATCGTGGCCAGACACGCACTTGACCGGCTTTAGGGGGTAGGCATCATGAGGGCTCCCGCACACGACCGAGAATCGGTGGACGATTATCGGCCAGGACAAGGACGGAAGATTCAGGTGATAACACGTCAGAGCGGGATGCCGACAAAAAAATCGGTCACCGATTCTCGGTCGTGTGCGGGATCCCTGAAGTTGAGTAATATCGCTTCGGTAGAAACGTGTTTAGTGGGTCTTACACGATAATGAGGGGATTTTATCCCGGCTCGCATTTAACATGCTTGTTCTTGTTGTGCAGTGTTCAAATTGTTGTGTGTAATCGTAAGGAAAATTGAGGTGAGGCTATGGGTGAGGTAATGCTTTCTTTCTTTTGTTATTTTGCAGCTAGAGCAGCGGAACAAACCAAAAATAGTTATTTGTAATGAAAGGCAGCAAAAGGGTTATTTGCGAGAGCCTTGTATTGAAACCTGAGCACGCGAAAGATTCTAGGATTTATTTTATTTATGTGCATTATTTTTACATAGTTTTTTTATATTAAGGTAACTATACTTTAAATAAAAATTTGATTAATAGGGTGAAATTGGTTTCCTTGCTCTAGTCACTTCGCTCGTGGTTCAAAAGAAGAGCATAGCGAAGGTTTCAAGGCACGGGACGCCGTAAATATTCCGCACTATATTTTGTTCGAAACTGCAGTTTTTGGCATATCCAGTAATTTCACTGCGCCGCTGCATTTCTGATGTCTTTTTAGGGTTCCGTACCTCAAAAGAAAATAAATGGTACACTGCACTTACTTTCTCGCAATACTCAAGAAAAACTATCAACCGCAAACTTAAATTTGAAATGCCATACACATAGTATGGAAATACAAACTTTTATTTACGTTTTTCCAAAAAAAATGTTCGAATGAAATATACAGATCAATTCAGAATTCAAATTGTCAAACATTAAAACAAACAAACTTCAAACGATTTCGAGTAAATCACATGTTTAACTTTTGGTAGTACTGGAACACCCTTTATATGAATTTTCACAGATCAATGGATACTTGCATGCACATTTTTTTAATTTCCCAACACATGTTCCTTATGGATAATTGTTCAGTTTGGTCTACAGAGCAAGCCCTTTCAGTTTTTGGTACACCCTGTGTACTAAATTTTATTGAAAAAAAATCATAAATAATATCCAGTCAGGTAGACAACCAATCCAGGATTAATATTATAGAGAATTTTAATAAACTCAATGGATCCAATTTTGGGTTAATCACATATTTACGTTTTGGTGGTACAGGAACACCCCTTATATGAAATTACACAGACCAATTGATACTGGTGCATGATATCTTACATGGAGATGCTTGGTCATGCAAAGTTTCATCAAGATTCTATGAGTCGTTTTTGAGAAAATTTCAATTTTTCATTTTCGTTGTATGACAGCTACCCTCAAAATGAGAGCCAGAAGGAAACCACTCAGAACCCTTCGATGGATTTGCATAAAACTCCTAAATTCAAAATATGGTGTCAATCGGACCATTCGTTTAGCCGCTAGGCCAAAGCGTGACGGACAGACCGACCGACGGACCGACCGACCGACGGACCGACCGACCGACGGACGGACATTTTTGGGAGACTTGTTTTCTATGATGTATAAGTGATATAGAACACATTTTTGAGAAAATTAGACAAACTTTTTTTTTCACGAATACAATACCTTTCTCGCTACGCTCGAAAGTAAAAACGGAACCCTTATAGGATCACTTTGTTTTTCGTCTGTCTATCTGTCAAGACCCTTTTTCTACAATTATTTGGTAGATCATTTTTAATAATTTTAAAATAATGTCCCTGAGAGGGACCTTAACCTGACATATTGAGATAATACACTAATAGTATTATAATATCTTATGGCAACATGCATTGCAGTCAAGGTACGTTGAATTGGTCGAAATACGTCGAGTCATTCGTGAGGAATTGAGATAGAACTGATAACACTACTCTGGACAGGATTTGGATATTTGGCACTTTAGTTCTCGACTGTAAAGCAAATATTTTTTAGGTATTTCTCTGAATAAAATTTATCGGGTGCAAATGACTCTGGGGGCGTTTGACTCGGGGGCATTTGACAATGGGGGCATATGTCATTAACCCAATAACTCTGGGTTGGAAGCTTAAGGATTCAAAAGGGGAGTTATAAAGAGGATTTTTAGGGATTTTGAAAATAGGACAAGGGAGATCTTTAGTTTTGTTTAGGCTAGCAATTAAGAGAGGAGGTTCTTTATGGGCCCAGTAACCAGGGGCCGTACTCCGAAGTGAAAGTGCGATGGTATGGCACCGATATCGGTGCGATACCACAGACTAGGTTTGGCCTTTGACAGCGAACAGCAAGTGTTCATCGTCGGAGGTGAGGAAAATGACAGGAAATTCCCATACAAATTATATTTCCGAACGTAATTGTTGTTGTCAATCCACGACGTGACGTCACGTTTGCGATCGTCAATTATCAATATTGTTGTCAAACCTGTGATAAGTGCTGCGACGCAAAATAGGTGTTGTTGGCTGTTTTGGACCCGTCGCTCTTGTATTTTTATGAATGAAAAGTTTAACTGAGGTCAACAATATTCATTAAGTAATTTAAACGTGAATATTTGAACGACTTTACATCATCTTTTACGTTATATTGTACCTTATTTAATTAAACGAAGGGTTTCAAAATGACATGTATTTTATCTATGATTTACGCAATTTTTATCCCTTACTTTAGTTTTAAAATTAAATATGTGACCGAGCCATGCTCGTAATTGTCTTATGCAAAGGGTTTTCGAGAATTTAATGTGTTTTTCTCTCGAAGGTGAATCTTGATTTGTTTTATTTGGATACTAGCTGTTGCCCGCGACTCCGTCCGCGTGGGGTGCTGATAAACGTAGCTAATGACTTTGACCATGGTTCAAAATATCTTTTTACCAAGTTTTATCAAAATAGGTTCATCGGATTAGTCGTAAAATCGTAACAGACAGATAAACAGAGAAATTTTCGTTTTTACAATGTTATACAGAGTACAGATATTACGGATTTTTTGTAAATTAAACAACTTGTTTACGTGTGGACTGTTAGGTCGCCCACTTTCCTAGTATGTGTAAAATTATAGTCGAATTCCACGCAGACAAAGTGTGATAACTACGGGTTTCTTTACTTCCTGTACAAAACAAAACCTAGTAAGTAGTAAAGATAGAGCGGTATCAAGTCCGGCGTGTCTAGTTTCACACGCTTTTAAGTGTACATGTACCTCCATAAAAAACAATAGGACTTTACTTCACATCAAACACGTTTTCTAAAAAAACAATCTTTATTTCTTGAAATATTTTATTTATAGAGTAAGTAAAGTATTAGTTATGTAAGTTTTCAAAATTCTAGAACTTTCATATTTTTTTAACATTTATTGCACCGCCGCGCCATGCCGTAACTGCTAGTAATTTTTTTATGATTAAGGTCAGGGGGTACACATCTCAACTACCCTCTCCTTGGGAGTTGTTGTATTGTATACGGGTACGCGACCCCGGCTCCCCGAGCTATTACTAACTCATCCTGATCCTTCCGAGAAAGTAATATCCTTTTACCTTATTCCTTTCCTACACCAAGTTTTCCTGTCCCAACTAACCTATCCCTCCCGTTCCTTTTATCCCTGTCCATTCCGCCAATCTAAGGTTGACCGCGCCGATGGATGCGTGGCTAGAGGCGAGTCTAGTCGAAAGCGGTCACAGGCCCTGGGCCCAGGCGAACCCAGAACTAGGCTAGCCTTGTCCTGGCATGCGGGCTCTGCCAGGATGGACCGTAATCCCTTGCTACTCGTGGGAACGCAATGTTTTTGAATAAAAATAAAAACTTAAAAGGCGGCGGTGTGGTTCGCAACCCATCACGTCACGTTCCTCCCGGGGGCGAAAAGCGGGCTACGGAGAGCCGCTTTGCTACGATGAATGTCAGAGGTGGAATGAATGGCAAAATAGATGAAGTATGTCAGATGATGGATGAAAGGCGTATAGACGTTCTCTGTGTGAATGAGACTAAACGGAAAGGTTGTGACACCACAGTACACGGCCCTTACACAGCGTACTGGTCTGGTGTTCCCAGTACCAGCAGAGGCTGTCAGGGAGTCGGTGTCATACTTTCCGGAAGAATGGTAGAGTGCGTGAAAGAAGTCGAGTGTGTGAGCCCAAGACTCATCTGGGTCAGACTGAAAGTCGGACTGACCCGAATTTTTGTTCTAGGTGCATATGCACCAACGAATATTGGTTCGCGAAAGTCCCTGAAAGCCCAGAAAGAAACAGATGTGTTTTGGGAAAATATGAGAGATACGCTGGAGAAATGTGATCAGAATGAACGAGTTATCATGCTAGGTGATTTTAATGGATGGGTAGGAAGAAAGCGTGACGGTTATGAAAGAGTTGTTGGTAAGTTTGGTGATGAACGTGTGAATGATAATGGAATAAGTTTGCTTGAGATATGTTTGGAATGGAGTCTTTTTGTGGCAAACACTATGTTTGACCACAAAAGGATCCATATGTATACAAGAGAGGAGGGTGATGCGAGAAGTATGATCGATTTTGTAGTTGTGGATGAAAGATTGAGAAAAAGAGTTCTGGACGCTCGCGCATATCGTGGAGCCGCCATCGACACAGACCACCACCTGGTTGTGACCCGAATTGGTGGTCTATTTAACCGGTGGCGGCATAGACCACAAGAGCAGACGAGCGTTCTAGAACGTATCAAAGTAGAGAGATTGCAAGAGGAGGATGTCAGAAAAGAATACTTGAAAGACTTGAGTGAAAGATTTGAGAACCTGGATGAAGTAAATGATATTGAATGTTTGTGGAATGAATTTAAAGATGGAGTAGTAGGTATAGCTGTCAATGTTTGTGGGGTGTCAAAAAGGAGAAAGGGTGGAAAGAAGAAGAATATGTGGATGGATAAAAGTGTACAGGCAGCTGTTTGTGAGAAGAAGAAAGCATGGTCAGATTGGTTAGCAGTAAAAGCTAACCAAAGAATGCAGAGGGCAACAAGTGATGACGTAAGTGTAGCAAGAAAGGTATATAAAAGAGCGAAAGGTATTGTTAAGGAAGTTGTTGAGAGAAAGAAAGAAGAGTGTAAGGATGAGTTTGACAGAAGGCTTACTGAAGATTTCCAGTCTAACCAAAAGTTTTTCTGGAAATCCATACGGACAGCCCGAGGAAAGTTTGGAACATCGGAGCTGAGTAAAATCAGAAGCCAGGATGGAAGTATTATAAAAGGTGAAGAATGTGTTCTGAGGAGGTGGAAGGAATATTTTGAAAGTCTGTTTGAGAGAGAAAAAGCAGAGGCCAGCGAACCTAGGTCTTCTGTGGAAATGAATGAGAATGAAGAGGAGAATTGCGTAAGTGAGATAAGTATGGATGAGATTATGAAAGCGATGAAAAGTATGAAATCAGGTAAAGCAGCTGGGTATGACAGAGTGTCGGTCGAGATGTTGAAGGCTGGGCGAGGCATTGTGGCTAGTCGGTTGTACCGCCTTTTCAACTTGTGTTGGACGAACGGCCAAGTACCAGGTGACTGGTGCAAGGCTGTGATTGTGCCGCTGTACAAAGGAAAAGGGTCACAACAGGACTGCAAAAATTACCGCGGGATAAGCCTTCTCAGTGTCGTCGGCAAACTGTATGCAAAGGTTTTGATTGAAAGAGTGATGAAAGATACTGACGAAAAAATATGGGATGTACAAGCGGGATTTAGAAAGGGAATGGGATGTACAGATCAGGTCTTTTCCTTGCGGTGCATAGCTGAAAAGTTTTTGGCTAAAAACCAAAAAGTCTACTGCGCGTTCGTGGATTTGGAAAAGGCCTATGACCGAGTGGTGAGGAATGAATTGTGGTCAGCATTGTCTATGTATGGGGTAAACGGTCATCTGATTCAAGCACTGAAATCTCTCTATGAGGATTCCAGTGCTTGTGTCAGAATAAACGGGGCGTACACGGAATGGTTTAGCATCGAAAAAGGTGTTAGGCAGGGATGTGTAGCGTCACCTTGGCTGTTTAACCTGTTCATGGATAATTGTTTGATTGATCTGAAAGAGAGTATGTATGGACTGAGAATGAATGAGTTACTCATCAAATGTCTTCTCTACGCTGATGACCAAGTTGTACTTGCGTCATCTGCTGACGAGTTGCAGGAGATGGTAACAATGATGAATGTGGCTTTGGACAGGAAAGGAATGAAAGTAAATGTAAGCAAGACGAAAGTAATGGTACTTGAAAGAGAAGAATGTATGACAGAGTGTACTATATTAATAGATGGTGAACAAGTTGAACAAGTGAAGGAGTTTGTGTATCTGGGCTCAAAGTTTACGAGAGATGGAAAGTGTGAAAGTGATATTGAAAGAAGAGTGAATGCTGGAAACATGGTGAATGGTGCCCTGCACGCCTTTATGAGGAGTCAGAAGGTGTCTCACAAGGCTCGTTTGGCTGTTCATGGGGGAGTTTTGGTACCAACACTGATGTATGGCAGTGAAAGCTGGGTATGGCAGAAGAAGCATGAAAGTAGAATTAATGCAGTGGAAATGAGAGCGCTAAGGAGTATGATTGGTGTTAAATTGAGTGACAGGATTAGAAATAGTGTGATAAGAGAACGGTGTGGCGTAAAAGAAGACGTAGTGACCAAAATCGAGAAAGGGATGCTGAGATGGTTTGGTCATGTAGAGAGGATGAATGAACGAAGATTGACGAAAGAGATCTACCAGGCGAGAGTGACTGGAAACGTTGGAAGGGGAAGGCCTAGGCGAACGTACCAGGACCAAATTCAGGACGTTCTGAATAAAGGCCAGGTTAAAAGTACCCTAAACCGACGAGCATGTATGAAAGGATTGATGAAAGTACAAGAAGCAAGGGAAGTATGTCAAGATCGTAGCAGGTGGAGGACTGTGGTCTCTGCCTACCCCAACGGGAAAGAGGCGTGATGTTATGTATGTATGTATGTATTTTTATCATAATACTAAATTTAAATTTTACTAATCCATCCGTCCCTACTACTTATACACAAATAACTGGACCGATTTAAACGGAATTTTCAATAATGTATTTGGCTTACTTCCATTCAACAGCCAGCTTTGTTTCATTTCAGCTCGGCTTCGTCACTTAAAACTTTGTACACACATATTTTTTGTTTGAGTGTGTGTACCAATCGCAAAAAAACAAAGTTTCAATCTTGTACGGAAGTAACACAAATACATTATTGAAAACCACCTATGAATAGTTCCAGTAGTTTATGAGTTATTGGCACCGGCGCCGCTTGAAACTTCGCGTACCTTCCGTCTGAGTGAACCGTTTGCAATCAAACAAAGCTAATATGTTGCTCGGAAGGAAGCTAAATTCGTTGTTGAAAACCCTGTTTAAATTAGTTCAGTAGTTTGTGAGTTATTGGCGCTGTCGTTTGTAATTTCACGTACCTTCTGTCTGAGTGAACCGTTTGCAATGAAACAAAGCTTTTAATTGCACGAAAAGAAGCCCAATGCGTCATTGAAAACCCCGTTTGAATCGGTTTAGTAGTTTGTGAGTATATGGCAATGCCGCTTGAAACTTCGCATACCTTCTATCTGAGTGAACCGTTAGCAATGAAACTTGGCTCATATGATGCAAAAAAGTAAGTTAATTAAGTTTTTTAAAATCCCGTTTGAATCCATTCAGTAGTTTGAGAGTTATTGGCGCCACCGCTTGAAACTTCGCTTACCTTCGTGAACCATTTGCAATGAAACAAATCTTTAAATTGCATGAAAAGAAGCCTAATTCGTCATTGAAAACCCCGTTTGAATCGGTTCAGTAGTTTGTGAGTATACGGCGCCGCCGCTTGAAACTTCGCGTACCTTCTGTCTCAGTGAACCGCAATGAAACTTAGCTCATATGATGCAAAGAAGTAAGTTAATAAGTTATTGAAAACCCGGCATCAATCCGTTTAGTAGTTTGTGAGTTATTGGCGCCACCATTTGAAACTTTGCTTACCTCTTCTCTGAGTGAACCGCTTGCATTGAAACTAAGCTTGTGTTGCACGGAGTAAGTCAATTTACGATGTTGGAAACCCTGTTTAAATCAGTTCAGTAGTTTGTGAGTTATTTGCGCCGCCACATATAACTTCGCGTACCTTCTGTCTGAGTGAACCGTTTGTAATGAAATTAAACTTTTATGTTGCACGAAAGTAAGACAAACACGTGATTGAAAACTTCGTTTGAATCGGTTTAGTATTTTACGAGTTATTGTCGCACAGGCAGTTTGATACTTTACATTGGTATAACTTTTGATTGAGTGAAACGATTTAATCTGAATTTGAAATACAGCCTATATGTTGCTCGGGGCTAAGTTTAATGTACCTGTAAAAACCGTGAGAAAATCCTTTGAGTAGTTTCGGAGATTATCGAATACATACAGAAAGCCAGACAGACAAAAGTTTCAAGAAATATATTTTTGTGTTTTGTTAGTCTTTTGTTATCGCCTACACTCAGTTTTTGATAAATTTATCAAAAGTACAGACACACGGTTTCTACTAATTTATTAAATGTATAGATAAATATAGCGACTGGTGTGTATGTATTAACTAGTGGTGTGTAATTAGCTAGTTTATTGTTGTAAGACAGTATTTTAAGACAGTGTTTTCAATCTAAGGCCAAACTGGCGATTGTCTCTTTTGATTCAGATTCAGATAATTTTATTCAATGTAGATTCTTTACTGAATACTTATTAAATGTCATGCAGAATACAATCCTAGTTGAAAAAAGCAGTACCTGTTGTATCGTTTTTCTTAATCTATGTTTTGTGTGTTCTTTTCATGTGTACAATAAATAATAAAATAAATAAATACAGTGTAAATAGAGCGAGTCTACACCGCTGCGGATCGTGCTATGGCAGCGTCAAAGAAACGGCAAGACACCACTGCAGCACGGCCTACGTTAAGAGTCGATAAGAGCTTTTTACAATGTGTTTCTTGTGTTTCGCTGGAATATCAGAGCACCATACCTCTTTGTCATTGATATACTCGTAGTCATCTAATCTATAGAAAGTTTTTTTACATAACGTTTGCTGTACACATCTTTGAACTTTCTCTCAGGTAATTGCACTACATTGTCAAGTATTTTGTTGTAGTATCGTACACACAGACCAACGAACGATGTATTGACTTTTGCTTATCTAGTATATGTTTGATTAAGTTTGTACTTATTTCTAGTATTCAAAGTATGCCTGTCACAATTTTTAGGTAATTGATGAATGTTCTTTCTAGCATACATAATATTTTCATAAATATATTGGCATGGCACTGTCATAATGTTGATCTCCTTAAAAAGTTCTCTCAAGGAATCACGAGTCTTCAGGCAATAAATTGCTCTTATAGCCCTCTTTTGTAAAACGATTATTGAATGGATATCAGCTGCCCGGCCCCAAAGCAGTATGCCATAATACATTATGCTATGGAAGTAACAAGCCTTGCGGTAGCTACATCAGTAAGCTGTCTGATTTTTCTGACGGCATATGCAGCCGAGCTCAATCGACCAGAAAGAGCCGTTATATGAGGGCCCCATTGAAGTTTAGAGTCTATTGTTTAACCTAAGAAAACTGTACTATTAACAAAATCTAATGTTTCATCATTCAATACTACGTTATGTGAATTATACATTTGGTAGTGTAAATTTAATACATTTACTTTTTAAGACTAAATTGTTGACGGTAAACCATGCATGAATCTGTCCAAGTGCATCATTTTTCCCGGTATAATTTTGTGATTTCCTACTTAAATTAAATATTTAATGAAGTATCATCAGCAAATAACACAATCTTTGACAGATTCCTCACCACAAAAGGAAGGTCATTTTATATAAATAAGAAATAAAAATGGCCCTAATATGGACCCTTGAGGTAAGCCACTTTTGACTACAGATCCCACTGACTTTGTCCCGTTTACTTGTACCTTTTGAATCCTATTCTCCAAATATGACTTAAAGAGTTTAAGTGAGTTATTCTTAATGTTCAAGTTTTAGCAACAATGTGCTATGATCTACGCAATCAAATGTTGGCCATCTTGTGATGAAAAACTGGAATTTAAACATCTCTTCTTCGTCTCCATACAATATCTGTTCAATTTGATTATATCTTAGTTGACGAGCCATAGCTGTTCCTACGTATAAAAACTAGATTGTATAGACTAACTAACAATTAGACTAACTAGACTAACTAACAATTTTCTTCATCAAAAAATTAAAAACGTAATATAACAACTCATATTAAATAATGAATGCAGAAAATTTTCACTTCGTAAGTACTCGCGTGGGGTCAGTTTGACCCCAAACTAATTCTCCTGATACAATTACACTCGTCAACGCTGAGCTCGATACTAATTATCAAAGGTTACGGCGTCTTAGAAAGCTATCACAAAAATTATGACGGTAGAATAGAAAATTATGTCAATATGAATGTTTGAATACTCTCTGGGGTCAGTGAGACCCCGCGCGAGTAATTAAGGGTTAAAGAGGCCTAATAGTTTGTTAGTATATGTATTATTTTCTAAAACTACAACATGCTTTTTCATCATGCTATTTCGATACATATATTGTTTATTTATATCATTTAATTGCCTCTTTAATCATAAAATAAAATTGTTATTTCCTATAATCAGAAGTAAATTTTGAGAAAATAATGACTGATATGTCACTGAGTAACTTTCGAGTATCATTGCGTCACTTTCGTGGGATCAAAAGCTTCAAAACGCGATCCCTTCTCTCCAGCCATGCTTGAAACCAAGGCAGGATGACAGCGACCAGTCGCTGGCGTAGTGCTTTTATAGAACACATTGCTGTACCTATTACATTTGTGTCTAATGCGTCTTTTGGGAGTCTGTGTTTGTGTGATTATGTGCGGTGGTCTTAAAATTTCGTCTTGATTGTCTTTGTTATCGGAGCTATGCACTTCGGAGTACAAGCGGAGTAATAAATGCCGTCTCGCTCACTCCCAAAAAATCGGTGCCGTCGTCGTGCGATATCGCAGCTGCGACGAAACTTTCGGGGTACACCTTCAGATTTGGAGACTAGTTCTGAAAGATGATGTAATTTTTCGTGAAGGGGATGGTTAGTATACTGAGATAGATTGAAATAGTGTCGATCACACATTAACTGACGCCTGAGATTCTAGACATTCCACCTGAAAGGGCATTAATGGGGGAAGATTTCATGGCTCCGGTAATAATCCTCAAACATTTTGACTGAATTTTGACAAGGTTTCCTAAAGCGATTTTACTACAAGGTTCCAAAACAAAACTACCGTAGTCGAAGTGACTACGAACTATAGCGTAGTCGAAGTGACTACGAACTATAGCGTTATAAAGAAGTTTTTGACTGTATGGATGTGAACCCCATCTGACTCCAGAAAGTGAACGTAAAATATTAACGCTTTTTTCAGCTTTGCTGCATATATAATTTAGGTGGCTGCATATCTCTCTCTCTCTCGTCACTCGTATGTGTTGTAAGATCGATGCCCGACCTCACAAATCCTGATGTCAGAGTCGTTGATCCGCCATGGCTCATTAAAGACTTCTTTTTTCTAGATAGTAGCCGTGACCAGCGGCTTAACGTGCCTTCCGAAGCACGGAATAATCTTACTTTTCGGACAATCAGGTGATTCATTCTGCAATGCCCTAACTAAACTGGGAAACCTTACAAAGTGATTTTTGATTGACAGTGTCCGGGAATAGAACCCAGATAATGCAGTAATTTTGAGCCATATTAAGGGAATTAGCGGAACAAATTTATTCGATACCAAAAGTTTTAGCTTTGTGTAGTCGTTGACCCTCTTCACAACCTCAAATAAATTCCTCTCGATTATTGTCAGGGCTACCCGCAGGAGAGATCGTGAAAGGTCCTTTTTTTAGGACTTTCGCTAGAAACTTGAAATCGGTGCGTCTTAGAGACAAGGCTTTCAAAGATAGATTAAAGCCTAGTAAATTTACCACAACTTTTTCCTTATACATAACTAGCTGTGCCCTACGACTTCGCTTGTGTGAAGTGTTGATTGCGCCTGCGTCGCTTTTAACTTCATAATCGCATATTTTCTGTTACGGTTATCCGATGCACCAACGTAAGTTTCATACATTATTGAAAATTCATTTGAAGTTCGTAAGTAAATGACGAACACCCGCTTGAAATTTTAAATTCGAATATTTCGGTTCACTATAAACCGATTTCATTGAAATTAAACTCATGCATTGCAAAAACTTACGGTTGACACATTATTGAAAACCCTGTTTAAATCTGATCAGTAGTTTGCGAGTGAATCGAATCTGTGTGTTTGTCTGTTTTTCTCTCTGTCTGCGGCTTAGCTCAGAAGGCTTCAGTACTAGATAGCTGTAATTTGGTTGAAAAAATGTTTTCTAGTAAAAACTATTTTCTTCGAAAATGTTGCTCGTTTTATGAGTAAAATCACTGGGCTTCGGGAGCGAAACCAATGAAAATTCACGCTGTATAAGATTTAGTCCCGTGTGGTGCCGGTTGTCCCGTGTGGTGCCGGCAAAGAATAGTACCAACCCATACATACCCGTGGGTGTCGTAAGAGGCGACTAAGGGTTAACTGGAAGATGGGCAGCAGCATCCTCCTTTGTATCTAACATCTTACTTACTGCGGTCACCTACAACCGCGGTCCATAGTGCCAGCCGTAACGCTAACAAGCGAGGTGACTATGGTACTTCCCCTCCACATTTTTCTAGCAAAAGCTAGAATTCTGGAGGGAGCTCCCTGTCCTGTAGTGGACGTTCATGGGATGTTATGATGAAGATTTATTTCTAAAGTCTTATTTCCATTCTTTCATAGCGCAATAAGTACAATGTTCCTAAGAACCCAATCGGCTTGAAATTTGCTGATTTAGCAGCGCGAGTAGGGTGGCCACAATCGGCCGAAATTACCGGACATTGCTGACTGGCCCGGTCAGACCCGGACAACACAATAAATCTCCACGGATTATCCGGGGATATACCGTCCGATACGGCAGTGAATAGATATGACGTGCTTAATCGATCTTAGAATCGCTTTAGAGTAGAGGGTATAAAAGACCGTTAAGTCTGACTTGCGCACCAAGAGTTCCATGTCACTATCACAGAATATTATTATTATTATACACGATATGCCAATACAAGGCCTTTGGGGGGGGGGGGGGGGGGGGGCATTGCCCAGTAGTGGGACAACCATAGCTAATGAGATAGATAGGGTAAGATGCCTACAGTATGTATAATTAGTATGTAAAATATATCTTTATTTACATCATGACTATAAATCTTCATTAATGATTAAAATTTGTAATAAAGATGAAAATCAATCTAATAATTGTCACCTTGATCTGATCTATGAAATAGCCATAAATTTTAAAATGAATGATAAATAACATACTTAATCGTTCTTTGAAACCATTTTGGAATTCAGTTGTGTAGTCAGCCAGAACAATGACATGTCAAACACTTTTATTAATGAATGTACGAGTATGTACACTAAGAGTATGGTGTTGTAACAAAAAATATAATGATAAAAAATAATGCTTTCTTTTGTCCGTTTCCTAAAAGAGGGGTGCTCTTGTGAAATACAGGACAAAAGTGGAAAATTTAAATTAGATTCGGCCACGGTAGGAATCTTTACAATGAGATCGCGACGGGTAGCATGAACATAATATTATCCTTCAACTTAAACAATACGAATAAATTAAAAATTTACGCGTTTTTTTATTTTATGGTGTGGGTTTTTTTAGCGTAGCTTTTTTTTTCCCACCATGGCACCACTTAGTTTGTGAAGTGATGTAGTTTAGCTGACGGCATTAAGAGATGTTATATGCAACAATGAATAAACTATATATTTGATTATAACTTGGCGGCCAAAAATACCCTAATACAGCGTTAATTTTCATTGGTTATTCTACTACGGAAAACAAGCACTTTCCCGAAGAAAAGCAGTATTTTCAACACACTTGCTCATAAAACAGCTATATTTGAACTGTATTAAGGTCCATAATCCAGCTTATTAAACCCGCGTGCTTTTTTCATGATATTACCGCACTAGTGTTTTTTTATAGCGGCAAGGTTCCAGGAGTTTCTATATCTACAAAGTAGAAAGTAGTAGAGTAGTGTAGTTTCTATATCTGTAACATTCATAATTCGTAATATTTTCATGAATAAAGAAACTGTGTTCGATAATAATAATATGATAAATAAACGTTAATTACATGTATGAAAGGATTGATGAAAGTACAGGAAGCAAGGGAAGTATGTCAAGATCGTAGCAGGTGGAAGACTGTGGTCTCTGCCTACCCCGACGGGAAAGAGGCGTGATGTTATGTATGTATGTACATGAAAATCCTACTTAATATTATAAACGCGAAAGTCTGTAAGTATGGATGTATGGATTGATGTTTGTTTGATACTCTTTCACGTAAAACTACTGAATAGATTTTAATGAAACTTGGCACACATATAGGTTAGGTCCTGGAATAGCACATAGGCTACATTTTACCGCAGGAAAACACTTCATTCCCACGGGAAAACGCATATCTATATTTATAAAAGATAGTCGTGTTAGTTACACTATTTAAAACTCAAGAACGGCTGAACCGATTTGGTTTAAAATTGGTGGGGAGGTAACTTAGAACCAGGGGAAAGACATAGGATGGTAGGGAGTAGGGGTAAGGTTAGGAGAACGGTATAACTCAAGAATGGCTGAACCGATTTGGAGTTACGCTATTTATAACTCGAGAACGGCTGAACTGATTTGGTTGAAAATTGGTGGGGAGGTAGCATGAATGAGAATTTTTACTAGCAGCGCCGCGTGGTGCGGATAGCGAACGCCGCGTGACACGCGCGTGTTTGGCGACGCGTACAAACGCTTCACGCGGCGGACGGCCTAAGCTGTAACAAAATCAAACTTCTATGTCAACTCAATCAAAACAAACAGCAATTTCAGCCGCATATTTTGAAACTCGCAACTACTCGCAAGGGAATCAAAACCTAAAGGATACTTCCAGTCCACCTAGTATTTTATTTTAATTATTTTTTTAATTAATTATATGTTTTATGTATTTTATTCTACTTACGCAACATGTGGTTAAAAGAAAATCGGTACTTTTCCTTACACCCTGTATATTTGATTTGATTTATGGCGGCATATTTATTACGTGGCGGTCAAAAATACCCTAATACAGCGTTAATTTTTCTTGGTAATTCTACTCGTGAAAACAAGCACTTTCCCGAAGAAAAGTAGTATTAAATCGAAAAAAAAAATTCAACTACCATCCATACTAAAGTGATCACGTGATCGGCTCATTCCCATTTTGTATGGGGAGCGAAATTCCTTCTTAGGGAAAGTTGCTTGTGCACTGAGCTTCGGGAGCAAAACGAATGGAAATTCTATTGTCTAAACCGACGAGCGTTAATAGAGTAGAAGAATCGAGGTGAGTAGCAAGGTGAGCTTAGGTTTTTTCAAAATTTTCCCGGGTTATTGCCCCAAGTGGCTGTCAAGTGTTTTCAAGTCGTCAATGGCCTCTGATTTGTCTTAACAACTAGGAGTATCAATAACAATAGCGACGATCAACGGCTTGACATGACTGACCACGATTAATCCTGTTTAATTTGGCCATCGGTCAGCAAGGGCAGCTAAAGTGCTTTAAAACCCAGCCAAGGGCGAGTCGCGAAACGCAAGCACAGCGAAAGTTTCGTAATGGTACGGTCAACCGCTTGTCGGTAGAAATTTTTTCAACTCTATTACCACGCCATAAGGTCCAAAAGTGTTTCTACCGATGTGCGGCCGTGTGTACCACTAAGGTAAAAACACCGCTTTAGTCAGGGATGCGCAGTCGCCTAGTCGTATATGCGCGTGAGTCCAGCTCGCACTTGACCAGTTATTCTATAGCTTATGCACTATTTAAACATACATCACGCTTGTGAGAATTCCCGTTCCCGCAAAAAATAAACATTGATAAGTTTTATACGCGAAAAATAATTTTCTCTTTCTAAATTTGATGGTTTAGGAAATAAATTAAAAAAAACCGTAAAAATGGGATTTTTACGGTTTTTCGTATCTACGAGTATTTTCTAAACCATTAAGGTAAGAAAGACCAAACTTCTACTCCCTTAAAGTAACTATCAATATATGTTTGTATTTTTATTTTCAGGTTTCTATGTTTAACCATTTCAGAAATATAGGGTGTTAAGAAAAAAAAAAACCGGCCAAGTGCGAGTCGGACTCGCGCACCGAGGGTTCCGTACCGTCACATAATCATAATTGTATTAGTTGAAATTTCAGTAAGTGAATGTGTTAATTTTTTTGAGTCCTACAAGCGATTGACCAAATTTTACTATTTGTTGTTATTTTATAGCTTATTGCACTATGAACATACCAATTTTCAAGTTTGTAAGTGTTCCCGTTTTTTTTTAAAATAGAACTAAAACAAAAATCGCCTTTGCGACCATCCAACTTGACCCGTCTCTTATATGAATGTTCTTGAAACGGGAGCTCACCACAATTGGTTGCCATTAGTTGTGAGAAAAGTTGTAATATTTAATGATTTCAGACTTTTCCCTTTATTTGTACTGTGAGACCTAGGTTCTTGCCAAATTTCATAATTTTAGGTCAACGGGAAGTACCCTGTAGGTTTTGCATTTTTGCATAAATGTATGGAGATGAGGACATAAACTGCCATATCTTTTGATTGCGTCGTTGTAAAAAATTGAAATTTTCAGATCTTGTGTGGTTCATGGACCCTAATATATGGTATTAATTTCAACTTGATACCTTTACCCGTTCGTGAGATAAAGGGTCTTGACAGACAGACAGACAGACAGACGGACAACAAAGTGATCCTATAAGGGTTCCGTTTTATTCTTTTGAGGTAACCCTAAAAACTAAGCTTTTTTTATCTTCATTTAACGCTACCAGCTATAAACTGGAAACTACTCTATCTATGTATTGCAGTAAATGAGATACCATTTTTTAGGCAAATAAATGAGATTTTTTTTCTTCATAGACTATTTTATCACAACTTTAGTCGATTGTCTAAAAATTAAGCACAAATGAAAAAAATATACGTCCCAGAGGAGGAAATCTGCTGTTTGCCTTCATGGAGAGAGATAATTTTATAATTACTATACGATTTTTGTACCAGTGTGTCCGGACACCTCCGGAGATAATCTGGAAAAAAGTCCCAAGAAGTCCCAGTTGGGAGCAGCTGGATATGTTGGAATTAGTTCGCAAAATAATCCCTAACCGCGGTTTTGTTCATTTTCTGTAAAATAGGATGTAGGATAAAACTGTCAATGACTAAACTTAATCTCCTTTAAATTCTTTAAGATATGGTAGATATGTAAATTCAAATGGCTATTTATTCATGAAAAATATTAACTTAAACTTTGTGAACTTTTTATTTTGCATATTATTTTCTCAGTCGCGCTCAATTTGAAGACAAACGGCTGAAAATTTCATAAATTAGTGTACGGGCAAATTAATCTTCATTTAATTACCTAAAAAACAATACCTCATTCACTATTGTTCTTATAATGGTTACCGATTTACATGTGTTTTTTCTGAAATTTGCCTTGAAATTAACTTATACGAGTATGTACGGCATAAGGCGAAAAAAGACAATGTATCTTCGAGGCAAATTCCAGAAAAATCGTCTGTAAATCGGAAACTACTAGAAGCACAATAGTAAATCAGGTACTGTTTTTAGGTAAAAAAATGGAGATTCATTTATTATAGACTATTTTAACACATGTTCAGCCGTTTGTCTACAAATTGAGGGCAAATGAGAAAAAAAATATGCAAAATGAAAAGAGCAAAAAGTTTCAGTTAATATTTTCCGTGAATCAATAGCCCCATCAAAACAGCATAGCCACCATATTGAAAAAAAATTAATGGAGATTATTTTAGTCATATCCTATAGTTTTTAAAGAAAATGAACTAAACCGCAGTTAGGGATTAATTTACGAAGTAATTCCAGCATTTCCAGCTGCTCCCAATTGGGACTTTTTTCCAGGACATCTCCAGAGGTGTCTGGACACTCTGGTACAGAAATCGTTTAGTAATTATCAAATTCTCGCTTTCCATACAAGCAACGGATCGGTCTTAGACTATATAAGTAGTTTATAGCAAACACACACTTGAGCTAATATAATACATGATGTTTATAAATTGTAATAAAGCAGGGATCGTCACAAGCACAGGTTGTTCATTTTCGGGCGCTCGTAAAACGCTACACCGATTGTCCGGGTGTTGCAATATTACAAAATATTTGTACCTACTCCGTATTTAGGTCCTTATTGTTATTGGGTTGTAACTTTTCCTGATTTGTGCGAGTAAATATGTTAGCTTAATAAAACAAACCAACGCTTATTATACCAGAGGTCAAGAAAGGGCGTCACGTATTGTAAACAAAATAATTATCTCAAATTCATGTACAGTCTAGACCACATCAAGCTTGACACATTGGACTTTGTACCGTTCTTATTTCAATAGACGTACTAGAGTAACGTCTCACTGCGAGTGTCAGGCTTGACGTGTCGTTGACTGTACAAAGTGTCAACAAAGTGGATATTTCGGAATAGCTGTATTCAGCGTGAATTTTCACTGGTTTTGCTTTCGAAGGCCAGTGATTCTACTCATGATAAGAATATTTTAGCGCTATCAGCTAATGCAGTTTCTATGGGAGGTTGAAAGTTGTTTAGTTTTATGGGCAGATTCACACCTTTATGTTACACTTTGTCTATACAAACCAATGACCAATGAACGTATGACCAATTTACTATTAAATTGGTCACGTGTTCGACTCACTGTGAGCGTATTGTGGTAACAAACGTGTACCTTGTGTGTGTAACTGTAAAATGTTTGTTTATAGAAAGTGACAGTCTTTCGTGAATTTTATTACAGATACTGTTTTGTTAAAATCATTAAAGCCCGAGTCACACTAAGGTGGTAGCGGAAGCGTTCCGGGGGCGGTATTTTTTGTTAAGTATAAATTCTAATGCACCCTGTCCAATACCCTGTCACATTGAAAAGCGGTCGCAGCGCGGTATTTTCTTCCCGCAGGTCCGCCCCCGGATCGCTTTTGCAATCATACCGCCTCTGTGTGACTTGGGCTTTATAAGATTGAAACGCCTGTAAAGCTTGACGAGCTCTTTACTGTATATAGGGCGACTTTTAATTAGTTCTTGATAGAAAAAGGTATGAATGTACTGATGATGATGATGATGAGAAGTAGAAGGATCAGATGAACCGGCAGAAAAACAATGTATCGTTGAATTTTACAAAGAGCTTCCATGTTTTAGGATACATCCGACAAGCTCTATTGTAATAAATAAATAGCCACAATTACCGCGTTTTTAGTTGGTTTTGATAAAACGGAGCCATGAGGCGGAGAAGTGGGTCAAATGGGGAACCATTCTTCATCTTATCTTGTTTACCTTGACAGCAGGATAGCTTTCTATGACGTCCATAATGTGTGATCGAGTAAAATAGACTGCTCGGTGCTGCCAGTGCCTATGTCAAGTCTCGGAAAATTGGAAATCTGAGTCTGGAAAGGGACGATTTTTGGCCATAAGGGACGATCACCATGAATATGAATAAATATGAAAATAAACCTGAAGGGCGATCTGTTGCTTTGGCACAAAGACAAAAATCGTTCTTTTCGGGACAACCAATCTTTCAATCTGGAAACCCAATCGGATGTCTGGTGAACGGTCCAATCGTGTGTTGCGCAGAGCGGATCTGACGATACGGTGGTCCGGAGCGGACAGATCCGAACGTCTGTTAGTACTTTTATACTGTGCGTAAAGTTACGAGATGATATTTTTTTTGTGCATAATGAAAGGGCTGTATAAAAATATTTTGTATGGACAGGTGTATGGTTTTATATATTATCCTAATCTATATAATTTAAACATTGTAATTTAAAATAAAAAACCCTATGTCATCGCTTCATTCTTGAGATATGATCGTTTAAACGCAAGTCTTGCTCAAAAACGCGCTATCTCTGTGATCAGCGAATCATAATTGTACACCGTAGTTGAATATTAATAAACAAAACACTTAATAGATGCATTCATACTAAACATAGGAAACTTAACACTTGTTAGTGTTACAATATCAACTTGAGGCACAACGAATAGTTTCGTGAAACCCGAGCCGCACAGTGGGCTGAAATTAGCGTTTCAATATATATTTCTTTTAAGTGACGCTTTTTTGCTTGCAAACGATTAGGGATACCTACTGTATGCCTTATACATGAAACTTCAGGTTTATAATTGTAAACAGCGCAATCAGAATTTTTTTCGAAAAAAATTATTAGGAGTCCGCGTAATAAATTATGATATAGATATCTCCATTATAGATATAGACAAAGATAGATATCTCCATTATCGCACAATTGGGCCTAATATCCTCCTAAGGTATTAATATAGGGTGACTTTTAATTAATTTTTGATAGCAAAAGATATGCATGTACTCATGATACTGAACAATTTTTCCCAAGGAACATAGGTCGAAATACGAAAAACCAAATTTGACCTCCTATACAAAATGCGCTACCAGCTGATGCAGTCTCTATGGGAGGTCAAAACTTGATTTTCGTATTTTGACCCATGTTCCTTGGGGAAAGTTGTTCAGTATCATGAGTACATTCATCCCTTTTCTATCAAGAACTAATTAAAAGTCACCCTATGTATGAATTATTTTGAATTTTTGACATACTCCATGCTGAGGCCAAACTTGCGCCTTTTTTAAATCTTTTAAAAAATTACAAATTTTATTTTGTTATTTTATTCGTTTTTAACTGATAATTAAGCTTAATATAAGTTAAAAATGAAAAAATATAACAAAACAAAATTAGTAATTTATTAAAAGATTTTTTTTTAAAAGGCGCAAGTTTGGCCTTAGCGTAGAGTATGTCAAAGAATTCAAAATAATTCACATATAAATCCCGAGGATTTTAGGCGCAATTGTGCGATAATAGAGATATCATCATTTATTACGCGGGTTCCATACAATTTTTTTCGAAAAAAATTCCGAGTGCGCTGTTTACAATTATAAACCTGAAATATCGTTACATAAGACATACAGTAGGTATCCTCATTCGTTTGCAAGCAGAAAAAGCGTCACTTAAAAAAAACATATTCAATGTCTATGAAAAGCTAATTTCAGCATACTGTGCGGCGCGGCGGAAGGTATAAAAAAATGGCGGGGCAATGTGAGGTGTGCGTCAAGAGCCCGTCCGGACAAGTCAGCGATTAGAGGGTTAGAGTGTTCAAATTGTTGTGCGTAAATTGCGAAATCGTAAGGAAAATTGAGGTGAGGCCATGGGTGAGGTAATGCTTTCTTTCTTTTGTTATTTTGCAACTAGAGCAGATGATAGGTCGCGTCGAAACAAACCTAAAATAGTTATTTGTTATGCAAGGCAGCAAAAGGGTTATTTGGCGCGAGTGGTTCAAAAGAAGAATCCTGAGCGTAGCGAAGGTTTCAACACAAACTTGTCACCTCATTAAAGCAAATATAAGAAATAAGTGTTTAAATAAATAAAATTATTGATACAGCGCGTTCAGAACAAGTTTGTCCATGACGGTTATTTTCCGCACATGGGTGACAGGTGAAGAGCCAATTAACGATTCGCTTGCCTCCTGGGGGGAGCCGCGCTCACTCCCGCGACTCATTTTTTGACTTCTGCGCATTAACGGTCATGGACAAAGTTATTTTGTACGCAGTGTACATACAATCCTAAGGGCATAATACCTAAATAATGGTACGCACGGCAGCAAGGAAGTGGAAATAAAAACAGCTACACCAGCGCTACGCTACAAACCCCTGAAACCAGAGACCCTTTCAAGGTCAAAGAGTTTCCACCGACGAGCAGCCGTGTGTAGATTAAGAATACCAGACATTAAAAAGGAAATTACTACAATTTTGGAACTGTTATGCTTATGTTTGTGACTTTTTCCATAATGAATGACATGTGACCCGGCTAAAATTATAACAGTCAGATTTAGAAAACTCACTACATTCTAACTCACTGCCGCCGTCCAGAACTTACTCCAGAGTGCCGTATGCGGTTTCAGGATCGATGTAACATGATAGTCGTGCGTGCGGCGTGTGTGACTAGTAATTTTTATTTTTATTTTATACATTTATTTATTTGTAGGAAAACCATCAGTTTCTAATACTTACTAAAAAACTTACACATATACAGGTAACTAATAAGTAACAGGTTTTCACAAGTAGAGTTACTATAAACAATATTAAAAAGCCAGAAACTCTAAATTAAAGGTAACACACAGTAGTTTTCAAACCAGGTAGACTACGAGAAAGAAATTATTAGGAGCAATATACAAAATAATACTAATAGGTATTGAAGGAAAAAAGGTTCCAAACCGATACATCTCGCTAAAAGAAGAAGTCACTGCTCATTAGGCGCCTAGCTGTGGTAATACTAGTGCCAAAAAGATCTAGACCTAGATCATCTGCTTTTTTATTAAAGTTGCTGCTTGCTCGATACAAAAAACTGTTTTGCCTGTAGTTGGTAGAGGCTTGCGGGAGGGCTAACGCTGGCGAGTGACGGCACCGGTTGGGCGCGACAAACCCGAGTCTTTCCAGCAATTGCGGACAATCAATGGTATTACAGGTTAGCTTTAATATAAGCAAGATATCGGCGATGTTTCGCCGAGTTTCAAGAGGCAAAATATGGAATTTCCTACATAAGTCATGGTACCTTTCAGATTTATACGGTAATTTGAGCCGATAACACAAATGTTTGATAAACTTTCTTTGGACATTCTCAATACGAGAAATATAAGTCTTGTACCTGGGATTCCAGATTTGAGACCCAAACTCAAGGGAGCTACGAACAAAAGCGCAGTATAAGACTTTGAGAGCTTTAGCTTCCTTAAAATCCCTAGTACTACGGAGAACAAACCCGAGTGCTTTGGAAGCTTTGTTAACTATACTATTAATATGACAGTCGAAGATCAATTTATTATCATGAAAGACTCCTAAATCCCACACAGACGATTCACGTTGCAATATTTGACCTTTGAGCCGATAATCATACCGAACGCTGTTTGTTTTCCGAGTAAAAGTTATCAAAGAACACTTAGCAGGGTTCAAGTCTAACTTATTTAGCAGACAGTAAGAATCTAGCCTGTCTAAGTCTGACTGCAGTGCCTCAGCATCCGCTTGAGAAGATATAGTGGTAAAAATCTTCATGTCGTCAGCAAAACATAATAACTGTGTATGTTCGAAGCAAGTGCTGATATCGTTGATAAAGATGGTGAATAATAAGGGTCCAATCAAAGACCCTTGTGGGACTCCACTTGGCACCTTAACCCAACTAGATATGTAATTCTTGATGACGACAGCCTGCGTACGATTTTCGATATATGATGAAAACCACCTAAGTAAGTCACCTCTCACACCTATGAGTTCAAGCTTCAACAAGAGTATTGAGTGATCGATTCGATCGAACGCTTTACTGTAGTCAGTATAGATTACGTCTACTTGTTGTCCTTTGTCCATTGATAATGTTATAAAGTCATTGAATAGAATTAAATTAGTTGTAGTGGACCGGCCCGGCAAAAAACCATGTTGACTAAGACTCAAAGATTGTTTTAAGGCCAACGATAATTGCTTCTGAATAACCTGCTCAAAGACTTTAGAAATTATACATAATTTTGATATGGGTCTGTAGTTTGTTACCTCCGTTTTGGGACCTTTTTAGTGAACGGGTGTTATATAAGCAGACTTCCAGATCCCTGGCATCGAACATTTCGCTAAAGACCTTTTAAACAATAGAGCAATCGGAATGGCTATACTGTCAGCACAACCAATCAAGAAACGTGCTGGGAGGTGGTCTGGACCTGCAGACTTGGAGGGATCTAACTTACGCAAGATACCCCTAATCGTACCTTCGTCAATTTCAATGTGACTTATGTCAGACACCGATTCTCGCATAGCTGGAACTGGAGAGCAATAGGTATTATCGGGATCTAAGAAAGTAGACTGAAAAAACTCCGAAAAAACATTACAAATAGCTTCACCCGTATTGACAACTTCTTTTTTATATGTAAGACAACTAGGGATTGCATTAGACTTAGATCTCGTGCTGACAAAACCCCAAAAACATTTCGGATTATCAACTATAGACTTTTCAACCTTTTTAATATAATCAGAATAACAACAATTTTCCAACTCTTTCGCTCGCGCCCGCAACAATTTATATGATAACTCATCATAGCCATTTTCATATATTAAATATTTACGATAGTACTTATATTGCTCTTTGATAACTTTTTTTAACGCTGATGAATACCAGACGGATGAATACCAGTAATAGCCGGACATGGCCGGACATTTGGGTAGAAAGGCCGGACACCCTACATTATTGAGGATTTTGTCTCAGTATTAATAGGTACGACAAAATTTTTTTATGTAAAATCAAGCTTTCTTGATTATTATCATGAACCTTGTTAAATTCTAGTGAAATATTTTAAAATAAATAAAATCATATGACTGTTTTATTTGTTTGTCATCACATCAAATCACTCGCAGTCGCACGGCGCAATGTTTGAAACCTACAGTTTGAATCCCCCCCCCCCTCTGCCAGCTATACGGTTGAAGTTAGAGACATGGAAAAATTTACAAATTATAGCACATAATATGAATATAAATAGGTTTTACAGGTTAACGAGTAATAGTCATAATACTATAAATAATATAATAGAAATAGCAAGCGATCGTCCTCGCTGTTCGCAGGAGGGAAAGTGTTTATGAAAAAATTAAAACCTTAAGCAGGTTCGCTACGGAAGCGTACAAAGGCACTGCGCATGGCCCGATACGCACTTGGCCGGTTTTACTTCTGTACTCATTCAAGGGATACCGTAGGCTTATTAGTACAAGCGCAAATCAAGAGTATCCTAACTAACGAGCGCGTTCAATCAGTGAAGGAAATTCAAGGAATGTTTAAAGGGTGAGAAAAAAGTACGATGATCCTTCTAAGGGGTGATTCTGCATCACTATTAGATTGATGAAGTGATCTTTAAATTTTATTTTCCTGCGAATTACATTATAGTAATTTATTTAACTGAATAGGTACTAGCTAGTGACTGGATATTATAACAAACAAACATCTTTTTTCGACTCCCATTTGTTAAAGTTCGAAATACGAAAACGGAAACAGTATCACAAACATTGCCATTTCCGACAACAGTTGCGTAATATTTATAAATGCAACTGTCTACAATACGGTAATATAATTTTTTCACCTTTTTTTTAGGTTAGGCAATGGTTTATCGGGTCGCCGATTACGAAAACTACAACAATTTTGAAATCCAACGTGGAGGACGTGAAATACCATCATCCCCCTGGGGATGGAGTTGGGGTGCGATAGGTTTGAAATGTCTAAAAATCAATATGGGTGTCGTTTGTATGGTTTATCGGGTCGCTGATTACGAAAGCTACAACCACTTTGAAATCCAATGTGGTGGACGTGAAATACCATCATCCCCTGGGGATGGGGTTGGGGTGCGATAGGTTTGAAATGTCTAAAAAAAAATATGGGTTTCGTTTCTATGTTAGGGATAGCGGTTAAATTGGCGTTAGGGGTAGGGATAGGGGCATGGATAGGGATAGCCCCCCCCCTCCCCCTCCCTCTCTCCCTCCCTCTCCCTCTCCCCTCCTTCTCCCTCTCCCTCTACTTTACCTGTACCTGTACTTCTACCTCTCTACCTCTTTACGTCTCTACCTCTCTACGTCTCTACGTCTCTACCTCTCTACGTCTCTACGTCTCTACGTCTCTACGTCTCTACGTCTCTACGTCTCTACCTCTCTACCTCTCTACCTCTACCTCTCCCTATCCCTGTCCCTATCCCTATCCATGCCCCTATCCCTACCCCTAACGCCAATTTAACCGCTATCCCTAACATAGAAACGAAACCCATATTTTTTTAGACATTTTAAACCTATCGCACCCCAACCCCATCCCCAGGGGATGATGGTATTTCACGTCCACCACATTGGATTTCAAAGTTGTTGTAACTTTCGTAATCAGCGACCCGATAAACCATACAAACGACACCCATATTGATTTTTAGACATTTCAAACCTATCGCATCCCAACTCCATCCCCAGGGGGATGATGGTATTTCACGTCCCCCACGTTGGATTTCAAAATTGTTGTAGTTTTCGTAATCAGCGACCCGATAAACCATACAAACGACACCCATATTCACATTTCAACCCTATTGCACCCCACCCCATTCCAAGGGAATGATGGTATTTAACGTCCACCACGTTGGATTTCAAAATTGTTGTAGTTTTCGTAATCAGCGACCCGATAAACCATACAAACAATACCCATATTGGTTTTTAGACTTTTTCACCCCATTTCCCTTTTTTAGGTGTTGAATTTGGGGTGGAATTTCAATAACAGTGATGAACGTTGCATAGAATTACATCATTTATGCCTAAATAATAAATTATGTGGATTTTACGTTAAAAATAAAGAATTTTCATTTTCATCCCCCTTTTCACCCTTAAGGGTGCCGAATTTTCAAAAACCCTGAGACATTTCAATATTATTTTGAGTCGTCAGCCTAAACACAAATTTTGAGGATCCTAACTTCAAAACTGACGGACTTTCATACAAACTTTCATCCCCTATTTTACCCCCTTAGGGGTAGAATTTTGTAAAACCCTTTCTTAGTGCACCCCTAGGCCTCATAAGGAACCTACGTGCCAAATTTGGAATCTCTAGACCCAGCGGTTTGGGCTGTGCGTTGATATGTCAGTCAGTCAGTCAGTCACCTTCTTCTTTTATATATTTAGATTTCATAGATTTAGTTCCGACTTTACGTTTTTTTTTACTCAAACGGAATAGGAATAAGTTCAAAAATATGGACTGGCTCTTAAACTTTTCTTTATTTATACGTTTCTAACTATAATGGCATAAGTTTTTGGAAAGTACCATCCTTTTACTGTAATAAACTATCAATACTCACAAACATGAAATGACTGAAAACCATTATATTGTTTTCTCTCACTACTTATTGAACACCACTCGTACATCAGCTGTCTCTCTGTCCATCTATATTTGCGTCTCTTCTGTCTGTCCGTCCGTGAACAACAGGCCGATAAAGGTCTTTGTTGGTATTCTTGTAAAAACTCAACATCAACCAACTGCATTTCGGCCTAGTCGCGAGCCCCCTACTTTTTAAATGAAGTTATGGATGGATCGAGAAAGTAGGTCTATCAATGAATGAAAACAAAACAAAAATTCTTACAAATTCCAAAACAATACCTACTAAAATTAACTACCAACCACTTGAATATGAGCAAGAAAAAATCTCTCTCAGCGAGGTGGTTTGCTTCACTACTACTACGAGTACCTATTACACGACGACGGCGTTTTTATTTATTGCTCCTGTCCTCCTGCTTCCATCGCACTTTGCCATTCGGTACACTATTGCTGTCACTTTCTGTTTCGATGATAAAGAAAGTGACAGCAGAAAATTAAAGGAACTTTAACTTTAAAGTCGCTTTATGCAACTGGCCGTAAGAGGCATACCAATATCGAAAGATGAAACTCTGTTAAATAAATTCCAACCCAAGGTGAAAAAACTTCACATAATACCTCTCAATAATGCTATGAACTTTTGTAGTGTGGAAAGGTTCTTAGAAGATAAGAATATTAAACAGCTTGGTAAAGCGAATAAAACATTGTTTTATTGTAGATTTTAGAAGTCCATTTTACAAAGCAAATACGAAAAGATATCGACAAAATCACAGAGTGCAACTATAGCAACTAAACCACAGATTTTGAAACCAAAGAAACGATTTCCATACAATCTCTTCACAAATGCCCGGCACAAAACTCCGATACTGCCCGTAAGTGACAAAATCCCGACTAATTGGCCTCTCGCTCGGCACAATTTCTCTTCTTCGCGAATCACAGGAATTTAAAACGTATTACGATATACGATTGACTAAATTTGTGTAGCAAGATTTTTGCATTATACTCTCCTTACTAAAGCGAAGCGTAGTAAAACCTCCTTGTTCTGAGCCTATTCTGTCCCAATGTAGGGCAATGACGTCTTTCCCATCGTTCCACTTATAGAACCTTAGAAAAAAAATAATTTGAACAAAAAGTAAAACCTCCAAAAAAAACCACTAAAAAGTATGAAATAAAATAAAATAATCAGTAACTAAAAAAGAAAATAACCAAGCCATCTCTCATTTTAATTAAATATTATAAAAATCTATTCTTTTTGGAGTCGGTGCCAGCCAAAAAGTTGCGGGCAACACCAAGTATGGTAACTCCTGTCACAGAATTAAAATTATTTTTATTTTGTAAGTTTTTGTGTAATGGGTGTAATACCAATAAGTTTTAAACTATTTAGATTTTTGGTTAAGTAAGTAGTTACATACCTCGCAGGTATTGTAAAATGGAGTAAGCCTGATTATTTAAGATAAAAGTTAGGAAAATCAGCTTAAACTTTTAAAACACGAGAAACGCACTATACCTACTAATTGTCATTCATCTGGTTCCAAGACAGGACCAAAGTAGCTTTAATTTCGTGATGTAATGCAACTAAGCCTTTCGAGCTTTTCACACTCTATACAATTGAGGAGGTACCTATGGGATATCTTTGAAGTTCATTGTGACCTATCCAATTACCCATTGATAGGTAGCAACCAAGAGAATCCATCTGCCTGACTGGACATAATATACTGTATAGTTGATAGCGCATTTTTAATGAAAAGTAAAAATACATCGTTTTTTATCCTGTGTTTCTTGAGAAACGTTACCCTTATTTTGTAACACGCTATAATCTTGTATGTTACTGATAATAAATTTCCATCGGCCGGCTGGCTTCGAATTGGGAAAAGGTAATCGTTGATATGACAAGTACCAACAGGAGTTAAGGATTATTTTTTTTCGTTTTTCGACCCATGTTCCTTAAGTAAAGTTGTTCAGGTTCATGAGGAGGTTCACATCCTTCAGGGTTGATATACCTGTTCTGTTACAATCTGCATATACCAAGTTTAACTCTTATAATGTGCTACCGTCTTTACTATAGAGTTAAACCAAAATCGCTAAATTTCTATTGTTCGTGTGCCGTTATGTATTGAAGAGTTACCGTTTTTATCTCATTTTCCATTAACAGATCTCTACCAAATTTATATGGGACCAACTCGAAGCTAAACGCTATTGAATAAAAAAAGAATCATTCAAATCGGTTCACTATTGTCGGAGTTATGGAACAACATACATAAAAAAAGAAAAAAAAAATACGATCGAATAGAGAACCTCCTCTTTTTTTGAAGTCGGTTAAAAAGTGGATTGGAATCCACTTTTTCCAGCAATCCAAAGAAAATCTGGTTCCCATGTTGAAGTGCTGTTGAGAAGACTAATGGTTACTTGTTTCAGATGCGAGTATGACGCTGCTGGCGCTGCATTTATCCACCACCACTCCACCAGCCATGATTGCAAAAGACACAAACAACGTCAAGGTAATCAATCTTTACCAAATCCCACCAACAGATGGCACTGCAGGTCTTTAAAACCAGTTTTTTAGGGTTCCGTAGTAAAAAAGAAACCCTTATAGTTTCGTCATTTCCGTCTGTCTGTCTGTCCGCGGTTTAGCTCAGAGACCCTTGGTACTAGAAAGCTGAAATTTAGTACGGGTATACATTTCATCCACACCGAGAAAGTAGTAGAATAAAATTAAAAAAAAAAAATTTTTAGGGTACCTCCCATACAAGTAAAGTGGGGATGATTTTTTTTTCTCGTCTACCCCATGGTATGGGGTGTCGTTAGATAGGTCTTTTAAGAATAATATGAGTTTGCTATGATCATTTTTCGATTTAGGGATCCGTTTGCGAAATATTAAGCTTGAAAGCGCAATTTTTTGTTGGAGTCGAGTTCCCCCCCCTGCTGGCTAAACGGTTGTTATTAGAAATGTGAAAAAATTCACAGTTGTAGCATATATGATTAAATTAAAAGGAAAACTATCACAGTTAAGTAGACTTAGCAGGTTAATGAGCTATAGCCGAAAAACTACAAATAATAAAAACAGCAATAGCAATCAGGCGCTAGCACCTCGCTGAGTATTAGGAGGTAAAAAGTTCATGTTATAAACGTTTGAAATACTTAATGAAAACCTGCGTTGCAATAATAAATTGTAAAAAAAACTACGGAACCCTATACTGCGCGTGGCGCGACACGTACTTGGCCGTTTTTAGGGTTCCGTACCTCAAAAGAAAAAAACGGAACCCTTATAGGATCACTTTGTTGTCCGTCTGTCTGTCTGTCTGTCAAGACCCTTTATCTCACGAACCGGTAAAGGTATCAGGTTGAAATTAATACCATATATTAGGATTAATGAACCACACAAGATCTGTAAAAATTTAAATTTTTTACAACGACGCAATCAAAAGATATGTCCTCATCTCCATACATTTATGCAAAAAACCAAAACCTACAGGGTACTTCCCGTTGACCTAAAATTATGAAATTTGGCAAGAAGCTAGGTCTCACAGTACAAATAATGGGAAAAGTCTGAAATCATTAAATATTACAACTTTTCTCACAACTAATGGTAACCAATTGTGGTGAGCTCCCGTTTCAAGAACATTCATATAAGAGAGGGGTCAAGTTGAATGGTCGCTGAGGCGATTTTTGTTTTAGTTCTATTTTATAAAGGGGAACACTTACAAACTTGAAAATTGATATGTTTATAGTGCATAAGCTATAAAATATCAACAAATAATAAAATTTTGTCCAGCGCGTGTCGGACTCAAAAAATCTAGCACATTAACTTACTGAAATTTCAACTAATACAATTATGATTATGTGGTGGTACGGAACCCTCTGTGCGCGAGTCCGACTCGCACTTGGCCGGTTTTTTTTAAATAGGTACTCAAAAAAGACGGAGGAAATGAATTATCCCAGACATGATACCCTATTGACCACGACGGAAAAGAGGCATGTTGTTAAATACTGTCACGGAGCGGGGCTGCATGCCTCGCATGCTGCCTCCTTTCGTGATCCTGGCTCTATTGTCCTGGCCCAAAATTCCAAATTCCTATTTCAAATGTCTTCTATTTCTGTCTTTCGGTGTCATTCTTGTCAAAAACAGTCAGTTTACCTTTGATTCTGGTCGTGCTCGGACGTGCCCGCGCGCAGCACGACCACCGCCTTGTATTTTGTACCCACTTTATCATAATAAACTCGTAACTTTATGTTGGTTGTTGTTGTTACCTACACCCTAAAGAGTCTCAACTTCTGTCTGCCGCTGAGTGGTTTTTTCACCGGAGCCCCGGGGTACTGTCACGGAGCGGGGCTGCATGCCTCGCATGCTGCCTCCTTTCGTGATCCTGGCTCTATTGTCCTGGCCCAAAATTCCAAATTCCTATTTCAAATGTCTTCTATTTCTGTCTTTCGGTGTCATTCGTGTCAAAAACAGTCAGTTTACCTTTGATTCTGGTCGTGCTCGGACGTGCCCGCGCGCAGCACGACCACCGCCTTGTATTTTGTACCCACTTTATCATAATAAACTCGTAACTTTATGTTGGTTGTTGTTGTTACCTACACCCTGAAGAGTCTCAACTTCTGTCTGCCGCTGAGTGGTTTTCGGTGACAATATGTCTGTTTAAGACCTAGCTAGATCGATTTTTTGCCTCCAAATCCCCCTTGTAGGCCAGTCGTTTAGAGGAAAAACCTTTAGAGTAATTGACTAAGCTATGAAACTTCTCTCAGTTGTTCATGTTGTCAAACAATTTTATTTAAAAACAGAAATGTGAAAATGTCAGCATCGAAAAATAAATTCAGCTTTTAAATGTTTGCGGGAATCAATAAAAAAATACTCTAATGTAGCCAATTTCATGTGGATTTATAAAAATATGTATTTTATTATAATTACTCATGAAAAATCACGTTGAAAAAATCATGAATGTCTCGCCGCGAAATTATTTCGTTACCAGATTTTGCATTAGAATGCAGACAAACATAATAATATAATATACGAGTAAGTATAGATAATAATTGTACAAAAATAATTTTTAAATAAAACTTCTTACTTATTCATAAATTATTTATTTTGTCTAGTAGGTATTTTAATCGAAAACCATGTTCAATGAATGAGAATTAACTGACCAAAATTTTTACGACTCTGTACTAGATATTTTAATATTTTTAATGTTTGAAAAGCTATCCACGAGAAAAAATATATTCTGCAGTTTAATCGCAACGATATCAAAGAAAAACTAAATTAGAAACATAAAAAATCGTTTAGTGTATCCCAACATTTTCCTGCAACTCTTTACACTTTGGAAAGTTGTTGAACGGGCTCCGAAACGTATTCCCAAATATGAAACAAATACAGTAACAGTGTAAACTCCATGTAACGTCACCCGATTTAACGACAAACTCTCTAAAGCGTCGGAATCTATTGACTTTGGTTGGTTTACGAGTACAATGATACACTCTACATAGCATCACACCCACTCTCAATAACAACAACAATTGAGTAATAAAAACCGGTCAAGTGCGAGTCGGACTCACGCAGCGAGGGTTCCGATATACTTTTCGTATTTTTGGAAGCACTAAAGTCCATTTTTAGGACCGCAAAACTAAGTTTGTTTGTAAAGGTTATTTGCAGATTTCTAGAAATCTGTGCAACTTAGAAAGATCGTTTTATTTTTGCTGTAACATATACATAAATTTCTGTCAACTGTAATTAATTCAGATTTTTCCTTTTACAAACTTCGGAGATAAGGTGGGGAATGGTATTTTTTTTTGACATTTTTCATCATAACTTGAAAACTAAGAGACGTAAAAAAATACAAAATTATATTTTAGAATTTACAAGTAAAGTTCTTTAATATAAAACAAGAATATGTGTGAGTAAAACTTCAGCCACGAATAAGTTCATAATTTGCTTTTCTGAATGGAAATTAAAAACTCACGATATTTATTTTTAAAATTAAATTTGCATACTATTCCACGAATTGGGGGAGGAATATTATTCCAACATTTTGAGGCTCGGTAGCTGAAGCCACCCCGAAAAACAGCAGTTCGATGACTTGGTATATTTAAGGCTACAGAGCAGGATCGTCCAGTGTACCTGCCACCAGAATATCTCCAAGATAGCTTCTTATACAGGTATTGTGGCTCATTAAATTTAAGAATGTCATGTAATTGACACGCATAAAAAAGTGTAAGCCGCTCCTGCATCCTTAGTAGACTTGCCTTATTTAGGAAAGGAGTTACATGAGTGCGGGGAGGAATGGGAAAGCAGTATCTTGCACAAGCATTTTGAACCCTTTGAATTAGCTTTTGAGTTTTATTGTAAAGACAAGGTCCATAAACTGTTAAACAGTAATTGAGTTTCGATAACACTAAAGTTTCACAAAGTTTAATTCTTAAATCTGTACTAATGAACGGTCTTATTTGATACAAGACTTTAAGCCTATAGAAACAATTCCGTACTAAGTCTACGACATGATTTTCGAAACGCAGCTGAGCATCGAAATTCAAACCCAAATTTCGAGCTTCCTTAACAAACTCTAGAGGCTCACCCATTATTTTGACAAGTGGTCTTTGGGTTTCAATTCTAATAACTTGTTGCTTCGATCCTACTATCATGCACTTCGATTTTGAAGCATTTAAAACAAGACAATTATCCTCGGACCATCTAAAAACTCTATCCAGATCTTCATTTAACTCACCAACGGCAGCATTGATGAAATTGAGGTCAACTGGAACGTACAGTTGAATATCGTCAGCATAAATATGGTATTGGCAGTTTTGAAGACATTGAACTATGTCTGCACTATAAATTATAAAAAGAAGAGGCCCCAATATGGAGCCCTGTGGAACACCTCGATCAACTGGTAAAGGTGCGGATGATAGATATTTACCGTTGGGTTTTCGGATGATAACTTTTTGATAGCGACCACTCAGATAACTACTGAACCAACGAAGAGTAGAACATTTGAACCCATAAAATGATAACTTAGAAAGAAGAAGAGAGGAATTGATCGCATCAAAAGCCCGCGAAAAGTCAAGCAAAGCTAATATAGATCCCTTGCCTGAATCTGTATGTTTTAGAAGGTTATCCACAACGTCAAGTAAAGCAGTGGCAGTACTACGTTTTTTTCTAAAACCAGATTGAAATTCGGGAAGAATGCTATGTGACTCGCAATAAGCTTTTACTTGATCATACACGATTTTTTCTAATATTTTTGATAGAAACGGTAAAATACTTATAGGACGCAAATCTTTTAGCTCAGAAGCATTATTTTTTTTCGGCAAGGGTCGGACGAGTGCAAATTTCCACAGGTCAGGAAAGGTACTAGTAAGAATGGACTTGTTGACAATTGCAGTAATTACGGGAAGAGTTTGAGGAAGTGTGAGTAAAATCATGTCTCTAGAAATATTGTCTACGCCTTTCGCGTTAGAAGTAATACCAAGAATGACTTTGGCAACTACATATTCATGTACTGGTTTGATACTAAAAGTAGCATCACTATGTCGATGATACTCAAAATACGTCATTTTAGAGATATCAGCGAGCATTTTTCCCGGCACTGTAAGGAAGTACTTGTTAATAGCGTCTGGGTTGTCAAAAAAACTAGGTAGCTCAGAGGAGGTTTTAAAACTGGGTAAAATAGTAGACTTTAAGTTTTTCCAAAGTAATTTATCATTATTTAGATTACAGTTAATTTTATGATTAAAGTATGCAGTTTTTTCAGCAAAAGTATTTGTTATAACAAGATGTTTAAGAGATTTATAATACTCCTTAGTTTGGTCATTATCCGTTATTTTAGCGTCAGCATGTGCATCATCACGCAGTTTCATCAAGTATCGGACATTACTGGTAAGCCAAGGCAACATGCGTTCCGTAATTGTTACACATTTTTCCGGGGCAAAAATGTCAAAAAGGTTAACGATAGATTCATTAAGAAGAGTAAGCATATCGTTCACATTATCAGTATAAATTATTTTATTCCAATCAATGCTCTCTAATACACTATTAAAAATTGACATATTGATGTCTTTTAGGGGTCTGTACTCAACAATATGGGGAGGTGACTTTTTTCTTTTGACTTTGAAAATCGCAAAAACCACCGCATGGCCACCAAGTTCGGGAATGTGATGTACACTTGTGTTAAGGACAGGAGCGTCAGTAAGTATTAGATCAATAACTGTTGAACTGTGCGAAGTGAAGTGTGTAGGTTCAGTTATGTGATTTATTAAATTTGAGCAACGTAAGAATTGATTTAGACCAACGGTTTTATAATCAACAGAATTACTAAAATTAATGTTAAAATCGCCCAAGAGAATAATGTGGTCGTAATTAGTAAACGATGATATGGAGTCAGTCAACGAGTCAAAAAACTTGTCCACGTTAACCCAAGGAGGTCTGTAAGCAGTACCAATTAGAAACTTGATTTTATTTATACACGTGAAAACCCACATTTGCTCCACTTCCACATGAGTAATAGGGTGAGGTCGTACACGAACTGTTAGACCTTTCTTGTAATAAAACCCTACTCCGCCTCCACGTGATCTGGAGAGGCCCCGTGGTCGAGGCAGATGTCTAAAACGGTAGCCTGATACAGATGGAGCGCAATAGTCACAACCTTCACCAAGCCAAGTTTCGTTTATTGCGATAATATCTGGTAGCTCACGAAGTAGCATAGCTTGGAACTCGTCGTTTTTGTTACTTAATGAGCCAGCATTATAAAGACCTAACTTAAAATTGTATCGCTTGATCATTTAAATAATTCATAATATACTACATAGTTAAGTACATAAATTGGACAAAAAACGACTTCAAATAGTAAAAAATCATACACTTCACGTGAAATTATAGATAAAATGCAAAAATTCGAGGGAATGCCTTTTATGTTAAGGGGGGAAAAGATCGAAAATACAATAATACTAAACTTCTTCAAGCTTCTGCTAACATGAATTATACTGTAACTGCACTTAAGAAAACAAATTGAAAATATACTACGAAGAACTAAATCGACAAAAGTCCTATTTGGTATTTGATTCACTATCACTGCCAAAAATTTTTGGTATGTCCTTTTCAGAGCGAAGCACATGTACAGGCGATCCCTTAGCATCCGATTTTCTTGCCAAAACGCGACCGTTTTTCGTCCAGACGAATTTCCAGTGTCCAGTTTCGGCAGCTTCGCGGGTTTTAGCAAACAGTACTCGGTTAGTCTTCGTAAGTCGCTCATTATCATAAAACTGCTTCGGGGAGTGTTTGGTAAGACCAAGTCCTTCCGTAGTAGCATTACGTCGAAGGCGCGAACATCTAATGAGGTCATCTCGAAGCGCGCGCCGAGTAAGACGCACCACAATGGGCCTCGGGCGAGACGGGTGCTCTGATTCTAGGTATTGGTCAGGGTTACGCTTGGGTCCAACTCTCATAGCACTAACTACGTCTCGTTCATCTAGTTTTGCACCCAGCTTAGTAGCCGCCGTCAAAACAACATGCATCGCCGACTCACCTTCAAACTCAGGAATCCCAGATATCTCGATGTCATTTAAAAGAGATTGTTGCTCTTTATCATTGATACTAAGTTGCATTTCAGCCATCGCATTCATCAGCTTCTCTGCGCCAGCAATAGCTACTTGATTTAAAAAGACCTAAATATGAATATTAAAAAGACCTAAATATGAATATTTGGATCAATAGTCCTTGAGCCCGTGACAAAATCACTTACCTGTCTTGAGAACTTCTTAAAATGTATGGCAACAGATCGGCAAAGTGGTGCTGAGCAAGAATCAGTTACATTTGGCATCCGAAATTTGCCGGAAGTCCGAGAATTTCTTCCACTTCCGGTCAAAATTTGGGGGTGCAAGTTACGTGTCATGAGAACACTCTGAAACCCTCGGCAACATGTAGTCCTTCATTGACAGAGTAGAAAAATACAAGTCTGCCAGTTCCTAGTTTGCCGGAAGTACTTAGTAGACGGTCTCAAAGGATGGCCTCCACCCAGTAAACAGATCTAAGTTTTTTACTATAAAATTAAATACGCATTAATAATCGTGCAAGTCTGCTACGGCTATGGTTTTTTAGTCACTAGTCATCGTAACTGAGTACTCCAAGGGTCTGATGATGACCAGCTATCAAGCAACTGGATCTGAGGGCCAACTACACCCAAAAGCTCCAGATTTTAACAAAAATGCATTGTAGGTGGCTGCCGTTCCTAGACTTGCTGGCTCGAGAGTCTGATGATGACCAGCTGTCAAGCAACTGGATCTAAGGACCAACTACACCCAAGAGCTCCAGATTTCGACTGAAATGCTTTGTCGGTGGCTGCCGTTCCTGGACCTGCTGGCTCGAGGGTCTGATGATGACCAGCTATCAAAAAAGATTAATTTTTATTGACAATTAGGTATCATAAATAAGCTTAGCTTACCTTCATATGCCCAGCCATTGGAATCGAACGGTCAAAATTTTCTTAACCTTAATATGGCTCATCAAATCATCCCCTTTTTTACCCTCTTGAAGAGTGGTTTTTAAGAAATGCTTAAACACATGTTTCTTTATTTTCTACAAAAAGCTTAAAGTCAAATTTGTGTGAATCTAACTCAAGAAACAAAGGACTTTCATACAAACTTTCATCCCTTATTTCACACCCTTAGGGGATGAATTTTGAAGAATTCTAAAACATGTACTTTTTATTCTTTACCAAGAGCTCAGACCCAAGTTTCTATAATTCTACCTTTAAAACCGGCCAAGTGCGAGTCGGACTCGCGCCCTAAGGGTTCCGTACCTATCTACCATATGATATACTAAAAGCTTTTGCTCTTTGATTTTAAAAACTCCACGACCATCTGACTTGACCCCTCTTTTATAGAAAAGTTCTTGAAACGGGAGCTCACCTTAATTGGTTACTATTAGTTGTGAGAATTTTTTTAATATTTAATGATTTTAGACTTTTCCCTTTATTTGTACTGTGAGACCTAGCTTCTTGCCAAATTTCATAATTTTAGGTCAACGGGAAGTACCCTGTAGGTTTTGCATAAATGTATGGAGATGAGGACTTAAAAAGCCATATCTTTTGATTGCGTCGTTGTAAAAAATTGAAATTTTCAGGTCTTGTGTGGTCTATAGACCTTAATATTCGTTATCAATTTCAACCGGATACCTCTTCTCGTTCGTGAGAAAAAAGGGTCTTGACAGACAGACAGACAGACGGACAGACAGACGGACAACAAAGTGATCCTATAAGGGTTCCGTTTTTTATTTTGAGGTACGGAACCCTAAAAATGAAAGACTTATAGATCTTATTAGATCAACATACGGAAAAAAATCATCCTCTATTTCACCCCCTTCAAGGGTGATTTTAAAAAAATGCTTAAACACCTATTTCTTTATTTTTTACCAAAAGCTTAAATTCAAATTTGTGTGAATCTAGCTCAAGAAACAAAGGACTTTCATACAAACTTTCATCCCTTATTTCACCCCTTTGGAAGACGAATTTTCCAAAATCCTTTCTTAGTGGGTGTTTTGAAGTGCAAAAAACCTGTGTAAAAAATTTCAGATCTGTAGCTGTAGCGGTTACGGCTCGGCGTTGATGAATCAGTCAGTCAGGACAAGCAATTTTATATATTTAGATTTAGTAGTTCTAGTTATAATTTTAATTAAGTTCACAATTTCATTGAGTAGTCCTCAAGTTCGTTTAGAGCCATTTTCTTGGATGCTGGCCAGTATCAGACCCTCGAGCCAGCATGTCCAGGAACGGCAGCCACCTACAAAGCATTTGAGTCGAAATCTGGAGCTCTTGGGTGTAGTTCATCCTTAGATGCAGTTGCTTGACAGCTGGTCATCATCAGACTCTCGAGCCAGCAAGTCTTGGAATGGCAGCCACCTACAAAGTATTTGAGTTGAAATCTGGAGCTCTTGGGTGTAGTTGGTCCTTAGATCCAGTTGCTTGACAGCTGGTCATCATCAGACTCTCGAGCCAGCAAGTCTAGGGACGGCAGCTACCTACAATGCATTTTTGTTAAAATCTGGAGCTTTAGGGTGTAGTTGGCCCTCAGATCCAGTTGCTTGATAGCTGGTCATCATCAGACCCTTGGAGTACTCAGTTACGATGACTAGTGACTAAAAAACCATAGCCGTAGCAGACTTGCACGATTATTAATACGTATTTAATTTTATAGTAAAAATCTTAGATCTGTTTACTGGGTGGTGGCCATCCTTTGAGACCGTCTACCAAGTACTTCCGGCAAACTAGGAACTGGCAGACTTGTATTTTTCTACTCTGTCAATGAAGGACTACATGTTGCCGAGGGTTTCATAGTGTTCTCATGACACGTAACTTGCACCCCCAAATTTTGACCGGAAGTGGAAGAAATTCTCGGACTTCCGGCAAATTTCGGATGCCAAATGTAACTGATTCTTGCTCAGCACCACTTTGCCGATCTGTTGCCATACATCTTAAGATGTTCTCATGACAGGTAAGTGATTTTGTCACGGGCTCAAGGACTACAAGCTATACTATCATGGTTTCACCGACAGCGCCAGAATAATATGCCTATCTCGGGGCCGCTCGTGAAAGCTAAGGCGGAGAATTTTGCTGAAGAACTTAGTTTAACTTCTTTCAAAGCATCAGAAGGGTGGCTCTGAAAATTTAAGCAACGTCATCATATCAACTATGCTAAAATAAGTGGGGAAGCACGAAGTGTTGATACGAATGTGACTCATGATTGGATTAATAGAGTGTGGTCAAAATTCACTGAAAAATACGCCCCAAGTGACATTTTCAATGCTGATGAAGCAGGAATTTCCGATAATGAAGTTTAAAGGGGAAAAGTGTGTGGGAGGAAAGCTTTCCAAGGAACGTATTACGGTGCTTGTGGCTGCTAATATGGATGGCACAGAAAAAAAAAAGCTAATGGTAATAGGCAAATCGAAAAACCCGCGCTGTTTTAAGAACATTAAAAAATTGCCAGTGACGTATAAAGCTAATAAATCATAAATAATAAATAAACTTTTTGAAGAAGAAGTGCGAAAGTGGGATGCAGAATTAAAGGGACGAAAAATTTTACTTCTTGTTAACAACTGCCCTGCCCACCCGTTTATAATCAAACCTTCTAAACATAGAGTTGGCATTTCTTCCTCCAAATACGACTAATGTCTTACAGCCAATGGACCAGAGTGTGATTAAAATCCTCAAGGGTCACTACAGAAGGAAATTATTGATGGAGCTAGTCGAATCTGAGGGTAAAACTTCTGTTAATATGCTGCATGCAGTAAATTTTTTATCTAAGGCCTGGGAAGAAGTGACACCCACAACTATACAGCACTCTTTTCGACATGCTGGACTTTGTACCAATTCTACGAGTGATGAGGTGGAAACAGAATCTGAGTTTGATAGTGACGACGAACTTCCATTAACTAAATGGATTCAACAGTTTAACATGGCAGGGAATACGGTAAATCTTCAAACCTACATCGAAGTAGACGACTGTCTGCTTACAACGGCTTCACTCACAGACAAAGAAATTTTAGACTCAGTGAGAAAAACTGAGGATCAAGGGCAAGGAGATGAAGAAGATGAGACAGATGAACCTGAGCCTCCGCGGAGCATTAAAGAAGCTCTGGAAGCAGCGAAATTATTGGAAACTTATTTCCTTTATCACCAAGATGCCTCAATATCGCAAGATAAGAGTAAAATAAGTAAAAAATACAACTAAATTACTGGTGCAGCAAAAGACGTCAGACAAAAATAACAGACTATACGCAATAGCGTTCCAATAAGATTCTTTTTTATGTACATAATACTAACACTAGTCTGAAATAAACATTTTATTTTTCTTATTCTGATTTTCTTCTCTCCATTTAACGACAACTCTCTATAACGCCATAAAATGCACAGTCCCTTCAGTGTCGTTATATAGAGTTTACACTATATACAACGTGTTATCGGAATAAGCGAAACTGAGAAAATGGTTTGTTCAGAATCGAGAGTAGAATTAATTTCACGGGTTTTTGATAGGGGTAATTTCTTTTTTATTTTTATTATTTAAATTTTTGCCGCTTCTATTCTAAATATTTCTGTGGAAACGCGCGCTGGCGGCGGCGCGCCGCGCGGTTCATGAGCGGTGAGAAGGGGAGGCAAGGGTGGAAAAAAAAAAATCCGATTCCGACCCATATTTCTTTGGAAAAGTCGTTCAGTTTTGTGGTTTATTTTATTTTATTTGGGACAATAACAGCTTATGCTTAATTTCTAAAAAAATACGGGATACATATTTTGTAAATTATATTAAAGACAAAGAGGGGAGCACCGTTAAGTTAACATAAGATACTTCTTAGTATATAAATTATAGAAACATGCTATATGATGAATACATATAATATAAATACATGTAATATATGATATTATAATAGCATAATACATAAATAAATAAAAATGTAGAAAATAATGATATTCATAATTAAGAAGATTTGTTTTGTCCATAACCGAGACAGACACACCCTACAACATTCCAACAATCGAATATGATACACAGGATGCAAATAGGAACAAAATATGTCCCACTACCGAGCCGCCACACTTACTCACTTTTATTCAGTGGCGTATTTACCCTATGTCCAGGGGGGCACGTGCCCCGGGGCGGCAAGAGACGAGGGGGGGCCGGAGATGTAGAAAATTGGGGAAAAATCTAAATTAGTCGTTAATTTTTAAAGATTTTAAAAACAATTTCGAGAGAGAAAAGTTATAAAATAAAAACTAGCGGGAAATATTTTTAGCTGTTATTTATATCGAAGGGGTTTAAACCTTAAGATTCGGATTCTTTAAGATTCGGTGCCTTTTTTTTCCGAAATGAGAGCAACATTAAGAAATAAACAGTAGAAAGATCAATAGTAGTAAGATAATCCATCTCAGAACAGAGGCGTTTTTGCTACTGCAAGCATTAAGTTTGAATAGCCATAAGCATTTTTGGTTTTTTTATTTCAAAAATATTACAATAGGTACATTAATGACGCAAATAATTCATTATAACTTTATATTGCTCAATTTATATTTACTTTTTATGATGTATAAGTGATATGGAAAACATTTTTGAGAAAATTAGAAAAAAAAAATTTCACGACTACCTGCAATACCTTTCTCGCTCCGCTCGAAAGTAAAAACAGCACGTTAACAATGGATTTTGATTTTCATACAACATTCCATCCCGCATACTCACATTGTTTGATTACTCCCATATTTATCGACAAATTTTCCGCACTTTCATCAAAATGTATCAATTTGCGTTTTTGCTAACGAAAAACTTCGCGCTCGCTGCGCTCGCGTTTACTCGCGAAAGTAACCAACTTGCATTAATCCTAACGAAAAAATTCGCGATCGCTGCGCTCGCATTTTCATCTGATTGTGTTCAACTTGTCCGTCCTTAGACTTTCTGTATCTACGTGCTTGGTAATGAACTCTGAGTGCGAAAGTCTGACTCGCAATTGGCCGACTTTTTCTCATCTAGAGATGCGGAAAAAAAATTGTGCCCCGGGGCGCCAGATTCCTAAATACGCCACTGCTTTTATTGTTCTTCTGGGTTGTATATAGTACATTTTATTTTGTCTAGAAACATTTTTTTGCTACTAATAAAAAGGTCAACATCACTAAAGTATTTGTTGTAATTTTCTGGTTATCTAGTCATAACATAATTTTTCCCATACGTAGTTGAGTGAAAGGGGATATGAAACAATGCAGTATGCCTAGTACGACGTGAGGGTGTGTTAAACGATACAAGTTGTACAAGTTCGGGACAGTCGAGACGGTTACGGACAATATCGTATAGCAAACCCATGTCAAGTACTAGGCGGCGCTCTTGTAATGTTACCAGATTGTAAGCACGACAGATCTCAACATATCCAGCACTGACCGTGTTGAGGTGTCGTACAAATTTCTTTTGCATGCTTTCGATTCTATTTTTGTAGACTTCGTAACATGGTGACCAAATTGCGCTAGCTTATTCTAAGATGCTACGCACATATGCGTAGTACACTATTTTGAGGCTATTAGGACATTGCTTGTGCGAATTACGAAATCTAAGTTGCGGTATGCTCTGTATTTACACCCTGTATAATGGACATCGTGAGCACGCAAATCTCTTGGGTTTATCTGCGCTAGCGGAGTATACAGGGTGTTAATTCGATTGCGTGCCCAGGCAAGGGGCGGGATCAGGATCAGTAACTGAACAACTTTTCCCAAGAAACATAGGTCGAAATACGAAAAACCAAATTTGACCTTCCATACCAAATGCGCAATCAGCTGATGCAGTTCATGATTTTCGTATTTGGACCTCTTTTCCTTGGGATAAGTTGTTCAGTTACTGATACTGATCCCGCCCCTGAGCTATGGCACAATCAAATTATCACCCTGTATACATACACAAGGTGTAACAGAAAGGGTATCTGAACCCTGAAAGATGTGATTCTGCCCAAGAAACTGAACAACTTTTCCCAAGAAACATAGGCCAAAATACAAAAAAGTTTTTTGACCTACCGTACAAAATGCGTGATCAGATGATTCGGTTTCAATGGGAGATAAAAAAAAGATTACGTATTTCGACCTATGTTCCTTAGGAAAAGTTGTTCAGTTTTGTGGGCAGAATCACATCCTTAAATTTATCAAAAACTGAGTGTGGGCGATAAGAAAGGACTAATCTTGTTGTTGTTGTATAACCTTTATTGCACGAAAAAAAAAAAGTACAATTTGTCTAAAAGATTACATGCAAAGGCGGACTTATCCCTAGGTGAGTTCTCATCCATTCAACCTTAGAGAGACTAAAGGAGAAAGTATAATGATGCAGGATGCAAGCGTGCAAACGGAGCAAAACATGAGAGAAAATAAGATTAATTTATAAGACTAATAGAAAGAAACATTAAATACATACGGGGCCGTTCAAGTATTACGTAAGCAGATTTTTTGCAATTATTAACCCACCCCTCCCCCTCGTCAGCAAAAGTAAGCAAAGCTCTTACCCCTCCCCCCATGCTTACGTAAAAATTGGTACAAGATTCATGAGCAGCACTTAATAAGTCTAGAGATAAGGAATAGGTTTAGAATAGAGGACTGTAACGCACATGATATTCATTTAAATAAACTTTACCGACACGGTATTCAACAAAGAGTAAGTTACAAATATTATAATCTAAGAAATATTACTAATAAAACAAACTTCATTAAAATTTTTGGTATACGTATTAATTCCAATTACCAGTCTTCAGTCCATGACACCCGAATCCATGATTCTAAGTTTTCGATGACATTGGATGTTTGCTGCTCAATGTTGTGTGTCTGCTCACTTTCATCTGATTTTGGTACGTCTACGTCGTCGTGCTCATCGAGCCATTCAACATCTTGATGCTAAGTTTTGAATAATGCACATCAGTTCATTAGCACGACGAGCAGCCACTTTTATAGGCCTAACTTTTATATAAGTGTGCGTGTTTACTTTTTTATGGATCTTCTCGATGTGACGATTTAGTGACTTGACGGAAGAATGATAAACATCACACGTTTTGCATGTTGGACTAGATAGCTTCAATCTTACCGTCAGATAAAAATTACTGCTGACGTAATCACCATCTAGATCCCCCCACCCCCCATGTCATCAAAAATAAGCAAAGCAAAGACCCCCCCGCCCCCCTACAGTGCTTACGTAATACTTGAACGGCCCCTACCTAGCTTAATAATAATAAAAAAACCGGCCAAGTGCGAGTCGGACTCGCGCACTGAGGGTTCCGTACCACCACATAAACATAATTGTATTAGTTGAAATTTCAGTAAGTTAATGTGCTAGATTTTTTGAGTCCGACACGCGCTTGACCAAATTTTATTATTTGTTGTTATTTTATAGCTTATGCACTATAAACATACCAATTTTCAAGTTTGTAAGTGTTCCCGTTTTTAAATAGAACTAAAACAAAAATCGCCTCAGCGACCATCCAACTTGACCCCTCTCTTATATGAATGTTCTTGAAACGGGAGCTCACCACAATTGGTTATCATTAGTTGTGAGAAAAGTTGTAATATTTAATGATTTCAGACTTTTCCCATTATTTGTACTGTGAGACCTAGCTTCTTGCCAAATTTCATAATTTTAGGTCAACGGGAAGTACCCTGTAGGTTTTGCATTTTTGAATAAATGTATGGAGATGAGGACATAAAATGCTATATCTTTTGATTGCGTCGTTGTAAAAAATTTATATTTTCAGATCTTGTGTGGTTCATGGATCCTAATATATGGTATTAATTTCAACCTGATACCTTTACCCGTTCGTGAGATAAAGGGTCTTGACAGACAGACAGACAGACAGACAGAAAGACAGACAGACAGACAGACAGACAGACGGACAACAAAGTGATCCTATAAGGGTTCCGTTTTTTTCTTTTGAGGTACGGAACCCTAATAATTATTACTAGGTGTTATTCCTCTATCTTAATATGTAAAAGGATAAACTGACTGACTGACCGAGGTATCAACACACAGCGCAAACGGCTGGACCTAGAGACTTGAAATTTTGCACGTAGATACCTTATACAGTGGAGGCATCAACTAAGGAAGGATTTTGCGAAATTCTCCCCTAAGGGGGTAAAATAGGGGATGAAAGTTTGTATGAAAGTCCGTCAGTTTTGAAGTTAGGATCTTCAAAATTTGTATTTAGGCTGACAACTAAAAATTAAGTTTTACGTATCTCAGGGTTTTTGAAAATTCTACAGAAAAGTAATACTAAGGGGTGAAAAGGGGGATGAAGTTGAAAATCCTTCATTTTCAAAGTAAAACCCACTAAATTTATTATTTAGGCATTAGGGTTGTAATTCTGTGGAACGTACCAATTTCTATCCCCAAATTACATCCCAAATTCAACCCCTAAAAGATTTCTAAAAACCAATATGGGTATAGTTTGTGTGGTTTATCGGGTCGCTGATTACGAGAACTACAACAATCTTGAAATCCAACGTGGTGGACGTGAAATACCATCATCCCTGGGGGATGGGGTTGGGGTGCGATAGGGTTGCAATGTCTACAAATCAATATGGGTGTCGTTTGTATGGTTTATCGGTTCACTGATTACGTAAACTACAACAATTTTAAAATCCAACGTGGTGGACGTGAAATACCATCATCCTCTAGGGATGGAGTTGGGGTGCGATAGGATTGAAATTCTAAAAATCAATATGGGTGTCTTTTGTATGGTTTTTTGGGTCGCTGATTACAAAAAACACAACGATTTTGAAATCCAACGTGGTGGTCAGGATAGGAATAGGTTATAGGGAAAGGAATAGGGATAGAGACAGGGACGGGGAAGAGGACGAGGACGGGGACGGGGACAGGAAGGAACTGCAACAGGGACGGGGATGCGGACGGGGACAGGGACGGGGAAGTGGACGGGGATGCGGACGGGGCTGTGGACGGAGATGCGAACGGGGATGCGGACGGGGACAGGGACGGGGAAGCGGACGGGGATGCGGACGGGGCTGCGGACGGAGATGCGAACGGGGATGCGGACGAGAATGCGTACGAGGATGCGGACGGGGATGCGGATGGAGATGCAGATGGGGCTGTGGACGGGGATGCGGACAGGGATGCGGACGGGGCTGCGGACGGGGATGCGGACGGAGATGGGGTTGCGAACTGGGATGCGGACGGGAATGCGGACGGGGATGCGGACGGGGATGCGGACGAGGATGCGGACGGGGATGGGGATGAGGATGATTGACCGATTTTTTATTATGCCTGAGTGGAGTACCGATTTGTGTACCCCTTTTATGGAATTACTAGCTGTGCCCGCGGCTTCGCCCGTGTGATATTCAGACAATGTGCAGTCTTCCCTCTGCCTCTCCCCCTTCTTCTCCCTCACCCTCTCCCACTCCCTCTCCTTCTCCCTCTCCCTATCCCTGCCCCTAACCCTACCCCTACTCCTATCCCTATCCTTAACGCCGCCGTCTTAACCGCTATCCTTATATAAACATAGAAACGATACCCATATTGATTTTTAGACATTTTAACCCTATCGCACCCCAACCCCATCCCCAGGGGATGATGGTATTTCACGTCCACTGCATTGGATTTCAAAATTGTTTTAGTTTTTGTAATCAGCGACCCGATAAGCCATACAAACGATACCAATATTGGTTTTTAGACTTTTTCACCCCATTTCCCCTTTTTAAGGGGTTGAATTTGGGGTGGAATTTCAATAAAAGTGATGTATGTTCCACAGAATTACAACCCTAATGCCTAAATAATAAATTTAGTGGATATTACTTTGAAATGAAGGAATTTCAACTTCATCCCCCTTTTCACCCCTTAGGGTGTAGAATTATCAAAAAACCTGAAATACGTTAAACTTAATTTTTAGTTGTCAGTCTAAATACAAATTTTGTAAATCCTAACTTCTCTCCTATCCTAACTTTCATTTTCCCTATTTTACCCCCTCAGGGGATGAATTTTGAAAAATTCTAAAATACGTTCTTTTTTATTTTTTACCAATAGCTCAAAAACAAATTTCTATAATTCTACCTTTAAAAATAAAAGACTTATAGGCCAACATACGGATAAAATATCATCCCCTTTTACGGTCAGGGAGGGTGAAATGCTTAAACACGTGTTTCTTTATTTTTTACCAAAAGCTTAAAGTAAAATTTGTGTGAATCTAACTCAAGAAACAAAGGACTTTCATACAAACTTCCATCCCTTATTTCACCCCCTTAGGGGATGAATGTTGAAAAATTCTTAAACGCGTACTTTTTGATTTTTAGGGTTCCGATACCAAAATGGTAAAAAAAAGGAACCCTTATGGTGCCGCTCTGTCTGTCTGTCTGTCTGTCCGTCTGTCTGTCACACCTCTATATCTCAGCAACCACTTATGCTATCAACCTGAAATTTGGAATAGTTTTAGAATATAGTTGCCCAACTTAATTGCACAAGAAAAAATTTTGAAAAAAGTATGATTATTAATATAAAGGGGGCCAAAATAGGGGGGGCCAAATTTCAAATTGTCGCTACTAGGTCGAGTGGGGTATCATATGAAAGGGCTTTACTTGTACATTTTAAAATATATTTTTGTATTTTTTTAAATTTCTTAGTTTTAAAGTTATGATGAAAAATGTCAAGAAAAATACCATTCCCCCCCCCTTATCTCCGAAGTTTGAGTAAGGAAAAATCTGAATTAATTACAGTTGACAGAAGTTTATATAAACTTTACAGCAAAAATAAAACGATCTTTCTAAGTTGCACAGTTTTTCAGAAATCTGCAAAAAACCTTTACAAACAAATTTAGTTTTGCGGTCCTGAAAATGGACTTTATTGCTTCCAAAAATACTATAGGTATATCGGAACCCTCGGCGCGCGAGTCCGACTCGCACTTGACCGGTTTTTTACTATGAGCTCAGAACCAAATTCCTAAAATTCTACCTTTAAAAATGAAAGACTTATAGACCAACATACGGAAAAAAAATCATCCCCTTTTTTACCCCCTTGAAGGGTGATTTTTAAGAAATGCTTAAACACGTGTTTCTTTATTTTTTACCATAAGATTACATCAAATTTCTGTGAATCTAGCTCAAGAAACAAAGGACTTTCATACAAACTTTTATCCCTTATTTCACCCCCTTGGGAGATGAATTTTCCAAAATCTTTTCTTAGTGGGTGGTTTTAACGTGCATAGAACCTGTGTACAAAATTTCAGATCTGTATCTATAGCGGGGAGTCGGCTCGGCGTTGATGAATCAGTCAGTCAGTCAGGACATGCTCTTTTATATATTTAGATATCGAATAAACCCACGGAATAAACCTTATCATTTGGAATCCTAAAAATCCATATCACAAGGATAAAAATAAAGTGAACGACGCGTGGGATTAGCAAAGAATTAAATATACCTATACTATAAGTATACAGTTAAAAACTAAAAAATATCATACTGACGACATTTATTAGCACTTAAAGTAGCTAGCTAACGCAGTCACGTCCATCTTGTAGTAGACGTAGCGGGCAACTGAATAGATCGAGAGTGTGGATGGCTAGCAGCCCTGCAGCCTCCACCGTGATGAGAGCTTCTTGGAGGCGCCTCGCGAGAGTCTGGAGCCGGCATGAGCGTGCTGCACAGTGTTTGCATGGTATTGGCAATGAACTTCCGCAAGGGAGTTAGGAACGCAACTTCCAGTTGGACTAACTGCTACGCACAACTAGTTGTGCCATCCAAATTAAGTGTTTCCAATGGCACAATCATACACAATTATTACTGCTATGCACTACTAATTCGTTCGCTATAACACAACTACGAAAAAGTTCACGAAAGAGCCAAACGAAAACAATCATCTTTCACTCAAGAAAAGATTTATACGAAGTACATGTTTGTAACCACAATTCAACTAACAGTTTTCAGTCACGTTTTATTGCTTAAGTTGCCGTAATAAATATTTTGTTTGTTTACAGAAACGACAGCGTCATGCACCGTTCTTGAGTAGCTTCGCCATCAAAATTTTTGTCTTACTCACATTTGCCTCCTCTTCGCAATATCCAAGTCCTAATTTATCTGAATACGGAATTTCTCATACAGATATAACACAAGAAGCGATACAGAATGTCGCACACAACCCAAAATATGCCGAAACCTATCGTGGAAAATTCAATTTTTCCAAAGACCTCAAGTATATACTGCTATGGACACGCGATGACTTCTTTCCGTTTTACGTCTTGGGTAAAGGTCAGAGAGAGTTTATCAAACATAACTGTACGTGGATCAATTGCTACGTCACCACTAATAGAACATTTTTCGGTGACGAAGTTACGAAGTTTCATGCCGTGGCTTTCAATGGGCGAAACATATTTGACAAGGATGACTTACCTCAAGCTCGATCTCCACAACAGAAGTATATTTATTTCAACACAGAATCATCCGGCTACCACCCGGTCCGCAAAAACATTTTTAACGGTTATTTTAATTGGACTGCGACATTTAAATTAGATTCCGATATATTTTTCAGTTATATTACAATCAATGATAAAGATGGAAATATAGTTGGTCCTAAAAAGCACATGACGTGGGTAGAGAACATGGAGGGCATCGATTCTGATTTTGCTGAGAGATTACAAAACAAGAGCAAAGCGGCTGCCTGGTTCGTATCCAATTTTGCGAGCAAAAGCAAAAGGGAACGGCTTGCTTATAAACTTCAAAAGGCGTTACAAAACTATAATTTGAATGTGGATATATTCGGAGCATGTGGACCATTCAAGTGTCCTCGATATAGGCATTCAGATTGTAAAGCTATGCTTGAGAAGGATTATTATTTCTACCTGTCTCTGGAGAATTCTTTTGCAAAGGATTATGTAACCGAAAAGTTGCTCACTGCTTTGCAACATAACGTTGTACCGATCGTGTATGGTGGCGCTGATTACTCCCGGTAAATGTATTTTTCGATACATTTGCTCGAAAAACGTACTTAAAAGGACTAGTGGAGTGCCGTAAGATTTATACCTCGGAATCCAGGGCCAGTCAATGAATCTTCATATAAATTTTTAAAATGTGTTTTTAACAGCATATAGGAAAATGTTAAAAAAAAATTTTGCCCGATCTCAATTTTTAATTATTAAAATAAATAATTATAAATTTTTCGGAGTTTTACTTTTATTAGTTTAAAGTTATATTTTGAAAAGGAGAACTATTAATTAAACTTGTCCTTGGGCCTCAAGGGACCGCAGGTACAAAGGTGAGGGGTGGGGGGAACTATAGAAGGAAAAAAAAATTAAACAGCAACATTTTGTTTCTCATGAACGGTAATAGCTAGACAGTTAAAATAAACAACAAATACTAAAAACAAAAAAGTTATAAATAAAGGGTATACTAAAGACCTGTTTTTAGGCGATTTTTGTTTTAGCTCTATCATAAAAATGGGAACACTTTCACACTTGAAAATTGGTACGTTTATAGTGCATAAGCTATAAAATAACAACAAATAATTAAATCTGGCCAAGCGCATGTCGGACTCAAAAAATCTAGCACAGTAACTTTCTGAAATTTCAATGAATACAATTATGATTATATGGTAGTACGGAGCCCTCGGTGCGCGGATCCGACTCGCACTTAGCTGCACATTGCAAATAAACAAAAGTTTATTTGCAATGTGCAGTTAATACGATAAAAGTTAATTACTGAACATAATTGTGTATACAAACTTTGAAAATAGTAGCATAGATAGTAAGAATTTGTTTTTTATTTATATTGCTCGCTGTCTATTGGGCAGGGCCAGTTGACGAAACTGAAGACCGAGGATGGCAGAACCGTATCGTCCAAGCATGAACCTGAGGAAGTCGAGAAGTTCTATGGACAGTTATACACGTCAACCGGCCCACCCGTTAGCAGTCTGGCCAACAATCCAAGAGCTAGACTAACCCGACACCATACCGATGATATCCCGGACGTCAGCTTGTACGAGATAAATATGGCTCTTAGACAGCTTAGAAATAACAAGGCACCCGGGCACGATGGAATTACGGCTGAGCTTCTGAAAGCAGGCGGAAGGTCTGTGCTAAAAGCTCTTCAGAAGCTGTTTAATTCTGTCAAACTCGAAGGTAAAACGCCACAGGCATGGCACAGAAGCGTGGTGGTGCTCTTCCTCAAAAGTTTCACAACAAGTACCTAGGTCTTAAAATGAACATGGATAAGACGAAAATTATGTCTAACGCCCTTGTTGTAGCCACTCCACTAAAAGTTGGAGACTCTACGCTCGAAGTTGTCGATGAATACGTATATCTGGGACAAACAGTCCAGCTAGGTAAATCGAACTTAGAGAAAGAGGTCACTCGTCGAATCCAACTCGGATGGGCAGCGTTGGGGAAGCTACGCAATATCTTCACGTCCAAAATACCGCAGTGTCTCAAGACGAAAGTCTTTGACCAGTGCGTGTTGCCAGTATGACCATATAATCATAATTGTGTTAGTTGAAATGTCAGAAAGTTACTGTGCTAGATTTTTTGAGTCCGACACACGCTTGGCCAGATTTTATTATTTGTTGTTATTCTATAGGTTATGCACTATAAACATACCAATTTTCAAGTGTGTAAGTGTTCCCGTTTTTAATATAGAGCTAAAACAAAAATCGCCTAAAAAACAGGTCTTTAGTATGGGAGCCCCCTTTATTTATAACTTTTTTTGTTTTTAGTATTTGTTATTATAGCGGCAACAGAAATACATGATCCGTGAAAATTTTAACTGTCTAGCTATTACTGTTCATTAGATAAAAAAATGTTGCTGTTTAATTTTTTTTCCCGAGGCCCGAGGACAAGTTTGTTATAGTTCTCCTTTTGAATATATAACTTTAAACTAATAAAAATAAAACTAATAAATTAATAATTATTTTTTTAATAATTAAAAATTGAGATCGGGCAAAATATTTTTTTTAACATTTTTCTATATGCTGTTAAAAACATATTTCAGAAATGTATATGAAGATTCATTGACTGGCCTTGGATTCCGAGATTTTTCAATTTTTATGCCTTACGGCACTCCACTAGACGTAATCATTGTTCGTCAGTAGTTACGTACCGAACTAGTGCGGTAAGTAAAAAAGGTTACTACCAAGGAGTTTTACACTCTGATAATAAAATTATTTTATTTCTGCTTTGCCCTTGTGTGATAAATGGCGGTTCAGTGCCGTTTTGCGATAAAAGGCGACTTAGAGACTTACCCTTTCCGGGTGTCTTAATCTGTCCTTGTGCGATAAAAAGCGACTAAGTGTCTTAATCTACCCTTGTGTCATAAAAGGCGACTAAGTGTCCGAATCTTCCACAAAGTGTCTTCATCTGCCCTAGTGTCTTAAAAAGCGACTAAGTGTCTTAATCTGCCATTGTGTCAAAGAAATGAAACAAATATATAGCCACCTTCCGCAACAATGATGGATGCTATGTACTCACTGTGCACCGCCCGCCCGCCCGCAAATAAATGCGCATGCGCAGGCAACTGCAACACAGCAACCACCCAAAAACACTCTACACGTGTTTCGCCTCTACACGAGGCATCCTCAGGAGATGTTAGACCGACCAGTGCCAAACACCGAGTCACGGCACGGAGTCTCGGTGTTTGGCACTGGTCGGTCTAACATCTCCTGAGGATGCCTCGTGTAGAGGCGAAACACGTGTAGAGTGTTTTTGGGTGGTTGCTGTGTTGCAGTTGCCTGCGCATGCGCATTTATTTGCGGGCGGGCGGGCGGTGCACAGTGAGTACATAGCATCCATCATTGTTGCGGAAGGTGGCTATATATTTGTTTCATTTCTTTGAGATGGACTTCCGCAAAGTAACGCCTGATTCTATTAACTATTTGCCATTGTGTCATAAAAGGTGACTAAGTGACTTATCTTTCCTTGTGTCATAAAAGGCGACTAAGTGTCTTAATCTACTCTTGTGTCATAAAAAGCGACCAAGTGTCCTAAACTTCCACTAAGTATCTTAATCTGTCTTAGTGTCTTAAAAGGCGACTAAGTCTCCTAATCTGCCATTGTGTCATAAAAGGCGACTAAGTGAAGTGTCTTTATTTCAATTCAATTCAATCAATTTATTTTTAGAAAATTGGATACCAGAATATGTTAGTAGAAGCTTCATCTAAGTTAGCATCTTACATAGTCAAAAAAAAACCGGCCAAGTGCGAGTCGTACTCGCGCACCGAGGGTTCCGTACCACCACATAATCATAATTGTATTAGTTGAAATTTCAGTAAGTTAATATGCTAGATTTTTTTAGTCCGACACGCGCTTGACCAAATTTTATTATTTGTTGTTATTTTATAGCTTATGCACTATAAACATACCAATTTTCAAGTTTGTAAATGTTCCCGTTTTTAAAAAGAACTAAAACAAAAATCGCCTCAGCGACCATCCAACTTGACCCCTCTCTTATATGAATGTTCTTGAAACGGGAGCTCACCACAATTGGTTGCCATTAGTTGTGAGAAAAGTTGTAATATTTAATGATTTCAGACTTTTCCCGTTATTTGTACTATGAGACCAAAAATTTTGCCAAATTTCATAATTTTAGGTCAACGGGAAGTACCCTGTAGGTTTTGCATTTTTGAATAAATGTATGGAGATGAGGACATAAAATGCCATATCTTTTGATTGCGTCATTGTAAAAATTGAAATTTTCAGATCTTGTGTGGTTCATGGATTCTAATATATGGTATGAATTTCAACCTGATACATTTACCCGTTCGTGAGATAAAGGGTCTTGACAGACAGACAGACGGACAACAAAGTGATCCTATAAGGGTTCCGTTTTTTTCTTTTGAGGTACGGAACCCTAATAATGACAATATTACAATTAATGTCATAAAAGTATCAAATTTGATTTAGCAGACAACGTCTGTCTTAACTGGCTTGTGGAGTTGGAGCCATCTCTGCAACAATGGAGAAGACCACCTATCCTCAAACACTTTCAGGATGCTGCTGGTGGTTCCGCGGATGCGGGATAGGAAAGAGGCGCATCTTTTCCTCATTATAGCAGCAAAGCCGTCAATATGTGCCTCCGCAAACATCCCAGAGGCGCTATACCTACACGGAAATCCCATCAGCACACTAAAAGCGTTGTTATATTGGATGCGGAGGTCACTATAAGCCCGCTGCGTGAAACTGGACCACAGGCTACACGTGTATAAGGACTGATAGTAGGCTTTAAATAGGGTCACCTTCAATGGATTCGTACACCGTGCAAACCTGCGCGCCAGCATATTGCAGCGGACTGACAGCGACCTACGCTCCCTCTCAATGTCGCAGTTATCTTTGAGGTCGCCTGTGACCCAGTGACCCAAATATTTGAATTTAGTCACTCTACATAAGGAAGTTCCACAAAGTGAGACTTCAGGCACATCAGTGTACGTCAAACTTGACTTGAAAACCAACATCTCACTTTTTTGGCATTATATTTGAGTCCATGGGCCACAGCATACGACTCACAATTTGCTATCAACTTCACAAGTGCATTAATTGATGGACTCAACAGCACTATATCTTCGGCATAACTGATATTGTTAATGCACAAACCCATCTACATGACACCAGACCCTGGTGCTGTTGAGCTCACCAATAAGCTGTTTTATGTACAAGTTGAAGAGCCGGGGCGAGGCAACCCCCCCTTGCCTCACCCGGCACTCCAACCCGTACACTTCGGAGTGTGCACCTGCCCATTTCACACTATTCCTTTGATTGTTATCACCATAACATCCCATGAAACGTCCACTACAGGACAGGGAGCTCCCTCCAGAATTCTAGCTTTTGCTGGAAAAATGTAGAGGGGAAGTACCATAGTCACCTCGCTTGTTAGCGTTACGGCTGGCACCATGGACCGCGGTTGTAGGTGACCGCAGTAAGTAAGATGTAAAATACAAAGGATGATGTTGCTGCCCATCCTCTTGTTTATAACCCTTAGTCGCCTCTTACGACACCCACGGGTATGTATGGGTTGGTACTATTCTTTGTCGGCACCACACGGGACATTGATTGTTATACCAGTACCGAAATACAGATACGAGTATAAGCTCTGGAGGCAGAGTAGTCTCCGATTGTAATTTTTTCCAAAGCAAATCGTAAGATACTTAATCGAATGCCTTTGACAGGTCCAAAAAACAGACAAACACGGGCGTCTTTCTAGAAGTGAAATACTGGACAGTCTGCTTGAGGCAAAATATAGCACTCTCCGTTGATAAACCTGGCCTAAAGCCAAATTGATTATCGTGAATATCCAGATGTGGAGCCAGATGTTTATCAAGCAGACTATCCAGAACCTTAGCCACTATCGTAGCCAACGATATGGGCCTGTAATTGGACACGTCAGAGGCATCCTCCTCCTTCACTATTGGAACCACTGTAGTAAACATAAGATCGTCTGGTAAGTAAGAGTGACTGACACACAGGTTGAATAACATTGCTAGTACCCTCGGCAAATGCACACCTGCATGCCTCAGATGCTCGACGCTAAAGTCATCATGCCCAGGGGATTTGCCTTTCACCATATTCTTGACGATAGAGTCAACTTCTTTGGCAGAAAACCTGACCGTTATTTTTTTTGTGCATAGGCTTCAGCGTCGGACATCTGAGAGGAGCAGTTAAGCGGCGAAACTACATTAAAATGGTTTTTAAAGATGTTTGCAATGGCGGTTGGTTCATGCGCGCCCGCGACGCTCACCGGAAGGCTCGACTTATGCCGGTATTTCACTGGGACACCATGGTGGCGCGCAGGTGGCGCGACTGGTGTTGCGACTGGTGGCGCGACTGGTTGCGCCACTGGTGTCCGTAACTAGACACCAGTAAAGACACACCCTGCGACCACAGTATTAAGGGCTATATTTCACTGGGAGTGGTAGCGCGACCAACAGCCGGACTGGTTGCGCCACCAACCAATTTGGCGGCGCAACTACCAGTGTCGCAGTAAAATACCGGCCTTAGGGTTTAATTTATTGGTAGATTTCCAAAACTTTCCAAATTTTTTCTCAGAATGACATTTAGCTATTAAATCCATGTTTAATTTGCTGCTGATTCTCAAGACAATATTTTAATTATGACGAAATATTCGTCTCGTCTTGCACTTGTCATCTTAAATATATCCCTTAGAGAGTTTTATAAATAATACCCACGTTTCATAATGCAATCGAGCCTCTTTGTGCGCGTCCCTGACGTGTTTATTCCAACCCGCAATATATTTACGCTTTTTATTCCGATTAGGTCTATTAAAAGTCAATTCGGCAACCTCTCTGAGAATTCCAATTATATTATGATATATATTATTAATAACTACGAAATGATCAGCGTTTGAGCATACAGAACATTCACAGCATTCCTCGGGAAAGTCAATAAGACTAAGCTTGGAGTTACAAAAATTCATATATTCCTCAATTTGAGTAGAATCTCTTTCCCCCCAGATAACTTTATTACAAGGCAAAACAGGATTATGTATCTTACTTTTTACTAAGTTTATATTACATTCAATTACCAAAGGAAAATGATCTGAAGTAAACACCCTGCAAAACAGATGGTTTTACAACTAATTGTTTTGCTGATTTTGTTACTAAACAATGGTCTAGCCAGCGCCGCGCTCCATTAGCATCACTCACAAACGTATAAGGAAGTAGCTCTAAGTCCACGCATGACCACGATTGTTCCTCACAGAAGCTCAATATTTCATTAGCGAAGCGCACACCGGGGTGCGCGTTAAAGTCTCCTAACATGAAAACCGTTTTCGCATTGTTATTGTCAATAATCACAACTATCTCACTCATACACTCAGTAAATTCAACGAGATTATCGGCACTTAATCTACCCTTGTGTCATAAAAGACGACTAAGTGTCCTAATCTTCCACTAAGTGTCTTAATCTGCCCTAGAGTCTTAAAAGGCGACTAAGTGTCTTAATCTGCCATTGTGTCATAAAGGGCGACAAAGTGACTTAACCTTTCTTTGTGTCATAAAAGGCGACTAAGTATTTTAATCTGCCCTTGTGTGATAAAAGGTGACTTAGTGACTTAACCTTCCATTAAGTACTAAAAGGCGACTAAGCGTCTACATCTAAGCAAATGTGATGAAAGGCGACTAAGTGATATAACCTTCTGACAACATTTTATACAAGCCTGTCTGCTAAATTTAATTTGGTCTTGATTTTATCAGTTGCTGTTTTCTCACAAATGTATTGAAAAACGTCGTAAGATACACGGCCGTAAGGGTTATGACAAACTCGTGCCGATGGTAAACCCTCGACTTCGTCTCGGGTTTACAAAACGTCAACTTGTTTGTAATAACCCTACTTACGGCACTTGTATCTTAAACTACTATTCTGGATTTATAAAATGGTTGGACTGACTGAATTACGTAGTAGAAACAAAACCAGTACAAACTGGCCCAGCCCTACGCTACAGACGCTCAAAGCCAGAGACCCGCTCAAGGTCAAAGTGTTTCCGCCAAGGAGCGGTTGTGTATACCTTCAGTGGGTCAGGGTTCAATTCTTTAAAGTTTAAATCTTCGATTTATATTTACCATCATCAACACTGTATGTTGGTACAATATGTCTGTGCCTCTAGTAAAAAGTGGTACAAGTCGAGTACCCTTTTTCGTTTTATGCATATCGTTAATGAGCAGAACGATATCTTTCTTTTGGTCTGTGTGATGTTTTGAAAGCTTTTAAAACAACAGAGATACAAAATGTAAAAAAGGGTACAATTATGTAAAAAATACGTTTCTTCTGGTACAACTCGAGTTATACAATATTTTTTGTCATATTTTTGGTAAAAAAGCGTACAACTTTAGTTGTATCCCCATAGATTCTTGGTGAAAACGGATACAACTCGACTTATACCCTTTTGTACCAATGTGTGTGCACACAATCAAAGGGTACAATTGAAGTTATACCCTTTTTAACCAGTTCTCTTTAAAAAAAAATTAAATAAGTTTTTTTATGTACCTTACGCGATATCTTCGCCGATAGTGAACTGATTCTTGTTTTATTTGATGGAATATAATATCTTAAAGTGTGTTCCATATACATTATGCATAGTACTTTAAAAAATAATTTAGATTTTTCTTTACTGAAAATAGAAAGTCAGCGATTTTGAAATAATAAATTGTTGTGTTATACTGGTAGGTATCATTATTGTGCAAATGCTAGGGATGTATGTTTCATTGGGCAAATTATCGATAAAATGGATTATTGTACTCTGGATTACAACTTTTACACGAAGCATAGGTTTGTTTTAGATTCGTACAGCTTGCAATAACTAACTCTAGCTATGGCGGTTAATGCGCAGAACACAAAAAACGAGTCGCGTGTCACCATGCGCAGAAACTAATCGTCACGCTAATGTTAGGTTGTGCAAGCTGTTTTATTTTTTATATCTCACTAAAATCACAGATTAAATAATAGTAAACTAACGTTTACAGATCCGACATTCTCAGGTGGCGGGGTGAAGAAGGACGTACCTGATGATAGGGAATCCAGGCGCTAGTTCTTATTAGAGGTCACACTGCATCAATCAATCTTTACACAAAACATGGTAAATTCAAAGTCACTTTGTATAATACACAGGTGTTTTTGTCGTTTTAGATATTATTTTCATGAGAACAGAATTGCGCGCGCGGCCATTGCTTTTTCATTGATGTTTCAGGCAGGTACGGGGGGGGGGGGGGGGAAGAGAGGGAAGGAACGGGTGCGTTCTTAATTAGTTATATTGTGTTGTGTATTGCCTGGAAAAGCATCATGATAACTTTTGTTTGAGAAGCCAAGTATTTACTTACACCTTGTATTCGGGTTTTAGTTTAATACTCATTCTTTATTAGGGTTTCGTACCGAAAGGGTGAAAAACGGGACCTATTGAAATGCCTCCGATGTCTGTCTGACTGTCAGTGGGATGTATCTCATGAACCGTAATAGGTAGAAATTTGAAATTTTCACAAATTGTGTATATCTGTAGCCGCTACAACAACAAATACTAAAAATTTAAAAAATGAAGGGGGGCTCCCAAACATCTAAAGGGGGAGCGTAAAAAAAAGTTTGACCCACTCCGTTGATTGGAGCTTGTTGAGTAAATAAATAATGTATTTTTTGTTTTAAAACATAATTTAAACTAAATGAAAAAGATGCCAGCAAAGTCATCTGTTTTTACAAAATTTTGTTTGAGCTGTATCTCATGAACAGTAATAGCTAGACAGTTAAAATTTTTACAGATTATGTATTTCTGTTGCCAATATAACAAAAAATAAAAAAAATATATAAATTAAGTATGGCTCCAATACTAAAGACCTTTTTTTAGGCGATTTTTGTTTATGCTCTATCTTAAAAACGGGAACACTTGAAAACAAGAAAATTGCAATGTTTATAGTGCATAAGCTATAAAGATAGATAGATAGAGCACCACATCCAGCCAGGAAGACCTGTCCCCGGCAAGCCGGGTAACACCAGAGGGCGCGTTTTTTTTTATAGGAAAGACACGCTCTAGGAGTGGAGGGGATGACCAACTGATCGCAACCAGAGGCCTCAACCGACCGACTGTTCAGCCTGTAGCCAGTATAGGAAAATAGGAGAGACGGGTTAATCGTAGTAGGATTGAGCGTTGATGGTGGTGATGGTCGGGCTTTCAGTGCCTTAGCTGATTAGATATCTTGATCGGGTTCTTCTTCCTCGCTGTCAGTTTCTTCCAACTTAAAAATGTCCTATGCTGCCGCTCTCGTATCGTTCCTGTCAAGAGCAAGTTGCTGCCACTCCTCGAGGTTCCTGACGAAGTACTGCATGTCCTGTTTAATCGAGTTGTTCCAGGGAAAAATGGGTCTGCCCACCTTCCGTCTTCTGCCTTGGTATTTTAACGCTGCGTGTAGAAGATGTGGTTGTTGTCTCCTAAGGAATTTTAAAAAACCGCCGTACGAATTTTATTTGTTTTGTAATAGTTTTGCCTTTAAGAAGATCGTGTACCCGTTTATTCACCGGAGGATTTCGCAAGTGGCTAACCATGTCTAGAAATATGAGACGCTCATATCTTCTTAATTTTGATCGATTAGCTTTCGTTAGTGCTGCGGCTTTCAGACCATACGTAATGGTTGATACAATAACCATTTTATAAAAAAACGAACAGTCGGCCATTCCATTGTTGTTTTCTCTATATAGCGGGCGCGGGCTTTAGAGTTTCGAACTCCCTGTTTGCATCGTGCATAAACAGTGTTATTTCTGTAAAGGATGATGTAGAAGTACGTGGTCGTGGGTACGAGTAGTACCTGAATCTGCTGCTACTTGCTTGCATATAATGTAATCAGAAAGATCTCACCAAACGTCGGCGCCTCGTCATTTTCATCCATGATAAATATGTCCGCATTTTTCAGGAGGCGTACCTATTTATTCGATATAACTTATGAACAAACGATACGACGCTTCCATGTCAAATTCTATAGTAAATTCGTGACAACTTGGTGTTGACTACAAACTGACTCACTTCAGAGACACTGACTAATCATTTTTTATCGCTGCTACATTTATACATATGTGTAATTAGAAAGATCTCACCAAACGTCGGGACCTGGGCTCATTCATCTGTGATAGCATTGCTTCAGTTTTCAGAGGGCGTACCTAGAGAGTCGATATAATATGGACCAACGCTACGACACTTTTTGCGGTAACTTGGCGTTGACTACACACTCTGACGTAAACAAAAAAAACCACATCGCATCGCACACACTCACTCAAGGGAATTCTAAAACACTTAGGTACTATGGGTACACCTTGTAATGCACTAACTAAACAAAACTTTCAAAAAACACTCAAATACCACACGCATCGTAAATATAGTTGAATTTCGCTATTTTTCTCTTCGAGCTAGTAAGAAATACAACGTGTAACATTTTTCCCAAATGAAAGCATCCATTAATTCTTTTATATGTTTTAGTCAAAAACAGCATTCATCGCTGTTAGCTTAGCTGTGTAGCTTTGTCAATTTCTGTTTTTTTTTTCACTGTTTCTGTTGCAGGTAGCTGGGAACATCTGGTCAGTGTTAAGGGCGCACGAAGCTTGGATATTGGAAACAAAAGGCAAAAATCTAAAAAAGATTGCTTTCTTGAAATGCCCCGTTATGACTCAGTGCAAGCTTTCTTTCTGCATTTCTGACAGAGATTTCTTTATCTTAGTTACAAATGTTTGCCTTTTTACTTATTCCCAATGTCTTCTAAAACATTTTCTTGGTTCTATTAGACACAATAATATAAGTATGATTTATTTGTACGGTAAATTCATCACTGCACAAAAAACTAAAAAACATGTAGCTTACAAGTCAATCGTCCACCAAATTGTGCGTCATCGAAATCAGACTTTTTTGGTATTTGAGATGACATGCATGGATAATATAATCAGAAAGATCTCACCGAATTCACGAGCAAGTGGATACATCGGTATTTTCAGCTGCGAATATTTTGATTGATGGCGTATTCAGAATCGCGAAGTAAAATTTTATTTGAGTCACTTAACACTTGCCACACAATACTTATACTAACACACTGACTTCTATATTTTTCTTAATAACACTCACACTTCTATATTTTAGCCCAAGTAATTATTTAATTTTAAAACCACATTTTAGCGCGGCGGCGCGCGATTGTACGTAGGCGCACACAAACAATAGGGGTATAAAACAGGATGGCTGCACGTGGTGCGAACACGTCTGCGTCCAATGGCGGTCGGCTTGTCTCTCTGTTTATAGTGCATAAGCTATAAAATAACAAAAAAATAATAAAATCTAGTCAAGCTCGTGTCGGACTCAAAAAATCTAGCACAGGACCATACTGAAATTTCTAATACAATCGTGATTATGTGGTGGTATGGATCCCTCGGTGCGCGAGTCCGACTCGCACTTGGCCGGTTTTTTATTAGAAGATCCCTGCGTGTAAATATTCTTCAAAAATAAAATAGATCATGAAGCATTGTTTTGTTTTATTATTTACATGATATTTAAATTTTTCTTATATCTCACTAATATTATAGATAATTTATTTTAGTTTGAATTTTTATATGTTTGGATGTTTGTTACTCTTTCACGACCCAGCCACTAAACAGAATTTGATTAAATTTGGCAGGAATATGGACTTAAACCTAGAAAAGCATAATAGCTACTCTTTTTTCGAATCCCACGCAAATGAAGTCGTGGGCAACTGCTAGTCAGCAATAAGAAGAACCAACAAATTAAATTAATATACCAGTAAAGACGTGTGTGGTTAAGTTGGTGTCCCTCCGGGAAGTGATTTCGGTTTCTTACAGGTATAGCGTATAGCAAGAGGCTTTAAATGTCTTCTTTGTGCCGAAAAGATGATGTCACTCTCCAGAAAGTGTTTGGAGCAAGTAGAACTTGTTTTGGTGGCTAACCAATCTTTTCGCCCTGTGGCATCGATCCATCTTTGCTTTTCTTTTGGATCACCTATGGGTAGGTGCCAAAAATCTCTTTCTAAAGTTGGGATTTAGTATGAGTGCAAACAATTTTTATTTTTTTAATTATTAAAAAATTATTCGTTAACTTCAAAGCTAAAAAATATATACAAGTAAGTATTCAACATTACAGGAATAATGCAAGTATACAGAAATTTATCGATATCGATGTATTTTTGGAAGCACTTTTGCTCTGGTTTCGACCGGCTAAAAAATATTTTTGTTTTAACAAATATCGGTGGTACAATAGGCCTCCATTTTGCTAATTTTTATCTTTGCTGTGAGCTCGACGTGATAATATCGCACAAAAAGGCATTTTCTTAAAAAATACGTCGCTGCTCTTTACGCCATTGAGTCGGGCAAATGACTGAAGGGGTCATTTTGAGGTTTTGACGTTTATTTGTCCTACGGAACTATCCGTGGCACGCGGGGCCCGCCTACTTCGCCTTTCTAACTCTGTTTCATGTATACTATGGACAGTTGTCATCCGAAATGTAGTTCTCGATGAGATCTATTATTTTTCCCAGCACATGTGTAGTCTAGGGTCAGTAGTTTTCGAGTTATAGTGATTATAAATTTGACAGCTGTCAACCAAAATGAAAAAATAGACCTCAAACGGCAGCCTTTTTTTCTAATCTGACATCAGATTCGTCATTAGAGTTCTCTCGGACCCACACATCGATTTTGAAGGCAATCGGTCCAGAAACAAAAGTATTCAAAATAGCAGCCATTTTTTTTTCAAATCTGACATAAGATTCATCATTGGAGTCCTCTCGGACCCTCAGATATCGATTTTAAAGACAATCGGTTCAGAAACAAAAATATTCAAAATGGCGGCCATTTTTTTCAAATCTGACAACATATTCGTCATAGGAGTTCTCTCGGACCCTCAGATATCGATTTTGAAGAAAATTGGTCGAGAGTCCAAAATTATCAAAGTAGCGGCCATTTTTTTCAAATCTGACATCAGATTCGTCATTGGAGTAGGTACATACTCTCGGACCCTCAGATATCGATATTCAAGATGGCGGCAACTTTTTCTAAGGGGAGCAGACGCATCGGGCTTTGCGTTTTGTACTTTGCGTCTGAACGTTTTCTTCGACGAGTAAACACATGAGCAGACACTTGTATTATTTTTACGTATAACTTTCCGAGTAAGTGATTTCGTGATATTAACGCATACCATACACCCAGTAATTGAACACTTAAGGGCATTTACGACAACGGCCTTGACACTGAGTAATTCTGCAACAGTTTTTATATTGAATATGGCATTCCTCTAATTTAAATAAAGTTTTGATCTACAAGATGAGACAAAAGATTTGTTCGTTCTCAACATTTTATTTATTTAAAAGCAACCATCGAAGGCTCAATGCATAGACAATCGGAGAAATAGAGGGGAGTCCAGCCCAGCATTGGTATACTCTTCATGCTACAAAAAAAATATAAAACAATTAAATCTATAATGATCCTTGTTTTTTCCTTTTTTTAAACAATACACAGGATAACGTTAAATTACTTGCTCGTTGCTGTGCAGTGCCGGCCTAGAATAGAATAGTACCGACCCATCTCTTCCAATGGGTGTCGTAAGAGGCGACTAAGGGAATGAAATCCAGAGTATGGGCAGCAGCGTCCTTCTTTGTATTATCCCATCACACTGCGGACGCCAACCCGTCTACCAAGCGTGGCGACTATGGTAAAACCCCCTAAAAATCCTATGAATCACATCAATAAGCACCGGCCCCTAGTCCCCGGCGGCCCCGCTATTCCTGGCTCTGGTAGCGGCCATGGTAACGGTGGGGCAGGGGGTGCGAAGAATCCCCGGCAGATGCTGAGCTACCAACAACGAGACCTCTGGCCCTGGCAACGTACAACACGCGCACATTGCGGACCGACCAGAAGGTTGCTGAACTCGAGGAAGAATTGAGCAGGTTACACTGGGACATCTTGGGTATATCTGAAGTCCGAAGAGAGGGGGAGGACTTGATAACCCTAAAATCAGGTAACTTGCTCTATTTCCGGGAGGGCGACCAACTGTCCCAGGGAGGTGTCGGGTGTATGGTCCACAAGTCTCTCGTGAACAACGTCGTCATGATCGAGAGTGTGTCGACGCGGGTAGCGTACCTTATACTCAGAATCACCAAACGGTATTCGTTGAAGGTCATACAGGTATACGACCCGACATCGACACACTCTGATGATGAAGTCGAGGCTATGTATGAGGATTTTTCTAAAGCCATACATACGCCTAAGACCCACTATACCGTTGTCATCGGGGACTTCAACGCGAAATTAGGCAAGCGAAGCGATGGTGAGCTGAGGGTGGGGCAATTTGGTGTTGGATATCGGAATTCCAGAGGCCACATGTTAGCCGACTTTTTGGAGAAAGAAGGACTCTTTATGATGAATTCCCTCTTCAAAAAGTCGGAAAACCAAAAATGGACCTGGATCAGTCCCGATGGTGTTACAAAAAATGAGATTGACTTTATCATGTCGACGAAGAAGCAAATATTCAACGATGTCTCCGTGATCAATGCGGTTAAAACCGGAAGCGATCACCGGTTGGTAAGAGGTTCATTGAATATCAACGTAAAGCTGGAAAGAACTCGAATGATGAAGTCTACGCTCCGACCCGCACCCACCAATATCCAAAACCCCGACGGCTTTCAGATCGAACTGCAAAACCGCTTTAAGTGCCTTGGTGAATGCGTAGATGTGGACGACTACAATAACGGGTTCGTGGAAACTGTCCATACAATTGGGTCAAAGTACTTCAGATCCCACCGTACTAAAAGAACCAAAAAGATCTCAGATCATACCCTCAAGCTAATGGAAGAAAGAAGCGAAATTTTTCTGCAGTCTTCGGAAGATGCTTCTGAATATCGGCGGCTCAATAAACAGTTCTCTAAGTCTCTGACTCGCGACATTCGGCTATTTAATACTAACCATATTAAAGAAGCGATTGAGTGGAACAAAGGCTCCAAAGTGTTCACAAGAGATCTGTCTATTGGGCAGAGCCAGTTGACGAAGCTGAAGATCGAGGATGGCAGAACCGTATCGTCCAAGCCTGCGCTACTGAGGGAGGTTGAGAAGTTCTATGGACAGTTATACACGTCAACCGGCCCACCTGTTAGCAGTCTGGCCAACGATCCAAGAGCTAGACTAACCCGACACCATACCGAAGATATCTCGGACGTCAGCTTGTACGAGATTGGTATGGCTCTCAGACAGCTTAGAAACAACAAGGCACCCGGGCACGATGGAATTACGGCTGAGCTTCTGAAAGCAGGTGGAAGGCCAGTGCTAAAAGCTCTTCAGAAGCTGTTTAATTCTGTCAGACTCGAAGGGAAAACGCCACAGACATGGCACAGAAGTTTGGTGGTGCTCTTCTTTAAAAACGGTGATAAGACCCTGCTGAAGAATTACAGACCCATCTCACTTCTGAGTCATGTCTATAAGCTGTTCTCGAGAGTCATTACGAACCGTCTCGCGCGCAGGCTCGACGACTTCCAGCCTCCCGAACAAGCCGGTTTCCGTAAAGGCTTCAGTACCATAGACCACATTCATACGCTACGGCAAGTTATACAGAAGACCGAAGAGTATAACCAGCCACTTTGCCTAGCGTTTGTGGAATATAAGAAGGCTTTCGATTCGATCGAGACGTGGGCTGTGCTATGATCTCTCCAGAGGTGCCAAGTCGACTATCAGTACATTGAAGTGTTGAAGGATCTGTACAAAAACGCCACTATGTCAGTTTGTCTTCAGGACCAGGACTCGAAACCTATCTAATTGCAGCGAGGAGTGAGACAGGGAGACGTCATATCTCCTAAACTGTTCACCGCTGCATTGGAAGACGTCTTCAAACTTCTGGACTGGAAAGGACTTGGCATCAACATCAATGGCGAGTACATGACACACCTTCGATTTACCGACGATATTGTCGTAATGGCTGAGACCCTGGAAGATCTCGGCACGATGCTCAATAACCTCAGTAGAGTTTCACAACAAGTGGGTCTTAAAATGAACATGGGTAAGACGAAAATTATGTCTAACGCCCTTGTTGTACCCACTCCACTCAAAGTTGGAGACTCTACGCTCGAAGTTGTCGATCAATACGAGTCCAGCTGGGTAAATCCAACTTAAAGAAAGAGGTTACTCGTCGAATCCGACTCGGATGGGCAGCTTTCGGGAAGCTCCGCAACATCTTCACGTCCAAAATACCGCAGTGTCTCAAGACGAAAGTCTTTGACCAATGTGTGTTGCCAGTGATGATATATGGAACCGAGACGTGGCCGCTCACGATGGGCCTTATCAGGAAGCTCAAGGTCACCCAAAGAGCTATGGAAAGGGCTATGCGCGGAGTCTCTTTGCGAGATTGAATCAGAAATGAGGAGATCCGCAGAAGCACAAAAGTAACTGACATAGCCCTGAAAATCGCTAAACTAAAGTGGCAGTGGGCAGGGCACATCGCAAGAAGAACCGATGGCCGAAAGGGCGTAAGGGTTCTAGAGTGGCGACCACGTACCGGAAGACGAAGCGTTGGCAGGCCCCCCGCAAGGTGGACCAACGATCTGGTCAAGGTTGCGGGAAGCCGCCGGATGCGAGCAGCGCAGGACCGGTCGTCATGGAGATCTTTAGGGGAGGCCTATGTCCAGCAGTGGACGTCTATCGGCTACTATGATGATGAATGAATGAATGAATAAATACATATACATACATATATATATGATGATGACTTGGTCGTTATAATCTTTCGAAAATTTGGTAAATATTATATTAAAAAGTAAAATGCATTTAATCGCAGTTTCACCAGATGGATAACCACATTGCAAGGCGCTAAAATTAAAAAGGCTACAAAAAATACAAAATATAAAATTCCTAATTTGCAGCAAAGTAACAGTCTTTTTTAATGCATTATATGTTACAAACTTATTTATTGCGTCTAAGGAATGATATTTTTGTTGCATACATATAAAACGGAAATAACTAGAAGCAAGACAACCTTGGCAACACAGGGCAACGCGGATAGCGTGGGTTGTGTTGTGATGTCACTTGCGCGCTGGTCTTGGTTTGCTTGACTGAGGTGTGATAGTCAGTCAGTTCCTGAACTTTCAAATAGAACGCTATGAAAAGATGTAAATCTGCCTTTCAAAAACGAAACAAAGCATTCCATTCAAAATTTGTACATTTTGATGGGCAGATTTTCATGTTTTCTTATAACCATTAATTTATGGAACATTCTGTTTCACTTCAGTAGTAAAGTTTTTTGTTATGACGGTAAATTCGGCTGGAACCTCTTGTTTAACGATAATGAATAACTTTTCCTTTTTATTTGTATTTTTTTACTTCAATAGGCTTACAAAAAACTATGATTATAAATACGATACGATACTTTTCCCTTTGGGAAAATATATTTATAAGAAAAAATCGTAAAAAGGGGTACAATTCGTACTTTTTTACCATATTCCATGTTTAGGAATTTTTATCAGATTCAACGGTCAAAATTAAGTCTTATTGACTTTGACACAATGTTAATATTTCAGGATATTGTCCTCTAGGTTCATTGGTACAACTCATTTAGACCTTTTTTTACAAAGAAAAATCTCATTACTTGTTTTAAAAAGGGTACGATTCCACTTATACCGTTTTTTACCAAACAAGTTTGCAGATTTTTTTGGATCTAACTCAGGTTATTTCAAAATCTACAAAACTTGTGGCAAAACAGATGACTTAATCAAAAAAAGCACCAAAAAGTATGCCAAGTAACATTGCAATATTAATCCTAACCTTTATAAGCGTCATTAAAATAATCAAATGAACAAGAGAAAATAGTTTTTTGCTTCTCCTGAAAATTGTACCCTTCTTCACTAGAGGCACAGATGTATGTCGCGGTGGTTTTTTTGTGACTGTAGTGATGGTACGATGCACAGAAGGAGGCTGCTTCCAATCCTGAGGCTCAGTATTCTGGTATTATGATGCGCAGAAGAAGGCTGCTTCCATTCCTCTGGTTTCGTAGTGTAGTGGTACGATGCGCAGAACGAGGCTGCTTCCATTCCTCTGTTTCTGTAGTGTGGTGGTACGATGCTTAGAAGGAGGCTGCTTCCCATCGTCTGGTTACATAGTATGATGGTACGATGCACAGAAGGACGCTGCTTCCCATCCTCTGGTTACGTAGTACTATACACAAAAGAATGCTGCTTCTCATCCTCCGGTTAGTTATGTACGTAGGTCGATGCTTAGAAAGAGGTTGCTTTCCATCCTCTGGTTACGCATTACGATGCACAGACGGAGGCTGCTTCCTATCCTCTAGTTACGTAGTACGATGCACAGAAGGAAGCTGCTTGCCATTCTCTGGTTACATAGTATGATGCGCAAAAGGAGGCTGCTTCCCATCCTCTGGTTACGTAGTACGATGCACAGAAGGAGGCTGCTTGCCATTCTCTGGTTATGAAAGAAGGAAGCTGCTTCCCATCCTCTATTTACATAGTACGATGCACAGAAGAAGGCTGCTTCCAATCCTCTGGTTACGTAGTATGATGCACAGAAGGAGGCTGCTTGCGATTCTCTGGTTATGTAGTACGATGCTTAGAAGGAGGCTGCTTCCCATCCTCTAGTTACATAGTATGATGGTACGATGCACAGAAGGATGCTGCTTGCCATTCTTTGATTACGTAGTATGATGCGCAAAAGGAGGCTGCTTCCCATGCTCTGGTTATGTAGTATGATGCACAGAAGGAGGTTGCTTGCCATTCTCTGGTTAAGTAGTATGATGAACAGAAGGAGGCTGCTTGCTATCCTCTGGTTACGTAGTATGATGCCCAGAAGGAGGCTGCTTCCCATCCTCTAGTTACGTAATACAATGCGCAGAAGGAGGCTGCTTCCAATCCTTTGGTTCCGTAGTGTAGTGGTACGATGCGTCGTAATGCACCAAAGGAGGCTGCTTTCCATTTTCTGGTTACGTAGTACGACGGTACAATGCGCAGGAGGCTGCGTCCTATCCTCTGGTTTAAGATTCTTCGGTCGTCTTTTGCGGCTTATTTAGTTATACGTGCGGTAAACTTTTTTCCCGATTCTATTTTTCCTATAAAAAGTTGTTCAGTTTCATGGGTAGAATAATTTTTTTTTTGTTGCGCTGAATAAAAATGACGTAAGTAATTTCTCAACTCTTTCCAGGTTTCTTCCACGAGGGTCCTACTTGGACGCTCGAAGACTATCCGTGGAAGATTTGGCTGCCCAAATGCACAACTTAATACAGTATCCGAGACTTTACCAAAACTACTTCAGATGGAAGAAGTACTACAGTTATCACGACGGCTTGCCACAAAGCATCTGCAATGTGTGTGACGCTTTGAATAATAGGACTAAGTACGAAACTCCTAGTGTATATTATGATATAAGAGAATGGTGGAATGATAAGGAATTAGGCCAAACACACATAGCTACGGCACGGCGGCGCCGTGCCGTGCTCCGTTGCCGCGTCGGACTACGGCACGGTGCCGCACCCTGGTCCAGAAGTAAAAATTTTTGGTCGTAGAACCTGAAGTCGGAATATCAGCCTTATTTTTTTTAAAAGGTAAGGTAATGACATTTACATCTCTCATATTCGGTAAGTAGGTCCTTATTACCACCAAATGGGGCTTGTAGGTGACCAATTAGCGCTCTAGGGTAATAATGTAGCTAGAAAAGCCCTAGGGCAGTAAGTTATTATATTTGAAACAGTGAAGTGTTTATTTTTTATTACTCACCGCCCTAGGGCTTTTCTAGCTACATTATTACCCTAGAGCGCTAATTGGTCACCTATAATTTGGTGGTAATAAGGACCTACTTACGTCACAATCGAGATGTAAAGCAGAGTAATTAGCTTAGGTGTAAGCATCAATTGCCCCCTTGAACTATAGGAACCCTCGCTGCGCTCGTGCGCCTAAATATCTCGGGCTGCAATTGATGCCTTACAGCCCTTGGCTACTAATCTACTATTTCATCACATTTGCTCGCAAAGAGTCACAATTTATACACGTATTGCGGTCGGAAAGTTTTAAAATACGCCCTAGGACTTTTTTATGTCATGTTGACTTTTGGTTGACATTCTGTGTCCGCTGGCTGTCAGAAGACGTTTCGTTCCGAAATGAGACTTTGATGCAAAGAGGTTCTAAGCAAAAGTTAAATTATATTAATATTTTGCCTTAAATTTATCTTGCATATAAACTGTTCTTAAAACAAAAAATAATTTTAAATTAATTAACTACAATTAGTTTTCACATTTTACAATAGTTTTTTATAAAAGTTTAAATTTTTTGCAATTTTGCTCAGGCGACATGCGTTTTTTTACCTTCCACAAAGTATAAGTTATGAAATAAAACATGTGTGTGTTTTCCTAGACGTAAACAGTTTCGTCATGTGCAGCAGCTTAGTCATGTGACTATAAATGTTATAATTGTTTCTTAACACTTTTATTAGGAACCTTAAATATCTAATTGTGTTTATCGCGTGCCTTTTTTCATTTATCTTTGCAATGTGTGCGGAGTTGTAGTCACCCGCATAACACTTTACATTACGTAACACTCAATACTAAGTTTTAACTCACTTTTTCCTTGTTTTAAGCTAAGTATGTTTCTTACTTTAGCCTTCGATAAGCCTATTTGTTATTTCTCTGCGAGAAATGTTTATAGACGTAGTGTTAAGTCTTTTTTTTACATTTGCACTAGCATAATATCTCATGTACATTACTGTTCTGTTTTTTCTCCAAATAAATAAAATAAAATAAAAGAATTTAATTTCTGCGTGGATTACCTACTTGAATAAATATTCTGAGATTACTTGTTTTCTATATTCCTTCCTTTTGCATTGTGTGTAGCACGGGCGGAAGTGCAATTTCGACGCTCGCTAACGCTCCGGAGCACGAGCCTCTGTCGAAATTGCTTACTTTCCGCCCTAGATACACAATGTACTATTCAAACAACTTTTACTAATTCGAAATTTTTCTAAAGTGTATACTTATACTGATATTTAAAAAAAAAATACTTGTATATAGGAAATCAGATTATATTTTTGACGTGACAACGTCATATAATTCTATGGAACCGGCTGCACGCACTAAAAAATGCGGCGTTCGCTCTGAGACGTTCCATTTAAGGCTTAAGATTATAGAGTGAAATTACGGGTACGGGTTCGGGTACGGGTACAAAAAAAAAATGCAACCAATCCATAAGTACAGCTAGACCAACTTTTCTGTAGAATGGCCAAAAGCGGAACTACTTACGTCATTTTGACAACCTCAGAGTAAAAATGTATAGAGTCCGTCATATACATAGTCGTGTTAAGCGTCTCCTAGTCGACTATGACAAGTCGGTCAAAAAACGGGTCTAGGTAACGTTTTACAAATCAAACAAATCTAATGTTTCATCCAAACCTTGTAATATGCGAAAGTAAAAATATATCTTTTTAACTTGTGAATTGAAGCGTAAATGATCCGTATTAGCCAAAAATGCGTGATTTTTAACAGTGTTTTTTAGGGTCCCTATACCAAAATGGTAAAAAAAGGAACCCTTATCTTATGGTGCGAATTTATCTGTCTGTCTGTCACACCTGTATATCTCAGCAACCACTCATGCTTTAGACTTGAAATTTGGAATAGTTTTAGAATATGGTTGTCCAACTTAACTGCACATGAGATAATCAACAAAAAGTTATGATTATTAATGTCAAGGTGGCCCAAATAGGGGTGGGGGGGCAAAATTTCAAATTGTCATTACTAGGTCGAGTGGGGTATTATATGAAAGGGCTCTTCTTGTACATTCTAGAATATATTTTTATATTTTTTTACAACTCTTAGTTTTCAAATTATGATAAAAAATGACAAAAAAAAATACCATCTCCGAAGTTTAGGGAAGGAAAAATTTGAATTAATTACAGGCGATAGAAGTTTATGTAAATATTACAGCAAAAATAAAACGATCTTTCTAAGTTTCAGTTTTTAGAAATGGACTTTATTGCTTCCAAAAATACTATAGGCACGTCGGAACCCATCGGAATCCGCGTGAGTCCGACTCGCATTTGACCGGTTTTTTCTTGAATGGTAAGTATTCTTACTAGAAAAACTGTAGTAACAAGATTATTACTTTTAAGCTATATATTTCTTAAAGAGAAAGACAAAACTTTTACGTTTTTGGGATATAAATAAAATTTCATACATTTTAGTATGGAGGTCCCTCGCTAGAAATGGATACGGTTATGGCTCCCTCCTTAGCATAAAGAGCTGCTACTTAAACCTCCTTGTGTCAGTCAGTGTTGCCTGTGCTGTTCTTGTTTTCCTGCATATTTCCAAGTATTTTATGAGAAAGTCGTACCAAAAGCGATCGAAAGTGGTGTGCGAGAAATGATTCTCATAATGACATCGTTCTTTGATGCAGAAAAGGAGCAAGAATCTCCAATAACACCATTTGTTTATGTACACAAACGCATTGCTGCCGCTACACGTCAGTGTTACCCAGATCTTCTTCTTTTCGTGTCGACGCAAATCCAATATTGATCCAGATTATTATTGCAGTAACAAGTAGAAGCACTAGTTAAAGACCTGTGTAAAGTTTCATTAACCTAGGTTTAAAACTCTAACCACTAGAGCATTTTGAAAATCTCAAATTTTGCCAATTGTAAAAACATGCTGTAATTCCGTGAATTCCGTAGAATTTACCTTGATAGGAACGGTACCATCATCACTTTTTAGACATTTCCAATAAGATTTAACTTTTCTTTTCTTGTTTTGGAGAAATTTTGCAAATTATCAGAAAAACAGGTGCTACTGGGGATTTTTGAAGTGAAAACTTTTTTAGCGGCGCCTAGCACTTTTTTAGATGGGAAAATAATGATAAATTCGCATCAGATATCGCGTCTTTGTCACGTCAGATCTTATACCAAGTTAGAGCAGGCTCAATATATACAAAGGTTCTAAAGTGTTATAAAGACCAAAACATCTATTTTGTCTTTGTCGCGTCAGATCTTCAGATCTCGGATGAAGTATAGGAATGGATTTGCAAATAAGCATACCAAGTTAGAGCAGGTTCAACTTATACATACAAAAGTTCTAGTGTGATAAAGATCAAAACATCTTTTTTGTCTTTGTCATAGTCTCGGCTCTTTTCTTAGCAGTCAAACTAAATACAGTTGTCAAACTACAAATCGCTATAACTTGAAAACTACTGACCCTAGACTACTCATGTGCTGAGACAAATGATAGGTCTCGATGAGATCTACATTTCGGATGATAGCTGTCAAACTAACAATCGCTATAACTCGAAAACTACTGACCCTAGACTACTCATGTGCTGAGTCAAATGATAGGTCTCGATGAGATCTACATTTCGGATGACAGCTGTCAAACTAAAAATCGCTATAATTCGAAAACTACTGACCCTAGACTACTCGTGTGCTGAGACAAATGAAAGGTCTCGATGTGATCTACATTTCGGATGACAGCTGTCAAACTAAAAATCGCTATAACTCGAAAACTACTGACCCTAGACTACTCGTGTGCTGAGACAAATGAAAGGTTTCGATGTGATCTACATTTTGGATGACAGCTGTCAAACTAAAAATCGCTATAACTCGAAAACTACTGACCCTAGACTATTCGTGTGCTGACTCAAATGATAGGTCTCGATGAGATCTAAATTTCGGATTGCTGCACTTCAAAATCAATTGTTGTAATGTACCTATAAATTTATAATTGAAACAAATAACAGGCTTGGTTATTTTCTATTACTTCACTTAGTTACTGATTATTAACTGTTATAGTTATTTTATACTTTTTATTGCTAAAAGAAACCTTGCAAAACTTTGAAGAAGGTGTGTAGTTTTTGTTAAAACTATTTTTACTCAACGTAAAGTTAGGCATTTGACCGATATTAGTATAATTCTAAAACTATTCCAAATTTCAAGTCGATAGCATGAGTGGTTGCTTTAATACAGGTTTGAGTGTGACAGACGGACAGACAGACAGACAAAGTCGCACCTTAGAAAAGGGTTCCCTTTTTAACCGTTTCGATATCGGAACACTAAAAAGGTAGAATTTGTTTATTTTTGTAATAGGTGGCAATCCTTTTCGATCGTAGCGCCATCGTTAAATTCTACAGATAAGTTGGTCAAGCTGTATTTTCTTATGACGTTGTCATGTTCAACTATCGTCAGTAAACCGACTTTACAGACAACCGTTTTTTTCTATAAACGCCTTGATTTTCCGCGTGTTTGATGGCATAGACATGTTAGGTCAAGTTATAAGGAACATAAAAAGACATATAACTTGTGCGGCTACCCGCGGCGAAGCGGTTTGACGGTACAATTCTTTTTTTGTTCGCGTTTATTGATAAAATTTTATTACTTTTATGCAAGGAGGTTTTACTACGCTTCGCTTAGCGTGGGTTAAAACCTCCTTGCTTTTATGTAATTCATCATTAAATAACCATAAAATAATTAAGAAAAATTAAACATACTTTTATTCGCTTACATTCACTACTTTTAGTAACTTTATACGTTTTTTTAAGGTTTTTAGTATGATATGTTGCGGAATAGTGTCGAGACAAATAATGAGGGAAGAATGATAATATTAGCGGAACAAATTAATTGATTACCAAAAGTTTTAGATTTGGGTAGTCTTTGACTCTCTTCACAACCTCAAATAAATTTCTCTCGATTATTGTCAGGGCTACTCGCAGGGCAGGTCGTGAAAGGTCCTTTTTTAGGTCTTTCGCTAGTAACTTGAAAACGGTGGGTCTTAGAGACAAGGCTTTCAGAGATGAATTAAAGCCTAGTAAATTTTCCACAACTTTTTCCTAATACACATCTAGTTGTGCCCTACGACTTCGCTTGTGTGAAGTGTTGATTGCGGCTGCATCGCCTTAAACTTCATAATCGCTTATCTTCTGTTACGGTTATTCTTTTGCAATGAATCAAAGTTTATATGATGCATCAACGTAAGCTTCATACATTATTGAAAAAATCATTTTAATCGGTTCAGAAGTTCGTGAGTAAATAACAGACAGCCGCTTGAAATTTAAAATTCGGATATTTCGTCTTATTGTGAACCGATTTCATTGAAATTATACTCGTGCATTGCAAAAACTTACGGTTGGGACATTATTGAAAACCGGTAATGTCCATGACTTTTTGAGACAACACAAACTGGGTTCAAACACGAGATCGCTTGAAATATTCATCAGCTGCGCACTGCGTAGTTAATTCACTGCATAAAACACTATCTTTATTATCCACTAAATCATTACATACACAAAAAACAAGAATTTCAACCGAGCAGGCAAGAGCCCACGCCGAGTTCCCGCCAAAAATCCATGAACATACAAATTTTCACACTTGTGAGAATTCCCATTTTTAGATGTCCCTCAACACAGAATCCTCAGAGAAAAAAACTGCATAAAAAATTATTTTGACGATGCCAAAAAATAGTCATGAAATAGTCATAAATAGTCACCATAAGGAAAAAAATAGTCGCGTTACAATTCTAGAGTTATAGCTATGGTTTGCTGAGGATTATGGGCATAAGCTATGCACAGAATCCTCAGCTTGGATGCAAGCAAACCGTGGGGACTATCGACTTGGTTTTTATTTAAAAAAATAGTCATGAAATAGTCGTCTTGACTTCCAAATTCTCGAAAATAGTCGTTCAAGGATTTCAGAGTTACAGGGGTAGGTTGCTGAGGATTCTGTGCATAGCATGTCACGGACGCAGATTCCTGCAAAACGTTTAGGTTTTTCTGTTTGATACTGATGTCAAAAAATAGTCAACAAATAGTCGTCTCAAACCATAATCACTTTGGTCTGGTTTACCTTGCAGAAGTATGTTAAAAATGCATGTTAACTTCGCCATACATTTTTCAACTCAAGTACAGTCGTGTTCAAAATGTACATATATCATCTTTCATGGTAACTGTTTAGTTACCTACTGGATTTTTTTTAAATGTATTGTGAACCCATGCAATGTAATTAATTCTGTTATAAAAAGCAAAGTTTATTTGTTGTCATGTTTAATAATAAAGCTTAATAAACTACAATTATTGGTATTAAACTAAAAAAATATATATCTTCTTAATGAATAATGAGAATAGTGTTTGTAAAAAATGAGAATAGTGTTTGTATAAATCACAGTCTTTGTACTTATGTACGTTAAATGGTTAAATGAGTGATAATTTTATTGCGTGCCATAGCTTAGGGGGTGTTGCAGTAACGATAAAGGAACACAAAAAATTCTGTAAATTTTAAAATTTGCCCTACGCAGAGGGCAATAACCCGCAGCGCAATGACCCTATCGAGGCTGCGCTTTCAACGAGCCAGCCGCTGTTAGTTTTGGAATTTACATCCAATTTTTAAGTAGGATTATTAAAAAAATGAAAATCCTAATTTGGAATAACGCGTTGTATATTTACCGCTAACAAGCGAGGTGACTATGGCACTTCTCCTCTAGATTTTTCAGGAGGTCCCTGTCCTGTAGTGGACGTTTCATGGGATTTTATGATGACCGTAGAACATGGCAATTGTCGTTGTAATAGCAACACAGTAGCGCACTTAAATACGCGCCGGCGGCGGCGAGCGCTAGCTCAGTCATACAATTCGGTCGAGCCAAACGCCGCCATGCTATTGGTTAAACATTATCTCGTCGCAAAACATTGGTGCTTTTTAGGGTTTCGATACCAAAATGGTAAAAAAAGGAACCCTTATGGTGCCGCTCTGTCTGTCTGTCTGTCCGTCTGTCTGTCACACCTCTATATCTCAGCAACCACTTATGCTATCGACCTGAAATTTGGAATAATTTTAGAATATAGTTGCCCAACTTAATTGCACATGAAAATATTTTGAAAAAAGTATGATTATTGATGTAAAGGGGGCCAAAATAGGGGGGGCCAAATTTCTTATTGTCGCTACTAGGTCAAATGGGGTATCATGTGAAAGGACTTTACTTGTACATTTTAAAATATATTTTTGTATTTTTTTAAGTTTCTTAGTTTTCAAGTTATGATGAAAAATGTCAAAAAAATACCATTCCCTTTCTTATCTCCGAAGTTTGAGTAAGGAAAAATCTGAATTAATTACAGTTGACAGAAGCTCATGTAAACTTTACATCAAAAATAAAACGATCTTTCTAAGTGTCACAGTTTTTCAGAAATCTGCAAAAAACCTTTACAAACAAATTTAGTTTTGCGGTCCTGAAAATGGACTTTATTGCTTCCAAAAATACTATAAGTATATAGGAACCCTCGGCGCGCGAGTCCGACTCGCACTTGACCGGTTTTTCTATTATACGATCCACGTTAAACATTTCCAACTCTGTTACTATGCCATTAAGTCACTGATTTGTATTATTCCACTGATGTGCTATTGGGTAAAAGAAACACATATGCAGCGACATTTTAATTTTTAATGAATAGTTAAATGCTTAGGCAAACAACATTGATCAATCAAGAAATTAGTAAAGTAAGTGTTGTTAATTTAGTAATATTTGCGAACCTACCAATTATTATTAAAGTTTTTTTTACTGTATGCATCTGGGTGTAAGCCCGATATTCTAGTTTTACCTTTCATTAAACGTGGAACCTATATTATAAGTTTCTAGACCAAAAGGTTGGGGCTGTGCACTGATATGTCAGTCGGTTTATCCTCTTATTTACCTAATAAAATAGATAACACAAAAATAGGGTCTTTAACAACACCAAAATAAAAACCTCTAACAATATCAAAATCCATTTTTTTACGACAACTTGAAATCAATATCAAATTATTTTGTGTACGCGACTGTACAAAGAAAAAATGTATGGCGAAGTTAACATGCATTTTTAACATACTTCTACTAGGTAAACCGGACCGAAGTTATTATGGTTTGAGACGACTATTTGTTGACTATTTTTTGACATCAGTATCAAACAGAAAAACCTAAACGTTTTGCAGGAATCTGCGTCCGTGAAATGCTATGCACAGAATCCTCAGCAAGCTACCCCTGTAACTTTGAAATCCTTGAACGACTATTTTCGAGAATTTGGAAGTCAAGACGACTAATTCATGACTATTTTATTAAATAAAAACCAAGTCGATAGTCCCCACGGTTTACTTGCATCCAAGCTGAGGATTCTGTGCATAGCCTATGCCCATAATTTTCAGCAAACCATTGACTATTTATGACTATTTCATGACTATTTTTTGACATCGTCAAAATACATTTTTATGCAGTTTTTTTCTCTGAGGATTCTGTGTTGAGGGACATATTTTTAGGGTTCCGATACCAAAATGGTAAAAAAAGGGACCCTTATGGTGCTGCTTTGTCTGTCTGCCTGTCTGTCTGTCACACCTGTGTATCTCAGCAACTACTCATGCTATCGACTTGAAGTTTGGAACAGTTTTAAAATATGGTTGTTCAACTTAATTGCACGTGAAAGAATCAAGAAAAAATTATCATTATTATTGTAATAGGCTAAGATCCCACGACAAGATTATGCACCTATCTGATATTTGAACGAAATGTGGTATATATGGAAGGTTATACATCGCCCTAGGGTTGCCTGTAAATTTATTGCCGCAAGTACCTCAAAAACAAATATCAACATTTTGGTTGTATGGGAACAACCCTTTCATTAATTTTGGCAGAGCAATGGATATTGCCGTAAGATACCTTGAATAGAGATTCTCGGTCATGCAAAGTTTGATCAAAATCGTTACAGCTGTTTAATGTGTTATGTTAAATATGGTGTGAGTCGGACTTGTCGTTTAGCAGCTAGGCTCATTTTTAGGGTAGCTCTCTTACAAAAAAAAAAAAATTATTGCAAGTATTTGGCCAATCAGTGGCTGTAACACAGGTGTTTTTGTATGCTTATCATAGTCACTGGTTTGCCTTAAGTAAAATGTATTAGGAATAAGTTATTTTCATAAGTCCTGAAATGTATTTTATTGTGTTTTATGTTGTAATGAAAATAAACTTTTTCTTATCTTATCTCGAAAACGGCTGTGACGATTTTAATGAAACTTTGCATGACGGAGAATCTCTATTTACGGTATCTCATGGCAATATTTATCGCTCTGCCAAAATTAAAAAAGGGTTGTTCCGGTACAATCAAAATGTTTATATGTGTTTTTGAGGTACTTGCGGCAAGAATTTTCTAGGCAACCCTAGGAAGTCAAATGACACTGTAGCATTGTATCATAGCACCGCTGAGTTGCCTATCGAAATCTTGCCGCAAAGACCTTTAAATCACATGTTTACATATTGGCTGTACCGGATGACCTGGTATATGAATTTTCACAGGCCAATGAATATTACTATGAGATACGTTGTATAATGCGTTTAAGTCATGCAAAGTGTCATCAAAATAGTTCATGCTGTTTTTGAGGTAATCGAATTTTTTTTGTATGAAAGCTACCCTCAAATGAGAGCCAGTAAGAAACTACTCATCATGCTGTTATAAATTTGCCTAAAACTCCTTAATTTTAAATTTGGTGCGATTCGGACCTGTCGTTTAGCCACAAGGCTCATTTTTAGGGTTGCTGTCAAACAAAAAAAATAAAATTGCAATTATCTCGGAACTGCTGTAACGATTTTGATGAAACTTTGCATGACCGAGAATCTCTATTCAAGGTATCTTACGGCAATATCAATTGCTCTGCAAAAATTAATGAAAGGGTTGTTCCCATACAACCAAAATGTTGATGGGTCATTTTCAAAAAAGATGTACATGTGACTAACATGGTCAAAAATGTGACTCAACTGTTTTGTGACATACCTGTATAATTTTATACTTACCAGGCCACTCAGAAAGTATTGCGAAAAATAGTTTTTATATATGGGAGACTGGCCGGTCAGAATCTTTTTCGAAAATATGATTACTTGTAAGTAAAAATATGTGTGTTCCATTTTCAAAATTTCCCTCCACATTTTTTGCGAGCCAATTCAAAGTATCGTGTCTTACTGAAAAATGGATCTGCGCCGGGAACATTTTAGAGCTATGATTTTTTACGATTTCAAGTGTCGCCTGAAACCGGATGAATCGTTCGATAGACTTCAAATGGCATTTATGGATGAAGGCCCCTCCAAGGCAACCGTGTATCGTTGGTATAACGAATTTAGGCGCGGTCGACCAACCTTGGGGGATGAAGAAAGAAGCGGTCGCCCTTTGACGGCTATTACGGAAGAAAACGTGCTAGCAGTGAAAAATTTAATCCAAGATAATAGGCGAATTACATATCAGGAGATTCAGCACATATTAAAGATTGGATCGGGAAGCGTTCACGAGATTCTACACGGGCATCTTCGCGTGAGGAGGATAGTATCGCGCTGGGTGCCGCACTACCTCACCGACGCTCAGAAGCAGGCCCGGGTGGAATGGTGCCGTGATATGCTGAACAAATTTGAAGCAGGCTCGTCTCGGCGTGTTTACGACATCGTAACAGGTGATGAGTCCTGGATTTATCAATACGATCCAGAAACCAAGCGCCAGTCGACAGTTTGGGTGTTTCAAAATGAACCAACGCCTACCAAAGTGAAGCGATCTCGAAGCGGGGGGAAGATTTTGATCGCCAGCTTTTTTAATTTGACTGGCCACTTGGCCTCAATTCCCTTACGAGATCAAAGAAGCATCAACGCCGAATGGTATACTACCAAATGTTTACCAGAAGTTTTTTCTGTTGTGAGCAACAAGCGACCAAACACAGGGCTCCGCGGACTACTGCTCCACCACGACAATGCGCCTGCACACACCGCGCTCAAAACGAGGGACTTCCTGGACAGCACACCAGTCAAACTCCTGGGTCACCCTCCTTACAGCCCTGATCTAGCACCGTGTGACTTCTTTTTATTTCCAAAAATAAAAAATCAGCTCAAGGGGATACAATTTTCGTCGCCGGAAGATGCGCTGGCTGCGTTCGAGCAGGCTGTAAACGAGGTGTCTACGGCGGACTGGAAAAAGTGTTTTGAAAACTGGTTCAGACGCATGAATCTTTGTATAGAGGCTGGTGGAGAGTACTTTGAAAAGATTTAATAAAAATATATGTACCTGTAGAACAATTTTTTTTAGTGTCGCAAATATTTCTGAGTGTCCCACGTATGTGAGTCACAATTATTGTAAGGTAGATTTTACAATGATCAAACTAAAGGTTTATAAAATAAATATGTATAATAAAATAAAAATGAAAGTAATCGAAATCTTTATTATTCGAAAAAAATACTATGCCTTTTAAACTATGAGATCAATCAATGTCTTAATGACAGCAGGGTTCTTAACTTTTAAGTTTTTTTCTGTGCTTACGTTGAAGTTCAGCTGCGCTCATCGCCATTTTTCTAAAATAAGAGAATAATAATAATTTATAGTGCATAATCTGTAGGATTTTATAAAAAAAACAGCTGTAATGGGAACAGAAAAGAGGTCCCTGGTTTGCGTCACGACCGGGGCATGTACAACATGTTTTTGCTAAGTACAGACTTTTATAATTTATCACTTGCTTAAAAAAGTGAAGGAAAGCATCGTGAGGAAACCTGCACGCGCTGAAAATAAAATTCAAAGGCGTATATAAGCACCCATATGACGCCATAAAATTTTAGCCAATGTAAATGTATCTTTACTTTACACGTAGATGTGAGTCACGTCATATGAGTCACGAAATGTGAATAACATTTAAGCATTTTTGTGAAAAACATAACTTCAAAAAGCTATAACATCAGATTATTTTGCAATACAGATTAATACGATACATAATTAATCCATGTTTTTGTCAGGCTTACGCTATAAAAATAATTGAAAATAATACTCACTTCACCTTGGTTGGAAATGCACTGTGATTCACATGTATTTTTTATTACTATGGCAACCAATTTTTTTTGCGTGACAACAAATCAACTGGTACTACAAAATCGCGGATATTTATTGAAACAGTGTGAAGCAAAGTATTGCCAGTAATGAAAAATTATCTTCAAGTGGTAAGATTGGTACAGAAAGCTACAAAATCGACCGTGACATACTCTGTGTGACTCACATGTTCAAATTCATGGACAAACTAAAAAAATATTTTTTTATATTTAAAGCACTGCTTAGAATAATATTGTTTTAAATACACAATGGGAAATACATTTATGTTACTAGTCAGGTTGTTAATTTTTTTAACAAACAACAAATTAGAGCCACATTATGATTCAAACCTGCTAAAGTGCAAAAAGGACATTTCTGTTCCAATAGAACGTGAAAGGTGGCAAAACTATTTTTTTTTATAAAATACAATTATTTTGTAAAAGCCATAATTTAGATTAGTGTCTTGAAGAAGAAGGTTCATTTTAATAGGAAAACTTGCCCAACTTAAAAAAATGCAGCACTGAATTCGTAAAAAATAATGTTATGTTAGTCGGACATATTTATTTATGTAATGTACATCTTTTTTGAAAATGACCCTGATATGTGTTTTTGAGGTACATGCGGCAAGAAATTTATAGGCAACCCTAGGGCGTTGTATGACCTCATGTATAACCTTCCATATAAACCACATTTCATTCAAATAACAGATAGGTGCATAATCTTGTCGTGGGATCTTAGACCAAATAGGGGGGGCAAAATTTCAAACTATCGGTACTAGATCGAGTGGGGTATCATATGAAAGGGCTTTACTTGCACATTCTAAAATATATTTCTGTGGTTTTTTACATCTCTTGGTTTTCAAGTTATGAAATAAATACCACCCCCCCCCCCTTTATCCCCGAAGTTTGTGAATGGAAAAATCTGAATTAATTACCGTCGATAGAAGTTTATGTAAATATTTTAGCAAAAATAAAACGATTTTTCCAAATTGCACAGTTTTTTAGAAATCTGCAAAAACATTTGCAAACAAATTTAGTTTTGCGGTCCTAAAAATGGATTTTATTGCTTCCAAAAATAATGAAGGTATATCGGAACCCTTGGCGCGCGAGTCTAACTCGCACTTGACCGGTTTTTACGATAGAGCTGAAACAAAAAAAAACACCAAATCGACACATTTCTTGTAATGGTCCCTTATATTTTAACTAAATTGATTTTATTATTTGTAAGATAATCCGCCATTATTATAATATGTGTTATTAGACGTATTCTATATAACTTTTCTATCATAGAACTACTACTGTTCAAAAGATACAGCCTTTTTAAGGTCGGACAGGCAGACAGACCACGAAGGCTTAATAATAGGGTCCCGAGGCACCCTTTGGGACAAAACCCTAGAAAACGTTTTGAAAGGCTTTTCATCGCTGTTTATTTATTAGATCCATCTCGATTCACGACTGTACCGATTCCTGTTCTGCATACTAGAAATGGTTGACTGGCTGGACCGGAAGTGATGCAACACAGGCCTATCATGGTAGGCAGTAGTGGACGCTCGCTTTGCGTGCTACTTCCGGTTACCTCTGATGTAAAGTACCAGATTATTTTTGAATAGGCTTCTTCTGGGTAAGCTCGTTTCATCGTCGACCTCATCTCTTTCTTCAAGACTAAGGTAGCTGGAACGTGTCTGCCATATGCGAACCATTTCCTGCAAAGCTCCACGAATTACCCTGCAAAGCTCGGAAGAGAGTACGCAAATAGTTCTGTTCATAGGTCTACTTTCTTCCGGGTTTTGCGGGGTTTGTGTTAAAAGGAAATTGTTTTCATATGGCAGACATGTTCCCGCTACCGTAATAGCGCACCTGATAGCGCAAGATTTTTAGCGCAACTTTCCATAATTTTTGACAAAAAAAATCCGCGAGAAGTTCTTCGACTATTAGTTTAGCGACACACCTGCGGATCTTTCCGACGCGGATTGTTCCGCTCATTAAGCTCGCAAAGCTTTCAGGTTACCCATCACCCATGACACATTTTGATAGAATTTTCGGTCGCGGTACTTTCCGAGTCAGAATTTCACAGGTGTACCGCTACAATAACTTCTTAATTTCTTGTCTACTATAATAAAATTGTAAATTGATTTTGTCTGTACATTGAAGATATTTATAATATAATAAATTTGGATTTTTTTTATGGCGTACAAAATATATTTAATCGTGTTTCAGAGTCGGCCATATTCTTGGAATGATGCTTAATTATCACATTTTTTTTTCACGGCCATATATTCATCACTTTTCGTTAAAAACCTGCTTAAGTGAAGCGAACTTAGCTCTTATCAGCCCCTAGAGGCCTATTACAAAATTTCGTTCAAAAAAATGAAAAGTGGAAAATCTCACTCGGCGTCCAGATTGTTCGACACTGTTTTGTAGCTGAAACTAAACGATATTAATACTTTTTGTATTTTCAAGTTATTTGATACTATTATTGCGTTTCAAAGGCCAGCGCATCGGATTATGGAGAAATTTGGCAGTTTAAAAACTGCCAAATTTCTACGTTCAATTACGTACGTTCAATAAAGGTATTAAAACGAATTGTTTTTAAACAAACGTAGGCGATTTTCATTTTCTTTATACCAAAGTTTAGTATGGTATAAGTTATACGAAATAACATTAATATAGTAAAGAGCAATTTGCAGTTAAACCTGAGCGTTTTTTGTAGTTTTTTTCGTTCGGAATTGATTTTTTCCTAGATTTTCCAATATATTTTTCAAAATTCCGAGGCCACTACAAACTACACTATTATATAAGAGATTTTATTGTATTATTTTAATTTTGTTTGCTTAACCCAATAGTTCAATCCACGACCTTAAAAAAGTGCCTTCGCGCATTTTATGAAAACTTGCTTCCGAATATTGGCAATATCTATTAATATAAGAAAAATTTGTGCAAAGCGAGGCCGCTCAAAACTTAAATAATAACTATTCTTCAACATTTTATAAGTTAAGGCGATATGTAAATTTTTTTGGGTATTCTGAAGACAAATATCTTTTTATTTACCCAGTATCTTGCCGTGATTTTCAGGTACGTGTTTCTTGACCATTAAAGTGAGGGCATCACCAAGACCAAAACACGATTAGTGAAAATCGACTCGACAAAATAAAAATCCAAAGTTGCCTCTTCAATTTTCATTTATTCCTCTTTTTGTGGAATCGGAGGTATTTTAAGTAGTGAAATAAAGTATACAGAATGGTATTTGTAGTTGCTAGGGTTTGCCCAACCTAAAATTTTATTTTATTACTTAGTTTTTACAAAAAGTCGATATTTTATATCAGGCGCTTACGTCATTTAGTTTTGGTAACACGCACAGTATATCTGTCGCAATCGAATGCGTTGCGGATTGCGCACTTTATCCCTTTCTTTCAAGCGAAAAGACTGCGCGCACTGTCAAATATCTATCTTTTCCCATAGCCTCGGCCTTTTGGGGGGTGATCGCTAGGGGCTCAACAACAACAGCGTTTCTGTGATTCGAAAGGCACGAAGGCACTTTGAGCTATTGGGATACTGTTATTGATAGAAGTCGTTCAGCCAAGTCAGAGACTGTTTTGGTGGCTTAAAACACTGACAATCAGGCTGGCCTTTAACTTGGAAAAGCCTGACCTAGGATTGGGTCTGATTTACCCTCTGGGTTGCGTAGGTCAGATGGCAGTCGCTCTGTGTAAAAACCAGTGCCTTCGTCAAATCCCCTATACTAAGGTTAGGTAGCAGACTTCATATAAACGAAATAAGGTTAGAACACTGATGAATGAGCGCTGCGGTCATCAACAACAGCGGTCACCAACCACAACGCTTACAAGCGTGGTGACTATGGTAGATCCCCTTCAAAGTGCCACTCGTTTTTGTTGGAGTTCTGGAGGGAGCTCCCTGTCCTCCAGTGGACGTTTCATCGGATTTAATGATGGCTGATGAATAAAAACATAGGTAACTTTTGTTTGATTATGGTATAGTAGTTAAACAATGGGCATTAAAATCGATTATTTAACGTACGTAATGACCGCGACAAATTAAATAGGTACCTAGTTATAATGCTAAAAGTATATTAGGTTTACATTATTATAAAGGGTACCCCGGTACATCCATTTTGTTTTCGAAAGATTTTTCTCTTACAAATTGGTCAGCGATCCTCATCTAATCGTTTTAAGTGTTATTTAAAAAAAAACCGTGCACAATAAGTAGCTGGCCTTCATAAGGTTTTACACAATTTGCTAAAACTGTAAGTATTGCAACTGAGAGAAGGTTCTTTGTGCTTCGGAAGGCACGCCAAGCTTTCGTAGCCCTACTCCACTGCCATTTGAATAACAAAATTGTTAAAAGTGTCTTTCTATTTTTTGAGTAGGTATTTCTTAAAAATATCGAGTTTCAGAACTCTAACAGCCCCATCTATTGGTGTGTTTTTAAAAGATTATATAGAGCTCGGTCGCCTAGGTACTATACATATATATACAAACACACACGCATATGTTTTATTGATCACAATATTTACCAGAGGCTTTAAACAAGACATTCTTTTGGTTTCATCGATTTGTTTGTTCCGGTGGCCGGTGACAGTACTACACTTACAGCTCATATTTTATTGATGGACAAACCGTATATAATCGACATATTATCGTCGTGACTCGAAACGATTCCATGCACGCGATCAAGGGTCCATTCACAATAGCGGATTTTATAAAAAAATTGCGGTCATGACTACCGAACAATAAAGTTCCATATAACGACCGTGGTGCTTGGTGACCGCTCTTTGGAAGTACGATACCATCTTTCGTGTTATGTACCTTTAGTCGCCTTTTAACACATCTTCACGACGAGGTGGGTTACTTACCAAACGACACAATCTGAACCGCGATTGAAATTCCTCTATTAGTTATTTTGTAGTATGGCCAGGTGACGAACCATATTGTCAGAATTTTAAAGCCGCCAAACGGTTAGGTACTAATTATATCTTGAACAGTTAGCTCGAACCATCAGTTTAACGTGCCTTTCGAAAGGCTGAAACGCTCGAGTTAACGTCTTGTAAGAATCACATCGTCTCAACGTGTCTTCTTTATGCCACTGACTAGCGGTCACCCAATTTGATTGTGCTAGGTAATAGTATACCCAACGTTCCTTAACTTACACAATCGTAGGGTCACGAAAGCTTAAATCCATTATTTAGTCGGTCAGTCGGTTAAGAATAGTAAAAACACACATCTCTGCCCGTGAGTTTCGTAAAAGGCGACTAAAGGTGCTCTTCCACCAGAGCTGTGCTAAGTAATACATAAAACTAGCTTTTATCCGCGGCTTCACTCGCGTTATACAGTGTTCGTGTCATCCTCGTATCTCCTCCAGAAACCATTCATTTTTCCGGGATAAATTGTAGCCTATATGTTAGTCCAGTGCTTGATCTATCTACCTACCAAATTTCATTGAAATCGTTTCAGCTGTTCAGGCGTGATAGTGGAACAAACAAACAAATATCCATACTTTCGCATTTATAATATTAGTGAGATGGGAAGTGAAATGAGATGTCAAACGGACCAACTCACAAACCAATTCCATCCAACCAATAGATTTGCTTCATTTTTCCTGACTTAGCTAAGCGCAATTTAAGCAAAGAAATTGGAGCAATCCTATTAGTTGTAAATTTCCCAGCTCACCAGGCACACTCCGGACACAACATACAACGAGTGCGGTTCCATATTTAGTACAAATTACCCGCAGGAGCATCACGCAGGCGGGTGCGCGCGGCGTTGCGGGGTGGATTGCAAGGGTGGTGGACAGTGTCCGTTCTGTATGGTTGAACTATTATTTTATCCTGTGTCACAGGTTAGCTACTTAGCACAGCTCTGGTGAAGGCCACCCCAAAGCCGCAACCAAACCTTCCTAAATTCAAAAATGAATTCGGTATACATTGCTGATAGATGGTTCTCTTAATTCCAATATCCTTACTTCAACGACCAATGTATGCCAAATTAGTTTCTGCTTAAGGCAGGTTTAAGGGAGTTTGAACCGGAAGACGAGCAGTAGCATCATTTGGGTATCATCATCATGTCGGTTATAAGGTCGACGACCTACCTTATAAATCCTGGTGTCAGAGTTATTGAGTCGCCAAAGGCCATACATACATACTGTGGTCCATGGTGCCACGCAACAATTCAGATTCAGATAATTTATTCAATGTAGATTCTTTACAGAATACTTATTGAATGTCATGCAGAATACAATGCAAATCTTAGACTATATAATACTAACGTAATGCAAATAGAACGAGTCTACGTTAACAAGAGTTCCCTCCAAAAATACATGCTATTATTTTTGTCCCTGACATCCGTTTGCCCACTTACATAAGGTCAAAAGCAACAAATTTCATTCTACGACTTTGCTCACAACGCACAAAAAATTTTCAACTTCTCATACAAAATGTGGTTGTTACATACCTACGTTAATTTGTATGGGATGTTGAAAATTCTTTGTGCGTTATTAGCAAAGTCGTAGAACAAAAGTTGTTGCTTTTGACGTCACTAATAAGTGGGCAAACGGATGTCAGATACATAAAATAAGTACCTATAAAATACTAGTGTACCACGCATTTTTGCTATGAAATTCTGGGGCAAGCTCTGTCCAGCAGTGGATGATACAAGTGTGAACCATCCTTTATACACCGCCACTGGCTTGCTTGCACGACAACCAAGCTAATGATTGGAAATATTTTTTGGTGATTGCCTATCGTGTTGAAGCTTCTGTATTATTTAGGTGTGTCCGGTTTTGAAACAATAAACCTGTGTCCCGTTTTCACTCTTTGGATACAGAACCCTAAAAACTGTTTAGAAGTTTGTGAAATTTTCGGTGCTTTTTTTCGACGGATACTGTATTTTTGGTACTTCGTATCTGGACTATCATAGACTATATTGGAGAGAGAAATGAACGAAGAAAGAAAGAAGGAAATAAATTATTTTATATTAGCTGGTGACCGTGACAAAAAAACCGGCCAAGTGCGAGTTGGACTCGCGCACCGAGGGTTCCGGACCACAAAATTAAAAATTCCGTCTTAGTTATGGACGTGCAGTCACGAAGTGTATTAAAAATGCGCGAGTCCGAAACGTACTTGGCCAGTTTTTATTATATGTTGTTAATCTATAGTAATATAACCTGCATCTATAATCCTATGAAAATATTGAAACTTATTTATTATTTGTATTCAAAAATTGCCAAATTAATAATTTTCATAATATCATTTATTTTGAGCAAGTAAATTGACTTTGAGAAACTGTTTTGAACGATTTGGTATGCTGAACTATAGCTTCATGTTTGTTTACGTGATATCAAGCACGAATTATTTAATTATTTTGGGTTATTAATTCAAGAATTTGTAATTTCAAGCATCATAATTAATAATTGGAATTTGAACATAAATTTGAGTAGCGCTTTTGTTATTAATTTTGTAAAGAGAAATAAAAAGGAGGAAGAGGGTACCTAGTAATTCGAACGGCACGTGGGGGAAACGCGCGATGGTGTAGGACGACTTTTGACTTACGAAAGACTGGCTGTGAAAATCAAAAAGGGAAGGAAACCGAGGAAGAGGAGGATTGGTTTTGGCCCGACTTGAGTAACTAGAAGTTTTCCTAGAAATGAAAGATAAGTACACAAGTATTGCTGTTACTGTAAGTATCTTTATGGCTTTCATAGGTTACGATTTTGTTAGAAGATTGATTGTACCTACTCCGTTTATGGTGAAAATTATTTCTTTCTAAAAGTTCATAATTTACTTCAGGAAGTGTTTTTCTTCGATTATGTTCTATTAATTTCGGTTACAAATTTAAGAAATTATGGCCGTAAAGACAAAGATTGTTAGTTACAGACAGACATTAATAAACCCAAATTTGATCCTATTGGTATTAGTTTCATAGAAATCTAACAAATAAATAGCATTTCACTGAACTATTTCAATAATTTTATTTACTTCCCAACTAGAACTAAACTAAGTTTTAACAATAGCCCATACACTATAAACATAAAAATTTTCACGCTTGTAAGCGTTTCCATTTTTACAATAGAGCTAAAATAAAAATCGAGCAAAAACGCCTAGAACAAAGAAAAAAAAACCGGCCAAGTGCGAGTCGGACTCGCGCACTGAGGGTTCCGTACCACCACATAATCATAATCATAATTGTATTAGTTGAAATTTCAGTAAGTTAATGTGCTACATTTTTTGAGTCCGACACGCGCTTGACCAAATTTTATTATTTGATGTTATTTTATAGCTTATGCACTATAAACACACCAATTTTCAAGTTTGTAAGTGTTCCCGTTTTTAAATAGAACTAAAACAAAAATCGCCTCCGTGACCATCCAACTTGACCCCTCTCTTATATGAATGTTCTTGAAACGGGAGCTCACCACAATTGGTTACCATTAGTTGTGAGAAAAGTTGTAATATTTAATGATTTCAGACTTTTCCCATTATTTGTACTGTGAGACCTAGCTTCTTGCCAAATTTCATAATTTTAGGTCAACGGGAAGTACCCTGTAGGTTTTGCATTTTTCAATAAATGTATGGAGATGAGGACATAAAATGCCATATCTTTTGATTGCGTCGTTGTAAAAAATTGAAATTTTCAGATCTTGTGTGGTTCATGGATCCTAATATATGGTATTAATTTCAACCTGATACCTTTACCCGTTCGTGAGATAAAGGGTCTTGACAGACAGACAGACAGACAGACAGACAGACAGACGGGCAACAAAGTGATCCTATAAGGGTTCCGTTTTTTTCTTTTGAGGTACGGAACCCTAAAAACACGTTTTTAGTAGGACAGCTCTCTTAACATATATTTTTTTTAATATTTACCACCCAACTGAGACAAGTCATATTACAAACCTAGGCACTCACCGATTTATATCTACCCAAACTTTTTTATGTAATTTTTCTACTTATACAACATGTGGTTAAAAGGAAATCGGTACTTTTCCTAACACCCTTTATACTAGAAGTATCGACGGGGACTCAACGGTGGATTGGTAGTATGACTCATCATCAGCATGTGAATTGGAATCTGAGGGGATAAAAGTAGAGTTGAAATATCTATTAAACATGTTAGCGATAACAAGAGGCTTAGATGATACAACATTTTAAAACTCCATTTATTGAGGGATCTGATTAGATGGAAAGGAGTGCACGTAACTTCAAAAAAACTACACATTACTAAAACATTTGTTTTATCTTTAGAATTAGGTACGTAAATACTTAATGTACCGTTTATACTCTAAAGCCTTTTCGTTAGCACGTAGATGACTAAACTAATTGATAATCTAAAGGGTTATTGTACTTTTTCCATTTAGCATGAATCTTTATTTTTCTGTTAACGATCGATTTTACCAGGGAGATTTATCAGAAATTATTAAAAAATCCTTTCGGGAAAAAAAGATCAAATTAAGTATTCTAAAACGGTATAGAAGTAATTAGTAGCCTCTTTAGTATTCATAGCAGATGAGATACTCCAATCGTATTCCAATAAACCCTTTTTTATACTCTTGAATTACTTGGCTTACGATGAGGGTCAACGCGTGTCAGGGGGTCCGAAAATTCCGTATGGTTAGAATAGTTTCTGTAAGGTTAGTTAAAAGTAAGGCAAGAACCCCGTCATTATCACAATAGTTATATTGCTTTAAATCGGTCAGAGTCATAAAAAGGCAAGGCTAATTTATTGTTACTATTCGACAAATTTTAATAATAATTACAAAGCGATATGTAAAAAAGGCGGGCAGCGAGAGTGGCATACACTCGTAGTAGTCGCCTGCGCAAGAACGGCGGCGGAGGCGGCGGCGGCGGTCAGCGCTAGATCTATTATCTATTATTATCCATAGAACCTCGTTGATAGTACAAATCCCCACCATAACGCCACCCCCGGCTCCCGCGCTAAATGTACAAACTAATCTAAATCAATGAAATAATTACCAAACTACTATATATATAAATGATATAAAATTTGGCGCTAGTTTTGGTTATAGGTTATTGCATTGCACATTTTAGAGATCATGGGGCAAATCTAATAAAGATTTTAAGATATCCTCTATCGTGGAAATTCGAGATTTCTCTCCTTCCATACTAGAGTTCATTTCAGCCAGCTGCGTATATTTTTTTTAGATTCAATAGTAGCTCGGAAGCTCTTTATTCGTGCCATAACCTCGGCTAAAGAAGGTCCAGCACCAGGCTTTATGGGAGCGCGACAAGTAGGACAGAGCCAGGACGCCTTCTTCTCTTGAGGCATATATCGGTAGCCCAATTCCGTTGAGGTTACAGAATTTAAAATAATATAATAATAATAGTTGGTGCATCCATTATAAAATGCCATGACACTTTGCACATTCGAGAGACTAGTCTTTTTAAATTTTTGATAATTAACATATAAATAAACACACGTCGTGACAATCAAAATACGATCAGAACTTATAGCCTGGTCAAATAAAAAAAAACCGGCCAAGTTCGAGTCGGACTCGCGCACTGAGGGTTCCGTACCACCACATAATGATAATTGTATTAGTTGATTTCAGTAAGTTAATGTGCTAGATTTTTTTAATCCGACACGCGCTTGACCAAATTTTATTATTTTTTGTTATTTTATAGCTTATGCACTATGAACATACCAATTTTCAAGTTTGTAAGTGTTCCCGTTTTTAAAATAGAACTAAAACAAAAACCGCCTCCGCGACCATCCAACTTGACCCCTCTCTTATATGAATGTTCTTGAAACGGGAGCTCACCACAATTGGTTACCATTAGTTGTGAGAAAAGTTGTAATATTTAATGATTTCAGACTTTTCCCATTATTTGTACTGTAAGACCTAGCTTCTTGCCAAATTTCATAATTTTAGGTCAACGGGAAGTACCCTGTAGGTTTTGCATTTTTGCATAAATGTATGGAGATGAGGACATAAAATGCCATATCTTTTGATTGCGTCGTTGTAAAAAATTGAAATTTTCAGATCTTGTGTGGTTCATGGATCCTAATATATGGTATTAATTTCAACCTGATACCTTTACCCGTTCGTGAGATAAAGGGTCTTGACAGACAGACAGACAGACAGACGGACAACAAAGTGATCCTATACGGGTTCCGTTTTTTTCTATTGAGGTACGGAACCCTACAAAAAGGCCTTCCATTATATGTTTCCGTTATATGGCAAACAATGTTTCTTTACTAATTCGAACCCGCTGAATCCAACAAAGCCGTTTGACCCCCCTCCCCCATTTTGCCCCCCTCACCCCTCTTTTCCCCTCAAAAGTGTCCCTCACCATGGTTTTTTTATTTTGCAGAAAAACGGTTACAGATAGGAGCAAACTTTCGAAAAAGAAGTTAATTCACATTAAATTTCCTAAATACAGAAGTTAAGTTTATGCTGATACGATAAGTAATCTTTGATTTACAGCCTTCAACGTTGCATGAACAAGTTAAAAAAATCATTTTCATCCTCTTTCTTCTTAATTTGTAGGAAAGTGACGGCAGTAATAAGAAAATTATCCTTGGACATTTTTAAGCTTGTCAAATTATCTTGAAAAATACATATAATTCATACTCAAGTGAGCAATGGTTCTAAAACTACAGTTTACCGCGTGGAGGTATGCCCGCGCACATCGTACACTCTTACTAAAATAATGGGTCATCCACTAGAAGCTTTTGATTGAATTTTTACTTAAGTACCTATATTAAAAGATTTTCGTTCCTTGCCGCATTCTTCATTGCCCAACCTACAATATTCTTGTCAATATTTAAGTGAACCGTTTGCAATGAAAATATGCTAATATTTTGCATGAAAGTGAGTGAAATATGTTATAGGAAACCCCGTTTTAATCGGTTCAGTTCAGTGCTTAAAATTTCACGTACATTCTGTCAGTGTGAACAGTTTGCAATGAAACTAAGCTTATATGTTGCACAAAAGTAATCCAATCACGTTATTGAAAACCTGGTTTGAATCGGTTCCAAAGTTTGTGAGTTATAGTCGCACAGGGAGCTTGATGTCTGAGTCAATTGATTGCAATGAAACAAAGCTTATAATGTTGCATGGAAGTAGACCAAATACGTTATTGAAAACCCCATTTAAATCGGTTCAGTAGGTAGCCGCCACCGCTTGAAACTTCGTGTTCCTTCTGTCTTATTTAATCGTTTGCAATGAAACTAATCTTATATTTTGCATGAAAGTAAGCCAAACATGTTATTGAAAACCCTGTTTGAGTCGGTTTTATAGTTTGTGAGTTATTGTCACAAGCAGCTTGATACTTAATACGAGTATTAGTGTAGATTTTGTTTGAGTGTCACACGTTCAGTCTACCGATTTAACTCGGAATGTTGATTGTCTCAGAGCGTCCCACGAGGAAGCTGATACACGTATGATTATTCATGCTGTTAACTGTACAGCTAACCATGTTGTTGTGATGACCAGAGACACTGATGTTGAAACCCAACACCGCCTCCCAAACTTAGTGTTCAGCATGCCAAACCAGCTCCAAGCTGTTATCAGAGCCCGAGGCTGTAACACAAGTTACTAAATTGTGAACCAGGTCCAAAACATAAAAATAAAGTTCTTGACAGTATGTTCAAAATGAATAACTTTTTAGTTTTTTCTTAATTTTAAGAGTAAAACTTGACTATTGCTAAAATAATATAATTTTTAGGAAAGTTACTTAAATGTGCTATTAAATGATTTTTATTTCAAAGCTCTATCTTCTATAGTCTTGGAGTAATTGAAATTTGAAAAGTGTACTAATTATTTTTGACGCCCAGTGTACATATACATACTTGTTATTTCACATTTGAGCTCCTTGTTATCTTTAATTCATAGAGAAATATTTTAGAAACATACTAGTTTACTGGAGCAGTTTCGGCTCCTCCAGGTAAAAAAATCGGCCATGTGCGAGTCGGACTCGCGCACCGAGGGTTTCGTAGGTACATACCTGTAGGTATATAAGTGAAAGTTATGATATTTTTATCGTACCTGTAGGTATATAAGTAAAAGTTATGATATTTTTATCGCTTCATGCCAAATTTCAAGATTCAAGGTCGACTGGAAGTATCCTTTAGGTTTAGTTGCGAGATTCAAAATATGCGGCTTAAATTGCTGTTTCTTTTGATTGCGTTGACATAGAAGTTTGATTTTATTACAGCTTAAAGACATTATAGACTTAAGTATTTGATATTAATTTCAATTTAATACCTCTACGCGTTCATGAGGAAGGGGGTAGTAAGTTTAAAATTATTAAAAATATATTTTAATTATATACCTATTGTAACTAAAACTTTATCACAGAATATATAATAGTATACAAGTTTAGTAGTGCGTACACGAGGAACAACCCCGCGCTGCGACCCAGGTAGCACTATGAGTGTCAAACTTGAACTGTTCTTGACTGTACCTTACAACATCAGTCTTAACTGACCATTGAAACAACCTTAAGATAAAAAGGTACAATGATCATCTTAAGGGGCGACAGACAGACGGAGAACAAAGTGATACTATAAAGGTTCCGTTTTTCCTTTTAAGGTACGGAATCCTAATAGGATTTTAGCGAAATATACGTTCAATGGTACCGCGGTCCAAGCGTGGTGATTATGGTGCTGCCCCTCCACATTATTCCAACGTGATTCCAACAAAGCTGGAATTTTTGAGGGAACTCCCTGTCCTGTAGTAGACGTTTCATGGGATGTTATGACGATAATGACGTCCATTGACTCCAATTGAACGTCACGAAAGTAATTCTGATAATATTGTTACTTCAGGTGGGATGACTAATGGTAAGTTGTCACCCCCCCATAGCACCCACTGTCTTACTGTAAATGACCTAAAGATCGGTCATGATTCGAATTGGTCGATAGTACAAACTGCCATTAAGCTTCGGCCATGAGCGCTTTACTTTACTTCATAATGATACTAGCTTTCTTTCATAGACATATTGACGATACATTTAATGCTCAGTCAGGTCACTTTGAGGCCACATTAGGCCACATAATTGACATGGCATTGTAACCTGACCGTAATTGCCAGAACCTTGGGTAAAATTCTTCATCTATACATATAATAAAAGAGTAGAAACCGCGTGTCTGTACTTTTGATAAAAGTTTAGTTTCATTGCAAACGGTTCACCCAGACAGAAGGTACGTAAAGTTTCATGCGGCGGCGCAAATAACTCACAAACTATTGAACGGATTCAAACGGGGTTTTCATATAAACTGTCAAGGTTACTTCTTTGCAACATATTAGCTTACTTTCATTGAAAAAGGCTCACTCAGACAGGTGCGTGAAATTTCCAGCGGAGGCGCCAATATCTCACAAACAACTGAACCGATTAAAACGTAGTTTTCAGTAACGTATTTGGCTTACCCCATGCAACATGTATGCTTAGTTTCATTGCAAACGGTTCTCTCAGATATAAAATACACTAAGTTTCAAGCGGCGGCACCAATAACTCACAAACTACTGAACGGATTTAAACGGGGTTTTTAATAACGTGTTTAGCTTAATTCTTTGCAATGTATTAGCTTACTTTCATTGAAGACGGTTCACTCAGACAGAAAATGCCCGAAGTTTCAATAGGCGGCGACAATAGCGAACAAATTACTGTACCGACTCCAACTGGCATTTCCATGATGTGCTTGGATTAGGTACTTCCGTGCAACATTTAAGCTTAGGTTAGTTGAAAACGGTTCACTCTGATAGAAGTTACGTAAAGTTTCAAGCGAAGGCGCGAATAATTCAAAAACTTTTGAGCAGATTCAAACGTGGCTTTCAATAACGCGTTTGGCTTACTACTGTGCAATAAATAAGCTTAGTTTCCTTGCGATAGGTAGGTTCACTCTGACAGAAGATACGTAAAGTTTCAAGCTGCAGAACCAAGAACTCACCTACTGAACTGGTTTAAAGTCAAACGAGGTTTTCAATGACGCGTCGGGCTTCTTTCTGTGCAACATATAAGCTTTATTTCATTGCAAACGGTTCACTCAGACAGAAGGTTCGCGAAATTTTAAGCGGCCGCACCAATACCCCACAAACTACTTGAACGACTTAAACGGAGTTTTCAATAACGTATTTGGGTTGCTTTCGTGCAATATTTGAACTTTTTTTTATTGCCATCGGTTCATTCAAACAGATAATAGGCGAGTTCAAAGTTTCAAACTGTGAACAGAGCTGAAATCAAAAAAAGCTTCTAATTTTGTACGGAAGAAAGCTCAATACGTTGTTGAAAATTCCGTTTGATCCGGTCCAGTTGTTTGTATAAAAGTCGTGGGTACAGCTAAAGATTCGAAATATCTTGATTTAGTTTTATTGTAAAAATAATAATAAAAAAAATCCTGTTTCGGCATGGCGGTGCAACAAATGTAAAAAAAATTATGAAAGTTCTAAAGTTTTGAAAACTTAGGAAGTAGGTACTTATAAACGAAATACTTCAAAAAATAAAGAGAGAAGTGAATAATTGTTTTTTAGGAATTGTCTTTTAAGGGGAGAGATAAGTTACAAAGATTGTACGGAAGTGAAGTCCAACAGTTTTGTATGTAGATACATGTAGAGTTAAAAGCATGTGAAGCTAGACACGTTGGACTTTGTATCGCTCTTTCTCTTTTCTTTCGCAGTAGCCCCAGAAGCTAAAGTGACTGAGCCTCAAATTTAATTAGGCTTTGTTTTGTATAAGAAATAACGAAACCCGTATGATAGTTACTCCGCGTGGAATTCGACTATGATTTTACACTTACGAGGATAGTGGGCGATCTAACAGTCCGCACGTAAACAAGAGGTGTTTAATTTACAAAAATCCGTATTATCTGTACTCTATATACCTAATAATATAACTGCACTGTCTGACTGTCTGTCTTTTACAATTATATGACTAATCCGATAAACCGATTGTGATAAAAACTTGGTACGAAGATAGTTTGAACCATGGGAAAAGTCATTAGCTACTTTTTCTGAACCCCACGCGGACGGAGTCGCGGGCAACAGCTAGTTAAATAATAAAATAAGTATTTCAAAACTGGTGAATTTCGAAGAATTGGTTTCCCGTTTTTGCATTTGCATCAATTTATTCTTCCTATTATTGGGGAAGTAAATTTTAGGAAAGAGTGTTTTAATTTTAGATCGCATAACATAGCATATGTTTTAATTTTAGATCACATAACATAGTAGGACAAATGTCTTTAAGGAAACTATAAGGAAACAGGAAAAATGCTCATTTTTCAAATTACCAACAAAATATTGACGAAATTGGATTAAAGTTGGTAGAGCATTGACCAACATTCATTTCGAATGTCATGACGCTCGAATATTTTTTTTGTAAATTTGCAGGTTTTGCGAGTTATATTCTTCTAACTACGTTTTTTTCTAAGTAACTATTCTTTATTTATTTTAAGTCTTATTGCGCAAATAGTCGTCCATTTAATTTAATGACTTAAAATGTAAATATGACTACCAGCTAGCTTCATTATAATAAGTTCTTGCCCTTGGCCTGTTTTTACTGCCACTGAGTTTAATAAAAACCTAAATCGTTCTTCTCATTGAGCTTAGGTTTAGGCGTAAAAACTTTTATGAAATATAGGTTTATAAATTTCGACGATTATTTCAATCAAATTGTCATTGATCTAGGTACCAATAAAGTTTAGTCTTCACAAACAAAAAGTACCTTCTTTACGGAGAAGGGTAATTCTGCATCATTAAGCGACAGTATAAAAATATCTAAATGTTAAAAGAGATAGTTAAAAAGAGTAAAATACCTACGTTCTTCTTTTGAAATTCATGTAATTATTCGTTTAGATTTGACTACAAACAAATACTAAGTTAAAATCTATACCTCCGGATCGTAGCTTTTTATAAACTTCCCTCACACGAAAATTACTACTTCAGTTTACTTAACTAACATCCTAATAGTAGGTTGGTATTTATAATCCAGTTTATGAGAATCAACATGTATATTATGTGTTATTGCAACAGTTCTTGGTTAAAACACGCGTTTTCATTGTCTGTTTACGGTAATAAGTATGACACAACAACACAACGGTGAGTCATCGATGTTACATACACTGACAAAACATTAGATAGGGATACGTATACCCCACACACCCAGTCACCCAATGTTGACCTTGTTCTGTGCGCCGCTGTCTGACAGCTGACTGTTCGATCAGCCAGTCACGAGCCGTTCTGTCTCCAAACTACTCGCGCGGTACCATCTACCACGCGAATCAAATTAGACTTACAAATTCTATCGCTAAAACTACAACTTTCACCTTTACCCACACTTAACACAGTTAAGAAATAGAAAAATATCTTCATTTCTTGCAGTTGCTAAGCTAAAACCTTTTGTGATTATTTTTGTAACACAACGTTGCGCATGTGCGAGTGTAAACCGACTAGCTTTAAAAGACGGGACTTTAGTCTGTGTTCCTGTTTAAGAGGTCGTCTTTGAATTGGTTGTGTTATTTAGAAGGAGAGAGTGTAACAACAGGTGCGTATAGATATCTTACGAAATATTGTGATTTTGGTTATATTTTGAATGAAATGTCAATGGTAGAACTTTAAGTTCCTTTAAAAAGAAGTGTTTGGTTACCTTTAGTCCATTTAAGTTTATTTTTCGTTGATGCTTTTTATTCTCTATATACCTAATTCTTTAAGTAATCCTTAATTCTTTAGGTTATGAATTCTTTGGTTTAAGAATGCACCAAATTAGCTATAGTTTGGTTCATGGTTTTAAGAATGTGTTAATAGCATTGTTAACAGGCATTACTTCCATTATGTCGACGCATAAACCACAAACCAATCTGTTTTGTTTCCCTCTACCTACATACCTACCTACACAGATTGCTTAGTAGGTAAGTATACGTTGTAGTGATGTAGATGTGACGAATGTTCGGTTTTGCGAATCTTTGCATATTTCTTATTCGCATTCATCAAATTTGAACGAATATTTTGCGAATTATAAGAAATTTAGTAGGGAGATACATTCATAAATTAAATGCAAATTAGTATTTGCATTCGATAAAATCGGCTACATATATTTGTGATTTTCGTATAGGCATTAGCAAATGCCTGAAAATTTACATAGGTACGTTGACAATCGTGTAAATAAACCTACAGGTCATAATCCTAGTCATTAGTCAATTTGAATTATGACCTAGCGGAAACTTATTTTCGAGCATATTCAAAGCAATTACTTTTCGCTTAATCATGCATTTAAAATGTCTAAGCAGAAAACCTTACCGGTTTGACAATTTCAAACGATTTCTTGTCAAAAGGGACACGAATCAGTTGGTTTGTTAGTGCAGCACGTGGAGCTTGCTTGACGCATTGGACTTTGTTCCTAGCCCTTAAGGGGCTACCTCCCGTCCACTAGCGCCCCCATCAGTTAAAAAAATACTACTCGCTAAATACAAAACTTATTGAAAATCCCGAAGATCAGATTGAAGTAAAGGTACTCTAGTTTATTTTAAACTTATCAATTCGGAAAAATATAGTTCACTGTAGTTACAGATACAAAAACTGCTAAAAGTGGCCGTTTTTCGCACTTTTTGTATCTTTAACTACAGTGCACTATATTTTTCCGAATTGATAAGTTCTAAATAAACTAGAGTATCTTTACTTCAATCTGATGTTCGGGATTTTCGATAAGTTTTGTATGTAGTGAGTGATATTTTTAACAGATGCGGGCGCTAGTTGTTAGCAGGAAAGCCCTTAAGTAGTTAAGAAGGAACAAAGAAACGGACACACATACATACAGGTCAAACATATAAGCCTTCTTTTGGGCTTGGCTGCAGTCGGCAGTAAAATAAAACTGACATAAACACTAACACAGCATGCTTTTCATACGTAGTACGTACATCACCATAAAACAGCGTACGAGCATCTTAATGTACTATTAAAACAAGAAACAATGTTAGTACGTTTAACAAGAAGACTATATATGAGGTAATATAGTAGGTCTCAAAACCTGGAGTTTTTTGAAAAGTTTCTCCAAAAACATTATTTTGCGCTTCAGAGCAAAACTAATTAAATTCTTCTTTTTTTTTGAAAAGTCACCCGTAATTAGATGCATCAGATTCAGATTCAGATAATTTTATTCAATGTAGATTCTTTACAGAATACTTACTTATTGAATGTCATGCAGAATACAATGCAAATAGAGCGAGTCTACGCCGTTTCGGATCGTGCTATGGCAGCGTAAAAGAAACGGCAAGAAACCACTGCAGCACGGCCTACTTTAAGAGTCGGCTTTTTACAATGTGTTTCTTGTGTTTCGCTGGAATATCAGAGCACCATACCTCTTTGTCATTCATATAGTCATCCAATCTATAGTAAGCTTTTTTACATAACGTTTGCTTTACACATTCTTTAAACTTTCTCTCAGGTAATTGCACTATATTGTCAGGTATTTTGTTGTAGTATCGTATACACAGACCAACGAAAGATGTATTGACTTTAGTTAATCTAGTATATGGTTGATAAATTTTATGCTTATTTCTAGTATTAAAATTATGCCTGTCACAAATTTTTGGTAATTGATGAATGTTCTTTCTAGCATACATTATACTTTCATAGATATACTGGCATGGCACTGTCATAATGTTGATTTCCTTGAACAGTTCTCTCAGGGAATCACGAGTCTTCAGGCAATAAATTGCTCTTATATTATAGCCCTCTTTTGTAAAACGAATATTGAATGTATATCAGCTGCTCGGCCCCAAAGCAGTATGCCATAAGACATAATGCTATGGAAGTAGCTAAAGTAAACCAGCCTTGCAGTAGCTACATCAGTAAGTTGTCTGATTTTTCTAACAGCATATGCAGCCGAGCTCAATCGACCAGAAAGAGCCGTTATATGAGGGCCCCATTGAAGTTTAGAGTCTAGTGTTAACCCTAAGAAAACTGTACTATTTACAAAATCTAATGGCTCATTATTCAAAACTATGTTATGTGAAGTAGACCTTACATTTGGTAGTGCAAATTTAATACATTTAGTTTTTTTGGCGTTTAGGACTAGATTGTTAACAGTAAACCATGCATGAATCTGTCCAAGTGCATCGTTGACTTCGTTATAATTTTGTGATTTCCTACTTACATTGAATATTAATGAAGTATCATCAGCAAATAACACAATCTTTGACAGATTCTTCACCACAGAAGGAAGGTCATTAATATAAATAAGGAATAAAAATGGCCCTAATATGGACCCTTGAGGTACGCCAATTTTGACAACAGATCCCAGTGATTTCGACCTGTTTACTTGTACCTTTTGAATCCTGTTTTCCAAATATGACCTAAGTAGTTTAAGTGAATTATTCTTAACACCGTAATGTTCAAGTTTTAGCAACAATGTGCTATGATCTACGCAGTCAAATGCCTTGGATAGATCACAGAAGATACCAATAGCATCTTCAGATTTTTCCCACGCGCAAAAGATGTATTTTAAAAGTGCAGTCCCGGCATCCGTTGTACTGCGCCCTTTCGTGAAACCAAATTGATGGTCATGTAGTAAGTTATTTCTATTGAAGTGTGAAAGCATTTGATTGAGTATGACCTTCTCAAAAATTTTACTAAGTACAGGTAAGACTGATATTGGTCTAAAATTACTGGGATCCTTTTTGTCACCAGCTTTGAATAATGGAACTACTTTACTTTTTTTCATTAAGTCAGGAAATGTACAATGATCGACACAATCATTGAATATAACAGCTAAATATGGAGATATAGTATCAATGATCGCACTACAGACTTTTACTGACATTCCCCATAGGTCCTCAGTAGTTTTCATTTTAATACTTTTAAAGGCTTTAATAATTTCGTTAGGGGTGACATGATTGAACCCAAATTCAGTTTCGCAGGCGTCCACATTCTTTTGAAGTAAATCGCTAGCAAGTGAAGATGAAGAATTGAGTGACTCTGTTGTTTTCAAAGGAATATTAGTAAAAAAGGTTTCGAATTCTTGAGCCACTTCTACGTTTGAACTAATAGTTCCGCGATTTGTATGAAGTGTGATTTGATTGTCACGCGGTTTCACTTTTCCAGTTTCACTGTTTATAACATTCCATACAGCCTTAATTTTGTTATCAGCAGACTGTATTTCTTTCCGAAGAAAAAATGACTTTGCTTTTGAACAAACTAATTTAAACAATTTTGAATATTTTTTGACATATTCAATGAAATTGTCGTCATTTGAATAATTTCTTAGCTCATATAATTCAAAAAGTCTCTCTCTACTTTTGCGAATACCAGCGGTAGCCCAGTCACTGAATTTGAATTTTACAATAATTTGCTTTTTTCTAATAGTGAAAATTTTACTGAATTCAGTATTAATCAATGTGAATAAATCTTCATATGAGTTATTAGGGTTGTTAGTATTATAATTGTGACAGGGCAGTTTTTCTAGTAACGTGTTTTTGTACTTTTCTAACCTACCGCTCGTTAGGCTCCTTGTTTCTATATCTATCTTCTGGGTTACTCGAGAATAATTAAAAGTAACACTTTGACCAGAGTGGTCAGACTGAATCGAGTTTATGATACTTTTCTCAAAATAATCGCAATTACAAAAGACGTTATCAATACAGGTAGCCGAGGATGACGTCACCCTTGTAGGTTCAAAAAATACATGCTCTAAATTAAAACATTTGAAAAGACTTATAAGTTTGTTACTATAGGTATTATTTTCAAAGATATTGACGTTAAAGTCACCACACACTATCACAAACTTATTCTCTTTTGTCACTATTTTTAAAACATCTTCCATTACTAACTCGAACATTGAAAATTTTTGAAAAGCGGGAGGTCTGTATACGCACACTACAACATGCTCGTCCAGCTCAACACAAGATATTTCAATACATCTTTCAACCGAAAGTCGAACAATATCTTTACGGTTCTTTATCTTAAAACTGTTACGAACTAAAATCAGTGATCCACCGTGTAAAGCAGACTTTCGATTGAAAGCACTGGCTATACAATAATTTTCATAATTTATCAACATTTGATAGTCTTTTTGCCAGTGTTCTGTCAGACAAATAATGTCAAATTTTGTTCTTTCTAAGAATAATTCTAATTCTAAAATTTTTCCAGAAAAACCTTGAATATTTTGATGTAAAATTTTCAAAATATTAGATTTTTCCTTTGTCTTTGCTATAGGAAGTTTTTTGCCAGAAGGTTTTTTTTCATTTACTTCAGTAAAATTTTGTTTAGAAAAACCCTCTTTTGTCGTATGAACTAGTTTAAAGAATTGGTGTTAGTAATGTTACTAACTAAAGAAGTTTTTTGTGTATAACTTCCTATAACAGAGTCAGATATATTATATGCTATCAATGTAGCCAGCTCTTTCTTAAACTTAAGAGGCAGATACATAGTATCCTTTGTCAATTTGAAATAATTTATAAAAGTATTCATGTCAAGATATAAAATGTCACTATGACGACTTGTCAAATTTTGTAAATGTAAATTCATTCTGTGTATACATTTGTTGTGTTGCTCAGTAACATTTGAACAGTATGGGAAGTTACACAGAATAAACCTACACTTAGTTTCAACCTGTATTTTGTTTAACAATGTCACAAAATTGTTTAATTTTAATCTACTTATGTCAGAATGATTGCCTACCATAATAACAACAGTGGTGTTTATGTCAAACTTGCCTACAGCAATCTTTCTTACAAGACCGTCGAAAGTAATATCGGGACAGCAAATATTGGTCACCTGCTGATTATGGCAGTAATTAAAAATAGACCCTAAACCTACTCCTATCCTGTCTGAATATACAAAGGTCTTCTTTTTATTGGAAGTCGACGAAAAGTCCTCGCCATCCGTGGTCTCTGTGCTGTTATCGACAGGTGGCTGCTGTTCCACCGTGGCGCCACCAGCGGCGGCATCATGTGTTGGCAACACTGGCGACGCGGTGATGTCTTCACTCCCAGTCACCACGCTCTCAACGATGTGCCGACGTGGTGCCACCACGATTACGTCACTCACAGCGGTCTGCTCACGCGCGGCGGCATCATGTGTTGGCAACACTGGCGACGTGGTGATGTCGTCACTCGCAGTCACCATGCTCCCATCGATGTGCTGCCGTGGTGCCACCACGATGACGTCACTCACAGCGGTCTGCTCATGCTGGTCTCCGCGCTGCTGGCGTCGATCGTACGCGTGTCGCTTTTGGCGGCGTTGTTTCTTCGTAAGGCGAGCTGAAAATCGCCAGTTGAAAAATGTTGACGTTGAACCGCAGGTGGCAGGCGTACAGCTAGAAGACATACTGATATTTGATGTCCGCGGTGGTTCTAGAGCACAAGCAACCTCTTTGTCATTGGTGAGGGTGGCTATCAGTTGCTGCTGAGTGGTATAAAGCTGCTTGAGCTCAGCTGTGGATGACAACATTTCATTCATGCACTGCTCAGTTTCTACATATTTATTTGTCAACAGTTGAAGCGAAGATTGACTTTTAACATAAGCCGTTGTAATCTCGCTCAGTCTAGAATGAAGCGCATCAAGACATTGTTGTGCCTTTGTTAACTCAACATCCTTGTCTTTTATTATTTTCTCAAGCTCCTCAAGTTCCTCCTTGTGCTCTTCTACAGTTGATAGTTCATGGTGTAAGGATACAGCATGCTTATTTTCTTCAGTTTCATCAGTTTGTATGGATGAAGTCATTTTATATTGCGAATTTCCAAGTCGTAGAACAAAAGTTGTTGCTTATTCTGGACGGAATACATTCCGTCCAGAATAAGCCCATAAAAGATTTATACGAATTTTCGAAAGCTAAGTATTTGTCCTTTTCAGCAATTTTAATGTCTATGCCTCCATATTTTTCTTCAGTGGTCAAGTAAAAGCGCCCACGCGATAATTAACCACAATTTGTCGTTTAATTTATTTTTATCAAGCTATATTTCCGCACCAATGATAGAATGAGTTCACTGTGTACCGTCCGTCAACCGTAGATACAATCGCATGCGCAGCAACACAATAAATGAGTTCATGTGGGCGTGGGGTAAGCTAGCCGCAGTTCTGATATACGTGAACGGCCGCCCGAAAAGATGATATAGTATTAGAACAAACACTCACTCATTGCCATAGCTAGGAAAAAAATCTTGGGTGAGCAAACATCCGTTCACCTAGTTAAATAAATGGTACAGCAGCACTGCACTTACTTTCTTGCAATACTCAAGGAAAAACTGTCAACTGCAAACTTCAATTTGTAATGCCATACACATAGTATGGAAACACAAACTTTTATTTACGTTTTTCCATAAAAATGTTCGAATGAAATATACAGATCAATTCAGAATTCAAATTGTCAAACAGTAAAACAAACAAACCTCAAACGATTTCGAGTAAATCACATGTCATGTTTAACTTTTGGTAGTACTGGAACTCCCTTTATATGAATGTTCACAGATCATTGGATACTACCGTAGGATACTTGCATGGAGATTTTTTAAATTTCCCAACACATGTTCCTTATGAATAATTCAGTTCAGTTTTTGGTACACCCTGTGTACTAAATTTTATTCAAAAAAATCATAAAGAATATCCAGTCAGGTAGACAACCAATACAAGATTAATATTATAGAATTTTTTTTAAACTCAATGGAACCAATTTTGTGTAAATCACATATTTACGATTTGGTGGTAGAGGAAATTACACAGAACAATTGATACTGGCGCAAGATATCTTACATAGAGATGCTTGGTCATGCAAAGTTTCATCAAGATTTTATGAGCCGTTTTTGAGAAAATTTCAATTTTTCAATTTCGTTGTATGACAGCTACCCTCAAAATGAAAGCCAGCAAGAAACCACTTAGAACCCTTCGATGGATTTGCATAAAACTCATAAATTCGAAATATGATGTCAATCGAACCATTCATTATAACTTAGGACAATTCTTTGTCGTATGGTATTGTTTTTCTTAGACAAAGAGGGTAATATGTTTCCCTCTCTCTCTCATCGATGCGTTGTACGTGTGCGTTGTGTCTAGGGTTTTTTAAAAGAAATAAAATACTCAAACCTGCATTTTTACTCAAAATCCAACAAAATTTTTGGGAGACTTGTTTTTTATGATGTATAAGTGATGTAGAACACATTTTTGAGAAAATTGGAAAAACTTTTTTTTCACGAATACAATACCTTTCTCGCTCCGCTCGAAAGTAAAAAGCAATGAAAATTCCTTATATTCCTTATTAGATAAATGATTCGCTGCGCTCCGTCATTTGTGTAAGGAAAATACATACATTTTAACTTTACTAAGTCAATTGCTCAATTGCTCTTTTGACATTTAATTAAGATATTGTGATCATTCAATTCAAATTAAATTAGTTTTTATCAAATGCAATTATTTTATTTTATTATTATTATTATTTTTATACTTAGTAAAGGTTATTGACATTTTAGGAATTATTGTGTTAATTTTATTCGTAGCAAAATTTTCGTATCGATATAGTAAGGTATTTTGTGTAAATACTGTAGATAGGTTATGTTATCGATTTGGGTAAGACCTGTAATGATATCATGAATTTTATTTAAATAAATAAATAAATAAAAAAAAAACTCCAAGTATCCTATGCTACTCACAAAATCTATAGAAAGTGTATGGTGTGAGTGATAAAATTAAAGTTTGTACGAGTACAAAGAATTTTACTAAGGTATTAATCTAAATGATGGAAACAGTAGGGAAACTTCAAAAAGTATCTGGTTACCTCATGCTGATTTTCTGGCAATGAGATTTCTAGGATAGGCACAGCCCAGTCATCCTTGCTACCCCCTAGCTATGCCATCACTTACATCATTACAAATAAGTATCTGCCAGACTGTGATTGATATAATATTTTACATACTTGTGATCTTATTGAGCGGATAAAAACATACGTATCCCACCGAAAACATTTTCATGTAAAATGTTGCCAAGACGAGACCATATAGCTCGCATTTTCAAAAAGTTATCAGATCTCATGTAGAGCTAAGCTTTTAACTCTACCCGCCTTAAGCCACTTCACAAAATCTACACTTTAGTCAAAATATGTAGCTAGACCGTTAAATGTTAAATGAAAAAAGTCGGCCAAAATAAACTCTTAAAGAAGTTCTTCATTTTATAAACTTTTCAGTCACGTTTTATCGCTTAAGTTGTTGTAAGAAATATTTTGTTTGGTTACAGAAACAACATAGTGGAATAATCTCCAGTCTTCTGTGCCAAATAAAACGTACCAATGGTAGCCAAGACCACGTCCCGGTCTACTCTTTTGATCATGAAGCCAAAGAGATGCCTCGTTTCCAATCCTGGTACAAGCGTCATGCACCGTTCCTGAAATTAAGCTTCGCCGTTAAACTTTTTGTCTTCCTCACAATATTTGCCTCCTCTTACATCCTCTGGTCGCAATATCCAAGTCCTAGTTTATCTGAATACGAAATTTATGATACAGATATAAGACAGGAAGCAATACAGAATGTCGCATATAACCCTAAATATGCCGAAATCTATCGCAAAAAATCACATCTTCCCAAAGACCTCAAGTATATACTGCTATGGACACGCGATGACTTCGCTCCGTTTTACGACTTGGGTAAAGGTCAACGAGAGTTTATCAAAAATAACTGTTCGATGATCAATTGCTACGTCACCACTAATAGAAAATTTTTCGGTGACGATGTTACGAAATTTCATGCCGTGGCTTTCAATGGGCGAAACATATTGTCATATGACAAGGATGACTTGCCTCAAGCTCGATCTCCACATCAGAAGTATATTTATTTCAACACAGAATCATCCGGATACCACCCGGTCTGCAAAGACATTTTCAACGGATATTTTAATTGGACTGCGACATACAGATTAGATTCCGATATATTTTTCAGTTATATTACAATCAAGGATAAAGATGGAAATATAGTTGGTCCTAAAAAGCACATGAAGTGGGTAGAAAACATGGAGGGCATTGATTCTGATTTTTCTGAGCGATTACAAAACAAGAGCAAAGCAGTTGCCTGGTTCGTATCCCATTGTGCGAGCAAAAGCAAAAGGGAACAGCTTGCTTATAAACTTAAAAAGGCGTTACAAAACTATCATTTGAATGTGGATATATTTGGAGCATGTGGACCGTTCAAGTGTCCTCGATATAGGCATTCAGATTGTGAAGCTATGCTTGAGAAGGATTATTATTTCTACCTGTCCCTGGAGAATTCTTTTTCAAAGGATTATGTAACCGAAAAGTTGCTCAATGCTTTGCAACATAACGTTGTACCGATCGTGTATGGTGGCGCTGATTACTCACGGTAAGTGTAACGTATTTTCTGGAATTTCAAAATTACGTACTCGCTCGGCAGCAAGCACGTAGAAACAAAACCAATATAAGCTGAACCAGCCTACCCGACAAACGCCCGAAACCAGCTCAAGGTCAAAGAGTGTACTCGGTAGTGTACTCGGTTGTTTATTATTTTTAATTTATATAAACGATTTACCTAAAATGATTAACGACACTGACGTTCTTTTTGCAGATGACCTTTCTATTTTAATCTCTTGTAGTAATTGTATAGAACTGAAGGACAAATTAGATGATTTACTGCAGAGAGTCACAAATTGGTTAAATATTCACAAATTGGAGCTAAACCTTAAAAAAACTAAATTAATTCAATTTGGGCCCCATCAAAGAAATTCACTTCAAATATCTTACACCTTCAACAACTTCACCAACAACAGCCTCCGTGGTGTAGTGGTTAGAGCGCTCGGCTCCCGATCCGGAGGTTCTGGGTTCGATTCCCGGTGGGGACACTGTCACACAAAAATCTCTTTGTGCGACCTCCCCAGTTTGGTTAGGACATTGCAGGATGAATCACCTGATTTTCCGAAAAGTTAGATGATTCCGTGCTTCGGAAGGCACGTAAAGCCGTTGGTCCCGACTACTATCTACGGATGTAGTCGTTAATGAGCCATGTCAGAGGCCTTTGGCGGCTCAACAACTCTGACACCAGGGTTTGTGAGGTCGGTCATCGACCTTGCAACCCACACGATATGATGATGATGAACAACTTTAAAATAGACTGCGTGGATACAGCTACACTACTAGGGTTAGAATTAGATACAAACCTAAATTGGAAAAATCATATTAAAAAAATAGCAACTAAATTATCAAAATTCTCTTATGCACTTTTGAAATAAAAAAAAGCAACTGATTTTAAAACTTCGCTCATAGCTTATTATGCATATGTTCATTCAAGGCTCAGTTACGGGGTGATCATCTGGGGAAACAGTACTGATGCGCAGGATCTATTCATTTTACAAAAAAAATGTGTGCGAGTACTTACAAACATAGACCAAATGACTAGTTGCAGGCCTTATTTTAAAGAGCATAATATGTTATGCTGACGCTTACCTCTATTTATATTTCAGAAATTTGTAAATTTGTAAGGAAAAATATTGATCAATATACATACAAGAAAGAAAACCGGAGACTTCCTGAAAAAAGCAAAGAGCTCCAACCACCCTCTTCAAAGCTAAAACTCTTTGACTCTGGGCCTCTAGCAATGTCAATTAAAATATATAACATTGTACCAAAGATTTTGGAAACTAGCGTTTTTCTTACGTCAATGCAATATACCCTTACATATAAGAAATGAAGAAAAAGAAGTCACATTTGTTAGATGTTTGAAAAGCTATCTAGTCCAAAACTGTTTTTATAATCTAAAGGAATTTTTTGAAGTTAAAATTTAAATATTAGTAAAACATTAATAAATAAATATACAAAAAACCTTTCCTGATACTAATAGGCAATCATAATTGTGCACATAATTGTGAATATAATTATATGAAAATATTTTACTAATACTTATACTAATATTTTAATAATACTGTAGGAAGGAACTGAGTTAAAATTAATAATTTTATAAAAATAATTGAAATTAATTATTCAGAACGTAATGTTATAGTTACGAGTGAGTCTGTATACTAAAATTGTCTAATATGTTATTTTGTGTTATTGTTTTTTGTAAGTGTTATTGTGGTTATTGTCATGCTACCACGTAACTATTGTAAAAATAATTGTATTTTGAAATGTCGATTCCAAAAATTGCAGTGCCCTTCCAGGGTCCATATTGTGTTCTGTATAATTGTTATTTTCCATCTATTGTACCATATGGCAGCAAGAAATAATTGAAATTGAAATTGAGTTTCTACCAACGAGCGGTTGTTTGTCCCTTCAGGGTTCAGTTTTTTAAAGTTTGAGTCCTTGATATATCTTTGCCATCATCAAAGTATCCGAAAAAGTTCCACTACTGGATTCTGCTGGAATCTTCCCATTTAATTTCGGAGCATTATGACGCGGTATATTGTGTACCTAACCATTGTGCTGGTACAATATACATCGCGGTAGTTGTTTTTTGGTGACCGTAGTATAGTGGTACGATGGGCAGAAGGAGGCTGCTTCCCATCCTCTGGTTACGTAGTATGAAGAGGAGAAGGAGGCTGCTTATCATCCTCTGGTTACGTAATGTGATGGTACGATGAGCAGAAGGAGGCTGCTTCCTATCCTCTGATTACGTAGTATGATGAGCAGAAGGAAACTGCTTACCATCCTCTGGTTACGTAGAGGCTGCTACTCATCCTTTGGTCACGTTGTACGATCGTACGATATGCAGAAGGAGGCTGCTTCCAATCCTCTGTATACGTAGTATGATAGTACGATGCACAAAAGGAAGCTGCTTCCCATCCACTGGTTACGTAGTGTGATGCGCACAAGGAGGCTGCTTCCCATCCTCTGGTTATGTAATATGGTGGTACGATGAGCAGAAAGAGGCTGCTTCCCATCCTTTGGTCACGTAGTATGATGGTGCAATATGCAGCAGGCTGCTTCCCATCCTCTGGTTACGTTGTATGATGGTACAATATGCAGGAAGCTGCTTCCCATCCTCTGGTTACGTAGTATGATGGTAAAATATGCAGGAGGCGGCTTCTCGTCCTCTGGTAACGTCGTATGATGGTACAATATGCAGGAGGCTGCTTCCCATCCTCTGGTTACCTTGTATGATGGTACGATATGCAGGAGGTTGCTTCCCATTCTCTGGTTCAAGATTCTATCGTAGTATTATAGCGAGGGAGGCTATTCATGAAGAAGGGAAAACCACTTATTACAGTACTATCACTTTTTTATAATATATCACAATACAATTCAGGTTACCAGGAAGACGCGGATCAAAATCTTTCGGTCCTACATAAATAAACACCGTAACACTAACAATACCGAGTTGCAATATCCCAGTGCCGCCATTTAGCGGTGGCAGTAGTGGGCACACTACAGTATTTTTTGGCACTTAAGAATATTTTGGGTAGCACTATTCGCCAGACAATATTTAGTAATGTGTGACTATTATACATACAATTTTTTTATTCTTGAGACTGTGTAACTTGTCCTGAAGAACAGGAAAACATAAACATTCAATACAAAACAAGCTATAAGCTTATTTAGTTATACGTGCAGTAATTTATTTTCGTTATTAAATTTTTTTGAATTCCCAACTCGTTCCAGGTTTCTTCCACCAGGCTCCTACTTGGACGCTCGAAGATTATCCGTGGAAGATTTGGCTGCCCAAATGGACCACTTAATACAGTCTCCAAAACTTTACCAAAAATACTTCAGATGGAAGAAGTACTACAGTTATCACGACGGCTTGCCGCAAAGCATCTGCAATTTGTGTGACGCTTTGAATAATAGGACTAAGTATGAAACTCCTAGTGTATATTATGATATAAGAGAATGGTGGAATGATAAGGAATTACCAAATGAATGTAAGAAGTGGTTTATATTCTAGATTTTTAAAAAGATATTATGAAAAAGAAAATTAAATAATAATAATATCGTGTTGCAAAATTAGTCATAAATATTTTATGAGCTGATGTTGTAATTATGGCCTTTGTTTTAGATGGTACTTAGTAGACAGAATTTTTAAATTAACATACGATATATAAATAAAAAAGTAAGTGCTTTATTAAATTTAAAAAGTTAGAATAAAGTTGATTTGTACTGTTTATAAATTTAATACTCAATGATTTAAAAGAATGAAAGGTATGAAGTTAATCACTGCAAATCGTGATTTTTGCCATATATTTTTATATATTCAAATATTATTTATAATATTGATTTATATTTTACCCCAATTGAGTTAGGTAGGTACTTACAATGTTTGTACAGTGAACCAACAATTTCCTATTTTAAATTGTAATATATCTCCTAGACCTAGATGGCGCTGCGCTGACCTATGTTATGATCTATCGAGTTGCTGAAAAAACGTAAAAAATTTCAATATAATAACAAAAATACATAAAACCGGCCAAGTGCGAGGCGGTCTCGCGCTCTAAGAAGGGTACCATACCTGTCCACTAAAACTTATGACAAGCTTTTTCCCCTTCAATTGTAAAAACTTTAGGACTTCTCGAACATTAATAATATGATCGTACTTAAAATGTCTATATTTTCCAACGTATATTATTTGGTGTATAGGCTTTAGTATTGTATCAATTTCAACATGAGACCTTTTTTGATTCTTGAGCAACCTTTTTCCATTCTTCACAGATAGACGAACCGACAAAGAAGTGATCCTTTAATGGTTCCGTTTTTAGGGTTCAGTATTGAACAAGGAACCCTTTTGTTTCGTCATGTCCGTCTGTCTGTCTCAGAGACCCTTAGTATTAGAAAGCTATAATTTAGTTCGGATATACATTTCATCCACATCGACAAAGTGGTAAAATAAAAAAAGGGTAGGGTAAAAAAATATTTAGGGTGAAGTGGGGATGAATTACTTTTTTCTTGTCTACCCCATCGTGTGGGGGTCAATTAAAAGGTCTTTTAAAAATAATATGAGTGAGCACGGATAATTTTTCGATTTCCCTAAATCCCTGAATGATCCTTCTCCGTTTGAGAAATATTTAGCTTGAAAGCGCAATTTTCCTGGAGTCAAGTGCCCCCTTGGTTATTTTTGGAAATGTGAAAAAAAACACAGTAGTAGTATATGGGTGTGGCTCACAAAAAATGTACTTCGTAGATACAATGTGTTAATTTTTAAGAAAAATACTATGTGTTAATTTTATACTTGATCAAACGAAATGTGCGAATATTAGACAAAAAATTATCGATAAAAAGCAATTTTTTTTTCGAAAAGTTTGCTATTTAGAAAGTAAAGGCCCTTAAATGTAGAAATAAAAAGAAAACTTCTTTTTTTTTAATTTGTTTCTTTTTAAGAAAAGAAGTCGTTGTCTTTTTATTTTTAAATAAAAGAGCCTTTAATTAAAAAAAAATATTATTTTAAAATATTATTTTAAATAATCTGACTATTTTCTGTATTGAGCATTATTCGCTTCTTAATATTACTCGATTTAAATTGTAAATAATTCATAATTTAAGCAAAAACAAACTGGTACAAAAAGGTGGTGAGATTTAGTTTCATAGAAAAATGAAATGTGTCCACACGTAGTACATTTTCTTTTTAAAGTATCGTGATTTTTTAATGTTATGCTAAATGTAATTGCAAAAAACTACTGTTTCAAATAATAAGTGTAATAAAACTGTTAAACAAAATAAATAAAAAACGTTAATAAGCAAATGTATTCCATCTGATTCACGTGTGTTACAAAAGCTGTGTTACATAGTAGCTTTTTGCAAGCTAAGTAATAATAATAAGTTGTTTTGTTATATATGTTACAGTCGAAACCCTTAATCAGTCAATAAGCTTATTGACCGGTCAATAACGTTATTGACTGAGGGTGTCGGTCAAAATCCGTATTGACTGATTTTATTATGTTCAGGTTCGTTAGCTAAGGTGAGGTGGGTTGGGTTAGGTTATCCTGCGACCACCACGCCAAAAACGAATTTGACCGACACTTTTAGTCAATAACGATATTTATCAGTCAATAAGCTTATTGACTGGTTTAATGGTTTTGACTGTAACATGACATTAAATATTCCATAATAATGAAGTTTATTACGGACTTGCTTTGCAAGTAAAGATGCTACATGAATTTTAGGCTATGTTATTCACGGGTGTTTGTTCACGTTTGTTGTGTGTGTTACAAAATTGTGTGACGTAACACACGTGAATAATGTAAAATCTCATACAATATATTGTTTCCAGTGTGTTATAGTGTGTTACGAGTTCACGTGTGTTATGGTACATTTTTTGTGGGTTCTTTTAATTTCGTCATATGGGTATATGACGAAATTAAAAGAAAAACTATTACAGCTAAGTACGCTTCACAGATAAATACGCTATAGCTAGTTTACTAGTATTATTATGATCTGTGCTATAGCTAAATAACTAGAAATAATATAAATAGCAAACCGGCGCTAGCATTAGGTAAAACGTTTATGTTATGAACGTTATGACATAATTTGCGATAAAAATCGTGAAAAAAACTACGGAACCCTGTACTGCGCGTGGCCCGTCACGCTCTTGGCCGGGCTTTTTTGTTATAGAGGTTCGGAACCATATACAGTGGTTGTGTTGTTGGTACCGATATCATATTTAAATTTATTGACAACTTTTATATCTACGTCGCGCAAACTAATTCTGGCTCTGACGGTCTGGCTCATGGAGTTATACTAACTCCTTGGCTATCTTCTGCACATGGATGACAGGCGGAGAGCCAATGAATGATTCGCACACCTGCCAGTCCTGCCACCTGACACGGTTCTGCGCATTAAATTAACGGTCAGCGCCAGGGTTAGTTTGCGCCCCGTATACAAGTTACTGGTGCTCGCCCTCTACATTTTTCTAGCAAAAGCTAGAATTCTGGAGGGAGCTCCCTGTCCTGTAGTGGACATTTCATGGGTTGTTATGATGATGATGATGATACGAGTTACGATTTATACACAGAGTAAAAAAAATACGATGATCCTTTTGAGGGTGATTCTACATCATGAACTATGATGTAAAAATATTTTTTTAAGTGAATTGTGTTGTGGTTTGGATGACCTCGATGAGGATGAAGGTGACGGATGATTAGCTGGTGACGCAAGAATATTTTTCTAATGATATCCAGTCACTAGTATTTAAATGAGTTACTATAATGTAATTCAATCCAAATTACATGATTATTACACTTAAGAATTATTTTCTTTACTAAGCATTAAAAAATAAAGGACAATCAAACTTTTTTTCACCTTGTATAAGGGGACTTTCAATTGTTTCTTAGGTAGGTACATTTAAGAGCATGTCAAGCTTGACACGTACTTTGTTTTAAAATAAGAAGCTTGATACTTTGTACTTTTAAAATAATGCTTGCAGGTCATACAAATTTAATTTTGCGAACAAATAAAGTTCTAATTCCGTTTAAATTGGATTCTATAAAACTTACAAAGACGAAATTAGTTATTTGTTATTATATGCAAGGCAGCAAAATTGTTTGGCGCGAATGCTTTGTATTGAACCTCGAACAAGCCGAGGATTGTAAGATTGTGCCACGAGCGAAGCGAGTGGTTTAAAGAAGAATCTTGTGCGTAGCGATGGTGTCAAGGCACAAGACAAACAATATTTTTGCTGCCGTGCGAAACACACAATTTTTCACCTCACTACAGCGAGGAAAATGCTAAAGAATATCGCCACTACTTTTTTTTTATATAGAAGAGGGAGGCAGACGAGCAGGCGGGTCACCTGATGGTAAGTGATCACCGTCGCCCATAGACACCCGCAACACCAGGGGGATCACAGGTGCGCTGCTGGCCTTTAAGATATTTGTAGGCTCGTTTCTTGAAGGCTGCCTTGTTGTACCCGTTCGGAAATACCTGCGCAGGAAGCTGATTCCACAGTGCGGTCGTACGTGGTAAGAAGTTTCTTGTAAAACGTACGGTGGAAGATTGCCAGTTATCTAAGTGGTAAGGATGAAATGTTAACTTCTGGCGAGTGGTGCGGTGGTGAAATTCTGCAGCAGGTATTAGCTCGAACAATTCCTCAGAGCACTCCTCATTATACATGCGATAAAGGATGCATAGAGATGCAACATCTCTCCGCAGTGCTAGATGGTCAAGTCGGCCGGTGAGGACATCGTCGCCAATGATTCGGATCGCTCGCCGTTGGACGCGGTCAAGAGGAAGGAGCTGATGCTGAGGCGCCCCGGCCCAAAGGTGGCAACAGTACTCCATATTATGTGGCCTAACTTGAGCCTTATAAAGTTGAAGGCGATGTGCAGGTGTGAAGTACCATTTTGCTCTACCAAGGACACCCAGTTTTTTAGAGGCCATTTTGGCCTTGTCCTCCAAATGACCGCGAAATTGGACGGAGCTCGATATATCGACGCCGAGAATCCCAATACTCGGTTTTGCAACAAGGGAAGTGCTCTGAAACGGAGGAGATGTGGTAAACGCGCAAACTTGCGTTTTTTGGGGTTGAATTGTACCAAGTTGCGAAGACCCCAATTCGAAACAAGGTCTAATTTAGTTTCGATTTCAGACACAAGTTTGTTCCGACACTCGCTGACAAATGCCTGAGAAAGGTTAGCGTGGCCGTGGTATGACTCATCCACCGTACTGTCGTGTGCATAGCAATGAATGCCACAAGTTAGTAACATATCATTGATATGCAGAAGAAACAACGTAGGTGATAGCACACAGCCTTGTGGGACACCAGAATTCACAGGCTTAGATTTGGAGCACGAACCGTCGATAACGACCTTGATGCTGCGTTCTGTTAGAAAGCTGGAAACCCATTTGCACAGTTTCTCAGGCAGCCCATAGGGAGGAAGCTTCGAGAGAAGCGCATCTTCGCACTTCATACCATAGTCCATCATCACGTTCTATTTTTAAAAACCTTCTTCGGGTTAGCGGCCAAAAGCAGTTTCCGAGCAAGTGAGGTAAAAAAAGTATTTGCTGGAGCTAACTCCAGCAAATATTTTGAGATGATGTTCTGCATAATCATTTGCCCAACAATCAGCTATCTCTAATTTTCCTAAAAATTCAAAAACCTTTTAAAAACATTCTTTCTTAATTTGCTGAAAAGTAATGAAATCTTTATTTTGTTAGTCTCAAAATGAGGCCAAGTAAATGAGTCTATTTGTTAGACGTACTCATTAAAAATTAGGGATAGTTAATTGTAAAATAAATATATTAGAAGTCAATTAGGTAATCATGCAGTCCGATCTCCCTTAATGTTATGTCCATTGTACTGTTTAGTAAATTAGGTAATTGGTTTCAGAACCGATCGAATCGGTTTGGTATCATTCTTTAAATAAACAATGCTGTACCTCTAGTGTAAAGAGGTGAATCTCAGAAAGTACAATTTTACAGTATAACGAAAATAAACTTAAAATCTGAGTTAGGGACATTTGTTAAAAATATTTGTATTTCAAGTGTGATAATGGTAGACAAGTATTAGTATGAGGACACCAGCTCATATTTAGCCTTTATATTACACGTACTGCCGAGATAGAAGCCTTTAAAAAATACTTCCACCATATTGCACGTAGTGTAACATTGTGAGAAAGGGTGAAAGTCGAGTATTGAATAATGCGCATCCTTTTTCATTGACACATCGGGACGCACTGGCCGGCTCCCGAGTTCATCGCGTATGCACTGCATTGCCCCTCACTTACCTCACCCCCGCAAATCTTACTGACATTAACCATTTTGCATGAAATACTTTTTGAAAAATACAGCAAAGTTAGCTGTAAGTAAAAAGATTTTAAAATGTATAATTGGGTTAATTGATTTATCTCAGTAATTGTTTTTTGACATGTAACAGAATTTAAAAAAATTCTCGAGTAAATAGATCATTCTGCATTAAAATCAGTTTGAACGTATTTCTGTGGTAATCATGATTTGTGGTTAGTGCTACAACTTAAGATTCACCACTATTCACGAAATAGTTTTAAATGCGTGAAAAGATCGATGAACACTTTTGTCTCTTTACACAAGTCTACCCAAAAAAAAGTTCCATTTCAAACGGGTTTAACCTTTTTACACAAAAATGTTGGCTAAAATTCATGTAAAAAAGAGATACAAGTCTATATAGATCATTTTTAACCAATTTAGTCATTTTACACAAAACTATACAGCAAAAACGGGATCAGATATCCAAATGAGAGTTAAAGCATTAGGTGGGTCTTACGAAAACATTAACAATGGTAAAAAAATCCACGTATGGGTAAAACTCGAGATTCACCACTTTACACTGGAGGCACATAATGTTTTTGTTGATTATTGACTTGTTTAATATGATAACATAAATGTTTTAATATAAGTTTGTGAGAGAAAATTATAAAACATTTAATTTATTATTACTATTGTTTACTTCTAAGGTTGCGTTCGCCGTAAGCGCAGCTGTCCTCTAAAGATAGCGATTGGAAGACACTTGAAAAAATTATATGATATGTGTTTGTAGTTTTTGATGTTATGAAATCATAGAATTATATGTATAAATAATGTTGGAGAGGACCATTACGCATTGTTTGAAATCGTTTTCTATTCATTAATCTTTTTGTTGTTTTTGCTTTTCGAAACCAGTTTGTTCAAAATAACTACACGTTTTAAGGTCATTTTTAGCAAACTAAAAGTACATGATCAGTCAAGAAAAACGAACACCGAAAATGAAAGAAACAATCCCCAGATTAAAAAGAAAATATATATCATGATACTAAATAAAAAACTTGATTGCTCTGTTGGTATAATGTAAATTTTTCAGGGTTCCGTATCTTAGAAGGAAAATAACCGTAATATTGTAAGACTATTCAAATTTCAAGTCAACAGCATGAGTTGTTGCTGAGATATACAGGTGTGACAGACAGACAGACGAAGTCGCACCATAATGGTTCCGTTTTTACCATTTGTTTCGGAACCCTAAAAACGGAACCCTTATAGGATCACTTTGTTTTCCGTCTGTCTGTCTGTTTGTCTGGCAAGACCCTTTTTTGCCGTTTTTTTTCTCTCTTCGGTAAAGGTATCAATTTGAAACTACTATTAAATATTAAAGGTCCAAAGAACCTTAAATCTGTAAAAATTCCAAGCTTTTAAGACAGCACAATCAAAAGATACGGCCATTTATGTCTCCATCTCCATATATTTATGAACTAAACCAAAATCTGTAGGGTGTACCCGTTGACCTAGAATAATGAAATTTGGAAAGAAGCTAGGTGGCATAGCACCACAGATTATATAACATAGTAAACGATAGCAGAAGCAGAGGAACAAGTCTACAATTATTAAATATTACAACTTTTCTTGCAAGTAAGGTGAACAATCAAGGTGAACTCCCGTTTCAAATACATTAATATTAAAAAGAGGTCAGGTCACGTGGAGTTCTTAAAATCAAAGAATATGATACTGTGAATGGGTACGGAACCTTAGGGCGCGAGTCCGACTCGCACTTTTCTTCACGTGATAGTTTCTTGGGAAAGTTAAACGTCAGTTCACTATTATTTCGTCTATGGTTTGGTCAACTCATCACAAAGAGATTTCAACCTCGCTGCGCTCGGGTTCAAATCTCTTTAACTCACCATGCCCTTTTATTTTTTTCAGTCTGTCCCATAACCATGAATATAAATTGAATACAAGCCATAGATACAAGCCAAAATGTCATTTATACCATTCCCCCTCTAAAAAGATTATTTTATTCACTGAAAACAGTGAATAAAAAGCCCTTTTTAATCACGATTTTGGTGTTTGAATTTAGAACACATCAATATATTCGACCTCCAATCTCTCAACCTTAAGAGCAGCGACTCAATATGAAGTACCCGGGGTACATGAATTTTCAAGAGAAAGACAGCAACTGGAGGCTTGGACGGGCATAAAATAAAAAGTACTTACCAGGAGAGCATAAATAAATTAATTTATTTATCAATATATTTCACCTTCATCTTAATGCTATACAACCTCCTTAAATGTATATTTTCGCTTAAATCTTTCTTTTTCTTTTAAAGTATAGTATGCAACTCTTGAATAAAAGGGATTTAAATCGAGGGCCATGAATCACTCGCGTCGTTCAGGATTCTAACACTTGAATCACGAGCGTCGTGATTCAGTCGTTAGAATCCTTTACTTCCTCATGATTCATCTCTGGCCCTCACTTTAAATCCGTCTTTTATTCACTAATTGCATAGTATACTATTATTTTCCTATTTACAGTTGTTTGTTTTTGTATTGTTTTTTTGTTTCGTTGTTGTTTTTGTTTTATTTTCATACGAAGAATCACAGTGCATTTTGCGACTGTGTCATTTTGAAAGTGATATTTTGCAAACGTGACATTATGCGCCGAGAGGTATTGGAAACAAAATCATGTTTGTATTTACTTTATGAATTGGATGTATAATGGGATGTATTACTTTTATGATTTTAGTTAATTTAAGTTATTTTTCTGCATGTAAGTTGTATCAATTGCATTGAACATACATCTCATACACTGACAGAGGCCTGAAATCTTCTTCTTCTTTTTCGTGTCAATGTACAATAAAATTATCGGATCAAATACTTTCCTCCCAAAACCTTGCCACTTCTACGGCTTTATCCGATGCCTCGCGGCCTCGCGCAGATCCTCGCCAGTGCAGGTGGAGTGGCACAGTGGACAAGAGAGCAAGTTCGCCATGTTCTGAGATGGAGCTTCACAGTCACAGTGCTTTAGCAACTGGTCTGTTTTCGCCATGTTTTCTCTGCAGCGGCCAACCTAAGTTCGCAGACGGTTTAGCGACTTTCAAGTTGACCAATACAGGTAACTGATTAGGTAACAAATTAAGATGAAAGTTGCTGTTTAAGTACTTCCATACAAACTAAAATACATAGGTCGAAATACGAAATACCAAATCTAACCTTCCATACAAAATTCGCTATCAGCTGATGCAGTTTCTGTGGGGGGTCAAAAATTGATTTTCGTTTTTCGACCTATGTTCCTTGGGAAAAGTTGTTCAGTTACTGCTACTGATCCCGCCCCTCAGATATGGCACCCAATCAAATTAACACGCTGTATATATGACGAAGAAGGAGAAGACTGCATTATACTTTTAACACTTGGGTATGTTGCGTAGGAGATAAATAGGACTACCTGGTAAATTGTGTGAGTATTGGAAAATTCTCATCCCACTTCTGATGACGAAGAACGGGGATGACGGGGGAAAGAGACAGCGATAGGTACAAAAGAGGTAGCCATAGAAAAACTGAGAACAAAATATTGGGCAAACTACTTGTAAAGGGTTACTCTTGAGGTGGTCCCATTGTCACCAAGTCAGGATCTGATGATGGGATCCTGGTGAAATCGAGGGCAACCCTCAAATTTTATAGGCGCTTTTTACGTTTTTCATATATTTTTCAAAGCTATCTAAATATATGAAAGAGCATTAAGTTAATGCACCAGAGAATGGGCAGCAGCATTCTTTTGTGTCGTTTTTTACGTGTTTCATATATTTTTTAAAGCTATACAAGTATGTAGCCCGTGTGGTGCTGGCAAAGAATTGTACCAACCCTTGGGTGTTATAATAGGCGACTAAGGGTTAATATTCTTTATCCGCGGGAGTCGTGAAAGGCGACTAGGGGTTAATAAACCAGAGATTTTTTTTATTTTTTTATTATTTTAAACATCTCCTCGGACATAATCTGAGACCTTATTTACATAACATATTTTATCATTAGTCATTTTACATTGTGGTCGGGTCACTTGCCCTTCCATGTCTTAATGTAAGCAATTATAAAATGTTTTTACAGAACATCGTTTTAATTCTTATAATTTTTCTACTTTTGTTTTACTTTTTAATTTTACATAATACTTTCTTTGTGCATATATCTATTTATATACTTTTGTTTCTTTCATTGGCTTCTTTCGAATATAATCTTCTAAGTGCGATCTGGATTGCAGGTCTGAAATAATTTCTGACAAATTATTTTTATTAACATTCATGTTAATTTTGCATTTCAGGTCGTATCTAGCTATATTATGTTTCGGGCACTCCGTTATAAGATGTACTATTGATTCAAGTTCAGCTCCACATATACATGCTGGGTTTTCTTTTAGTTTGAATCGACAGAGATATTCCGCGAAACCACCGTGTCCTGTTAATGCCTGTGTTATTTGTTGTGTGTGTTTGTGCGTCCTTGCAAATTTATACCCTACGTATATATTTGGGAAGTACAGCTTTGTAACGCTTGCGGTTTCTCCTTGCATGTACCTGTCATTCCATATTTTTAAACTATCATCTCTTAACAGTCTTTTAACATAAGATTCCGGGACTTTGTCGTAGTGTACAGCCATTCTACTATCTTGAGCCGCTTGTTTAGCTAATTCGTCTGCCCTTTCGTTGCCTGGGACTCCGACATGTGCTTTTATCCAGCAAAGTTGGATATTCCGGCCTTGTCGTTGGATTGCTTCGATGTTTTCGCGGGTACATCGTGCTATCGGGTGGTAAGTATCCAGTTTTATGACAGTCTGTAATCCTGATCTAGAATCGCTGAGGATTGCCACTTCATCGTCTTCCACCAAGTTTATTACCATTTCTGTAGCCTGGTAAAGAGCGTAAAGCTCTGCTTGGTACACGGTGCAGTTACCATCTAATTTAAGCTGTTTTGTTATAATTTCTATCCCGTCTCTGCGGCAAGTAAGAGCAGCTCCTAAACCATCCTGCATCTTACTACCGTCGGTATAGATTCTGGTAGATGGTACCTGGTGTTCAGCTACTGTTTCTGGGTTCTCGTCATCAAGACACACAAACCTCACATCGATGTTTTCAGCCGAATGTGGTAGAGCCAAATGATTGGTTCTACGTTCCATTTCTCTGTCTGTATACCATCTCATTTAATAATATGCCGCGTTTTACTTGAGCCAATTTGTAATTTTCTCTGATTTTTAGGTCCAATGGGATAAGTCCAGCCAATACCAGAGACGCATTTAGTGAAACAGTTCTATAAGCTTTCACGATTGTTTAGCGTGTTGGCAGTTCTTACATGTGGGATCCTCTCTCGCCTGAAAACTTGAACGTTGACTTTTTAAGTGGGGGCCTGCACAGTGACTGCACAGATCCACTGTTTCTGTACAAAGCTTTCTTCCATGTCCAAATGATAGGCACCTGGAGCACTGTATAACAGGCGATTGGTCGAAGACCGAAATTCGCTGCAGGTCAAGTTAGGTAAGTTTTTGCCAGATTTCTGGCGAAACCTGCAACACAACGTGATTTTCGAGCTGATTTCGTGCTTTTTTCTTGTATTTGACTATTACTCTAAATTGTTCTTCTTTCAGGTCTCCCAACAAGTGCCAATTTTGGCTTCTTAGCGCTCCAACTATATCTGTATCTGTATTATATGTAAGTACATTTCTAAGGACTATAAGTGGATCACGGTTCTCTTTCTCTTCAACAACTAATGTTTCAGATATTTCTTTAAGCCTCTTCGTTACTTTACTTATTTCTTCCTTAGTATGACAGCTTACTATAACCTTCGAATCCCTTGCCTTCCTCAATCTGTCAATTCTGATACCATTTTCTTTAGCATTTACTGCACCTCTAATCTTTTGGATAACTTCTTCACTGCTATCCTTGGTATTCTCTGAAGATACTACGATTGAATGCATTGGGTCAATCCCTGTGGCCATGTTTCCTTTTTGTATTGTCATAACTGGCGCTTTTGCTGCCATTTCAGCATATGAGGCTTTTTGCTCTAAGAAATTTTTTGTCATTATCTTTTTTACTTCTTTCACCTCTGTGAGTATTTTCTCAATTTTTATGTCTTGCTCTCTTTCCGCTATTCTTCTTAATCCTTCTCCTTCAAGTGCTTCTGCCTCTTGCGATATTTCTGCCAAGCATTGCAGTACCGTTTGTTTAATATTTGTATGAATGTTTTTGGATAGTTCTATCTGCGCTTTTGCTTTCTTCGCCAACTCAATTATTTTTTGCGATGGTTTCATTTTCGCGGAAGGTGCTGTATTGGTGTCAGTTTTAGCTGAACTCGGTGAAGAGTTTGATTGTTTTGATTTAGCCTCTATGTCCTCTATAGAGTTTCTAACCTTCCTTGTATTATTGGTATTAGGTGGGTCTATACTAAAAGTCTTATTTGCGTCCGCTACTTCGAGATTTTGGTTCTTAACCGGAGTCCTTTGCATAGCCATGGAGTCTTTTTTTTAGGGTTCTTTTTTCTAATAAGACAGTCAACGGAGTAAAGTTATACTCGTAAGTGCTCAAACAAACACAACAACACAACAGGCGGTCTAGGGATGTATAGGTCCCAGTGCAGAACAGTACTACTGAATTTTACAATATAATAAATTCAGGTGTCTATAATGTAACTCAATAGAGTCAGTCAGCTACATTAAAAATAAATATATTTAAAATTTAAAAATCCTTTTCTTTTTTTGTTGGCCCTTCCCCGGCCTCTCAAATCACCTTGCGTTAGAACTAGTGAATGCAATCTCGTACGAGATTTCCGCCTAGCGAGATCTCGCGAGACTCAAAACCTAGTCTCGCGAGATCTCGCAATTTACGGGATCTCGCGAGATTGGGAGAATCGCAATTAAAACATATGCAAATGCTTGTTTTAAGAACTAGTAATTGACATGATATGTAATTAAATAGAAACTGCGTTGCTTAGTTATAAAAATAATGTAAGTTTTATTTTAAAAATCAATAGAGTACTTATTATTTTGTCTCTAACTCTAATAACATTTGTTTATGTGTATAATTATTATACCTACTGTATGTAGCTAATCAGTTCAAATTCTTACAATATTGGTAACAAAACAATAATTATCTATATTTAGTCTTTTGTAAATTATTACTTTAGTTTCAATAATTAAGAGTAATAGGAACATTACTTATGGTTTATGGTAAATAAAAACAACAAAACAAAAACATAACTTCACAAGTTCTTAAATAAATGTTGTGAGATCGTATTAATCAAATAAAAGAAGTTTAAAGTAGAAGTCAGATGAAGTTTTCAAGGTACGGAAAGGCAAGTTAGTTTGTCTGAAAATGGCTTCTCAAAAAACACAACATGTCGAGAGTATCATCTGACAGACGACTTCTGATTTTGCATGCCAAATACCCTGCTGCTGAAAAAGCTCGTTCTGCCTCAACACTTGTGGGAACCACAGTTGAGAGGCAGTTATGTACGAAGTTTAAAAGTTCCCCTCTTACTCCACCAGCTTCGTACAAATTCATTTCTTTTTTAATTAAAATGTCTAAAGTTTTTGTTGTAGAATTTGTTGAGCGAGCAGTTGGCTGTTTCAGTGCTTTCAGCGATTTTTGCAGCTTTTCATGAAGTGTGATATTTTTTTCCGCGGAGACGGCAGAAAGAGACATTGTAGTGTCTTCAATATCGAAGCCTTCATCGTCCTCTTGTGCAACCGGTGCAACAACATCGACATCCTGCGTCTGTGACTGTGAGTTATAATTGTACTGTGTTTTGCAGTGCAATCTTTCTATAAGTTTTTTAATTTCTTTACGGATAGTGGTCTTCGGGGAAATAATGAATGTTTCATCTTGCGCATACTCTTCCAAATCATTTTCGTATTGGGTAAAGTTCCTTAAATATAGCAATACTGATGTCAAACATGTGCGGCGCTCAGATATACGGATTCTTAAGGATTCGGCCAGCTTTTTTGCCAGTGGCGTCGACTGTTCTTCCAATTCGCGTATCACGAACCTCAAAGTAGTTTCAGCAGTAACTAGGTCAGAATCTCGGTGACATAAGACTTCAACGGCGAGTTTGACAGGCTCGAAAATTCGCTCTAAGTTCGTCAAAACTGTACACTCTTCTGCACTCAAAGAGTATTCTGAATCGGTATCAAGACCCAAGTCAATTAAAGCCTTACTTACACATAGTTTGACTTTATTGAATATCGATATCATGTCAGCAAGGCTGGACCACCGAGTCTTGCAATCAAGATGTAGCTGTAGGTCTTTGTCAAATTCTTGATTAATGTAAACTTGCAGGAGGTCGTTTTTTGTGGGTGAATTCTTAAAAAGTTTGACCAGCTTTCTGACTTTTTTTATGATACTTGCGTACTCAGTGTCCAAATCTACTTCATTTGTAGGAAAATAATAATAAAAAACATCATCTTCATCATCAGAGTTTGTTTCTGTTTCTTCTCCTGGCAAGTTCGGAATCTCATCTATTTCATCTTCAGCAGACACAGGCAAATCTTGTTTTTTGTATATGCAATCTATTATGGACAGTTGAATGCCGTGGGCGTAACAAAGCTGCTGTAGAGGACTAATCAAACGCCCTACCTTGGTCATTACAGAAGCTCCATCCGTCGTAATATTGACCACATCATCGTCGAGAGACAGGCCAAATTCCGATAGTCTTTTCTTCAAAAGGTCTACTGCAGTTTCTGCAGGCATGCTGCCGTATATTCTGATCAAGCCTAAATTCCAAAAGACAGCTTTATTGTTCTTACACGTATGTATATTTACGTTCATGTAACGTCTATTTTTAGACGAAGTCCACTCATCAAAAGTTGATGTAAATCGGTGGTTATCGTCCTTTAGCTCAGCAAGATCACGTTGAACTTTTAACTTTAAGGTCATTCCATAATTCATCACCATAAGTTTAATTGAATTAGGAGATGTTGGTAATTTGTATCCTGCAACACTAAAAAGGTCTCTCAGGTCTTGCGAGGTACAAAACACACGAAATGGTAAACCGTCTTTAGCAACCATCCTTGACACTTTCATCTCCTTTGAATTATCTTCACTATGAAAATGATCCGTAATTTTTCTCTTTTTTATTGATTTTGATGATGGGGCAGTCAAAGGCAAAGGTTGCTCTTGCTGAAGAGTATTTTCGGCTGGAGCTGGTTCGGAAGCCGAAGAGTTTGATGCTGATGGCCCGGGAGCACCATCGTTTGCCTGCATCTCAACCTCAACACTTTTTTTAGTATCTATCTGATGTATAGACTTCAAGTGTGTATGTAAGCCTTTTGTAGAATGGTCTTTAGTTTTCAAAATCTTCGCACACAGTTTGCACTTTGCAGTGAGTCCATCTTGATCGCGTAAACAATGTTTCCATACTTCTAAAGAACTTTTATATTCACTGTACACTTTTGACATGGTTGGTATGGTAGTTGTAATTGTAGTTGTAGTGTAATATTTCTGCGAAACTAATTAAAACACAAAACTGTCTCCAAAACAAATTATTTCGTTGCAATTGTAAACAAACGCACGCGCGCCGCCTTGCAAAATGAGCCGGACCTCGTCCCCCGCAAGCCCGCCTACCCCTCTTGTCCTGTGCCCGCGCCAGGCGCGGCCGCACGGCCGGCCAGGATTCAGTTCGCGCGCAGCCGCGCTCAAAGAGGATATAAACACTACGCGCTATGAAATACACGTCGTCACGCTGCATTTGTCGATCTCGCTATCTCGCGAGATCTCGTACGAAATTTGACGAGATACAATCTCGTAAAATATGGCCGGGATCTCGCGAGATCGGGATCTCGGCGAGACGAGATTGCATTCCCTAGTTAGAACTAATAATTTGTAATTATTTTAAAAATAGATAAAAAAAGAAGGACTTAAAATTAAATATCTTTTGAACCACTTATTCGAAAATTCTGCAAAAAAAAAATATATATATATGATAAATTATAAATAGTGCCCTTTCCAAAAACACATACAAAAGGTTTTACACCACCGGTTTAACTTAAATGTAAAATTCCAAAATATTTTTTTTAACTCCTAAACTATTGCATATAAAATTTTCAAAATTTTTACGTATTGTCCTTAATGTAGCGCGCCGCAGACTGGAGTTGACGATCTTGAAAATTTTGCCCAAGTGTAGTATGTCTTTAAAATTGAAAATTTCAAAACGCTGTATTAATTCGTAGAAAATTTTTTTCGAAGGTCTGAAAACTGCAATGTGGTGTCCAAAGTGTTCCGCTTCTAAAAGAGTCTTCAAAATTAGCTGCACTGCACTAGGTCACTGACCTCGTGGCCACGTGGTTTAGAGTTTTTCCTTATTTTTTCCGCCAAAAAAGGGCGAAATAAACCAGAGAATGGGCAGCAGCACCTTTCTGTGTCGCCAGTGTGGTGCCGGCATAGAATAGTATCAACTCATCTCTACCCGTGGGTGTCGTGAAAGGTGACTAAGGGTTAACGAACCAAAGAATGTGCAGCAGCATCCTTCTGTGTCACCCGTATGGTGCAGGCATAGAATAGTACCAACCCATCTCTAACTGTGGGTGTCGTAAAAGTTGACTAAGGAATATACACCGGAGGATGGGCAGCAGCATCTTTCTGTGTATCGTACCATCTTACAAACTGCAGTCACCGACAACAGCGGTCACCAGCCGCAACGTTTACAAGCGTAGTGACTATGGTAAATCCTCTTCTAAATACCACGCTTTTTTGCCAGAGTTCTGGAGGGAGCTCCCTAACCTGCAATGGTCGTTTCATGGGATAATATGATGAATATGATGATCCTTTTGTGTATCGTATCATCTTGCATTCTGCAGTCGCCAACAACCGCGGTCCATGGTGCCAGCTGTGACGCTAACAAGTGTGGTGACTATGGTGCTTCCCCTCCACATTGTTCCAGCAAAAGCTGGAATTTTGGAGGGAGCTTAGCTCCCTGTCCTGTGGTGAACGTTTTATGGGATTTTGTGATACAAGTATTTGCGCCTGGTATTCATCATCTCATGTTGATGATCTGGTGATGAATGAAACAACTCCTTAACGGTTAGGAGTTGGAGGATAATTCTTTAAAATTGTAGTTACGTTCTTTTAGATCGATAGTTTGAAGCATTTGTGGCCAAGTGGAAGTTGCTCTTTCTTTGCGATTACGAAAATTAAGTAACTTTGGACGTGGTGTAGTCGGATTCTGGATGGGTGACCGCTAGTGGCACAACAATTAGAGCATTCTGTCAATTGTAGAACGATTTTCAAAATTTCTTTTTTTTACTGATCATCAGTTTTAGAGTTAGAGATTCAGAGATTTATCCGTGAAATTCTCTTGGCTTTTTAGTGACATCATCATTGTAAACAGTGACATGACAACACCGCGTTTTTTGTGTATCAAAAGATTACAAGGCCTCTAAAATCGTATGTTCTAGCCACTCTTAAGCAGTGATCATCAGGTCATGGTTGTACAACAGGATCAGTCAGGGTTACCAACTAACTACCTGGTGGCATTAACACTAAAACTTGTAAAATAAAAATAATTTTAACAAAAACTTATCACCTCCTTCAAAATTTTATAAGGAATCTATTAGCACTAAAAAGTATAAAATAACCATAGCAGTTAATTATCAGTAACTTAATTAAATAATAGAAAATAACCAAGCCTATGTTTTAATTTTAACTATAAATTTACAAAAATCAGTTCATTTTGGAGTCGGTGCCAGCCAAGTCGCAAAACCAATTGAAGTATGTGCTTCTAGAGCACTAGCTTATTCGCGCTACATAAGCTGTAGGTATACCATTAACAAATTACGACGAGTTTTCATTCTCCATCTCGTGACTACTTCTTTATACTTTATCTTTACCATTGACAATTTAATATGGGATCCCCAGATCCCCTCGACAGTAAACAAAACAGCAGTTCAACGTCTTCTGTAGTAAAAACACTGGATAAGATATTGTTCCCTGCAATGCAACTTCTTGGCTGGCACCGACTCCAAAATGAACTAATTTTTGTAAATTTATAGTTAAAATAAAAAACATAGGCTTGGTTATTTTCTATTATTTAACTAAGTTACTGATAATTAACTGCTATGGTTATTTTATACTTTTTAGTGCTAATAGATTCCTTATAAAATTTTGAAGGAGGTGATTAGTTTTTGTTAAAATTATTTTTATTCCTATTGAGTTCCGGCGCAAACATGCATCTGTCACTTACTATAGCGCGAAAATTTAAAAACGAAACCTATCTCCGACATACTCGTCGATGCTGTACATTGAAAATTTTCGCGAAAATATGATCTGGGGTGTCACAAAAAAGGTAACACAACCCATTTGAGTCATTGTTGGAATTTTTGTCTGTTTGTGTATTCGCGATAAACTCGGTGAATCGATTGAAACGGGGTTTTCATCAATGAGTTAAGCTTATTTCTTAGCAACATCTAAGCCTAGTTTCATTGCAATCGGTTTACTCAAACAGACACTACACGTATGCAATGCAATAAATAATTCTCGAAATACGAACTAAACTTTCAGTTATGTATTTTGATTACTTTCTTGCGAACATATAATCTATGTTTCATTGCAATCGATGTACCGAATGTATTTGGAAGCCGCTTGATACTTTGCATTCGTGTAGCTTCTGTTTGACAAAGCTTTTATGTTGCAAGAAAGTAAGCCAAATACGTAATTGAAAACCCCGTTTGAATTTGTCCAGTTGATTGTGTATACTTAAGTTATAAAATTACCATGCAAACGAAATCTTGGGCACAGCTAGTACCTACTGAATATATAGGCCTACGTGCGCTTCAAATTCGCGCTTGTTGTATTGTAGTATCCAGGGAGTGCTGTGAAGCCTGGTATTTTACGAATGTGTATAGAACTTGTTTGGAGTTGATGTATTTTTTGAATCGCCGATCATGACAACCATGTTGCACGAACCTCAAACTTAGAGCTGGAGTTTGTGTGTATTTTAGCTCTGTTAATATGTTTTGGGTTGATGCTTTATTATACGAAGGTACTTGGTGACGACGACGGAGTGATATTGGTTGGCGCAGATAAGAACAAAAGACGTGCCATGGCCTAGGTAGGCTGGGAGGATTTTCGTAATTTGGCTCTCCTTTTTAGGGTCAGAACTTAAATGGGACCTGATCTGACAGTCAAGTTTTTCTGGGGTTTTGAACACCGCAGAATTCAAAAATCAATGTTGTCAAGCCGAAATCCTACTAGTCCAAAAAAGTCAATCAATAACCTAGGCTAAATTACTGTAAGAGGTTTCTTGTTTTAAAAGTGTTCCTTGTATGATCCCATGTACGCTCCCCCCTCCCCACCCTCAAACAGGTCCCTGATTTTAGATTTTGTCATTTATCTCAGAAACAGTTAAAGATACATGAAAATCGTTAACGGTAATTTAAACGTTATAAAATTACCAACCCATTGACACCTGTTTTATTTCAATGTGACTTATAGTATCTGAAATATAGGGTTAAGTTTGCACTTACAACTGAATACTTCTTAGCAAGCTTCTGGTAATAGTTGTCTAAATGAGTAGGATTTCGAACATTTTGGTGCAAACTTAACCCTATATTTCAGCTACACAATGAAATAAAACAGGTGTCAATGGCTTGGTAATTTTATAACGATTAAAGTAACGTTAACGATTCACATCTATCTTTAACCGTTTCTGAGATAAATGAAAAAAACTCAGGGACCTGTTTGAGGGTGGGGAGGGGGGAACGTACATGTGATCAAAGGAGAATTTTCCAAATATGTTCAGGGTAACCTAAGGAACAGTTTTAAAAGAAAAAACCTCACACCGTAAATTAGCCTAGGTTATTTTTTGACTTTTTTGAACTAGTAGGATTTCGGCTTGACAACATTGATTTCTGGATTCTGTGATGTCCAAAACCCCATAAAATTTTTGATGTCAAAAATGGTCCCGTTTTAGTTTTGAGATTTCCTACTCTAAGGTGCCTGCTGGGTGTCCGCCTACTTGTTGTCAACCGCGCTTGTTAGTGTGGACCTTGTCAAGTGTCATTTGGATAAATCCGGGAATTTCGTGAAGCAATTGAAGTCATATTAATGGATTGCTATATCATACTTAAGATGTTGTAATGGTACACACGGCCGCAGATGGGAGAGGGAAAAGTATATGCGGAAAAACTACGCGAAAACACTGGAAGCTCGAGATCCCGCTCAGGGCCATGCTGGTGTTAACTATGTGTCTATCTATCTATCTGCAAAATATAAAGTTTATAGCTTCAACAGTTTTGACTGTGCGATAATATGTTACTCAGTTAGTCAGTCACCTTATGCTTTTGTTCATATATATTAGGTACTAAATGCATCAGGTAATGTTAAATTTAATTAGTTTGGTATGTACCAGGCCACTCAGAAAGTATTGCGAAAAATAGTTTTTATATATGGGAGACTGGCCGGTCAGAATCTTTTTCGAAAATATGATTACTTGTAAGTAAAAATATGTGTGTTCCATTTTCAAAATTTCCCTCCACATTTTTTGCGAGCCAATTCAAAGTATCGTGTCTTACTGAAAAATGGATCTGCGCCGGGAACATTTTAGAGCTATGATTTTTTACGATTTCAAGTGTCGCCTGAAACCGGATGAATCGTTCGATAGACTTCAAATGGCATTTATGGATGAAGGCCCCTCCAAGGCAACCGTGTATCGTTGGTATAACGAATTTAGGCGCGGTCGACCAACCTTGGGGGATGAAGAAAGAAGCGGTCGCCCTTTGACGGCTATTACGGAAGAAAACGTGCTAGCAGTGAAAAATTTAATCCAAGATAATAGGCGAATTACATATCAGGAGATTCAGCACATATTAAAGATTGGATCGGGAAGCGTTCACGAGATTCTACACGGGCATCTTCGCGTGAGGAGGATAGTATCGCGCTGGGTGCCGCACTACCTCACCGACGCTCAGAAGCAGGCCCGGGTGGAATGGTGCCGTGATATGCTGAACAAATTTGAAGCAGGCTCGTCTCGGCGTGTTTACGACATCGTAACAGGTGATGAGTCCTGGATTTATCAATACGATCCAGAAACCAAGCGCCAGTCGACAGTTTGGGTGTTTCAAAATGAACCAACGCCTACCAAAGTGAAGCGATCTCGAAGCGGGGGGAAGATTTTGATCGCCAGCTTTTTTAATTTGACTGGCCACTTGGCCTCAATTCCCTTACGAGATCAAAGAAGCATCAACGCCGAATGGTATACTACCAAATGTTTACCAGAAGTTTTTTCTGTTGTGAGCAACAAGCGACCAAACACAGGGCTCCGCGGACTACTGCTCCACCACGACAATGCGCCTGCACACACCGCGCTCAAAACGAGGGACTTCCTGGACAGCACACCAGTCAAACTCCTGGGTCACCCTCCTTACAGCCCTGATCTAGCACCGTGTGACTTCTTTTTATTTCCAAAAATAAAAAATCAGCTCAAGGGGATACAATTTTCGTCGCCGGAAGATGCGCTGGCTGCGTTCGAGCAGGCTGTAAACGAGGTGTCTACGGCGGACTGGAAAAAGTGTTTTGAAAACTGGTTCAGACGCATGAATCTTTGTATAGAGGCTGGTGGAGAGTACTTTGAAAAGATTTAATAAAAATATATGTACCTGTAGAACAATTTTTTTTAGTGTCGCAAATATTTCTGAGTGTCCCACGTAAGTACGTTTACAGAGAAATAAAATTTCATGCAATTGCACTCGGAAATTCATGAGCGTATTTTATAGTGTTTGCTGCACAAAATCAGTGCTTTGTAGACTTTCTCAATATTTGTCGCTACGTTAAACAAATCTTCGAGTAACTTCTTCAAGTAAACGCAAGTTTTGTTAATATGGAAATCAATCATGATAAAAACAAAAACTGTACAGCAAAAATACTCGCTTTATCATCGCAGCTACTTCACAAAATCAAGCGATTATTTACCTGCAAAAATTGTTTGTTAATGTACTGTTTCGTAAAAGTTGTGATTTTATGTGTATTATGGATGGCTTATATGAAGCGAGACGACTTATTGAGGGACACTGGTTCTACTAACTCCACTACTTCTGCTACTACGACTACGTTTAAGAATATAGTAAAAATATAGTCTTTTATTTTAGAAATAGAATCCATGCTCACAAATTACAGCATCATTCAAAATTTTCAATTTTCACTTTATTAGAGTATTAAAACATGTGGATAAAAATAAATTTAATTAATTCAACAATAATAATGTAGTTTCATTATAGATAGAATTTAATTAGTAGTTTCATGATAGAATGTCTTGTGCGATTCTTGATAATGTATTTCCAGCTATCGTTATGGGGTCGTATGTTTTCTTTTAGATACCAATGGATGATTTTTTCAATCCTTCTTCCGACTTTGGTCCTTGTAACGTGACCAGCCTATCTCCACTTGAGTTTGCTAGATAGTTCAGCTGCGTCAATTGTTTTCGTTGTGCTTCTTATGTCTCTGTTTCTTTGTCTGTCTCTTAGCTTGACTCCCAGTATACTTCTTTCCAACTCTCTCTGGAACACCTGCAGTTTATGTGTAGTTTTTCTAGTGAATGGCCAAGTCTGACAACCATATAGCAGTGTACGTACATCGACAAAATTTCTACAGACAAACCGAAATTATTGTTCATGGCAGAGAAAAAGAACTTTTGTACCTTGGCTACGAGTTCTACTAACATAGATATTATAACGTCCACGAAAATAGTACTAAAAATCCATTCATCCCAAAACAGATGAGAGCGGCAGGCAATTCCGAGGGATAAACATCTGTTAATGTAGTGGTACTAGTGGGACACGTATGTCTACTTGTACCACCTAGTGATACAAATCCAGTGGTACCAGTGAAACTCGAAAAAAAACCGTGTCTCTATTTTTCCGTTCTTGTTTTCAGGTCTTGTTCAGTAAATAGTTCTGATACTGAGCTTAGCAAAAAACGGTATACCTATATTAATTCGTTTTGGTAATAGGATAATAACTTTTAGATGAAAAATAGACAAATGCTTTAAAATGGGTATTTCTACCACATACCAAAAATTTGTTTCAGTAATTAGCGAATTCTCAAAGAAACATAATATTTTATTTCTGAACTCTATTACATTTCGACAAAATTCCAGCTGCCGTCCTCCGAAGTGAAACTACGATAATATCGCGCCGATAATTAGTCAATGGTTCGGCCTTTCACAAAGGAATTCCCATACGAAGTAAATTTCCGAACGTAATTGTTGTTGTCAATCTGATAATATCGGAGCTCCGATAAATCTTCGGAGTACGCAACCAGGACATTTGAAATATTTAAAGATATTTTTAAATTTACTGAAAAAGTAACATTCATATTTGTGACAACACGCACGGATCAACTCAAGTTTGTGGACGGGGTAGACGGCGTTAAACGTGAGTTATTTTGTATTAATGTGTATATGGTATTAATATAATAACCTTTCTGAGTAATACTAACGAGTCGCTTAGAGACAAAGTTATTATTTGTCTTGCCACTTACCAATGATTTCACCTAAAAAGTTATATCATTATTTTCAACACATTTTCTAATAAAACAGCTCTATTTACACTGAATTAAGGTCCATAATCTAGCTTTTTAAACACGGGTGTTTTTTCCATTATATTAAAGCACTAAGCAAGGAACAAGGAGTTTTTATGTCTACAAAATTCATAATATTTTCATGAATAAATAAACTTTGTTCTATAATATGATCAATAAACATTCATTTCATGAAAATATTTATATTTATCAACTTGGTAACAACCAATTCGTCTTTAAGTAACAAAATATCCCATTTTAAATAATTTAAAGAGTAGACTGTTTGGCAGAGTCAATGCCTCCTGCACTTGCATCTCGGAAACTCGCATGTATATGTAATCTGTGTTTTACAAATATTTGTGATTATTGTAATTATTTTCAAAAGTATCGACTCCTTCAAATAAAAAAAACTTTAATTAATGTAGTTTCTCAACTTTACTCAAGTCTGGAGAATCGGGTGTACGTAGAAATCTAAGGAAAAATACGTATGTACCTAGCGTGTTGTCTAAAGAAGAGGCAAGCAAATTTTACTTGTTTTTATTCGCAAATGTGTTGAAAAACGTCGTAAGAAGTGCGTGCGCTTTGGTCATTACACTCTCGGCTGCATTACGCCCTCGCCTGCGGCCCGGGCTGCAATTGTCGAGCCTCGAGCGTAATCAATAAAATAGCGCACTTACATCTTAATGTATACTATTGTGATGACACGAGTCGTTTAGTGACAATATTAGAATTGCTGCCACCTTTGCGATGGCTCAGCCAAATACCAACTAGCCGCACTTGACTCGATCGATCGCAGAGCCAAGAAGCTCGTTGGTCATGAGATGCTAGTGAAAACCAAGTTTCACAGCCTAGCCCACCGGCGCAAAGTTGCATGTCTGTCGGTCTTTTACAGATTGTACTTCGGAGAGTGTGCCCAAAAATTCCAAGAGCTTATTCCGCCATCTCCCTTCTACCATCGGGAATCCAGACGCACCGCAGGATATCACCCATACTTGGTTGATATTCCACACATCCGCACAAAGCGCTTTGAAACATCCTTTATAATGCGCACGGCTAAGGAGTGGAATTCTCTGCCTGCGTCTGTCTTCCCGAGCTCTTATAACCCGAATCTATTTAAGTCGCAAGTGAATAGGCTTCTTTTGGGCAAGCTCGTTCCATCGTTGACCTCATCACTGTCATCAGGGCTAGATCGAGGTCAAGAGTAAGCCCATACACAGTAAAAAATATATTATTGTTCAGTCTCTTACCAGTGGCGAAACACTTACTTGTAGGATGGAAGTGACTTGAAGTAAGGCCAACATGAGAAGCCAGTCTTGACATTCGTAATAATGCGTAATATATATAATATTTCATTTGTTTGGACAGCAAAATCTGTCAAATGTAGTAAGTAGTAAAGGTTGCCATTATTATTATTTTATTTATTATGTGCTAAGTTTAGATACATTTTCTTTTGTTATCACATTTATTGTATTAAATTTTCTAAGGGTTTTAATCAACGACTCTCATACCGTGCCCTGGAGGGGGCGCTGGACCCTGTAACACAGGTGATACCTAGAACAGGCACTAGCGCAACCTGTATTTGTGTTTACCACATACCTACCTACTGTAAATGTACCTATTGTATTACTTTCACCTTTCTTGCACCTGGTTTGTGTATGTAAACAAATTCTACCCATGTGTTCTAATAAATCGATTTTGTATTTGTATTTGTATTTCATTATTATCAACACACAAGCTATGAGATACATTACGTTTGTTTTTAGGTTTTTGAACCAAAACCCTTACGGTGCGACTTCGTCTGTCTGTCTGTCTGTCTGTCACACCTATTTATCTCAGGAACTACTCAAGCTATGGACTTGAAATTTGGAATAGCTTTATTGCGAACGAAAAATCCCCCATTTTTAAATGTTTTTAAATATGGGGATGTCTTTTTTACAAAAAATAATTCAGCCACTTCCTACCAGGAAGAGCCCAAACTTGATATATTTTGAAATCATTTTTAATTTTTTTAGGAAACGATAGACTATGTAAAGATGTAAAGATTTTAGAATCAGCTCAAAGAGCCCTTAAAAATCAAGATGTTATTTTATTCATTGTAGGATATTAAAATCTCTTAATCTCTCTCTCTCTCTTCTATTGGATACCCCACGTGACAGGTATCCGTAAAAAAAAAACTATACATAAAAATTATGACGACATACCTGTGGATCGAGCCACTCGTAAACTTGTGTCAAAGCATTTTTTAAGGGATACATTTAATAATACTAATAACGTACTAAAAGTTGGTACTAGAATCACCAGGCGAACTATTCTGGTTTTTTAGTGAGCTAAGAGAAGGAGCTAAAACTAACTTGTTGAAACTCAAAGAGTTGGTAGACCTTTTGAATGAAAAATTAGCCAAAACAAATTGAATAGCGTACTGTAAGTACATACAATACATAAAAACAACATTTCCAGCTAATAAGTAGGTACTATAAAATTAAGATCACAGTTATACATAGTACATACTTTCATAAAATAATCCTATTCTTAAGAGAAGCATCTATAAAGTGTCAACTATGTACTGTTTGGGACAAAGAAAAGGTGCAGACTCAGCATGTTGTCACGGCAAGCTGTGCCACTGGTCATTCTGCTCAAACCACTGGTAATTCTGCCCAAAAGAGCAATACATAAACGTCTTATTTTTATTATTAAAAAATATAAAAGAATCTGTAATTTTAATAAAGGAGCTAGGGATGTAAGTAATATAATAAATATGTGTGGAAGTGCTATACACATTTCATTATTTAAATAATATAAATTGAAAAGTGTCATGTAAGATATGCTAATGTACGAGTGCGTATGAGTTGTGAAATATACCATGGAGCTTAATTTTGTACATTTGTAAACAGCTATTAGATACATTCATTCTGAATTTTGAAAGATATTTTTTAAAGTTGGATTTAAAACTAGAAATAGATTAACATTCCTTATAGAAGGAGGTATGTTGTTCCAAATTTGTGCAGCATTGTATCTGAAGCAGCCACAAAAGCCGTTGACTTAGGATAAGGAGGAAAAGGGGACACAAGGTACTGGTTCTGTCATTTTTACGCGCCGAACGCCGTGTTAGCTTTTAAAAAAGATACGGAGGAGATTTTGAGTTGATTACCCCAAACATTAACGCTGCAGTGTAAAATTTAAGCGGTTTTTGCATTTTTAAAGTGTTAGATGAGTACAAGTAAGGAGTAACATGCACTTGCGGTGGGATCTTAAAATAATACCGCGCACAAACATTCTGTACGCGCTTTATCAGCTTCTGAAACTTAGCTAATAAGCATGGGTCGTATACAGTAATACCAAGATAAATTTTTGCCTAGACCAGCGCTCCACACAAAGCTACACGTAAATCTACACTAATTAAGTCACGAATTTTGTAGAGTAAAAGCAGTTTCTTACTACCAAAAGAACGAAGTTCTCAAATCTTAGTCTACCATATCTATACCTAAATTTCTGGCTCCTTTCACATATTCGACATCAACTCTTAACATTGTGATTTTAGGGTTAAGATTGTAGAGTTTTATGGATTAGAGTTTGAGTGCCAAGTATTAAGTATTTTGTTTTGGTGGGGTTTAAAACCAGGCTATTTCTAGCAGACCAAGATGCCACTCGATTTAAATCTTGATGTAAATCAAATTAAAATTAGATATAGTAAAGGACGTGTAAAAAGAAATTAGATTCATTAAAGGACGTGTATATTTGCAAGTCATCCGCACATAAATGATAATGACTGTTACAAATGACTTTGGTGAGATCTGAGGTAAGTATATAAAATAAATAATAATGGAGCGAGAATCGAGCCTTGAGGCAGCACACCTCTGTAAACAGGTCTTTTTTGAGATGCATGTAATCAAGCCGTAAACCATCACTTGTCGGTAATGTTCACTCAGATCGCAGAATAATGAAAACCATTTCATATTTGCTAGTAAAAGTTGATTGAGTCAAATGCTTGTCAGAAATCTGAATAAACAAAAAGAGTGGCTTTACCTTCACTTGATTGCACAGAATATTATCAACGACGTCGAGTTAAGCAGTTGACGTGCTACGCCTTTTCCTTCTTCTTTTGTATCCCACTGTACTTGATGTAATTAAGTGTTCATAAAGTTAATTTCAATTAACCTTACAAACTTAGATTGCAATTTAAAACCAATAGTTATAAAGAAAATTGTTGTTGTAAATGTAGTATTCTTCTTCCAATACTCGTATTTATCGTGAAAAATAATGAATTAATATTTCCCGAGAATAAGTAACATACTTATGAAACTTTTAATATACTTATTTGGCGTACTTGTTTAATTCATTTCAATTATCATATTTTCATTCACTGTATTCAAATTTAAATATTCATACTATCGTAGGTGGCACCAGCCACCACTTCTTAAATTAATCCTTGAGTCATAAGGAAATCTTTTTTCTTTCAAAGGTATTCTTCATTTTTATATCGTGTTCAGATGTCACTAATTGTTTCGATCGCTTGTTGAACTTAAGTTATAATTCCCGAAATTTGACGGAAAATTTTAAAGAATGTTACTTGTTGCGACAGTCGTTTTTAGAAAATATATCGAATTGGTTCTGTTGCATGTTGCAAAGGGCTTTCGTGGCTCCTGTGTTCACGGAAGTAGATAGTCTACAGTGTAGAGACCGTTATATACATAACTATATTATAGTGGACGGTGTACAAAGCTAATTAATTAATTAATATTGAAGTCAGGAAATATACCCTGATAAGATAAGTTAAAAATTAGCATTATTAAACCAAAATTTAAAAAAGGAAATTCTGAAATCTGTGAAAACTATAGGCCTATAGCATTAATACCAGTCCTATCCAAAGTTTTTGAAAGAATAATTTATAATATCCTTTTATGGAATAATAAATATATATACATTTTTGGAAAAATACAATATTTTGAGAAAGGAACAGTATGAATTTCGAAAAGAAAAATCTACTAATTTTGATATACCTAGTCTGCTCACAAATATAACAGAATGTATGAACAATAAACAAGCCGTGACTACTATTTTTATGGACATGACAAAGGCTTTTGACCTCGTTAGTCACAAAATACAAAATATTCACATATGGCTTAAGAGGACCGGCATACGATTTAATAAAATCCTACCTTATAAACCGACGACAAATGACACATATAGTATATATGGATAGCAAAAACCAGGAGCATATAGTATGTAGGGTGATTTTTAATTAGTTCTTGATAGCAAAATATATGCATGTACTCATGATACTGAACAACTTTTCCCAAGCATCATAGGTCGAAATACGAAAAACCAAATTTGACCTCCCATACAAAATGCGCTATCAGCTGATGCAGTTTCTATGGGAGGTCAAAACTTGATTTTCGTATTTCGACCTATGTTCCTTGGGGAAAGTTGTTCAGTATCATGAGTACATTCATACCTTTTTCTATCAAGAACTAATTAAAAGTCACCCTATATATGGATAGAAAAACGACTGAATCAGAATCTTTAGTAATCGAACACGGTGTGCCACAGGGAAGTATTTTAGGACCTTTATTATTCTTATTATACATTAATGACCTCCCTGACCACGTTAATGAAAAAATGTTTCTTATTACCCAGAAAAATTCGAATCCGATATTAATAGAGCACTGTAGGATACCATGGAGTGGCATCAATGTAAAAACCTGGTTGAAAACCTAGATAAAACAAAATATGTTCAACCTCAGTCGCGTCCTAAGAATATAATAATGAATTATAATGGATTAGTTGTGGAAAATGTGAATGAAATTAAATTCCTAGGTGTAAAACTTGATTGTCACTTAAGTTGGAGATCATATATTGACAATTTAATACAAAAATAAGTAAATACGTGTTTGTTAAAAAACAATCACAAACAGCATCTCAAAAAACTGCACTTTGTGCATATAATGCGTATAAAAGGTCTAAACCTATGAAATTGCCGTTTTGTATGGCGAATTTTAGGTAAACTCAATTTTCAGTACTAACATTTTTGCATTTTTCTTAGGAATTATTAATCCAATTTTTTAAATTTTTTTTAAACATTATTGGGAAGAATTAAGCTAGCAGAAGCTTAAATTTAATTTTCGAAAAATATTATCTGTAAAAAAATATAACAAATCTAATGATGAAATCGGACGACATTTAAGACGAACAATTTTCGAACCTTTAATTTTATATATCAAACTAAAAATAAAAACTTAATTTTATGCGCAAATTGATAACCTTGAAGCCAACTTTCAAATATAAGACAAATGATAAAAATAACATTAGAATGATAGGAATTATGATCTCATTAATCTGTAAGAAAATTTCGGTAATTTCATAGGTAAAGACCTATTATATATGTGGTTTCCAACTTAAAATATGGTATATTGCACTGGGGAAACGCGGCCGAGGTGCATATTTTACCATTATTTAGAAAACAAAAAAAAATGTGTAAGTGTCATGTGTGGCATAGGACAAAAAGAAAGTTGTTCCCTGTTTGAAAAAGCTCAAGATACTTACTCTACCCTCACTTTATATCTACGAGGCATGCACATTTGTAAAACTTAATTTAAACTCTTTTTAACTGATAGAGACTAGACATCCGAGTCGGACGAGAAACAGAGTAGAAGTAAGACCACCTCAGCACCCGAACTTGGTATTATATACTAATACTCGTACGGCAATGGTAATGGCTCCAAAATTATATAATACCTTACTCTATAAAGGCTCTACCATTGCGCCAATTCAAAACAAATTTACATGCTTTGCTGACTGATAAATGTTATTTTAATTTAAATGCCTTTTGATTGATTATGACTTTAATTATACTATTTTGTGACTGGTGTCTTAATTTAATATTATATTAATAATACTATTTTGTGACGTTCTGTTTGGACATTGTTATTTAGTTTTGACATTTTATATTTAATAATTTTGTGACATACCTAATCTAATTGGACCACTGTTGTATACTGATTCGTAATTTTAATAATTTTGTGACCAACTATAATTTATCTTTATTATAATGTATATTGCATGCTGACACAGTAAGATACAATGAAACTTTATATAAATGTTAACACCCTATGTACCTGTTTCTGGAAATAAATGAATTATGAACTAATATGGATAGAACACCGCAAATCAATCTACAGGATTGCCGTTTGGTACACAGGTACTTTAGGTTACAACGATCATTTTGAGCGGCAGATCTTAAAAATACTCCCCGGGTGAGGGCAGCTATGAAGTCATAATTTTTAGGGTTCCGATACCAAAATGGTAAAAAAAAGGAACCCTTATGGTGCGACTTTGTCTGTCTGTCTGTACATCTCTCTGTCTGTCACACCTCTCAGCAACCACTCATGCTATCGACTTAAAATTTGGAATAGTTTTAGAATATAGTTGCTCAACTTAAATGCACATGAAAGAATTTTGAAAAAATTATGATTATTAATGTAAAGGGGCCCGAAATAGGGGGAGCCAAATTTCAAATTGTCGCTACTAGGCCGAGTGGGGTATCATATGAAAGGGCTTTACTTCTACATTCTAAAATATATTTCTGTATGTCTCTCAATTTTCAAGTTATGATGAAAAATGTCAAAAAAAATACCATCCCCCTTATCTCCGAAGTTTGTGAAAGGAAAAATCTGAATTAATTACAGTTGACAGAAATTTATGTAAACATTACAGCAAAAATAAAACGATCTTTCTAAGTTGCACAGTTTTTTAGAAATCAAACTTAGTTTTGCGGTCCTAAAAATGGACTTTAGTGCTTCCAAAAATACAAAAAATATATCGGAACCCTCGGCGCGCGAGTCCGACTCGCACTTGACCGGTTTTTTTGTATGAGATTTAAAATTATTTTTTTTAGAAACTTATCGTGTGTGATATCAAATGAAAGGGCTTGATATACCGGTTCCAAAAATATACTACACCATTACCTTTCGGTTACCGGTAGGAGACGGGTCAGTAAGTTTTTGTAGAACATACGCCAAATATCTCGTAATACGAGTATACTCATGTCTAACGTCAAGAATGCAATTTTAAAAATATTAATATTTACAATTTTTAATTTTGTTTTTCTACACTATCACATAAGAACTGCCGCTCAAAATGATTGTTGTATAACATAAATTATCTGTGGACCAAACGGCAATCCTGTACATCTATTTTCGGTATTATCTTTCGTAGACCGACCACTAATAGTCTGTATGAGGGAGTGAAGTTTAAAACGTCACCTAGTTGACTGACTAGTCTTCAATCCCGGTTAAGTTTTACAAAAATCAAGAAATCTTTGAAAATCTAATGTTTTAGCTGAACTTTGTTTGCGAAAGTGAAAATATATATTTTGATTGATCATTAATACTAAGAACGGAAGCGAAAATGATCCATAATATCCATTTTATGTGTGATTTTTAACTCCGTTTTTTCCTGAATGGTAAATATTTTCACCAGAAAAACTGTGGTAATAACATTTATTAGTCCCAAGTCACATATTTTTCAGAGAGAAAGATAAAATTTTTCTCGTTTTTAGGATTTGATAAAAATCCATACATTTTAGTAAGGAGGTCCCTTGCAAGAAAAGAATACGCTTATGGCCCATCCTTAGCAGAAAGTGCTGCTACTTAAACATCCCTAAGATAGTCAGTATAAAAAGACGTAAATAGATTTGCTCCCCACGGCACCGAACTCTCATAAGCACTGTCGTTGCTCAGCTTCTATATATCTGAGTTTTAAGCACTGTCGTTGCTCAGCTTCTATATATCTGAGTTTTATTTGTGATATTTCTATTATACAGGATGTACCTAACATAATTCGTGTTTCCGGTGTCTACAAGTGCCTAAAAATCTTGTAAAAATCTTGTTCAAGTTGTGTATGTAAGTTTACGAAATACCAGGCCACTCAGAAAGTATTGCGAAAAATAGTTTTTATATATGGGAGACTGGCCGGTCAGAATCTTTTTCGAAAATATGATTACTTGTAAGTAAAAATATGTGTGTTCCATTTTCAAAATTTCCCTCCACATTTTTTGCGAGCCAATTCAAAGTATCGTGTCTTACTGAAAAATGGATCTGCGCCGGGAACATTTTAGAGCTATGATTTTTTACGATTTCAAGTGTCGCCTGAAACCGGATGAATCGTTCGATAGACTTCAAATGGCATTTATGGATGAAGGCCCCTCCAAGGCAACCGTGTATCGTTGGTATAACGAATTTAGGCGCGGTCGACCAACCTTGGGGGATGAAGAAAGAAGCGGTCGCCCTTTGACGGCTATTACGGAAGAAAACGTGCTAGCAGTGAAAAATTTAATCCAAGATAATAGGCGAATTACATATCAGGAGATTCAGCACATATTAAAGATTGGATCGGGAAGCGTTCACGAGATTCTACACGGGCATCTTCGCGTGAGGAGGATAGTATCGCGCTGGGTGCCGCACTACCTCACCGACGCTCAGAAGCAGGCCCGGGTGGAATGGTGCCGTGATATGCTGAACAAATTTGAAGCAGGCTCGTCTCGGCGTGTTTACGACATCGTAACAGGTGATGAGTCCTGGATTTATCAATACGATCCAGAAACCAAGCGCCAGTCGACAGTTTGGGTGTTTCAAAATGAACCAACGCCTACCAAAGTGAAGCGATCTCGAAGCGGGGGGAAGATTTTGATCGCCAGCTTTTTTAATTTGACTGGCCACTTGGCCTCAATTCCCTTACGAGATCAAAGAAGCATCATCGCCGAATGGTATACTACCAAATGTTTACCAGAAGTTTTTTCTGTTGTGAGCAACAAGCGACCAAACACAGGGCTCCGCGGACTACTGCTCCACCACGACAATGCGCCTGCACACACCGCGCTCAAAACGAGGGACTTCCTGGACAGCACACCAGTCAAACTCCTGGGTCACCCTCCTTACAGCCCTGATCTAGCACCGTGTGACTTCTTTTTATTTCCAAAAATAAAAAATCAGCTCAAGGGGATACAATTTTCGTCGCCGGAAGATGCGCTGGCTGCGTTCGAGCAGGCTGTAAACGAGGTGTCTACGGCGGACTGGAAAAAGTGTTTTGAAAACTGGTTCAGACGCATGAATCTTTGTATAGAGGCTGGTGGAGAGTACTTTGAAAAGATTTAATAAAAATATATGTACCTGTAGAACAATTTTTTTTAGTGTCGCAAATATTTCTGAGTGTCCCACGTATGTATATCTATTTGCAATCATCAATGTGTTTCAAAATTGTGTGACCCGGGCAGTCCGGGTGTTAATCAATCTGATATTTTTTTGAGAACTGTGGTCTCTGCCTTACCCGACGGGAACAAGGCGTGATATTATGCATGTATGTATATTTTTCCAATAACCACTGATAGAGAAACGAACCAAAATCTATAAACCTTAGAACCTTCTGTAGATCGCTCCGACCACCCTGTTTACTGCATTTCAAAAACGAAAGCTATCGCGTTTCAACCACGTCCCGGTCGCAGGACAATAGAAACCTTTTAGCGAATTAGCTGCACTCCAGTTTTTACGGCGCGTCTGTAAGCCGCCTTATCCGCGTAATTACTTGCGACTTGCGCCGACCGAGTGTGGGATGAGTCATAAGCTAAGCTTCCATCGGTTTTGGTAGATAAATAGTCGCATTCAAGATTCGAACAAAAAGTGTCTTCATTTTCGTGTGTATCAAATTTCAAAAGGTGACTAATTAGGTATACGACTACAGCGTTATTTGTTTATCATCCCGGAGAGGCGTTTCTACCCTTGAAACTGAACATGTTTTCCTTAGGAACCATGGGTCGAAATAATTCGACCTCCTATAGAAAATTTGCTGTCAGCTGATGCAGTTTGTGTGGGAAGTCGAATTTTTTTTTCTTATTTCGTCCTATGTTCTTCGCGAAAAGTTGTTCAGTTTCATGGACAGAACCACCTCTTAAAATATCCGGGCCGGTAAAAAAATAAGGATGTATTTTGTCTCTATTTTGTATCGCTATTAGTCAGTTTTTTTTAACAATTATATCGTGTAGACATGGCAAATTCGTTATGAAACACCAACCATGCTACGATAAAAACTACTGAACTTCGCGACAAAAAATTACACGTTTGGTAAATAAAGAGCACCATGGAATTGTTAATTTGTGTACTTTCCAACTCCATGTTGCTGTTTATTCACCAAACGTTTAGTTTTTTGACGCGAAGTTCGGCGGTCGCCCAGGTACCTGTTACGATAAAACTGACAAATGATGCACCGATACAAAATAGAGACAAAATAAATCAAAATTGGCCTCCCAGTAAAGTTTCCTAAGCCATAAAGCGACTAAGAGCACAAAGAGGCATAAGCCGAAGCCATTTTATGAGCAGCAATCATGTAACTACCGAAATCTACGACCGAAGCTTATAATTATAGATTGTCTTAGTAGCTGTATCTGCATAATTATTGTTTTATTTGTGGATTATACAGTAAAATTAAGTATTTGCTTATTACTATTATTTTTTTTTTCCAGAAATAGACGTCTTTTGCCTGATAGCGGCGGCTCGAGTCATCAACTCGAGAACATGGGGAAAACGAATTTTCCATAACATTTGATTCATAGCTAAATCGATTTTTTGCTGCCCAAAGATCTGATGTCCTGTATTGTTATTACCTATGCCCTGTCTCTCGTTGTTGTGGCTTAAAATAAAGGCCATGTAGCGCTATCGCTTATATTTTGTACCATATCAACCAAAGTAGGCGGTGTATCAGCTCGTAAATAAGCTGTGTTTTTGGGGATTACCGGCCGAATATTTTTCAAAATTAATGGCAAACCGATCAGGGTCAGGGGCTTGGAAAACCTATTTGGTGAGAAAAAACATGGGAGGTAAAACAATTTTATTTTTAAGCGTTTTTAGGGGTTCCTTACCTTTATAATAAAGAAAAAAGGGACCCTTAGTGCTGGGCCAGATTGCAAGCGCGGGTACCCAGAGGGCGCGGCACTTCGGAGTGTTAAGGTTAGGTAGTGTTTCTGGAGTTCCTACACATCAAAAGGCAAAAGCTCATAGTAGGTTGTGGTGGACGGCTGGTATGGGGCTCTTGGCGGATTTTCTTTTCATCTAAGACCCCAATCCATCTCTATCTCATTCTATCATAAAAAGCAACTAATGGATATGGTCCCGGGGGTTATGCGCAGCAGCGTCCTTCTGTGGTTAATGAGCTGCTATAGCCGAAAAACTGGAAATGATAAAAAATGCAATAACAATCAGGCGCTAGGACCTCGTTGAGCATTAGGAGGTCTACGAGTAGGTTGTGAAAGTTGTGAAAAACCTATTCAAAACCTGCTTTGCGATAAAAAATCATAAAAAAAAACAACAGAACCCTATACTGCGCGTGGCTTGACACGCACTTGACCGGTTTTTTGTTTTTACTGTAAACAAAGGTTGTAAGTTCTCCAAACAAAAAAAAATACATTTGTACTTCCGTTATCAAAAACCGTATTCCACCGTACCAAAAACACTCGAAATACAAAAAAAAAAAGCCGGCCAAGTGCGAGTCGGACTCGCGCACTGAGGGTTCCGTACCACCATCATCATCATCATAACATCCCATGAAACGTCCACTACAGGACAGGGAGCTCCCTCCAGAATTCTAGCTTTTTCTGGAAAAATGTGGAGGGGAAGTACCTACCGTAGTCACCTCGCTTGTTAGCGTTACGGCTGGCACCATGGACCGCGGTTTTATGTGACCGCAGTAAGTAAGATGTAAGATACAAAGGAGGATGCTGCTGCCCATCCTCCAGTTAACCCTTAGTCGCCTCTTACGACACCCACGGGTATGTATGGGTTCCACCACACCACCGTACCACCAAATAAACATAATTGTATTAGTTGAAATTTCAGTAAGTTGATGTGCTAGATTTTTTAAGTCCGACACGCGCTTGACCAAATTTTGTTATTTGTTGTTATTTTATAGCTTATGCACTATAAACATACCAATTTTCAAGTTTGTAGGTGATCTCGTTTTTAAATAGAACTAAAACAAAAATCGCCTCAGCGACCATCCAACTTGACCCCTCTCTTATATGAATGTTCTTGAAACAGGAGCTCACCACAATTGGTTACCATTAGTTGTGAGAAAAGTTGTAATATTTAATTATTTCAGACTTTTTCCATAATTTGTACTGTAAGACCTAGCTTCTTGCCAAATTTCATAATTTTAGGTCAACGGGAACTACCCTGTAGGTTTTGCATTTTTGAATAAATGTATGGAGATGAGGACATAAAATGCCATATCTTTTTATTGCGTCGTTGTAAAAAATTGAAATTTGCAGACCTTGTGTGGTCCATGGATCCTAATATATGGTATTAATTTCAACCTGATACCTTTACCCGTTCGTGAGATAAAGGGTCTTGACAGACAGACAGACAGACAGACAGACAGACAGACAGACAGACGGACAACAAAGTGATCCTATAAGGGTTCCGTTTTTTTCTTTTGAGGTACGGAACCCTAAAAAAGAATAACCTGCCATAAAAATACGCTAGCAGCTGATGCAGTTTGTACGGGAAGTTTTTAGTATTTTTTTTTTTATTTATTTGTAAAGGTAAGTACATTTTGACAATACTTAGTCTACTCGCCAAACTATTACGTTTGATGGCGAGACCACGCTCTAACACGTTTTTATACCTACCTAGAAGTCTTCGGAGAGTGTGCTCAAGAGCTTCACGAGCTTATTCCACCATCTCCCTTCTACCATCGGGAGGCCAGACGCACCGCAGGATATCACCCATACTTGGTTGATATTCCGCACATTCGCACAAAGCGCTTTGAAACATTTTTTATAATGCGCACGGCTAAAGAGTGGAATTCTCTGCCTGCGTCTGTGTTCCCGAGTTCATACAACCCGAATCTATTCAAGTCGCGAGTGAATAAGCTTCTTCTGGGCAAGCTCGTTCCATCGTCGACCTCATCTCTGTCTTCAAGACTAGATCGAGGTCAAAAGTAAGCCCATTGACAATAAAAAAAACCGGCCAAGTGCGAGCCGGACTCGCGCACCGAGGGTTCGGTACCACCACATAATATTAAATGTATTAGTCGGAATTTCAGTAACTTACTGTGCTAGATTTTTTGAGTCCGACTCGCATTTGATCTGCTTTTTATTATTTGTTGTTATTTTATAGCAACACTATAAATATAAAAATTTTCACGCTTGTAAATGTTTCCGTCTCTATGATAGACCTAAAACAAAATCGAGCAAAAGTCGCCAAAAAACACGTTTTTAGTAGGGAATTAATTTTTATTTTTTGTATTTGTTGTTATAGCAACAACAGAAATACATAATCTGTAAAAATTTCAACTGTCTACAAATTATTTTTCATGAGATACAGCCCAAAAAATATTTTGTATCAAAAGCTGATTTTAGTGGCATCTTATTCCTTTGTTTTTAAAAATTTTTTAAAAACCAAAAATATAGTATTTATCTGCTTAACGAACTCTAAACAACGAAAGCCCACTCTACGCGGTAAGTAAATTTTTTTCGCGGACCCCTCTAGCTGTCTGGGAGCTCCACTTCATTTTTTTTATTATTTGTTCTGGTAGCGGCAACAGATATACACAATTTGTGAAAATTTCTACCTGTTACGGTTCATAATTATACAGCCCGCTGACAGACAGACAGACTGACATCGGAGGCAAATCAATAGGGTCCTGTTTTTAGGGTTCCGTACCTCAAAAGAAAAAAACGGAACCCTTATAGGATCACTTTGTTGTCCGTCTGTCTGTCTGTCTGTCTGTCTGTCTGTCTGTCTGTCAAGACCCTTTATCTCACGAACGGGTAAAGGTATCAGGTTGAAATTAATACCATATATTAGGATCCATGAACCACACAAGATCTGAAAATTTAAATTTTTTACAACGACGCAATCAAAAGATATGGCATTTTATGTCCTTATCTCCATACATTTATTCAAAAATGAAAAACCTACAGGGTACTTCCCGTTGACCTAAAATTATGAAATTTGGCAAGAAGCTAGGTCTCACAGTACAAATAATGGGAAAAGTCTGAAATCATTAAATATTACAACTTTTCTCACAACTAATGGTAACCAATTGTGGTGAGCTCCCGTTTCAAGAATATTCATATAAGAGAGGGGTCAAGTTGGATGGTTGCTGAGGCGATTTTTGTTTTAGTTCTATTTAAAAACGGGAACACTTACAAACTTGAAAATTGGTATGTTTATAGGGCATAGGCTATAAAATAACAACAAATAATAAAATTTGGTCAAGCGCGTGTCGGACTCAAAAAATCTAGCACATTAACTTACTGAAATTTCAACTAATACAATTATGTTTATGTGGTGGTACGGAACCCTCAGTGCGCGAGTCCGACTCGCACTTGGCCGGTTTTTTACTCTTTGGGTACGGAACCCTATAAAGTAACAGTTTCAGTAGATTCACATTTACACCCTGTTAGTTACACATTTTATAATTCAATTAAATAAATGCTAGGTTAAGAGTAGTCTTAACCGACGAGCGCATACGAAAGGGTTGATAAGTAGCGAATGCGAGGAAAGTACGTCAAGATCGTAGCAGGTGGTGGGCTGCCTACTAGTCCAGTAAATCTACGATATGAGGTTGCATTAAATGCATATTTTATATAAATTAATTTTAAATAGTGATATAGGGTATTTGAAGCTATAAATAATTAAATCCGGCAACTTTGTAAAAACAGTTTTTTTTGTAAAAGTACCAGGGGGGTGATCGTGGTAATTACAACGATATTACCAAAATAAAAACGTTTGCCTAAAACACTTGGTTAAGACTTAACATAACTTTTGAGACAAACGTTTTTGTTTTGGTAATATCGTTGAAGTTACCACGATCACCCCCCAGTATAAGCAGACCTGTGCTACATGGTAAATATTACACAGGTTGAGTTCACCTTATACTGGTTTTTTGAAAATCAATGTTGTGTCGGGGATTACTTTGGTTTTAAATTTTTGAATGTTTTTACCAGTAATTTAATAAATAATCCCCTAATGTGCATTTAATGCAACCCTCTTTATACAAACTTTCGTAGATTGACTGGACTATACCCCGACAGGAAAGAGGAGTAAGAAATCATAAGAAACTACATAACATAACCATTAACCAACAAACAACTTTTCCCATCTAACAACTACACAGCAAACTAGAACTATTATCCTTTTCCCTCCAAAAAGGCTGGCGTGTCGATTGACCGGAAATAGTGGCAGTGTATTTACAACTTCCGGCCGGGGTTGGCGGGAAACCAATTAATAACTTTTATAGCTTCCGGCGTGGGTTCGCTCAATTAGACACTCAATAAAAATCTTTGCGCCCGATTGAATTGGAAATAAATAAGTACTAACGTTAGTTGTTTCATTAGCACAGCCATCTATAGATGTACGTACACTGCTGCGTACAATACAGGCCGTAAGCGACGGTGTACCGAAAACTGAAAGGGCATGCTCAGTCAACGAAACTGAACAGCTTGCCCAAAAAAACATTATTTGGAAATGAAAAAGAAATTGACCCCGTCATACAAACTATTCGATCAGAATGAGCAATTTGTATGGAGAGGTCTAAATTTTTTTCTTTTTCTAAAAAGTTTTTTTGTGACAATTGTTCAGTTTCATTAACTGAGCACGCCCTTTCAGTTTTCGATACGCCGTCTTTTACACCTTGTATAATCCCATTCCAAAATAGTATAACTCTTCCATACAGTGGTCTTGCCCGGTCTTGCCTTATTTTGTTGTTGTAGCAGTTTTGAGGGTTCCGTACCTCAAAAGGAAAAAAAAGGAATCCTTATGGGATGACTTAGTTGTGCGTCCGTCTGTCTGTCTGTTAAGACTCTTTTTCTCCCGAACGGCGAAAGCTATCAAGTTGAAATGCATATCAAATATAAAGTACATGGACCCTTGAACATGAAAAAAAACTTCTACAATAACACAATCAAAAGATGAGGAGGAAGGAGGGAGGCCTTTGCCCAGCAGTGGGACAGAAATGGCTAATAAGATCGAAAGATACGACGGCTATTTATGTCTTCGTCTCCATACATTTATCAACCAAACCAAAACTTACAGCGGCGTACTTCCCGTTGACCTAGAATCAAGAAATTTGCCAAAACTAGGTCTTATAACACAACTATAGGTAGAAGTCTAAAATCATTAAATCATACTTTTCTCACAACTAATTATAACCAAATAAGCTCTCAAGTACTGCTATTTTAAACAGGGGTCAAGTTAGAGTAAAAAAATCTGTAAGCGAGCTTTCAAACAGAAAAATTGCCAGGTGCCCAGTTTCTCGATCATTGCTGTTCCTGTCTGTCATTGGTGACAAATCATGCCTCAAATAAGATAGATTGTGCTATGGGCAGTGGTAGCCACTTACCATCAGGTGGCCCATCTACTAGTTTGCACACTTGTGACACAAAAAATGTGATGAAATTTTATTTTTTGCGTGGCAACGCTCCTAAGATTTTCCCTTAAGTAAGTATAAATCCCAGAGCTCACAAGATCTTACATCCTACACTGCGTACTCGAGACAAGTGGCCAGTAATGGATATCTATTAACCGCACGCTGCCGTTCAGTCAGGGTTCACACAACGGTTATGCCATTATAATGAATGACATAAAGATTATATAAAAAACTCAGTGCCTACTTACTCACGTCTGCGAAAGCGTATGATCATGACCTGGCTTGATCTTACTTTCATGCTTTTAGACGTGAAAATTTAATCCCCATATGAGTAAATATCCCGATATAATTTTTTGAGTGTCCGAGATGAGAATCTATATGTAAAATGCTAATTTTATCAAAATATTTTTTGTGGTATATAATATGACATTTGGTTCCATGTTTAGAATGCAGCAAACATCACTATTTATTTCAATAAAAAAAAATCCACCTTTTTAAGCATGTGGTGGCGTATCCTCAACACACTTTCCGTAGAACACGCACTCGCCATGGCTACATTTTATGTTTATTATACAGGGTGTAACAAGAAAGATGTACCAACCCTGAAGGATGTGAATGTGTCCATGAAACTGAACAACTTTCCCTAAGGAACATAGGTCGAAATACGAATTTTATTTTTGACCTTCGTAGTAACTGAATCAGTTGGTAGTGAATTTTGTATGGGAGATCAAAATTCTTTTTTTTTTCGTATTTTTACCTATGTTACTTAGGGAAAGTTGTTCAGTTTCATGGGCATATTCACTTCCTTCAGGGTTGATTTTACTCCTGCAAACCATGGCACACCTCACTAATTGTCCCGCGTGCCCGACCACCTGCTCGCATGAGGACTTACTTGACGGTAACCAGAGGGCTACCACGGTAGCCGCTTTCTGGGCAAGTAAGATTTAGCCTGTGTTTTTGCCGACACGAAAGAAGAAGAAGAAGGGTTCATTTACCCTTTCTGTTACACCTTGTGTTTAAAAAAATCTATGCATTAATCATTTAATTGGTCATTGCATCTACTCCCCGTGAAGACCAAAGTTGAACTTGCGCAGTCCTTACTCTTGCCAATTCTTGATTATGCTGATGTCTGCCTTACTGACCTCAATGAGGATCTGCTGAGTAAGCTCCAGCGCCTGCAAAACCTTTGCATAAGATTCATATTTGGGCTGCGTAAGTTCGACCATGTGTCTGAATACAGGAGCAAGTTAAAATGGCTTCCTATCAGATTGCGCCGTGATGAGCATGTCCTTGCACTTCTCTACAACATACTGCATGACCCCCGTACTCCATCATACCTTAAAGAACGTTTCCGATACCACTGTTCCGATCTTTCTCGAGACCTGCGATCCAAAACTGATAATCTATTGCTAGTTCCATTTACTCGGTCAGGTTATTATAAGGAATCGTTTACGTTGAAAGCTGTCAGTCTTTGGAATGTGAAGGGGCCGGTCCTAGTCGTCAGACGGGCGCCTTCTCGTAAAAGGATAGACGGTTGAAAGTTAACTCGTTTATTAGAGGGAGGTACACAGGATTCGGGGCTGTGTATCTCTGATGTTGTTTGAGTGGTTGATGTTAGAACACTAAATTAATACGACGCCAAGCGAGCGTCGCCGTCGACCAAAACTAGGTCACAACGCAAGCAATATTTTGTGCGGTTGTAAACCGTACATGCTCCCCAGGGAAAGAAGAGCAACAACATCAGGAATCCAACAGCCTTTACAAAGCAAAGAAACAAAAGACGATTACTGTAACCCAAATTAACCATTCACATTAGCTGGTTCCGTGAAATGTCGCATTGGTTTCCTTGGCGGCGTCGGTAGGTTTTCTTTTACAGGTTTCCGCTTACATCTCCTTACTACCACGAAAATTAGGGCAGCGCAGGCTCCTCCCACCAGCAAGTACAGGATGGTATACTGGTGAATGTCATGAGATGATATCACGGGGTCCGGTAACCGCTCAGCATCTTTTAACTGTTCCAGTTTTTCGTCTAGACGTGCGTGGAGCTCGCTGCGGTTGAACGTGGTGATTGTCGGCTCTGCTACGGTAAAGTTAAATTGCGTCTCTTCGTTTATGTGCTCGTTCACGTCCGGGACTTCAGGTATGTCCGGGTCTAACTCCATCTTACTTCCAAAATGATTGAAGGCATAGAGTGAGGTGTCCTTTTTCTGTAAGATACACCCTTCATCCAATTCCAGGGTTCCGACATTTGTTGTGTTTGTTGATACAATATTACTTCCGCATATTATTCGCGCGTGACAGTTTCCACAGCAAAAATATAGCCATCGGTTGCTCTTATGTAATTTGATCCAGTCGTCATTACAATGCGTTCTAGTCGTAGCGCAGTGGAGTTTCGCTTGTTGCCCAAGAATTTTCGCTTCGCACGGTGCACGTGCACTGTGTAAGTTGTGTACTGGATAATTCGTATTACAAATAAACCTTTCATCTTTCAGCCGTACGCATAGGTTTATATCTTCCTGTCGGATAGAGATGTACGTATCTTTTCGGAAGTTGACTGCGATATGAGTCGACGCAGATAGTACTTTCAGGATATCTCCGTTCGGTTGATACATAGGTAGCGGTGTAATTTGATACAGTTGATATTCGTCATCACTTGTAAGCGGGATGTTTATTTGTAATAGTAAGTAGGATTGCGTAACTCGTGCTCTGACATAAATCAGTTTGTATAAGTCTTTTCAGTTTCCTTCGACATCCTTTACAGGTAGAGTGACGTGATTCGAAATCCTCGCTGCTATCATGTGAAGTTCGTGTATCAGCTGCTTTGGCGTAAGAAGATGAATGTCGAGATGGCCGTTGTGGATATTCATGAGTGTATCTAGCAGCAAATCTTGTGTTCGTTTCAGGTTCGCAAGGACTAACGAAGCTGTCAAGGATGCTGCATTGACATTGTTCATGGTGGACAATAGCTCGACGGTATAGACTTACTTTGACATCGATTCGTTGGCCCTCGTTATGTAGTCGTGTATAATGTCAATCTGACTTTTCATGAAGTTCTCGTTACTCTTAATTATGCTGTTTTCGGTCTCTACTATGCTTGTCTGGTTCTTGATTAGTTCTAGAAGATGGTTTTCGTTATTCCGAATTTTTTCGATATCGTCTTGATATTTCAATGCGAAATCTTCGTCCAAAATTCCAAATAGAGTGCGTGCTAGGTTTCCAACTCCATTTACGTAACCTCGCTTTTTTCGATTTAAATGTTGTTCCAATAATAGAGAGTTATAGGCAGTCAGCTGTTGGAGCTCATGTTTCAATTGCGCAATGACAGGCATGCACGGGCTTTGCTTTATCGTTCGTTCAGATAAGAAAGAGCATTGATAATTTAAGTTGTCTATATACTTTTTTATTTTTGTGGTTCCTTGCCAATATGTGGTTAGATTGTAGTAAACCAGTAGCGTCCACTCGTCGTTAATAAGTTGCAGGTGTCCAATTTCATCAAAGTACATAGGTCGATTGTCTTGAAGCGGTGTCGTAATAAAGGGGGAACTCCTCGGCACTACGTTAGCGCTAGACATTGATAAGAATGTAAACAATGCCAGCGTAAGTAATGTGATATAGTTGCTCAGTTTGCTTCCATTTGCTCTGCGTTTTCGTTTTGGCGTATCTCGCGGTATATTCTCGTTCTGTCGGTTTGGAACGGCAGTTTCTTCCCGTTTCGGCAGAGGGGCTAGCTTCCATCCCAAATTTTTATTCCAGAGGTTTTGGAATAAAAGTTTCGTACTGACGATGATTGGTGCAAGCCAGCCGAGAGGATCGTATAGCTTACTAATGTCCGATAATAGTTTTCGTTTCGTTATCTTCTCGGTTTGCGCGGGCGATTCCCAGTTGAAACAAAACTGATCGTTTGCTGTATTCCAACCATGCCCCAAAGTTTTCGTTGGAGTGTCTTGCTTGAAATTGAAGACATGTTTATTGCTCTTCTGCGTTTCAGGGAGGTCCTGCAGGATAACTGGTTCGTTCGTAGCCCATTTTCGCAGCGTGAACCCGCCCTTTTGTAATAGATCGTAAAGTTGCTTTTGCATTGTTTGCGCGCCTTCGATGGTATTGTGGCCCGTGATTACGTCATCCATGTAAAATTGGTGTCGTAACGCCTTTTCTGCCAACGGGAAAGCATGACCTTCATCGTCAGCCAGTTGTCGTAAGGTGCGCATGGCTAGGAAGGGCGCAGCTTTCGTCCCGTAGGTCACAGTGCAAAGCTCCATCTCTTGAAGTAAATCTTGGGGAGAGGAGCGCCAGATTATTTTTTGCAGCGATCGTTGGTCTTCGTTTAAAAATATGGCGCGAAACATTTTTTCGATATCGGCAGTCAGAGCGTATTTATAAGTTCTCCATTTTATTATAAGGGTCAAAATGTCTTTTTGTAGGTTCGGCCCTTTTTCCATAAGGTCGTTTAAGCTGTATTTTGTGTCAGTTTTCATTGAGGCATTGAAAACGACGCGGAATTTTCCTGTTTTCCCGGTTTTCCCATTTCCATTTTCCTCTTTATTTATTCCGTGGTGGGCTAAGTAGGCTTGAAGTTTTCCGGTTGACCTCGCCGCCGGTGCCATGTGACCGAGCTCCATATATTCGTTAATAAATTGTTTATATTGTTGTGCGAAATAATTTTGTCTTGCCATTTTTCGTTCTAGTTGGAAAAACTGGGAAATTGCTTGCGGTTTTGACTTCCCAAGTTTTTGTTCGAGCTCGGGTTTCATAGGCATTTTAACAACATATTGTCCAGTATTAAGTCGTTTCGTTGTTTCTACATAATGTTGTTCGCACAAGTCGTCGCTACTGGATGCTTCGCTCTCGCTTTGGATCTCCTCCGTTTCCCAGAACCGGCTGATGTCTTCTAACTCGTTGAGCGTAACGAAGCAGTTAAACGTTCTGTTTACGTTTCCGCATAGAATCCATCCCAGTTTCGTGTGCTGTGCTACGGGGGAGTTATTATCCTGTTTTATAACTCCATCTTGAATAATCATTGAGTAGATGTCGGCACCCAATAGTACGTCGATTGGACCGGGTACGTGAAACTCGGGGTCCGCCAGTTTCAAGTTTTCCAGATGCTCCCACTTTGTCGTTGTAAGGGTAGTACTGGGCAAATTGTTGCTAAGTTTGCTCATAATAAGTACGTCAGCGTTGAAAGTAAAGTCTGAGTGTATCGATTTGCAGTCCAGTGTGATAAGACCTTTACAATTCCCTAGGGACGTTCCAACCCCAGAGATTACCGCGCTCAGTTTGCGTCGTTTCAGGCGTAAGCGTTGAGCAGCGTTCTCAGTTATCAGTGACACTTGAGATCCCTGATCTAATAACGCGCGTAAAGTAACGTAGTTGCCTTCCGCGTTTTTCGCCCTGAGTTGTACAGTCGTCAGTAGGACCTCGGTGTCGTCCTTGGTTACGTTGTGGGTCGAGTTGTTGTTCGAAGCAGATGACGTACTCTGGCCATTCGGATCATCCACGTGTAAGAGGGTGTGGTGATCTTTAGAACAGATGCGACATTTATTTTTCGATGTACATTTTTTCCCGCCGTGATCGTATAGGCAGTTCTTGCATAATCGTAATTTCGCAATATTTTCGTTCCTCGATGCAAAGTCCATGCTATTGAATGTTTCGCAATGCATTAAGGTATGCGGTTGTTTGCATATTGGGCAGTTTTGACGCGTTGTGTAGTATGAGTTCGACCATTTTTCGTTTCGCTTAAAGTTCGTTGCCCTCGGCTCGTTCGTGTTGTGAAAATTGTAATTTTTATATTTGTTGTTTTGAGCCGTAGAAAAGGGTTTCTTGCTCTGCGTAGCTTCTTGTTTTCCGTTATTCTGGCTCTGCTTGACGGTTTCGAAGGCGATAAATTTCGTTTCCAGGAACGTAGTAAACTCGATCAAGTCAGGAAGGTCGCGTGGATTTTCTAGGTCATGGATGTAGTCGCCGTAGGTAGTCGCATCCAACTTAGGTAGCAATAGATGAACGATTATCGGATCCCACGTAGATACATCGATGCCTAGGTTCGTTAGGCCGTTGACACACTCGTTGATCGTGTCGTGCATCTTCTTAAGGCTGTTGGCGGATGCCGCCTGGATATTTGGTAGGCCTATCAGCGTGTTAAGATACGAAGAGCAAAGAAGTCGTTTATTTTCGTAGCGGTTGCATACAATCTCCCAGCACGAGTCGTAATTATCCGCACTAATGGTGAGATGCTGCACAAGTTTCTCAGGTTCGCCTTTCAGTTTCGTTTTCAGTAACTGCATCTTCTGAGATTTTGTAAGCCATTTGCTAGAGTGTATCGTTTCAACGAAGAGGTCGCGGAAGGATACCCACTTGTTGTAGTTGCCGTTGAACTCAGGAATCTCAACTTTAGGGGTGGATTTTTGACGGTGATTGTCCGCCCATAACTTCGTGTTGATTTCCCTCTTAAGTGAGTCGTGTGTCTTTTCCACCTTTCGATACCGAGCTCCGTAAGATGAGTCCGTGTCTGCAAGAAGGTAGTCGAGTTCCCAGTGGATTTTATCGATAGCATCCCACCTGGTTTTCAGCATCGTTAGACCGTCCTCGAGTTCCCACCTCTCTTCCAAATCGTCTACGTCAATTTTCGACACGGTTCTCTCGAAAGCACTGAAGTTGAGCATCTGTTGTCGTAACAGTTGTCTCTTCTCCTCTGGTAGAGCTTCCTCAGGCTTAGAGGTCGCGTCCTTAAATAGATTTTCGGAATTCTTCGCCGGGACGGGTTTACTCCCGGGCGTATCCGGGCGAGATTCTTCCGTTAACTTTCGCTCGATGATATCGTTAATCGTTTTCGTGTACAAAGCCTTTGCCTTGTCGTATATACCTTCCGTGACGTAATCGGTCTCTACGCCCTGTAACAAGGGCATAAGAGTTTGATGATTCGTGATAAATTCGTCCCAGTGGGCTCCCAAAGCTACTCGTCGTCGTTCGAGGTAGTCCTGGGTTTTCCGCGTAGCACCATCCTTCCGATAGTTCTCGCAGAGACTCACGATGTTATCGTAGCAGATCCTTTGCTTCTTAAGTAGTTGTTCAGCGTTCGGATCCATCGTTGCTTCGTCGTTAGCGTCGTTGGTTCGTCCTGTGTAGGCTATCTACCACGGTATGTGCGATAATCCCTCTCAATTTTCCCGGTGATACCCGCTGGTGGGTGGCCGGTCAAACCGATTCGCTACCGCAGAAAACAACCCCACAGTAGGCTCGAAGGACCAAAATATGAAGGGGCCGGTCCTAGTCGTCAGACGGGCGCCTTCTCGTAAAAGGATAGACGGTTGAAAGTTAACTCGTTTATTAGAGGGAGGTACACAGGATTCGGGGCTGTGTATCTCTGATGTTGTTTGAGTGGTTGATGTTAGAACACTAAATTAATACGACGCCAAGCGAGCGTCGCCGTCGACCAAAACTAGGTCACAACGCAAGCAATATTTTGTGCGGTTGTAAACCGTACAGAATGATTTGCCGTCTGATATTCGTCAGCCGAAGTCTCTTGCTGTTTTTAAAACAAAACTACATAATCATTTCCTTAATAAAACTCTTCCATAGTTTGCAACAAGTTTGTATGTATTTTACTTACCTGTATATATTTATAGATATATATATATATATATATATATATATATATATATATATATATATATATATATTTATTTATTTATTTATTCTTATACTTACATTATATATATATTTATTGTATTACAGTAGTATATTAATCATCATAACATCCCATGAAACGTCCACTACAGGACAGGGAGCTCCCTCTAGAATTCTAGCTTTTGCTGGAGAAATGTAGAGGGGAAGTACCATAGTCACCTGGCTTGTTGGCGTTACGGCTGGCACTATGGACCGCGGTTGTAGGTGACCGCAGTGAGTAAGATGTTAGATACAAAGGAGGATGCTGCTGCCCATCCTCCAGTTTATAACCCTTAGTCGCCTCTTACGACACCCACGGGTATGTAAGGGTTGGTACTGTAACAAGTACACCTCGCTTGCTATGCATTCTCCGCGGTGATTTCTTGTCGAAAGGACATTTGGTTCAGTAATATAAAATAATTTTTAAACGCCCTTCATCGAATATGCCAATATAGATTCTCTTGGTGTCTTTGAATGTGATAACACGTGTTTTATATATGCGCATTTCAATATAGCGTTCTAGTTTTACTAAATGTGTTGCGAATTATAGGCTGATGTAGCCTGAAGTGTTTTAATTCTTTCAACAGTGTAATCAATGTTTACATCGTAATAAATGTGAAATTCGTTTAAACTCGAAGCGTTGTTTAAATGTCGAGGATCAGCTGATAGGACTTACAGGTAGCAAATTCTATCTATGAGCCAACGCCCCCACGAACCACCCAGGTTCATTATTATATTATTGCGAAATACCATTATAAATTGGTGGATAGCGCCGTAACCAAAAGTTTTGGTAAAGATTGCCGACCTCACCAATAAAGACATTAAAGATGGAGATGCAATTCTCAGGAAATGAAGACATTAATGATTTTGTTGAACAATTCATCGCAATCGCCACCATTAAAAAAATTGACGATGCAGAAAAACTAGCGATTCTACCAGCTGCACTTAAGGGCTCTGCTCTAGCCTTCTATAGAACTATAATTAAGGAAGATTCTACATTTGATGTAATTAAAAAGGCTCTTATAGACGAATTCGCATCTGGGGTAAGCTTCCAAGAAAAGTTTTATCAAAGAAAGCAAGAGCAAAATGAAAAACCTTTAGAATTCTATTACAACCTCTTGGAATTGGCACAGAAAGCGAAAATCGACGATGATGCTGCGTTTATAAAGCAATATATCAAAAATTGTAAACCCTTCTATCGTGGAAAATTGGCTAATACTTTACACTCGTCGAAAAAAGATTTAAAATTGCTACTACAGCAAATGGATATGATTTATGAAGAAAAAACGAACCAATCCCTAAATATTGCAGCAAATCCCAATATAACATGTTTCAATAGCAGACACCAAGGAAATTACCAATATTCTCCTTCGAATCAGTGGAGATCTAATCAATATGGCGAACCATCGGCATCTACGCAGTTTGGAGGTCGTATGTGGCAACAGCCACCACCACAACATACTCCGTATGCTTCACCGCAAGGATTTACACCTTCGCAACGTACCCCTTATACTTCGCCCCAAGAGAGCTCTACTCCACAACATCATTCACCCACGGGAGAGAATAGGACTCCACAGCGTCAATATAATTTTCGACCTTCGACATTAAATCAAAACCGACGGAATGCGGAAAACTTCACTGGGAGACGCTGAGAGGTGCAACAGCGCCTTCCCATACTGCCGTTTTGTCAGCACCACCTGTGGCTAGCGTTTGCAACAGCAACACGCAGCCACCTTGCCAAGCTGAAGGTACTGCAGCATCCGCAGTGCCGAGTTTGAAGGAAGCCGCTACGGAGTCTTCGAGTTCTTCGGTCGCCGAAAACAAAGTTAAGCCTTTTATTAAAGTTTATATTAATAATAAACCCTATTTAGCACTCATTGACACTGGTGCTACTTTATCATGCATTGCAAATTCATTGTGCATTGATTCGAATATTGTTGTACTGAAGGAAAATGTTTTACAATTGAAAGCTGTAAATAATATTTTTTTAGATGTATCAGGGGAAACTAAAATCTCTTTGCTAATTGACGATTTCAAATTTTTGCACAAGTTTATTGTAGTGAATGACATTACCTGTCAAATAATCCTAGGTCAAGATTTTTTATTTGAAAATAAAGCTATAGTTGATTTTTGTAACAATTCAATATCTTTTGATAAAAAAAGGATAACCTTTTATGTCCATAATGATTGCGACAAGTCAAATGGTTCGATAGATTTCATTGAAGAAAAACTTTTATCCAAACAGGATTTTATTTTCTTAACAAGTAGGTCTGACTCCAATGTTCTATCCTGTGAAGAGCCAAATTTTTTAATAGACGATCTTTTGGATAAGCCTTTAAAGACTACGCTCTTGAATGTTTTGAACGAGAATGTTGATAGATTTGCGTTCAACCCGTCGCAACTAGGTAGGTCTAATATTATTGACGCAGATATACTTACTACCGACGAGATTCCTGTCAGGTGCCCACCCTATAGAGTCTCACCTGCACAACGAGAGCTCATCGATCAGCAGGTAAAAGAAATGCTAAAATTAGGCGTCATCCAGGAATCTAAAAGTCAGTATGCTGCTCCTGTTGTCATTGTGCCGAAACCAGATGGGGAGCCTCGTTTCTGCATTGACTACCGTAAGTTGAATAAGAAAATAAATTCAGATAATTATCCAATACCTATCATTGATGATATTATTTCTTATTTAGCGGGTTCTCATTATTTCGCGGAATTGGATTTAAATTCGGGCTATTGGCAAACATGTATACGCAATGGTAAGCATAAAACAGCTTTTATAACACCATCAGGTCTATATGAGTTCAATGTTATTCCTTTTGGCTTAAAAACTAGTCAAGCGGTTTTTCAACGTATGATGGATAAGGTGTTAGGCGACATGAGATACAAAAACGCTGTCGTTTATGTGGATAATATAATCGTATTTGGGAAAACATTTGAGGAGTTTTTGTCAGCCCTTATCACTGTTTTTGATCGTTTCAGACAAGCGAACTTAACCTTCAAACCTTCAAAATGTAAATTTGGTTTTAAGGAGATAACAGTTTTGGGTTATCATGTTTCAGGAGACGGTATTAGGCCCGACTCTAAAAAACTTCAAGCTATGCAAAACGCCGCGGTTCCAAAATGCACTAAAGATGTAAAGCGTTTATTGGGCTTATTTTCGTATTACCGGAAGTTTGTCGACAGCTTTGCTGAAACCACTTTACCACTTGTGAAATTACTAAAAAAAGGACAAAAGTTCATTTGGTTGAATGAACATCAGTTAGCGTTTGACAAAATAAAAAGATGCATGTGTAATCCGCCTATATTGTCTTATTTTTCTAGCGATCTTTCGTTAACTACGCGTTTACATGTGGATGCCAGTAATGAAGCTTTGGGCTCATGTATTTTGCAAGGAAAAACCATCATGCACCCTGTGGCTTTTGCTTCAAGAAAGTTATCTGATGCAGAAAAAAATTATTCAACCACGGAGAAAGAGTGCTTAGGTTTAGTATGGGCTTTAAAATATTTTAGACACTATCTTTGGGGAATGAAGTTTGAAGTAGCAACAGATCACAAAGCACTATGCTGGTTACGTGATAAAAAAGATATGTCGGGAAGACTTGCGAGATGGTCTTTATGGATTCAGGACTGGGACTTTGACATTGTCCACTGCCCAGGAAAAGAAAATGTCTTAGCGGATTTTCTTAGTAGAAATCCTTTGTTAGACCAAGAGTCTAAGCTTGACCGAAAATCTGTTATTGATGAGTCGGTTCATTTCGAATTATTTCGAATTGAAGCTGTCCAGCTTCGTACGGAGCAAAATACAGACTCATTTTGCTCAAGGATTTTGTCCGAAGTGAGACGAAGTCCACGAAATAATTATAAGGGATTTTTCATACGTGACAATGCTCTTTATAAAAGTATTAGAATTCGGGGTATGATAAAAAGTGTTTTTGTATTACCACGCTTGCTTTTTAATGATATCATGCAAGAGTTGCATGATGACCCATGGTCAGGTGGACATTTTGGCTTAGCCAAAACCTTGGAAAAATTTAGATCAAGATTTTTCTATCCAAACGCGGAAAAGGAAATAGAATGCTATATTAAAGCTTGTGTCCCTTGTCAAGAGAAAAATAAAATCAATAACATTGCTAATCTTTCTCCTATTAATATTTCTAGCTTTCTCGAAAAGGTTGGTGTTGATGTCCTCGGGCCACTGCCGACTTCTCACCAGGGTAATAAATTTATTATAGTATCTTTGGAGTATGCATCTAGATATGCTATTTGTAAAGCAGTTTCGCGTGTCACGGCTGAGGTGATATCTGATTTTCTTATTCAAGAGATTTTCTGTAGGTTTGGTGGAGTCAAGGAGATTATATCAGATCGAGGCACGGTTTTTACTGCACGTTTGGTAAAGGAGACAATAGAGATTTTTGGTGCAAAGGCTGTCAATACTACTGCTTTCCATCCTCAAACTAATGGGTTGGTAGAAAGATTTAACAGGACTTTACTTACTATGTTGTCCAAAGTCGTTTCATGCCATCAAAGAGACTGGTGTAACCTACTTCCGTTCCTGGTTTATGCATATAATACGAGCGCTCAATCTTCAACAAAGATGTCGCCATATCTTGTTATATATGGACGAGATCCAGCTACAACAACTGATATAGATTTAAACGTAAATATGTATGGCGTTAATTCTTTCAATGTTCAACAGAAAAGAAGATGGACTTCCCAACTTACCAGGGAAGCAATTACAAACATAAGAAGGGCTCAGTTACAGCAAAAGGCTGTATATGATAAAAAAACGAAGCCCCAACACTTTGATACAGGTAACCTAATTCTTCTATTTACACCTAGAAGATTATCACGAAAATCATTAAAATTATCAAGATGCTACAAAGGCCCATACCAAGTGCTACGTCGCATCTCAGCAACTAACTACTTAGTTAGAAAGTGTGGCGTATCTTCGCATCGCGATGTGGTCCATGTTAACCGCATGAAATTATTTAGAACTAGGTCTCACTCACATATAGTTTAGTATTTTATTAATATTTTTCCACCTTACGTTGCCCCTTTTGCAAATCGTCAATTATGCAACATTTTTAACGAAAAATACTCTTTAATTTAGGTTTGTAGGTTTTATTTTTCCATTTTAAGTGAGTTAGGTAAAATGCCTACTTAATGATATTGTGTATTATAATTTTTCCCTTTGTTTTCATGTGTACTGCTTGAGAGAAAATAAGAAGACTAACTAACACTTCCGTGTACCTAAGAAGATATAAACCAAAAATATGTAATGTATAAAAATTATAATGTTTTTCTTGGCAATGGTCACGTGTTTGGCGTGGGATCCCATTCTTGAATGGATTTTCTTGGGCATAGTTCCTGTATGAACTTCCTTTCGGGTATGATTTTTTGCGCTTTACTAGTGATTGTGGTATGGAAAATCATTTATATAAATTGAGAAATTGGTACATTTGAGATATTCATCTTACTAAGAATTCTTATTGTGAAATTTGTTATCACACGGAATTGTTAGCTAATTTGAAATTTTTTCAATCGTACAGATTACTTAGTTTATTTTATTTTTTTTTTTTGTTACGTGAGTTCCATTCAATTTTATTTTTTGGCACTTGTCATTCTTAAAAAAAAAACGTCCGTGCGTTTTTAGGTATAACTGGATGTTGGCAAATTCGTCCTCTTATAAAAACGACGTTATGCCATTTATTTTTACCTTGGCATGTCAGTCATTATGACATTAGTTATTATATTATTCGTTTTGTGTAAATATATTTTGTTTTCGTTTTGTGTATAAATTCCAACATATTCAAAAAAAATTCTATATTGAATATTTGATGGACGGACTTTTTAATTGTGTGGAACTTATGAATATATTACGTAAGTAGATAGCGATTATTTTGTAACTATTTTTTCACAAACGTTATCCGCGACCGCATATTGGCTATTATAATAATATTGTTTTCAAAATTTTTATTAATAATCATGCATTGTTTGGTTCAAGTTTTTTTTGCCAGGTTTTTGCTTGGATAGCCAACCTGTAAAAAGCCTTAATCATCTGCTATTTTGAAATTCTTAAAAGGTTGGTTGTGTGTCAGTGAACACCTCGCATGCATGTTTATCTTGTAACTTTTTTATTTTTTCCTGGATAAGTAGTCTTTTAGGTTAGTTAGGAAGGAAATAGATTGTAAATGGAAAACATTGTTTTATGAACACTGCTTTTATAAATTAATCTGGAATTGATATAGAGGTTCAAACAATTTTACACCCTCTTATTTGTTCTTTTTTCTTGGTTAATAATTTTTCTTGTACAGGATACTAACTTAACTTTGTTGCTTCTTTAACTAACTTGTCTTATGAAGAATATCCTCATAAAATATTCTTAATTTTTGTAACTTTTCAGTTAATGAATATAATATTTTAGTATGTTACTTACTTAGGTATTTAAAAAAAATTAAACATCAGAGATGTCTAATTTTTTTTCGTTGAAGGGAGGAATGATTGTAACAAGTACACCTCGCTTGCTATGCGTTCTCCGCGGTGATTTCTTGTCGAAAGGACATTTGGTTCAGTAATATAAAATAATTTTTAAACGCCCTTCATCGAATATGCCAATATAGATTCTCTTGGTGTCTTTGAATGTGATAACACGTGTTTTATATATGCGCATTTCAATATAGCGTTCTAGTTTTACTAAATGTGTTGCGAATTATAGGCTGATGTAGCCTGAAGTGTTTTAATTCTTTCAACAGTGTAATCAATGTTTACATCGTAATAAATGTGAAATTCGTTTAAACTCGAAGCGTTGTTTAAATGTCGAGGATCAGCTGATAGGACTTACAGGTAGCAAATTCTATCTATGAGCCAACGCCCCCACGAACCACCCAGGTTCATTATTATATTATTGCGAAATACCATTATAGTACTATTCTTTGCCGGCACCACACGGGTATATTAATATTATAAGTATATTGGCGCACTACTACAGTTTTCATTCAAACTTTCCTGCATGCAAAGGTTGTCTGGAAGAGATCGCTCCTAGCGATAAGACCGCCTTTGTCACCCTAGATTTAAGAGTCTCCTTTTATTGTTAATGTGTTTTGTGTGTGACAATAAAGTATTTATCTATCTATCTATCTATCTAAACGTAGGTATTATTTTTCGTTCGTCCTATTTGAGTACGCGTGATACTAGATCAAAGTTTCTCCAAGCAAAGTAGTAAGTTGAGGTGGCAATACGTTGTAATTAGCCAACGTATGGCATGGGACTTGTCATTTTGCTATAATTCGCTTCCTTTAGTCATGCTTGAGACGATTTGTAAGTCGGATGTGTAGACTAATTGCAGCATTTCCCGCAAAAATGTACGAAACTTCTTCGGTGGCGTACGTTTCAGTAGCTTGGATTAAATTGAAATTATTATTTCATAGCAGAGATACATTACACAATTTTTGCGTACTTTGGATTGTTGGGTTATCTATCTATATCATAGTGTAGCAATAAACTAACTCATCTAAATTTAGAGATTTGATTTTGTAATTTTTCAGTTTCAATGGCTTAGTTTCGTTGGCGTAAATTGCGCCAGCGAAACTGAAATGGCGCTAGCGAAACTGAAGTTACCCCAGCATGTCATTAGAAAAGGTTTATTTATTTTCCTTAATAGGCTGTTTAACAAAATATTAACAGTAGTTAGTAAACTTTGGATTTATTGCACTGTCACTTTTATGATTTATAGTAATACTATTTTTAATTTCAGTTTTTGTGGCGCAATGTCAGATTAAGTGGCGCTCAAAACTAGGATTACCTATATTTCAGTAAAGATTGTTGTTAGTCTCATATAAAAAAAAATGTTTATCAATTAGAATTCTGAATTGATATATCTGCATATTTCATTAGAACATTTTTTGGAAGAACCCTACTATTTTCCTCTCATATTTTATTTCCTTACTATTATGTGTATGTCATTACTAATTTAAGTTTACAGTTGATATACTTTTTACTTGCTTATCGCGAGACTAAGGAAGCGGCAACCCTGACGTATTCTCCCTCCCGTGTCCATCCATTACAGTGATTTCCGACACTCGGCCTGACGCCGCACTTACGCAATGATCAAAAACCTGCCTCGAAATAAAAAAAGGTAAAAGTGCCTCTTGACCTACCAAACTGACTACCATTTTTCTGTACAGTCAAATATTTACGTATGTAATAAAAATAAACAATTTCTCTTATCCTATTAATTGTTGCACAAATTTCAAAGTGAGTAATTAGGTGTTTAGCCCTCGCAGCTGCGACCCAGGTCTTTTTGGGAATCGGTTACTTTCTCTGTTTGATGAATAATGTACTATTATTTTTCTTTATTTTAACAATAGATCGGATTTACACTAACGAAAACATTGATAAAAAGTCCGCAAATTAGCAATTTAAAATAAGTCGTAAAGTCAAGACCTCGAGCTTGACACATTGGACTTTCTAACGTTTTTATTTATATGGCCTTAGGAGCTAAAATCGTGCTGCTAGTAAGCTTGACCCCACGGAATACAAAACAGAATATTCCGTGGTACAAAATACGAACAATCCTGTATGGAGAGATGACGATTTCGTACAAGTGTCGTTCAATATAGTCTAGCTGTTAATATAAGGCTTAGATTATCGCAATAGTCGACTGAAATCGGGATGCGCTCGTCTGCAGATTAAACAAATATTACTCTGCGATGACAACGCGTAGGAAGAAACAGACCTGACGAAATGTAAAAAGTTTTCATAACATAATTAAAGAGTTTCACCAAAACACACTCAACAGTGAGCAGTCCGTTGAGCGCAAGTTGAGCGCGTGCTACGCGTGGCATTCGATTGCCTTCGTAAAGAAGCATTCGCACGCCGCGGGTCATACCTAAAGTGCCTGGAGTAAAACAGGCCTAGTTATAGATAGTACCACATAAATATTCTATGAAAATTACAACCGGTTATTTATTACCACAGAACAGCAAAACTTTTGACTGCATTGAAGATTATTCGCGGACTAATTGATAGTAACGTGCTCCATAATCTGCTGTGTCGGCTTTTTGTTCCCAACAATTGCATAAAAAGACGTGCTACACGTAAACTTTACTTACTTGCCGTTCCTCACTGTAAGACTGTCTCTCACCAGCAGTCTCCAATCTGCCGGATGCTAGAGGGCATCAACTCACTCCTTATTCATGCCCCTGAATCTGATATTTTTGCTTCAACATGGAATCAATTATTGAAAGCATGCTCTTATATTTGACGTAATTTTTGACATATTTTAATTAATTTATTGTAATTTTTTTACTATCACATTCATGTGTTTTAGTGTAAATTAATTTGTTTTGTTTTTATACAATTAATTAATTACTGTAATTGGGTATACCGTTGTGATTAATAAGTTAAATTAAATATTAAATATAAATTAAATATTACGGTTCGATTTAACAGACACACATAAAAGGACGTAGGCTCAGTAATAGGGTTACATTGGCAGTCTTTGGGTACAGCACCCTAATTATGGGTTTATTTAAATTTTATTTATTTAGCAGTGGATCGGGTCCCACAGTAAGGCAAAGGACTTCCTACCGTCCTTCCACACATCCCGGTTTTTTTGTGGTGGTTGTGCCCAAAGTAGATTTGGCATGTGGGCGACATGACCGGCCCAATCCGATTTAAAATAAGTTTATGTCGTGTCTATAAATTCTCTGTCTACACCCCGCTGGCTTTCGGCGCGTAATACCGAGCAATATCAATACTGGAAGTCGAACCTGAGAAATGAGCACTGAACCTCGTCCCCCTCACCACCCCTTCATCCTTGCAGCTGCCAATATTATTGTACGTTTACTATATGTAGTGCTTAGACGTTCGACGAGACGGTTCGTGTCGATTGTAATCCGAACAATCTAGACAATCTTTTTACTCCGAATACTTTGAATTCAATATCGATGTCAGATTGAAGGTAAGGGCTGTAGAAGTTATCCGCTAAGTTTTTCGTCTATTCCCACTTGTTCAATTGAATTGTCCTATTGATTGAACTACTTGGAAACGTTTCCGTAGATGCTGCTACATACTACGAGCGGTAAAGGAATTCTGAATGGATTTTCCTGCCTCTAGAAGTCTATCAAATCTCTTGCAGGAGAGATTCCCCACACGTCCTTTATCTTAGCATCTAAACATCATTTTTCCAGGCTGACGTGGAAGTCTTGAAACAGACTCGGATAGTTTGAATAAGAAAAACGCCCGGTGGGGCTACAGCACGGATTCTGTACGTCTGTGTGGATTTTTTTATGTCTCAAGTGGGCAAACGAGCAGGTGGGCCTCCTGGTGGAAAGAGGTCACCACCGCACATGACACTCACTCTTATAAGTTTGACACTGATAAGACAGTAAAGCACGTCACCCACCCTGAGAGCTAACTTCACTGGCTCCCTTACCCTTAAAACCGAAACACAGCAGTGCAAACACTGCTGATTTACGGTAGAAATAGGCAAGGGGTTGGTACATAACCAGACGGACTTTGCACAAAAGCCCTTCCACCTACAAATTCTCTCCCCAGACATTGGCAGACCATTTGTCTTGCTTAATTTACCACCTGCATACTCGAGGATCTCTAAAACAACGCCACTGATAATGCCTGTGTGGTAAAGTATTGGAGAACAACCTCAAACCATAAGGACCTTGTAAAGATCGTTACACCAGTGGTTAGCTTGACTTACTGTCTAATATAGTAGCCAGGACCAATAGTTTAACGTGCCTTTTGAAGCACGGAGGTTGTTGTAGGTTTATGGCACGGTCAGGCAACGATTGGTTTTCATAGTACAGACACGAGCAGGTGAATTTGTTCACAGCGAGATCTTCGCTCCTACGGCAAATTAAATTTGTATGGATCAAAGTCAAATGTAGCAGGCTTGACGTGTCTTGATTGTACCACCCTTTTTCATTCCGAAGTATCTTATAAAGGGACTTTCTCTATGCTACTTGGCTGAACAACTTTCCTTTATAGGTCAAAACAATTTTTTTTAACTGCATCAGCTGATAGCGCATTTCATATTGGAAGTCATATTTATATTTTTGAGGCCCAACACACATTCAATGAGGAAAGTTTTATAGTTTTATAGTCCGAGCAACATACTCAAAGGAACAAAGTTGATTAGGAACGTAGCTCCTCCAAGATTAGGAAACATCATATAGGTAGTATACGCGGTCCTACAAAAACGCTAAAAAAATACCACGCTTTTTCGTGTATAATTTTGGGGGGGAGCTCCATGTTTAGTAGTAGATTTGTCTTGTCCAGTTATTGATGTTTTTAATCATCAGGGCCGCCGCGGCGTACAGCCGTTCAATTAGATAATTAGCATTCGCTTATTTAGTCCAAAGCGGGCCTGCACTAATAACTGCAGACTGATATTTTAATTAGGGCCTCATTATTCGGATTTGCTGACGGATAATCTGAACTATCATTATTGAGTTATTATGGTTAAAAAAAACCGGCCAAGTGCGAGTCGGACTCGCGCTACGCGGTTTCCGTACCACCTCATAATCATAATTGTGTTAGTTGAAATTTTTGTAAGTTACTGTGCTAGATTTTTTGAGTCCGACAAGCGCTTGACCAGATTTTATTATTTGTTGTTATTTTATAGCTTACGAACTATAAACACACCAATTTTCACGTTTTGAAGTTTTCCCGTTTTTAAGATAGAGCTTAAACAAAAATCGCCTAAAAAAACACTATTTGTGAAAATTTCAAATTTCTACCTATTACGGTTCATGAGATACAGCCCGCTGACAGACAGACAGACAGACAGACAGACAGACAGACAGACATCGGAGGCATATCAATAAGGTTCCGTTTTTCACCCTTTGGGTACGGAACCCTAATAAAAAGCAATAACGAAGATCACTATCCAGAAAAATCATGAAATCACTAATATTATAACCACGCCTAAACGGCTGAACCTATTTCAATGAAATTTGAGAGGTAGATAGATCAAGCGCTGGACTAACACAAAGATAACAATTCAGTACTTTCGTAGATAGTATCCGGGACTTGGCTATACTTTCCTTTTGAAGTACAGAGTCACTTTACTTTTTGGCCAATCTTAATTTTTTTTTAGTTACTCTGCACAAACACAAACCTGAGCGAAACTTTTAATTTAAAGTTCAGAGTTCTATTATGGTATTTTGTTATGTTGTAAACTCTAAACTGAAAAATTGAAAATAAAATATTAATAAAAAAAACTTTTTTAAAAACAGGCTTTTGTTCAAAAATTTGTACTAAAAAGAAAAAAATAATTTTATGCAAGGGTCGTGCTGATAAATGTTAGTTATAAATAGATCAATCAAAATCATTCATAAAACTTTATAATATTAAATGACATCAAACTATTTGAAAGCTTGTAGCGCAAATAAAAAAGAGGAATTAAAACAAAGTAAACTTTATGCGCGCTACAAGTTTTCGAGTCGTTTGATGTCATATAATATCCCACCAAAAACATTTTCATGTATAATGTTGCCAAGACAAGACAATATGGCCGTTTCGTTAGTACAAGAACTATTGTAATAGGTCTTTACCTATGAAATTGCCGAAATTTTCTTACATATTAATGAGATCATAATTCCTATAATTCTAATGCAATTTTTTTCATTTGTCTTATATTTGAAAGTTGACTTCAAGGTTATCAATTTACGCATAAAATAAAGTTTTTATTTTTAGTTTGATATATAAAATTAAAGGTTCGAAAGTTGTTCGTCTTAATGGTCGTCCGATTTCATCATTAGAATTGTTATATTTTTTTACAGATAATATTTTTCGAAAATTAAATTTAAGCTTCTGTTAGCTTAATGTCTTCCCAATAATGCTTAAAAAAATTAAAAAAATTGGATTTATAATTCCTAAGAAAAATGCAAAAATGTTAGTACTGAAAATTTAGTTTACCTAAAATTCGCCATACAAAACGGCAATTTCATAGGTAAAGACCTAATATAACAGAAAATATATAAATTTTTCACCTTACGCCCACGTGTCGTTAGCTAAACGGCCAAGCCACATATTGTGAGTCAGGTGTAGATTTGTAGAGTTAAGGCGTGTAGAGTTAGAAGCTTGGCTGTACATGAGTTCTGATAACTTTTTGAAAATGCTAGCTATATGGTCTTGCCTTGGCAACATTATACATGAAAATGTTTTTGGTGGGATTTCACTTCTTTTAGTATGTTCATAGTACTAAAAATCCTTAAATACGTGTTTTATTATTTGTCAGTTCAATGGCTTTATAAAATTGCATTAATGTATATCAACAGCTCATACTCATCACATTAATTATTTTCTGCTAAGGCAGTATTTTAATATTTTTATAGTTTGGCTGGTCTATTAGGGTTTCACAACAGAGCCATCAGGTACTTATTCCTGGTCTTCAACGATCCTAGTTTTGATAGTTTTTCCTTAATATGGGTACTAAACCCCAGCTCTGTGCCAAATTTTAGCTCTCTAGGTGCAGTGGAAGTACGAGATCTTTTTGATGATCGGTGAGTCAGTGAATGTGTCAGTGACAAAATTGCTTAACTTCGACTGGCTAAGCTATAAGTAGAAATGGTATGTGATTTAAGGATATAGCTAAGTGTAGTGTCTACTTTTTTGAAAATACTAGTCTCTAGCTAAATCCAAAAGGAAGTAACAGGGGGGTCAAAAGGGCCCTGAGTGGCTTCGAGAAAAGCATGGTACGGCCGTGCCATTGTTTGTTCGTCTTGGCTGGGGCACTGCCGTGCCCCCAGATTATAAAGTTTTATGAATGATTTTGATTGATCTATTTATAACTAACATTTATCATCACGACCCCCGCATAAAATTATTTTTTTCGTTTTAGTACAAGTTTAGTACAAGTTTATGTGTTTTATTTTTTATGCATGTATATTGTATGTAGTATATATGTATGTAGTATATTAATATTAGATATATGTATGTATGTCTATTATAATACTATGTATGTACCCAATATTTATTCAGTTTATGGTTTCTTTGTGCACCGTCCCCGTATTACAATTATTTTGTTTCCTGCACCCAAAGGTTGCCTGGAAGAAATTGCTTTTTAGCAATAAGGCCGCCTATTGTGCTCCGTATTTCATTTTGTATTTTTTTTCTTTTGTAAATTTTGTATTTCTGTGTGCAATAAAGAGTATTGTATTGTATTGTATTGTAAGTTTTTGTATAATAATAATATTTTTTGTTATTTCAGGTATAATACCATATTACATAATAAAAAAAAAAGTTTTTTTTAAATTAATATTTTTGTATCACCCCGGATATATAAGGAGGAGGATTTCCCAAGGAACATTGGTCGAAATTCGAAAAATTATTCGACATCTGTACTGTCAGTTGATGCAGTTTTTATGGAAAGTAGATTTTTTTTTCGTATTTCGACCTATGTTCCCTGGAAAAAGTTGCACAGTTTCATGGACAGAACCATTTCTTCAAAATATATCTATCCGGTGTGATAAAAAATAAGGGTATATTGTAGTAAGAACTCTCGAAACAGACCTAGAAGTAAAAAAAAACTACTCTCCATACAAAAGTTCAAATTATTTTTTTCTTAAAGTCGTAGAACAAAGGTTGTTGTATTTAGCTCCTACAACCCTTAAGGTTTAATACGAATTTATTAAACTCCTGTACAAAAAAGGAAGAGTGAAATCTCATTTCCTGCGTCGAAGCAGCCGTGCTGATAACGAAGACTTGATTCGCTTCGTTTTTCGTTCTACATGTGACTGACGGCTTTCTAATGAATCAGGTTATCAGATGTATCCAGGCATTCGTAGATACAAATATAGAGGATGTTGGGAAAAAGTTATTCGGTACTTTAAAATTTCTATGTGACCAACGACGAAATGAAATTTGTTCTTACTCACACCCTACAAAATAATGAGCTTTTTTTTAGTTATTTTTTACTAGCTGTTGCGTGGAGTTCAGAAAAACTTAGCTAATGACTCTAACTATCTTCTTCACAAGTCTTATCAAAATCGGTTCATCGGATTAGTCGTAAAAGCGTAACAGACAGATAGAGCAAATTTTGCTTTTACAGTTCAGACACGGAATTTTTGCAACCTTACACATCTTGTTTACGTGTGGACTGTTAGTTCGCCCACCATCCTCATATGTGTAAAATAATACTTTGTCGAATTCCACGCGGACGAAGTGTGATACGGGTTTCTTTATTTCTTGTACAAAACAAAACCTTATAACTAAACCTCAGACTCAGACACTTTAGCTCTTGTAGCTACTGAAAAAAGAGCGGCACAAAGTCCAACGTGTCTAGTTTCACATGCTTTTAACTGTACATATGCCTCCATACAAAACTGTAGGACTCTACCTCTATATAAACACGATTTCTAAATAAAAAATATTTATTTTATTTATAAGTACCTACTTCGTGTAAGTTTTCAGAACTCTAGAACTTTAATACATTTTGTCACATTCATTGCACCCCGATGCCAAACTGCTGGGATTTTTTTTTAATAATTTTAACCATAATACTAAATCAACATTTTACTAATCCATCTGTTCCCATGTTTATTACACAAACAACTAAACCGATTCAAACGGAATTTTTAATAACGTATTTGGCTTACTTTCATGCAACATTATAAGCTTTGTATCATTTCAGCTCGGCTTCACCACTCGAAACTTTATACTTACATATTTTCTGTTTGAGTGAACAGATAGCAATAAAACAAAGTTTAAATGTTGCATAAATACGTTATTGAAAACTCCATTTGAACCGTTCCGGTAGTATGTAAGTTTTGGCACCGCCGCTTGAAACTTCGCGTGCCTTCTATCTGAGAGAACCATTCGACCAACCAGTCGACCAACCAGTCGACCAAACAGTCGACCAAACAGTCGACCAACCAGTCGACCAACATTGTCAGTCAGTCAGTCAGTCTGTCAATCAGTCAGTCAATCAATCAGTCAGTCAATCCACTATTGACATCATATCTTGTAAATTTTGTTTATATATTTGTCGGCATATTATTAACAGCGCCTCATTAGTCCGAGTGAAGACTCCTTGGTCGTGGCTTCTGGAAAAGAGATTCTGTTGCTCTGACAAAGTGCCGATGTCAAAGAACTCGTCACAAAAATCTAGCTTTGGAAAGATTGGTGCAAGTTATATCTCATCTGCAAATTGTTACTATATTCCAGTAGTGCAATCATCGATAATAATGATTCAGTGTAGAATTAGCAGTCAATAGTATTAACAGTTAGTCAGTCATTAACAGTTAAATTACTGATGTTCCTACAAAATTATACCTGGACCCACTATTAGATAAGGAGCTCGCAGACCTTTTCGCTATATGATTTGCACGTATTTCATATCGCTGGACTATTGGTCTCCTGCGCCGATATATTTATTAAAGTGTAGTTTAGTTTGTTCATTTATTGCAGTCATTTACAAAGTCTGAGGAGCCGTCTTCTACCAGCGGAAATCGGTAATACCCTTAACTAGCTTACTGTTCTATACCCGCGACTTGACTTCATACGCAATCACCTCCGGAGTTCAGAAAAGAGCCTAACGTTTTGTAAACTAAATCCTAATGTGGTATATGCGTTGCATTAGTTGATGTAACTAGGTTAAGCTAGCGTAAGCAATATTGATAATATAATGTAATAATTAAGGTAACAGACTTGGTACTAAGAGCTCTCTCTGTAAAGACGTGTTAACAATATACACGATTCAACATGCAGTTTCTGGGTTTAACTATTCTGCCACCAACCCTCTACATATCGTCGGCATGCTTAACTACGAGTACCTCCGGCATCGCCCCAGATGCCATACTAACTTCAAATCTGTGTAAAGTGTGTTAAAATGTAGATATTTCTAACTTTCTGCATGTAAACTATAGACTTAAGCCAAAACTTAATCGTTTTTCCGTGTGTACTGTAGTTACAAACGTGTACCTCGTGTAATCCGCGAGTTTATAACCTAGTCAATTGAGCAACTCTTAATTGAATGTCAAAACAGATATTTTCCACAGATTTTGTATAAAGTTTCTGAACGATGACGTCATTATTTTATGTCATCGTTTAGTAACTTTTTAACACTAAATTGTCTATATAAAAGTTTAAAAACTGTATACGAAACTTAAAATTTGTAGGTTTTCATCAATTTTAAATAATTATTTCTTAGGTGCAGATAGAATTTAATTTAATTATTCCGCTCACGGATTGTAGAAAAATCTTTCCTGATAGAAAAATGTTTGTTTACTCTCACTACTAAACATAAGTATTGATAAAAACTATAGCGCCAACTTCTGGTCTAATAAGTTTGACCAAGCTAGGTACACATAGTTTTTAATTAATATTAAGTACGTATGTGGCAATTTTACAGATAGCAGTTTTAAAGACACCAACTCTAGGAATTTATAATAATTGTAGAACGCCAAGAGCCCTAGGGAAATTAGGCTCGGCATGGTAATCCGATACCTAGGTCAGACGTCGCCAACTTTTTTTCTAACCGAAGTAATAAAGAAACCGGTTAAGTGCGAGTCTTGAATATATTTTTGAGAGACAAAAATTTTTTTGTAGATTTAAAACTACAGAACCTAATTTTGTTGAGCCCGACTCCCAATTGATCAATAGTTTTCTTTTTTTTTTCTACAATAGCTTTCGTACTACAATCGTAATTAAGTTTCATACTTTTATGTGTTACCGTTTTTATGAAAGGTAGAGCTAAAATAATAAAACATCCACAAACGTGGAGACTCCCTTATCTTTTACTTTAAATAGATTTTTTTACGATTTCCGCTTATTCTGTCAAATTAGGATGCATCAATTTAAAAGTTGGACAGACAGACGGATAAACAGTCAGAGGGCGGTAGGCTTAGTAATAGGCGTTAGCGTAATATTATATATTCTTTGATAATACGATCCCGTTAGCTCCCTTCCCAGACTCAAAAATTTTCCTCGCTAGTTTTCATTGTGTGACGTCATGGAACCCTCGGTCTGCGGATCTGTATAGCACTTGCTTATTTTTGTTACTACACATTATGTAGTAATTTAATTAATAAAGTGTTGTAAGGCTATTTTGATGAAATATTTACCACTAGCTGTTGCCCGCGACTTCGTCCGCGTGGGGTTCAGAAAAAGTAGCTAATGACTTTTCCCATGGTTCAAACTATCTTTAAACAACGTTTTTATCACAATCGGTTTATCGGATTAGTCATAAAAGCGTAACAGACAGACAGACAGACGTGCAATTCTCGCCTTTATATTATTAGGTATACAGAGTACCGATAATACGGATTTTTGTAAATTAAACACCTCTTGTTTACGTGTGGACTTTTAGGTCGACCACTATCCTCGTAAGTGTAAAATCATAGTCGAATTCCACGCGGAGTAACTATGATACGGGTTCCGTTATTTCTTATACAAAACAAAGCCTAACTAAATTTGAGGCTCAGTCACTTTAGCTTCTGTGGCTACTGAAAAAAGAGCGGTACAAAGTCCAACGTGTCTAGCTTCACATGCTTTTAACTCTACATGTACCTACAATGACCTACATACAAAACTGTTGGACTTCACTTCCGTACAATCTTTGCAACATCTCTCCCCTTAAAAGACAATTCCTAAAAAACAATGATTCACTTCTCTTTTTTGTTTTTTGAAGTATTTCGTTTATAAGTACCTAATTCCTAAGTTTTCAAAACTTTAGAACTTTTATAATTTTTTTTACATTTGTTGCACCGCCATGCCGAAACAGGATTTTTTTTTATTATTATTTTTACAATAAAACTAAATCTAGATTTTACCAATCTTTAGCTGTACCCACGACTTTTACACAAACAACTGGACCGGATCAAACGGAATTTTTAACAACGTATTTGGCTTTCTTCCGTACAAAATTATAAGCTTTGTTTGATTTGAGCTTGGTTTCACTGCTTGAAACTTTGAACTCGCCTATTATCTGTTTGAATGAACCGATTTCAATATAAAAAAAGTTCAAATATTGCACGAAAGCAACCCAAATACGTAATTGAAAACCCCGTTTCAGTCATTCAAGTAGTTTGTGAGGTATTGGTGCGGCCGCTTAAAATTTCGCGAACTTTCTGGCTGAGTGAACCATTTGCAATGAAATAAAGCTTATATGTTGCAAAGAAAGAAGCCCGATGCGTCATTGAAAACCTCGTTTGACTTTGAACCAGCTCAGTAGGTGAGTTCTTGGTTCTGCAGCTTGAAACTTTGCGTATCTTTTGTCAGAGTGAAGGTTCACTCTGACAAATAGGTAGGTACCTATCGCAATGAAACTAAGCTTATTTATTGCACAGGAGTAAGCCAAACGCGTTATTGCAAGCCATGTTTGAATCTGCTCAAAAGTTTTTGAATTATTCGCGCCTTCGCTTGAATCTTTGCATAACTTCTATCTGAGTGAACCGTTTTCAACTAACCTAAGCTTATATGTTGCACGGAAGTACCTAATCCAAGCACGTCATGGAAATGCCGGTTGGAGTCGGTACAGTAGTTTGTGAGCTTTTGGCGCCGCCTATTGAAACTTCGGGTATTTTGTATCTGAGTGAACCGTTTTCAATGAAAGTAAGCTAATACATTGCAAAGAATTAAGCCAAACCCGTTACTGGAAACCCCGTTTAAATTTGTTTAGTAGTTTGTGAGTTACTGGTGCCGCCGCTTGAAACTTAGTGAATTTTATGTCTAAGTGAACCGTTTGCAATGAAACTAAGCATACATGTTGCATGGAGTAAGCCAAATACGTTACTGAAAACCTCGTTTGAACCGGTTCAGTTGTTTGTGAGATATTGGCGCCGCCGAATGAAAGTTAGCGTACCTTCTGTCTGAGTGAACCGTTTGCAATGAAACTAAACTTTTATGTTGCTCAAAAGTAAGCCAAACTCGTAATTGAAAACTTAGTTTGAATCGGTTTGTGAGTTATTATCGTACAGGCAATTTGATACTTTACATTAGTGTAGCTTCTGATTGAGTGAACTGATTTGAATGAAACATAGCCTATATGTTGCTCAGAGCTAAGCTTAATCTATCTGCGAAAACCGTGAGAAAATCCGTTCAGTAGTTTCGGAGTTTATCGAAAACATACAGACAGACAGACAGACAGACAAAAAGTTCAAAAAACATATTTTTGAGTTCTATTAGTCGTTTCTTATCACCCACACTAATTTTTTTATAAATTTATCAAAAGTACAGACACGCGGTTTCTACTCTTTTATTATATGTATATAGATTTTGGTTCGGAACCCTAAAAATAGATCATACAAGTATTCTGCGTACCACAATGTTTTTAACCCCTGGCCACATGTATAATCTCTCCTGGTTTACCTGGTTACTTTAGGTAATTTAGCTAAAATTTGACTATTCCAGTTTATAAGCTTATATAAGTCCCAACGTGGAAAAAGGTAAGGAGAGAACTTTTTTTTCCATTTATTTCAAGCAATTAAATTACAAATTACAAAAATTACAAAATTATTTATTTAAAAGTCCAGAATTACAAAAATTGTTAAAACTATGATACCCACACTAGGCAAAGCCTGTTTTGCGGTTATCATAACAAAAGCATTTTACATTTGGACACTTCTTGAAAAGAAACAATTAATGTATTGATGTAAGTTACATAGTACCTAATTGGAAAAACAATAATAAAAGAAAATATAAAAACGAAAACAGTGTGTGTGTGTGTGTGATGTTTGTGTATGTGTTTGTGTGTGTATGTGTGTGTGTTTGTATGCAAGCGTCATTATTTTAAGGGAATCAGCATATTTTCCGTCAGTTCATAGGACATACTTAATAGTTGTTGTTTGACTTTAATTTTTACTTCAGTTACTGACATATGTCTCATGTCGAGAACTTTTAACATTTTATTGTAAATGAAGGGGAACATAAATGGCGGAAATCGAGTTGCAAAGTTGGTTTTTGCACTCTTTAGACGTACCTTAAAAACTCTCTTGCTGATTAATGTATCACTATCGTCCGAATTTAACATTTCCTTATGTGTAGACAAAACTGCCTTGAGTATGTAAAGGCGTCTTACACTTAAGACTTTCGCTTCACTATAGAGTATGGTAGTGGGATACCTGTACGGTTTATTTAGCATCACTTTCAGAAGCGCTCTCTGAGCTCGCTCTAAGCTTATTAAGTGAGTTTTTGCTGCTGCACCCCATATTCCCAGACAATATGTAATAATTGGCTCACAAAGGGACGTATAAATCGATTTTAACAGTTCTGAGCTCGCTACATGTCTGAGTTGTTTGAAAATGTATATCAATTTTCTAACCCTTGCTGCCGTAGTCTGTATATGATTTTGGAAAGTCAGTCTCTGATCAAGCAAGACGCCCAGGTATTTGATTGTGCTTGAACATGATATCACTTCACAGGAGCAGGTATTTGGCAAGCTAAGCGGGTTAGTATTGCAGGTATGAATTATCAGTTTCTGATGAATCTTAGGAGCAGACGCTGCTGTTTTGTGGAAGCACAAATATTTCGTCTTCAGGGTGTTAAGAGTTAGTAAGTTTTCTACCAGCCATTTGTTTATCTTTGCCATGCCCTTTTCGGCATATGCAAAGCATTCATCCCACGTGTTGCCACGAAAAATGATAGCGGTATCGTCGGCATAGCAGACAATATCTGCGTTTTCCAGTTCAAGGAGTAGGAGATCGTTTAGGTATACAAGGAATAAAGTCGGGCCAAGTACGCTTCCCTGAGGTACCCCAAAACTAATTTTCTTCGCACTACTTGTCCAGTTACTGACTTTAACTTGTTGGGATCTGCCTGTTAAATAACTCTCGAACCAGTTGAGAGCAATGCCACGGACACCAATTCTTTCAAGTTTCTTGAGAAGTATCGGTATTGCCACTGTATCGAAGGCCTTTGCAAGATCAAGGAACACTCATTAAGGCCCATATCACCTAATAATACATATCCAAAATAAAGTTATGTAGTTAAAATTAATTTGTCGGCTTGAAAAACGACTCCCAATGGGCAAAATGAGCGTTCAGGAATATGCTCTCTAGGAACTTGGAGAGGCGAATGACAAAAGACATAAAATTTGTTGGCCAACTCGACTCCAGCTGTCTCATAAGCACTCGGTCGGCTGGCTCCTGGCTGTAGAGCGGCCAAATTCTCCGCACGAGCTTCTGGATGTCCTTTGTCATAGTGCTAGCGTCTAGACTCGTCGCTTGAGAGCCTTTCTCTTGAGGAGGCTTTTGTTTACGGCGAGAGCGCCGGCAAGGCCTCTGTGCGGTGGTGTCCTGCGTCCGGGGATCAGCAGGGGGATTCGGCCGAGCCGCGGTGGCATCGGAGGACTTCTTCCTAAAGCTCTGCTACTAAAGTGAAAGAATAGAATGGAATAGAATAAGATTTATTTATTGGCTTCAAACATTCGATCAATCAAATTTATCAATCAATCAAATGTAATCAAATTTATTAAATTTTATCAAATATATTAATCAAATATCAAGTTTTATCAAAACCAATCAATTAAATTTATCTATTTAATGTTTTAAAAGTTGGAAATTGTATTGTTGTTGATAAAGTATTTAGGGTGGTAAAAGTTGTTATGTGGAAATAATCCTGAGAAGTCAGCGAAGATGATGCCATTTTCTTTGCTTTCTGGTTGGTCGTAAAAATCCAATCTGAAAATTGCCCTGAGCCGACGCGTAACGTTGCTTTAACGCTGGCGTAACCTACCAAATGTAACTGGGGTAAAGGCTAGTACATACTGCAACATAGAGCTTTCTATTAGTCCGAAAAAAGAATAATTGAGCGCCGAAAGATATAGAACGAGCTCTTGATATCTTCGGCATCATTCGAATCAGAAGAAAAAAATACCGGTCAAATGCGAGTCGGACTCGCGCGCCGAGGGTTCCGATATACATATAGTATTCTTGAAAGCACTATAGTCCATTTTTAGGACCGCAAAACTAAAACTTTGTTTTTAAAGGTGCTTTGGAGATTTCTATAAAACTGTGCAACTTCGAAAGATCGTTTTATTTTTGCTGTAATATTTACATAAACTTCTATCGACTGTAATTATTTCAGATTTTTCCCTTTTACAAACTTCTAAGAAAAGAAAAAGGTATTTTTTTTAAACATTTTTCATCATATCTTGAAAACTAAGAGTTGTAAAAAAATACAAAAATATATATTAGAATATATAAGTAAAGCCCCTTTATATGAGACCCCACTCGACCTAGTAACGACAATTTGTAATTTGGCCCCCCCCCTATTTGGGCCCCCTTTACATTAATAATCATATATTTTTTTAAATTCTTTCATGTGCAATTTGGACATTGGACCAAAATGGTCCAAAATGCACTAAGATGCTCGGCAGCTCTACATAAAGTGTTAGTGTCCAAGCTTATACATAGAAAAACCAAGATCCGTGTCTATAAGACAGTAATAAGACCGATCTTAATGTATGGCTGTGAAGCCTGGACACTGACACAGAAAGAAGAGAATAAGCTCTTAGTGGCAGAACGGAAAATTTTGCGGAAAATTCTGGGACCGGTCAAGGAGGCGGATGGCAGATGGAGGCGAAGAAAAAATAGAGAGATCGTAGACCTAGTACCCGAACCCAACATCATGGGCGACACCAAGGCTGCAAGGCTTCGCTGGCTCGGCCACGTGGAGAGAATGGGAGAGGATCGGGCCGCCAGAAGAGCTTACGTGGGACGACCGACTGGAAAACGACCAGTCGGTCGTCCTAGGTACAGATGGGGTGACGAAGTGCGGAAAGACCTGGATGCCCTCCAGTGAGCCGATTGGCAAGAAGCGGCACAGAACAGGAAAGAATGGAGAACTCTCGTGTCGGAGGCCAAGATCCTCTTGGGGTCGCTGAGCCAGCGTAGTAAGTAGTAGTAGTAAGTCATGTGCAATTAAGTTGAGCAACCATATTCTAAAACCATTCCAAATTTTAAGTCGATGGCATAAGTGGTTGTTGAGATATACAGGTGTGACAGACGGACAGAGAGATAGACAGACAGACAAATTCGTACCATAAGGGATTTCTTACGCAAATTGTTGTCTGTTGTATGAACTAACCCTTACATCACGCTGTAACGTGAAAAATTTATCAACAGAATATTGTTGTAATTCTGGAGTTATTCGGTTTTATTACGACACAATCTTGTATTTTTATGTCTTGCATTTTACTTTAGCTGGATTGTTTTATTCGCTTTCATTTCTTTGTTTATTTTCTCAGCTTGGTAATAAAAATATTTGAGTAAAGCTCGCCATTGTTTTTGACGTGCGAAAATGTTTTTGTAAACAATAAATTGGACTGGTTAAGAAGTTCAATTAAAATTATTTCTAAGTTTCGACGTGTAAATTTTTATTTGAATTTATTTGAAATAAATTCGGCATACATTGCTCTTAGATTTCAAGTTATCCCCTCCTTATCTCCGATGTTTACGAAAGGAAAAATGTGAATTAATTATCATCGATGGAGGTGTATGTAAATATTACAAAAAAGTAAAATGATGTTTCTAACTTGCACAGTTTTTTAGAAATCTGCAAAAAACCTTTACAAACATTTTTAGTTTTGCGGTCCTAAAAATGTACTTTATTGCTTCCAAAAAGCGCTATTTTTTGTTACATTCATTCCTGCCAGCTAAACGATTTATATCAGAATTTAAAAGTTAAACTACTACAGCTAAGTAGACTTTATAGGTAAACGAGTAATAGTCAAAATACTGACAATAATAAAATAGCAATCATGCGTCTCATGGAGAAAAATGTGAAAATGTGAGAAATAAATCAAAACTTGCTTAAGAATATTAATTTCTAAGGCAACTACGGAACCCTATACTGCGCGTGGACCGACACTCACTTGGCCGTTTTTATTTTCGAAGTAAATAAGTTGTAAAAATGCGAGATCGCCAGTGTCGAACGAAATATTTACACAGAAATTCTAATGGCTCCGATAAGTTGATAGGAAAAATAGTAGTAGGTCTGCCGCAAAAATATCAGAAAAGCAAGAAAGCGATATTATTTTTTATTCACAGTTTTACGCTAAAGTCGTTTACTGAATCAAAATTATACAGTAAACACTCAATAAACAGAAAATACTTAACTTAAAACAGATAAAATAACCACCAGATGGTTATTATGGATGGTTGGTGGATGGTTATTTTAGCAGATGCTAAAATAAAAGCAATTGAGAAAATGGACGAATGTTACTTTTTACGGGTCGTTATGATAGCGACTATCTGGCAACTATATAGTGAAAGCATGGTGAAAAGGTACACATATTTCACCGGCTGTTGTTTCCTAACAAATCCTTTATGGAGTTCCATGAACGAGTGTCCGGAACCTCAATAAACACGGTCGAGGGTTTGGGGACGATTGGTTTCACTAAACACCACTGTGTAAAATTATTTTTACCTTGGAATTGTTTTTAGGGTTCCGTACTATCCCTACGGCGTCTGACTGTCTGTCCGTCATTTAAAGGAAGGGTTGTATCTTTTACACAGAAGTAGCTATATGGTAGAAATTTTCACAGAACATGTGTTATTATGACGGTTTATCTAACAAATAATAAAAACAATGAAACATTAATACATAATGGGGGTTACCATACAAGAAACGTGTTTTTTTTAGCTCTATCGTAAAAACGGGAATACTTACAAGCGTGAAAATTGCTATTTTTATAGTGCATAAGCTATGGAGTTACAATGAACAATAAAAACTGGTCAAGTGTGAGTCGGACAGGCGCGTATTTATTACACTTTTGCGCGACGCGATCGCGCGTCCCTAAGATGGGATTCTCACCTGAGTGATACGGAACGGAACCCTTGGTTAAGTGCGAGTACGACTCGCACTTAACCAATTATTCATTTTTACTTTATAGTTAACATGAAAAATTTCAGAATCGAGTTGTGTTTATATTCTGAAAGGGAAGTACCATAGTCACCCACCACGCTTGTTATTGGTGGAGCTGACACCATGGATCACATTAAGTAAGATAGTACAATACACAGAAGGACGCTGCTGCCCAACCTCCAGTTCAAAATCCTTTATCGCCTTTTATGCCACCCATGGGCAGTGATTGGTTACACTCATGCAAGGGATTATCGGGTATTAAGTCGCCAAATGTCATTTGACTCAGTTAAACGTAACAATAAAAACACACACAGCTTAAAACGTGCTTTTCAAAGTACGCAAATCAAAGAACAACAACAAATGCCTAAGTACTTACTTCCTGTAACATGTAGGAGTACGAAAGAGTCAATATAAAGCTCTAACATGTAATCCTCTTGAGGCGGCCGACGGCCAAAACCCAATATCTTAAAAGTGCAGCGTTTCTGAACGCTGGAATGGTCGTGAACACGAGCTTTGTCGTAGCTTCTTTTACAAACTAAGTACGTATATAAGTTTATAGCACACTATACAATTGAATTTATCTTTATTATAAGTCAAATTAAATACCTACTTATCGTTGTTACTTCTTTTATTAGGGTTCTGTACTATTCCACTAGCTAGAAGCTAGAATTCTGGAGGAGCTCCCTGTCCTGTAGTGGACATTTTTTTTTATGGGATGTTATGATTGCTTACTTTTTTATTAATAAATAAATAAAATATTCATTACGAAGCTTAAAAGTCAATTTTTAAAGCTTTTAAGTCAATCTCATACATTTTTATTATATTCTACTAGCGTTTACGATTTTAGAAAGTATTCAGTTTCAGTTTCAGTTTTCAGTTTAGTTTATTCGGTTACAAATAACATTTGTGTTCGAAAATAATACAATTATAATAATAATAACTAAATTCAATCGACGACTATTTCCAAGTTCAAACAAAATACATAATAACATTGAAATAATCTAAAATTGTCAAACAAATAAAACCAAAATGTCATCATTACGAAAAAAATAATAATAATAATAATTAACGTCAATTATGCTTATACCTAAGAAATTCGTCTAATTCGTAAAAACACTCCTTCAGCAAGAGCGCCCTTAGTTTTGATTTGAAGCTGAGTAACGAAAGATCACCCTTCAACTCTACCGGCAGCGCGTTAAATAGACGCACCTCATTGTAGCGTGCACCGTGGCGCACTACGTCAAGACGTGGGGGCGGCGCTGTACGTGCCACATCTCGTCTGCGAGTACCAATCCTAGAGACCCTATCTTCTTCAGTCTCTTCACCTAAGAGCTTTCTTTTAAAGTTTATGAGCATCACAAATATATAGAGAGAAGGAGCCGTTAGTATGCCTAACCTAATGAAATGAGGTCTGCAAGATTCCCATTGGGGTATTCTGACAATGGTTCGAATGGCTCTTTTTTGTATTACAAATGCTTTATGAATATTGTATTTGTAACTATTTCCCCATAGTAAAATGCTATACCTTAGATGAGACTCTACTAAGGCATAATATACGATTAGTAGTTGCTTTTCAGTAAGCTCATCTCTGAGAGTTCGTAAGGCGTAACAAGCGGAACTAATTTTACCTTCGACACGATTCACTTCATTCTTCCAGTTTAACAACGAGTCTATAAAAACACCTAAAAACTTAACATTATCTGTCGTGTTCAATTTATGATCTTTGAACGCGATGTCTAAAGTATCTGAGTTTCTGACTGTCGTTTTAAAAAGAACAATATTAGTTTTATCAGGGTTCAGTCGAAGGTTATTTGCATCAAACCATGTGCAGAAGGCTATCAGTGACTCATTGACCTTAAAATTAAGCTCAGTTATAGAATCAGCACAAATGACAGCATTCGTGTCGTCAGCGAAAACCACCAACTTCGCATCGGATACTTTGTTTATCAAGCTTTGTATAAGGTCGTTGGTGAAGATGATAAAGAGAACTGGTCCCAGTATCGACCCCTGTGGAACCCCACGCGATAGTGAAGTGGATCTCGACGACACTTTTTTCTCTATATCTTGCTGTAAAGAAATTATTTCCACGTATTGCTTCCTATTGCTTAAATAAGATGTAAGTATGTCAAGAGATTTGTTCCGCACACCGTAATGCTCTAACTTATTTAACAAGATACTGTGGTCAACAGTATCAAAGGCAGAGCTCAAATCGAGAAACAAAGCTGCAACCTTTTTTTTTCTGTCAATTCCATGAATAATATCCGTAACCAGAGCATCTATCGCGTCACATGTACCTACACCTCTCTGATAACCAAACTGCCTAGTATTTATGATTTTATTTTTAGCTAAATGTGTAATGAGCCTTTGTTTTATGACTTTTTCGTAAATTTTGGATAATACCGGCAGCAGGGAAATCGGTCTATAATTACGTGGATCGGTTGCATCTTTTTTCTTATATACTGGGACTATGCGTGCAATTTTGAGTTGGTCAGGGAAAGTGCCTTGTTCTATACAATTATTGATAAAGTATGCGAGAGGTTCCGCAAGTATATCAATATTGTCTTTAATTACTTTAATGCAGATTTCATCGTAACCACAAGACTTTTTTAGTTGCATATGCTTAACGATTTTGATGATTTCCCTAGAGTTTGTCCTCCGGAATGTCATATTACTGCTAACCCTGTCTGAACATTCCCGCAATAATTGGTCTGCTAAACTTGTGTCCCTAATTTCATTACTATGACAACTAAAATGTTTAGCAAAAGTATCTGCTATATGAGCAGGGTCTTGAGTGATAATATTATTCACTTTTAGTAAAATATTTTCTCTTGCATTTGGTAGTTTTGATTTATTTCTGTATTTATTTACAACTTGCCAGATACCTTTAGGAGAGTAACTTGCATTCTCTATATCAGACTGAACCGTTATTTTCCTAGCTTGCCTAATTATCCTACGGTATATGTTTATATATCTATTCCGATAAACAGTAATACTAGGATGAGTGCTATTTTTGTTTCCCAGAACCCGCTTCATAGTACTTGCAGTTTTAATACCTTTTGTCACCCACTTTAATTTTCTTAATTTCTTATTATTAACTTTCTTCTTATACTTTCTAAAACTTGATTTGTAAATTTCACTAAAACGTTTTAAATACTGATTAATTCCCATAATGAACCAGTTTTACTTTTACAGTTTTACTCTTTTTACTGTGCGATCTGGCTTCAGAAAAGTGCCATTGCTCATTCCGATGGCAAGGGTCATTAAAAGCAGCCTTCGCGGTAATTGCAGCGTGTCCATCTGCCAATCCGTTAAAGTCAATTTGTGCATTTATAATGTTATCGTCCGGTATGTTGGTAAAAAAGTTGTCCAAACAAGTTACTGAGTCGTTTCTGGGACACTGATAAGTTCCTGCTTGTATTAAATGCCTATAATTATAACACTTTAGAAGAGTCAAAAGTTCATCCCTTTCGTTACTAGCTTTTAAAAAATCTATATTAAAATCACCACATACAATGCATTTTTTGCTGAAGAAATGCTCTAAAAGTTTCTCTAACCTTTCAACAAAAGTTTTAAAATTACCATGCTCAAAGTTAGAATTGCTCGTGTTTCTGTAGCAACAACAGATATTTACATTTGTTAAGCAATCTTTCACACCACAAATTTCAAAACATTCTCGCTTGTAAAGCTTGTCACAGATTTCCAGTCTTGTACATTTACGCTCAGATAGAGCCATAATAAGGCTGCCACCTCTTTTCATTTTATCTCGAACATTATATGAAGCTAACTGGTAATTATTCATAGATAAAACTCCAACAGAGTCCTTGTTTAAAAAATGTTCCGTACAACATACGTAGTCAAAAATATTTATATTACTTTCTATATACAGTTCCAATTCCTGAGTTTTTGTGTTTATACCACATACATTTTGATGAAATATATTAAGACTAGTTAAATGAGATCTATTATTATTATTATACCTAGGTTCATCTACGTCACTGTTTACAGTATTTACATTGCTTACGTTTGTCTCTTGAACTACATTATTTTCACGAATTAAATCAATGTTTTCGCTTAAAGTATCGTTTTCAAGGCTAGTTCTAAACTTATTTTGAGGGACGAAAACATTTTACAGTGGACGCATTACAGAGCTGTACGTACATAATGGCTCTCCAGATAGATTTACTCGTTTCTAAATTACTTAATTTTTGTGCACTGTAAAATGATTCAAACACTTCAAAAATGCTCATGTGATTTATGTTCTTACATTCGAGCTTCACTGTTCTATTTAAACGTGTTGCGAGACCGTTAATATTTTCAAAGACCTCTCCAATTATTACATTCGTATTTGACAGAGCACAAACATGATGTAGTAATGATTCTCTAAACTCAGACGGATTCTTGTCATTTGCACCAGGCAAAATAACTATGAAATAATTTTTTGTGAAGCTTTTACAGTCGGTACTACTACTTTCTAATATTTTATCAAAAGAAGCATATGGCTTAAGCATTGAAGTGACACTGTATTTTTCGCCTAATAGATGTTGTAAAATTTTTCTCATATTTCTTCCTTTTTCTCCCGAATAAATGACTACTCTATGCTTCAACATGTTCCTTTTGTTGTTCTGCTGATGAGTCCTTGCTGCGCTTGTCGCCCGTGGCGGAGATAAAGCTGTGCTTTTCGCCCGTGGTACAGATATTGCTGCACTTTTCGCCCGTAGCGGAGATAATGCGACGGATGTGTCTTTGCATTCGAATTGTACCTTAGGTGAAGAAGTGGGCATATGGTTTGGTGTCGGATTAAAACTGTGATGCTGATCGTTGGTATTATGCAGCTCTAGGTCGTCACTATTCTGCAATAAACTTGGTTGAAGGTTAGTTAAAACATGTTTGGCGTTTCTGTATTTAGGGGAGATAAATGTATTTGGAGTTATTTTGCCTACACCAACTGATTTGTAGTTTTGTATAATTCCCGCGTAGCGATCACATTTCCTGGTCAGTGAGAGATTTTCTAAGCTCAAATCCTCGATCAGGTCGTTTGCTTTTTCTAACTCAATTTCTAGTTGCCTGAACTTTTCTTTTAACTCATTTATTTGCTCAATATCTACCAAGGCATCGGGTAAGCTTTGATGAAATATGTGTGACTGTCGTCTATTTGTAGATATAGGTAGAGGGCTCGAACTTCGGTCTGTATGTCGAGACAATTCGGAGGATTCATTCACTTCTTGCGGTGAGTCTTCTAAAGGCAATGAACTGAAGGAATTTTTGGTTGGCACGTTTATCATCACTTCCTCACTCTGTTTTAGTTCATTGAAGGAGATTGCAGATAAATCGGCACAGTTAGCTCGGATTGAACTTTTGTTTATGTCAAGTACGGTGCTATTTGAGGCGGACGTTGTCAGTGGTGGCAGCACTGGCAGCGCCGCTGAATTAGAGTCATTAAAAACTTGGCTGTTGTTCCCATAACTCTTATGCTCTGAACAATCTTCTGTTGCAGTCTGTGGTGAGTTTAAATTCTCTTGTAATGTTTGCTTACAAGTTTCATTTTTAGGTTTATTCCGTTTTTTTCGGTTAGTCACTTTAGAAAAAGATAGATTATTCATCTGTGTTTTCTTCTGGCAATCGATGCAATTCCAGTTTTGCCTGTTTTTTAGTAAGTAGAATAACTTCTCCGTATTTGTACAGTTTTGACAGTAATTTTGGCTACAATTTGAACATTTTAGGATTCTTTTTACAGGAATTTTTTGATTGCATTTCGTGCAGAAGGGATCAATGACCAGCAGTGGTGATTTTTTAGATGAAGTTGTATTTTTTGACATATTGTAAAATTTTCAGTATTATACATGTAATATATAAATTTAGGACTTATTGGTTCTTGACGAACAACTCCCGCCCTCTGTTGTCAATTCGGTGTACTACTACCGTTACGTGAGTTCTTAGATCTAGCTAGAGCATCCGTTCTGCTATAGTAGTTCAGCTACTGCACAGTAGATGTCTCTCTAAGAAAATTCCAGCACTTTCGAGTAGATGGCGTTAGTAGTGAAATTTTTGACAGCTCATTGATTGTTTACATCTATACACTCGTTTTTGAATCTACCAACGAACACAAAATTTATTATTTCGCAGTTTTCAATTGAAAGATGGTTGTTAAACACAAATTATTGGCACTATTTATCGACACAACACTCCCGGTAATTTGCATAAATCATCTTACTAAGTTTTATCAAGGCTTTTATAGTTAAATTAGCACTTTTCAACGACAGAATATTTTCTTTAAAATGTCCTTTTAAGTTTATCCGATTACAACACAAACGCTTGTGCATGTGATTTAAAAGACTACCAGTCTAATTATATGGACACAACACTAAAAACTACACTTTTAGTAATTTAAATAAATATTAACCACGGACCAGTTATGTTTACGTTGAGGTGGCGCCCTCTCCTCTATGATTTATGTAATTAAACACCATTTTCACACTATTTCCACTATTTATTTAGTAAAATTTATACAGAATGCGACCGGTTTCGAGTTAACATCGTCAGGCACTGCTTACAAAATATTTTGCAATAATAAACTACCTACTGTGTGGGTAGAAAATATAAATGTTTGTTTTGATGTCACAGTAGGTCTATAGTTTATTATTGCAAAATATTTTGTAAGCAGTGCCTGACGATGTTAACTCGAAACCGGTCGCACTCTGTATAAATTTTACTAAATAAATAGTGGAACTAGTGTGAAAATGGTGTTTAATTACATAAATACATTGGAGTTCCATCAAGTAATAACAACACAAAGTATATCATATTTTAGAAAGTCTCTTGTCTAAGGCCCCTAATTATATCCTATAAGGTATGTGTGGAGGAAGGTTACGCTACATGCTACACACCTTATAGACTATGAGGGCGGCACTGCAAATTATCCTTGAAATGAGCAACTTTGTAGTTTAGCGAAAGACTTTCGAAACTGCCAAAAGGATGTGTGGCAGATATGCTTTTTTTTTTCTTTAAAGTAAGTTATTACTACGAACAAGTTTCATTCGTGTAGGTACTCTATGACGTAACTTACGGTGAAACTTTTCAATGTGAAATGAGCAGGCCAAAATTTCGTGGCAGGCCACTATTCTCGCTAAGAAGTGGCTTATTTCGTGTACTCGTTGAGGTAGGATCATTTGCAGTGCACTCATCGTCTATAACAGTAACTTATAAATAGTAGGCAGCTCTACATAATCGCAACTTGCAATGAATCTTGAGTTGTGCAATATTGTGCATCTCAAAAAGGCACGTTAATAAACAGTGTTGCCTGGGTGCTACCATTTTTTTCACATCATCGAGTAGGTCCAAAGTATTATTCTGAAAACTTTGGCTAGTTCGCTTTTCAGTACGTGATGAGATAGGGTTGAAGACTTTAATAACTATTTCTTCATCATCATATCAGCCAAAAGACGTCCACTGCTGGACATAGGCCTCCCCTACTATTTAATATTTTCAAACTAATATTTTTTTGGACATAGTTAAGACATACTCTTGAATATCTGTTTTATTTGAAGACAGTATTAGTTGAAAGGAGAAAGAAATATCCCATCAAGAGAAGTAATTTTCATGCATGTAAAAAAAATTAAAGACTTGAGTTTCTTATAATGGGTTGGCTGAAAGAAATCTCTTGCAGAGATAAGCCCGCTTTTGTTAATGTAACTCTCTGTATGTAAATTTGTGCAATAAAGAGTAAATATAGAATTCTTAAACCTCTAAAGCTAAACTATAAGAGGTCCAGGTAGAATCCACAAAAATCAGGTCTCTTATGGACCAACAAGTAGGTTTTGTGTGATCCTAATTGGCACTGCATTTTAGTATACCAAAATGTGTGATAGAAGGTTCACGACGATCAGCTCTCCACATATTTATATAAAGTGTAACGGAGAGGCGTGATAATACTGAAGGGTGTGAATCTACCCATGAAACTGAACAACTTTTCCCAAGGAACATAGTCCGAAATACGAAAAACCAAATTTGACCTCCGATAGAAAATGCGCTATCAGCTGATGCAGTTTCTATGGGAGGTCAAAAATTAATTTTGTTCTATGAGCAAAGTTCCTTGGGAAAAGTTGTTCAGTTTCATGGGCAGATTTACACACTTTAATATTATCTCAAGTTTCCATTACACACTGTATAAAGGGTGTACCAAAAACTGAACTGCACACTGTTTAACTTTCTTAAGAGCTATTCGCAACGGGTTTCGAATAGGTAACAAAGCGTACAGTTGTAAAAGATATCGGTTCTTTGTACTGGAGTCACGTGCCAGTTAGAACGACCCTGCTGTGAACAAAAACTTCTTTATGAGGATTTACTTTGGACTTACGGAGACCCAGCCGAAGAAAGAAATAAATTGTTTTTCTTAAGACGGTAGCACGAAAGTATATGGAACGTTTGGCTCTCGATTTGGAGGTTCTAGGTTATAAGACAGGTTATTACAGAATATTATATTACTTAGAAGAGAAAAATCCATGGGATTAGACAGGTTTCTAACTGTCTTATTTAAATTGACTTATGTTTGTAAATAGTACCAACTCTGAGATTTTTCTTATCACTTCTTTTTTTTCCTTATGGCGGCGCCACTTTGTTTGCGCAAGCGATGTGAATGTAACTTTAACTGACGTCATTAACAATTAACAAGGAACTTTTGAATATGACAACATGTTTGCTTTTTCTTTCACCTGCTTTGAATGTTTTGCATTATTACTACAAATATTTTTACTTTACTAATAGCAAGCTTATACGCCGGTAGACCGAATGAACTTGTAGATACAGAAGTCATTTGAGCAAAAAGGTCGAGTAAACAACCCGTAAATAGTTGTTTGATCCGTTAAACAAACCGAACAACTAAACAAGCTTTTGACAAATGGACCAAAAACTAGTAAAGCAACAGATCCTGGATTTGTTTGGTTAGAGGTTTCTATAAGATTTTAATGGTAGGTTCGTAACTACTATTTAAATTTGGTTGAGTTCCTTAACCACATTTTTAATTTGTTGTTATACTGTATAATACTACGAACTGCAATCATACCAAGTATCACGCTTGCGAGTGTAATACCGGTTTTTAAGATTAAGCTAAAACAAAATCCACTAAAAAAAAGTATTAATACCCATAAAAAGTTGATCAGATTCATGGTCTGAGTAACGTTCTAAAATGGTGTTCACTATTTCAGTAGGACTTTTTATTATGTAAAGCTTCCACTGGCTAACCATAACGCTGTACGGTTTAAAAGATGCTGCCTTAAAAACTCAGACAGACAGATGATTTAGGCTCAGTAATAAGGCTCCGTTGGCTGCCTTTGGACAGTTTCGCTAATTTCTGAAACAAGTTGAACAAAAAGTTGTATAATTTATTTTTTAGTTTATTCCACGGCTTACCAATCTATTTTGCAGCCATGATACATATGCCAGCCATGCAGCATATTTGCGGAACGAATAACATTGGTTTACAAACTTTTTTTTTCTGACAGCTTTAGTCGATTGCTTTTGACATTAAAAAAAATGGATCATACTACTATTTTTTTATTCTTTGTATTTAAGACAATAAGTGCATTTTGATGATTTACTTTAACACGAAAACGATAACTGCTGGCAAGAAAGATAAGTAAAAAACATTTGCTCGGACGATTGGGACCCTATCTCCGCATCGAGGGTCTTTCACTGCAGCACCGTAATAAAATTCAACGACGCCACCACCAATGATTGTTTTTATCTAGAAACATTCACGAAAACGTAAACAAATCTTTGGAAACCGTGAACTGTTTTGTTTTTACTTAACAGATTGTCTCAATCTTTAAAATTTTAGGGAATCTGACTATACTCGTAATAACATTATAAACGCGAAAGTTTGTAAGTATGGATGGATGGATGGATGGTTTGTTACTCTTTAACACAAAACTTGGCACACATATAGGCTAGGTCCTGGAATAGCACATAGGCTACTTTTTACCGCGGGAAAACACTTCATTCCTACGGGAAAACGCATTTAATGCGGGTAAAACCGCAGGCGGAAAGCAGTATCATATAAGCTTGTAATTTGCAAATCTATAACAGAACACATACGGTGTTTGACATACCGCACAACAAACACCTGTTCACCATCAGCTCCATATCATAACAGTCTCATGTGAAGTATTTGTGCAGGTGCTGTCTTAACACAGAAGAGACGGTCAACCACGTGATCCTGAAGTGCAACGTGTTGGCCGAACAACGGGCCAAAATCTTCGGGAGAGCGAGGTCTCTTCAACGTTTCTTCAGGGTTGAGGTTTCTTTTTTGGTGGGACATTTTAACCATCCCCAAGGATTATTTGAGGAATCTTTTACCTTAACCTGCTCAACGGGCCAATATCTTTGACAGAGCGAGGTCGCCCCAAAAAGACCGAGAATATCTAGGGGACTTTTGAGCTTCTGAGTTTAATCGAAATAGAAACCTACAATTTAATTAATGTGCTAGTTTTTAAGCTTGCTGTAACGAGCAACGGAATGTAGCTCATAAATTGACATTAGTTACTGCTCTTCAGAAAAACATCTCACTCACCCGAGATTCTTTAATAAATAGTTATTTGTTATGCAAGGCAGCAAAAGCGTTATTTGGCGTGAGTGCCTTGTATTGAAACCTGAGCAAGCGAAGGATTCTAGAATTGAACCACGAGCGAAGCGAGTGGTTCAAAAGAAGAATCCTGAGCGTAGCGAAGGTTTCAAGGCACGAAACGCAAAATAACTTTGCTGCCAAGCGAAACACAAAATTTTTCACCTCACTAAAGCGAGGAAGCAGCCAGTACCGCAGCGTGGAGGTCTGCCATACTGCATCACGTTCGAATTTCAAAAACCTTTTGCCCGCTAGCGGCCAAAAATCGCTTTTGGCCGCAGAAAAACCTTTTGCCCGCTAGGGGCCAAAAATCGCTTTTGGCCGCAGAATTTAACCGACAAAACAAATGTTTCCGAGCTTTGGAGGTGAAAAAGAAGTTCCTTCTAATATATTTTATGATAATAATATGTATTTTTAACTCACCAATGTTGGACAGTCGAGGTACCGGTGGGCCGATGCAGTTGGTGCAGACTTGCGCCAGCTACATGCTGACGACTTGCAGGCTGCGGCACAAAATCGGGAACTTTACGTCGTTGCGCCAGAGGAGTAAGTAAGTATTGGTAAGTCAGCAGTTTACTAAGGTGCGAGGTCTACCTGTGTCTGATTATTCGAGTACAATTCACATATTTTATTGTAGGCTTGTGAAAATAGGCTCTTCTGAGTTGAGTCGCTCTTAAACAAGGATTTAACTTGAGCTGATTTTACATGAATTAGTCTAGGACTAAAGTTATTTTCAAAGAGCAGTTTTTGGTTTTGTTTGCGTTCAACTTGGTTTCGAAAAAATTCTTTGAATGTACCAGGCCACTCAGAAAGTATTGCGAAAAATAGTTTTTATATATGGGAGACTGGCCGGTCAGAATCTTTTTCGAAAATATGATTACTTGTAAGTAAAAATATGTGTGTTCCATTTTCAAAATTTCCCTCCACATTTTTTGCGAGCCAATTCAAAGTATCGTGTCTTACTGAAAAATGGATCTGCGCCGGGAACATTTTAGAGCTATGATTTTTTACGATTTCAAGTGTCGCCTGAAACCGGATGAATCGTTCGATAGACTTCAAATGGCATTTATGGATGAAGGCCCCTCCAAGGCAACCGTGTATCGTTGGTATAACGAATTTAGGCGCGGTCGACCAACCTTGGGGGATGAAGAAAGAAGCGGTCGCCCTTTGACGGCTATTACGGAAGAAAACGTGCTAGCAGTGAAAAATTTAATCCAAGATAATAGGCGAATTACATATCAGGAGTTTCAGCACATATTAAAGATTGGATCGGGAAGCGTTCACGAGATTCTACACGGGCATCTTCGCGTGAGGAGGATAGTATCGCGCTGGGTGCCGCACTACCTCACCGACGCTCAGAAGCAGGCCCGGGTGGAATGGTGCCGTGATATGCTGAACAAATTTGAAGCAGGCTCGTCTCGGCGTGTTTACGACATCGTAACAGGTGATGAGTCCTGGATTTATCAATACGATCCAGAAACCAAGCGCCAGTCGACAGTTTGGGTGTTTCAAAATGAACCAACGCCTACCAAAGTGAAGCGATCTCGAAGCGGGGGGAAGATTTTGATCGCCAGCTTTTTTAATTTGACTGGCCACTTGGCCTCAATTCCCTTACGAGATCAAAGAAGCATCAACGCCGAATGGTATACTACCAAATGTTTACCAGAAGTTTTTTCTGTTGTGAGCAACAAGCGACCAAACACAGGGCTCCGCGGACTACTGCTCCACCACGACAATGCGCCTGCACACACCGCGCTCAAAACGAGGGACTTCCTGGACAGCACACCAGTCAAACTCCTGGGTCACCCTCCTTACAGCCCTGATCTAGCACCGTGTGACTTCTTTTTATTTCCAAAAATAAAAAATCAGCTCAAGGGGATACAATTTTCGTCGCCGGAAGATGCGCTGGCTGCGTTCGAGCAGGCTGTAAACGAGGTGTCTACGGCGGACTGGAAAAAGTGTTTTGAAAACTGGTTCAGACGCATGAATCTTTGTATAGAGGCTGGTGGAGAGTACTTTGAAAAGATTTAATAAAAATATATGTACCTGTAGAACAATTTTTTTTAGTGTCGCAAATATTTCTGAGTGTCCCACGTATGTATGTATGTAATCATTTATTCAATAAAAAAAAAATCTTAATTTTTTAACAATTTTACATTCTGCCAAACTGCGTAGCAGTTTATTGGCAGACCATCTGCTCTCATTTCACATTCTTTAAACCAACATACATTTTGCTAAAATTTGACAATAGAGTAGGGAATTTAAAGACAGTTATTTCTCGCCTAACAAAACATTTTGAAATCCTATATTGTGCTCTCAAAGAAGCCGTCGAGAACGAAATCATATAACTAGATTGTCCTGATATTCGTTTATACAGCAAATAACGCTGTAAGAATGCGAAGCTACGTTCCAGACTACGGAAGCGTATTTGCAAACTAAAGTTATATATATATTTTTATAGATAGATAGGTTTTGAAAAGAAATAGACGACGTTATTATGAGCTTCTTTTTTTACCGAACAGGATAAGGAAAAAACTTTAAGTTCATGAAACTGAAGCACTTTTTCGTAAATGCTAGTCAAAATAATTAAAATAGGGCGGACATTTCACACAAGTCATCAAGTCTATACTAAGGAAATCAAAAACTGATATACGTACATAAAGACATACACCAATGCCTTTATTCATCGCTCAAATACTTGAACCTATGGGGCAGAAGACAAAGACACTGCCATTGCACCAAAAGACCAGTTATTCGATAACAGTTTGTAAATACGAGCCCTTAGCCCCGGGCTGCTCTTCGTAGCAAATATTTGATTACCCCCGCATGTGATCCGCTAAAATTGTATTAGTTAATAGACTGCCTACTTGTGTACATTCCGTAGGCTTCTCTATCTTGACTCATTCCAAGTACGTGAAGGGAATTTTAGAGAATATTATTGTTATAAGACAATTAGTTTGTTTCGTGGTGATTATGTCGCAGGGAAACCGTAAAATTCGCCGTTTACGAACGGCCGGGAGATTATTTATTCGTTCTAAAAATTCTAAAACGGCGTTGGCAGATTGTTAACGGGTATTGTCACTACTAGTGCATTTTAGGTTAGTTAGTTAAGGACAACTCAACCTAACTGGTCCCTAACGGTTGGGTTAGTTTATCTCGCGACCACAATGCCAGAAACCCATTATGCGTCGTTATGTAAAATGCCGAGGCATTGCATAAAATAAAGAAATTTTAAAATTTCTCGGGTTTTGTAAAATGCCAAGGCGTAATGTGAAGCAGCGAAGTACACAATTTGCCTGTGACAATTTTATTATACAACAATGCATATTCAATAATTGTTCAATCCTTCCTTTCTTCCGATTTGTGTTTTTAGGGTTTCGTACCTCAAAAGAAAAAAACGGAACCCTTATAGGATCACTTTGTTGTCCGTCTGTCTGTCTGTCAAGACCCTTTATCTCACGAACGGGTAAAGGTATCAGGTTGAAATTAATACCATATATTAAGATCTATGAACCACACAAGATCTGAAAATTTCAATTTTTTACAATGACGTAATCAAAAGATATGGCATTTTATGTCCTCATCTCCATACATTTATTCAAAAATGCAAAACCTACAGGGTTACTTCCCGTTGACCTAAAATTATGAAATTTGGCAAGAAGCTAGGTCTCACAGTACAAATAATGGGAAAAGTCTGAAATCATTAAATATTACAACTATTCTCACAACTAATGGTAACCAATTGTGGTGAGCTCCCGTTTCAAGAACATTCACCTTAACCTGCAACACTGAGACATTTTTACCTGCAACATTTTTGTTGTAGGTATATTTAGTTTGTATATTTGTCAAATATTTAGTTTAACTGTATAATTCTTTTGATTGTTTTCCCCTTTTAAATTATTGTTGCTTGCATAGCCACTGACATGCTGTAGACATGCGTTTTTGGAATGCCATCAGCCTTAAAACCTGTTTTTATGTAATGTAATATTTTTAAATTGTATTCTGTTGTATGTCTCTAATAAATAATAAATAAATTCATATAAGAGAGGGGTCAAGTTGGATGGTCGCTGAGGCGATTTATGTTTTAGTTCTATTTTAAAAACGGGAACACTTACAAACTTGAAAATTGGTTTGTTTATAGTGCATAAGCTATAAAATAGCAACAAATAATAAAATTTGGTTAAGCGCGTGTCAGACTAAAAAATCTAGCACATTAACTTACTGAAATTTCAACTAATACAATTATGATTATGTGGTGGTACGGAACCCTCGGTGCGCGAGTCCGACTCGCACTTGGCCGGTTTTTTTTAATGTTACAAGTGAGCAAACAAGCAAGTGGGCCACCTGATGAGAGGTAAAACCAAAATAAGAGCCTGATCTGCATAATGCATACTTAGATTTTTTTCACTAATCTAAAGTATATTTCATAACTGGTTGTTTTTCTTTGAGGAAGTCCACTCCCTCACATTTAGTCTTTTTTATGGGAGATCTGATTGTTTGAGGAATCTTGCCCCTTAAGGCGATCCGTTTTCAATACAAAATTAGAATTTTTTAAATTTATTTTTTTATTTAAGTATTATATTAAAACAATGCCAACAACTTTTTAAAACAATGTAACAAAAACTAAGGCGTTTATCCGTACATTGCATAGTTCGTCGACGATAGTCCTCGCTTGTAGAGTGTGAGTAGATAAGGTAGGTAGGTAAGTATAACTGGTTGGAGTTATCTTATTATTATTAAATATGTGTGCGTACAGGTGAGGTAAAGCAATGGTGCATGCAATGCAATGACTTGCATTCTTACGCGGGACATAAAATTCTGTTGAAAAACGAACTAATACTGCTATTTTTAGTTAAATTTTTCGCTAATTAATACAAAAATACAGTTAATATACTGAAAGTACTATTTTTTGTTAGCAATTTTTGGTTCAATATTACGATTGTGGGCGTGCGGTCAAAACTGTACGGTTGTGCTTTGTGTGCATGTGTGAGTGATCGTACTCATGTAAACACGGACTGACGAGAGTAATTGACTTTAGTGGACATATGGAGATATTTTTCTTATCGAAATTGTTGTTAGGCGTTGAAGTTGCACGTTGAAATTTACGCAAATCAACTTTTTGCACATATATATAGTTGGTACTTATTGCATTAAAAAATATTGCCTTATATTTGCAGCAGTGGCTCCATCTAGTTGCGTTCGGGTCTAAGATGGCCGTCACAGATCACCTTATCCTGCTCTAATTAAACTTTTCAGGATTCAAGTACATAGCCAAAGGTGTGGAGTCCCTCAATCTGGTAGGCCATGCAACAGGAGTTCACTAAAGTCATCTTCATCACATCCCAGGCAACTTCAACTGCAGGAAAGGGAAAAATAAACATTTGTCGTTTATTACTAGGTTTAAGGGTTTTATCCTCATTTCGTTTTAAATTACCATAATTTTTATGCATCTATAGGTGTATTATCATAACAAATCCTGAATAATTTTTACTTTTGTTGCTCTATCGTACGTGCAAACCGTTATGTAAACAAGCTATTTTAAAATGTTATTAAAGAGGTGAAAATTTGTATAGGAAACTGAGCACAGAGGTAGTAGATATACATACAGCGTGTAGCGTATAGGTGCGATAATACTCAAGGGTGTAAATCTGCCTATGAAACTGAACATCTTTTCCCAAGGATCATAGGTCGAAATACGAAAAACCTAATTTGACCTCCCATACAAAATGCGCTATCAGCTGATGCAGTTTCTATCGGAGGTGGAGGAAAAGTTGTTCAGTTTTATGGGCAGATTCACACCCTTTATTACGTTACTCACTGTAGAAAGAAACAGCAAAATAAAGTTCAGAAATGAGAGTAGTTGGGCAATTTCACGTAAGCAATAACCTCCGAGCCACGTGTATGGGTTTATTTATGAAGCGCACACAGGGTCTTATAAATATCCAATCTTTGGATTGGCTGGTATCGTATAGATCGGAGTGGCACATCAGTAGTTTCACTATCAGACTTATTAAAAGGAGCAACTTTATTTGATTACAAATTTCACTATGCATTCCACCTTAGAATAAGGGTACGTTTAGACGACGAGTGTTATTGGAAGCGTTCACATGCTAACGCACGTTTTATGGCACTGACAATAGTCAAAATTACCTCCCTTTCTAATCAAATAATATAACTTTTCAATTGTATTATTCACGCAGTTACATAGCCATTATTTCACATTTTTTATCATAATTCATATTTATTTATTTGCGTGCTACATGGTTCAATACCTTATCTGTGGTTCAATAAATGTTTAGCATAAATATGTCATATTTCTGATTTAAACAAAAAGTGTTATAATATTTTAACCACTTTCAAATCTGTTAAATGGATTTTAATAAAATTATAACAAATCAATGCAGCACGGAAATGAGTGTTTTCAAAAGATAGGTTTAAAAGGAGACAAAAGATATCATGAAGGAAGTAAACAGTCATGTTCAATATTCTAATAAGATCAGAGCCTGCACCGAGCGCAACCTGATTGCATTGCCTGAATATTGGCTTGTAAAAAGACCACATCCGTTTCCGGCTTATACGAGTATGAAAGTCCAACTATCAGTCCCTTTACCATTGGTAATTAATAAAATATGATAATTTTATTGGTGTGAAATTGAGTGACAGGATTAGAAATAGTGTGATAAGAGAACGTAGTGGCGTAAAAGAAGACGTAGTGACTAAAATTGAGAAAGGGATGCTGAGATGGTTTGGTCATGTAGAGAGGATGAATCAAGGAAGATTGACGAGAGATCTACAAGGCGAGAGTGAATGGAAACGTTGGAAGGGGAAGGCCTCGGCGAACGTACCAGGACCATATTCAGGACGTTCTGAATAAAGGCCAGGTTAAAAGTACCCTAAACCGACGAGCATGTATGAAAGGATTGATGAAAGTTCAGGAAGCAAGGGAAGTATGTCAATATCGTAGCAGGTGGAGAACTGTGGTCTCTGCCTACCCTGACGGGAACAAGGCGTGATGTTATGTATGATATTTTTATGAGCAGAATCAAGTGATGTTTGTAATAATGTTTCTCATCATATCGTGTGTGCTGTAAGATCGATGACGGACCTCACAAACCCTAGTGTTAGTGTTGCTGAGACACCCTAGGCCTCTAACATGGCTCATTTTAACGACTGTAGATAAAATCCGGGGTCAACGGGTAAACGTGCCTGCCGTAGCACAGACTCATCTTGCTTTTCAGAAAATCATATTACTGTATGGAATTATAACAGGGCTCTGGGACAAGTGGCTTTCTATTTCGCTAACGCTAAAGAGTAGAATAAAAATGTATGGGACTGACATTAGCTGTCACGCAACATATCGTTAGCTAATGTCAATGGTCAAACCCATACATTTTCATTTTGTTCTACTAGCGTTCGCTATTGTACAAAACCACTTGACTCAGGGCCCAGGTTTATAAACATTCATAATCAGCCTAAAGAAATCCAAAAGTGGGCTGCTGGATAAATGTCATCATTGAAGATCCAGTGGCTTCCCACACCTAGATCGTTAGATTGGTCCACCTTGTGAGGGGCTTGCCCACGCTACGTCTTCTGTTTCGTATTCTAGCATGAGAACGTTTTAAATCTTTTGACTGCTTATGGTAAAAGTAAATAACTTCTCATAAAAAAATTACGAAAACTAAGTGAGTTTGCCACCATGAGTATCGCTCAGGTGGTTTGCATTCTACCCGCATTCTACTTTCAATTTCCTGGCCGCGGTGAAGAGAACATCGCAGGCTCTAACAAAGTTTGTTCGAGTCGCTTGTTCGGCCTAGTGAGTGCCTCACTAGCTAGGATAGACAAATGTTAGCTTATACAAGGTTAAAAGAAGTCGACTAAAATAAAAGAGTGTGTTCAGTTCACAATAGAATAGGAGTTTGAGTCGGTTGTCTCGGTGATTAGTTATGAACGGAATTCCTTACTGACCGCTGAGATGGATGGTATGATACTCCAGTAAAATTACGAGAGATTGTATGGCGAAACGGAAATAATTGATAATAGCCGTGATTCTTTTTCAGATCGATAGATTATATTTCTGTGTAAAGCTTTTTAATGGAATCCACCTAAATTTACTTCATTTATTTATTTATTTTGCCGTCCAAACATTAAAAAAATATGGAATTTCGGAAAATTGTTAATAGATAATTTTTTTTATTTACGGCTTACTATATATTCAGAATTTCATATTATACATGAATCCACCTAAAAATATTAGCTTTTTTGTATTGTTTAACTTTTATAGCACGAAATTTAAATACAGCTTATCTTCGCAACCAAAAATAGTAATAGATCCGTTTTGCTTTCTAATAATTTAAATAGTGCTATATAACCTCTCTGATAGTGAGGATTTGGAAAGGGAGCGCAGGGCATTGTCGGTTAGGTCCAACATGTTGTCTCGTAGGTTTGCACGCTGCTCACAGGACGTAAAAATTACGCTTTTCAAATCTTACTGTACAACACTCTACACGTGCAACCTATGGACTAACTACTTACACCAAAAAAGCCTATAATGCCTTGCGTATCCAGTATAACAACGCCTTCAGGGCACTGTTGGGGCTGCCACGGCGCTGTAGTGCATCGGGTATGTTCACAGAATTCAGCGTAGATGGTTTTAACGCGATAATACGCAAACGAGTGGCATCTCTGATGACCAGGGTGCGGGGCAGCTCCAACACTCTCTTGAGGGTGATAGCGGAACGCATGGATGGCCCAATTCTGCGACATTGGAACTTATTACATGTGTACCCCAATGACAATAATAAGTTTTACTAACACTAGGTTAAGATATCTTACTAACACAATATGGACTTGTAATTTAATTTATTGTAATTATTATTATTAAGTCTGAAATAAACATTTTCAATTCAATTCAATTCAATTCAATAATCACATTTTTGGCAAATCCAACATAAATGTTTACAAAATCATTGTAAACCAGCGATTACAAAAAACTTTTTTTTTATTTAGTATGGCATTTTTGTGAATATATATAAGAATCACTTACATTTAAAAAGGTTGAGTTTAGCTCAGTTTATTGCTATTATTTTACCTCGACTTCATTGGCCCTTATATGTAAAAATAAGTGGAGATTTTATATTTTGAAATAAATTGATATTTTTTAATATATTTATGGTGGATTTTGATGCCTATATGTAAAGTATACGTTTATCTATGATATAAAGTATATAATTGTCTATTACTATTTTTGCCTTAGCTGTTATTCGAAAAACATATTCCGCTTTAAATTTTAGGTGGATTCGTAAATATTGCGTCTTAACATCATATTTAAATACGATATACACAAAAAAGCAGCTCTTAGCATTTAATGTTTTGCAAAACCGTATTTTTACTGGAGTATGAGTGGTCCGACCGATATCTGTGAGAAACCCAACTGTAAGCAAATTTTTAGTGAACAATAATTTTTATCTTGACATTAAGAGGCTCTACTCACGATCGGATGGGACTGCTCCGAATTTTGATTCGGACCACCTTTTTGCCTAATGGCAAAATTGTCGTTTGGTCTGGTAACGCCATTGGACCAGGGACTAGATAAGTACTCGTACTATACGTACAACATTGGACAAAATGGAGGTCCGGAGCTGAATTTGGAACGGTACGATCCAATCGTGAGTATAGATCCTCTAAATATGTAAAACGACAAAGACCTACCATATCCGAGGCTGTCGATAGCTTCGAGAAAACAATGCTTCGATAATACATACGCGAGTATTTAGTCGTTAAGCTATAAACCACCCAAAATTGTGATGTGATGACGCAAATATGCGGTACGGGTAATACGCTGCCTTCCATTCCATGGTTCGTTTATACCACAGGAAGAGACTGTCTAACTTTTATCGCAGCTGGGAGCTATTTCATAAATATCACTGGGTGATAAAATATCACTCAAAAAATTCAAAATCATTGATTTTTCTTTTCAATAGTGAAGATTGATATATTCATTCAATAATGTAGTTTGCAATTGTTAATTTTCATATATTTTTTGTACATTTTATCAGGATGAATTCGAATTTTCAAAGTCTCCAAAGTTTGCTGACGTGCTCTTAAATGTACCGTGATGGTCCCTGATTCGCTGAGTGTACGTCCCAACCGAAAGACCTAAAATGCTCTTAAATTATTCCTTCATTACCTATGCATCTTGCAGGAGGCTTACCAGCGCTACGTCTTTTTGTCCGTTCGTTACGACTATCTCTTCTTTGAACTATGTGCTCTTTGATTACAGACTAGCACATAAACGAGGAATTCTTAACAGTATAAGTAACATTGGAAACCAACTAACTGCGTCACTAGCTCTTTAATTTCCTACAAACTAGTCGCCGTCGTAAAGTCAAAACGACCGCATCGTTTAAGTTTTATTCACTCCAGAGCTCGGCGCGAAGCACTAAAAGATCTAGCCTCTGGTTGGTTTATCGCCTCATGTCGGGAGTTGCCAATCTCCGCTAGTAGATGGCGCCGCGCGACACGATCGTCCCCCGTAAACTGTTTTATGTGCTACGACAGTTATTTCGTGGTTAAGTACTTATTGGATTAAACTTCGTCTATTCTGGTGACTATATACTTACCTGGCGTCTTTATAAAGTGTTCTTAGACGTAGCGTGGACTGGACATATGGTGGACTGATGCGACGTTTCGGCCAAAGTCTTGGGGAGCCGCTAAATGCGGGCAGAGCGGGGCCGGTTCGTCATGAAGTTTAGGATGGTGTCACGTAAAGTGAACCTCAAGTAAAGTGGTCACGTGATCGACTAATTTTGTATGGGAAGGTGAAAAATTTTTTTCTTCGGAAAAGTTGCTTGTTTTCATGAGTAGAATCACTGGGCTTCGGAATTACAACGAATAAAAATTCAAGCTGTACCTATAGGGTCATACAGTAATAGTGAACATAATTTTAGCATGTTACGTAGACCACGAAACTGAACAACTTTTCCTAACAAACATATAGGTCGATATACGAAAAGCAATTTTTGATCTCCCATGTAAAATGCGCAATCAGATGATGCAGTTTATAATATGGGAGGTTCGTATTTCGACCTATTTGCCTATGATCCTTGGGAAAAGTGGTTCAGTTTCATGGTCTGAGTAACATACTTAAATTTATGTTCAGTATTTCATTAGGACCGTATATCGGTCGATCCATACAAAATTATGAACTTAATTATTTTATTATTTATTTTATTTATTTGGAGAAAAAACAGAACAGTAATGTACATGAGATATTATGCTAGTGGTAATGTAAAAAAAGACTTAGCACTACGTCTATAAACATTAGACGGCCAATTTATGTTTTCATGACATGGGGTAAGTTTCTTGGAGAAATTCGTTTAGTTTTGTTAACTGATTGTGCAATTTCAGTTTTATCCAACCTGTCCTTTAAACCCTGTATAAAATAAACGTAAGTACAATATTTCATTCCAAAGCGATTCAACCATTTTTTTGGCCTTTTCGATAATAAAAGGCGTCTTATATTAAGATGGGGCAGACCTCGCCTGAGGCTTAAATCTATTGGCTGAGGGAGCCCAATATTATGTGCTAACAAACATACCGCGCTCTTACGCGGTAAGCATACATAGCTGATATTACTTATACAACTTATTCGATAGAGCGAATACTCAAGCTTATTTTTTTTTCTCTTAAAAGTTTAATTTTTACTTATTTTAATTTTCTATTCCTCATTAGTTTGTCAACTACAAATTAATTTTGGTCCTTAAATCAAATTAACACCTAACAGCTAAAAAGTTACAGCATTACTCGATGGCAGTCTGTCCAAGAAGCAGTCAAAACTGGTCTTTTCTAATCACTTGCGACCCAACATGCTCATGAAAGCCCTTCGTTCACGACGCTGCTGAAACAGTCCCAGAATCACCCTTTCTGTTACAACAGCGCGAGGGATGTGTATCTGTCCATAAAACTGAACAACTTTACCCAAAGAACATAGGTCGCTTTACGAAAAAAATCAAAAGCTTTTTTTTGTACGGGAATACAAAACACCTCAGCCAATGCAGTTTGTGTGAAAAGTAGAATTTTTCTTTTTCGTATTTCGGTCTATTTTACTTGGAAAAAGTTGTACAGTTTTAAGAGTTGTTATATCTTTTTTGTTACACATTGTAGAGAAGTCCCTCATCATCATCATCATCATATCTTGAGATGAATAAGATGGTTGACCGACCTCACAGTCACAAACCCAGGTTTTACAGATCCTTTGCTCTTCTACGACTATTCTCACAAGTCCCTAAGAGATTACATAGAAAAATACACCTTTTATATTATTCAATTCCAAGGGCCCTCGTCTGAAGTATAATACAGTTGTAATACAATAGGGGCAGTAGTAAACTAGTGTAAGTATTGGCCGCGTCCAGGAGACTTCGAAACCACGTGGAGCATACTAATGTGTCATTACACGGAGCAAAGAAAGCAGGTGGTTAGATGCGGTAAGAATCAAAACTACGAGTTTTTTAAGAGCAAAGAAAACGGGTGGGTAGTTTCCGCCATACATTTTCATACAATGATGGGCTCAATGTAATCGTCAATATCTTGCGCAAATCAAATCAAAATACGAACCTGATTTGTCAGTTCTTTAGGTAAGAACCTTGTCAACAAATCTCTCGAAGATCACATCTGTCTACAGTATCCTGGAAAGTCAGTACATCACTAAAAAGAAAAAACACGACTTTTTGTAAGATTTCCCATATATTTTCCGTCATAAATTTTTTTAAGTGACGCACGGGTTTTTGTGATCTTTTAGATGTGTAAAATGTTTGAGCATTTTTTGATGTGACGATTGTTTACATCACTAGTATGCGATGTGGGTGTTGCACATCCCTTTATGATTAATAAATCAGTCAAACGCCAGCTCCGGAGTTTCATTGACGTTCCATTGACGACGAGTCTGGGATCAACGCCATTTTTTTTACTTTAACCGCGTGTGCAAGTAACGTTTTCGTCAGTAAAATGCCTATAGGCAAACTAGAACCGTTTAACCTGAGTTCAAAACAGTGGCCGGCTTATATACGTCGCGTAAATCAGTATATTTTACTAAACGAAATAAAAGACGTGTTGAAAGTGCCGATGTTAATTACGGTAGTCGGGGAAGCAACTTATTCATTGATGTGCGATTTGTGTGCGCCTGAGTTACCAGAAGCTAAAACCTACGATGATTTGGTGAAATTGGTGAAAGATCATTTAGAGCCACAACGATCGGAGATTGCCGAGCGCCATTTGTTTAGATTACGTCGGCAACGCCCGGACGAGTCCCTCACAGAGTACCTGCAAGCTTTGAAGCATTTAGCAGTGACGTGTAATTTCAAAGATTTGGAAGAAAACTTGAGGGATCAGTTTGTCTCGGGATTAGCTAATGATGCAATGCGATCCAGAATATTCGCAGAGAAAAAGATCAAGTATAAAGAGGCCTTGGAGCTGGCCTTGGCTCTAGAGGCTGCGGAGAAGCACGCGGAGGTGAGTGCCAGCACAGGGCTGGCGGCAGGGACCTCGGGTGCTAGCGGCGGCAGTGCGGCGGGCGAGGGCCTGCATTACTCGCGCGGAGGACGCAGACCGCGGGCGCGCGGGGGGGGCCGGGCGGTGGGCGCCGGAGGCGGCGCGGGCACCAGCTCGCAGGCCGCAGCCGCCCCCAACGCCTACGCCCACGCCCCGACCTGCTGGCGCTGCGGCAAGGGCCATCGCGCGGATCGTTGTAAATTCATTCGGTATAACTGTGATGAGTGTAATCAAAGAGGCCATTTGAAAGCTATGTGTAGGCAAGTGCGTGATAGTGATCGTGCAGGCGGAAGGCATAATTACGTGAGTGATGAATCGGATGACATGTTCAACATTGAAGTGGCAGCTCAAGGTAACAAACCGTACTTTATTAAACTGTCGATCGAGGGGATTTCGACGGAGTGTGAAATTGACACTGGTAGTCGCATCTCTGCGATTAGTGAAGAGATGTATAAAAAACAGTTTTCGCATAAAATCATCAAACCCGACAATCTGATTTTACGGTCATATTCTGGTTCACAAATCGATTCCCTCGGAGTCATTGAAGTCAAAGTGAAACTAGGTGAAGCGGAAGCTATTTTATTGCCATTACATGTTATTAAAAGTGGGGCACGCCCTTTATTAGGTAGGGAGTGGCTACGGGCACTTAAAATTAGCCGGATCAATTTGTTTGAAATGTCCGAAGATCGACTTGTGAACCAATTATGCGCCGATTTCCCTGAGGTGTTTACGGAGAAGCTAGGTACTTGTAAGCGAGCCATCCAACTACAACTCACAGATAACGAACCGGTTTACGTGCGCGCGCGCCCGGTGCCGCTGGCGCTGCGCGAGCGGGTCGAGCGGGAGTTAGCGCGACTCGAAGCCGACGGAACAATTTATCGCGTCGACCATTCGGACTACGGCACGCCGATTGTGCCGGTAGTTAAGCAAAACGGCGAATTACGGTTGTGTGGTGATTATAAGATCACAATAAACCCTAAGTTAAAAAGGGACTATTATCCTTTGCCACGCATTGAGGAATTATTTGCAAACCTAAGTGGAGGCGAAAAATATACAAAAATTGACCTACGTCATGCATATGAACAATGTTTAATTTCGGAGGAATCCCGGCCGTGTACCGCGATTACTACACATGTCGGCACTTTTGTATATCGTCGTACACCGTACGGTCTGTCTTGTATTCCGGAGAAATTTCAGAAAGTGATGGAGGAGACCCTGCGGGGAGTGCCGGGATGTGTGGTATTCCTAGATGATATTTGCGTCACGGGGGCAAACGAAACGGAACATTTGAATAATCTGAGGGCTGTATTGGAACGGCTACGCCAGATGGGTCTCACGGTCAAATTAAGCAAATGTAAATTTTTACAGGAAACTGTTAAATATTTGGGGTTCATTATAAGCAAGGAGGGCTTAAGGCCGGACCCCGCTAAATTAGAAGCTATTTCAAACGCACCCATTCCAGAGAACGTCTCCCAACTTAAAAGTTTTTTGGGTATGTTAAACTACTATGGAAAGTTCATCCCTAACTTGAGTAACTTGTTACATCCCCTGCATAATTTGCTAAGGAAAGACGTCGTCTGGAAATGGGACGTTAATTGTGAACGCGCGTTCGCAGAAGCGAAGAGGGCTCTCCTGAGTGAACGGGTGTTGGCACATTATGAAGAAGGGCGGCCTCTAGTGCTGTCGGTTGATAGTAGCGCTTATGGCGTCGGGGCCGTGCTTGCGCACCGCTACCCAGATGGCACCGAACGTCCCGTCTCTTGCGTCTCGCGAACGCTCTCCACTCCTGAACGTAATTACAGCCAACTAGATAAGGAAGCGCTCGCGATACTATTCGGGGTAACGAAACATCACCAATATCTTTTCGGTAGGCGTTTCGTGCTGCGCACGGATCACCAGCCTCTGACGCATATTTTCGGCGCTAAGGGCGGAATACCTCAGACCGCTGCAAGTAGATTGCAGAGATGGGCAGCACGTTTGGCTGCATATGATTTTAAAATTGAATTTGTGCGTTCGGCAGACAACGGGCCTGCGGACGCTTTGTCGCGATTACCGTTAACTCAGGAAAGTCGCTCGGTGTCGACCATAGATTATGTTCATTTAGTAGAAGAATCTATGCCGATTAATTTTAAGGACATAGCTAGGGAGACCGAGCGGGACCCAATTTTGTGCAAAATAAAAGGTTATATAAATTTTGGCTGGCCATTGCAAGCAAGCTGTGACGAAGAGAAGCCTTATTTTGCTAGGAAAACGGATTTAGGTGTTGAATTAGGGTGCATCGTATACAAATATAGAATAGTCATCCCAAGTCCCATAAGACAACAGATTTTAACAGAAATACACGAAGGACATTTGGGAGTTAATAAAATGAAAAACTTATCACGTAGCTACGTCTATTGGCCGACGTTAGATAAAGATTTAGAAGAGTTGTGTCGCAACTGTGAGGCATGTCGGGCGGTGCGGGACGCACCCCCGCATTCTCAGCTACATCCTTGGGAGTTCCCACTTCATCCTTGGCAAAGAGTGCATGCAGACTTTGCTGACTGTGCCGGAAATAAATATCTGATAGTAGTGGACGCACACTCGAAGTGGATAGAGGCCCTACTGATGCGAAATACAGATACAAAGTCTACAATAGCAGTGTTTAGGAGCATTTTCGCTCGGTTTGGTTTACCGCTACAGCTTGTAACTGACAATGGCCCGCCATTCTTTTCACAAGAATTTCAAGAATACTGTAAAAAGAACTGTATGAAACACGTAACTTCAGCACCTTACAGACCACAGGGGAATGGAGCGGCCGAGAACGCTGTCAAGATGGTGAAAAAGGCTATTAAGAGGGCGGTTCACGAAGGCGAAGACGTTGCTACGGCTTTAAATAGATTCCTATTCCAATATAGAAATTGTGAGCATTCCACCACAGGAGTGTCTCCAGCGTTAGCTTTGCAAGGTCGCCGGCTGCGGGGTCGGCTTGACATGGTTAGACCGGACGTGACGGCGACGGTGCGCGCTGCCCAGGAGCGCCAAGCAAGAGCCGCCGGATTGACGATCATTGACGTTCCATTTGACAAGATTCTTATCTAAAGATGACTCTTCACATTCGTATTGTTTCGATTTTGATAAGATAATAACGATAACTTTAAGTTCATCATTGTATGAAAATGTACGGCGGAAAAACTATTGACCCATTTTCTTTGCTCTTAAGTGTATTATTGCAACCATGGTTCCGAACAAGTTCTATACATTCCTACCATCTGGAAAATATGTTTTTTTTTTTCAACAAAGATGCCACCGGGTGGTAATGGTAAGTGACGATGATGTCAAAGATGTGGCATCTTGTTCACTCTGGCCTTGAAAAGATCTTGATTATATTCTTCAAGAATCCACAAGATTGTAACCATGTAAAATATTTTGTTTTTGTTTTATTCTTCCTGACGGAAAGGCAATGAGTACACCAATAATGTAAAATAAAGGATAATACAGAATTTATATGAGTGTTTGCATTGGCAAGTTTCTGAGCAGTTTTGTAAAGCGTCAACCTTCTTGCTAAAATCATAAGCCATACCACAGCAATTTCTAAAATTACCAAACTGTATTATGAACCAACCAAACTGATACTAAACCCACCATCTTTGACGCGATTTCGTTTCTACGAAAGAGCTAAAACGAAAAAAAAACCTAATGGACATGTTTGTTGTTTATCAATTTTTTTTACTTTTCGTTGTTTTTATGTGAAAATGTGTGAAACTTTGATCCAGATAGCCATTACCGTTCAAAAGATACAGCCCTTCAAAGATTGGACTGACGGACAGACGACAAAATTTTTAATCGTATAAAAGGTTCACTGTGAAAATGGCGCTTTAAAGGTAATATCTAATTAACAGTTGCAGGAAGACTATTAGCTCCAAATATATTGCTGACAATTGTTTTGTTCACAAATAAGGTTTTTTCTTACAGAAGAGGGAGGCAGACGATCAGACGGGTCACCTGATGCATGGGGTCTCATTACGTATTACGGTTTTTTCGACGGAGTAAATAGCCCGAATTCATTTGGCCCTTTTGTTTCTAATAATTAAACTAAATGTTACTACTAGGTTGGTAGGTAAAGGTGTAATTTAACATCCAGATATCAATTTATTCTAAGAAAATACCTTATGGAAAAAATAGCCCGAACAATTTTCGGCACAAATTCGTTCTATGACGTGAGGCATCTGTACTAGTATAGTATTATATTATCTGTGCCTGATGGTAAGTAATCACCGACGCCCATAGACACCCGAAACACCAAGGGGTCACAGATCTTAAGTAGGAGTGTCAATTATAGTTTAAGTTTCAAGATGCTTTCAGCAAATGTTTGTAATTCTGATACCACATCAAGTTCTTCTCACATCGTAACGCGGAGTCTTAACTCGGCTACTTTATTTGGACTGCGCACTCGCTGAAAGTGAGATAGTTCACTCACAGGCGTTTCGAACGCGAAGCACGTTCCTGCGCACTTTTTAACTCCTCGGAGTTTAGTGACTGAAGGTGAGCCGTACTACTTTAGATGGTAACTTATAGTCCAGTTCTGTGTCGGCGATTATCTACTGCGTCTATATCTTTTTGTTGAAGTGCTTTATCTTTACGATTGGTCTATCTTTTCGATTACGAAAGTTAAATAATTTTGGCCGTGATCAGAATTTGGTTGACCGCTAGTGGCATAGTTTTGGACTGGGGAGCACGCTCTAGAATTTCATTTAAAAATTTGCGGTATAGTTTGTATTTGTAGGAGAAGTAACATTCAGTACTTAGTCACCACGATTGGGTAGCGGTTGGGACCATGAATGGAAAATGGTATGTTAGATGGTACGATACGCAGAAAGTCGCTGCTGTCCATCCACCAGTTCAAAATCCCGTAGTTGCTTTTTACGACACCCACCAAGTATATTAGACGTGATGTGGTAAATAAAGCAACAAATAATAAAAACTAGTTAAATGCTAGTCACACTCAACAAAATGTCTTGAATCAAGTATTGAAATTTAGTTTTATATTGTCTTGGTAGCACGTGCTTTTTTCTAGTGATACGGAACCCTCTGTGCGTGATTACGACCCTCACTTGACCAGTTTTTTAATAGATATACTCAACTATTTATATAGCAATAAAAAAGCAATCGTATCTGTGCTTAATACTTACTAGACTGGGCAGTGGGTGCGGGCAGCACGTTTACGATACGTTTTATAGACATTTTATTGAAGCGACACGACGCGACAGACGGTAGAAAATAAAACTTATATAAGTGCTCAGTTATGAAATGAAAAAATACGAGGTGTAACTAAAAGGGTATAACTATTAAAGGATGTAAATCTGCCTGTGAAGCTGGGGGGTCAAAATATGAAAAACAAAAATGTGGACGTCCACTGCAAAAAGTGGTAAGGTAAGTTCGCCTATTAAGGACCGGTTCCTAATAAGGGTCAGTCTTTCAAAAATCCTGTTCTCAATGCTAAATAGAATTCAAATCTCGCGCTGGCGTTCCTTATTGACCAATCATCCAAGCGCACTAATATCCATTGTATTTTAAAGCGCCTTATCGTGAGTGTTCCTGTAAACTCTGTGCGTATAACGACGTGTCGGTCAATTAAGATAATTGGTTGTAGTTATTTTGTCTATCTCAGGTGTTTCTTCTTGGTTTTACACGCAATTAATAAATATAAAGGAACAATTAACATTAAAGCGTAGATTGTGAAGATGATTTATTGAAAATACTGTTTCTTTTGTCGGTTGTGATTGGTTTTCTCCAAGATGGCCAAGTGCCTAAGAAGGTCCACCTCTTTGCCACCAAATAAGGACTGGACCTTAATAATAATAAGTGTATAAAACTGTAAAAGACTTGTTGCCGTAATCCGATGAACTCAAATTCAACTGACTTACTCATATACTACTTACAGTTGCTATTACTACTTACTTAATTTACTTACGGAGTTTCCTAGGTCCTTGACACTTTTTTATAATTTTATTTTTTGTAGTCCAAATAAGGCCTACTGCTATAAATGTGGTTCTTATAATCCTAATAAGGCCTAAGGGCTATGATTGAAAAATGTCCCACGTGTGTAGCTTTTTGTGCTAAAAATTATTTTAATCAGTAAATAAAATTTCGAATCCAAACAGTTTTTTATAAAAATAATTTAATCAAGCATATTTTTCGGTATTTAAGTTTCTATAGGCTTTATGAGGACCATCATGTAATTTTTTGTTCATTTATAGATTAGTTTTACGGAAATAACAAAATTAATTGTAGCTATGTACCACTAAATTGAAATAAAATAATGTGGTTTCGGAAATATCTAAGGACTAAAAGTGGCCCTTATTGAGATCACCTATTCCTAATAAGGTCCATTGACGAGCTTTTTTTAAAATAAATTTTGTCGTTTATTGTCTGTTGATACGCGATTTTTGTTTAATGTTTCAAATATGAGCAATTAGTGTATTTTGGATGTTTTTAAAATTGACGTACTTCTTAAATCAGATTTATAAGGATTTGAAAAAACGTGGTCCTTATTGGGCGAACTTACCTTATTAATTGCTGATGCAGTTTTTTGGTAATTTGAAATTGGGGAGATTCGCGTTTGTTAGGGTTGTTAAAGTACCTTTTTTGTCAAACGTTGTATAATATGAATCGTTGTTTTGTTAATTTTAATTAACATATTAATTTAAATTTAACCAAAACTTATGAATACAATATGGCGTTATGCGGAAAGTTAAGCACGATAAGATTTTAACGTAGAAATAATAACTATAATTAACTGACGTCCTAAGTGATGAAAAGGCTATCCTAATTCGAATTATTACAACACCCACGAGAAGGGATGGGTTGGTACAAACCTTTACCGGCACCACACGAGCCAAATGTTAGTTATGGTAACTTCTAATTATAGTAACTTTGAATTAGACTAAACTTTAATTAGAACCAATAAAAATAAATAATAAATATTTCAAACAGTCATGCGATCAATGCGACTAGGCAAAGCCTGTGTACTAAAGAATAATATACATACGAACATAAATAGATAAACAAAACCCAGACACAGATCAAACACTGTTCATCACACAAATGTTTGTCCTGGGCGAGGATCGAACCCGCGGCCCACGCCTAGAAGGCTGGCTCTCTATCAACTACACCAACGGGACCCTTTAGACGAATGGACAGTCTAAATAAGCAACAGCACCCGGATTAAAAAAATGCGCAAGCTAAATTCACAATCACATCTAATAACTATTGAAGTTAAGACCGACGATTTAACTTCGGTGATCCGAAAGAAATTGCAATTTTATTATGAGCTGTTAATGTTATGATTTAGAACACAAAGGTGCAACAAATAACATATACCTAATGCCGAACAGTTCTCATATAGTTGAGTCGTAAAGGAAACGGTCTATTGAAGCAAGCTGGCACCTCAGTCGTCAACCCGACTCGTTACCAACTTTTCTACTATTTTTAGGGTTCCGAACCAAAATCGTTATTTTATGTCACAAGTGGGCAAACGAACAAGTGGGCCACCTGGTGGTAAATGGTGACACTCGCTGTCTTATTAGTGAAACATTTTTGACACTTATAAGACAGCAAAGTGCATTACCCACCCTGAGGACTAAGATGTTATGTCTCGTGTGCTGATAGTTTCACTGGCTCCCTTACCCTTCAAACCGAAACACAGCAGTTCAAACACTGCTGCTTCACGGCAGAAAAAGGCAAGGGGTAGGTACTTCCCCAGACTGATTTTTACAAAAACCCTACAACCTACAAAATTATGAAAATACTATAACAAAAAATCCATTTATTTCAGATAAAAACCCATATCTTATGACTAAATTAAATTATATGATAGTTGTACAATTTTATTTTACAGTAAATTAATTAAATTGGGATTGCAATAGCTGGACTGTTAAGGGCTGTAAATGGGGATATTGCAAGCTCCACATACAGCCCTTAACACCCCATTGTCTGTCCTGTCTCTCGTTAAAAGACGCGAGCCTTTTTCGCATGACTGCATAGAAGTCATCAACTCTACTATACTCGTACATCGTACGAACGGAACCCTTTTGGTGTGACGTCTGTCTGTCTGTCACACCTCTTTATCTCAGCTACCACTCATCTTATCGACTTGAAATTTGAATTAGTTTTATAATATGATTGCCTTTGTGTATTGCAAATGAAAAAAATTAAGAGATATGGGGGGGGGGGGGGGGGGCAAAATTTTAAATTGTCGCTACTAGGTCGAATGTTATCATAATGAAAGGGCTTTACATGAACAATCCAAAATAGATTGTGCTGAAAAATATCTAAATAAATACCATTCCCATCTCCGAAGTTTGCAAAAAGAAAGATATCTGAAAAAACCCTTTAGAAACAAATTTTGTTATGCGCTTCTAAAAGATTTTATTGTTTCTAAAAATATCATATGTATATCGAAATGTAGCCGCTTGGTGTGCGAGTCTACTCGCACTTGACCGTTTTTTTTATTTGTTTAATACCTTTTTTATGTCACTAGCTGAGATTTATAAAATAGTCATTTTAATATTATTCTTATTTTATTTGTTGAGTGGCGGTTGCTTTTTCCTTTCAGTCACGATAGTAAAGCAATGTTGGCGTTGGTCAAGTTTAAGGCAAGTTGCACAACAACTGGAGCGTTTGCGTGCTTCGGAAGGTACGTTAAGTCGTTGATCCTGACTACCTTGAAAAGTAGCTTGAAAACTCTGAAATTCAGATTTGCAACTAACCTAAATAATTATCTGATATTTTGTTCCCCATTTTTTATTGTCTTTGAAATTTATGTATATTTCGTCTCAGCAAGTCGCGTGCTCGATACTAAAGTTAACACTTGTACTGCGAAACGCAACGCCGGAATGGAATGGACGCGCAATCGTAGACCGGTGTCGGGTTGAATCCACATAAATCCACAGAGAGGGACTTATTCAATCTCCGGGGGACAGGATTACAGATATAGAGGTTCTGGAAACGGTAAGAAACATTTATATCTAGTACTATCATCATAACATCCCAACGTCCACTACAGGAACGGAAGCTCCCTCCAGAATTCTAGCTTTTGCTAGAAAAATGTGGGTGGGAAGTAACATAGTCACGCGTTACGGGTGGCACCATGGACCGCAGTTGTAGGTGACCGCAATAAGTAAGATGTAAGATAGAAAGGAGGATGCTGCTGCCCATCCTCCAGTTAACCCTTAGTCGCCTCTTACGACACCCACGGGTATGTATGGGTTGGTACTATTCTTTGCCGGCACCACGCGGGACTATATGTAGTACCTATCTCTAAAATATGATAGATCTTTGACAGATAATGTAGTTTATTTATTAATAAGGTCTTAAAATTATTAACAGGTCGGTACATGCACCCCGTTGTTAGGGTATAGCAATACATTTAAATAAAATTTAATAACATAATGCGACTCAAATATTCCCAAATTCAATTTGAATATTTTATGATGTATTTCAATATTAATCACTACAATTCATTAAAATTTTATAAAAAAATATTTTCTTAGAACTTATTTATTTTAATAATTATACTGACATATAAAATGAGTTAAAATCAAAACTATCTTTAATCTGTTGAAAAATGACTACCAAAACCAAAGGCCAAAACTAGGGAATAAACTAGGGACCTTCAAATAATTAATTATAAGTATAATTTCTTTTCCATTTCTTACACATCTTGGACAGTATCCTTGACGGCGAGAGGTCGAGTTTCGCAGCCGATATAAGAGTGGGCTTTATAACGGCTGACCGCGGAGTTTGTATGTATTCCTTCTATAGAGCTTACAGTTGTATAAAGCTCCTATAGAAAGCTTAAAGCCCTATGAACTGAGAAGTTGCCTTTTCATGGTATTCTGTGTTACAAAGGAAAATTATGTATCATTTTGGTAATATTTTCTTTTTGCTTTGTATTGAACGTGGTTTTTATTTTGGTTTTTAATCCTTACATAACACAACTTGTCACACAAAGTAGACGAAGTACTGTAGAGGTAAATAGAAGTACTTGTCACACAAAGTAGACGAAGTACTGTAGAGGTAAATAGAAGTACTTGTCACACAAACTAGACGAAGCACTGTAGAGGTAAATACACGTAGAAGTACTGTAGAGGTTCAGACCAATGATCTTATATATGTTACTAGGTTCAGACTATCGTTAAGAAAACTCTACGATGGTTTTGTTACCTGAAAGCCGTAAAATCAGGCAAAATTATTATTATTATATATAATTATTTTTCGAATTTCCCTTCATCGAACGGTTTGCTTTCAGTCTATTGAGGACCTCGTCTCAATCAAACTACATTTTGTATCGTTTCATCGAAGCGATATTTTTATAAATGTGTGTGTGTTGCGAAAAGTTATATGCTACGAGAGTGAATTTCTTATTTTATGTAATTTATTCTCTGTTTAAATAGTGAACTTCATCATATCATTATCATCATAACATCCCATGAAAGGTCCACCGCAGGACAGAGAGCTCCCTTCAGAACTCCAGAAAAAACGCGTGGTACTCAGAAGAGAATTTATCATAGTCACCACGCGTTGCGGCTGGCGACCGCAATATTAAACTTGTATTTGTTGAATTTATTTACTTGATCGTTTTCTCTATGAGGGAATTCTGGTAGGAACTGCATATACATATATGATCTTTTAAGCACTACGCCTACGCCCCCTTGTAGCTCTTTTAAGGCTGCCATAGTACTTACATAAAAGGTGTAAGAATTTGGACTTGGAATTTATATTTACATATTTTGGGTGTAAATGGATGTGACAGCTCTAGGGTGTACTCAGATCACGAAACTGAATAACTTTTCCAAAGAAACATGGGTCAAAATCGGATAGATTATTTTTGGCTTCTTTATACGAAATGCACTGGCTGTTGAATTAAGGCTTATATGGGGAAGCTAAAAAAATCTGAGATTTCGACCCATGTATCTTAGAAAAAGTTGTTCAGTTTCGTTGTCTGAGATGATCCTTGAGCTGTCGCACGCTTTTGCATTTACACCCTGTATACTCGTAGGCAAAAACTCGTACATGACAAAAATTATTCTTGCTCTCCTGAACTACGGAAATATTACTACTAATAAAAGTAGGGTCCATATTACCTTACAGAAATCATATATTTTCTCGAACACTTGCCAATATGCGTACCAGTCGATTCGCTGACACATTTTATTACGTCCATAAAAGAAAGGCATATAAAAGAAATGGTCACCCTACTATTGTTTTACCCAATGACCTTTTTGGCAGTTGCCTATATCATAAACTGGTTTTATAGAGGAAATTGTCGTAATACAGGGTGCTCCAGTTGCGAAAATGGAACTGAACAACATTTCTAGATAAACATCGAAGGGACATTAAAAAGATAAGTACAAAAATTTCGTAGAATGTATTTTTTTATCGAATTCTCCTTATCATCCTTATTATTATCATCTAACTACTAAAAGCTCACAGCTGAACATCTTTTGAAAATAGACATACAGCATATAGCGTGGTGTATTTTGGAGGGAAAGTACCATAGTCACCACGTTTGTTTGTCGCCACGTCGCGGCTTGCACTATGGAACGCGATTGCTTGTGACCGCAGTATGAATAAATAGTATATTAAAAAAAAACTACATAGTAGAAAATTGCATAATTTTACAACCACAGGCAGGAGTCGAACCTGCGTCTTCTCCGTCAGTACTGGAGACGCTTTACCAACGCTTTATTCTTTATTGTACAGATAAAAAACAGAAAGTAGCATACAAAAGGACATTTACGAAGGCGGGTTTAACTCTACAAGTGAAAAGAGATAAAAAAGGTGGTTTCTATTTTTTTTAAGTAGGTACAATCAAGAGCACATCAGGCTTGACACATTGAACTTTGTACCATTCGAGTGTCAAGCTTGACCTGTCGTTGATTTTATCTACCATGGGTACTTTAAAAAATCCTTGTTCGTAAAATCTTAAGTACTTATTTTTAGTAATATTTATGTGAAATTAACTGACTTATGTTGTCAAATTAAAATAAATAAATAAAAAAAATCCTGGCTGACACTATACGCTACCCTCTATTATAAGTGTAGCGACACACTTGCGGATCTATCCGACGCGGAAAGTTCCGCTCATTACGCTCGCGATGCTTTTTAGGTTACCTATGACACATCTATCGGAATTTCCGCTGGTGCCATACTTGACAGTTTTTTTGGTCGCGGGATTTCCGCAGGTGTGTCGCTGCACTTACAGTCATAGTCCACTTAAGCCGCACGACATACACACGATAACAATATTTATATACAAATAAACTAGTAGAAACAAACAAAACTGTGTCCACGCACGCTACACGACATACGCACGATAGCGGCCTAGCGACATTAATCACTTGTTTTTAGGGTTCCGTACATCAAAATAAAAAAAACGGAAATCGTATAGGATCACTTTGTTGTCCGTCTGTCTGTCTGTCAAGACCCTTTTTCTCACGAACGAGAAGAGGTATCAGGTTGAAATTGATAACGAATATTAAGGTCCATAAACAACACAAGATCTGAAAATTTAATGTTTTTATAACGACGCAATCAAAAGATATGGCTTTTTATGTCCTCATCTCCATACATTTATGCAAAAAAGCAAAACCTACAGGGTACTTCCCGTTGACCTAAAATTATGAAATTTTTCAAGAAGCTAGGTCTTACACTACAAATAAAGGGAAAAGTCTAAAATCATTAAATATTTAAATTTTTCTCACAACTAATAGTAACCAATTAAGGTAAGCTCCCGTTTCAAGAACTTTTCTATAAAAGAGGGGTCAAGTTGAATGGACGCGGAGTTTTTAAAATCAAAGAGCAAAAGCTTTTAGCATATCATATGGTAGATAGGTACGGAACCTTTAGGGCGCGAGTCCGACTCGCACTTGGCGGGTTGTTTTATATGCTTGATCTTGCATGCATCCTGCCATTGTTTACTGACTGTATACTGAGAGAAAAAAGTTCGACTTATGCCACTTTTCCGCTTTGTAGCTTGCATGTAATCGACAAATGTTGCCACTGTGGAAAATTACCCTTATTGTTCGTTTATTTTGTAAAGGGAAGACGACTCTAGTTTTTACTTCCCAAATACGACCATTATTTTCCCAAAATGATTTCCATTGAGTAAATTTATCATTCCAGTTTTCTGATAAAGCTTGCATACGACTTGTATTGATAGTAAATAAAAAAAATTCAAGTGAAAAAAGTTATATACAATTTTCGTAGACAGACCGTTGCTATCCGCTACGAATGTGCTACGACGTAGACTTTTCGTAGTTATCAATTATATTATAATCAATTTCCTTTGTTTATTCCAACGCTTATCCACAAATTTTGCAGCCATGACTTTAAAAGCTGAGTTGATCTGGGGGCACGGCAGTGCCCCCGCCAAGACGAGCAAACATAGGCACGGCCGTACCATTTTTTTCTCGAAGCCACTCAGGGCCCTTTTGACTTCCTTTTGCATAAAGCTAGAGACTTCAATTTTCAAGGACAAAAAGTAGACTCTATACTTAGCTTTATCCTTAAATAACATACCAATCCTACTATTAGCTTACGAGCTATAGCCAGTCGAAGTTAAGCAATTTTGTCCCTGACACCACTCACTGACTCACCGATCATCAAAAAGATCTCGTACATCCACTATACCTAGAGAGCTGAAATTTGGCACAGAGCTGGGGTTTAGTACCCATGTTAAGGAAAAACTATCAAAACCAGGATCGTTGAAGACTTGGAATAAGTACCTGACTGTACCTGATGGCTCTGATGTGAAACCCTAATAGACCAGCCAAACTATGAGGAATATTAAATACTGCCTTAGCAGAAAATAATCAATGTGATGAGCATTAGTTATTGATATACATTAATGTCAAAACTATCAAAACCAGGATCGTTGAAGACTTGGAGTAAGTATTTGATGGCTCTGATGTGAAACCCTAATAGACCAGCCAAAATATGAGGAATATTAAAATACTGCCTTAGCAGAAAATAATCAATGTTATGAGTATTAGCTGTTTAAATACATTAATGCGATTTTATAAAATTAATTGAGCTGACAAATAATAAAACACGTATTTCAGGATCTTTAGTAGCATGAAACATACAAAAAGAAGTGAAATCCCACCAAAAACATTATATAGAGATATATTTGACAGAGAGAATAACATTGTTTTACAAACTTGTTTTTTCTGACAGCTTTAGCCAATTGCTTTTGACATGGCTGCAAAATGTGTTGGTAAGTGGAGTAATAAACGCAAAAAAAAAATGTATCATAGGATATTAATTCGTTAACTACAAAAAATAGAGTAACAAAACAAATTACTTAATTTTTTTTTGCCGTGATTGTGTCACTGCAGGGCTAGGGCCTCCCCTTTTTATTTCTAATCATCACGGACATCAGCCATGCTCTTCCAATCCTTCATGAAGGCATCGAAGTCATCGTGCCACCGTTTTCAGGCCTTCCTCTACCGCGTCGGCCATCAAGGGGGACCCATCTAGCCCTTAAAATTTAAAAATTAAATAAAGCAAACGTTTAGTATAACGGACGCTCATAAGACTATTCTCAATGGATCACGTGGCATATCGCGTGCGAACTTGAGCTTATACTCTGAGATCTTATACCGAGCCCGCGGCGAGGCGATGCGTCAATATTGGCCACTCCACCCGCTTTGAACAAGTCGAAACTACCTTTACGCTGACTTTCTTGAGATGCTGCCTTTATGCTCTCAAAGGGGATAAAGTTTTGGAGATGAAAGATGGTTAGTAAAAACTTCTGTTTACTAAACGGCACATCTATTTCAATTCCTCTTCCTCTATACTAGGATATTGAAAGAGATTTACCGTCTTACTACAAAAAAGTTAGACATCTGTTGAACACTTTTTAAAAAAATCGTACCAAATAACTCTATGTCATTGATGCGCAGGAGTCAAAAATGACTTATTTTCTTATGACCTGACTTCTGCGCGTCAACTGACATAGACAGAGTTATTTGGTACGATTTTTTTAATCAAGTGTTCAACAGATGTCTAACTTTTTTGTAGTAAGACGGTTAGCATTTAATTTTTTTTTTGAAGTGAAAACTTCATTAGCGGCGCTTGGCACTTTTTTAGATGGGTTAAAAATGTTAAACTCGCGTCAGATGTCGCGTCAGATATAGCGTCATATCTTGTGTCAGATCTCGCGTCAGATCCGTAGCCTGATCGAAAAAGCGTCAACTGTCAACCGTATTGATATAATAATACGGGTTTTTATTCAGTGACATCAAAGAAGTACGCGAGCAATGGCGCGATTGACCCTTAGAAAAAGCATGATATTCAAAAATGCAAGTTTCCACTTCTGGCGGCACTCCCGCTGTGCAATCCGTCCTTTTTGTTTATGTTACAAGTGAGCAATTCTAGTTAATATTGTTTATAAGGTATTCAATGTTGATATTTATTTAATTTTAAAATTTGTTTGGTCCGGTAACCAATGGAGTTGCAGCTTCCATGTAGTACTGATACCACACGAGATATAAGTGTTAACCAAACACATTGCACCGTGGATCCAAATAAATCGTACGTTCTGTAAAGACAAAACCTAAAAATTACTGTCGAAATACTGGGTGTAAGGGTTAGGTTGGCAAAAACTGAAAAGGCCTGATCATTTAAAGTAACTGAACAACTTTCGGTTAATAAACTTTTCAGGAATTGAAAAAGAAAATTAGCCTCGCTAAACAAACTGTCCAATCAAGTTTGCAATATTTAAATATTTTATTTACTGAAAGTTGTCCACCTCACTATCACAACAGTTTTCCACCTATTAAAATTACAAAAACATTTTCCACGCTAGCGGCCAAAAATGTTTTTTGCAGATTTCGACCGATAAAGCAAAGTTTTCCGAGCGAGTGAGGTGAAAAAAATCCTATTGCGTCTTTTGTTTCAAGGAAAACTTAGTTCAGTTTTAAAGTGTGAGTATATCATACAAAAATTTACAACATAGTGTTGTCACTAAAAAGCATTGACACAATTGTCTAAATTTTGGACAAAAATTCTGCACAAAACACTATGTTATTTAGTGCAAAATAGCATAACTAGTATAAAGAATCTAGTTTACTGTCAGTCTCGTTGCATTGCGTCCCCTCAATAAAACTAGCGTTAAAGTGTCGTCAATGTGGCAGTCAATGTCGTTTCACCTTTAGCACTCCGACAAAGCTCCCTAGAAGGGAACTGATTTCGCTACCTACATTTGAAACTATTATAGGTAGTCTGTTCGCATACCGTTTGTTAATGTGGCATACCACTTGTATGAAGCTAATTGCTAGCGTGGAGCGAAGAGTTTTGATTTTTTACGCGTAATGTAATATAATATTATATTCTATGCCTTAAAGCTGGCTTTTCACCAATGCTGTGCGATGGAGCTCAGCGAAATCAGGCTCAATCTGCTCAGAGCAATAGTTTGCTAAGTTGCTTGTGATCTTAAAATAATTAAAAACTGTTATACCAATGTCAGTAATATGATTCCTACAATCCCAGCCCTCTTTTTCTTATCTTAATCAGGCGACAGTTGCAAAAAGCTTCTTTACATTTAAAACTACCATAAATCTATTGCCAACCAATTGGACAAAGAAAATAGGTAAAAATAATTTTTAAATTTCAAGATATTCTCCGCAACCAGCAGAGCAGTGTCCCACTGGTGGGCAAATGCCCTCTTTCTTTACTTTTTACTCGACCAACGTGCTAATAAGAAAAGTTTTAAAAAAGCTATCAAGTCTATCTTGCTAATTACGCCTTGATCGGCCTATACCCTTTCTGACAATATGTTGCTGTCTAAATAAATAAATTTTATCTGCTTGTGCGCAAGTCACAATTTCGGGCAAAGAAAGGAAGCATATGTTAAAGGATTTAAGGCTGAGATTCAGAGACGTTACTCAACGGGAACTCAATCTCCCCTATGTCAAAAACCAGTGCTCAAGGATATTTCCGTATTCAGAGTTGAGCAAAACTCCGTGGAGTGCAAGCTGAGTTTGAGCACTGTCTTTGCTAAGCCAAGTCGCTGATTTCAGTGACTTTAGCTTCACTCAGACATAACTCAGACTTCCAAAAGTCATTGTCATTGTCACGTCGATGTTTATGAACCACCAATGTTCAAGCAATGTCTTAGTCAAGGTTCGAACTCGACTCTGAATACGAAAAAGTTGAGTATCCTTTGAGTGGACTCAAGGCTGTCTTGGCTTAGCGTGCGCTTAGAGCGTCTCAACGAAATGTCTCTGAATCTCAGCCTAAGAGCCTATTAGGTACAATCAACCAAGCTTAATTTATTTTCTTGCAATAAAAGTAGTACATTTGAACATAAGTAGATTGAAATTTGCTTAAACATGCATTTAAAATGTCATAGAAGAAAACCTCTCGGGAAAAGGATCTCGAATCAGTTGGTTTTACACTCACTCGACTTTCTTATCCGACCCAATATTCACAAGGACCAAACCGTATGTGTCAAAACATTGCTGACTGCCAATAACAATCTTGCTGACTTACCAGAATATTCTCATATTGTCAGTGGGACCGATCCGAGCTATCCTTACCCGTACCGTTTTCTACACTTAGTTATCTAATCTTGTGACACATTGGATCATATAAAGTTGCATCGACGACAATAAGGAACTTTGATGTACATTGCTGTTTGAGAAAGAAACATCTCAAAATTCTTTTTGTGTTTGCGGAGCGGTGCAGGAGGCAATAATGAAGCATTGAAGTAATTAGTGTGTTGTCACAGTCAACTATGAAAAGATTAAAAAAATTATAACTGCAGGCAGGACTCGAACCCGCGTCTGCTTGGTTCAAACTGAAGACGTTATACTAAGCCATTATTGTGGTCCTACCCGGTGTTGTGAAATTACGCAACAGCACGAACACAGCTACAAATTTTTATACAGTTACGATTGTGAAGCTTATATTCAAAGTAACACTACAGTGCGGGGAAGCCCAACTGAGGGCAAAAGTGTGGGGCTAGAGACAAGTGATTAAATGAATGAAAAAGTAGAATAAGCTTACGACATGTTGCGTGACAGCTAATGTCAATCTACATCTACACTATCTACACTAATACTATAAAGAGGAAAGATTTGTATTTTTGTGTGTATGTTTGTAATGAATAAACTCAAAAACTGCTGTGCCGATTTCAAAAATTCTTTCACTATTAGAAAGCTACATTTACCTTGAGTAATATAGGCTATATTTATAGCTAGAAAAGATTAGGGATATTTACTAAAACTTTAGTAACCTAACCCAAGGTTTAAAAAAAATACCAAATAGCATGCTTATATCGCGTACGATGCGGAAACTATTGATATTAGAGCAAAGTAATGTACTACAGTTTTATAGAAGACATTAATATCTACAAAAACGTCCGCAATACTATATGTCTAACTATTACAGTTATTGCCTAATAACTACTTTTTCATGTCAAAATATGCTTATTACTAATAATGCAACGCCGGTACAAACTTTAAAGGCCACATTATTCATACCTATTAATCCTTATCCAAACAAATGATTTCGTATTCAAGTCTATATCAGTACCTGTAAATATCTTTTTAAATTATTCAAATCGGACATACCATTATCGAAATTGAAATTTAAGAAACAGCGCTCTAAGTGACTGTAATAGTTTTATCTACAACAGGGAATAGACACGAAAAATTTGACTGATGGTTCCTTTATATGTGTAATTGAGTGTAATCTCACGCCTTTATCCACAGCCTATATCCTTTCCTCACGGGGTAGGCAGGCAGGACATCAAAGATTATAATATACTCTTTGAATGACATGTGATGATGATAAATCTAGCTTTGTCTAATACTTAAGTACCTAAAGATTTAATGAGACGGTTTCGCAGCTAAGCGTCAACTGAGTATTCAAAGGTGTCGATAGATGGCTCTGAAGACAGTTGCTAAAGAACTTGAAATAAATCTGTCATAGATGAAGCGTGAAGTAAATAAACCTCCTTAGGCAACAACAAATTAGTCTCTCCCAAAGTTTATACTTTTCCTACAAATAAGTTGACAGTTAAATTTTCCTACACCAACGCTATCAAGAAAATATAAACTAGTTTCTTTTTAAAACCGGCTCATTCAAAATGAAATCCAAATTTTCTTCAAAATGTATCCCTTTTAGGGTTCCGTATCCAACGGGACCCTATTATAATGCCTCCGATGTCTGTCTGTCTGCCAGCGGGCTGTATCTCATGAAGCGTGATAGGTAGACAGTTGAAATTTTCACAGATTAAATATTTCTGTTGCCGCTATAACAACAAATACTAAAAACAAAATATAATTTAAGGGGGGCTCCCCTACTAAAACGTGGTCTTTTAAGCGATTTTTGCTCGATTTTTAATTTAGCTCTATCGTAAAAACGGGAGCACTTACAAGCGTGAAAGTTGGTTTGTTTATAGTGCATAAGCTATAGAATAACAAAAAAAAAAAAAACTGGTCAAGCACGTGTCGCCTCGTGCGAATTTAATGCACATTGCGTGACTAAGACGGTATGACTGCCCATAACTAAGACGGTATTTTTACCGTAGTGGTACGGAACCCTCGGTGCGAGTCCGACTTGCGCTTGGCCGGTATTTTTAGTAACCCTCGAACCAACAAGAACCTAAGCTAGTCCCATATATTTTTATTCTATTCTACTAGCGGTTACAATCATAGAAAGCCACTTGTCTAGGTAACGTGTACTTCTTCTATTTCTTGTACTCCTAGTCATAGGTCCGATCACGACGCAAATTTCACAAGTGCTAGAAATGGCGGATCAATGAACTTAACGGCACTGACCTGACTATTTCTGTCTAAAGCTCTTGTGATTTAAAAAAATCTAAGTTTAGAAAGGATTCATACGCAGTCTTAAAAATGGTGTCAGTAAAGCATTAATACAGATATAAATAAAATGGTGAGCAATGTACACTTTTGACTTACAAACTTAAATCCTGAAGCTTTAGGATCTTTTAATATAAGTTTATAGGTTTTAAAATTGCACCTTTGATATCAGTGAGTAAATCTTCAGTCGACAGCAAAATAGTCGCTCTACCAAAGAAGGCAAAGCGATTCCTGTGATGTCTCCAAGTATTTTTTATGTCCCTCTTCGGTACTTGAAAGGGAGCGAACATTTTTCGGGTAATTTCGTACTAGAGAGGGGTATTAGGCGAAGTTAAGATTGCGAGATTTTTTTACGACGATTTTCTTGGGATTATATTATGTTTTGAAGACGCGTTTGATGTGGAGAGGAAGGGTGCATTGAGGTACATATTTTTTTGGCAGTGCAAGGATTCTAATGGGTACTTTTTTCAATACTTTAGATAATATAAGTGAACGCAAAAAAAAAACACTTCACGTAAAAAAGTCCTTTTTTAACAAATGTACCAGGCCACTCAGAAAGTATTGCGAAAAATAGTTTTTATATATGGGAGACTGGCCGGTCAGAATCTTTTTCGAAAATATGATTACTTGTAAGTAAAAATATGTGTGTTCCATTTTCAAAATTTCCCTCCACATTTTTTGCGAGCCAATTCAAAGTATCGTGTCTTACTGAAAAATGGATCTGCGCCGGGAACATTTTAGAGCTATGATTTTTTACGATTTCAAGTGTCGCCTGAAACCGGATGAATCGTTCGATAGACTTCAAATGGCATTTATGGATGAAGGCCCCTCCAAGGCAACCGTGTATCGTTGGTATAACGAATTTAAGCGCGGTCGACCAACCTTGGGGGATGAAGAAAGAAGCGGTCGCCCTTTGACGACTATTACGGAAGAAAACGTGCTAGCAGTGAAAAATTTAATCCAAGATAATAGGCGAATTACATATCAGGAGATTCAGCACATATTAAAGATTGGATCGGGAAGCGTTCACGAGATTCTACACGGGCATCTTCGCGTGAGGAGGATAGTATCGCGCTGGGTGCCGCACTACCTCACCGACGCTCAGAAGCAGGCCCGGGTGGAATGGTGCCGTGATATGCTGAACAAATTTGAAGCAGGCTCGTCTCGGCGTGTTTACGACATCGTAACAGGTGATGAGTCCTGGATTTATCAATACGATCCAGAAACCAAGCGCCAGTCGACAGTTTGGGTGTTTCAAAATGAACCAACGCCTACCAAAGTGAAGCGATCTCGAAGCGGGGGGAAGATTTTGATCGCCAGCTTTTTTAATTTGACTGGCCACTTGGCCTCAATTCCCTTACGAGATCAAAGAAGCATCAACGCCGAATGGTATACTACCAAATGTTTACCAGAAGTTTTTTCTGTTGTGAGCAACAAGCGACCAAACACAGGGCTCCGCGGACTACTGCTCCACCACGACAATGCGCCTGCACACACCGCGCTCAAAACGAGGGACTTCCTGGACAGCACACCAGTCAAACTCCTGGGTCACCCTCCTTACAGCCCTGATCTAGCACCGTGTGACTTCTTTTTATTTCCAAAAATAAAAAATCAGCTCAAGGGGATACAATTTTCGTCGCCGGAAGATGCGCTGGCTGCGTTCGAGCAGGCTGTAAACGAGGTGTCTACGGCGGACTGGAAAAAGTGTTTTGAAAACTGGTTCAGACGCATGAATCTTTGTATAGAGGCTAGTGGAGAGTACTTTGAAAAGATTTAATAAAAATATATGTACCTGTAGAACAATTTTTTTTAGTGTCGCAAATATTTCTGAGTGTCCCACGTATGTCACGTTTTGATTTTAAGGAATTTTTTGATTAGTAAACTAATAAAATTTTATTGCTTTGCGTACAAACCATTGACGTAAGAGCAGAACATCCCACTACCAAGGCAAACTACCTATCTATTATTTTTTTCTCTTTAGTTCAAAGTTTACAGCAATTTTTCAAAACTTTTGTGTAGAGATACTGTCTAACGTACAACATGTCTCCTTGTAAACTTGAAGATAAGTGTCTTGTTGTTCCTTTTTCAGTAAAACTTTGAAAAGCTCTATTCTGGTCTATAAACTATGACAGTAAATTTCACATTGCTTGAATTATGTACACTTACTTTTATATTTTTCATATCAGTTTTATAACTATATTTTTTATTTTATTGGATTTGGTATTTATTAGTCTTATTGAAGTTCAGGGACTCGATTCTTGAAAATCACCGGGTGATAAAATATCACTTTTGAGACTTTAAAAATTCATATTTGCCCTGATAAACTGTTGAAAGGTAAATCAGAACACATGTAAATTACCAATCAAGGACTAGTTTATATTTTACGAATTACAATCTTAACTATTAAAAAGAAAAATCAGTGATATTGAATTTTTCGTGTCATATTTTATCACCCGGTGTGTTACGACTTGAGAACACTCCTTCTTATTCTCCTGTCCAAGTTTCTTTCCTCTCCTAACATACCAGTTGTAACCGCGTTACCTCAAACGAAACGCGGCTTCAGTGCACCTGTCAGCTGTCATCCTGGCTGTCAACGTCTGTCAAAAAAGATCGGTATCGCGGCCGCGGGCGCACAAGCTAATTGCGCAAACTAATTACGATATCAAGGGAAAATCTACACGCAGCCCCCTGGAAACCTGTGAGTACCTTCCCCTTTATCCCGTTTTCATGTTCAAGTATTTTCCTCCGCTTTTTACCGCAGGTTTAGATTTTATTGCATTTTAGATCTAGGTCTGCCCAAACTAGAACAACCGACAAGTGCAAACATAATTTCTGGTCCTAACGAGCGCGAATACCTATGGATTCGTACAGTATTCTCTTATTTCGTTAATATTCAGTACATTTCATTAGAAATACTTCAATATTTCAACGAAAATAAGCAAAATTTTATCGCCGGTTGTATAACCCGACTAAATTCGGTGGTTCTAGTTTACAGTGTAAGTGTTCGGAATAGTGCGTCAACACAATTTGGTAGGATTATACTAAACACGCGGTGTGCAATAGCCAAATTTTACGATTCGAATGTTAGGTAAATATCTTTTTAACAAAAATCAAAAGTATTTCTTCAACCTTCGTCGTATCTAATCGCCAGTAGCGTTGCATATTGTTTTTACGCCTAAATAAATCATTTTACGTGAATGAGGTAGGTAGGTAAATAAACTTTTTCGTTCCGAATCAAAGTTGAACCCTCAACCTTCTTCGTACCTATTCACTATATACCTACATAACATCTTGAACTATGGATGAATCAAAACTTAAGGTGTTGGAATCGCAGCGCGAGTACATTTTCCGCGCCGTTCAAATAATTTTTGATCTTTCTAAAAAAATCGAGTCAGACGCTGCGTCAGAAAGAAGTTTTCGATCGCGTATGTCAGCAATTGAAACTCATCGAACTGATTTTCTCTCGGTAAACTCGCAAATTAATCTACTGAAATTAAAAATTAATCCAGAAGCTAAGTTGGATAACAATGTCTTGCATTCTTTTGACGAGTTGTATTACAACGTGTTAGAGGTAAACAATCAACTTATAGCGATGGATCTTGAGCTGCAGCGCGAACGAGAGCGCCGCGAACGAGACGAGCGTGAGCGAGAACGCGAGCACAGGCGCGATGAGGAACGTTCGGAAAATGACTCTAAACCAATAAATGCACGTTTGCCTAAAATCGAATTACCAAAATTTGATAGCAATGTAGAAAATTGGCCAACGTTCTATGACACATTTTCAAACATAATTCATAACAATAAATCTTTAACTTCGATTGAGAAATTTCATTATTTGATCCAATGTTTATCGGGTCCCGCTGAAGCCATTGCTAAAGGTGTCCCGGCAACGGGTGATAATTATCAACACGTTTTCGATACGCTTATTGAACGTTACGAAAATAAACGGTTATTAGTCGTGACTTATTTGGAAAAAATACAAAACTTTCCCCAAATTAAAAATTCGAATTTTATAGAATTACAGCGGTTCTATAACACTCTTTATGAGTCTAGTAATGCTCTTAACTCCTTGAAAGTCGAAAACTTAGGCGATTTTATTTTATTTCATACCGCCTCGCGAGCTCTGGACGCAGACACGCGTAAAAGATTCGAAATTCAAAATACGTCGCAAATACCTTCCTTTCAAGAACTTTTGCAGTTTCTTCAAGATTATGTTAAGGTCTTAGAAACTACCCAACACTCAAGTAACAATCCGAACGCGCCGCCTCGGTCAAGTATACCTCCTTCGTCAACGAAGTCGAACAGAACTTCCGAGTCGCGGTCATCTAGCGGCGGCCAAAAGCGCTCTGCCTACACGTCGCAGACGAACGCTAAGTCCCCCATTACATTTGAGTGTTTATGTTGTGGTGCAGCGCACTGTATCTATAAGTGCCCCACGTACCAAGCAATGAACGTGCAAGCGCGGCTAGCTATCGTCGCCGAAAAAAAGATGTGTTCAAACTGTTTACGTACAAACCATGCATCCGGTCAATGTATGTCTAAACTAAGATGTCACGTGTGTGGATTGCCTCACCACACGACTTTGCATACTGAAAAAATTGATATTCAAAATCCTAAACCGGTGTCAACCCCTCCTCCGGTAGCTAGTGACCAGTTTAAAGCTAGCCAAGCTACTACCAGCGTTCACGTTGGGCGCAGTCAAGATTCGTCGTTAGTGTTACTAGGGACATGTATCGTGTGTGTAAACGACGCGCTCGGTGCGCCTCGTAAGTTACGAGCGCTTATCGACAGCGGCGCTCAGGATTCTTTTATAACTTCTGCTTGTGCCAACAAGCTAGGTTTGCCGCTCCGCCGCTGCCGTTTAAACGTCGCTGGCTTAGGTGAAAATACCGTGACTCAAGTAAAGGGGAGTACACACTGTACAATTACACCCTGTGGTTCTAATGAACCTAAATTCCATATACGACCTATAGTTATGGATAAACTGACAACAAACATGCCAGTTATTGAGCTGCCCCCTATCGTGAGAGAACGGTACAAACACTTAGTACTCGCGGACCCGGACTTTGACAAACCATCTGAAATTCACTTATTACTTGGTGCGGAACTGTTCCATGATATTTATGACGGTCAACGTATCAAGCTCGAGCCCGGCTTGCCTGCCGCTCTGCATAGTATTTTCGGGTGGGTTCTCACCGGTCCGCTGAATCTTTCGAATTTCACTCCTCCTTCCACGGTTTCGACTTTATTTGCTTCGACTCTCAATCTTGACGAGGCAGTTAAACGATTCTGGGAAGTCGAAGAGCCACCTCGAGTCAGCCTTTGCTCCCCCGAGGACGCAGAGTGCGAACGCTTATACACTGAACTTACATATCGTGAACCGGACGGACGATACGTCGTACCTATTCTCTTAAAAGGGCCTCAACCCAAGTTAGGCGAGTCCTACAATACGGCTCTGTCACGTTTACGCTCTCTAGAAAAGCGTCTAAACCGAGACGAGCAATTAAAAAACGAATGTATGCAATTCATGCGTGACTACGAAGGCTTAGGTCACATGGAAAAGAAGGACTCTGCCACCCCAGCAAAGTGCTATATCCCATACCATTGTCTCGTCAAAAACGAATCTACTAGCATAACTAGCACACGGTTAAAGAGAGTCGTTTTTAATGCGAGTTCCCAAACCTCAAATAAGTTGTCGCTCAACGACTTGTTGCACACGGGTCCCAAGTTACAAGCCGATATCGTTGATATCATCACGGGTTTTAGACTTCATAACGTGGTTTTCACGTGCGATATATCAAAAATGTACCGGCAAATTCTTATCAGACCGGAAGATCGTACATGGCAACACGTCTTATGGCGCGAAAACCCCATTGATCAGGTGCAAGACTACGAGCTGCGCACGGTGACGTACGGCGTGACTAGCTCTCCTTATCTGGCCATTCGAACCTTACATCAATTAGCTGAGGATCATGGCACAGAGTGGCCACGCGCTGCTGAGGCTCTTCGTCATCATACTTACATGGACGATGTCACGACCGGGGCATCTTGCCTCCAAGAAGCTCTGGAACTCAAAGACGAACTCGTCAGTCTTCTCCAGTGTGCTCAACTTGAACTTCGAAAATGGACCAGCAACAGTCCCCAATTTTTAGAACAATTTCCTGCTGAACATTGCCAGCTCCCAAAAGCCTTCTCAGAAGACGATAGTCGCGGCACGCTTAAAATTTTAGGAGTCCAATGGGAACCTCAAGGTGATTATTTTACCTACTCAGTTTCGGCAGTCGACCCTGTCTATACGAAGCGATCCATTTTGTCGAATGTCGCTCGCATTTTCGATCCGTTGGGTTGGGTCACTCCCTATGTTTTAACGGCAAAATTGCTCCTTCAAAATTTATGGCGCCTGCAGCAAAATTGGGACGAAATAATTCCTCGAGATTTATCTAAAGATTGGAAAGAATTTGTCAACGATTTGGCCAATCTTCCGAGAATTCAAATTTCACGCCAAGCGTTACTTTCAAACTTTGACAATGTTCAGCTGGTTGGCTTCTGCGATGGGTCGACCAAAGCTTACGGATGTTGCGTTTACATACGCACCGAATCGAACCAAGGAGTTCAAACGAGCCTCCTGGTTGCTAAGTCCAAAGTAGCTCCATTAAGACCCCTGACGGTCAATCGACTTGAATTATGCAGCGCGGCCTTGCTCGCTCGTGTACTGCAGCATATGGCTACTTTGCTTAGCACCAAGCTCAACGTCAATCAAGTACTTGCGTTTACTGACAGCTCTACTGTGTTGTCGTGGTTGAACACGGAGCCTCATAAGCTTAAAACCTTCGTGTCTCATAGGGTGGTAAGGACGACCGACCTTGTTCATCAATCACAATGGCGGCACGTTTCCACTCACGACAACCCAGCTGACTATTGCAGTCGTGGCCTCTCCTGTGCTGAACTAGTTCACTGTGACTCATGGTGGCTAGGACCAGATTGGCTCAGAGATGATCCATCACAGTGGCCTGCGCCGGCTAAAATGGAACCATCGGAGGCTCTTCCGGAGTTGAAGTCAACCTCACTCTTGTCTCACTCAGTGGAACCAAGGAGTGTCGAGGTGCTTCAAAACCTCCTGGAGCGTTCTTCATCATTATCACGACTTCAACGTGTCGTAGCATGGTGTCTCCGGTTTTATAACAATGCTCGATCTGCTGCAAAAAAAGAAAACGCTCAAATGCACGGATCGTTAACTTGTTCTGAGCTGGACACCTCTCTTGAACTGCTGATTAAACACACGCAAACTATGGCTTTCGACATCTCATCCATTCAGGCCGGCAAAACACTCCCTAAAAACCTAAAAAAGCTATCTCCGTTTGTCGATACTCGCGGATTCGTCCGAGTGGGGGGACGTCTCGAAAACGCCGACTTGCCTGAACACGTAAAACATCCCTACCTTCTACCTAAAAAGTCTACTTTGTCAAACTTGATCGTAGACTTTTACCACCGAAAATACCTACACTGTGGACCTCGCACTCTACAGTCTCTCGTCCAACGTAACTTTTGGATTCTAGGGATTCGAAACCTAATCCGATCGCGACTTGCGAAATGCGTAACATGTTTCAAAATAAAACCTGTTTCTTGTCAACCTGTCATGGGCGACCTCCCTTCTTTGCGCCTGCAGGAAGGAAGCTGCTTCCAAAATGTAGGAGTTGATTTTGGAGGACCTTTCACAGTCAAAGAAAGCCGACGACGTAACGTAAAAAGAAACAAGGCATATATCTGCCTCTTTGTCTGTCTTTCCGTGAAAGCCATACACCTGGAACTGGTTACAGAATTATCAACAGAAGCGTTCATTGCCGCACTAGATCGTTTCGTTGCGAGAAGGGGCTTGTGTCGTACTATCATATCGGACCGAGGTACAAACTTTGTAGGTGCCAAACGTTATCTCGCGGAAGTTACTGAGCTTCTTGTTTCGGAAAACAGCGCGATTTCTGAACAACTAGCATCTCGAGGTATATCTTGGCAACTGAATCCTGCTTCGGCGCCTCACTTTGGGGGTATTTTTGAAAGCGGAATTCGAGCAACCAAGTACCATCTTAAGCGCGTGATCGGATCTCAAGTCCTCACGTTCGAGGAATTTTACACCTTACTTACAAAAATTGAGGCGATGTTAAACTCACGCCCTCTTTGTGAACTTTCAACCGATCCGAATGAGTTGAATGTTCTTACTGCTGGACATTTCTTGGTTGGTCGCCCGTTGGTGTCTCTCCCTGAGCCAGTATTTGCCGAGAATGTCACGCTTCGCTCTCGGTGGCAGATGCTGCAGCGAATGTCGCAAGCCTTTTGGCGCATCTGGCAACGCGACTATTTACATACCCTTCAACAAAAGAAGAAGTGGTATACAGACGGAAAACTTAACCTCGATGTAGGTGATGTAGTTATGATCAACGATTCTAATTTACCGCCTACCGAGTGGCGGCTCGGCCGCATCGTTCAGATTCATCCCGGCGCGGATAAGGTGACTCGCGTCGTGACTATCAGAACCACGAAAGGGTTGTTGGTTCGGCCAATCGTTAAAATTTGCCCCTTACCGATAACTTCTACATCTAACTAACATTCTACTCATTAATATAAACTCCTTAAATTAAAATTACTTAGCATAGTTCAATTAGTTTAAGGTCATTGCACAGTCGCTTGCATTTTTATTTTTAAATCTTAAATTACTTTAGCCTAAGTTAAAATCTTATCTTATCTCCGAACACTTCGCTGTTTTCCAGATCTAGTTTCTGAAACAGCAATGATTATCTTGTGAAATCCCTAGACGATTTCAAGTGGGGGGAAATGTTACGACTTGAGAACACTCCTTCTTATTCTCCTGTCCAAGTTTCTTTCCTCTCCTAACATACCAGTTGTAACCGCGTTACCTCAAACGAAACGCGGCTTCAGTGCACCTGTCAGCTGTCATCCTGGCTGTCAACGTCTGTCAAAAAAGATCGGTATCGCGGCCGCGGGCGCACAAGCTAATTGCGCAAACTAATTACGATATCAAGGGAAAATCTACACGCAGCCCCCTGGAAACCTGTGAGTACCTTCCCCTTTATCCCGTTTTCATGTTCAAGTATTTTCCTCCGCTTTTTACCGCAGGTTTAGATTTTATTGCATTTTAGATCTAGGTCTGCCCAAACTAGAACAACCGACAAGTGCAAACACGGTGATATTCAAGAATTGGCTCCCAGGCCAAGTCGCAGAACGTCCTTATATACCGCGGGCCGAGGTTTTTTCGTGTGATAATCAGGAGAAAACTAAATGTTTTTTTGATGAGGGATTATGAGAGGATCACGAAAATACATGTTGAGAAGTTCTAGACCGGGGTGCAAGAGGCTTTTTCAGATTTTTAAGCTAGTCATCATCATCATCATCATCCGACCGTTTTCGGTCATGGCGACCGCTGTCAACTCCTACATAGAGGTGTGGCGTTGATGTGCCCGTATGTGACTTACATATCCAATTTTTGCTGTAAACTCACGCGCACAATGAGAGCACGTGAGTCTACCGTTTACATAATTATAAGTGATATAGTATGTTTTAGCTAAAGCCTCAGGATTACACGTCCTGCTAATATATATATAGATATTTGATAGTATCAGTATAAATAAGATATTTGAATTTTATTAAGCTAAAGTATCAATCTATTTCATCCTAATAAACAGAGACTAGCTTTCGTCCACTGGGCGTTTCAACCACGCCCAAAGGACTCTATGAGGGTCTGATAAATTACCCGCAAAAATGTAATTACAAGTCCTGGTACGGGGCTTTTACAGCATACAGTGAAATATCTCTTTTTATATGTTTCCTAAAATATTTTTTTCCCTATTTGTCTTAAAACACGCTTACAAGATAAAAGTTTATTATTGAAATCCCCTTTTAAGCACAGATTAGATAAAAGTAAACTTATTTTAGTCTATTGAAACATTTTCATGGGCAAGGACAAAAAACTGATTTTTTGTCAGAGACCAATCTGAGACCAATTTGTCGTTCGCCTGTCCGTCTGTTTGTCTGTCAAGACCCTTTTTTACGGATAAAGGTATTAAATTAAAAATACCAACTCACACTTTGCCGGTTTTTTTGTCAATAAAACAGTTTTTTTTTTCAATAGTGCTTGCTTCAGCTCCGAAATATGAGGAACTCACAAAAACTGAATGTCGTGGCAAGAAACACTAGAAAACAGAAAATCTGAGCATGAAATTTAATATGAAGTTAAATGGATATTTCTGCAATAAACGGTGTGTTGTTCTATCAATATTTAATTGTATGCAATAATACACAAACAAGCAGACATCTAAGTACAGGTTTCAAGACGTAGACAGTATGGGTACTAACTAAAGTTAAGTGCGCCAGAGTAAAAGCTGACTTGGAACAGAACGTGTTTGCTGTTCGTTCAGTTACAGAACAGTAATTTTTGATGGATAGAAGCGACATGTAGAACATAACGAAATTCGTGTAAAACCTTTAAAAGGGGTAGTTCTGCAGTGAAACGCATAAAAGGTACGCCTTTTTGTTATTATTGCGTTCAAAAACACAAATTGTTTAAGTGATCCACGCAGCCGGAAAAAAAAAAAAACTGGAACTAGTGATTCGTTATGGAAGATGATCTATAGCAACTAATGGCGTAAATCTGTCGCGTAATAATCCTGTCCATGCTGTACAGTCTTTCCCCGCTGATATCTGATTACATCGCCCCCAGCATCATCTGTCATTCTGCAGCAGGGTCACGCACGAACTTGTCTGACTGTATGACAAGTCTGTCGTACAAACTGCCAGAGTTAAAGCCCTATTTAATGAAGGCAACGCGGCAGACCTAGACGTCGTCTGTAGAAAAACTAGCTAGATGCCTTAATAAGAAGACAAGCCCAAATACAAGATCGAGATTGAATATTTGAATAAAATGAAAAAAAAAAACTGACGTCATTAAGAGATTTTTGATATACTTACTAGAATGAATAAAGAGCATTTTGCTTTTCTTTTCTAAAAAAAACCCTAACGTTATAGAAAGAGCAAGAAAAAAAAAGAATACAGCATTGATGCAGAAATGTGTGTAGTGCAGAATTCCACATGTATAATAAATTGCCTCAAACGCTGCGGAAGTGTCCAGATCTTAGAATATTTAAAAATAAACTATATGACATTCTTGTATTATACTCTGACTGAATGATGACAATATAAAATGATAAATTAATATAACGTAGATAATGTTCGTCATGTAATAGTATAATGATTGTTTCTTGTATGTGTCTTTGTATGTAACGATTAAAATTGTAATGTTATATGCCTTTAGGCGGGACATGTATGGCTGAAATTCATAATTATAAGAACTTCTATGTACCTGTGATCCACAATAAATAAATTTCAATTTCAAAGAAATATATGCAGTAATTTGTTTTCAGAGCGACGACACGACGATTTGTATTTGGAAAAGAAGGTTTAAATTGGATTAACAACTAAGATTGACAACCTAAAAACATGGGCCAAAGTCAAAGGTGCCACACTTGTGAAATGCGTTAAAAAGAGCGACCATTGACAGAGAAAAAATGAAAGATCTTCGTTATCATAGAATAGTATGTCAAAGTCACTTCTAACAACTTCTTTGTTCTAAGCATGTCACAGTTTAAAAGCCTCGATGCATGCCCACAACTTTATTGAGAAATGGCTCTGAGAATTGATTTTGACGTACACTCGCCTACTTTGAAGCAAGCCAAGACATCTTCCCACCTCCCCAAAAGGCAATAAGATCTTTAAGCCAAAGGAATAATGAACATCTTCCTTCGGAAGAGGAGTTGTTGTTTGCTTGTTTATTTATTAGTGTTGTTTTTTCGCATAATGGTGTAATGGCTTTTTAAGTGAATAACAGAAGAAGGTCGCGCTGTTATTTTGAAGTTGAGTGGGTGATGTTTATGAAGAATATGCCTCCCCGCTTTTGAGTTATACAATTTGCTACTAAGGTAAAAGAAAATTATGAATTTGGCAGAAGTTTGGCAGTGATATTATGAGCTTTAGAATAAAAAAACTTTTTATTTATTATTCTTATTTTATTACTCTAGAATAGGTATATTTTTGGTTCATAAAGTGGGTAATAAAAGTAGGTATGTAAACATGTCATGAAATATGATTTTTTTTAATGAATTATAAATTTCTGAGGATAGGACAAAGAAAGAGAATAAAGAAGATTTTTAAGCAATTTTCTACATAATGAGTATGTAGTTATGTTATTATCAAAAATTACAAATCATATACTTTCTTCAACTTTTAGCACAAAAATATACCCTTAACTATTAGAATAGTATAGATTTTTTTGTTAAGTAAACAACATATTACGTGCAGAATAATATTGAGAGCATCAAAACTTCTCAGTCCAACTATTTAAAGAAAAAATCGCGTGGCGTAACATAGGCGGACCTCGAAAGAGATGAAAAATCACAGACGACTTTTTTTATTGCGGGAGTCACCAAGGGAGCTCCAGGGGTAATTACCGAGAAAAGTGTCTTGTAGGCTGTCTTCTTAGCAGAAAAGGAACTGATTTGTCGGAGAGCAACGAATAGTCAACTTTTATATAACCTAGAGAATAATGTTACAAAAAGTATCGTAATTTAAAGTAATTTTTTATTTTGCTTTCAAAATCTACATCTGAGGAACCGGCGCCGAACTAGATGTGAATTGCAACCGATCCATTAATAAAAACGTTCACAATTGCGACCAATTTTGACAATCCTGATACGAAGAACAACATCCCTGTGGTATCCAATAAGGAATAGGTTATCAGGATTATCACACCGGTTCATAGTAGATCGGTCAAGTAAATCTAAACTATTCTAAACTAATGCTATAGATGCAAGAGTAACTCTGTCTGTCTGTCTGTTACGTTTTCATGGGTAATCCGAAATGAAATCCGATTGATTTAGACCGTGGGGAAGAATACAGGCAATTTTTTTTCCGTATTCCATGCGTACAAGCTCACAGGCAACCGCTAGTATCTCTAATAAATATAAAAACGAAGCAAAAATCGAACACACAAATATGTGGATGACGTGGCATAACGGTTATGTTTTTTCAACCTAGCTCTCTATTCGTAAAGTGTCTGTAGTTCAACGGGCGATTAAAAACTTCGTTATAAAATTTTCTTGACAAAACACTTTCTCTCCCGATGGTACCATTAATTCAATGGCGGCGGGCATAGACCGACGCGATACTGTCCACAGTATTGATATTGACGACGACTGTACCCTGCCTAATGTACAGTGAACTGCCAGTTTTCTTTTTAGTTGGTCTATCTTCACTTTTGTAACTCGTTACAGTTTAAAGAAATGTCGTATAATATGTATTCTTCTAGCAGTTAATTAAGAATTTTAGAACATTTTTTAATGGCTCTCCCTATTTTTAAATAAAATGTTTTTCCGATACAGGTAACAAAATTTTTAAAGTAAGTATAGCTGTAAAAAGGTAGGCGGTATTTTGCTCCAATTTTTGTGGTAAGTGTTTAATTTTGCGTGCTTTTCTAGTTATTTCCAAGTAAGAACTTTAACACACTTTTCTGTGATCAGCCCTAAAATTACACTTTTTTTTTACTAGGTATTATCAGTTTACTAGGTATTATCAGTTCGTCCATCTTAAGAATGCAGTGAGTCATGGTTTTCCGTGTCGCCCTCGTCGCGACAAGGTGTATGAAATTAGAGGAAGCGAAGAACATATGTCAAGATCGTAGCAAGTGGAGGGCTGTGGTCTCTGCCTACCCCAGAAAGAGGCGTGATTATGTTGTCATATGTATATAAGGTGTTTTTTAATTAGACCCAAATATTGTTAGGGTTACCTCAAGCACCTAAATGAATACTATTTTTTTACATTTCTATTCGCTAGTTTTCGAGAAAAATCCTAGAAACAATACCGCTAAATATCGTAAAATGAACACTCCGTATCAGCACAGGCGGCAGCGCGGAGTCGTGAGCCAATCACGCGCAAGATGAGTGCGCGGTTCGGGCGGTTTCGGCTCGGTTTCGGGCTCTTCGTACGGTCGAAATCATTACTACAGAATGATTGCAACTAATAATTATTTTTTTGTTTGAAAGTTATAAAAAAACTAGCGGGAGGATTTTTCTAAAACTTTGATAAACCTTTTTCTTTATCATAGTTGCACCACCACTAGAAATATTTGGGTCTAATTAAAAAACACCTTATATATGAAAGTAAATATAAGTATCTTTGGATCAAAATAGGTTTTTTTTTAAAGAAATATGTATACAAAATAACATTGTGTTCAAAATTTAAGTAATCTCTAAAATCAAACACACTCCCAAATAAAATGCAAGGGTGTCTAAGGACTCCACAGAGTAGAAATAAAAGTCATCAGTGTCTTTTCCTTTCATTTATAAAGGACGTTTTCCTTAGTTGTCCAGACCGTGATGAATGGTTTGCTTCGAGTTGTCTTTTGAACAATACTATACTGGTCTTTAAGGAAAATATCTCGACACAAAAGTTGTTTTAATGTTCAAAATAAAATAAAGTCTGGTCACAATTTTCTTTTTATATTGTCAATGGGCTTACTTTTGACCTCAATCTAGTCTTGAGGCTTGTCTTGAGGACAGAGATGAGGTCGATGATGGAACGAGCTTGCCCAGAAGAAGCCTATTCACTCGCGACTTGAACAGATTTGGGTTATATGAACTCGGGAACACAGACGCAGGCAGAGAATTCCACTTTTTAAATTATTTAAAATTTGATCGTTCTATTTCATAATAGATCCAGAAAACTCAATAAATAGAATATTAAAACCTTGAGGCCGTAGATAAGTAGTTTTGTATTATCGTAAACTATCTGATATTAGCTAGCACGTGACATTTCATTAGTAATAACCCCATACATTTTATTCTACTCTACTAGCGTTTACGATTAGAACTCTACGGCGGCCCTTGTACATGATCCGGCTCGAACTCTACCTAACGGTCATTATATCACGCCCGTATAACTTTTTCTCTGTTCCTTTTATTTTTCAAACGGAGTCGGTTGCAGAGTTTGTGAAGTGGCGATATATTTTCATTTCCAAGAGCCCTTGACTCACACCGTGTGTGGTTGACTGTCGACTGCCCCGGGAATTACTGCCGCGGACAAGTGGCGATTCCGGATTTCTAGCAGCGATTAGGAAAGAAAAGATGCCAGATGAAATCAAATTCCATCACTGAGAAATAAACGTACATAAAGACGACATATACTTTTATTTCTCTTTTAACAGCTTCATACAGTACAAGAAGGAATTTGTGAGTTTGAGGAATTTGTACCTTGTGTGGTTGACTTTCTACTGTCCTGGAAATTATGGCCGAGATGAAGGAAGAAAAGATGCTGGATGATGTAAAAAAGTAAAAGTAAAGTAAAAAGTATGTATTTCACTATAAGTGGGGTTTCACAAACTTAAATTAATTCTAGGATGCTATAACTTTGTTACAATCAAACCCTGGCTCCCAAACTAGAAGATGTTTTGTGTTTTGGGAGACAGTGTTCATACCGTGGGGTAACACATTCAATACATTATTAGCATGAAGAAGTAATATAAAACAAGAGTAAAAACATGCAAGAGATAGACAAAAAAGAAAATAACAATAACACTTTCTAAAATAATAATAATAATAATAAAAAAACATAATAAAATAATAGTAATACCTACTAATAATACATAGCTCTACTTTATAAAATAAATAAATAACTAAAGGAACCTTAACAGTTGTATAACAGTGCAGTATAAAATGGGTTTGCATCGGTTTAATGCGAGTGTGCGTATCAGTGTATATGTGTGTGTGTATGTGTGCGTGTAAGTGTAAGTGTGTGTACTTGTTAACAAAAGAATATAGACCGCCAGAGACCTTCATTTTGTAAAGGTAAGTAACTGCTCTGTCTTATTATAGTCTTGTTCTGTTAGCCAATCTGATAATTTTATTTTGAGTTCATGCCGATTTAACCATGATAGTGAGAATATTATTTCATTTCTTGTATATGTAAGGACTCAGCACATAGAATTGATGTTCAGAAAATGTGGTTCTATGTGGGACTGCAACATTATCCAATCTGCGTTTATTTGAGGTAGGGGCTGGAACAAGACGGCGTTGCCTCAGAGTTGATTGTAGCACGAAAAGCTGTCTGACTGTAAGAACCATTGAATCGGAATATAATTGAGTTGTTGGGTATCGAAATGGCTTTTTTAGCATTACTTTTAAGACAGCTCTTTGTGCTCGCTCAAGTCTAATAAACGCCGTCCTGTGTGTGCCATCCCATACACAAATACAGTATGTCATGATTGACTGACATAGCGCAAGATATGTCAATCTTAAAATTTCAGGTTTCGCAGAATTTCTGAGATTTTTGAAAATATGTATCAGACATACCCTAGTTGATAGAACGTCAAGCTATTTCTTCCAATTTAAGCAATTATCGATCTGCACTCCTAAATATTTTACTGCCACCGATTCACAGAGTGAGTTGCAATTGCATTCAGTGGTAATGTCATTACAGTTATGTGCTTTTATTACAAAATTATCGGAAGGCTTCATGTTTTTTCGTATGTGAAAGGGTATGTATGTTGACTTTTCAACATTTAGTGTCAGCAAGTTCATAGTAAGCCACCTCATAACTTTTTGCAGCGCTATTTCCGCGTGAGTTTTAACTTGCGACCAGCTTTCACCTTGCACAAGAATAGCAGTGTCGTCGGCATATGTATATGTAGATATTGCATTGATTAAGTTTTAGTTTACAAAGCTCATTTATGTAAACCTGAAAGAGAGTCGGGCCTAGGACACTGCCTTGAGGAACTCCGTAAGTTACACATTTTTGTTCACTGTAAAATAAATCTATTTTCACTATTTGAGATCTATTCATTAAATAGTCTTTTAGTAAGTTCAGGCTAGTTCCACGTATTCCTATCTGCTCTAGTTTTGTCACAAGTATAGGAACAGAAACTGTGTCAAAAGCCTTCGATAGATCAAGAAATATTCCTAAACATTTCTTTTTATCATCTAGATTCTTCACTATGGCTTGAGTTAGGTCGATAACTGCGTCTTCAGTAGAGACTCCGGAGCGGAATCCATACTGATTTTTTGCTATAAGATTTTGTTTCTTTAAAAAGCTGCGAAGATTTTTGATAGGGCTGATAGTACCGAAATAGGCCGGTAGTTGTTGACACAGTCCCTGTTCCCTCCTTTATGAATTGGGTGGACTAAAGCAATTTTGAAGGCTTCAGGGAAAACACCAGTACTTAAAGAGCGGTTGCAGATGTGAGTGACTGCAGGGACCAAAATATGACGTCACTCTTTCAGAATATTAGAGGGGATTTCATCCTATCCTGTAGCAAAATTGTGACGTAATTGCAAAATTATTGACTCAATCTCAGCCTCATCTGTTTCCAACATTACTATTGAGTTACATGGTGAATTAGACACTTGATTTTCAGGGGCGTGAAACTGACTGTTTGATTCGGGAAACAACAGGGGGTTATTTAACATTAAATTGTTAGCAAGATTTTTACCTATATTAGAAAAGAAGTCACAGACTTGATCAGTAGAAGACTTAGGGTTATCACATATACTCGTATTTAAAAGTTGAACAGGAGATTCAGTCGATTTTTGTAAGTTAGTTATTTCTTTAATGGCTTTCAACATTTTCTTTGGATCCTTTCCAGCTTTTCATAGTTCGCACTGTTCATATTCTGTTTTCAGTTTTCTCAGAAGACGATTACAAAAATTACGATAACGTTTAAAAGCAACTTTAGAGATGGCATTATCAGGTTCTCTTTTACACTTCATATGTAGTTTGTCTATTTTTTATACATTTGAGTAGGCCTGGTGTAATCCAAGGTTTAATGTTTCAATTTTTCCTAGATTTTTTTAATGATTTGTGTGTGTTTTTTTATTGTTGATTTTAAAATATATATTAATAAATCTAGATTTTAAAAATTGTAAAAATAAAGATTTTAAAAATTGTATTATTGCGAAATAAAAGAACATGTATTTGATATATTTTTATTTCAAAGAGCAAAGGGCTCTACACACGGTACAAGTCAAGGTTTGAACCATGTGTGGCTTTCTACTGCCCCGGGAATCACTACCGCGCACAAGTTGCGATTCTGGATTTCTAAGAGATATTAGGGAAGAAAAAGCCAGGCATGACGTCATATTGTACTGAATGGTACATAGAGTTGATACATTTTTATTTCAGGTTCTTTGAACAGCCACACACGATACAAGTCAAGGGTTTTGTACTATGCATGACTGACTTTCTACTGCCCCGGAATTTTCGGCCGCAGTCAAGTGGCGATTCCCGGTTTCTAAGAGAGATTAGGAATGAAAAGATGCTGGCTGATGTCAAATTGTACTATTGCGAGATAAACGAGCATATAAGTGATATCTATGAAAAATGTTAGAACAAGGGTTCTTTGAGCAGCTTCACACGGTACAAATCAACGGATTTCTAGAAAGGAATAGGGGAAAAAAGTATCTAGATGACGTCTAATTGTACTACATATTGTGATAAGTGTGAATAGAGGGAATATATTTTTATTTCATATGGCTCTTGACTTGACTGGTGTCTGCCCCGGTAATTACTGCCGCGCACAATAATGGCAAATCCGGAGTTCTAGCAGAGATTCGGGGAGAAAAGATGCTGGCGGCATTAAATTCTGGATGGATGCCATCCATCATTAAAAAAAATTACGTGAATAGAGGCATCTCATTTTCGTTACAAAGAAACCTAGACTGATCCCAGGAATTGTAACAGTTTGTATTGAAATTGGACTACATTGAATACTGAAAAGAGGCGTAGCTCATAAACTACTATTTTCGCAAGACGTACAGTACATGGGGGTTAAATCGATAGACGTTGACGTCCCCTAACGCCAAGCCTTCGCTGGTAGGTACAGGTTTCCTAAGATACCCCTGTCCTGTATGTATACGCTAAGGGGACAAGGGCCGGGCTTAATAAAATGATTTCGTTGAGTACGGAGCCCTAAAAGTAACACTTCTGTAGTTTCATTTAAGTACTGTACAGATACTTTCAAGTCTCGGTTTATTGCCAAGAAAAACGATTTACTCGAAATAAGCGTTAGTTGGTGCCAAAGCAACTTAACTTATTTTTTACTTTTCTATGGTTTCATAAGATAGACACTAGAAATCTATTTTTATGGACTTACTTTCGCGAGGTCCTAATCTTTACGTACGATTTTAAAGTAATAAAATAACAGGAGTGTTACAAAACATTGTGTTACATATAAGTATTTTATTTTCATACACGCATGCATGCTTAATACTATGAGTGTAGTGTCAAATCTGTGGAAAAACCGCGTTGGAACGATCCGCGACGGAAGTATGGTATGACATACTGGAGAGGAATATCGACTTCGGAACTTACCGCACGGTCTTATCACTTGTGATATTTGCTTTTTGGTATGTCGTGAGCTAAACTTATTTTTCCGATTTTATTCACAATTTGCTCACTACAACAAAACAATTATTGTCACAAATGATGCCTAGCAGTGAGTTCCGGCGCCGAATTTCCGCCACTGAACATTCCGAAGCGTGAATTCCGTCGTGGATCATTCCGACGCGGAATTTTCGCAGGTGTGCTTTGAATATTTTGATTGTATGTTAGTCCTATTCAGTTTATCTTGACAGTTTATAAAAGAGCCTTTACTTCGTACTTACCAGTCACAAATGTAATCCCTGGTTTAGCCATCAAAATATAATTTATTTTCCATGTCTCGGACACAAAGCGGGCCTTATTAAGTTTAATTTTTAATATTCGCGCTCAACCCGCGTAAAATTGCTATCCACCCACAAATGGATGGAGCAAAAAATGTTCTCATGGAAATAATCCGTTGCTCCGGTAGCAAACAAAATGTGAAGAATTAATTTGATGAATTACATCGATGACACTCGTTTAGCTATTACCTACGACTTTGTTCGCGAGGGTTAAGTAACGTGACAGACTGTTGAACAGACAGTTTGTTATATTTTTTTATCAATACATTCATTCGTCCAACTTAGTCGACGAATGTTATTAAACCTTTTCACGTTCTCTAGTTCTATGAAAAATACCAAGCAACAAAGAATTCCTATATTATAATTACTACTTACGATCGACGATAGCTAGCTATGCACTATCGTTTTGCACTTCCAGCATAGAGGGATGCAGCGGTGTGAAATAAGGAGTTAGTGGTATAGCATAGGTATAGCTTTTTCTTTCTTTCACACTTCTGCATCCCTCTCTGCTGGAGTGCGTAGCTGGTTTAAGCAAATTAATGAAATGTATGAAGTTGTGTTTTATTTCAGACATGCGAGTGGAATTCTCTGCCTGCGTCTGTGTTCCCGAGTTCATATAACCCGAATCTATTCATGTCGCTAAAGGCTTCTTCTGGGCAAGCTTGTCCCATCGTCGACCTCATCTCTGTCCTCAAGATTCTAGGTCTAGATTAAGTTCATTGACAATAAAAAAAATACGATATTTTCCAAATTTTACTTTCGGGCACAGATACCAAAGGCGCATTGGATTTGTCCCGCTCTTGAAGCAAAAGGAGAGGGTGAAAATGTAAGTATGAAGCTCAGAGTACTATCGATGAAAAAATCTTACAAAAATATGTAGAGCCGGCCAAGTGCGAGTCGTAGAGTTCCGTACTACTAAGGTAAAAATACCTTCTTAGTCAGAATGCGCAGTCACACAGAAGTGTATTATATTCGCGCGAGTCCAGCTCGCACTTGACCAGTTTTTATTGTTTGTTGTTGTTCTATAGCATATGCACTTTAAACTTACAAATTTTCTCGTTTGTAAGTATTCCCGTTCTAACGATAGAGCTGAAACAAAACCCGGTCAAGTGCGAGTCGGACTCGCGTGCCGAAGGTTCCGATATGACTTTGTTGGAAGCAACAAAGTCTATTTTAGGACCGCAAAACTAAGTTTGTATGCAAAAGTTTTTTGCACATTATTAATTCAGATTATTGATTCAGATTTTTCGCTTTGAAAACTTCGGAGATAAGGAGGGTACTTAATGGTTTTTTTTTGGTATTTTTCATCATAACTTGAAAACTAAGAGTCGTAAATAAATACAAAAATCTATTTTGAAATTTTCAAATAAAGCTCTTTTATATGATACCCCACTTGACCTAATCACGGCAGTTTCAGATTTCGCCCCCCTCCCCTATTTGGGCCCCATTTCCAATATAAATAAAACATTTTTTTTATTGTGTCGTTTGCAATATATGTAGTTGGGCAACTAAACCTGCGCGTGCCAAGTTAGAAAAAATGTTAGTCATAATTTCTGAATTGCCATTATTGTAATATTTTTTTCCGCTATTTATTTTCAAAAATTAAATAAAAGCTGCTGGTTTTAGCTTCATTGAAATTTGAATGTACTTAAAAGTCCTAATATTAATATTTCATTTTGTGAAATTATAATATCACGAATTCTATCGTCAAAAACAGGGCTCGTGGTTTTTAGGGTTACGTACACAAAGGTTGAAAAACGGTACCCTATTAAGACGCTTCTTACACTAAAATTTGCAGCTACAAGCTCGTCAATGCAAATGTCGATCTCATGTACACGTCAATAACGTTCGTATTAGAGTGCTCTGCAACGTGGCTGTTACGATGGTCGTACAGACTAATTGGTCGTGCAGAATGAGAAAAATTAGGATATACGTATCAAGACATTGACTGATTTTAAAACGGTACGCACAGGTTAACATCGAAGTTATAAGAAATAATTTCCTGCAAAAATTATGCGTTTAGGAGAAATATCGAAATTAGTGTGATTTTGAAAAAAAAAAGCTCTTTGCTTTATTATTTTTTTCTAAGGTATTTTAAATTGTGTCGAAAAGATGTACGTACAAATTGTAGCTTAAACATGGATAATCAACATATAATTTTTTCATATTTATTTCTTGAATAACGACCTACTTATATCGTCTCAAAACACGGCTTAATTTGCAAAACACAGAGAGAATCGCCTTAATATGCCTCCGATGTCTGTTTGTCTGTCTGTCCGTCTGTCTGTCTGTCGGTGTGTCAGTGAGCTGTATGTCACGAAAGGCATGAACGGTAATAGGTAGACAGTTGAAATTACCACATATTATGTATTTCTGTTGCCGCTATAACAACAAATATTAAAAACAAAATTAAATTAAAATGAAGGGGCTTTCCGTGTTTTTAGGTGATTTTTGTTTTAGCTCTATTGTAAAAATCGGAAACTCTTACAAGCGTGAAAATTGGTATTTTTATAGCAAAGTACCTGGGCGACCGAGCTTCGCTCTATAATAGCCGCTTCAACATTAAAATATCATCGGGTGAGCAAGCTATGCTACCCGCCAACAGATGGCGCTGTAGGTTTTTGTCTAAAACGCAAATGCTTAAAAACACGGGGAAAACGATTTTTCCCAGACATGAGACCAAGCTAAATAGATTTTTCGCCCCCGAAAACCCCCGAATGGAAAATTTCATCGAAATCGTTAGAGCGGTTTTCGAGAAACCGATTACAAATATATATATATTTGTATATAAATATTTGTATATATATACAAATACTAGCTGTTGCCCGTGGCTTCGCTCGCGTGGATTTAGTATTTATGTTGTTACCGGTTTTCCGAAGCAATGAGATATTTTCCCGTCATTTCCGGGTAATTTTAAACTAAGGAAAAACAGGACTAACCCTGCGCAAATCAATGAGTGTAATTCAAGATCCAGCTGAATTTTATATAATATACAGACGTTACTCATAAATTACTCAGAACAGAGGAACTTAGCAGCAGTATCCTAACAAATGTAAAGAGAGAGATGAGAGACACCTTTATGTAATATTTCAAAACAGAGCCAATTCGCAGAAGTAATTGAGAAAAACTGAAACCCTCTCCCTGTCTCCCACCCCCCTTCCTCTCCCCCTCCCCGTCCCTCTGTCTCTCTCCCTACCCCTCCTCCCTCTCCCTTACCCCATCCCCCTCCCTCTCTCCCTCCCTCTCCCCCTTTCTTTTCCCTCTCCCTCTACCTCTCTACGTCTCTACGTCTCTACCTCTTTTCCTCTCTACCTCTCTACCTCTCTACCTCTCTACCTCTCTACCTCTCTACCTCACTACCTCTCTACCTCTCTACCTCTCTACCTCTCTACCTGTCTACCTCTCTACCTCTCTACCTCTCTACCTCTCTACCTGTTACCTCTCTACCTCTCTACCTCTCTACCTCTCTACCTCTCTACCTCTCTACCTCTCTACCTCTCTACCTCTCTACCTCTTTACCTCTCTACCTCTCTACCTATCTACCTCTCTACCTCTACCTCTTTACCTCTCTACCTCTATACCTATCTTCCTATCTTCCTCTCTACCTCTCTACCTCTCTACCTCTACCTCTCTGCCTCTACCTCTATCCCTAACCCTAACGCCAATTTAACCGCTATCCCTTACATAGAAACGACACCCATATTTATTTTTAGACATTTCAAACCTATCGCACCCCAACCCCATCCCCAGGGGATGATGGTATTTCACGTCCACCACGTTGGATTTCAAAGTTGTTGTAGCGTTCGTAATCAGCGACCCGATAAACCATACAAACGACACCCATATTGATTTTTAGACATTTCAAATCTATCGCACCCCAACTCCATCCCCAGGGGGATGATGGTATTTCACGTCCACCACGTTGGATTTCAAAATTGTTGTAGTTTTCGTAATCAGCGACCCGATAAACCATACAAACGATACCCATATTGGTTTTTAGACTTTTTCACCCCATTTCCCCTTTTTTAGGGGTTGAATTTGGGATGGAATTTCAATAACAGTGATGTCTGTAATTATCGTCCCATCTCTATTCTGTCTACTGTTGCAAAAAATTTCGAATCCTTGATTTGTCCATTCATACAAAACCATCTTCAGCCTTACCTAACAAATCATCAGCATGGTTTCGTTGGGTGCCGGTCTACTAGCACTAACTTAGTGACATGCCTTGAATTGTTGATAGGAGGAGTAGATGCTAATAAATCTGTCGATGTGGTCTATACCGACTTTAGTAAAGCGTTCGACAGAGTTCCCCATGAAATTTTAACGCAAAAATTAGCTGCGTATGGATTGACGGGCTCTTTACTAAAGTGGGTAGAATCGTACTTGACAAATAGGTATTTTTTCGTTGTGGTCAATGGTTATAGTTCTAGTAGTCACAAAATTACATCAGGAGTACCACAAGGCTCTCATCTTGGGCCTGTTCTCTTCAATGCCTTTGTCAATGATATTCCCAGTAGTCTGAATTATTGTAAACCATTTTTATATGCAGATGATTTAAAATTAGTAGCCATTTGTGAATCTTCGGAAGATGAGCAGCGTATTCAAGAGGATCTTGATAGAATAATCAATTGGTGTGAGGTAAATGGTATGGATCTAAACGCTAAAAAGTGTTTCCATGTTAAGTACACCAGAAAAAATAATGCTTATGAGTCAAAATATAGAATTTGCAGTAACTTTATTCAGAAAGTGGACAAAATTAGAGATTTAGGAGTTGTCTTTGACAAAAAGCTAACTTTTATTCCACATATTGAAAGCATTATTAAAAAATCAGCTAGCATGTTGTATTTCGTAAACCGTAATTCCAAACCGTTTAAAAACAATAAAACCAAAATTATGTTGTATTACAGTTTAGTAAGGAGTAATTTGGAATATTGTAGTGTCGTATGGAGACCCCATAATGCCACTCACGCACTGAGGATTGAACGTATTCAAAAAAGGTTCTTATCGAGCCTAGCGTTTGGTAATGGAGTAGCAAAAAAAACTCACTCGTATAACAAGAGATTACGCCATTTCAAAATTTCCTCTCTTGAGGACCGAAGAGACATGCTGGATTTTATATTTCTACATAAGACCTTACAAAATTGTATAGATTGTCCCGAGCTACTTCAAAGCTTTAATATTCGAATTCCTCGTAGGCTCCCACGCTGCCCGATCACTCCTCTTTATCCCCCTCCTCGCAGATCTGTCCTCGGCTCCAACTCTCCTGTTTGTAGACTTAGTAAATTGGCCAATAGCTACAGTGACAAGGTGGACATATTCACGGACTCTATCTATAAGCTCCGTAAAATCTTAGCTAAGTAAGTTGCCTTATTGTATGTTTATATCGCATGAGATGTTCGTCTATAATTAGTTATAGCACTTAAAATTGTTCCTTTATTGCCTACAAATAAGTTTGTGTAGAATTGGTGTGTATAACTGTTGATGAACCTAAATAAATAAAATAAAAATAAAATAAAACGTTGCATAGAATTACATCATTAATGCCTAAATAATAAATTATGTGGATTTTACTTTAAAAATAAAGAATTTTCAACTTCATCCCGCTTTTCACCCTTAAGGGTGTCGAATTTTCAAAAACCCTGAGACACGTAAATATTAATTTTTGGTCGTCAGCCTAGATACAAATTTTGAAGATCCTAACTTCAAAACTGACGGACTTTCATACAAACTTTCATCCCCTATTTTACCCCCTTAGGGTGGAATTTTGTAAAACCCTTTCTTAGTGCACCCCTAAGCCTCATAAGGAACCTACATGCCAAATTTGGAATCTCTAGACTCAGCGGTGTGGGCTGTGCGTTGATATGTCAGTCAGTCAGTCAGTCAGTCAGTCACCTTCTTCTTTTATATATATAGAAGATTGCTCGTTTAATAGTATAGGATAAGCTATAGAATAACAAGAAATAATGAAAACTGGTCAAGTACGTTTCAGACTCGCGCGTATTTAATACATGCGTCCATAATTATGACGGTATTTTTACCTTAGTGGTACGGAGCCCTCGATGCGCGATTTCGAATCGCTCTTGACCGGTATTTTTTATTCGTAGTGATTATTTGTAATAACTTGTTTGCATCTCAGATGAAGAAAAATAAATTCGAAGAGCCTTGTTTTTCTCGAGTCTATTGGCGCGCGTAATTCTCTTCCCTCCGCAGAATTAAGCAAATCTATTCATGGAGTGTCGACTTTTAAAATATTACCAAGAATTCACAAGTCTGGAGAAATTATATTATTTTTATTTTACTACCTTTTTAGGGTTCCGTCCGTATCCTATCCTATGCCTCCGATGTATGTCTGTCAGCGGGCTGTATCTCATGAACAGTATTAGGTAGACAGACGAAATTTTCATAGAATATGTATTTCTATTGCCGCTATAACAACAAATAACAAAATAAAAATTGAGAGGGGCTGTCCTAGTAAAACTTGTTTCTTTATGCGATTTTAGCTTGATTTTCAGGGTTCCGTACACAAAGGGTGAAAAACGGGACCCTATTGATATGCTTCCGATGTATATCTGTCCGTCTGTCTGTCTCATGAACCGTAATAGGTAAAAATTTGAAAATTTCACAACTTATGTATATCTGTTGCCGCTATAACAACAAATTCTAAAAATAAATAAAAGTAAAAAAATAAGGGGGCTTCCAAACAGCTAAAGGGGAAGCGTAAAAAAAGTTTGACCTACCCCATCGAGTATCGTAGTTTAGAACTCGTTAAGTAGATAGATACTGTATTTTTTGTTTTAAAAAATATTGAATAACAAAGGAATAAGATGCCACCAAAGTCAGCTGTTTGTACAATATTTTGTTTGAGCAGCAGAAGTGTATATATGAACAGTAATAGCTAGATTGTTAAAATTATCACAGATTATGTATTTCTGTTGCCGCTATAACAAAAAAAATCATAAAAATAAAATAAAAAGTTATAAATTAAGGGGGGCTCCCATACTAAAGACCTGTTTTTAGGCGATTTTTGTTTTAGCTCTATCTTAAAAACGGGTACACTTACAAACGTTAAAATTGGTATATTTATAGAGCATAACGTATAAAATAACAACAAATAATAAAATCTGGCCAATCGCGTGTCGAACTAAAAAAACCTGGCACAGTAACTTACTGAAATTTAGACTAAAACAATTATGATTATGTGGTGCTACGGAACCCTCGGTGCGCGAGTCCGACTCGCACCTGGCCGGTTTTTGTTTTAGCTCTAGCGTTCAAACAGGAACATTCAGAAGCATGAAAATTGGTCTGTTTATAGTGCATAAGCTATAGAATAACAAAAAACCGGCCAAGTGCGAGTCGGACTCGCGCACTGAGGGTTTCGTACCACCACATAATCATAATTGTATTAGTTGAAATGTCAGTAAGTTAATGTGCTACATTTTTTGAGTCTGACACGCGCTAGACCAAATTTTATTATTTGTTGTTATTTTATAGCTTATGCACTATACACATACCAATTTTCAAGTTTGTAAGTGTTCCCGTTTTTAAATAGAACTAAAACAAAAATTGCCTCAAGGACCATCCAACTTGACCCCTCTCTTATATGAATGTTCTTGAAACGGGAGCTCACCACAATTGGTTACTATTAGTTGTGAGAAAAGTTGTGATATTTAATGATTTTAGACTTTTCCCATTATTTGTACTGTGAGACCTAGCTTCTCGCCAAATTTCATAATTTTAGGTCAACGGGAAGTACCCTGTAGGTTTTGCACTTTTGAATAAATGTATGGAGATGAGGACATAAAATGCCATATCTTTTGATTGCGTCGTTGTAAAAAAATTAAATTTTCAGATCTTGTGTGGTTCATAGATCCTAATATATGGTATTAATTTCAATCTGATACCTTTACCCGTTCGTGAGATAAAGGGTCTTGACAGACAGACAGACAGACGGACAACAAAGTGATCCTATAAGGGTTCCGTTTTTTTCTTTTGAGGTACGGAACCCTAAAAATAATCAAAACTGGTCAAGTGCGTGTCCGTGTGTACACTTTTATTTTCATCTTAGTGGTTCGGAACCCTCAGTGCGCGATTAGCCGGCACGACTCGCACTTAGCCAGTCATTTACTTTTAGATTAAATTTTCTTAAAACATACCGCGGGGGAATCTTTGGGCCATGTGGGACACTCCAAATTTTTACTTGCCTTGCCTAGTCTTGTCTTCTCTTTCCTTATTTTTTATCGTCTCATCGGTCAGGCTACCAATCGGTCAGTTATATTTACGTTTTAACAGTACTAGGTTATCATAATATCCCAGAAAGTTCTGCGACGAAAAGATTTTTTATACTGGCTGTAAAAAAAAGTACGATGATCCTTCTAAGATGATTTTGACTGACTTTGATGACTTTTTTATATCTTTTTTTAATTTGGGTGATCATGAAATTTGATTTTCCTTCGAATTACATGAGAGTTATTTATTCGAATGGATAGGTACTTGCTTAGTGACTGGATAGTGTAACAAAAAGCACCTTTGTCTGAATTTTCAGCTGACTCTCTAGGCGCTTTACTTCTTCTTGAGCTAATACTTTATTAAGATTTGTAAAGATTACATTATTTATTAAGACTACCTTTATTAAGATTTTTTTTGTATTTTTTAAACAATCTATTAGTGATGTAGAATCATCACCCTTTAAAAGGATCATCGTACAACATCTGTATAATTGTGTCGTCTGTGTTTTGTAAAAACCGGCCAAGTGCGAGTCGGATTCGCGCCCTAAGGGTTCCGTACCTATCTACCATATGATATACTAAAAGCTTTTGCTCTTTGATTTTAAAAACTCCGCAACCATTCAACTTGACCCCACTTTTATAGATAAGTTCTTGAAACGGGAGCTCACCTTAATTGGTTACTATTAGTTGTGAGAAAAATTTAAATATTTAATGATTTTAGACTTTTCCCTTTATTTGTACTGTGAGATCTAGCTTCTTGCCAAATTTCATAATTTTAGGTCAACGGGAAGTACCCTGTAGGTTTTGCTTTTTTGCATAAATGTATGGAGATGATGACATAAAAAGCCATATCTTTTGATTGCGTCTTTGTAAAAAATTGAAATTTTCAGATATAATGTGTTTTATGGATCTTATTATTCTTTATCAATTTCAACCTGATATCTCTTCTCGTTCGTGAGAAAAAGGGTCTTGACAGACAGACAGACGGACAACAAAGTGATCCTATAAGGGTTCCGTTTTTTATTTTGAGGTACGGAACCCTAAAAATAAGTTTAGCCCTTATAAAAAATATTTTGTGAATGAAGATCAATCTTACAAGTCAATCTTCGCCGCTCAGACTGAAAAAATAAAACACAGGAAATATTCCGATCCAATATTGAAATTCTTATCTGCCCCGCCTTGGGGCATGAAAATATTTATTTTTACCCGCATTAATGTGAAATCTGTGTATTGTGGTGCTAATATGATGGATCGGAGTTGGCAATTTAAAGATAGATACTACACACATCAACTTTGTCTAAGGATGTTTGGTTAAAAAATTACACTGTTCGTTGGACAATCTTAACTTTTGGCTCATTTATATAAACAATATCACTGCATAGCTCAAATTTTTGTTCGGTTTTTCAGTGCAATTTCTTTCTTTGTAATGATTTTTGTCATTACCGGTTGGAAGATAACAGCAAAATAATACTGTATATGTTTTCACTAAATAGATAAATAGTACTAGGCATGATTTTTTAGTCTGTATAAATTACAGTTACTATTTTATTACTACAACATTTTTTAAATGTTACAAAACTAAACAACTTTTCCAAAGAAAAATAAGTTGAAAAACGAGAAAAAAGTTTTGGCCGTCTCATACAAAACCAACTGGTATGTCAATTTACTATTATCTAATCTGTGATCCCGTGACAGTGCAAGATATTTTTTTTACAGAACCATTTTTCTTATTTCGACTTATGTTTCTCGGGGAAAGTTCTTCAGTTACATAGTCTGAGTTATTGTGATAATTATAATGTCATAATATTTTGACAGAAACTCTTAATAATTTAAATATCCCTAAACGAAGTTGATGTGTGTAATAATAATGTATAAAGGATCGGTCGGGAGCAAAGTTCAAAGATGATGCATTGCCGCGTACAGATTAGGTTACTTTAAATAAACATATCTACTTATTTGTAGGAAGTTTACAGTCTAATCAGTGAGGTTGACCGTGATGACAATAATTCGTATAATGATACTTCGTAAAAATCATGTATGTAGCCCTTTTTCCTATGTCCATGGGTTGAAAGTAAAAGGCATATGTCTTCGCGACCTATCAATAAACTTTATTTCAAAGAAAATGTACATCTAGGAGAAAAACAATAAATAGAAGCATGAAGAATCCAGCTCACTAAGCTTTGTCATGATCGTATTCTGTGAGTTGTAAAATGGATCCACCGACAACACGAACCAGGTTCCAGAGATGGTGAGCCGCAAAAGACATCAGGCTCATTTACGATTACCTACTTCTTTCATTTTACTTTTTAGAGAATTAGGTGATTTATAACGTGATTTTTGTATGACAGTGTCCCCAACGGGAATGGAACCCAGGAGAGGGAGGCATCGTGGTTAAGAACTTCATCATAACATCCCATTATAAGTCCACTACAGGACAGGGAGCTCCCTCCATTATTCCAGCTTTTGCTGGAAAAAATGTGGAGGGGAAGTACCATGGTCACCTCGCTTGTTAGCGTTACGGCTGGCACCATGGACCGCGGTTGTAGGTGACCGCAGTAAGTTAGATGTAAGATACAAAGGAGGATGCTGCTGCCTAACCCTTAGTCGCCTCTTACGACCCCCACGGGTATGTATGGGTTCGTACTATTCTTTGCCTGCACCACCCGGGACAAGAACTTGTCAGACTGTAATCACAACAGTGATAGTGACAGCGAAACTTCAACTAGTCACAGACAGTCACCAGCAAAACAGGGTGTCTGCTCTCAATTTTCGATATACAGTCGAATTCATAACTTTGAACACTTAAAATAGAGTAGAATATTGATTGGATGAATTGTCAAATTGGCAGTGATTAGCAACCAACCAATATCCTACTCTATTGTCAACGTAAGAAGTTTCGAATTTGCATGTTTCGAATGGTATCGCAACGAAATATAGAAAATTCAGAGTAGACACCCAGTACCAAAGAGTACACAACTATCTTATCTCGCTACACAGGGTGTTAAATAAAAGGCGCAAAACCTCTCGGGTGGTAGCGCTGAACATGAAACTGAACATTTGTTCACAACTTTTGTTCTACGACTTTATTAATTATTCGCAAAAAAAATTGCTTTTTCATACAAACTGGCTCCGTCAGCTGATCGATTTGTACGAGTATAAAGAAATAATTTTTATTTTGGGAGTTTTCAAAAGTCGTAGAGCAAAAGTTTATCAGTCTCATGTCCAAAGCTTCCACCCGAGAGGTTTTGCGCAATTTACTTAACACGTATTAAAGTAAAGTGAGACAAAAAATTGCTGGCATCAACTTACTAGATTTTTCGCAGTTCGCTACAGCTTGCAAACGCGTAGCATAGGCATGTTAGTTGAAGTTGGCCGAAAAATTTGAAACTTGCACACTCACTTGCCTACCTTACAAGCCTGAAAAACACATTTAATACGAAAAACCGACAAAAAAGAATGCAAACTCGATGATTAACCTCGCTCCTCGCGTTATTTTTATTCATTTTCATTCATTCTACATTCACGCGCGCGAAATGTATTCATGAAGTTCCCTCGTCGTTGGATTTAAGGAGGTATTTTTGAATCGTTCGCCTTTTTCATACGAGACAAGAAAACGAACGGATTTGCATTAAAATTATTTTTCACAACTATATTTTGCAATAAAGAGTTATTTATTCATATTTTTTAAGGCATTATGGCGCCCAAGTGTAAAATATTGATTCAGTACCTGGGCGACCGAGCTATGCTCTGTATGATTAAATATCTTCGGGTGAGCAAGCTATGCTACTCAACAACAGATGGTGCTGTAAGTTTCTTGAACGCACTAAAACGGGCTAAGAAATATTTAAAAAGAGGGTGAAAACAAATTTTCCCAGACATGAGATCTAGTAGATCGATTTTTTGTCCCCGAAAACCCCTGTATACTAAATTTTATCGAAATCGCTAGAGCCGTTTTCGAGACACCGATTACAAATATAAATATTGCTCGTTTAACAGTATAGGATATAATCTCGGTTTACTTTGTTTACTCTACCATTTTGTTATTGCTTGTAGGTAGAATTAGATAAAATTTCACAGAAATCCCTTGAAAAAATATGTAGGTGCAGGAAGGCCGTGACTATCAGAATCATCAACGATATGGTGGGTTCAGGTATAATCAATTAGGATCTAATTATTGTCACGTCACCTGGACCCTTTTGGCCCAGCTGACCCTGGATAGTTATTACAGTTGACACTAAGATTGTGTGTCCTGTGCTGTAACTTTACTAATCATTACTCCAGGAATCGATGATTCGTCAATACTAAAGCACGATCACCATCATCCACTAAAATGACTTGATGTGTCGTCTTTTCAAATTGATGCTTCATCAGATCGAAAGCTATCTACTTAAGCATGCCAGTCTATTCTAAGTAAGGAGGGAGACCTCACTCGGCGTCACTAAGAAGGTGCTGTTAGTAATGTGCCTACAAATACATAAAACTGAACTCAACAAACAATAGCCAATAGTTTAAAATAAATCGTGACTTAGGCTCAGCGCAGACAGAGAGGAGCGCTTCGAAGAGGATTTTATTAAGGCACTCGAAAATCAACTTTAACCACATTGAAATAAAGTGCATATATGCTTGAACCCGCCAAAAAATGCTCGCGCATCCTCGAGGATACGCGGGCATCCCCGCGCGGCGTCGATACAGCGCGCGGCGGAGTATATTGTATTCTGTGGCGCGCAGTGTTGTCAGTGAGTTCAAAGAGGGAGGGCGTGTTTTTTTGAGATTTACCTACCTAAAGCGCAATTATAACGATATCCCAGTCCACCATTGTTGACGAACCGCGACAAACTGGCATGTTTCGGTAGAAGATGACGGTTTACTCGCGCTAGTAAACCTGACACTGACAACACTGCGCGCTCGCCGCCGCGCGCTGCCTCGACGCCGCGCGGGGATGCCCGCGTATCCTCGAGGATGCGCGAGCATTTTATGTCGGGTTTAAGCATATATGCACTTTATTTCAATGACGTTAAAGTTGATTTTCGAGTGCCTTGATAAAATCCTCTTCGATGCGCTCTCTCTGTCTGCGCTGAGCCTTACATAGTACCTTTTCAATCGAGTCTAAGATTTTGATTCAGATTATTATACTCAATGTAGAATACAGAATACTTATTGAATTCAAACTCGTAGCGGCCGTTCATTTGCAAAAATTTCATTTTATTAATATAATTTAAATTGCATATTTATTATTCAATAACAAAACCAAAGTGAACGCGAGCGATTTAACAGTCGACCACGATTTTTGCGTCTCTTCAGTATTTTCGGCTCGCATTTTCCGCCCTTTTGACGGATCACGCTACAGAACACGGCTAATCTGTTGATATTGGAACCCTCGCAAAAGTTGTTTTAAATCTCCTTTTAAAGTATTTCCGCCAGTTGCATAAAGCAACTTATAACCATGTTTTACGATTTGGCACAGATGGTACAACGCCATCTATGATTTGTTTCGGAGAAAATTATAAATACAACGGTTCTTAGTACGTCTTTGAAGTTTAAGCACTTTTAAATCCATTGCTGACTATTTTTATTTTGTTGGCAAATAAAGCGTGAGCGTTTTTGACTCTGCTTATCAGTATCATATTAATGACACCAGTGACCACATAACATTAAAGCATCCATTAGGACAAGAATTTATTTAGGGTAGATGGAAAAACACATAGTTTATAATTTTGTTATTCTTGTATAGCCTGATAATAGTTCGTACAACATTTCAGCTCACTAAGTACAAATATTAAGGTGACGCATTGGGTCTGAATTTTTTATGGAGGTTTACTAAGAAAATAATGGCGATGAATGTTATAGCGATTTTATATGTTTGTCAACACGTATTAAATTATCAGTACCTGGGCGACCGAGCTATGCTCTGTACAATTTAATTAAAATATCATCGGGTGAGCGCTGTAAGTTTCTTGAGCGCACTAAAACGCGGTAAGAAATAATAAAAAAACCGGCCAAGTGCGAGTCGGACTCGCGCACTGGGGGTTCCGTACTACCACATAAACATAATTGTATTAGTTGAAATTTCAGTAAGTTAATGTGCTAGATTTTTTGAGTCCGACACGCGCTTGACCAAATTTTATTATTTTGTTGTTATTTTATAGCTTATGCACTATAAACATACCAATTTTCAAGTATGTAAGTGTTCCCGTTTTTAAATAGAACTAAAACAAAAATCGCCTCAGCGACCATCCAACTTGACCCCTCTCTTATATGAATGTTCTTGAAACGGGAGCTCACCACAATTGGTTACCATTAGTTGTGAGAAAAGTTGTAATATTTAATGATTTCAGACTTTTCCCATTACTTGTATGGTGAGACCTAGCTTCTTGCCAAATTTCATAATTTTAGGTCAACGGGAAGTACCCTGTAGGTTTTGCATTTTTGAATAAATGTATGGAGATAAGGACATAAAATGCCATATCTTTTGATTGCGTCGTTGTACAAAATTTATATTTTCAGATCTTGTGTGGATCATGGATCCTAATATGTGGTATTAATTTGAACCTGATACCTTTACCCATTCGTGAGATAAAGGGTCTTGACAGACAGACAGACGGACAACAAAGTGATCCTATAAGGGTTCCGTTTTTTTCTTTTGAGGTACGGAACCCTAAAAACGGTGAAAACGAATTTTCCCAGACATGACACCTAGCTAGATCGATTTTTTGCCCCCAAAAACCCCTGTATACTAAATTTCATCGAAATCGTTAGAGCCGTTTCCGAGAAACCGATTACAAATATATATAGCAATATTTGTATATATATAAATATATATATGTATACAAATATTGCTCGTTTAATAGTATAGGATATTTCACCATAACCGTCTCAATAATGCTATAAGAACTAAAATGTAGCCATATTTTTTTATTTGATTTTTTGATATTTTTTTGCTCCACCCTAATATCATGCTGCTTTAAGTTATTAGATAGCTAATCGGCAATAATTTTTGATAACTTTTGACATAAAAAAGTTAATTAAGCTTTACCTAACCGGAAAGTGTAAAGGTTCTTTTTTATCAATCAATTAATCTTGGAGGAGCTAAGCAATTAAGTTATTATCAGGCCGGACCTACCGCAGAATGAAAACAAGTCACTGTTGATAACAGATGACATCTTAAACAGTTTACAGTCAATGTTGATAACATACTATGGGTAAGAAAAGAATTATTTATTTAAATATTACACATGAATATTAAAAACCACTCATACTATCAACTTGATATTCGGAATAGTTTTAGAATATGATGCATAACTTTATTGCAAATGAAATAATTATAAAAATATTATAAGTATTGTTGTAAAGATATTAATGGGTGAGTCAAAATTTTTAATTGTCATTTCTAGGTCGAGTGGGGTATGATCATGTTATAAACGCGAAAGTTTGTAGTAAGTATGGATGGATGGATGGATGCTTGTTACTCTTTCACGTAAAAACTACTGAATTGATTTTAATGAAACTTTACAATAAAGCTTGTACATCAGAATAACACATAGGCTACAATTTATAAAGTTAACTTTTTCGAATATCAAGCTGATAACTACAGGGTGAAATAGAAAACATTAGACAAATTTTGAGATTGATTTCAGACCGCGAAACTGAACAATTTTTGCCTAGGAACATAGGTCATCGGACGAAAAAAAATATTACCCTTTCATAGTAAAGTCAGTCTGCTGACCATACATTTTGTATGGGAGATCGATTTTTTTTAACTTCGACCTATGTTCCTTGTGGAAAGTTGTCCAGTTTCGTGGTCTGAACTCAATTTGACGAATGTTTTCAAATTCACCCTGTAGTATGAGTGGTGGCTGTACAGCTGTGACAGACAGACAAAGTCGCACCATAATGAGTTCCGTTTTTACCGTTTGGTTCGGAACCCTAAGAAGGGCTAATAATAGTTATTTATTATGCAAGGTATCAAAGGAGTTATTTGGCGCACGTGCCTTGTATTGAAACTCGAGCAAGCGAAGGATTCTAGGATTGAGCCACAAGCAAAGCGAGTGGTTCAAAAGAAGAATCCTGAGCGTAGCCAGGACGACGACGAATGACTAAAGACGCGAAGTAACTTTGCTGCCGAGCGAAGTACACAATTTTTCACCTTACTAAGCGAGGAAAATGCTAACGAATAGCCCCAGTACCATAATTCATCATCACGCTCTTATCCACGCTAGCGGCCAAAAAAGACTTTAGCACGCAGATATCGGCAGAAAAAGCAAAGTTCTCCGACCTTGTGATGTGAAAAAGTACTTTACGAGCAGGTTAAGTATAAATGTGTCTGTGTACTGAACGCTTCGAACGCTACCCATTCGTTGTAGAACAAGTTTGAAGTTTTGAATTATTAAATTTGGCGGGCGGAAGTCGCCGAGTTCCCACGGGGCGATACTTCGATGCACTTCCGGTCGCAATTGAAATTTGTGGCGGGAAACTTATTCTCCATGAAAACTGGATAGTAAAAGGCTGCGAAAAATATGGATGCATTTATTCTTGTTTCCTGAATAGCTCTATAATTTATTTTCGATACTCAAAAACCGGAGAAAACTGCTACTCCTATTTTCATATTCCGCCCTAAGTGTTTATGGTTTAAGTATAGTTCGGGGCAAACAACTTGAACAATAATCGCTTTGCGCACGTTAACTTGTATTTAAAATCGACTCAGCGCAGCCAAAGTCATTGTTCAAGTCAAAGAGATTTAAACCTCGCTGCACTCGGAGCGAGGTTTAAATCTATTTGGTTCAAGTAGTTTGCCTACATCTATAACATCCTCAAAAATTCGCAGTTGATTACGAAGGATAATACTTTAATTTAATTATTATAGCAAATAGGTTTCGTTGTACTCATCATTTGTTGACGGTTATACATAGGTCGCAGAAATTAAAACTTCTTTTACATCTCTCATATTCGGTAAGTAGGTCCTTATTACCCCCAAATGGGGCTTGTAGGTGACCAATTAGCGCTCTAGGGTAATAATGTAGCTAGAAAAGCCCTAGGGCGGTAAGTAATTGTAACGCCCCCGCCCGGCAGCATCTCCACCTCTACGCGCGGCTCCGCCTTGATGGCCGCCTCCAGCAGCGGGGCGGCGGGCGTTCTAATTGCTTACCGCCCTAGGGCTTTTCTAGCTACATTATTACCCTATAGCGCTAATTGGTCACCTATAATTTGGTGGTAATAAGGACCTACTTACCTCACAATCGAGATGTAAAGCAGAGTAGTTAGTTCGGGTGAAAGCATCAATTGCACTCTCGAACTATAGGCGCCCTCGCTGCGCTCGTGCGCCTAAATATCTCGGGCTGCAATTGATGCCTTACAGCCCTTGGCTACTAACCTACTATTAAATGTATTCCTTTTACCGTCCTAACCTACGGTGCTCAAACCTGCTCACTGACTGAGGTACCAAAGTCCAAGCTCGCGGTGTGCCAACGAGCAATGGAGCGCAGCATACTGGGTGTCAAGGGAATAGATGAGGTATAAAAGACTTGGGTGACAAAAGCTGATAAGTTAGGATTGTTTGGTTCATGTCAGCAGGATTTATTCTGACAGATGAGCTAAGGCGGCTTCGGATTGGGTACAAAAAGACAATTAAGCGTAAGAGAAACGGGAACGATCCGTTCGACAAAGTTTAGCCCAAGATTGCACTCGAACTCTTACATTTGTAAGAAACCCCTCTTTCCCTAGTAATTTTGGGGATAAAGTGATACTAACAAAAAACAGTTATTTCTATGATAATTAAAATTTCTTTTTAGGGTTCCGTACCTCAAAATAAAAAAAACGGAACCCTTATAGGATCACTCTGTTGTCCGTCTGTCTGTCTGTCTGTCAAGAATCTTTTTCTCACGAACGAGAAAAGGTATCAGGGTGTCTACTCTCAAAGTCCGATATATCGAAACGATACTATTCGAAACATGCAAATGCAAAACTTCGTCCCTTGACAATACAGTAGAATATTGGTTGGATGCTAACTACTGGCAGTTTGAAAATTCATCCAACCAATATTCTACTCTATTGTCAAGGGACGAAGTTTTGAATTTGCATGTTTCGAATGGTATCGTTTCGATATATCGGACTTTGAGAGTAGACACCCAGGTTGAAATTAATATCGAACATTGAAGTCTATAAAATATAAATAAAATAGGTTTTTATTTCGATTTTACAGTGCATATCTTATAACTACTAGGACACTCCCTTTAAGTGTTTAACCTGTATTGGGAGGCCCCGCTCTTCCCTAGTACATTAAATGAGTAGTGTGAGCAGCAGGATTTTGACAATAATAAGTATAAGGACAACCAAAGAGATAAAAATAATTAATAAACCAAAAAAGATCTATAAACCACACAAGATCTGAAAATTTAATTTTTTTGCAACGGCGCAATCAAAAGATATGGCTTTTTATGTCCTAATCTCCATACATTTATGCAAAAAAGCAAAACCTACAGGGTACTTCCCGTTGACCTAAAATTATGAAATTTGGCAAGAAGCTAGGTCTCACAGTACAAATAAAGGGAAAAGTCTAAAATCATTAAATATTTAAATTTTTCTTACAACTAAAAGTAACCAATTAAGGTGAGCTCCCGTTTCAAGAACTTTTCTATAAAAGAGGGGTCATGTTGGATGGTCGCGGAGTTTTTAAAATCAAAGAGCAAAAGTTTTTAGTATATCATATGGTAGATAGGTACGGAACCCTTAGGGCGCGAGTCCGTTTCGCACTTGGCGGGTTTTTTCAGCAATGGGAAACATAGCCAGTAGGCTATTAAAATGATGATCGGTACATATAGATAGCTCATGTCGTCTAATAAAAATGTAAAAAAATATCAATGAGACAAATAAAACTGTTGAATTGATTTTGAATATTTTTTTAATTTTAATTTTGTTTTTAGATGAGAACACATGTTGTTCAATAACATGGGTAAATCTTGCAACAGAGAGGTTTGGCGTTAGTAGAGTAACACGTCAGTAAGGGACAGCTCTCCGAAAACTGGAAGGTCATGATCATTGAACAAAATTGAACAACTTTCAGTAAATTTAACCTTCAGGGAATGACCTGTCCATACAGGCTGTCCAATCAAGAGATTCTGACCTTTTTATTTATTTAAGTAAAAGTTGTTCAGTTTAAATTTTCGATTATGCCCTTTCAGTTTCTCGTAAGCTGCCTCTTTCATCTTTCTACATACTTTACATGGAAATACTGAAATTGCTTCGTGTGATAGTAAATTTTGAATGAAAAAAAAAATCCCTTTCCGATTTATTTGGGAAAAGTGAATCCTCAATGTGAGTTTTTGAGAGATGCCTTAAAAATGTCAATGTTCTCAAAAGTTTGTTTCCTAAATATAAAGATCGTAAGATGGGCATTTTCTGTTTTAGTAACGAAAAGCAGTTTTTAAATGGCAACAACAATTTAATACCAATTTTTTTTATATCGGTAGTTATTCGCAAAGCTTTCTCGATTTCTTTTAGTCTCTCTAGGCAAGAGAAAACTTTAAAACCCTTCTCAAAAATTCAAAAATACACTCGTCTTTCATACAAAATGTCAAAAGAAAACATACAACCAAACAAAACAAACAAAAAAACCTCCTTCCTTCGCCTAAAAGCATATTCAAAGAAGCTTTCACACCAAAAAAATATTGGCTTTCTACACTCCGTTTCATTTCCTGTGGCGGGCGTTCCGTACATTATCGGACAGATAAATATTTTCCTCTGGAACCATAAATAACGAGTAATGGATTCCATTTCCAGGGCTTAGGAAGACTTTTGCTGATTGATATAGTGCTGTACTAGTGGTCGTGGATAGGTTCTTATACTGGGTCGAGATTTATTGGGTGCTTCTTAATCAACTGCCTTCTTTTAAGTATGTTTTTTGTTTTGACACATGGTGGAAAAAAATTATTCCCATAAAAACTGCATCAGCGGATAGCGCATTTTGTATCATAGGTAATTTTTTTTTCAGTGTTTTCGGTTTCTTTTTCTTAGGAAAAGTTGTTAAGTTTTATGGTCCAAGTATTAATCAAAGAAACGCATGCAGTTAATTTATTTTTGTTTGAACAATTTGGGAGGTTTTGGTCCCACTACTTTACTGTCCACTGTCCTTCCAACTGTTAGCGCTGGAATGTGAGTTTTGATCGATCTTTCTCGAATGTATATTGAGTTTGTCTTTGCATAAAAGGTGACAAAAATATCTCTTTAGAAAACCATCAGAGCATGAAATTAAACTTATTCCATAAACATATACATAACATCACGCCTTTTTTCCGTGGGGTAGGACGAGACCACAGCTCTCCACCTGCTACGAACTTGATAGACTTCCCTCGCTCCCTGTACTTTCATCAACCCTTTCACGGTTCGGATTGTCGGTTTAGGGTACTTTTTTCCCTAGCGAAAGTTGTTCAGTTTCATGGTCAGATTCTACAGATTTATTTTTCGAGTGATGCCTTTTTCACAATGTATGTAGAGAGATCGATCGTTCAAGAAAGATCGGCCTTGATACTTACTTTTTGTCGCAGTGCCATTAAATTATAATTTACCTAGTAGTCAATCGACTCTATTTCTTACAAATTAACTACCAAACTGAAGTAGCTTCCGGTTGGGTTAGGTAATTTAGGTTGGGTTAGGTTAGATTCCGTCCGTGTGGTGCCTGCAAAGAATAGTACCAACCCATCTCTACCCGTGGGTGTCGTAATAGGTGACTAAGGGTTTATGGACCGGAGGATGGGCAGCAGCATCTTTCTGTGTATCGAACCATCTTACATACTGCTGTCACCAACAACAGCGCTCGCCAGCCGCAACGCTTACAAGCGTGGTGACTATGGTAAACCCCCTCTAAAGTACCACGCGTTTTTGCTGGAGTTCTGGAGGAGCCCTGCAGTGGACATTTAATAGTATGTTATGATGAGGTTAGATTAGGTACAAAAAACCCATGACATGAAACTAAAATCACCGAAGCCGTTTCATAAGACCATTCAATTGCTACTCACAATACACCGAGAATTCTTGAGAGGAATAAAATCATCCTCTAAATTAAAACTTCTTATTTTAAATCTGAACACGGAATTAAGCACACATTGTTCTTCCAACTCAAACATAATTAACTTGACAACCATTCCAGACGGCGAGATAGTGTTAAAAAAGTTGAGAAAAAAAAGTTCCGTTGGCCAGCACTCGAGTTGAAAAACTGATTTTCTAGAATGATAGTTCTTTTAAATTTAAAAGTACCTAAGTTTATTCATTATGTTTTCGGACTTTGTATATTTTTAGAACTTTGGTTTGTTTTACTCGTAGATAAGATAAATTTGTACAATAAAATACATGGTTAACAGTGTTGGTAGGTTTTAAACATAGTTGGTATCACATGTTCTACTAACAAATTACATGTAAACATTATTTTTAGTAACTACTTTTAAATTTAATTTGAAAATTATATTTTATATGAGGAAATACAAGGTTGTTTTTTTAGACCTGATATGCGTACGCCCACCTTATTACAGAGGTCAAAAGAAACATCTTTTGTTCCACGATTTTGCTAGCGACGCACGAAAAATTTTCAACTTACATACAAAATGGGTCGGTCACGTGACCACTTTAGTAGTAGTCTAAAATTTTTTGTGCGTTGTTATTAAAGTCATAGAACAAAAGTTGTTTCTTTTGACCTCTGCACACACGCATACGCATATCAGGCATAGGCATATCAGGTCCAAAATAAAAAATAACCCGGCCAAGTGCGAGTCGGACTCGCGCACCGAGGGTTCCGTACCACCACATAATCATAATTGTATTAGTTGAAATTTCAGTAAGTTAATGTGCTAGATTTTTTTAGTCTGACACGCGCTTGACCAAATTTTATTATTTATTGTTATTTTATAGCTTATGCACTACAAACATACCAATTTTTAAGTTTGTGAGTGTTTCCGTTTTTAAAATAGAACTAAAACAAAAATCACCTCCGCGACCATTCAACTTGACCCCTCTCTTATATGAATGTTATTGAAACGGGAGCTCACCTCAATTGGTTACCATTAGTTGTGAGAAAAGTTGTAATATTTAATGATTTTAGACTTTTCCCGTTACTTGTACTGTGAGACCTAGCTTCTTGCCAAATTTCATAATTTTAGGTCAACGGGAAGTACCCTATAGGTTTTGCTTTAGTGCATAAATGTATGGAGATGAGGACATAAAATGCCATATCTTTTGATTGCGTCGTTGTAAAAAATTGAAATTTTCAGATCTTGTGTGGTTCATGGACCCTAATATATGGTATCAATTTCAACCTGATACCTTTACCCGTTCGTGAGATAATGGGTCTTGACAGACAGACAGACAGACACGGACAACAAAGTGATCCTATAAGAGTTCCGTTTTTTCTTTTGAGGCAAGGAACCCTAAAAATACAAAAGAATCCTACTAATTATACAAAAGCGGTATAAAAGTTCTGAAAGATATGATCTGACCATGAAACTGAACCTGAATGAAACCTGAAACTGAACAGTTTTTGAAAACATTGCGACAGATTTGCATGTGTGGGAAAAAGAAAAACCAGCCAAGTGCGAGTCGGACTCGCGCATCCAGGGTTCCGTACCACCACATAATCATAATTGTATTAGTTGAAATTTCAGTAAGTTAATGTGCTAGATTTTTGAGTCCGACACGCGCTTGACCAAATTTTATTGTATGTTGTTATTTTATAACTTATGCACTATAAACTTACAAATTTTCAAGTTTGTAAGTGTTCCTATTTTTAAAATAGAACTAAAACCACCTCAATTGGTTATCATTAGTTGTGAAAAAAGTTGTAATAATATGATTGTAATAATACGAGTATGAATAATAATGATTTCAGACTTTTCCGTTTATTTGTACTGTGAGACCTAGCTTCTTGCCAAATTTCATAATTTTAGATCAACGGAAAGTACCCTATAGGTTTTGCTTTAGTGCATAAATGTATGGAGGTGAGGACATAAAAAGGCATATCTTTTGATTGCATCGTTGTAAAAAAATAATTTCAACCTGATACCTCTACCCGTTCGTAAGATAAAGGGTCTTGACAGACAGACAGACAGACGGACAACAAAGTGATCCTATACGGGTTCCGTTTTTTTCTTTTGAGGTACGGAACCCTAAAAATTAAAGAAAAATATTTGATAATTTACTCAGAGGACAATAAACGGGCAATTTTCACACGGGTCCAAAAATCCTTACAAAATCTCTTTATTTTATTGGTCGACGGTAAAATGGGAAAATAAAAAAATGAGCGCACAGAAATCCCGAGCGAATCTAACGGGAGAAGGAATGAAAATTGGATTTGGTTCTGATTGGATTTTTATTTACTTAAGACAAGAAAAATTCTCCGGAACGACGTCTTTATAAATGGTTTAGATCGTCTGCCTGACTGATTAACACTGGTCCACTTTGTTGGATGGAAGTAGTCTTGAAAATTGTTTTTTTTTAGGGTTCCGTACCCAAAGACTGCCAACAAGCCTGTCTATCTGACCTTTAAAGGGCTGTATCTTTTGAACCTTAGTAGGCTAAGTGGGTGAAACTCACGCAATGCGTAGTATTGTTACGAGTTACCTAACAAATATTTAAAAAACCGGCCAAGTGCGAGTCGGACTCGCTCCCTAAGGGTTCCGTACCTATCTACCATATGATATACTAAAAGCTTTTGCTCTTTGATTTTAAAAACTCCGCGACCATCCAACTTGACCCCTCGTTTATAGAAAAGTTCTTGAAACGGGAGCTCACCTTAATTAGTTATTATTAGTTGTGAGAAAAATTGAATATTTAATGATTTTAGACTTTTCCATTTATTTATACTGTGAGACCTAGCTTCTTGCCAAATTTCATAATTTTAGGTCAACGGGAGTACCCTGTAGGTTTTGCTTTTTTGCATAAATGTATGGAGATGAGGACATAAAAAGCCATATCTTTTGATTGCGTTGTTGTAAAAAATTTAAATTTTCAGATCTTGTGTGGTTCATGGACCTTAATATTCGTTATCATTTCCAACCTGACACCTCTTCTCGTTCGTGAGAAAAAGGGTCTTGACAGACAGACAGACGGACAAAAAGTGATCCTATAAGGGTTCCGTTTTTTATTTTGAGGTACGGAACCCTAAAAATGAAAAGTTAAACAATCCCCATACAAGAAAAGTGTTATTATGGTCTTTTTTAGGGTTCCGATACCAAAATGGTAAAAAAAAAGGAACCCTTATGGTGCCGCTTTGTCTGTCTGTCTGTCACACCTGTATATCTCGGCAACCACTCCTGCTATCTGGACTGACTTGAAATTTGGAATGGTTTTAGGATATGGTTGTCCAACTTAATCGCACATGAAAGAATTAAGAAAAATTATGATTATTAATGTAAAGGGGGCCCAAATAGGGGGGGCAAAATTTCAAATTATCGGTACTAGGTTGAGTGGGGTATCATATGAAAGGGCTTTACTTGTACATTCTAAAATATATTTTTGTATTTTTTCACAACCCTTGGTTTTCAAGTTATGATGAAAAATGTCAAAAAAAAAAATACCGTTCCCCCCCCCTTATCTCCGAAGTTTGTGAATGGAAAAATCTGAATTAATTACGGTCGATAGACATTTATGTAAATATTACAGCAAAAATAAAACGATTTTTCTAAGTTGCACAGTTTTTTAGAAATCTGCAAAAAACCTTTACAAACAAATGTAGTTTTGCGGTCCTAAAAATGGACTTTATTGCTTCCAAAAATACTAAAGGTTTGGCCGGTTTTTTTATTTACCTCTATAGTAAAAACGTGAACGTTTACAAGCGTAAAAATTACTTCGTTTTTAGTGCAGAAGCAATAAATATAATAACAACCAACCAAACTAGTCAAGTACGAGTCGCACTTGCGCGTATTTAATACACTTCTGCGCTTCCCTGACTAAGACGGTATTTTTGCCTTGGTAGTACGGAACCCTCGGTCCGCGAGTCCAACTCGCACTTGGCGGGTATTTTGTCTAGCTTAGCAGCTGCATCTCGTAGGCTGCATCCTTTTGGGTATTGTTCTCTCTTTTGGTAACCGATTGAACTTAATAGTTGCTACGCCCACAGTATGGTATTATGATACGAAGAAGGATGCTGCTGCCCAAATGCTTTAGTCCCCTTTTATGACACCCATTGAAAGTGATGAAAATCATTTTACTTATAAATTTTACTCCTAATGGCATTTAAGAAACTCATTCAGTTTAATCCGATGCCCCGGAGGCTTTTAGGGCAATTTCCTACTTACAGACATGCATTCCCCCACTTCTACCCCTCACCGCACATATTTCACCAGTTAACAAGCCGGAGGGATTGGTTAAAAATTGCCCTCCTGTACCTAGAACAGAGAGTTAGATTACTAGATCTAGCACTTTAAAAATATTTTTATACGGTGTTCTTGAAAAAAAATGTCCGGAACCCAGCCGGCAGGGTACGTCGGCCGCAAGTCATTAGTAACAAAAAACCTTAAGAGGGTCTCTGGTTACGGGTGTTCTTAGCGTAACGTTGGTTCAGCTTATACTGATTTTGTTACCACTTAATTGCTGCCGTGCGTACTAACCATGCAATCTTTTTCATGTGATTTATTTTTAAAGAGCTATAAGCAAACTAATGATTTAAAAATTTGCATTCATTTAATTCATTTGCAATTAATGATTTTAAAATTTGCAAGTTTATTCTTATGCACAAATCACACATTGTTTACAAAAGCCAGCTTATCTCTACAGCGTGATTATGAAATGTCTGGCTATACTTGAGTATGGTACTTTGGTTTTGAAACTGAACAACATTTCCCAAGAAACAAATTTTGACCTATATCAAACAAAGTTGTTCAGTTTCTTGTCCTAAATTAATACTCAAGTATAGTCAGATGTTTCATTATCATGCTGTATCAGAGATTTCTTCAAGCCAACTTGTCTGGTACGAAAGGATGACATTAAAACTCAAGTTAAAATACAGACCAATATTTTTTTTCTTTCTTCTATCTTCTTCTTCTTAAATTTAAGAGCTAGGCTCTTGTCGGTGCAGCATCCTTGTCAGTTCAATTACTGTGCAACTCCCTTCACCTTTTTCTGTCTTCTATCTATGAATGAATATTTTTTCAACCAACAGGTTTCTAGTCACTTCTTGTTAGTTTATATCCGTGACCCACTCTATAAATTTGGACGGCTGGCCGCGGAGGATGGGTGGTGCATAGATATTTTATGTTGATCGAGCTGAAAGTACCAGCTTGAATGTTTCAATTTTTAAACTTTTCGTAACATTTTTAACTTCGCAGTTACTGCCCTACTTATTACTTTATGCGTGAATAAGTCCACAAAAGAATAATCATTGTGCAATTTATCTGCCTCTTCCAGTGCCATTTAACTTGCCTAGGTCGGCTGGGAGAAATCCCCTAGTTGAATTAAGCAGTACCTACCTGTTGTGTCGTTTTTCGTAATTAATGTTTTTATTGTGAACAATAAATAAATAAATAAGAAGTCAAACAGAAGCTTGAAACCTGGACTTAAACCACATAACATGCCAGGACGGCCATAAAAACTTTGACAAAAGTTAGTGCAGTGACTTATCTGCGGAAATTCCGCGTCGAAACGGTTCGTGACGGACTGTTCCGCCAAGTCTAACATACTAGAGCAGAATTTCCGCGTCGGAACAATCTGCAACCACAAAGTAAATATCACAAGTAATAAGACGTTGCGGTTAGTTCCGAAAATATTCTGTAGTTCTGTAGAAGTATATCAAGCTTGATGTAATGATGTGTCGCGGGTCGTTCCGAAGCGGAATATCCGCCGGTGTATCACTACACTTAGGCCCATACGATAACTAATTATGTATTCCAATCTAAGTGAGTTGTGAGATAAGATTTTTGGTCTTACAGAATAGACCCCAGTGGATGCTAGTCTGGAGTACCTTTATATCGCAATGTTTTCTTTTCACCCATGCTCCGGACATGCATAGCAAATAGCCATACAAATAGTAAAGGACCGAGATAACTACTGTCAACGAGGGATGGAACGTTAAAACTCGTGCAAGTGACATTATCAACAAACCGTACAATAGGTACGCATTTTTAAACGTTTTGTTGGAGAGAAGTAAAGCTGGCTGGAACATGTTTTTTATTTACTGGCTGGATGGTAAAACTGAGTTGTTTATTTTGTACTATAGTTCGTCTGCGTTAAAAATGCAGTAAGTTATTAATGAAAATGCAGGGTAAAGGTGTATTCTCAATGGAATTAAAATACAAAAGATTTTTTTTTGTTTTTTAGGTAACACACAAAGGAAACTGCTCCCTTCGCTCCTTTTAAATTGTCTTCCTCTAGTCATTGTGCATTTGACTTTAAAAGTACCTGAGCGACCGAGCTTCGCTCTTTACTAGCCGCCTCAAAATATATCATCGGGTGAGCAAGCTATGCTACCCGCTACATTTTTCTGTGTTGCCTTCTTATCAATATTGCAGTGAAGACAGCTACATTATTATTTATTTATTTATTAAAAACAAAACATAACCTTTCTTTTTTATCGATATTATTACAAATTCTTCGAACTTTATGAACCTAATGGTTTATAAAACTTATTTTCAGTTGCAGAAAGCTAATTTAGAGTTAAAGTTCCATTAAAACAAACTTATGACTTTTAATATGGTCGACGGAGACCCGCTGCGCGGGTCCCATTTCTGTTTGCGAGGGATCAAAAGGGAACCTAACATAACCTACCACCGTGTATGTGTCGTTCTGTCTGGAATTTGTTTTTGGAGTTCCGATACCAAAATGGTAAAAAAAAGGAACCCTTATGGTGCGACTTTGTCTGTCTGTCTGTCCGTCTGTCTGTCTGTCACACCTCTATATCTCAGCAACCACTCATGCTATCGACTTGAAATTTGGAAAAATTTTAGAATATGGTTTCCCAACTTAATTGCACATGAAAGCATTTTGAAAAAATTATGATTATGAATGTAAAGGGGGCCAAAATAGGGGGAGCCAAATATAAAATTGTCGCGACTAGGTCGAATGGGGTATCATATAAAAGGGCTTTACTTGCACATTCTAAAATTTATTTTTTTTGTATTTTTAAGTCCCTTTGTTATCGAGTTACGAGGAAAAATGTAAAAAAAAATACCATTCACCCCCTTATCTCCGAAGTTTGTGAAAGGAAGAATCTGAATGAATTACAGTTGACAGAAATTTATGTAAACATTACAGCAAAAGTAAAATGATCTTTCTAAGTTGCACAGTTTTTTAGAAATCCGCAAATAACCTTTACAAACAAATTTAGTTTTGCGGTCCTAAAAATGGACTTTATTGCTTCCAAAAATACAAAAATTATATCGGAACCCACGGCGCGCGAGTCCGACTCGCACTTAACCGGTTTTTTCCTATGGCGGGCGGCTCTGCCCTAAAAAACTGCCTGCGCCGTCCCCCCCCTCCCCCGTCGCCCCGCTTCGTCGTCCCGCCTTTCAGTTGGCCTAATGATAAAATTTAGTTGGGCCAATTCGGTTCTGTAACCACTTTTGAACCAAACCTATCCTTTTCGGAAGTAACCAATTCGGTGCTATAATCAGTTTTGAACCTAATCCTAGTTAATAAAATTACCTGAAATTATGTTATGTTCCCTGTACTATAAAAATATAACATACATACTCGTACATACAACATACTGTAACATGTCACATACAATTTATCTTACTTTTATAGCCAATTATCTCAATAACTAATAGCCGTAGAGAAAAAAATATATTAATGAAAAGTGATTATTTTTATTTAATCTATTCGAAACAATCATTAAAAACAATAATAAGTATTTTTTTTTGTCCCAACTCCATAGCGCCCCCTTTGCTACACCCCAACCCGCTGGTGTCTGTTTAGATACGGTGCTTAACTTGCCACTGACGGCTGAGTATTATTTTTATTTGGACGGCCGATAGTGGTTGCTTAGTCACATTCGTTAAATTGCCACTAATGGCTGAATATTTGTTTTTATTAAACAGCCGCTGGTGGCTGTCTTGACACTTCCTATTAACTTTAATAATAAAAAATAACGAAAACGAACGTCATAAAATGTATGGCATGACATGATATGTCAACTGTCATACCATACATTTTATAACGTTTGCTTTCGTCAAATTGCACGTTGTCTAGACCCCCAGTGGTAGTGGGGTTACCACAGTCATCCAATAGTGTATTTACAGCGGTTGTTATTTGTCATTAAGTCATTATAGTTTCCGATTGTTGATCCACAAATGGATCCAGTAAAGGAAAGTAACAATATCGGATGATTGCTCTAAGGCGCGGGACATATCTAAGGGTGCGGTGAGGGTATGGCGTGATTATGGCGCGGGTGCGGATTATGGCGCGGGTGCGGCATTCTAAATTTCGATTATTGTAGTAATTAGTAAATGTAAATTTATACAAGTTAATCGAAATCGTTAATGGTTAAATTTATTGAATAAAATTTAATTGTTATTTATTGTTCTTTTTATCTTTATACAAGTTAATCGAAACCTTACCTTGTAAACTAAATAATAATTTGCTATTAGTTCCCATACTTGATCCTGCACATACTCGTATCTGTTACTATAACCCGATCGATTGTAATTGTAAATACAGGATATTTTTCTATTAACTCGCAAAACGCGATATTAAATTGCATATCGTCACGCATTTTGAAAGTACTGCGGACGGATCTGTGTGCATTCAGTTTGCCACCGCAAACTGCGGCGCGGCGCGGGCGGGAAGCGACGCCTGCGCTGCGCCCTCTCCCCACCCTCACCACGCCAACTAAATATGCAAGGCGCCATATCGCTTCTATACATTTTGTATGAAACACGAAGTGACGGGCGCCGCGACCGTGCCATACTCTCGCCTCGCCCTCGACCGACGCCTCATAGATATGTCCCGCGCCTAAGCTTTCCTCAAGCTTTACTTACATTTAATTTTCCTGTTTTTATTTTTTAACACAGTACTTTTGTGTTCTACTAACTCTCTTTTAAAACCATTCATTGGTTGGAGGAATCTCTCGTACAAATAAGCCCGTCTTTGTAAATGTCTAAGACTGTGCAATTAAGAATATTATGGAGACTGTACTTATAGTCTGACATAAAATTCATGCCCGAATGAAATGGACACAATGCTTCAATTCAACGGTTTTGCATTGCGAAATTACGAAAAGAACAGGAAACACTAGTTTATCTCCACTTTTTTCACCGTGAAACTAAGATCACTATATTATATGTTGAAATTCATCTTAGTGTAGCGACACACCTGCGGAAATCCCGACGTGGAAAGTTCCGTAATCGAAAAATCTGTCAAGTATGAAACAAGCGGAAATTCCGACAGTTGTGTCATAGGTAACCTAAACAACATTGCGAGCGTAATGAGCGGAAATCTCCGCATTGGGAAGATCCGTAAGTGTGTCGCTACACTTATAAGACGTACTTATACCGCTGGACAAGCAAATTGCCCTCATCTTGCGACATACCACAACCTTTAACTAGATTTAGACTTGCTCCACATGTCTTCTGTTTTTTAGCCGTTTCTACAAAACATCCAATGTGGATCTACGAATTTCCTACGAGTTTATCATTCGATAGTTGATGAACTAACTAGGAAATTTAAGAACTTACGAATCATATTATTTTCTGGTAGCACATTATAAACTGAACTACTATCGAGGACCTTAATGAATATAATTCATTTCTTAAAAGTTAGTTTTATTATCGACACCAAAAAAAGAACATCATTATTTTTCTATCGATACTCCGACAGCCCTAGGCATCCAAGACGACTGGGTTACTAATTGCCGTCGCCTTTGAGATTTGTTTAGATTCTAACGAATTGTTATTCCGTGTCTTTGTGAAGGTAAATTTTAATTGTATTGAAGGGTAAGAGATACGAGATATCGGATTTCTTTGTGTTGTTTTAAGATAGATATAAATTCTTTATTGCGCACAAACTTACAATAATAGCGTAAAATAGCTTATAACGAATTGCATGTAAACGTAGCCTTATTGCTTAGAGCAATCTCTTCCAGGCCACAACAACGTCATATTCCAAGAACGCATCAACAATATCCAATGAAATATTTATTGACAAAGTCAACCTAATTGTCTGTCAAGCTGTCTGTAACTAAACTAATTATAACATTTTGCAGGCGGAGACAGGTATCAGAACTCAGCAAGTTCTGCTTTCTAATTAAATTAGGTATTCAAAACTGTCTCTTGAGACGAGAATTAGTAAATAGGAACATTGCAGCTTATTTGTAAAGTCAGGGCTTATAAAGTTAGGCCTTGGGGTTTGGCTCTAAATGGAATCTCACAACTTTTTAACAGTAAAAGCTTTATGAGCTTAAAAGTCTTGGCAATGTACTTCATGAAATATTTTTGATGGGATTCATATAACTTTGTCCGTGTAGGCATAGAATAGTACGGTCAACCGCACGTCAGTGGAAACATTTGCAACTCTATTACCATGCCATAAAGTCGAAAGTTTCTACTGACGTGCTGTTGAGTGTAATAACCCATCTCTACCCGACTAAGGGATCATGAACTACCTTCTTTCATACATACTGCGGTATCCAACAATCGATGTCTATGGTGCCAAACGCAACTCTAACAATCGTGATGACTTTGGTACTTACTTTCCGAATTGTACCACGCGTTTTATTGAAATTCTGGTTGGATCTATTATTTATTTATATTCATCTACCTGTCCTGCAGTGGACGTTTCATAGAAAGTTATATGATGATGGTGGTCATGTCACCGGAAAATTAAAAGAATCGTAAGTTGATCAATTTCCTAGGAAATTCGTAGAGCCATAGGTCCGTTAGGTAAGGCAAACACAATCTAACCAATCCCATTCGGGATCGGTTAGGTTGTATCAGGTTGTCTTTCGACCAAACGCTGCGTGCTTCGGTAGCAGCCGGCGAGTGCCAGAAGCAAATTTGGTACAGTGTATTATTGTTCGATAGCTGATCAACTTACTAGGAAATTGTTCAAATAATGATTCTGCTGTATTAATTTCCAGTCCTTTAGTGACGGCGACATTTCTTTACTTACATATCTGGGGGCACGGCAGTGCAAAGGCCAAGCCACATATTTTGACTCAGGTGTAGATTTTGTGAAGTTAGGGCTTGTAAAGTTAAGGCTTGTAGAGTTAAAAGATTGGCTGTACATGAGATCTGTTAACTTTTTGAAGATGCTAGCTATATGGTCTCGTCTTGGCAACATTATATATGAAAATGTTTTTGGTGGGATTTTATTATGCGGACTTCCTTCCTTAATACTTCTACCTAAACAGAACAATGATATTGCCTGCCTTAGCTGTTATATTTAATGATTGTGTCGATCATGGTACTTTTCCTGACTTAATGAAAAAAGTAAAGTAGTTCCATTATTCAAAGCAGGTGACAGAAAGGATCCCAGTAATTTTAGACCTATATCAGTCTTGCCTGTACTTAGTAAAATTTTTGAGAAGGTCATACTCAATCAAATGCTTTCGTACTTCAATAGAAATAACTTACTACATGACCATCAGTTTGGTTTTACGAAAGGACGCAGTACAACGGATGCCGGTACTGCACTTTTAAAATACATCTTTTGCGCGTGGGAAAATCTGAAGATGCTATTGGCATCTTTTGTGATCTATCCAAAGCATTTGATTGCGTAGATCATAGCACATTGTTGCTAAAACTTGAACATTATGGTGTCAAGAATAACTCACTTAAACTCCTTAAGTCATATTTGGAGAATAGGATTCAAAAGGTACAAGTAAACGGAACGAAGTCACTGGGATCTGTAGTCAAAAGTAGTGTACCTCAAGGGTCCATATTAGGGCCATTTTTATTCCTTATATATATTAATGACCTTCCTTCTGTGGTGAAGAATCTGTCAAAGATTGTGTTATTTCCTGATGATACTTCATTAATATTTAATGTAGGTAGGAAATCACACAATTATAACGAGGTTAATGATGCACTTGGGCAGATTCATGCATGGTTTACTGTCAACAACTTAGTCTTAAACGCCAAAAAAACTAAATGTATTAAATTTGCACTGCCAAATGTAAGGTCTGTTTCACATAACGTAGTATTGAATAATGAAACATTAGGTTTTGTTAATAGTACAGTTTTCTTAGGGTTAACACTAGATTCTAAACTTCAATGGGGCCCTCATGTAACGGCTCTTTCGCGTCGATTGAGCTCGGCTGCATATGCTGTCAGAAAAATCTGACAACTTACTGATGTGGCTACGGCAAGGCTGGTTTACTTTAGCTACTTCCATAGCATTATGTCTTATGGCATACTGCTTTGGGGCAGGGCAGCTGATATCCATTCAGTATTCGTTTTACAAAAGAGGGCTATAAGAGCAATTTATTGCCTGAAGACTCGTGATTCCCTGAGAGAACTGTTTAAGGAGATCAACATTATGACAGTGCCATGCCAATATATTTATGAAAACATTATGTACGCTAGAAAGAACATTCATCAATTACCTAAAAATTGTGACAGGCATAATTTTAATACTAGAACTAAGCACAAAATTGATCAGCCATATACTAGATTATCTAAAGTCAATACATCTTTCGTTGGTCTGTGTATACGATACTAGAACAAAATACCTGACAATATAATGCAATTACCAGAGAAAAAGTTTAAAGAATGTGTAAAGCAAACATTATGTAAAAAAGCTTACTATAGATTAGATGACTATATCAATGACAAGGAGGTATAGTGCTCTGATATTCCAGCGAAACACAAGAAACACATTGTAAAAAGCCGACTCTTAAAGTAGGCCGTGCTGCAGTGGTTTCTTGCCGTTTCTTTTACGCTGCCATAGCACGATCCGAAACGGCGTAGACTCGCTCTATTTGCATTGTATTCTGCATGACATTCAATAAGTATTCTGTAAAGAATCTACATTGAATAAAATTATCTGAATCTACCTGCTGCTGTTGCTTATATGCCTGTGAAATAATTTCTTTGATTTCCGCATTCACTTTCCTTAGGCTCGAATCAGGTTATTTTTGGCCAAATTCTAGTTCATTTTACTCAGAACGCAAATCTAAACAACGTTCCCCAAGGAAAAATAAAAGTTTTTCCATTCTCATACGATATCTGCGCTGAAAATAGTGAAATTCGTATGAGACGACCAAAATTTTTTCTCGTTTTCGACCCATGTCTCATTACAAAAGTTGTTCATATTCATGTTCCGACCAACATACTAAAATATAGCTAGAGTCCAAAAATGAACGAGTATAAAATAATAAACAAGGTAAGGAATCACCTCACGTTTTGAAAAACTACCTCGAGATGAGTGACGGTGGCCATTTTGTGAATGTCGTGACTTTCATACGGTAGCCTTACAAATTCGCGGGGCCTCGTCGCAAGGTTCGTGTAGGGTTGAACCATAGAAATATACGGGTAATAGAAGGAACATTAATGAAAATATGTGTCACAAGTTATTCTGACATTCATTCAGTCATTGTAAATACGGCATAGGCGTCGTTCTGTAAATTTGTATGAGGATGACACATCATAATGGCAGATGTCATACTATAGTAAAATAAATTAGTATATCTTCTATGCTGAACGAAGCAAGGAGTCCGAATTCTTTGGGTTGAACATATTAACTCATCATAACACTCATCTGTTTTTTTATGTACTTACTGACGATTGACATACATCTGATACTTAAATAACATCATGCCTCTTTCACGTTGGCGTAGGTAGAGACACAGTAGAGAGACCAGTCCTCCACCTGCTACGATCTTGACATACTTCCCTTGCTTCCTCTACTTTCATCAACCAGCACATGCACGTCATAACATCCCATTAATAGTCAACTGGAAGGTCTCCTCCAGAATCTTATATAGCAAAAATTCGTTGTATAATTTAGAATTTGGATGGAGGATGGTAAGCGTTGGAGGATGGAAAGCGAGGATGGAAAGGATGGAAAGCGTTGCGCCTGGCACCATGGACCGCGGTTGTTGGTATGACCGTAGTAAAATGTACTATACCTACGCAAAAGGTTGTGACTGCCCGTTTTTCAGTTTATGATCCCTTAGTCGCCTTTTGCAACACCAACGGGTACGGGATGGTACTGTTCTTAACCGACAGCACTTGATTTGTACGGCTTAACAACGACTATATAATGGGGCCACATTATAATGTTCCTATTATTAGATGGGATTAATTATCACATTTTTGCGGCAGTGTAGGTGGGGTGGTGAACAGACAAATAATAATACATCAGCAGTGCTTACAAACTTTTAACCAATGGCTACGTACGAATGGAAATCGTTTAGGGCGTCCGCTAAAACTCGCGCGGGCGCCCACCCGCGTGTGAAATAGTATGAACAGCGTACCCGGCGGCGCAAGCGCATGTGACGGGCTTTTTCATACTATTTCACAAGCGTGCGGGCGCCCGAGCGAGTTTAAGCGGACGCCCTTAACTGTATACTGTCAAGTCACGGTTACGAGATACCAATTTAATTTATATCAGTTATTTCTTAACACATTCATTACCATGATAAAAAAATTGCAATACGATAAAGACCCATCTTTATCCGTGAATGTCGTAAAATGCGACTAAGGAAACTGGAAAAAGTAAGTGGCAACAAAACGACTCAACCAGAATCAGCGCCACTCTACAAACGTCCAAAAGTAGATACCCGCTCATGGTGAATGTGTTACCACTGATGTGCGGTCGGGTGTATCTGTACCATAATATACATCCAGGGGTGGGCTTAAATCAGCATGTTGCTGTGCCCATACCCATTTCCAACAATACTTTAATATGTTCTGCTTTAGTATTTAAATTGTCAATTTATTTTTTATTCATCTAATGTAATTAATTTCTAATTTTTATAATTGGAAATATGCATATTTGTATTTTTGTATTTTCGAACCGGATTTTTTATTTTTTACCACTTCCTGTGTTCAGATAAATCTACAAAGTAGAAAATCGCAAAGTACGAAGACCATGAGCAGCGCAGGTTTGTAAAATTTTGCGATTTTCTGCTTTGTAAATAACCCAACACCATAGCAGCTAGTGGCAGGTCCTCCTAAGTAAAAAACCCGTCCCATAGTTGTGAAATATTATGGAAGGGTTGTTTGGCTGACATAAAAAGTTATAATTCTTAGTTAGTTTGTATGGAAGTTTGAATTAAGGAAGGGCCAACGTTAAAAGTCCGTTTTGACGTTTTCTTATTACCAGTACACAGAGTAAATGTTTCTATGCAGGTCTTAATTTTTCATACGTTTGACAGCTGTCAAAATGGACCTATTACGATTGCCTTACTTTAGTAATGTTCAACCCTAAGGTTACCGTTCAGGGGTGGGTCCAGACAGATGTCGGCCACTTGTCGGTCGATGCCATTTGTCATCGCCTGAATTTTTTATGCTCACCCCTGGATTACTTGTTATTATTTCTTATACTTTTTAAGTTTTTTTCCTGAAAATGTTTTGCCTTAACCGAGATAGCGGGAAAAAAAATGAAAATTACTCTTTCATCTCCATATACAAGATGTAACAAAAATGGTTTAATATTCCTGAAGGATGGAAATCTAGGAATAACGCTGAACAACTGTTACGTAGAAATATGAAAAAATAGTTATTTGTTATGCAAGGCAGCAAAAGGTTTATTTGGCGCGAGTGCCTCGTATTGAAACCTGAGCAAGCGAAGGATTCTAGGATTGAACCACGAGCGAAGCGAGTGGTTCAAAAGAAGAATCCTGAGCGTGGCGAAGGTTTTAAGGCACGAGACGCAAAATAACTTTGCTGTTGAGCGAAACACAAAATTTTTCACCTCATTAAAGCGAGGAAATGTTAACATAATGCAAGAAAAGCAATTGAAATATAAGAAATAATTACTCAAACATTTTAACTTAAGGGCATAATACTTAGCAAACAAGTGGAAACATAACCAGTATAACCTGAACCAGCGCTTCGCTACAAACCCCCGTAACCAGCTCAAGGTCAAAGAGATTTTACGGACGAGTGGCCATGTATAGATTAAGAATACTAGACATTAAAAGGAAATCACTATAATTAAATTATTATTATTTTTAGGTCTGTTGTGCTTATGTTCGTGACTCTCCCTATAAACTACTTGATAAATTTGCAGAACAAGGTTCATTTTCAATGGATTGCAATGTGGAGACAGAGGATAGGCAGTGGCAGGCAAATCTATTTTGTATTGCGTTGATTTGAAGTCAAAGGGCGAGTCCATTAATCTTGGCAAGAGAACAAAAAAAGGCGATCGAATTTTAAATTTACTTTTCATTATCAGCCAGTACTTTACCCACCAGGCATTCACTATTCATAATACTATTTGTTTTTTTCCTATAGCTGCATCCCTCTTTCTCATCTTGAAAACGATAGTGCGTGGCTGGTTTTACAAGCGGCCAGTACTGCAGCATACTACAAAATAATAAGTACATCGCGTTCGAATTTCAAAAAACCTTTTGCCCGCTAGGGGCCAAAAATCGCTTTTGGCCGCAGAATTTAACCGACAAAACAAATGTTTCCGAGCTTTGGAGGTGAAAAAAATATTAATCTCACTATAGAAATATAAGGGTAATAGAAGGAAGAGTAATGAAAATATATGTGTCACAAGATATTCTGACATTCATTCAGTCATTGTGAATAAGGCGTCGTCCTGTGAATTTTGTATGAGGATGTCAAATCCCGTTTGATGTTTGACATTTCAATTTAGGACCGACATAGTAAAATAAATAATAAGTATTTCTTCTATTCTTTGGATCTTACACTAACACCCACACAAACTGCGCTGTCAGCTGATGCAGTGTTTTAAAAAGTTGAGATTATTATTTCGTATTTTGACTTGAGATTGTATACATGGTGCTATAACGCGTAATAACCAGCGTGGTCTAATGGTTAGAGCGTACGGCTCTCGATCTGGAAGTTGTGGGTTCGATTCCCGGCGGGATCAATAAAAAACCTGTGGTCAAACCAAAAATCACTTTGTGAGACTTCCTCACTTTGGTCTGGATATCGCAGGATGATGAAAGTAAGATAATTCCGTGGTTCGAAAGGCACGTTAAGCCATTTGTAGCTACGGAAGAAGTCGATGATGAGCCACATCAGAGGCCTATGGTGGCTCATTGACACATTTGTGAAGACGGTTATCGGTCTTACTACCCACACGACATAATGAAGATGGTGCGTAATTTTTGGAACTACGATATTTAGAGCCTATGCACACCGCGACTTTTTATCGCAGATTCGGGTACGCGCGGAGACACCTCGTTTTCCTTTCCACAGAGCAGTTTGTTTGCGATTGCAGCGATACAAGTTTCTACAGTGTATTTGTTTATGGCACGTTTTTACGTGAGACGTGCTATAGTATCGTTGTGTATCGAGCGCGCAAAGGACGCACGTACAGATGTGCAAAGGTCTAAAAGTTGCGCGTCAACGGCGCGATAAAAAATCGCGGTGTGCACAGGCCCTTAGCTGAAATGTTTGTCAGATAATATGTCATTATCATTATCCTTCTATTAATCAATTACTGTAATTGGTCCACTGTCGTAATTGAAAAACCATATGGTAAACTAAAAGCTTTTGCTCTTTGATTTTAAAAACTCCGCGACCATCCAACTTGACCCCTCTTTTATAGAAAAGTTCTTGATGTTTTCACCTTAATTGGTTGCTATTAGTTGTGAGAAAATTTGAAATATTTAATGATTTTAGACTTTTTCCTTTATTTGTACCGTGAGACCTAGCTTCTTGCCAAATTTCATAATTTTAGGTCAACGGGAAGTACCCTGTAGGTTTTGCTTTTTTGCATAAATGTATGGAGATGATGACATAAAAAGCCATATCTTTTGATTGCGTCTTTGTAAAAAATTTAAATTTTCAGATCTTGTGTGGTTTATGGACCTCAATTTACGTTATCAATTTCAACCTGATACCTCTTCTCGTTTGTGAGAAAAATGGTCTTGACAGACAGACAGACGGACAACGAAGTGATCCTACAAGGGTTTCGTTTTTTTTATTTTGAGGTACGGAACCCTAAAAAATAATAATTATAGAACGCTAAGTACATCATCAATTAACAAAGCATAGTTATAACCGTGTTTTACATACATTTCATTTCCACGAGAAAATGGTTTAACTAAGGCGAACACAGCCGTGGGTATGCAGCTAGTGCCTAGTCATCATCATAACATCCCACGAAACGTCCACTACAGAACAGGGAACTCAGAACTCAGAACAGGGAGCTCCCTCCACCAGAATTCTAGCTTTTGCTGGAAAACTGTAAAAGGGAAGTACCATAGTCACCTCGTTGTCAGCGATACAGCTGGCACCATGGACCGCGGCTATAGGTGACCGCAGTAAGTAAGATGTAAGATACAAAGGAGGATTCTGCTGCCCATCCTCCAGTTTATAACCCTTAGTCGCCTCTTACTACACCCGCGCGGGTATGTATGGGTTGGTACTTTTCTTTATTCTTCACACGGGTCAGTGCCTAGTACTATTACCTAATCTGTGCTGGTGCACAAGTTTTTACAGACAGACGGACATCAAAGTAATTATTTAAGGGTTCAATGTTATTTTTAATTTGAGTTTTGAAACCCATAAAAAAATACCTTTTGAGTTATTAGATTAAGTACTAATTTTGGGTAAAAAAACATTCGATAAACATTTGGAGGTAGTATTATTGTAAAACAGCACATTTGTAGGTCAAATTAATTATTTAATTTTTGATTATGTCATCTTGTATTTTCTTCGTACATATGAGTAATAATTCTTGTACAACAAAAATCATCTTTATTATTAGTTACCATAAACACCCTAAAATGTTGAATAAGTAGTACCCTCTGGGACTTTTATTTTGTTTCCAATTTAAAAAGGTAACTCCCAGACAATACTAAGTACTTAACTATCTGTGTACTTTTACTTAGGTGCAGGATGTTTTTTATTTATAAAATTTTGTTTTTAAACTTTGCAATAGAACTGTACCATAGATATTTAGTTTCTGTAATCTGTGAACTGTACGATGCTACACGGAAACAATGATAGAACAACACTGATCACTTAATGTAGCGACACACCTGCAGGAAGTTCCGCGACCGATAAATCTGTCAAGTATGACAACAGCGAAAATTTCGCCAAATGTGTCAAAGGTAACCTAAAAAGCGTTGCGACGGTAATCAGCGAAATTATCCGCGTCTGGAAACCGAGGTCTAAAAGATCCGCAAGTGTCGCTACCATGTCGCTACTTACTGTACTTGATTTGAATGTCTGACTTGTCTGTATGAAAATAAGCTTTTATCTTTATTTTTTTCAAACATGCTATGATATGACAGGTCAACGTAGCTGAACAACTTTCAGTGAGTAAATCTTTCAGGAATCGAATAAGGTATCATTATTTAGGTAAATAAACGAGGATAAATTCACTGATACACCATTTCATCATAATCTCAGTCGTTAGTCTATAATTTGAGCGCAAATGAAAAAAAAGAATGCATGACGGAAAAAACTAAAAGTTTCAACTTACATTCTCAACCAACCAAGGGCTTTATCGAAATAAGTTAGATACCAAATTGCAGATAATTAAATGTGGATTATGTAAGTCATATACAGTTTTATCCTAAATCCTTTAATTTTTCCAGAAAATTAACAAAACCTGGGTTAGGGACACTAATTCCAGCATTTCCAGCTGCTCCCACCTGGGATCGCCCAGGAGTTTTTTACATATCATCTCTAGGGGTATCTGCATACATTGGCACAGAAATTGTTTAGTAATTATCAATTTCTCGACAAAAGTGGATCTATGTTCAACTATTCTTCGGAGATCCTGATCTTTTTCTCATTTCCTGAAAGTTTTTCTAACTGAAAGTTGTTCAGTGACGTTGACTGATCATGCCCTTTCAGTTTTCGGAAACCTGTCCCTTATATACACTATATATTAATTATACAGGATTTTATTAAAATAAATATTAAAAATAATATTATTTATTGCAGGTACTGAGTTCACGTAGTTCGTGTAGAATCTTCCAAGTTCGTGTAGAATCTTCTCAGGGCTAAGATTCATTTTCTTGGGGCTGAATGCAACAAATTCGGTTCCACGTCTTTTGGGAATTCGTTGCATTTAGTCACCATAATAAGCCCTCAAATAGTTTAAGACAAATGTTTTGAAGCCCTTTTCTTCGTGTTCTACCTTCTTCGTGTCTCCTTTTTCTGATTTATGATCAGATTGCATGCAAATGTTGAGCAAGCGTATAATAACTTATACTCGTATTATCTAGTACGGGTATTTAATTTACTAGCTGCGCCGCAATTTGTTCTTTAATGTACTAATAGAAAACTATCTGCTTAAGGGATTTTTGTTGTACTAACTGTTACTACGGTTGGAGCAGCAAGCTCTTCATCCTCCAAAGCGTTTTCATCTCCCATATTTATCCTGTTTTCAACATGCGTAATAACACTTATAGGGAGATCCTCAAGACCAGGTATATCTGCCCATTTCTCATACAAAGACAAAGCTAAAGAAACTGATTCGCGTCCGGAAGTTAGAATTTTTATAGGCGTTACAACGAAGTTCTTCTCAACTGTCGATCGTATAATATTCTGCGTACCCTTTTCATCAAAAAATTCATTACGTATTTTTGCTTCTAAGGCTGCCATCAAAAATGCCCTCCATCTTGGTGTGTAGTAGCCTTTAAATAAGATAGACCACTGCTTACACGCGTAATCCGATATCTCCCCGTTTGGGCCCCACAGAGTTATCTGATTTCGTGCATTTAATTGATAGTAGTGCCGTTCTTCGGGTGTCTTTCCCAAAGTACTTGCTGAATGAAACCATTCACGGCCATTAAACGCCTCGTTAGTACTAGTTATTAGTTCCAAGTCTTTCATAATATCAAGGAACATGTGAATCGATGCGTTGAAATTCCAAGAGTTCGAAAATCGATCCAATAAGAAGTTCTTATAAACCTGTTCAGCTCTGTACTGCAGTGCCTGTCGTGTGATGTCTACCAAATCTTGCTGGAAACCAGGGGAATCACACTTATAACTATCTATAAACACGAAGTGCCTAAACGCCTCAAACAAATCCCAACTTTTATACCAAGCCCATGGTGTGATTTTGAAGCTTGGTCTTCTAGTGATCACATATTTTCCTCTTATTCTATTCAGTCCATTAAAACTGTATACACTTCTTAGTAAATATTTCCAAGCAGTCCCGGTCAAATTGCAGCCATACCTTCTTTCAGCATACTCTTCAACCCATTTATCAAGATCTTCAATGGGTTCTTTGCGCCACGCAGATTCCAACATCAAATCATAAACCACATAGTTTTGATTGATCCCTTCTGGAGTGAGGCCGACGCCTATCATCGTACTGTTAGCTCTTCTCCTCACTTCATAAACAACACTGCTTATGGTCTTCGTGTTACCAAACATTCCTAAAGTACCTCCAAAATTATGAAGCATACACCAAATAAAAGGTTGCCCGTAATACATCTGGTAGAGGTCATACTGTGGCCATTGTTCTGATTGTAAATCCAGTACGAGCAAGCGACCTTTCGGTACTGAAGTAAGGAAAGATTTTACTTTCGTTAAAGGCCACAATACGGGATCATGTACAAACATCCAGTTTTGAAGAAGCCAAACTGCTTTGGGGTCTACCTCAGTCATTGCAGAGAATATGGCTATAGCTGTATCATCGGCCGGTACAACGGGCTCAATAGCAACTTCGTTAAAAGGGTCGCTGGAATAAACATGGCTCTTTAACTGCAATTCCTCAGAAATTATACTATTAAACTTCTTACCGATAGTGACAAACAAGGGATCTCTCGGATTTATGAAAAGATCACAACAATAATCACTGTTAAACTTATTCCAAGTCTGAACTGTATGGAAAGTTGAGTTTGGAAAAAGTCTTGTAAAAGCTCTTGGTACGTGTCCGTTGAAAGCAGGTAAAATTGGAATCATTCCTAGTTGAAACATGTAGTCAATCACTAAAGTTGAAATATATTTTTGGCGTGAGTGCCAAGATTTTGGAAGCGGTCCACCCCAGCCGTGGACGTTGCCCATTCTAAGCCAAGACAAGAATGCAGGTCCTGTGAAATGATGATCGATTTCGTCTGTTGTCATGCCAACCTCTTCGTATATCCTAAGCCAGGCTAATTCCTGAGCTGTTGGGGCCAGGACTAAGTTGATTCCATTCAGTGCCATCCATTCTACATGTTTTAGCCACTGTTTCTCGTCCCACCACACAAAACTATAAGAGAACGTGCACACGTTTTGATAATACCTGAATCTGTCATTTGCCACAACGGTTTCGTCTACGTCCGGCAACGGGTAAGGAATGTCCACTCGTTTTACTTGCCATTCAATCTGACTTTTACAGTATTTTTTCAAGTAGTAATTGAAGCCCCAAACGGCAGCGACTCCTGAGCTTGCTCTAATGTGTAATATTCCACTTTCGGTCCTCAAGGTAAAGGAATCTTTATGGTCAACGAATAAAACTGGATCTACTTCGACAGTCACTTTATCGGTGTACTGTGTAATAACACTTAAAGCCGTGGTCAATTGTTGCGAGGCAGGAGTTTTAGTTTGTAATATTGTTGGGTCCAAATAATCAAGGCTCGCGTGCGTTATGATTATCATATTAGTAAGGAAAATGCAAGTACCGCTTCGTGTCATTGCGATAAAGATACTGTCTATTGTGTGGTCTCGTAGTCCGATATATCAACGAACGACGTGATTGTTGACTTACTTATAGACGAGGAGCCACCATGCAAAAATTTACATTTTATTAGATTCCCCGCTTAGTCCTACAAATTTTACAATGATTTAATTTGAAAATAGATTTAAATAAATTAATATCATCATCATTATCATATCAGCTGAAAGACGTCCACTGCTGAACATAGGCCTCTCCTAAAGATCTCCATGACGACCGGTCCAAGTAAAAAAAAATATATATAAATATATTTTTTTTAATAATTAATAATTAAATTAAAATAATATAATTAAATAGATTTAATTTGTTTATTTATGTAATTCATTTAACTGTTAATCTTCCTACTAAAATAAAAAAACCGGCCAAGTGCGAGTCGGACTCGCACCCTAAGGGTTTCGTACCTATCTACCATATGATATACTAAAAGCTTTCGCTCTTTGATTTTAAAAACTCCGCGACCATCCAACTTGACTCCTCTTTTATAGAAAAGTTCTTGAAACGGGAGCTCACCTTAATTGGTTACTATTAGTTGTGGGAAAAATTGAAATATTAAATGATTTTTGACTTTTCCCTTTGTTTGTACTGTGAGACCTAGCTTCTTGCCAAATTTCATAATTTTAGGTCAACGGGAAGTACCCTGTAGGTTTTGCTTTTATGCCTATATGTATGGAGATAAGGACATAAAAAGCCATATCTTTTGATTGCGTCGTTGTACACAATTGAAATTTTCAGATCTTGTGTGGTTTATAGACTCTAATATTCTTTATCAATTTCAACCTCATACCTCTTCTCGTTCGTGAGAAAAAGGGTCTTGACAGACAGACAGACGGACAACAAAGTGATCCTATAACGGTTCCGTTTTCTTATTTTGAGGTACGGAACCCTAAAAAAGAGGAAATTAATTGGTTACGCGTTCTCTTATGGTGTGGAATAATGACTGACCCCATCAGGTTGCAGTTTGTGATCCACCCGAATGATGAGTTCAAGTTTACTCAGGATAGTTCTAAAATGTGTCTGTAGCTCTACGACTATAAACACTTAGTAATCTGACCTATGACCCCATCATATTACTTGTTGGTGCTTATAGTGTTGATGACAAACAGGGTTGCCTAACAATTGAAGTTAAATTATTATATGTAGTTATAACAAGTATAGTTATACATAATAATGCCATGTTACAAAATGTAGATTGTGGTGCAGAATTCGGGTCTTTTTATTTATTAAATGTTAGTGTGCAGTGTAATATAGTGGAAATGGTGTCCAGAGTTTATTTTTATCACAAAATAACGATAGGGCCACTCCGCCTGCGCGCGCACAGGTAAAAACGCATGGACTTCAAAACTCTGTGATTTTTGTCAAAGTTAATGTACCTGGGCGACTGGGCTATGCTCTGTAAGATTTTGACTAAAGCATACTAACAGATGGCGCTGTAGATTTTCTGAATCGCGATATTTTATTATATCGTTAGAACCACTTTGCGAGGAAGACTTTAGTTATTTTGGATTATTGTTAATCGTACACCTGCGAGACCACCTGGGTCAAAAAGTATTATAATTAGAAAAGAGTGGTAGCTTTATGCATACTATCTTGAAGCGCCATCTTTCAAGATAGTATGTAATTTTCGTGAATGATGCTAATTTTCAATTCAGCCAAAGTCAAGTAAAAACAAAGTAACAGATTTGGTTATTTTTCAAAAAACTAGAGTACATAACACTGGATCTCTCGGGACAAGGGAATTTCCTTTTTCCTTGTCACCTTCTTCTTTTATATATATATAGATAAGCGTTCTGCTCTGCGGTTTTGCACCCGTAGGATACGTATTACGTACAGCCGACGGCACGCATGCGTACACCCTACAACACGTCAGCAGAAACACTTTAGAGTAGTGTTAAAACTGTTTCTACTGACATGTGGCTGACCGTACCAGATCCGCACGCAAATGTAAAAAGTCTCAAGGTGCGACTCTTTTCCCCCCTATGTTGTTATATTGTTATATACTATGCCGAGTACCGATACATTAATTCTATGGTGGTGCCTAAAGCATATTTCCAAAGGGGTGCACGGGTACTAACATAGAATAAAGGGTAGTAAAGTATTCCTGTACTCAATGTTAGTTTTATGTTTTCATGAAATAAACTTTTTATCTTATCTATACTCTTTGACCCAGGTGGTCACGCAGGTGTACGGTTAACAATATCCCGTTATTTTCTAAGCCAAGCAATAATCTAAAAAGACATTGCAAAATAAAAAACAAACTGATAAAATATTTCCGTAAAAAAAAATTGTTTATTTCATATGGTGCTGACGAAGAATAATACTGTAAACAAATTAGAATAATTTGTACCACTTAATTTCTGATAAGATTTATTTTAAGAAAATTACAAGTTTCACAACTCTAATAACGAACTATTACACTCAAAATTCAAAATTATAATAATAGCGCCGCCGCTCTGCAACCGTATTTATCCTTGCGATGACCTTGGGCTGCCGTGCCCTCTCTCCAGTCACTTGGGAGGGCACGTGCACGCGTCTGATTGGCTTACGAGTCTCGGCTTCTCCTATTGGTCGACGCGTCGTAGTACCATCGCGTAAGGACAGGTGGCGCCCAAGATTGCTGATCGATTATGGCCAACTGAATTGGACTATGTTGGCCCACGCACGATTGCCAACACGGCCATTCTGCTTGGTGCCTATCCCCGGGCACCCCACGAGTCTAGGTAAAGCACTGAATCTGAAAAGTGTTTTAATTAGTTCGAGAATCAATCCTTAAATTGTAGTTCAGTGTGCGGCCACTCTGAAAATTTTGTACTAACATTACACAGAAACTCTAACGTTAGTCCGAGTTATCCCAAGACCACCCGCACTTAAAAGGTCTTTGCCACACTTAAGAGACCGGGTTTGTCTTAATATAGCTTAGAACCACTTGCACTTAAAGAGTATTTCACTTCACTTAAGCGTACCAAGTTTGTCCTTTGTAATAACTACTCGAATCTATGTTTATTTCAGTGTAATGTACCATATGAGTGTTTTACCTTGGCTCGCACACCACAACTTGCTGAAATAAAATAATAATTTTTTAATAATATCTGTGTTTTATTACCTTACCAATTATATTTCATTTTGCCAACACGGATTCTTAAGTTGTTATAGGTCCCAATCACCAATCCATATCCAAGGCTTTATATTTTCAGCAGCAGCCACGCCAGTATAATTTTTTGACGTCCTTTCACTTCCCTTAACATCCCCCACCTCATATCTATCATTGCCAAGAACTTTCCGTATTTGGAATGGCCCTTTGAAAACAGGCAGTAGTTTCCTGCTTTGTCCGTCATTATTTTGGCTTTGAATTTTAACCAGAACTAAATCTCCTTCAGAGTATGTCCGTGCCTTAGTTCGAGATTTATCAAATCTTTGTTTCTGCATGTCAGCATTGGTCTTAGTATTATTATCTACTTCCTCGCGTAACATTGTCACGTCAACTATATTCTCATCATCAAGCTCTGGTGCTAAACTATCATTATCCATACGCAATCTGTAACCTAGCAAAACCTCACAAGGAACAGCTTTAATTGTTTTGTGTATTGTACTATTTAGGCCTTGTTGTAAAACCTTTATGTATTGATCCCATCTATCGTCTGTGGTGTCAGCGCCTATAGTTTTAATGCCTCCAAGATCGTTTTATTAAAGCGTTCGACCTGTCCGTTTGACCGAGGCATACCCGTGGCCACTACATGCATACGTATGTTTTTACTTTTACAATATTGGGCAAATTCATGGGACGTAAAGCAAGCACCTGCGTCAGATATTAACCTTTTAGGGTTTCCAAATGACTTTGATACATTTTCGAGCTCTTTAATAACACCTGATGTTTTTGTATTTCTTACAGCCGAAATAAAGACGAACTTTGTAAACGCGTCTACGACTACTAACAAATATTTATACTTAGATTAGATTAGATTAGATTTATTTATTTCACCTTATCAATTTCATAATTACATTAATTATTACACTAAAATATAACATGTCAAAGGATAGGGTGATCGTCAGTCGGATAAATGTCAAAATGTATACAAAATAAATGTCAAACTTAAGATTATGATGTTACAATGTCAAAATAATAAAAATATTTATAATATTAAATATACAATGTCAAAATTAAATAAAACGAAGCTACATAATGTAGTCAGATCAACTTAGTATTAAATTCACTTAATTTGTAAAATTCTTTATCCAATAAAAGATTTTTCAATTGGCGATAAAACGTTTCGTCATCTGTAACATCTTTCAAATCCGCTGGAAGTCGCTCGTAATAACTCGGACCAATCACACGCGGGTTTTTTGTGGCAAGTTCGGTCCGGCGCGGAACACTTGCGATCCTGCCCACGTTTCTCAACGACCTCCCTCCGCACGTACGACGACCAAAGGTTTCAATGTTGCGACGCACATATGATATTACCTCAAACAGATACAGACTGGTCATTGTCATTATACCAAGCTTCGCGAACATAGACCTACAAGTCATCCGGGGCTTTAAACCGGCTACGATCCGGAGTGCTCGCTTTTGCAAAATAAAAATACGTTCGGCATCAGTAGAATTTCCCCAAAGCATTATACCATACGACAAAAGCGATTGAAAGTGTGCAAAATACGTTTGCCTCAGTACGGCGCTGGAAACTAAGGGACGCAACTTACGCAGAGCATAGGCAGCACCACTAAGCCTGTCACACAGATGTTGAATGTGGATTTTCCAGTTCATGTTACAATCAATTGTAAAACCAAGGAACTTGCATGATTGACATAGTGGTACCGGGCTGGTAATACAGAATGGTCTTTCAATCGCCTTTGCCGAGAAAAGTATAAGATTCGATTTTACCGAATTTAATATTAGTCCATTCGCAGAAAACCACGTCTGTATACGTTCGAAAGTGGTATTTATTTTAATATTTAGGTCTTCATATGTACGTGCGCATACAATAATTGTGGTATCGTCGGCAAACAGCACTACTATGCCCTCAGTAATGTATTGTGGCAAATCATTGATTATAGTTAAAAATAGAGAATTTCCGAGTGAGGAACCTTGCGGAATGCCAATTGTAACGTCACCAGCTTGCGATCTGTACTTTCGACCGTCTGATGTTATTTCCACCGACTGTTTACGGTTCTCTAGGAACGATCGTAGTAATTGGTGGGCGCTATTCTTTACACCATAAGCTTTTAACTTATCTAAAAGTAGGTCATTTTCAATAACATCAAAGGCCTTAGTAAGGTCACAAAAAATTCCAGCGGTCTTGTACCTATCATCTATACTTGTAAGTATCGAGTCAATTACCTGATGGGCAGCGGTGGTGGTGGACTTGCCTTTTCTATACGCGTACTGTCTGTCAGTCAGTAGGTCATTTGTCTCGAGATGCTCCATTAAACTAGAAGAGATAATTGACTCGATAATTTTTGATACCGTGGGAACAATGGATATAGGCCTATAACTGTCTACCTGGGACTTGTCGCCTTTCCCTTTGTAGACAGGACAAACTCTGGTCACTTTGAGGACGTCGGGGTATATACCCTCACGGAACATGGTGTTAATGAGGGTCACTAATAAATCTGCCAGCACAGGCCATACAGACATAATAACGTTGACAGATATGTCATACACGTCTAGTATATTTGACTTTGATAACATATTTTTTAAAACTTTATCAAGTTTTTCTTTGGTGACGACTGGCAACGAATAGTCGGGCGGATTATACTCTTTTATATATTCACGCAAGTATGTAAGTGCTTTAGTCTTATTAGTTCTAAGTGGAAGCTTTGAAGTCATATTAAGATAGTGACTATTAATATGGTCAGGTATAACATTTGTCGGAACCGCTTTCCCCTCACTAATGATATCGATGTTCTGTGACTTACTACTTGTCGATATTTCCTCATTGACTATTCTCCACATCTCTTTTGATGGATTCTTGGCGGTACATAGTCTATTGTCATTATAATTTCGTCGGTCGCGCAAACTAAGAGTTTTTATTAGGTCCGAATAATGTTTAACGCAAGTATCAATGGTGGGGTCATCGGGATACTGGTGCTTCATCATACAAAAATCATCAAACATGCGAATGTAATTTGATAATTCGTCACTTAGCCATGGTATACTATTTTTCTTTTTTAATTGTATTTGTCTAATGGGAAAATGTATATTAATATAATATGTCAAAACTGAAAATAATTTATTAAATTTGTCCTCAATTGTAATGTCAGATATGTTTATAAAATTCCAATTATAATCAATGATGTCAATATAAAAATTATGGATAGAATTTTGAGTAAATAGCCTCCGCTCCGCAAAGTTAACTAGATGGCGCTTGCGTCCCTGATTACTCGTTATCACAAACAGTTGAGCGTTGTGGTCACTAATCGGTGTATCTAAGGATGAAGCAGTGACGTCATCGTCATTACGAGCAACTATTCCGCAGTCCAAGGATGTACTGCAGGTGTTTGAGACGCGCGTGGGAAAGTCAACTATATTTTTAGAGTTGTAGCAACGTAATAAATCGTCTAAGTGTGGCCGCTCATAATTATCTGTAAGGTAATCCACGTTAATATCGCCAACAAAAATGAATCTTTTATTTTCGTCAATTAACTTAGATATTGAGGTCTCAAGTACTTTTAAAAACTGTTTATAGTCGCCTTGACCTGTCCTATATACACCGATTATTATTACCTTTATGGTGTATAATTCTACGGCAGTTAAATCGCAATGGAATTCAAGTGCGAGGCTTTGCAAGTCGAGTCTCTGTCTATACGCTACACCGCTACGTATGTATAGTGCAACGCCACCGTGAGCGATGCGCGTTCGGCAGTAATAACTTGCTAGTTCATAGCCACATAACCTCACGCATTGAATCTCACTCGACTTACACCAAGTTTCCGAACAAACTAGGACATCAGGGTTGTGTTTATTTAATAATAAATTTAATAGACCTGTCTTACTCGTGATTGACCGAACATTTTGGTGAATAATTGTATACATAGTAGCATTACGTTTAGAGGTTATTATCGGTCCGGTGTTAGTCGGCGCGGACGAAAGTTTTTTAACTGATTTTTCTGCCTAGATTTTGGTGCAACAACGTTGAACGATCGGATTGATACTCCTTCAGGCCAAAGATTGGGGTTTCGAACCTGGCGAACGCGTGCTGTTGCGACATCCAGCTTGAATGAAGAATAATCACCGCGGGTGGTCAACTTTTCACAACAGACGTCGATTAATTTAAGACATGACTTGAGATGGTCCTTGATGTTTTCGGTGGTGGTCTCCACGCTGAAGTTGAATAGGTGGAGACTGCTAGTACGCGGGGGACCTGCATGTAAGCTGAGTGGATTACCCTGAGCCTTAGCTTGAGCCGTGTGCAAGGTTTTCTTCTCAGGAGTAGTCTTAACTGCCTCTGCGTAACTAGAAGCAGAATCGCTGGGTTGTGCGGGAAATGACTTCACAGCTGGGGTAGATGTCTTGCCTGTGAGTGGACTTATTTGATGGCATTCTATAACAGTGCTATTATTTGTGTGTGAAGTGTCGAGTGAGTGCTGTAGCATGTTGAGAGCTTGTGGTCCAGAGTCATTCAGGACTAATGGAACGGTCAGTTTTGGTGGAATGGACGTGACTGGGACCGATGTATACGGGATTTTCAATTCCATGTCTGAGCCAGGTGGGTGGACGTTTTTGTTTACATTAGTCCCAAATTTTTGGCCGTTATTTCTCATGGCAATTTGACATTTGACTTCGTCCAGGATCTTCGTTAGCTGTTGTATATTGTCATTCTGTTGTTTAATATACGTTTTCTGAGCAATAATTATGTCAAAACACTCTTCTAACTTCATATTCATCGTCGTTATTTTAGAATCAAGATCAGTTACAACGCCCACTAACCTTTCCATTGTCGCCTTCGATGGTGGAGCCATTATAGGAATAATGTATTATATTATTGTACACCACACTTTAACTTCGTAAATATTGTAGAATATTCGTGTATTTCAACATAAATTATATTTTTAAATAAATTTAATACGAATAGCAAATAAGATTGTGTATTGCTCGTTTGACAGCTGTCAAAAAACATTCTTGCTTTTCGTCCTCACGAATGGGCCCAAGTGATCAACGTGAAGTGTGTGAAATGGTCGAGCATATTTTGGCAACGGGTACAACTCACCTTCTTTAGGGCCGCCTTTGTTTTTAAAATAAATACAATTTAAACAATTTTTGATATACTTCTTTACAATGTGTCGCATCCGAGAAAACCAATACAAATGACCTATCCGTTCTACAGTCTTGTCTACAGAAAAGCAAAATTGAAAATTTTGAAAAAAACCCACGACGGCTGTCATTCAAAAAATATTAAATAAAACTTTGGAAATTCCCCCGACTAAAAATAAATATTTTCACCTATCTATTCAAATATTTTATAAGCCAAGAAAATCCGTCGGGGGCTGTCATTGCCATCTTTTCATAATTTATACTTAACTGCAGCAAAAAAAAGCTATTTTACAACTAGCTCGTATGCACTATTAATTTACGTAAGATAAGGAATGGCAGCCCCGACGGATTTTCTTGGCTTATAAAATATATGAATAGATAGGTGAAAATATTTATTTTTAGTCGGGGGAATTTCCAAAGTTTTATTTAATATTTTTTGAATGACAGCCGTCGTGGGTTTTATTACAAATTTTCAATTTTGCTTTTTATATTTAACTTTTTAGAGAATTCCCACTTTACTAGAGCGATTATGAAGGACGTTGCGCGAGTAAAGAATAATTATTACTACATAATTATTACTACTTGAAAATAAATGGCAACATTTGCGTAAATAGAAATTTATTATTACAGCGCCCCCTGGTGAGTTGGCGCCACAACTCTGGTCTAAGAACCATCACTGATAAATCATAAATCTTTTACTGAAAACCGTACCTAAATCGGTCAAACCGTTTTGAAAATAAATGGCAACATTTGCTTAGATAAAATTTATTATTACAGCGCCCCCTGGTGAGTTGGCGCCATAACTCTGGTCTAAGAACCATCACTGATAAATCACAAATCTTTTACTGAAAACTGTACCTAAATCGGTCGCACCGTTTTGGAGATAAATGGCAACATTTGCTCAGATAAAAATTATCATTACAGCGACCCCTGGTGACTTGGCGCCACAACTCTAATCTACAGACCATCATTGATAAATTATAAATCCATTTCTGAAAACCGTATCTAAATCGGTTAAGCCGTTTTTAAGATAAAAGGCAACATAGCTTTGCACACACAAACAAACAAACACACAACATCTCACCCTAAACGCATATACCTTCTCCGTTCCGTCGTGGGTAAAAAATGGCCCAGGTCGTCGTGGTTGTACTTGATTATTTGCCAAATGCACTTTTTTGGCACCACCCAACGACGCCCATGCACTGTTCTTCTGTAGACTTTACCACCTAAAAGTTCATATTTATCAAAAACATCTTTATTTTGATCGGCCTCTCCTGATTCTAAAATCTTTTTTATTCTTTGTAACTCAGGGTCTTGTACTTGAACAGAAAGCAACCAGTCGGCCTCAGTTATGGACATAATGATCTCAGATTCGGATTTTTCACCGGATGGCACGGGGTTTCGACTCAAAGCATCTACATGTTGCATTCTTGTACCGTCTCTATGAAGGATTTCAAATGAAAACTCTTGAGTTGATAATACCCACCGTGCGATCCGGGGAATTATCTCTTTTTAGGGTTCCGATACCAAAATGGTAAAAAAAAGGAACCCTTATGGTGCCGCTCTGTCTGTCTGTCTGTCTGTCACACCTCTATATCTCAGCAACCACTTACGCTATCGAGCTGAAATTTGGAATAGTTTTAGAATATAGTTGCCCAACTTAATTGCACATGAAAATTTTTTGAAAAAAGTATGATTATTAATGTAAAGGGGGCCAAAATAGGGGGGGCCAAATTTCAAATTGTCGCTACTAGGTCGAGTGGGGTATCATATGAAAGGGCTTTACTTGTACATTTTAAAATATATTTTTGTATTTTTTTAAGTTTCTTAGTTTTCAAGTTATGATGAAAAATGTCAAAAAAAATACCATTCCCCCCCCCTTATCTCCGAAGTTTGAGTAAGGGAAAATCTGAATTAATTACAGTTGACAGAGGTTTATGTAAACTTTACAGCAAAAATAAAACGATCTTTCTAAGTTGCACAGTTTTTCAGAAATCTGCAAAAAACCTTTACAAACAAATTTAGTTTTGCGGTCCTGAAAATGGACTTTATTGCTTCCAAAAATACTATAGGTATATCGGAACCCTCGGCGCGCGAGTCCGACTCGCACTTGACCGGTTTTTTAGTTAAGGCATACCTGACAGCGTTGCAATCGGTTACTATAAGAAACGGTGTTCCTACCAAATATAAACGAAATTTTTGCAAAGAACAAACTATAGCAAGAAGCTCCAAATCAAAGAAGTGACTTTTTTTCGTCCTCTGTTGTTTGCCTACTGTAATAGTGGACAGGCTTTTCACCATCTTCTGTTTTTTGCATGAGAATTCCCGCGATACCATCTCGACTGGCGTCGGTGTAAAGAATGTTTTCTTTGTTAGGATCGAAAATCGAGAGAACACTATCAGAAGTCAATTTACCTTTTAAAGTTTGAAATGCGGTGTAATGAATGTCTTCCCAGACCCAGTCAGTGTCCTTTTTCAACAATTTTGTAAGAGGAGCGGAAAGCATCGCGCAGTTTTTAATAAACTTACGAAAATAACTTATAAGGCCAAGAAATTGGCGAAGTTGGTGCACTGATTTGGGTACTGGGAAATAAATAAATAAATAATAATAAATAATTCTTTATTTTCAGGTGTACAACCCATAGCTAAAATCTTTCACAGCTTTTAATTTTGTCTCGTTTGGCATGACACAATCTGGTTTTATTTTGTATCCGAGAAATTCCATTTCGGATTTGAAAAAATGACACTTTTTTAAATTGAGCGTTAGTCCGATTTCACGAAATATCTGCAAGACATTTTCTAATAATTTGAAATTTTCTTCGATCGTATTAGTGACCAAATAAATATCATCTAAATAGACAATCACGTTTTGGAAACAAGAAGGTGCATTGGCCAACCCGAAAGGGAGTCTCAAAAACTCATAGTGTCCATCTTCCGTAATAAAAGCAGTTTTTTCAATAGATTCTGGATGCATCATGATCTGATAATATCCGCTTTTGAGGTCTAAACAAGTAAAGCATTTATACCCTTGAAGCCTATCTACAAGATCCTCGATACGAGGCATCGGGTATTTATCTTTCACCGTTATCTTATTTAGTTCGCGGTAGTCAATGCAGAGCCTTTTTTCTCCATTCTTTTTGTCTACGGGCATAGCAGGACTTGCGTATGGGGATTTACTCTCGCGTATAATGTTGTTTTCTAATAACTCACTAACCATTTCGCGAACTATTTTTCTGTCTGAATGAGAAGTCCTAAAGGGTCTGCATTGAACCGGTTGTGACGTGGTTATCTTTATCTCCATCTGGTGATTTTTAACTTTACCTAGTTACTTTATGTTTGTCGCAACACAATCACTGTACTTTCTGGATAAGTCCATCAACTCACTATGATGCGTGTCAGCATCTATCTTAAATTCGGTCAAATTGTTGCAAAATTCCGCGTATGACTTGGCGTAATCAAACCGTAGTAAATCCGCGACTCTCGAGTACATAATGTCTGAGCGTTCAGTCACATTTCGTCCAATCAAAACTTCGCAATCTGCTAGGTCGTCGATAACGTAAAAATCAATCCCGGTCAAATGTACTGAATCGATTTTGAGGTTAACTGTCACCTTTTTAGTTACAGACTTAGAATTCTGTTTAGAAAAGCCCTGTAGCAAAATTGGTGAGGGTAGTTTTATAATATTCAAATCATTTTTTTTAACTAGGGTTTCTGAAATGAGTGAGCAACTACTGCCCGTGTCAATAAACCCCACGTTTTCAAAATCATTAATAGTAACCTTTTTTAAAAATTTATCTCTCGGATCGGGGGTAGATACGAGTATGAATTTTGTTTCAGATTTTTCAGTTTTTGGTGCAGCGTTCTTTTTATGATAGCATACCGCTTCTAAGTGACCACGTTTGCCACAAAAATCGCATTTGTTAGCATCACATTGATTTCTTTTGTGATTACCGCCGCACGTGTAGCACTTGATTATTCTACGATTTTGTGATTGACCAGTATTTTGCGAAGGATTGGATGGGCCTGAATTAGCAGAATTACTTGCATTCGTTCCTAATGACGCACTGGTTTGATAAGTCACCGGCTGGATTTGATTTATTAATTTTGATTGATTGTTTTCGCGGACGCTGCTTGTATTAACTGGTTTGGAGATTTTCGGTTTATACACCCGACCGTGCAGAAAACTAGCTAAACTATCACACGAGACAAAATTGCTAGCTTCAATGGATGCTCCAATACCGCTATCACCGATACAATTATCGAGATGATATCTTGTTCCGTAAAATCTAACAACAAACGATCTATTTTACACTTCTGTTCAAAGTAGAATTCGTACAAAGATTGATTTTCAGTCGGTTTTTTGTCAATTATTTCCTTCAATAATTCGTACATATTTCGTCTAATTTGAAAACTTCCGGTCAATGTTATTTTCCAATCTTTCCATTTCCAAGACGGCCACTGATTATCGGTTCGTAACAGGGAATCGTACCAAACTTTCGCGGAACCCTTTAGCTTATTAAGAGCTTGATAACGCGTCATTTCATCAGACCATGCAAAAGTTTTAGCGTAAGATTGGATAATACTAAGCCATGCATTTACATCGTCTTTTAAAGGATCGAACTCTGGAATTATGTTGGTCAATGTAAATTGGCTGGATGTACTCACGGTTCCGGTATCAGCCTTACGTGATACCTTTTCCTTTCGTTTCGGTGGAGGTGACGGAGTCCTGGCACTGCTCGAACTGCTAGAAGTCGAGCTAGAACGGGCTCGCTTCCTTTTACGGCGTTTGCTGTGTTTTCCCATCCTTGTGGGAGTGGTTTCGAAATGTCACTTCTGATGTAAACAAATTAGAATAATTTGTACCACTTAATTTCTGATAAGATTTATTTTAAGAAAATTACAAGTTTCACAACTCTAATAACGAACTATTACACTCAAAATTCAAAATTATAATAATAGCGCCGCCGCTCTGCAACCGTATTTATCCTTGCGATGATCTTGGACTGCCGTGCCCTCTCTCCAGTCACTTGGGAGGGCACGTGCACGCGTCTGATTGGCTTACGAGTCTCGGCTTCTCCTATTGGTCGACGCGTCGTAGTACCATCGCGTAAGGACAGATGGCGTCCAAGATTGCTGATCGATCATGTCCAACTGAGTTGGACTATGTTGGCCCACGCACGATTGCCAACAATACAGTCAAAAGCAGGTAAAGCTTGAGAGTCTCAGTGCAATTTCTATCTCTACGCTAAGATAAGTGCGGTACGTAGTCCATTGTGTCAGGCTTGACGTGCTATTGACTGTACCTCCCCATCTCTACCCGTGGGTTTTAGTTAACGTAATTGTTACGCAACTTACTAATTGGACTCTTAAAGTAGGCCGTGCTGCAAAGGTTTCTTGCCGTTTCTTTTACGCTGCCATAGTATCATGTAGACTAGCTCTATTTGCATTGTATGACATTCAATAAGTATTCTGTAACGAATCTACATTGAATAAAAATATCTGAATTTGAATCTGGGCTGGCCATATCTGTCGAATGTTCAAAAGGTGAGCAAAAAGTCACCCATTGGGTACCTCATGACGGGTCCAGACGTCGAGGTAGACCAAGAAAGCGATGGCGTTACGATCTCGATGCCTTCTCAAATAATTGGTAAGAGGTTATATTATAATCGATCGTGACCTAAAGAAAGCCGCGGGAGACTCCTTTGCCCAGAGGGATCTAGTAGGCTAAGAAAAAAAAAGTTACGCAAGGCTTACAAGCGTGTTGACTATCATAGTGACTATGGTACTTTTCCTCTAAAATATACCACACATTTTGTTGTGCAATTTTGGGGAGAAACTTAAAAAAACATCCACTGCTGGGATGTTTTTAAGGATTCCGATACCAAAATGGGAAAAAAAGGAACCCTTATGGTGCCGCTCTGTCTGTCTGTCCGTCTGTCTGTCACACCTGTATATCTCAGCAACCACTCATGCTATCGACTTGAAATTTGGAATGGTTTTAGAATATGGTTGTCCAACTTAATTGCACGTGAAAGAATTAAGAAAAAAAATATGATATATTTTGGGGGTGGGGGGGGGGCAATTTTTCTAATTGTCGGTACTGGGTCGAGTGGGGTATTATATGAAAGGGCTTAACTTGTACATTCTAAAATATATTTTTGTATTTTTTAAGTTTCTTAGTTCAAGTTATGATGAAAAATGTCAAAAAAAAAATACCATTCCCCCCCTCCTTATCTCCGAAGTTTGAGTAAGGAAAAATCTGAATTAATTACAGTTGACAGAGGTTTATGTAAAATTTACAGAAAAAATAGAACGATCTTTCTAAGTTGCACAGTTTTTCAGAAATCTGCAAAAAACCTTTACAACAAATTTAGTTTTGCGGTCCTGAAAATGAACTTTATTGCTTCCAAAAATACTATAGGTATATCGGAACCCTCGGCGCGCGAGTCCGACTCGCACTTGACCGGTTTTTTTTATAAGATGTTTTGATTATGAGCTCATTTTCTCGTAGTTCAGGTTCAAAATCAAAGAACTAAGTAGTAAACAGCCAATATTACTAAGTATTAGAAGCTTCCGTGGTCTAGTGGTTAAAGCGGTCAGTGGAGGTTCTGACACAGAATAGAGCAATAGTAATACACCCCGCGTGTACCCGCCCGCGCTTTTCGCGTGGTGCTCCTGAGGGTCAGTCGTACTGAATAAGCGGGACTACTCGCGCTCGTTGTATGTGGTGTCCCGGGTGTGGTTCTTGTTTGGTTTTGGGTTCAATTCCCACGACATTCAAACAAAATTCACCTTTTAAGACTTCCCCATTTTGATTAGAATACAGGATGAATCATCTGATTGTCCGAAAAGTGAGATGATTCCGTTCGTTGGTCCCGGCTACCATCTAAGGTGGTAGACGAAGGCTTCAACAGCCCTGCCACCCGGGTTTGTGAGGTCGGTCATCGATCTTACAGTATGGTGATTACAGTACATTCTTCGAAACTGGCGTAGTATAGGGGGTTTAGTGTTATAACAGAGCCCAAACAAAGCCCTGCCTGCACGGCCCTCCTTGCAGTGCCACTGCCAGTCCTATTGCGTGTATGCATACAGGGCCCCGTGTGGTGCCGGCAAAGAATAGTACCAACCCATTTCTACCCGTGGGTATCGTAAAAGGCGACTAAGGGTTACTGAACCAGAGGATGGGCAGCAGCATCCTTATGTGTGTCCTATCATCTTACAATCTGCGGTCACCAACAACCGCAACAAGCGTGGTGACTATGGTACTTCCCCTCCACATTGTTTCCGCAAAAGCTGGAATTTTGGAGGGAGTTAGTTCCCTGTCCTGTAGTGGACGTTTTCATGGGATGTCATGATGATGATGATGCAGGGCCGATAATAAAGGCGATAATATCAGCCCTGTATGCATCCACACAATCGACTGGCAGAGGCACTGCAAGCAGGGCCCTGCAGGCAGGGCTTAAAGCGGCCCTCTACGCAAGTTCTAAATTACTTTGATCAACAGTCCCCATCTCTCAAACAGTATACAGATAAATTCTTTTATCTACACTCATGTCGTAATCTTTGAATTATGATTCAAAAAGTTGGTACATAAGGCTGAATATTACGCAGAGTATGCATAAAAAATTAAAAAGTTACCATTACGTAACGATTTTTGTATGAAAATTTTGCAAAGGTGTTACGTAATTTAACTTTTTAATCATAACATAACACTTGGATAAAATTCTTCTTGAACCTAAACCTTTTTAAAGAAGACTGAATATAAGGTCTTTTAGAGAGACGGTTATAAATGTAACAGTTTTTCTTAGTAGCTGTCAAATATTAGTAGCATATTTACAAAGTGTGCCTTATAAACAACCTATTATTTTGGAGCAGTTACAGTAGCAGTTACTATAGTTACAATTATTTTATCTGTAGTGGAAAATATGCGCGCGCAGCCTGAAATTAGAAGGAAATAGATATTAGATTTGCCGCCATTTTCAAATATTTACCTTTTTCAAGTTTTTTGTGCCCGTGAAAGTAATGAGAAAGTTTATTGAAAAAGAAGATAAAGTGGTGCAGTCAGGATACTGCAGTTACACCAGAAGATACTCAATAACTTATGATCTTCTCCCATATTAGTCTAGGACATTTTATGACATAACCTACAATGAATTGGGAAAGAATGAAAATCGAAAAGAAAACCATGTCTTGTTAAGAAAATGTTCTGCTTGTATATTTTAAAGAAGACCTAGCGGATATATTAAGGCGGCTTCTTCAGACTCATATCAGAACTGTAATATACATAATATAAGTTACCATTATTGTTTACTTACTTTTGTTTAATTTTTATATTTTTTATAAGTAAAGAAACCTATTGCATGAGTGAAGATAAAGTAGTATACACAACTGCATATAATATGGTATTAAAACACTCGTTTGATGCTATTATCACATTCGGCTACGCCTCATGTGATAAACCCAAACTCGTGTTTTAAGAACCTGTTTTATATGACAGTTGCATAAACTACTATTATCACCCCGGATATTTTCAGAGGTAGTTCTGCCCCTAAAAAAGAACAACTTTTCCCATTCCCATCATCAATACGTAAAAAGTTTACGACCTCCATACAAAATGAGCAATTTGTATGGGAACTTGGAAATATTTTTTTACGTATTTCGACCTTAGTTTTTTCAGTTTCATGGACAAAACCACCTCTTATGATATCAGGGTTGACAAAAAATAAGCCCAGCCGTAACACAGTCACACTTATTTAACCCTGATACACTAGGGTTAAATAAGTGTGACTGTGTTACGGCTGGGCGATGAACTATGCACCAATCAATTTGCAAGAAGCAGTGTGTACGGACAGGAAGTTGTGATCAAATTTGTCGGTGTTCGGCATCCGACGAGCGGCGCGCATCGTCCGATACGAACGAACTTCTGTCACATGTCTCGCGAGTTTCACCAACTACTATTGAGCGCGCTCTTACGTTGATACATAGCTATGCAGAAGAGACAAGGAAGATTGGATTATAAAATCTAAAAAAAAAGGGCCAAGTGCGAGTCGGACTCGCGCACCAAGAATTCCGTACAAACCTGTAGGTATACAAGTAAAAGTTATGGTATTTTTATTGCTAAAATTTATTATGTGATGTAACTAAAAATTAAAGCTTTCCGGAATTTTTCCTTTATGTGTTGCTATAAAATGTTGCTTCATGCCAAATTTCAAGATTTCAGGTCGACTGGAAGTTTCAAAATATGCGGCTTCAATTGCTGTTACTTTTGATTGGGTTGATATAGAAGTTTGATTTTGTTACAACTTAAAGGTATTATAGACCTGAGTATTTGGTATGAATTTCAGCTTGATAACTCCACGCGTTTCTGAGAAAAAGGGTCGTGACAGACAGACAGACGACAAAGAGAAGAGACAAGTTGGTCCAATAAGGGTTCCGTTTGTTCCTTTTGAGGTACGGAACCCTAAAAATAGGGCGCTAAGACCTGGGGTTCTACACAACATGAAAATCAATTTAGAGATGATGAAAACGCACAACATGAAATCGTCATCTTGTTATCCCATACATTTTATTTCGTTCGCTTTCATGATTTCTTAATTAAGTGACACATGTCTAGACTCTAGAATATCTAGACCCTTGGTACAGTGTGACGCGGAAGTCCGACACGGTTGTTCGCAACGGACAGTAAAATTTATGAAGCGTATATATAAAGTCCGTTCAGTGCGTTGCCGAGAGGATCCGGAGCGGATAGCTCTGCATAAAAAAAAAAGTTTATTCAATTTAGGGCTTGTAGGTACATTAAACTAACACTCCTTACTGTTACATGTTGTTTACACATACTATGCTTGCTTGCTTACTTTCTAAAACTAGGTACAAGTGGTACAAAAGGTAAAATCAGGATACAGACTGTACTAAGGACGACAGGTCTAAATACGACACTTTAGTTTTAGAATTTTGTGACAAATTGGGCTTACCAATCTACGTATACAGAAAAGTCGACTGATTGGTTCCAATTGTAATGGTTGGACATATTTGGATTGAAACATTACGCCTTGCAATGATATACTCGTAAGTATTATCAGATATATTATTTGTTACTTGTGATGTCGTGGATTAAAAAATAAAACAAAAAAATCTCCTCAAGACAGAACAAAGCCAAGTTCGTAAAAATTTAAAACAAGCAATATGAAGGTGGTAGGGCTTTGTGCAAACTCCATGTTTCTAGTCAAAGGTTAAGGTACTCAGTGATATTACCAGCACATGAGACATAACATCTTACTTCTCAAAGTGGGCATTGCATTTTGCTATCTTATTCGTGTTAAATTGCTACTAATAAAACAGTTGGTGCTACAGTTGGTAGTGACCTCTTACCATCAAGTGGTCCTTCTGATCGTTTGCTCACTTACACACATATAAAGAAGCAAAATTTCAAGGTACATGCACTTTTCTTGTATGATCCAGTTTTTAGTTTATTTCAAGGCTTACCAATCTATTTTGCAGCCATGACCATGACAACCAGAATATATTTGACGGAAAGATTAACATTGTTATACAAACTTTTTATTTCTTACAGCTTTAGCCGATTGCTTTTGACATGACTGCAAATTGTGTTGGCAAGCGTAAAAAAAAAAGAAAAAAAAATTACGGGTTGCACTCCGGGAGTGCCGGCAGAAGTGAAAACTTAAACATCAACGTTGTGCATTTTTTAATATTTTGGAATGGTTAGGGAATAATTTCGCACGACTTGTTTTATTTATCGTAGACAAACATGACAATTTATATTACATATAGACAATCTTCGTCAGATCTGACTGAACTTAAACATCTGACGCGACATCTGACGTGAGTTTAACATTTTTTACCCATCTAAAAAAGTGCCAAGCGCCGCTAAAGAAGTTTTCACTTCAAAATAGATCACAACTGATAATTATACTTGCCATTTCCAGCGCAGAGTATCTTATAACGGTAACCCTAGTTGCAAACAAGGGCCGGCGAGTTTAGAGGAGTTGCAACGACTTTGAACCATTACTTTGAACACATTGCCTCCTGCAGGGTTGAATTGAAATCATTCATCACAGGCGAAACTGCAACTGTATGCTTTCTAAATAATAAATATTGGGGGACATATTGGGGGACATTTCACACAAGGTCATCTGATCCCAAACTAGGCAAAGCCTGTACTATGGTTACCAGACACTGATATACATACATAAATAGATAAATAACACCCAGACACAGAACAAACACTTGTGTTCATCACACAAATGTTTGCCCTGGGCGGGGATCGAACCCGCGGCCCACGGCGTGTGAGGCAGGCTCACGTCAATGGCACACAACAGAATGAAACGCTTATTTATTTAATTTTATAAGGAGTTTAAAAGGAAATTACTGAAAAGTTATTTGGAGAGTGAAATAAATAGGAGTGTAAGGATGAGTTTGATAAGAGGTCTTTTAAAGATTTCTAGTCCAACAAAAGATTTTTTGGAAATCTATTCGAATAGTCCGAGGAAAGCTAGAAAAACAGAGCTTTATAATTTGAAGTTGGGATGGAAGTATCATAAAAAGTGAAGAATGTGTGCTGAAGAGGTGGAAAAACACTTTGAAAGTCTGTTTAAGATAGATACACCACCGAAGTCATCTGAGGAAGAAAATTATGCAAATAAGAACAGTATGAATGAGCATGTGAAAGCAGTCAGTACCTGAGGTTACTATAGTTAATCAGCGTGAGGGAGTGATTAAATCTAAAAAGGGGCAGTGTCCATACTGAAGACTAATTTGATTATCGTCCTGTGAGTTGTGAAATTGATGATTTACCTCACAAACCCTGGTGTCAGAGCTGTTGAGCCCCCAAAGGTCTCTGACAAAACTCATTAACGACTATTTCCGTAGAAAATTGCGGGGAGTGACGGCTGAACGTGCCTTCTGAAGCACGAAACGAATTAACTTTTTTATACCACAAATAAGCAAACGAGCAGGTGCGTCACCTGTCGGTAAATGGTCACCACCGCCCATAGCACCTACTGTACTTTGACAAAAATAAATAAACTTTGACACTAATGAGAGAGTAAAGCGCGTTGCTCACTTTGAGAACTAAGATGGCATGTCTCATCTCAATCATGATAGTCGATTTGATATCTTTTGTAATAATGTTCATAGCGCTAAAACTGCACTCATTAGAGACTTTGTATTGAGTATGGATTGATTTCCTTTTTTATTTTTTATTAATACGTACCTAAGTAATTTTATACTTAACATACTTCATAACATAGCATTGTTATTTTTTTTACATACACACGTGGAAGCTTGTCATTGTAGCACTAAAATTTTTAATATGGCTGTAAGCATCCCAAATAAAATAATAGTAGATTAGTAGCCAAGGGCTGTAAGGCGTCAATTGCAGCCCGAGATATTTAGGCACGAGCGCAGCGAGGGCGCCTATAGTTCGAGGGTGCAATTGATGCTTACACCCAAGCTAACTACTCTGCTTTACATCTCGATTGTGAGGCAAGTAGGTCCTTATCACCACCAATTTGTAGGTGACCAATTAGCGCTCTAGGGTAATAATGTAGCTAGAAAAGCCCTAGGGCGGTAAGTAATAAAAAAAAAAACACTTCACTCTTTAAAAATTTAATCACTTACCGCCCTAGGGCTTTTCTAGCTACATTATTACCCTAGAGCGCTAATTGGTCACCTACAAGCCCCATTTGGTGGTAATAAGGACTTACTTACCGAATATGAGAGATGTAAAATTAATTTAACACAGCGCGTGATATATCAACGAGTTATATTAATTGCAGAAGACAATGATAAACGAAAATGTTACGCAATGGTCCTTTATGAACAAGACTCAATCGCGTTTGATATCACTTTTAGGGATGGTGCCCATAATATGCACAAAATCATGTTAAAAACACAAAAAGCAACGATTCAAATACCATGGTCATTTATATTATTCTTATGAGACTAACAGCCAGTTACACAAAGGCTCTTTATATTTGAAGCTCCTTTAAATAGAGCATCCCTATTTCCGACACTTTATTTGTGGTAAATCCCCTCCAAAGTGACATTCGTTTTTGCTAGAATTCTGGAGGGAGCCCTGTCCTGCAGTGGACGTTTCATGGGATGTTATAATTTGTCAACGAAACCTTTAACTTTAAAGATGCTTTGTAATATGGCGGTTTAATTTTAAAAACCAAACCCTTAACAAAAATACCCTATAATACAGCGCTAGTTTTTACTCGTATCACCACATTAAACTGAACAACTTGAAGTATCTCGTCGTATTTCGACCAATGTTACTTGGGAAAAGTTGATCAGTGTTATGGGCAGAAGCACCTATTAAAAATTCAAAAAATAAGGGTGTTTAAAAATATTGTGGTTTATACCTTAGTTATTTTATTATGCTATTCAGTATAAAATATGTAAACATTTATTCTCCTATAAAAGGCTAACATATAACAAAATTCTTTTTATGCATATTTTTTATGCATAATGAGCAAATCGTTTACGGCACATGACGAATGGTCGGGGTTTTCTCTAGCTAGCATCATCATTAATAATGTAGCTAAATAACAAAGACCTCTCAGCATAAGGGATACTTCCTTAACTTCTATAGAAGCACATAGCTCTAACTACGCTGGTAGTTCTGTTAAGAATTGTGTTGTACATCATCTTGAAAGAAAATTATGCTTTTTTACATGTAATATTTTGCTTAACGACCAATTTAGGGGATGTTGAGTTGTGGTTAATGTAGAAATCGTATGTAGCATCGCTATAAAAACAAACTTACTGCTTGAGGGGTGACTACTCTTGCTGCCAGTTGCGGAAATCGTCTTTAAAGTTTAAGTTCCTTTATTCTATTGCTGACACTTTATATGTAAACAAGGTATGCCCGCGTCTAATTTTATTTATTTTATTTTCTTTGGGAAGCTAACAGCTAAATCAGTCTAGATTAAAAAATCTTATTACAAGTGCAAATTATAAGCTTCCACAAGTCAAAAATGAATACAATTTAAAAACCTATGTCTATGACAAAACACAATACTATACCTAGGTCACTAAGAAATAATAATAACAAAGTCTGCCTGCCTGCATTAACAAAAAACTACCTTAGCGCGACTCTATATTAAACTTATTAAAATATTCATTAGAAAGAGTTTTTTTTACTAATATTATTACTACTGCAAAACAAATAAAATAAATAAATAAATAAATCTTGTGCAATCAAGAATGACTTAAAACTGACCAATAAGTGTAATGGTTACACTCATTTATCCTTAGTTGTGATTTTTTTTATATCTTCGCTTCCCATCAATGTAGTGAGATGAAATATGTACCAAAGTTTATTTTAAGATATAAGCTTTCAAGCGAAAAAGCTTAATTGAAATCAGTTTAGTAGTATATGTGTGATCTTTGAACGAACATATAAACAAACAAAACCAAATGTCCAAACATTTGTGATATGGACTCGGAAGTATCAACATACTACTTAGTTTACTCGTAATTGATATTTTTCTAAGGGGTGGGGACCTGGTTACCTGTAATACAGGCCCTGATGCCTTCAACAGGAACCAGCTCTCACCAAAAACTCATAGTTACTCTAAGATTGTATACGACACTTTTTTGTACTATTGTGGTGAGAGAAATAAACATTTTTATTATTTTATTATTATTATTATCGTGATGATTTTTTTGAAAATATCTTTATTGTACAGACAAAATTGATTCACGATTTTATAACAGTGTAGAAAAAATAAAAAGCACCATGTTTTTTCGTTTTTAGGGTTCCGATACCAAAATGGTAAAAAAAAGGAACCCTTATGGTGCCGCTCTGTCTGTCTGTCTGTCTGTCACACCTCTATATCTCAGCAACCACTTATGCTATCATCCTGAAATTTGGAATAGTTTTAGAATATAGTTGCCCAACTTAATTGCACAAGAAAAAATTTTGAAAAAGGTATGATTATTAATATAAAGGGGGCCAAAATAGGGGGGGCCAAATTTCAAATGGTCGCTACTAGGTCGAGTGGGGTATCATATGAAAGGGCTTTACTTGTACATTTTAAAATATATTTTTGTATTTTTTTAAATTTCTTAGTTTTAAAGTTATGATGAAAAATGTCAAGAAAAATACCATTCCCCCCCCCTTATCTCCGAAGTTTGAGTAAGGAAAAATCTGAATTAATTACAGTTGACAGAAGTTTATATAAACTTTACAGCAAAAATAAAACGATCTTTCTAAGTTGCACAGTTTTTCAGAAATCTGCAAAAAACCTTTACAAACAAATTTAGTTTTGCGGTCCTGAAAATGGACTTTATTGCTTCCAAAAATACTATAGGTATATCGGAACCCTCGGCGCGCGAGTCCGACTCGCACTTGACCGGTTTTTAAATTGTTCTAAAGCAGCTGTAACTTCAAAATAGCTTTCTACAACTGATAATAGGTACGAGTATGTCTATCGTCTAGTTCAAGAACCCTTAGTCGCCTTTTACGACGTCTAAAGCTGTGAGTGACTTTAAATTTAATTTATAAGTCAGAATTATTATTCAAAGTGTACTCGCACATTTTCTGTCTGAGATTTAACGAAGCTTGTATGTTGCCCAAAAATAAGCCAACAAAATTATATAAAACCCAACCACAGACAAACAGGCATAAATTTAAAAACATTTGTGAATGGGTTCTATCAAAGAATTCGATCTCCTTGCCGACCTTTATTAATTTGTGGGTTCTATTAATTTCTTGAAAACCCATAGATGTGGTTTTCACGAAAATTTTCAATGTACACACACATTCGGCGAATTTACGACTTTATTACATATTTTACAGATTTTAAATGACATGTATGGGTACAAATTACTTTACTATATTATTGCTACAAATACAATTTCTGCTACATTCCACCTGAAAAGTTTTAAATAAATTTCCATTGTTCGTATAAAACAAGCAAAAGATATTTTATTTGCATAACTTTACTTACATACACAACATCGATTATGTGAAAGATATATTCTTTGTTTAGGTTTGTACGTGTATAGTTGTATGGATGGTATAGAAAACGTTAGTGAGAGTGAGTCACTATCGCACAGTAAGGAGAGTTCCGTAACATAAAACGTGGTGTTTAAAAATTTAAACTAAGAATCCATTTTTCCGTTTATTTCAACGCTTACAAACCAGCCATGCAGCCATGACACTAAAACCAGAGCATAGACGGAAAGAATAACATTGTTTTACAAACTTGTTTCTTCTGACAGCTTTAGGCGATTGCTTTAGACATAGCTGCAATAACGAAAAAAAACCGGCCAAGTGCGAGTCGGACTCGCGCACCGAGGGTTCCGTACCACCACATAATCATAATTGTATTAGTTGAAATTTCAGTAAGTTAATTTCCTAGATTTTTTTAATTCCGACACGCGCTTGACCAAATTTTATTATTTGTTGTTATTTTATAGCTTATGCACTATAAACATACCAATGTTCAAGTTTGTAAGTGTTCCCGTTTTTAAATAGAACTAAAACAAAAATCGCCTCAGCGACCATCCAACTTGACCCCTCTCTTATATGAATATTCTTGAAACGGGAGCTCACCATTGGTTACCATTAGTAGAAAAGTTGTAATATTTAATGATTTCAGACTTTTCCCATTATTTGTACTGTGAGACCTAGCTTCTTGCCAAATTTCATAATTTTAGGTCAACGGGAAGTACCCTGTAGGTTTTGCATTTTTGAATAAATGTATGGAGATGAGGACATAAAATGCCATATCTTTTGATTGCGTCGTTGTAAAAAATTGGAATTTTTAAATCTTGTGTGGTTCATAGACCCGAATATATGGTATCAATTTCAACTTGATACCTCTACCCGTTCGTGAGATAAAGGGTCTTGACAGACAGACAGACAGACAGATATACAGACAGACGGACAACAAAGTGATCCTATAAGGGTTCCGTTTTTTTTTGAGGTACGGTACCCTAAAAATGGATCATACATTAGGGCGGTGCCTATTTATATTCGAAAATTTTAGTAAATAACGTGGACCTTAAAACTAAACAACTTCTCAAAGAAATATGGGTTGATAAATAAGAAATTTTATGGTCGTCCCATAGTAAACTGTCTGTTGGTGGCGCAAGGTTTGTATGGGAAAGCCTTTCGGCCATTATTTAAAGTTTTTCAGTCTACTTCAGTCTTACGCTCAGAGTAGATACTCAAATATTCGCAGTTACTTAAGAAGTCTGTTTTAGTTCCGTGGCAACTGAAAGACTAAGATATTGGGAGATTATACAGGGTGGAAATTTTAACGCCACCTGGAGGAATAGTACTCTAAATACTGGAGTAAGAAAAATGTAGTCAAAGGAATCATGCCTTTATTTATAAAAAGAAACAAAAATGCACTAAAAGATTTTTGAAAATTTGCTTGCCACACCCGGAAATCGAACCAGCTAAAATCGAAAAAAATAACACCCTGTACTTTTCTGGCATCGATCGATAAGGTCAATCATAAGGATAATTTTTTTCTAATAAACTTGGTAAATTAAATGAAAGAAAAATATTATAAATAATAAGAATATTAACAGAATAAGAGAAACTGAGAAAATAGTTTGTTCAGAATCGAGACAAGAATCAATTTCACGGGTTTTTGATAGGGGTATTAGTCTAGGCAACGAAGCAGATCGTTTTATGAAGACCCCCGCATTAAATCCTCAGTCGATGAAACTTTGCTGGGGTATTACACAATGCGAGACTAACCTTCTTTAAAAATATCCAAAACAATATTGGTACTTTAAATTTTTCCATACAAAAATTACAAAAAATGTATGAAAAAATTTATTTGTTAATGTTTTTTTGGATATTTTGAATTTACATTTAATTCATGATACTTTATCATCCTGTCAAATAAAATGTGCCTGAGAGAATTATGTTGGGGTCAACTGCTTCGTTGCCTACACTATATTTTTTATTATTATTTAATTTTTTGCCGCTTCTTAATAATTCTGTAGATACGCGCGCGGTTCATGAGCGGTGAGGAAAAATCTACTGGAACCTTATGAAACTTTAAAATACCAAACAATAACTAGAAAAAAAAACCGGCCAAGTGCGAGTCAGACTCGCGCACTGAGGGTTCCGTACCACCACATGAACATAATTATATTAGTTGAAATTTCAGTAAGTTAATGTGCTAGATCTTTTGAGTGCGACACGCGCTTGACCAAATTTTTTTATTTGTTGTTATTTTATAGCTTATGCACTTTATACATACCAATTTTCAAGTTTGTAAGTGTTCCCGTTTTTAAATAGAACTAAAACAAAAATCGCCTCAGCGACCATCCAACTTGACCCCTCTCTTATATGAATGTTCTTGAAACGGGAGCTCACCGCAATTGGTTTCTATTAGTTGTGAGAAAAGTTGTAATATTTAATGATTTTAGACTTTTCCCATTATTTGTACTGTGAGACCTAGCTTCTTGCCAAATTTCATAATTTTAGTTCAACGGGAAGTACCCTGTAGGTTTTGCATTTTTGAATAAATGTATGGAGATGAGGACATAAAATGCCATATCTTTTGATTGCGTCGTTGAAAAAAATTGAAATTTTCAGATCTTGTGTGGTTCATGGATCCTAATATGTGGTATTAATTTCAACCTGATACCTTTACCCGTTCGTGAGATAAAGGGTCTTGACAGACAAACAGACAGACAGACAGACAGACAGACGGACGGACAATAAAGTGATCCTATAAGGGTTCCGTTTTTTCTTTTGAGGTACGGAACCCTAAAAACAGTTGTAACAAGCACTATGCAAAGGTTCGATAGATGGCGTGCTCAGTTTCTACAACATCGTGACCTCCTCATACTCGTATAGGTCTAACCATTTTTATACCCTTGGACTTTCGCCAGCAGTCTCAAGAGCAGACGGTTCCCGGCTCTCCTGTGACTATCCCTAACCTAAGTTAATGCGTCTTTAGTGCTGTGATCGGTGCCCGGTCCACACTTTAGCCGTATTACCGACCTCGTCTAAAGTGTACTTAATAACTTCGATAAATATAACGTGTGTCTCTTTAACACCGTTGTTTCCTTGCTGGCCTCCCGCAACCCTCTTACATCTGGCGCCTAACGTGGGGCCGAAGTTATCCAAGCTGGACAAATCCCGCAACCCTAATACATCTGGCGCAAAAACGTGGGTCTGAATTCATTCAAGCTGGACAAGACCGGCAAAGGACCTTCAGAAACACCACGACCTACGTTACGAGTAAGGTTGAGGCCGCGCAAGCTTATCATATCATCTGATAGCAAGAAAAGTTCAAGCCGAATACAGTGGCTAGCGTCTCCATGTCTCAAGAACAACTGCAACGTTCACAACGAGCCTGGAATTTTGTGGATTTTGCGGAAATGTAAGGCGTATCAATGGCACGGTTTGGCCCGTCACTGCAATCTGTCCTCGCACCAAAGAACTTGTTTCTAACATATAAGTTAGAGCCTCTGGAAGCTGCAACAGCTGGATATTCAAACCCAGCTAAGCGGCCACGCCAAGCCTTTGATGGCTATGCACCTGCTCCGACACACCTGGAATACGCCGACGCTGTTCGCTCTATAGAGGAGGCAGAAGTCGAGCTGTCACCCAACTCGGAAGTACTGTTTACCGGCTACACAGCTGAAGACATTGGTTTGTAAACATTAGACACACACAAAAGACAAACAACAATAGCCTCAGGTTGTAGACGGTTCCTGGCTCTCCTGTTGCTATCCCTAAGTAATATGCCATTAGTGCTGCGAACGGTTCCCGGTCCACACTCTTGCCGTATTAATTTCTAGTCATCATCATCTTACGAAATGGACAGCCCCCGCGGTGCCACGTGCTGGTACCTGATATGTACCCAATGCAGAGGATAGATCATCTTCTACATGGTGCTAGGCCGACTTCTTTCATTTCTACCTATGACCAACACAATCAAGACTGAGGCATATTGAGGCAGTGTTGGTCCAAGGGGAGGGTGAAGAAGAGTACCTAATCGAGTTAGATAGCAGACTGTTTATCGCAGCGTAAACGAATTACACCACAGAATGTGAAGCTCTCGCCGTGGTGGTGTGTGATGTAGACGCTATAGACCATTAAAATAAACTCAGTCTATCCTGCCCTTCTAGTCGGGTCGCCTTCGAGGACAGAGGGGGAGAATGTAACAAGCACTATGCAAAGGTTCGATAGATGGCGTGCTCAGTTTCTACAACGCGCTATCGACTGGTCATCGTGACCTCCTCATATAGGTCTAACCATTTTTGTACCCTTGGACTTTCGCTAGGAGTCTCAGGTGCAGACGGTTCCCGGCTCACCTGTGCCAATTCCTAACCTAAGTTAATGCGTCTTAAGTGTTGTGAACGGTGCCCGGTCCACACTATAGCCGTATTACTTGGGCCGATCTCGTCTAAATAGTAATAACTTCGATAAATATAACGTGTGTCTCTTTAACACCGTTGTTTCCTTGCTGGCCTCCCGCACCCCTCTTACATAGTTTTTTTTTAAGTAAAAGTTATTTTAATAAAAGTCAGTTGGGGTGTATGAGGGTTTCGCTTATTCTATTAACACGTTTTATTTATAGTAAACGAAAAAAATGGTATGCAACGTAGCTACGCCATATATCAGATTGAGCGCATTTTTATAGCACGTGTACGTACATTCAAGAGCAGATCAAGCTTGACACTCGTAGTATGACTCCAGCCTCAAGACTATTCAAAAATGGTACAAAATCGAATGGGTCAAGCTTGACGTGCTCTTGGCTGCACATCATGTCAGTCAGTCATGGCTGGAGATGAATAAAATTCTTTCAATTGAATGCATAAATGGAACCAAACCTCATGCCCTTCCCAAAATAAAACACCGGTCAAGTAAGAGTCAGACTCGAGTACCGAGGGTTCCGAAATACCTATAGTACTTTTGAAAGCAATGAATTCCATTTTTAAGACCGCAAAATTAAATTTGTTTCTAATGCCTTTTTGCAGATTTCTAAAAACTGTGCTTCTTAGAGAGATCCTTTTATTTTTGCTGTATTATTTACATAAAAACAATATGATAATAATACTATTTTTTTGTTTGCAATAATGTTGGGCAATGATGTTACATATTTCAAGTCGATAGCTCGAGCGGTGGCCTAGATAAACAGGTGTCACAGACAGACAGACAAAGTAAGGCCGGTATTTCACTGGGACACTGGTAGCGCGACTGGTTGCGCCACTGGTGTCCGTAACAAGACACCAGTAAAGACACCGGCTCGGCTCGGCTCGGCTCGGTGAAATATAGCCCTTAATACTGTGGCCGCAGGGTGTAGCGATTCTGGTGTCTAGTTACGGACACCAGTAGCGCAACCAGTCGCGCCACGATGGTGTCCCAGTGAAATACCGGCCGGGTTCCATTTTTACCATTTTGGTTCGGAAACTTATTATCAAAATCAGACTGCTCTGTAAGAAGTTAAACATGATCTTACAAAAACAAAAAAAATCTCGCCGACTTAACAACGTTCTCTCCTTTTAATTTTCATTACTTAAAATTAAACCAAGAGCACTCGGCATTGAAACTGAAATCCGGTTTAAGCGAATCGCTCCACAATATTCTCATTTCCTCAATATATTTAGCATTTTAAACAGAGTTGTAACGGGATAAATGGCAGCTACAGCACGTCCGCTTGCTTCGCACTCAACTCACGAACTGATTTGAATTTAGAATTCGTGCGCTCGGTTGGCGTTCCTGTAACTATTTAGTTTTTATTCAAAACATTTTGCGCCTTGTAAATTTTATTTCCAGCCAATACTTTTGGGGTGGAAATGTTTCAATTCGCAATACTCTGTCCGATAATGGTTTGTGTAAAATTTAGTAGTTTTACGTTTAGGTAGCGTTAGTTCAATTTATTTAAGTGATATTTAGGTACGTCTATCGAAATAAGAACGGTACAAAGTCCAATGTGTCAAGTTTGATGTGCTCTTGACTGTACACTGTTTGAACCCCTACCAAAATTTGAAAGAAAAAGAAACATCTTAAATTAGTTTGAACCATTTTACAAAATTTTAAACAAAAGTAACCAAGTTTAACTAGACGAGAAGAGCCCCTATTTCAAACAAGTAAATTCATATTGGAGGTTCGGGTGTGTATGAATAAGTAGACGTTGCATTTCATGCCACGTAGGCATAGAAGAATCTTACAGTACCGTCTACGTAAACCTAGGTATGAGTCATTTACTTATATAAATCAATGGTATGAGTAATATAATTATAAGGCGATATGGAAACTTCGTTGGTGCAGGAATCAGATTTTTCATAGTAAAGAATAACTTTCGTATAAAAAAAAAATACAGGGTGTTAGGGACAGCCTTCCGAATACTGAAGGGGCACGATCAGTCAACGAAACTGAACAACTTTCAGTGAACAAAATTTTCAGGAAACGAAAAAAAAATCCGCGTCTCCATACAAATTTGTTAACTTGATCGGGCAGTTTGTATGGAGAAGCCGATTTTATTTTTCGTTTCCTAAAAGTTTTGTTCACTGAAAGTGTCATTGACTGATCATGCCCCTTCAGTATTCGGAAGGCTGTCCCTAACACCCAGTATAGGGACTAGAAGTCAAATATTCTTTGTCAATATTTAGGATGAGGACAAAAACCGTCTTTGACGATCAAAATTTTTTCGACTCCTCTTTATTCCAAACTCTGTTTTCCTCTCGAATCGTACAAATAAATAAACATGAGATTGTTAAGAGATTGTCTGTTTTGGCAGCAAAAAACGGATCTCCCTAATCTTCTCTGTTTGTTACTTAGATATGCTAAGTAGATTTAGCTTGGAATACTAATGTATTGTGCTAAAATACATTACATTTAACTTTCAACTTTACTGCCGTTGGAATACGGTCAGTTTTGGAATAGAGTTTTTGGGAAAATGGTAATGACTAGAGGTTTAATGGAGTGTTTCCTAGTTTTTATTTGGCGTTTGCTGTTTGACTAGTACAGATTTAGAGGAGGAAATCCTTTTCGAATGGTGTTTGTTTGTGTGCGTCTCAAATACATGGAAGGTTTTAGACCTCTTACCAAAACTATGATATTCATAACATATTGATTCGGTAGAGGTCGTTGCCAGTGGAGTGCAGAGCAAAAAGGGTTCTAATCAGTCAACATAATTGAACACCTTTTAGTGAAAAATAAAATCGGCCTTTCCATACAAAATTGCAAACTTGATTGGTCAGCTTGTATGGAGAGGCCGCTTTTTTTTTCATTTCCTGAAAGTTTTATTTACTGAAAGTTGTTCAGTTACTCATACATAAGTTGACTGATACATAATATGCTTTCAGATTTTGCCAATCTGTCCCTTACACCCTGTATAAGTGTGAATCTGCACATGAAACTGAACAACTTTTCATATAGGAAACTGCATCAGCTGATAGCGCATTTTGTATAGGAGGCTTAATTCGTATTGTGACATGTTCTTTAAGAAAAGTTGTTTAGATTCTTAAAAAAATTCACATCTTTCAGGTTTGTTGTTGGTATCTCTTTATATGTGTTAGAAATTGTAACCTCACTTTTTTAGTTTGACAGTTAATTCAATCAACTGTCAATAAAATTTGAATTGAAGTTTTTTTTCCTAGTGGGATATACGCTGAATAGCTTATTTAATCAAGATGCCTGCTGATTAGGATCAGATTTATTTTATTTATATTTACTTTAGTAGATCAAGTTGCGGAAACGGTCGATATAACGACCACTTACATCCCCATACATTAAGGTAGAACTCCCATTTAGATTCCACTTACTTTAACTCTACATTTATTACAAACATGAATGCTAAAAAAATACATACAGTGGAACATAGAACCTCCTCCTTTTTTGAAGTCGGTTAAAAAGTCTCTAAAATGACCGCAACACCATTCAAAGATTTCGGACCTCCTTGCTTCGCTCGGAATAGATACCATCTGCCAACATGTCCCAATATTTTATGTCAAACTATCAGTGATCACTAGGAAATATTCAAAATAACCCGTCAAATCCATAGAACGACGCCTTCGCTACCTTGTGACGAATTATTTCTTTAATCCTCCTTCTAAGTACCCTTATTTTTCTGTGACACAATTAGACAACAAATTGATTTTTCCAGAACGCATCAAAACACCGGTCGGAGACTGTTGAAATAGATTGAAATAATTTTTTGTCTATGGTTTACGGTCGTTCAATAGACCTTATGAAATGTAAAGATGAAAGTAAACAACTTCTAAATAGGAATCCAAACCTTATATAGTAGTAGTAGTAGTGTAGTATAGTATATTTATTTAATGGCATCACATCTCATTACAAAACGTATTTCGCCAATGTCAAAGTAAAGGAATTGTTACAAAATTATGGCGACACGCCAATGTCCAGTGAAAGATTGATTTACACAGGAATCCACATCTCGAAGATCGCCGACGAGGAAAGCCTGTGCACCGCGATGACTCCAATAAGTTGATAGGGAAAATTATTGAAGTGACGAAGTCCGCTTCTCTCCATCCAAAAATTTCGGAAAATGCATGTATTCCAATCTTCTAATAGATGTTCACTTTAAATGTTGTTTACTGCATAATCCCCAATCAAAATTATTCATTAAACACTTCAATAAACATATAAAACTAAAATTGAAATAAAAACACGACTGCCATCTTCAAATGTTGAAAAACGAACCCCAAACCTTATATGTATGGGGATACAAGTGGTTGTTATTACACACGGTTACATACGAGTAATATGCCCTTCAGAGGGAAGTAATGATTAGGTAACTATCACTAATAGATGAAAATAGATAGCTACACTGCCCAAAGACTTATTTTTTATCGCGGGTACTCGTAAAAGTCTTATTTACAAAAGAGATTTTTTTAAATTGAACAAAGTCGCGTGCCAGAGCTTGTTTTGCAATAAATAAATAAACAATACGACTGCGACACAGGGCAATGTTTCCTCGAAGTTAATCCGCAAGTTAGCCGTAGTTTTTATTAAGTTACCGTGAAACAAACTAGTTCGGAATTTTTCAAACTTCCCGCGACAGTGTCTTGCCTCGAGCTCTTTCCCGACACGCGTTTGACTGCAATTCAATTATATGAAAGTTTTACTGCGGCTTTATGGTATAAGTTCTCTTATACAAAACGATGTTAGATATTTTTTGTTAGTTTTACTTGTTACTCATCCGACGATAATAGAAATAAAAAGTAACTGTATATTTAAAACTAAAAAGTATCATATATACAACAAAAAAACAGCCAAGTGCGTGTCGGGCCACGCGCAGTATAGAGTTGCGGAGTTTTTTAAGGATTTTTTTTATCGCAACGTAAATTTTATTTAGTATTTCATAACGTTCGTCCCACGTGGTGCCGGCAAAGAATTGTACCAATCCTTACATACCCGTGGGTGTCGTACGACTAAGGGTTATAAACTGGAGGATGAGCAGCATCATCCTCCTTTGTATCTAACATCTTACTTACTGCGGTCACCTACAACCGTGGTCCATGGTGCCAGTCGTAACGCTAACAAGCGAGGTGACTATGGTACTTCTCCTCAACATTTTTCCAGCAAAAGCTACAATTCTAGAAGGAGCTCCCTGTCCTGTAGTAGACGTTTTCATGGGATGTTATGGTGAACGTTCATAATATAATTATTTTACCTCCTTTGCTCAGTAAGGTCCTAGCGTCTGATTGCCATTGTTATTTATATTATTTCAAGTTGCTCGGCTTTAGTTCATTAACCTGTAAAGCCTACTTAGCTGTCATAGTTTTCCTTTAAATTTAATCATTTATGCTACTTCCGCAATTTTTTTCACATTTCCGTTGAGCTGGCAAGAAGGAAGAACCCTCGACTCCAACAAAATGAGAAAAACATTAAGAAAAGGTTTGTTTTTAAACACATTATTTTAGGATTCACGATATTAGAGTAGATTAAGTTGTGTATGAAACTCCATAATAATTAGGTGTAAAACATTCGTGTCATCTATTATGGAACTTGAGTCGCTATGCACTCCTGCGTCCTATACACCGACACTCGAGTTGTATACCCCTTATTATGTACCTTCGCATGGACTTCTATCAAATTGTTTGCAAATTCAAGATTAGTGAGTTAACTATTTATCATGTATGCCTAATTAACCCCAAAATCAAGGTTTTTTAAGCCAGTTTATTTTCTGATTTTTAGAGGATTTGTATAAAATATTGTAGTACAAAAATATTTAAATTATTTGTATGTTTGTGATGAACTAAATCTAAATATAAAGAGCTTGTTCTCACTGACTAATTTATCAACGCCGAGCCGTAACCACTATAATTGCTACAGATGTAAAATTTTGCGCACAAGATAATTGCACGTCAAAATCAAAGACTTTTTGAAAAAAGGGATGAAAGTTTGTATGAAAGTACTACAGTTTTAACACGAGATACATAAAATTTTGCATTTAAGCTAATATAAGGGTTGGGCCACATTGATCGACGGCGATCGACGGTTTGCCTATACAAAACGAGTGCAAAGTATGGAAATCCTTTCGCATCGACAAGGCGAAAGGATTTCCATACTTTGCGCTCGTTTTGTATAGGCAAACCGTCGATTGCGGACGATCAGTGTGGCCCAACCCTTAGAAAAAAATGAACACGTGTTTCAGCATTTTTGAGAAATCGTCCCCGACCTATTGTATGAGAATCCTTCAGTTTTGACATAAGATTCATAAAAACTTGAATTTAAGGTACTGAAAAGAAATAATGAAACACGGTATTCTGAATTTTTGCAAAATACACCTCCAAGGGGGTGAATTAATAAATAAATAATAAATTCATTTGATTTCAAATTACATTTTTATACATAATTGTTAGTAAAACTTAATCTAATGTTAGTAGCATAAACTGTCACAATGTTAACGTCAAATTCGATATTATTATTAACTATTAAATTCAATCATTTATTATTTGTATGTCTGGAGTAAGTAACTAGCACCCAACAGCGAAGCATGTATGGACAAGCTATCCTATTACTGATCATCCTTGACATTGTTGGGGCTGGCCCGCATCCTGCTCTCTAGGGACGTGCACCTCTTTCGCACAGAGGTAAAGAAGTTATCCTGCGCCTGCGCAAACATGCCCGATGCGCTACAGAAGCGGGGCAGCCCCACCAATGCTCGGAACACGTCATTAAGATGGATCCGAAGTGCACTATAATCCCTCCATAAAGCACCCGTATACAGGGAGGTGCAGTAAGCTCTGAAGAGCAGTAAGATCTTCACATCTCTCGAGCACCGCACGGACTAATTAAGAGACGAAAATTTGTATGAAAGTTCTACAGTAAGTTTTTTCATGTAATTGTAAAAAAAATTGGTTTTAGCTAGTGAAAAGGAAATGAAAAACAAGTATTTGAGCATTTTTGAAAAATCATCCCCCAAGGGGGTGAATAGAAAGCTGAAAGCAGATGCATAAAAGTTTTGATTTGAGCTAATAATAGCAAAGGGGCAAATTGGGGGATAAAGTGAGTATGGAAATTTTACAGTTTTGACATGTATAAAATTTTAAATAATTGAAATGTTAGATGTATAAAATTTTGATTTGAGTTCTTGAAAAGAAAAAAAATACACATTTTTCAGTATTTCTCAAAACATTCATTCAATTTTTAAGTTTAGGCGTAAGATGCAAAGCTTTTTGATTTAAGGTATTGAAAAGAAAAAAAACCGGCCAAGTGCGAGTCGGACTCGCGCACTGAGGGTTCCGTACCACCACATAAACATAGTTGTATTACTTGAAATTTCAGTAAGTTAATGTGCTAGATTTTTTGAGTCCGACACGCGCTTGACCAAATTTTATTATTTGTTGTTATTTTATAGCCTATGCCCTATAAACATACCAAATTTCAAGTTTGTAAATGTTCCCGTTTTTAAATAGAACTAAAACAAAAATCGCCTCAGCAACCATCCAACTTGACCCCTCTCTTATATAAATGTTCTTGAAACGGGAGCTCACCACAATTGGTTACCATTAGTTGTGAGAAAAGTTGTAATATTTAATGATTTCAGACTTTCCCATTATTTGTACTGTGAGACCTACCTTCTTGCCAAATTTCATAATTTTTGGTCAACGGGAAGTACCCTGTAGGTTTTTCATTTTTGAATAAATGTATGGAGATGAGGACATAAAATGCCATATCTTTTGATTGCGTCGTTGTAAAAAATTGAAATTTTCAGATCTTATGTGGTTCATGGATCCTAATATATGGTATTAATTTCAACTTGATACCTTTACCCGTTCATGAGATAAAGGGTCTTGACAGACAGACAGACAGACAGACGGACAACAAAGTGATCCTATAAGGGTTCCGTTTTTTTCTTTTGAGGTACGGAACCCTAAAAATACATTTTTAGTATTTTCGCAAAATCATCTTCCAAAGGGCTGAACTGAGGGATAAAAGTTAGTATGGAAATTCTACTTTTGACATAAGTTGCATAAAAATGTGGAATTGAACTAATGAAAAAAAACCGGCCAAGTGCGAGTCGGACTCGCGCACTGAGGGTTCCGTACCACCACATAAACATAATTGTATTAGTTGAAATTTCAGTAAGTTAATGTGCTAGATTTTTTGAGTCCGACACGCGCTTGACCAAATTTTATTATTTGTTGTTATTTTATAGCCTATGCCCTATAAACATACCAATTTTCAAGTTTGTAAGTGTTCCCGTTTTTAAATAGAACTAAAACAAAAATCGCCTCAGCAACCATCCAACTTGACCCCTCTCTTATATGAATGTTCTTGAAACGGGAGCTCATCACAATTGGTTACCATTAGTTGTGAGAAAAGTTGTAATATTCAATGATTTCAGACTTTTCCCATTATTTGTACTGTGAGACCTAGCTTCTTGCCAAATTTCATAATTTTAGGTCAACGGGAAGTACCCTGTAGGTTTTTCATTTTTGAGTAAATGTATGGAGATGAGGACATAAAATGCCATATCTTTTGATTGCGACGTTGTAAAAAATTTAAATTTTCAGATCTTGTGTGGTTCATGGATCCTAATATATGGTATTAATTTCAACCTGATACCTTTACCCGTTCGTGAGATAAAGGGTCTTGACAGACAGACAGACAGACAGACAGACAGACAGACAGATAGACAGACGGACAACAAAGTGATCCTATAAGGGTTCCGTTTTTTTCTTTTGAGGTACGGAACCCTAAAAATTGTCTTTATTAAACAATTCATTTTCTCTCACGTAGATTCGGTTCTGGCAAGATTTCGTTTTTCGTTGTGGTCGCACGACAACCTAACCCAACCTAACCTAACGTACCTTCCAAAGCACAGAATCATCTTACTTTCATTTGATTGATGTGACTCATCCACCTCATCATAACATCCCATGAAACGTCCACTACAGGACAAGGAGCTCCCTCCAGAATACTAACTTTTGCTGGAAAAATGTGGAGGGGAAGTACTATAGTCACCTCACTTGTTAGCGTTACGGCTGGCACCATGGACCGCGGTTGTAGGTGACCGCAGTAAGTAAGATGTAAGATACAAAGGAGGATGCTGCTGCCCATCCTCCAGCTTACGACACCCACGGGTATGTATGGGTTGGTACTTTTATTTGCCGGTACCACACGGGACCACCCACCACACATCCACCTAATCTAGCTAAACTGGGGAAGTATCACAAATTGACTTTTTGTCAGTGTCCCCACCGGGAATTGAACCCAGACCCTCCGCATTGCAAGCCCGACGCTCTAATCCAGAACTTGGAGGCTGTTCATAATAAAAATAAATAATAAATTAATAATAACAATAATAAATGTTGTACTAATAGTTCCAATTGCTAATCGACACCGAATGTCGTTTTAGGAAGGTTTAAATATACCAGCTAACTTGTCTTTTGCGAGTCACTACACAATTTAACCCGTAAAAAACTTCGCACTCAAGTCAAACCCACGTCGGGCGCCAAAATGTCTCAGCAGGATATAGGATTACCAAACGTTAGAATTAGTCCTGATTTGTTAGGATTTTTAGACGATTGTCAGGTTTTCGGCCGGACTTTGTAAATGACATTCAAAATCTATTTATTCAAAATAATTAGAATATTTTTGTATAAACCTACGACGTCAGAAAAAAATTAATAATAAACAAGTTCAAACAAGTTTAAGACCATAATATTGTCAAAAGTTAAATCAAATTATGTAGATTGTCATATTAGACATATTAAACTATTTTTATTACATTAAAATTATTATATTATAATTGACGATGATGACGACATAATTTTAGTTTTAGACCAAAGTAAAAGCTAGCAGTACTACAAATGGCAATTAAAACAATTTTAAAAATTACACGATTTATTTATTTATTTATCTTCTAGAGTAAAGGTACACTGTTCAGGAAAAGTGGTATAATATTAAATTGCTAAATAATTAACATCGCTAGACAAAGTGGCACTTAGTATGAAAAAAAAACAATCAGAAAATACCGACAATCAATTCAATGCAAAGCAATGGGATAGATAAGGACCCAATTCTGAAATATCACCGAGTGATTTATTTTATTTTGAAAATAATAAAATCCTAGAAAATCTCTTAAAAGGTAAATCATCATAAAACAAATTAAAAATCAAGCACCACATTATACAAGAAGAATTTACATTTGTTTTAATTCCGAAGCCCGCACTCTCCTGATAAAAACAAGCGACTAACAAAGAAAAATTCTTTACTCGAAAAAAGTTTTCAATTCAATTCAATTCAATTTTTGATGGTTATGGCTGTTCTTATACCAACAAAAGTCACAATGTGTCAGTCATGTGACCAATGGGACGGCAAAAGTTTTTTTGGAGTGATTTTTTTTATTTGAACAAGGTCTCTTTTGAAAAGAATAACTATTGATTTTGAATTTATGGTTGAAATTTAATCACCCGGTGATATTTAAGAATTAAGCCCAACAGGAGACTTTTGAACTTATTTATTTTATCTACTCACATTCTGAACCCTCAATAATGCGTTTTCTTTTTTTGTTTCTTTACCTAAATTTCTATGAAAGCTCTCCAGGGTTTTTGTCCAGACTTTTCAACAGTTCATCTGGTAACCCTAGTCGGGAACAAATCGACAGCGCCACCTACCACGCGCCGGCGGAATTACGCGCAGGAACGCCACTCCGTGACCAAACTCCATAATGTGCAGACGTGTCGTGTCGACCCAACGAAATATATTTGAGAATTCAGTTGAACACGTCTCGCTTTGTGGCCGAAATTCTTTTAAAGTGTAAGCTGAAAGCACTTGTAAATTGTTTTTAGGTTTATATGTATATCACTAGCTTTTAGCCACAGCTTCGCTCGCGTTTAGTCTTTGTGTCATCGTAGTGTCTCCTACAGGAACCATCCATTTTTCGGGATAGATTGTAGATTGAGATGCAAATATCCATACTTTCGCATTTATAATATTATAAGTTAGATACTTTATGAGCGAATGTGTGGACATGAGTGTAGGAGAAGTTTTACCCCCATCGAAATCTTTATTCATATTATTACAGTCGAAATAATGTAGCTTGATAGAATGACACCAGTGTGAGAGCAGGACAGAGAGGTGCGCTATACATAGGTGCAACAGAGACATGTATCGATCCGACCTGCTCTTACGCATAGTTTTTGCTGCTGTCATTCTAATCAAGCTGCTGTCATTCAAAAACTGTTGAAACTGAACAACTTCCTCCAAAGAACATAGGTCGAAATATTATTTTATAATGTAAGTAACCAACATATTTTGTATGGGAAGTTTTTTTTTCTTTTTAGTGTTCTTGTTCAGTTCCTAGAGCATGTGGTTTTTAGGTACGCAGTACTTTTCCTGTAAATTATGAAAACCCGATTTAAATAAGGAACCATGATAATTCACAACATCTTAGGGAAATCTCAGAGCTTTTAAGTGGCAACTTGAGCAAATTCTAGATATTTTAAGAGTAACTCCCTGTAAAACCAAGTTTCTCTGAGGCACATGGAAACTCAATGGCGTTTCTCTCATTTTGTTTGAAAACTTCAATTTAATTTGCCGAGTTTCAGGAATTCGTGAGAAAATATTTTAATTTGACAGTCTGTTACGAAAGAAAATTCACTTTTTCTCTTCAGCCTCTTTTTTATTGTCAATGGGCTTACTCTTGACCTCGATCTAGTCTTGAGGACAGAGGTGAAGTCGACGATGGGACGAGCGTGCCCAGAAGAAGCCTATTCACTCGCGACTTGAATAGATTCAGGTTATATAAATGTATGTTTGCTCTTTTACAGATCCACCTAGTTCTCTTTATAATGATTTTTTCGTAATATAACCGAACATGTAGCTGCTAAAGAAGCTGCAGGAAAGTCGCCTTTTTTGGTGGGTTGGTTACATCAATATTTATTTATTTAGCAGCCGCAGGTCCACAGCCTATGTCGGGAACAGATGCCTTGCCTTTACTATACAAGGCCGCGGATACCAAAGACCAGACATAGTGGAAAAGATTAATGATATTTATTTTATTCTGGGTCTTAGCGCGATACTTGTAATTAGGCAAAAAATAACCTTCTTCAGACTACCCGTGACCACAGCTGATGCAACGCAGCCGAAACGTCGGGAATAGTAAGGTAATTTATTTTGCCTAATTACGAGTATCGTGCTAAGACCCGGAATAAAATAAACATGTATGAGAAGTGTGAAAGTTTAAAACAAATGAAAAGGTACTTGAAAAAGAGGCGTATTTTATGGTATTTTCTATCCTTTTTCATCACCACATTTGGACTGCTTAACATTTTTGATTGAAATTTAAATTCAATCAAAAATGACAGACAGACAGGCGAGACAGACATGCACACCGATGGTACCGTATTAGCTTTTTTGTCGATTAACCTAACATCCTGTATAATTTATAGATTAAAGTTAGCTACTTGATAAAGAATATAAGTAACAAATTTGTTGTAAAATTGTTGTTTCTCTGAAAAAAGGAAAAAATCAAGCTAAGTTTTGTTCCTTTTTTTACAACCATGCCTAACTTTTTAGGTCCTACAGGCTATAAACTCAGTGTTTTTCAAGGTAAAAATACGATTTTCGCAAGTGCCAGACATTTGAAAGAGAAAGGTCTGTCTTTCAGACACTACGATTCAGACGTTACAAAGAGAACTTCCATTAAACGCCGACATTCGATTTGGGACTAAGCTTCAAGTATCTACGAACGTTCCAGATTCTTCATATACTATTGTATGTACTTCCAATATACTTAAGTTTATGTATTATCGCGTAAGAAGAAAAAATCGAGCATCTTATTCTTAAGATATCTCCGAATACGCATGCGTGCGAAAAAGGCCACGCCTTCAAAAGAAAGAGAAAACAGGCGATTTCATAATTCGGTCCTTTGTAAATCTGAATTACTAGTGGATTGATTTCAGATAAACTCAATGGCAATCAGAATAAAAGGTTTTCTGTTGGCTAGTGTCATTTTTCTGATGGAAAGTTTATGATAGATCACATGGATTGAAGAATGGGCTTCTGATGCGATTGGATTTTGATAAGTTTTTTGTCTGATACAATTTTTACCCTTTTGTGTTATTAATTCAGTAAACAATTTTATTCCTTTTTCAGAAACTTTTTGTTGTTCATATAAAAAATTACTACGAGCTACGACTTATCCTGCTTCAAGATATCATAAACATTATACAGGGTGCAAGGGACAGGCTGACTTAAATTGAAAAGGCATGATCAGTCAACGTAACTGAACAACTGTTAGTAAATTAAAATTGCAGGAAATTAAAATAAAAGCGGAAGTTCCATACAAACTGTCCAATCAAATTTGCAATTTTGTATGGAAAGACCGCTTTTTTTTTCATTTCCTGGAAGTTTATTATCAACCTAAGTTATTCAGTTACGTTGACTGACTGATCATTCCCTTTCAGTTTTTGCCAAAGTTGTACAGTCAACGACAGGTCAAGCTTGATACTCGCAGTAAGACTCTAGCCCGTACGTCTATTGAAATAAGAACGGTAAAAAGTCCAATGTGTCACGCTTGATGTGCTCTTGACTGTACCTTACAGCTTACATCCTGTTTATTTGAATTTCATTAGACTTTCAAATAAATAAAACTAATGGCTTGACCTTGACCATTCTGTACAATAAAAAAAAATGATTTTTGACTTTCCATACAAAATGTGCTAACAGCTTAATGCAATTTCTATGGCAGGTTAAAATATAAGATCCTAATGAAATAGTGAACATAATTTTTGTATGCTACTCAGACCATGAAACTGAACAACTTTCTTCAAAGAACATAGGTCAAAGGGAATGAAATACGAACATAAATTTTTGACCTCCCATAGAAACTGCATCAGCTGATAGCGCATTTTGTATGGGATGTCCAATATTGAGGAGGTTTTTCGTATTTCGATGTATGTTCCTTTGGAAAAGTTGTTCAATTTCACTATTTTATGAGGACCCAATAAATGTTTTCGTATTTCGATATTTGTTGTTGTCTTGCAGGATTGTTACATGTTATTTTTTTTTCTTTTTTTACACATCTACAATGAGATCACAATAATACCGCCGCATAATGCAAAGTTCGCAAAATTACACTTTCTCAGAATGTCACCTTCATAGAAGGTTTTACTGCTAACCTCTGAAGAGATTTTTAAACCAACTACACTTTAGTTAGAAAAAATATATACATGGTATAGAACAACTTTTATGGGTAATTCTAAAATATGAAACCTTATGTTTACGTTATTTTTCGCTTAGTATTTTTTAACCCTGTATTTGGTGAGCTTAAAAAAGTCAGAATTATGTGTGTGCATGATTTAGAAACACGTTTGTGTTTTTAAAATAAAGTTGTCAAAAATCATACCTTTTGGTAAACATCCGTAAGAAGAGTAAATAAAAATCCCAAACAATAGAGAAAAATAAGCTTTTTCTTAAAAAACATACTAAAAAGCATCTCTACTCAGTATTCTCACAGAGTCAAGTTTGAAAACCTTATTTGCCACATTAAATAGATTTCTAAGAAAAAGGCTGAAGCTTCTGAAACTTTACAAAGCCGTGAAGCAATCTTTAAATGTATTTAGCACTCGACAGGGCGCAATAAATATTGCAGTCTAGTTGAAACTCACGGCAGCTGGTTTACCAAGCCAACATTTCTCTTTAAGCGCGATTGCATTTCAATTTACACTGCAGTTTCTACAATTTAATTAGTTAATACTCACACTATGACTTACCAACTTCATTAATTAATTTCCTCCTCTTTGCATCCTGCGTGAAAGTTGCATCTTTTGAGCCTTTTCAGTCAGTCTAAGTTTTTTTTTAGTTTTTTCCAACTTTTCATTACTATCCCAAGTTTCTGTTTTAATTAAAGATACTCTGAAAACCCGCCCAGGAGCCTTAACTCAGTGAGACGCGGTTGGCTTATTTTTTTTTCGACACACTCATTCCCGCCTCTGAGGCCCTCCCAAACAAACAGTCGAGTACTTTGAAAACAAAATTCTAATAACGCTACTTTTATCTCTATCTTCAAGCAGTAAAGTATCCTTTTGCATTTCTCCGTATGGTGGTTAAGCTTATTCGGATTTGAGTCGAACCTTTCAGTTCATTTCAGAGAGTAGACAGGCGGGAATAGATTCAGTTGACCGCGAGCTTTCGCGCGAGAGGTTGTGTAGAGACTAGGCGATTTTCTCCTCGAAAGCCTTCGAAAAACTTTTCGGTAACGTTTTTACGTAAATGCAAGGGGACTTTTTTGTGAAATATAATTTTAGTGCAATTTGTAGTTTTTGTGTGTATCTATACTATAGCTTTAATATCGACGTGTGTGTTTGACTTTGTTAAGGTAGGTTTAGTTTATTATTTTTAACTTTTGAAATTGCTCATTATAGAAGCACTTAAGAATGTAAAATTGAATTATTCTGTGGGACATGACTTAAATTTGTAATAAAACTTTAAGAAACGTGGTTAACCTTGAAAAAAGAATTTTCAAGGTCACTCTTTAGGTACATAGATATATATACCTGAACATAGCTGGATATTTTATTTTACATAGAATCTTAAAAAATCTTAAAGCAACTCGTAAAAACTTACTTTTGTTTTAAAAATATAGGGGTGTCTTAACTTAACTTTGGAGAGGAGAGTTGGAAAACTTTCGCTAAAAATCTGTATTCCTCTCGTAACTCTAAACCAACAAACACAATCTTTCTTAACTTCAACTTAAGAGCGTTAAAACTATGTAGTTGTGTGGGAAGTGCGGCTATCTGAGACAGACCTTGTTTTTTCCGTCTCTTCTTTAAATCAATGCGCATTTTAATTAACGTAGTATTAAACGTTATTTAAAATCTTTTTTATTTTTAAACAAATAAAAGTGCGTTCGTTTAGTATCTCATGCGTCTTTGATCATATTATCGAAATACATACTTAAGATATTTGTCGGAGTTTCAATCTTCAGTATTTTCTTACGTACAGTTAGAAAAAAAAACTAGGATTTTTTTTTTATTGAAAATAAGTGTCTAAAGTATAGGTGTGTTAAATTACTCACGCTAATTACCTTGCCCAACTTTATTACAAACAAAAGAACTAAAAAGAAATATTCCAAATTTTAAGGGGTCAAGTGGGGAATTATATGAAAGGACTTTACTTGTATATTCCAAAATAGTTTTTTATATTTTTTATGACTTAATTTTCAAGTTATGGGTAAATATCCCAAGCAGAAAGTTTTCGCTGTGTTGATGAAAATTCGTGAAAGTTAAAATTAATTTAAAGAAACTTAAATTATAAATTTACACCAAAATTACAAAAAAAAAATGGATTCTTAAAATTTACCCTGAAAAATGTCTAAAAAACTACCATTCCTCCCCCACCCACTTATTTCCGAAGTTTGCTAAACTAAAAATCTGAAAAGATCTGTAGCTCGTATAAGTATTACAGGAAAAATATAATGATCTCTTTTATTTTTCAGAAATCTGCAAAAAATTTCACAATCAAACATAGTTTTTGTTTCCTTAGTTGATGGTACCACCACAACCTTACACAAAATAACTGATGGTTTGTTAAAATAAGTAGGTAAAAACCAGTGTTTTTTCTACATTTATTTTCTTCAGTACAGTTACGGCAGAGTTACGTTAAAACATGAATAAAATAAAAAAATGTATCACTAAAACATTAGGCATAACCAAACCATTTATGTGAAACAAAAAAGTTGTGCATTAATAAAAAAACTTGTAAAAATGTAGACTTGATGAAAAACTATTAATTTTATTTTGTTTTTGTAAAGATTAATTTTTTTGCGTGATTAATTAAATGCAAATTAGTTTGTCAACCCGTTGGTTTCAAACTAACAGCGTGACAGTTTAATCAGTATAATTATAAAACTAGGCTTGAAATAAGATATTCGTATTAATGCTTCATTAAAACCATGGGCGTCCTATTTTTTTATTTCAATTCATTAGCTTGTTTGCTTTATCGTTTAAAGTCTGCGCGAAAATATACTTTTAGGCTAGCGGGGTAAGGGTTTTTGAAATTCGAACAAGATGATGAACTTTTAAACAAACACTATAGCATGGCAAACCCAGAATATAGTGGCCGCTCATAAAAGTAAATTCCCAAATTCATCGACGGGCTTTTTTTAAATCTTTGCTGATATCACAGATTAGGTTAGACGAATAAAATTCAGTTAGACGGACTCATCGTATTTATTATTGAGCTCCTATTCAGCAGCTATTCGTAGCGCTTGATAATCACTACATATTATAAAAGAAAGTCCCCCGAAACGTTTTTCTGTCGTCATCCATCATGTCTGTCTGTGATCGCTAAACTCAGGAACTACTATATTGATTTTAATAAGGTTTTCACTAGTAGATAGAGTAGTTCAATAGAAAGGTTTAAAGCTAAAATTTATAAATATTGAGTGCAAATTAACTGAACTGTGATGATGTTTGTTGATCGAGTCGGAAAAAAACGTGCCTCTTGAGAGCTTTCTATGCGTGCGCTGCGTAAATGGTTTCATTTATATGAAAGTTATGTATGAAAGAATTGTTGCTCTCTAAGAGTTCTAAAGAAAAATTCATGGTAGTATTTGTCTATCTTTTAAGAATAACCCACAGTAACCAACTTTGTATAGCAAAAAAGTAGATTTTCAAAATAATGTATCTTTGAACGTATTTTTACCCTAAAGGTACGGATTCTTATCTGGTTTAAAATGTTAGTAATAATAAGCAATGAACATAGATCAAAATGGCCTTTATACTATGTTATTTAAATGAATATCTTAGAAGATATCACAATATTAAAATCACTCTAATTAAAGTCCTAGAATGAGCTTTACACTCAATGCGCATTGCCGTTGATAGGCGACACGAACGGGGCACACGGAGGGCACACGTCGTTGCGGCTGGTCGTCAGAAGCCTGGGTGTCTACTCTCAAAGTCCAATATATCGAAACGATACTATTCGAAACATGCAAATGCAAAACTTCGTCCCTTGACAATACAGTAGAATATTGGTTGGATGAATTTTCAAACTGCCAGTAGTTAGCATCCAACCAATATTCTACTGTATTGTCAAGAGACGAAGTTTTGAATTTGCATGTTTCGAATAGTATCGTTTCGATACATCGGACTTTGAGAGTAGACACCCTGATTTTTAAAATTTTCGATATACTCAACCATTCTCGACTTTTAAAGATAGTTCAAAATGAGTGTCGTTTGAATCCAGAGCAATCGTATACGATTCGATAATAACATAGAGAAAATAATTTCCTTAGATGCTCCTGTCTTTAAAACGGGCAATTGTATGTGACCCTGTAACGTTTGACATCAAAACTCATTATGTTCATTTTTGTACCTAATCCTGAAGAAGTTATAAATTTCGTGTACAACGAAATATTTTAGAATGTTTTAAAAATTGTGTAGCAAGTTGAACTACGTCATATATCGCAATAAAAGGCACCACTCTACCCGTAGATTAGTACCCGTGCGAAGCCGGGGTGGGCCGCTAGTTATGTATAATTTTGGTTTCTTGGAATGGGTCTTAAAATTTTTGCGTATCCTCAGGAACACGGTGAAATCTTCTATTCCTTCATATCAAGGGCTGTCTATTCCTTGTATTTTTTTCTTACCATGTAGAGAAAAATTATTCATTATGATTTGAGAAAACTATAAATAGTTAAACTGTTTCAAAATCATCTGACTTAGTATTTAAGTCAGTCAGTAAATATTTATTAATTTAAAACAAAACTTTCTTTGAATATGGAACCACAACGCAGATTTGAAAGCGGCTGTGGAAAGGATTAGCATATTTTAAAAGTAATTCGCACCTGCTGCCCCCAGTTCAAAGTTGTCTGAATTCGCGAGTTAGTTTAGGGAGGTGACAGTTATTATACGTCTCTTATTCTAAAATTCGAACACTTTTTTAAAAACTTTTCTTTAAACTATAACTACTATATACTCGTATATGACACATATTTTGACTATAAATAATTTAAATTTTTTTAATTGTTTTGACGACCTTATAACTATTGAACTTTTGCGAAAATTTTCATAATGATGAAACATAATCTTTATCTGAGCTAGCTTGTCCATCGTCGACCTCTGTCCTCAGGGCTTGATAGAGGTCAAGGTGCAAGCCAATAAAAAAAATGTCTGTGTTGTGCCGTCTGAGCAAAATATTACCATCATTACCGTGGGTGTCGTAAAAGGTGATTTTAATTTCATTTCATTTTCATTTTCATTTATTAAATTCATTAACAATTTACCTTGTGTTTGAATATCCTTAAAACTAAAACAGTAGGACCTTCCATTATTAATTTGCAAAATTAAATAACTAAACATAATTCTACAAAATTTAACACACAAATAAAAACCGACAAACACTAAGAATTAATAACCTTAAAATTATAATTTACAAATTATGAAAAAATAATAATACCTAACAATAAAAAAAAAATGGCAAATAATTTATCTAAGCTATCATTAATTACATAATAATGTCAAGTTAAATTTTTTAAATTACTTAATTATCACAGAAAATTTATCACAAATTGTAAACAAATCACAAATTATCGTAAAAAAAAAACAAACAAAACAATCGAATATGCTAGTTAGTTACTATGTCATTTAAATTGTCTTTGGTAAAATCCTCTATAGAATAATAATTATACGATTAGTAATACGATTTTTTATCGGGAGGCTAGATAGTAGCATCTTTTTGCATATCATTCACTAAAACGACGCGGCGGTGACCATTCACCGCTTTACATAGAACAAGTCGCAAGCCTTACATGTGTCCTGACTGTGGCTGAAAAATTCTTTGTTGCTCCTTGTTCTTAGGACTTTTATAGAATATATTGGTTATGATGCACATAAAAAAAAGTAATCTTATCTAATCTATTGTTATTGTCAATTATATTATGTGAGTTTTAATATAGATGAGCGATCTCACAAACCCTGTCAGTCAGAGTTGTTGAGCTGCCCAAGGTATGATTACTTATTTAACTCTACTCGATTTTGAATTATATATGTATGTATATTTATGTAATGTATTTATGTATTTGATATTTATTTTGAGTATTTTATGTAATGTAATGTCTTTTTTGTTTTTCATTTATGTAGTTTATATGAGTGCACTACACTGCAGAATTCTGTAAATGTTGATTTTGTCAAAAGGTTGTCTGGAAGAGATCACTCTTAGTGATAAGACCGCCTTTTGCCCACATTTTTTATAACTGGTTATGTGTAAATGTTACTTTATTAGTGTGTAATAAAGTGTTATTCATTCATTCTTAAGACCAATGACAAAATACTGTACATATATGTGAATAAGTCTTCCTATATTCAGACGAATGCTCAATCGCAATGCAGATCATTTATATAATACAATAATTCCTTTGCAATATACACACACGTTATATTAATATAGGATTGTAAAACTGATCAAAACGCAAAAAATAAAAAACGTACTTTTTTGTTTAATATCTGTTCTTTACGATGGTTTGTATAAATATTCAGATATTTACTAATGCGTATTTAAGGAACACTTTCCCATCACTAGTTTTGGAAACTCCAAAGTCATCCGGGGCAGGTGTTAATTTCACAAATTATCTTACCACTGTTTCCTGATTAGTTAAGTTAGAGTTGGGCGCTATTTTTTTTATAAAATATTCACAACTTCTGCCAATAATTTTTGACGTCGTGGACTATAAAAATTGTACTATTATTATAATAGTAGGTTATTTTTTTGGACCTCATTTGCTTATGCCCACGTTATTACAGAGGTCGAAAGCAACAACTTTTGTTCTACGAATTTTCTAACAGCGCACAAAAAATTTTCAACTCCCTATACTAAAGTGGTCACGTGACCGACCCATTTTGTATGGGAAGTTGAAAATTTTTCATGCGCTGTTAGGAAAGTCGTAGAACAAAAGTTCTTGCTTTTGACCTCTGTAATAACGTGGGCATACGCAAATCAGTTCCAAAAAAATAAACTTGTATAATAATAGTAATAACAATGTTTTTCAGGTAGTGTATAAAAGTAATATTTTCTCAAACGTACTTGGAAATTTGATCATTATTATGACAACCTTCTTCGAGATAAATTAAATAGCTGTACTGGTTAAGTACTCGCTAGCAGCTGCCGGCAATGTTAGTATTAAAGTTATTTCTATCGAATTTTGCGACCGCGAGTAAATTACTATGAAAACTCATATCTGTTAATTGTTTAAAAGTGGAATGTGTATGTCCTGCATGGAGAATTGCTGTCATCTTTGGGATGGCTCAGTCAAATATCAACAAGCCACACTTGACTCGATAGATCGCAAAGCCAAGAAGCTCGTTGGTGATGAGATGCCTTTGAAAACCAAGTTTCCGTCGCAAAGTTGCATGTCTGTCCCGAAGCACGGAAACTCTCTTGTGTTGTACCCAGGCTCTGACCACGGCCAACCTTGCTTAAATTTCATGATCAGAAAGAAAGAGCAGCGACCAATCCGCTTTTAATATTTATTTTGAATAAATCTTTGCTGCCTTTCAAAAAATAGATAAATTCACATTTTCCCCATTTTTATGAAAAGTACATCAGTTATTTGTTCAATAAAGTTTTTAAAGCGCTGCGAATCATTTATCTAAGGTTTTTAAATAAGTTATTATTTTTTTGTCAGCAGAGTAAAAGACAAAATAATTATTTCACTGCGATTCCATATCCTGTTAACTTATTGACTGCGATTCATATCTTTTCAAAGTTGAAAAAAAGCCTCAAAAAGCCGTGTGAAAGTAAACTCCATCGCTCCGTCGGCTGAATGCATGACTCGTTATATTAAACCTACCCGCACTCAATTTCATGAAAAAACTTTCGTAAATACTCCCGACCAGGAAATGCAAAATTTGGACAAGCTAAAATAAAACCCGGTCGAGTGCCTTTTTGTGTTGTTTTCCGCTTTCTCCGAAAATCATCGTTCTGTACATATTTAAAAGTGCTACTAATGGATTGACGAACAAATAAATCTTAAATCGACGAGTACCGACTGCTGACCTCTAAACCTCATTTTGAAGATGGCACCCCATGATGTTGATGATGAAATCGACCATCAATATAATTTTAGCGATTAAATATTCAGGGTGTTAAAAAAGTACGATGATCCTTCTAAGGGGTGATTCCACATCACTAACAGATTGAAAATTAAAAAAGTAGTTTTAGCTCAAGAAGAAGTGAAGCTGGTGACGCAAACAAAGTTGTTCTTTGTTATAATTTCCAGTTTACTAGCAAGTGATTATTCATTTCAATAAATTACTTTAATGTAATTCGAAGGAAAATCAAATTGCATGATCACCCAAAATAAAATAAAAAAAATTAAAAGATTTTAAAAAAAAACCGGCCAAGTGCGAGTCGGACCCGCGCACCGAGGGTTCCGTACCACCACATAATCATAATTGTATTAGTTGAAGTTCCAGTAAGTTAATGTGCTGGATTTTTGAGTCCAACACGCGCTTGACCAAATTTTATTATTTGTTGTCATTTTATAGCTTATGCACTACAAATATACCAATTTTCAAGTTTGTGAGTGTTTCCGTTTTTAAAATAGAACTAAAACAAAACTCGCCTCCGCGACCATTCAAGTTGACCCCTCTCTTATATGAATGTTCTTGAAACGGGAGCTCACCACAATTGGTTACCATTAGTTGTGAGAAAAGTTGTAATATTTAATGATTTCAGACTTTTATCTTTATTTGTACTGTGAGACCTAGCTTCTTGCCAAATTTCATAATTTTAGGTCAACGGGAAGGTACCCTGTAGGTTTTTCTTTTTTGCATAAATGTATGGAGATGAGGACTTACAATGCCATATCTTTTGATTGCGTCGTTGTAAAAAATTGAAATTTTCAGATCTTGTGTGGTTCATACGTAGACCCTAATATATGATATCAATTTCAACCTGGTACCTCTACCCGTTCGTGAGATAAAGGGTCTTGACAGACAGACAGACAGACAGACGGACAACCAAGTGATCCTATAAGGGTTGCGTTTTTTCTTTTGAGGTACGGAACCCTAAAAATCAAGTGTTTTTATATATTTTTTTACAATCTATTAGTCATGTAGAATCACTCCTTAGAAGGACAATTGTACTTTTTTTTACATTCTGTAAAAGTCTAGAACTTTTAATAAAAATGCTTTTGTGTTGTATTTAGAAAAAACGCTGTTTTAAAATGATACGGAAAGAAGAGCGGCCAATTAAAAAAGAAGAGCGGCCAAAATCAAAGAACAAGAACGACTACAATAAAAATATAAAACATCATCATTATCATCATTTTATCATAGATTATAGGTATTCGACAGGGGCACTAGTTAGGGGCAGAGCCCCTGCCATCTGACCCCCGCAACCCAATCCTAGATGAGGCTTTGCCAGATAAGTCGTCAGTCTGACTGTCAGAGTTTTCAAGCCGCCAAATAGTTTGTGAATTGGCTTAACGACTACTGACATAATTAGTAGCTGGCACTTAATCTTTACCAAAATACACGCCTCTCTCTCTCTCCTGCCCTTGAAAGACGCGTGTATTCAGTTACGGTGAAGTTAGATGGTGTATATGATCCTTAGCGTACCTTTCGAAGCACGGTTAACACACGTGTTGTTTTACAACAGCGGTCACCTATCCTGGTTCTAGCCACGGACAAAGTAGCTTATCTTTCGTGATCGCAAAGAAATTACAACTCAGTACCACTTGAACACGAGTGCTTATCGTAATTAAGTACCTAGGCGGCCGAGCTTCGCTCTACAATATCCGCCTCAACGTTAAAATATCATCGTGTGAGCAAGTTATGCTACCCGCCAACAGATGGCGCTGTAGGTATCTGTCTAAAACGCGGTATTTTACAAGAATCGAACGCTTAAAAACACGAGGAAAACGAATTATTAGCTAGATCAATTTTTCGCCCCCGAAACCCTCCGTATGGTAAATTTCAATGAAATCGTTGGAGCCGTTTTCGAGAAACCGATACAAATATATATAAGTACATATATTCGAATACTGCTCGTTTAATTAAAAAAACTTTCAAAAAATTTTTACCACGCATCCAAATAATTTTTCTTTCATCGCAAACAAGAAGATAGGAGCAACTTTTTGACGCAGTCACGCTCTACCTTTGAGCGTCTTACAAAGTTATGTCTTGCGGATTACACTCGCCTTTTTAACACCCTACCGCCACCGCGTATGGAAATAACTTTTTTCATAATTTTCTTCCATACGCGTGGGTTTGATCAAAAGAGAATGATGAAAGGAGCACGTGGGCATATAAAAGTACTCCTTATTTATTGTATGAAACGGGTCTCAAACAATTCGTGTAAAGCCAATTGAGTCTGAATTCAGTTTTGGAAATTTGGTGTTTTTATGGATTAGTTTGATTTTTTTAACACACGAGTGTATTCCTGCTGCGAAAGACTCACTAACCCGTCGGACACGCGTAAGTCACTGGCGAAAGAAAGCACGAATTTTTTTTAAAAGTAATTGTGTGGGTATAAAAAGACATCTCCAAAAACTAAAAAAAACCGGCCAAGTACGAGTCGGACTCGCGCCCTAAAGGTTCCGTACCTATCTACCATATGATATACTAAAAGCTTTTGCTCTTTGATTTTAAAAACTCCGCGACCATCCAACTTGACCCCTCTTTTATAGAAAACTTCTTGAAACGGGAACTCACCTTAATTGGTTACTATTAGTTGTGAGAAAAATTTAAATATTTAATGATTTTAGACTTTTCCCTTAATTGTACTGTGAGACCTAGCTTCTTGCCAAATTTCATAATTTTAGGTCAACGGGAAGTACCCTGTAGGTTTTGCTTTTTTGCATAAATGTATGGAGAGGAGGACATAAAAAGCCATATCTTTTGATTCCGTCGTTGTAAAAAATTGAAATTTTCAGATCTTGTGCGGTTTATGAGCCTTAATATTCTTTATCAATTTCAACCTGATACCTCTTCTCGTTCGTGAGAAAAAGTGTCTTGACAGACAGACAGACAGACGGACAACAAAGTGATCCTATAAGGGTCCGGTTTTTTATTTTGAGGTACGGAACCCTAAAAAACCAGCCAAGTGCGAGTCGGACTCGCGCCCTAAGGGTCCCGTACCTATCTACCATATGATATACTAAAAGCTTTTGCTCTATGATTTTAAAAACTCCGCGACCATCCAACTTGACCCCTCTTTTATAGAAAAGTTTTTGAAACAGGAGCTGACCTTAATAGGTTACTATTAATTGTGAGAAAAAATTGAAATATTTAATGATTTTAGACTTTTCCCTTTATTTGTACTGTGAGACCTAGCTTCTTGCCAAATTTCATAATTTTAGGTCAACGGGAAGTACCCTGTAGGTTTTGCTTTTTTGCATAAATGTGTGGAGATGAGAACATAAAAAGCCATGTCTTTTGATTGCGTCATTGTAAAAAATTTAAATTTTCAGATCTTGTGTGGTTAATAGACTATAATATTCGTTATCAATTTCAACCTGATATCTCTTCCCATTAGTGAGAAAAAGGGTCTTGACAGACAGACAGACAGACAGACGGACAACCAAGTGATCCTATAAGGATTCCGTTTTTTTATTTTGAGGTACGGAACCCTAAAAACGATGTGAATTAAAGCACTGAAACTGAATAAAATACGTTTTGAACAAAACGTACGCACTCTGAGAATAAAAAGTACGCCCCAAGTTTTTTTATTTGTCAATGGGCTTACTTTTGACCTCGATGTAATCTTAAGGACAGAAATGAGGTCGACGATGGGACGAGCCCGTCCAAAAAAAGCCCATTCACTCGCGACCAGAATAGATTCGGGTTATATGAACTCGGGAACACAGATGCAGGCAGAGAATTCCACTCTTTAGCCGTGCGCATTATAAAAGATGTCTCAAAGCGCTTTGTACAAATGTGTGGAATATGAACCAAGTGTGATACTCCAATTTACCGGTGGTTTCGCTGGGTACTAACCTTCAAACCGAAACTCTTTATGACATCGGCAGAATTACATCGCATCGGACAACTTTCTCCAGGGAACATAGTCGGAAATAAAAACCTTTAAACTGCATCACGTAATAGAGAATTGTGGAATGTTGTATAATTTCATAGTCTGAATCCACAATTTCAGCTTTGTGAATATATATTTTGAAACCCTATATAAGGTTGCCAGCATTTAGGTACTTTTCTAAAAGCAATATCAAGAATTTCGCGTCCATTGTTTTTAAAAGCAAGCCTAATAAAAACAAATGGCTGCTCAATGAAAAGCCAAAAGCGTTAGCATTATCTTTTCTTTTGTTTCTGGAATCGCTGTAAAGCTATTTATTAACCGCCATAATTAAGACTAATTATTGTGTATAAAGCGAGCGAATGAGGTGGCATGACTTGCAGGCTTTTGGGAAGCTAAATGAGGTTTAAGGCGCTATTTAGGTTTAAAAAAGTTCCTTAACTTTAGCCACAGTCCGAACAACTACATACATCGAGCGCGAATTTGATATTTGAAATTGGAAGGTTGCGTACTTAGAGCAACGCGTCAAACCGCGCAAGCCCGTTTCGTGTTACTCTATGGTTGCGTAGGCTCGCATATTCAGTACAAACAACCATCAGAAGGATCACGAGAATCTCGCGGGCGGGTGCGGTGCGAGGTAGATTGCAAGAGGGGTGGAGAGTGTCCGTTCTGTATGATATGGCTATTACTTTATTCTGTGCTTTAGCCCACGACATTAATCAGTATTATAGACTTTTCAGTCAGATATTTTCCCACACAAGGTGGTTCTATGGTGGACCACTACTGTATCGAGACTAGAATATTTCTTTTCTTGTATAAATAGAAGTATTTTTTTCTATCAAAAGTTTCTTATTGTATTTTCATTTGCAGAATCGTTGATTAATCAAAATTCACGTTGAATATAGCTTATATGTAAAAAATGTAAGTAATTTTATTACAATTACGTATATTCTGCGACATAGTTAGATATTTTTATGTCATGTAAATTGCCGCATGTATGACGGTGCATCATTTGAAAACGGCTTAATCATTTTGGATGATTCTTTTTTGTTGCGTTTGTATTTCGAAGTACAATGTTTAAGTGAAAAATAATATAATATATATAAAAGATGCTGGTAACAATAAAAAAATTGGGAAAAATAAAGGTGGAATTTTTAATAAAGTTATGACTCTACATAGTTACTACAAAAGTCCCTTTTCACGATTGATTCTGTCCATGCAATCGGAAACCTTGGTCGGAAACAAACAAGAACAAAAGATCGTCTCATTTTCCAACAAACAGATGTTTAAAAACCATTCCCGCCATTTGCGGAGCGCAAAAAAAGAAAAAAAAAAAGAAAGATGCCGGCAATACAGCTATAATCTGTTCCTCGTAAAGGGTATTACGGGCAACAAAAGCGGAACAGCGAAGAGTTGACACCGAGTGAAGTTGCCGCAAAACATTAGAGTTAATTACATTGGCCGCAGCATGGGACAGATCCGGGAAAATTAAAAATGGGACACAAAATAAACTACCTTTTTATGAGGTTCTATAAGCTTTAAAAGCTAAATATCTTCTAACTACTACCAATTTAGTTTCATTTTAATACAGAGTCGGGTTTACGTACATTTGAACTTTATCCAAGAAAAATAATTGAAATTGTTGTTGACATATTAACTTGCATATTAAGCTTTCTATTAACAATAAATAAAATAATTTATACAGAGAATAGACTGAAATGTTTGCGGACGAGAATCATTGGCGACTTTACGTAGGACATGTAAGGATTGGAGGGATATTCTCGTGTCCTCTAACGCAACCACTATAAAATTAAAAGCTCATTTGAGAACTTAAAAGCAGTTGTCAAATATTTTTTGTCAAAATCTCTTAATTCCTTGTCAATCAGGGGAGAGTGGTGCCCTAGTTAGTACTTTCTCGCTCAGTTTAGGAGATAAGTCATGCCCTGCCTGAAAGCCCTAATATTATTACTAAATCCGTCCCTGTCCTTGTTGTACAGCTAATCAAGGAAATGACGTGACCCAACAAAGGGCTTCCTGTTCATCGTCACAACACAACAGTAACCTTTATTTTTTGACGGATATCAGTAGAGGCCTTAAAAAAACCTCTATAATAAATTTGACAAATTAGTTTCCCAATCCTCTGTTATGATAAAAATTAAATGGTAAATAAAGATTGTTTTTCTATTACCAAGTCTACAGGGAAATCTATTTTTCTCTGGTACTAATAAGACATAGTAAAAAGAAACATTTTATATTATATCATTCAATGTTGTTGTTCATTATAAAACTTAATTTGCACAGTTAAATTCAAAATGCAGCTCATTGGAAACGCGTTCTTAAGGAAAAAAATCGTACATTCTTGAATCTTTGGTCGAAAGTCACCTGTAGCACGAAATCACGAAATCGATCGATCTTACTTTTCGGACATTCAGGTGATTAACTCTGCAATGTTCCAACCAAATTGAAGATTGGTTTGAGAGTGTCCCCACCGGGAATGAAACCTAGGACCTTAGGATCGAGAGCGAACGCTCTGACTACTGAAGCACACGGGCTGTTGCGATAACAACCAAACTATTGGTGTAGCGACACACCTGCGGATCTTTCCGATGCGGAGAGTTCCGCTCATTATACTCGCAACGCTTTTTAGGTTATCTAAGACACATCTGGCGGAATTTCCGCTGGTGTCATACTTGACAGAATTTTCGGTCGCAGAACGCTACACTTACTAGCTTGGGAGATACCTCATTCCTGCAGAAATCAACTGGAATTCATTGGCTTTATGGTAATTATGTGACAGGCCACGGTTGCATGTAGCAACATAATTTGCTGCCTGATGAGGGTAGGACACTGTTTACCGTTAATCACTGCTGTTATTAATGTTTAGGATGTTTACCTTTTACATTAGTTTGGTTTACTTTTTAAGACCCGGTGTTATAAAGCCGTTTGTTTATGTGTCTGTCTGTGGTTTCGTAGTTTTGTGAAATGTATATGTTGAGTATCTTATATTAGTTCTTGATAGCAAAAGATACGCATGTACTCATGATACTGAACAACTTTTCCCAAGGAACATAGGTCGAAATACGAAAAACAAAAATTTGACCTCCCATACAAAATGCGCTATCAGCTGATGCAGTTTCTATGGGAGGTCAAAACTTGATTTTCGTATTTCGACCTATGTTTCTTAGGGAAAGTTGTTCAGTATCAGTATCATGAGTACATTCATACCTTTTTCTATCAAGAACTAATTAAAAGTTACCCTATATACATAAAATCACGCCTCTTTCCCGTCGGGGTAAGCAGAGACCACAGCTCTCCATCTGCTACTATCTTGACATATTTTCCTCATTTCCTCTACTTTTATTAACCCACATACACGCTTGTCAATTTAGGGTACTTTTAACCTGGCCTTTATTTAGTATCTTACTGACCATAAAACTGAACAACTTTTCCAGAGGAACACAGGTCAAAATACTACAAGAAATTGGAACTGTATCATCAACTCATAGCACATTTTCAAAAACCTTTCTTTTTGTATATCGACCCATGTTCCTTAGGGAAAGTTTTTCAGTATTACGGTCCATACTCAAAGGAACGCAGTCGTTTAGAAGCACCCTTTACAAGGTGTCAGTAAGGGAGGGAATACCGATAACTAAAATGACTTACCTACTCAGTAGACAAGAGTTAACATCTTTTCCAAACAAATAAGTGTTGGGAAATTATAATTTAACTTTTCCATAGATAAAAATATCGACTTATCCATACCGCAAATAATCGCTTGGTGACAGCACCAAGCGGTAATTCTGTATGGTTAAGTAAATATTTCATTTTGATTTCTTAACACGTGTTTTATAGGGAAAGTTATTTAATTTAGCCTACTAAGCAAGCCTTTTTGGTTTTAAGCACACCGTCTCTTACACCCTGTACGTACAGTGGTCTACCAAACAATAACTAGATCTAGTTACCTACATTCCATCAACTAACTATCTCAGCCAAATGCAATACAAACTGCCTGCCGATTATACGGTGTCTGGTATACGCCTTTTGTGTTTATTGGCCTTTTGCGTTCTTGGTCATCTGATTGAATAAATGATTGAAAGACGAGTTCACATAGACCGTCTAATGTAAGCTACTTTACACATACATCTACTTTACATATACATGTTATTTGACAAGTATAAGACTTATGATTACGGCAAGCATTTTAGTATGTTACTCAGACTATCTATAAATATCTACTTCAAAAAACTTCAAAATTATCAGATTCAGATAATTTAATGTACCTATAGATTCTTTACAGAATACTTATTGAATGTCATGCAGAATACAATGCAAATAGAGCAAGTCTACGCCGTTTTCTCGTCGTTATCTTGATGCGATACTACTCTGAAACTCTATATGGGGTGACGTTTAATTAGTTCTTGATAGAAAAAGGTATGAATGTACTCATGATACTGAACAACTTTCCCCAAGGAACATAGGTCGAAATACGAAAATCAAGTTTTGACCTCCCATAGAAACTGCATCAGCTGATAGTGCATTTTGTATGGGTGGTCAAATTTGGTTTTTCGTATTTCGACCTATGTTCCTTGGGAAAAGTTGTTCAGTATCATGAGTACATGCATATCTTTTGCTATCAAGAACTAATTAAAAGTCACCCTATATTTAGTGACTCAAGGTTTAAAATTAACTGTTGAATGTATCATTATCTCAAGTTAAAAGTAGTATCAGAATCGGTCACGTGAAATCCTTACTATGATGGTCCTAAGCTATGCTCACCACATCATCTTGCTGCTAATCCCAGCTTCTCTAAGTTTCAAGACGTTCCTAGTACAAGTGGCACCACAGTGTGTACTCTCTAATCCCAGATAATTAAAGTGTACAATATTAAACAGTGCACTCTGGTACAGAATGTATTATTCAATGGTTGGGAGATAGCTGTGTTGTACAATAGGAAAATTGTCTTTAAGAAATAAGTGTTCGATACGTATGGATGTAAAATAAGATGCATTAAACTTGAAGTGGTAACGGTCCAGAAGTTGTAACGTTAATTAAACTGACAAATAGACTAAAATTCCCCTTCATTTGTGGATTTAAAATCTGAGCTAAGTAGCCTTTTTTGTTATTTCCAATGTAAAGGCACTATCTGTTACTTTAAAAAGATGGAGGGTAGGTAGCTGCATCCTTCTGCATGTTGTGCCGTCTTAGTGTAGCAACAGACCTGCAGAAATTCTGACGTAGATCCGCACATTACGCTCGCAATGCTTTTTAGGTTACCTATGACACATCTTACGAAATTTCCGTTAGTGTCCAAGCGTAACAAGCGGATCTTTCCGCGTCCGAATTTCGGCAGGTGTGTCGCTACACTTATATACTGCGGTAACTAACAATCACTGTCCATTATGCCAGTCGCAACACTAACAAGCGTGGTGACTATGTTACGAGTACCTCCCCTCCGAAATGTTCACCATGCATTTTTGCTGTATTTTGGAAAGAGCAGCTGTGGACTTTGAAGGAAATATTATGAAAGTCCAAAAACGTGTTTCAATAGTGTACATTCTTTCCTCCTAAAATATAGCAGCTTGCAAGAAAGTTCTTCAAAAAGTCAACCCAATCCAAGATGTTCCTTTTCACCTTCTAATCCCACAGAACAATAACAATTGCGTAAATAAACAACGAAATAATCCCGTCGTATGCTGAATCTCGCATTGAGACGCCAGACACTAAGTTGAGTTAAAAACGTGTTAGAGTATACGTTAGAGCTAATGTATACTTCAAGGAGGTAACTTAGATTGTTTATAAAAAGCTTTTTTCTATGGAACCGATGTTGAATTCTTTTTTTTTTCTGACGTTTCATTCAAAATCATTGGGGTTTTACTTCATGCTTGGGTCGGTTAGTATGAGAAATAAAAAATAAACTTAAACATTTTGTATTTTAGCATTTCGTTTACTACATGTTATAGCGAAAATGTTCTATTTGATTTGCGGGACACTACTTCTACTGTTTACACCGAATTGAGCTGTCTTTTAATTGAACTACATTTTTTTTCCTACGAGTTCTTCCATTGGACTAGCGATTATTCAACTTAAGTTTTCTTACAAACTTGAGACAAACTAGAACTACAGTGAATATGATAGTAACAACAACAGTTGGCAGCCGCTCTGGTATGCGTTCCAGTGTAAGACCAACCATAATCTCCGAGTACATCCATTGGGGATGAATAATAGAAGCTACTGCACCCCTCACTCTAACAAAATGAGATCTTACTCAAGTGCGTTTACAAGGTTATCTTGGAGTTTTTTGTTTTGTTACATTAGTAAAAATATCTAAAGAAACTGTTTTGAAATTTTAAAATTGAAAGATTTTTGTAGGTGGTAGGGCATTGTGCAAAGTCCGTCTGGGGAAGTACCACCCCCTTGCCTTTTTCTGCCGTAAAGAAGAAGTGTTTGCACTGCTTTGTTTCGGTTTGAAGGGTAATGGAGCCAGTGAAATTACAGGCACACGAGACATATCATCTTAGTTCTCAGTCTTATTAGTGTCAAATTATTTCACTAATAAGACAGTGGATGTCATGGCCGGTGGTGACCACTTACCACCAGGTGGCCCACCTGCTCGCTTGCCCACTTGTGACATAAAAAAAAAACCTCTTGAAATTAATTGAATAACCAAAAGGACTTTGTAACTATACGAAAAATGGACTAGGAACTTCTTGAACAGGACTATATTAATTTTTCTAGCACTTTGTACACAAAAAGGTTTCGGAAGGCATGCTAAGCCAATATCACAGACAGCCATTACAGAGGTCATAACGACCAAAATGGTATGATTGTTATTGACCATGCCTGCTAAGCCCCGGCCCCGGGTTCGAATTCTGGTAAAGTTAAACATTTGTATGATGAATTATACATATTTTTACCCAACATATGGACGTTTGTGTACAATATTTAGTATATTTGTTTATGTATATTGCGTTAATTAACACAGTCTAGAGCACGTCAAGTTTAGCAAGCAGGACTTTGATCCAAAGCTACACTGCGAGTGACAAGTTCAACCTTGACTGTACCTACACAAAAGGCTAACAAGGCTCTACTGTTGGACAAGGAAAGTTGTAAGTGTCAGTATATTTATTAATATTGATGTCAGACACTATCTATTTAATGAAGCACTGACCTAAAACTAACTAATAGCTAACTTTTTTTCATGTCACAAGTGAGCAAACGAGCAGTGGGCAAACTAAATATAGTTTGTTTTTATTAAGCTAGGTACGTATTTAACGTTTATTTCACTAAGTCTTATAAAAGGTCCTAATGAAAAAAAGCAAAATTTTAAAAATTTTGAAAAAACCCACGACGGTTGTTATTGAAAAAATATTAAATAAGACTTTTGAAATACCCCCGACTTAAAAGGAAGAAGGTAAAGAAATAGTACGAAGAAAGTACCCATGAAAATCCGTCGGGGCTGCCATTCCGTGTCCTACGAAAATTAATATAGAATTTAATCAATATAAAGTCTATACGAGCTAGTTATGAAATAGCTTTAGTTGGCTACAGTTATGTATAAATTATGAAAACATGGCAATGGCAGCCCCCGACGGATTTTCATGGGTACTTTCTTCGTACTATTTCGTTACCTTCTTCCTTTTAAGTCGGGGGTATTTCAAAAGTCTTATTTAATATTTTTTCAATAACAACCGTCGTAGGTCTTTTCAAAATTTTTAATTTTGCTTTTTATTTTTAACTTTTAAGAGAGTTCCCACTTTACTGATTATTACAGTGCCCCCTGGTGAGTTGACGCCACAACTCTAGTCTAAAAATAATCACTGATAAATCATAAATCTTTTATTTAAAACCGCATCTAAATCGATCAAATCGTTTTAGAGATAAATGAGAACATTTGTGTAAATAAAAGTGATTATTACAGCGCCCCCTGGTGAGTTGACACCACAGCCCTAGTCTAAGAACCATCACTGATAAATCATAAATCTTTTATTTAAAACCGCATCTAAATCGGTCAAACCGTTTTGGAGATAAATGAGAACATTTGCTTAAATAAAAATTATCATTACAGCGCCCCCTGGTAAGTTGGCGTCACAACTCTAATCTACAAACCATCATTGATAAATTATAAATCCACTACTGAAAACCGTATCTAAATGGGCTAAGCCGTTTTTAAGATAAAAGGGAACATAACTTTGCACACACAAACGAACAAACACACAACCTCTCACCCTAAACGCATACACCTTCTCCGTTCCGTCGTGGGTAAACAGTGAACATAGTTTTAGTATGTTATTCAAACCAAATTTGACCTCCCATACAAAATGCGCTATCAGCTGTTGCAGTTTCTATGGGAGGTCAAAAAATTATGTTCGTATTCGACCTATGTTCCTTGGGGATAGTTGTTCAGCTTCATGGTCTGAGTAAAATACTTAAAATAATTATGTTCACTATTTCATTAGGACCTTATATTCTTTCATGGTTTTCTCTGTTTGCTCGCTTGCATCCTGCATCATTACACTCTCTCCTTTAGTCACTTTAAGGTTGACTGGTACGAGTAGGCATCTCACCTAGGGATAATTTCGCCTTTGCATGTAATCCTTTCGAGAATAGTATTTTTGTAATTTTCGCACAATAAAGATCATATAACACCAACAACTAACGAAAAGATACAGTTGCAATTATGGTTTTTTTTTCATTTTGTACCTAAAATGCCTTCTTCCATTCAAATTTGAAATGCTTTCTACATCAATAAAATCACCAATACATAATCATTTTGAAGCAATCCTTTACAAAAATTGTCTTCGATTTACGTTTTCCCCTTTACGAGAGCCAGGTAATTTCCTCTCCCGTCACACACTCGTTATACCTGTTTATGGTTCTGCTAAATGGCTGCGTTTAATGGAGCATTAATATTTGAATGTAGGGACCCCTCAACCCTTTGCAGAAAGAAGTGTTACGTGACTTCTTTTAAAACCTACTGTTTAGTTTTTTGCGATACTAATTGCGACTATTTTATTATATAGTTATTTAGAATGGGCTTGGTCTTGACCTCGATCTAGTCCTGAAGACAAAGAAGAGGTCGACGATGGAACGAACTTCTTGAAGAAGCTTATTTACTCACCAATTCTTATATCCTAGCAGCCAAGAAACCTAAATCTACAGCTCGATCTAAGCCATTTCGACTGCAATAGCATGATTTAATTAAATTCGTGTTTTTATAACTATTTAAGCCTCAAATATTGCCTCTATTGCCTATATGGCAATATTTGTTGCGTGTTATTTTTGAAAAATATAACACTTAAATTTGTTGTACGACTTTTTATAATTTACATAAATATTTTTTTTCTTCTATTACTAACTAGACCGATTAACTGTCTTCCAAAAATCGTAACGTTTTAAACAAGAATATTGATGCAATGTGTTTGATATGACGACTTCCAATACACTTTCAATAATCTGAAAAAGCCCATGCCATACAAAAAGGAAAAAATTTAGGTAAACAGACGAATCTTAAAGGTATTGATGGAAATAGTTGTTCCATTGGTTTTCCTAATTATATCAACACAGAAAAATGCAATTTGAACGACTGACATTAGCAACCACGACCGTTAAGCACTGAAGATTCTCATTCAAGAATTTTATGCACTCAAATTCTTCAAGCACCCATTTTCGATACGGAAATGCCAGGGCTTTCCTGTTAAATGAGAATCTTTTTTATGCTTAGTGGATTGTACAATCCAAATCCACCCAATCTTCCATCCAATCCGAACTATTATAATATTACTAGCTGTTGCCCGCGGCTTCGCTCGCGTGGATTTCGTATTTATGTTGTTACCGGTTTTCCGAAGCAATGAGATATTTTCCCGTCATTTCGGGGTAATTTTAAACTAAGGAAAAACAGGACTAAGCCTGCGCAAATCAATGAGTATAATTCAAGATCCAGCTGAATTTTATATAATATACAGACGTTACTCATAAATTACTCAGAACAGAGGAACTTAGCAGCAGTATTCTAATAAATGTAAAGAGAGAGATGAGAGACACCTTTATGTAATACTAGCTGTTGCCCACGGCTTCGCTCGCGTGGATTTCGTATTTATGTTGTTACCGGTTTTCCGAAGCAATGAGATATTTACCCGTCATTTCGGGGTAATTTTAAACTAAGGAAAAACAGGACTATAGAGCAAATCAATGAGTATAATTTAAGATCCAGCTGAATTTTATATAATGCACAGACGTTACTCATAAATTACTCAGAACAGAAGAACTTAGCAGCAGTATCCTAACAATTGTAAAGAGAGAGATGAGACACTTTTATGTAATATTTCAAAACAGAGCCAATTCGCAGAAGTAATTGAGAAAAACTAAAAAGCTCTCCCTCTCTCTCCCTCTCCCCCCTTCCTCTCCCCCTCCCTCTGTCTCTCCCCCTCCCCTTACCCCCTCTCCCCCTGCCCCTCCCTCTCCCCTCCCTCTCCCTCACCCCCTCCCCCTCCCTCTTTCCCTCCCTCTCCCCCTACCCCTCCTTCTCCCTCTCCCTACACATCTACCTCTCCACCTCTCTACCTCTCTACCTCTCTACCTCTCTACCTCTCTACCTCTCTACCTCTCTACATTTCTACCTCTACCTATCTACCTCTCTACCTCTCTACCTCTCTACCTCTCTACCTCTCTACCTCTCTACCTCTCTACCTCTCTACCTCTCTACCTCTCTACCTCTCTACCTCTCTACCTCTCTACCTGTATACCTGTCTACCTCTCTATATCTCTACCTCTCTACCTCTCTACCTCTCTACCTCTCTACCTCTCTACCTCTCTACCTCTCTTCCTCCCTACCTCTCTACCTCTCTACCTCTACCTCTCTACCTCTACCTATCCCTGCCCCTATCCCTATCCCTACCCCTTACGCCAATTTAACCGCTATCCCTAACATAGAAACGACACCCATATTTATTTATAGACATTTCAAACCTATGGCACCCTAACCCCATCCCTAGGGGATGATGGTATCTCACGTCCACCACGTTGGATTTCAAAGTTGTTGTAGCTTTCGTAATCAGCGACCCGATAAACCATACAAACGACAACCATATTAATTTTTAGACATTTCAAACCTATTGCACCCCAATTCCATCCCCAGGGGGATGATGGTATTTCACGTCCACCACGTTGGATTTCAAATTTGTTGTAGTTTTCGTAATCAGCGACCCGATAAACCATACAAACGACACCCATATTCACATTTCAACCCTATCGCACCCCAACCCCATTCCAAGGGAATGATGGTATTTAACGTCCACAACGTTGGATTTCAAAATTGTTGTAGTTTTCGTAATCAGCGACCCGATAAACCATACAAACGATACCCATATTGGTTTTTAGACTTTTTCACCCCATTTCCCATTTTTAGGGGTTGAATTTGGGGTGAAATTTCAATAACAGTGATGAACGTTCCATAGAATTACATCATTTATGCCTAAATAATAAATTATGTGGATTTTATTTTAAAAATAAAGAATTTTCAACTTCATCCCCCTTTTCACCCTTAAGGGTGTCGAATTCCCAAAAACCCTGAGACACGTAAATATTAATTTTTAGTCGTCAGCCTAAATACAAATTTTTAAGATCCTAACTTCAAAACTGACGGACTTTCATACAAACGTTCATCCCCTATTTTACCCCCTTAGGGGTGGAATTTTGTAAAACCCTTTCTTAGTGCACCCCTAGGCCTCATAAAGAACCTACATGCCAAATTTGGAATCTCTAGACCCAGCGGTTTGGGCTGTGCGTTGATATGTCAGTCAGTCAGTCAGTCACCTTCTTCTATATATATAGATTTCAAAACAGAGCCAAATCGCAGAAGTAATTGAGAAAAACTGAAACCCTCTCCCTCTCTCTCCCACTTCCCCCTTCCTCTCCCCCTCCCCGTCCCTCTTTCTCTCCCCCTTCCCCTCCTCTCTCTCCCCCTACCCCTTCCGCTCCCTCTCCCTCTCCCCCTTCCCCTCCCTCTCTCCCTCCCTCTCCTCCTTTGCCTCCTTCTCCCTCTCCCTCTTCGCCTCCTTCTCCCTCTCCCCATATCTCTCCCTCTCCCCCTTCCCCTCCTGCTCCCTCTCCTTCTACCTCTCTACCTCTCTACCTCTCTACCTCTCTACCCCTCTACCTCTCTACCTCTCTACCTCTCTACCTCTCTGCCTCTCTGCCTCTCTGCCTCTCTGCCTCTCTACCTCTCTACCTCTCTACCTCTCTACCTCTCTACCTCTACCTCTCCCTGTCCCTATCCCAGCCCCTATCCCTACCCCTAACGCCAATTTAACCGCTATCCCTAACATAAAAACGACACCCATATTTATTTATAGACATTTCAAACCTATCGCACCCCAACCCCATCCCCAGGGGACGATGGTATTTCACGTCCACCACGTTGGATTTCAAAGTTGTTGTAGCTTTCGTAATCAGCGACCCGATAAACCATACAAACGACACCCATATTGATTTTTAGACATTTCAAACCTTCCGCACCCCAACTCCATCCCCAGGGGGATGATGGTATTTCACGTCCACCACGTTGGATTTCAAAATTGTTGTAGTTTTCGTAATCAGCGACCCGATAAACCATACAAACGACACCCATATTCACATTTCAACCCTATCGCACCCCAACCCCATCCCAAGGGAATGATGGTATTTAACGTCCACAACGTTGGATTTCAAAATTGTTGTAGTTTTCGTAATCAGCGACCCGATAAACCATACAAACGATACCCATATTGGTTTTTAGACTTTTTCACCCCATTTCCCATTTTTAGGGGTTGAATTTGGGGTGAAATTTCAATAACAGTGATGAACGTTGCATAGAATAACATCATTAATGCCTAAATAATAAATTATGTGGATTTTACTTTGAAAATGAAGGATTTTCAAATTCATCCCCCTTTTCACCCTTGAGGGTGTCGAATTTTCAAAATCCCTGAGACATGTGAATATTAATTTTTAGTCGTCAGCCTAAATACAAATTTTGAAGATCCTAACTTCAAAACTGACGGACTTTCATACAAACTTTCATCCCCTATTTTACCCCCTTAGGGGTGGAATTTTGTAAAACCCTTTCTTAGTGCACCCCTAGGCCTCATAAGGAACCTACATGCCAAATTTGGAATCTCTAGACCCAGCGGTTTGGGCTGTGCGTTGATATGTCAGTCAGTCAGTCAGTCAGTCAGTCAGTCAGTCAGTCAGTCAGTCAGTCAATCAGTCAGTCAGTCAGTCACCTTCTTCTTTTATATATATAGATATAAGGTCTTAAGAAACAAACTTTCCCAAAAACGTAGGTCGAAATACAAAAAAAATCTTTTTGACCTCCCATAGAAACTGGATCAGCTGATTGCGCATTTTGTATGGGCGATAAAATTATTTTTTTCTTATTTCGACCCAAGTTCCTTTTGGGAAAGTTGTTCAGTTTCAAGGTTTAAGTAACATGCTAAAATTATGTTTTTCCGTTTTGACAGAGGTTGTTGTGCTATTGGTATTCTCAATTGTATTAAAACAGAAAAATACAATTAGAACCATTGACTGTAGCCACTAATACTGTTAACCACTGTAGATTCCCATCCTAATTCTTCGATCATTTATTCTCGATTCGGAAAAGCTTTTAAATAACAGTATCCTTTTTATGTTTAGTAGATTATATAATACAAATCTACCCAAACTTCCAACCAATCTAAACTAATATTACAAATGTGAAACTTACTCTGTCTGTCTCTCTGCCTGACTGTTACGCTCAGGCCAGAACCGTTGAACCGATTTTAATGAAATTTGGTATTACGATTTGTAAAACAATGCTCAAGGACATTGACCACTTTTTTTCGGAATTCCATGTGTACGAAGTATCGGGCAACAACAATTTTCCCGGGTTTATTTTAAACTGTTAGGTATTTTATTTTGCCTAATTACAAGTGATAAGACCCGGAATAAAATAAACAACTATTTTCCCATTTTGCTGGGGTTTCCAAGTCTCACTTTTTAATTAGATGACAGTCGCACTACAAAAATAATTCAACAAGTAAAATGTGATACACCGGGCGAATCAACTCAGCTAATAGGTATAAATGTCACCCCTGGGAGTTTTGTAGTGTACAGGTGGAGGTGGACGTTTACATCTAATTCTAGTGTGAAGTGGCTTTGTTTCATTTGATTTATGGCTTTAGAGATAGTCATGTATGTAATTTATTCTTGTTTTTTTTTACACCTTTTTACGTATTAAAAATGAAATAGTATAGATAGTAAATAATATGAACATTAGATTGATAGATAAGAATTATTCATGTTACAAACCACAAAACTAGACACCTTGACTTTTTTGCATTTTTAACAATATTACTTTTTGTAACAAAATTTTAAAGTTATAAGCAATTAAAACCAAAAAATTACACAAGCAAGCAAGTTCACAAAAGATTTACAATAGTGCAGACAGACAGAGATATGACGCCAAATTTGGACTTGACGCAACAAGGATTTGGCGAAAAAGGGATTTGACGAAACAAAGATTTGGCGTCGTTGCTTTCATTCAGTTTTACGGTCATATTCACATACTTTAGGGCTCTATTGGTAGGTATATCGACCCTGAAGTATGTGAAACTGCCCACGAAACTAAACTACTTTCCCAAAGAAACATAGGCTGAAATACAAAAAAAAATCACCTCCCTTACAAATTGCGTCATCAGCTGATATAGTTTCTATGGTAGTATGCAAAAATATATTTTTTTCGTGTATGGTCTATGTTCCTTGGGAATAGTAGTACCGTGTCCTGGGGTCTAGACAACATGACATTTAATTTAATGATGACGAAAGCGAACGTCATGAAATGCCCTTATATTTCATAATGTTCGACGGAATGTTATGTCAAATGTCGTCATACGCTTCATGACGTTCTCTTTCGTCATCTCCAAATTTTATGGCACTTGGTGTAGACTTCCTGGACTGTCTCACATCTGATTCCCTTTCCGTTGCACCCTGTATAGTCTGTGGTATAGAGTTAATTTGGTAAAGTGGATCCGCGAGCGCATTGTCGCTTGTTTATCGAGCCTCACAACACAACTTAATGGTATTAAACTTGAGAAATAACTTCTTTCATGGCGGGGTTACATTTGCACAAAATTGTGTGATTGATTTTAAGTTAATATATTTAATTTTAGGTACATATTTAGGGTACACAAAGGATGCCTGCGAGATTCTGTTAATTAGCCTAGGTTGATTATCTGTCTGTGTGACATTAATATAAAATTGCTTTATTTTCAACTGCCATAGCAAGCTTATTGATTAAAAAAATATATGTATTATTATAGCGGAACAGCTAAGTAATAATCAAAACAAAATAATAAAAAAACATACAAAAAACGTGTTTGGGTTCCGTACCTGACGAGGAAAAAAACTTAACCCTCATAGGATCACTTTGTTGTTCGCCTGTCTTTTTGTTTATCTATCAAGAACCCTTTTACTTAAGAACGGGTAAAAGTATAAAGTTGAAATTAATATGAAAAGGTATATCAATTCATGAAGGTTACGAAAATTTCAAGCTTCTACAATAACAGGATAAAAACATAAGATCAATGTCCTCATCTCCATACGCGGCGCTGGCGTCGATTTTCGCAACCACAAACTAAAAAAAAAAAAAAAATTAAACAGTAACTGTTTATTGCACATACTATTACAAATTATAAATTATTTATTAATTGAGACAGTAAAATCTTATAAGTTAAAGATTGTGGTTGCCTCAACCAGTATAAACTAAAACTACAATAAACTAAATTAAATTTGACAACACTGTCATCAAAATTAGACCTATTATTATTTTAGTTTTAGTTCTTGTCTACCAGAATCGACAACACTGTCAAACAGAAACCTTTGTGACATATCTCCAGCTTAGACAGGACATTGCAAGATGAACAACCTGATTCAGTAAATTGACTCCCTGCTTCGGAAGGCACGATAAACAGTTGGTCCCAACTACTATCCACAGTACTCGCAAATGAGCCACGCTTGAGGCCTTTGGCAGCTCAATAACTCTGGCACCAGAGCTTGTGAGGTCGGTTACCGATCTTACAATCTGCACTCACTACCATAACATCCCATAAACGTCCACTGTAGGACAGAGAGCTACCTCCAGACCTCCATCAAAAATGCGTGGTACTTTCGAGGGGATTTACCATCATAGACACTATGTAAGCGTTGCAGCTAGCAACTGCTGTTGTTGGTGACCGCAGTACCTATTTAAGATGGTACGATACACAGAAAGATGCTGCTGCCTATCCACCGGTTCATAAACCCTTAATCACCTCACAACATCCACGGGTAGAGATCATCATAACATCCCATGAAACTTCCACTACAGGGCAGGGAGCTCCTTCTAGAATTCTAGCTTTTGCTGGAAAAATGTGGAGGGGAAGTGCCATAGTCACCTCGCTTTTTAGCGTTACGGCTGGCACCATGGACCGCGGCTGTAGGTGACCGCAGTAAGTAAGATGTTAGATACAAAGGAGGATGCTGCTGCTCATCCTCCAGTTTATAACCCTTAGTCGCCTCTTACGACACCCACGGGTATGTAAGGGTTGGTACTATTCTTTGCCGGCACCACATGGTCATTGGTCCGTGTGGTACACGCACTAACTATTTAGTTATTAATATCTCTATTATTTTGAGCAAAACAAATAACACTTACCTAATTGATAAGTAAAGTTTTTAAGTGAATCCAAACGATAGCAGAAAGCAAAGGGTAAGTCCACCGGAAGTGCCGCTATCGTGGCGAAACCGGAAGTGGGTGGAGCTAACGACTCAAGATTGCACCCCTCAAGCCTTTCAAGATATTCGGTGCGAAAACCCCGATCAAAGATTAGCCTTGTTGTGTAAATGTAGAACGACGTATTTATTGAACAAAGGGTGTAGACTATTGCTACGCGTGCTACGACGTAGAGTTTACTACGGCGTAGAAAACGTACAAAGATGTTGGCGTTTATTTTCGTTTTTGATGTGAAACTTCTTTGAAATCACGGTGAAACATACGGGTATGAAGACTAAGTATAACGAAATAACGAAATTGTGTGTAAGAGGTACCTAGTTTTTCTATGATGTGATGTGATGACGTAATAAATGCAAGCGAGCACTACGCAGTGCTCAGTTTGATATAAGCTAGCATCGAAACTACTCAAATGATTCAGACCAAAGAAACTGAAAAAGAAAAGAATCAACCCACATCTACTCGTATTGTAAAAGGCGACTAAAGGATCTTGAATCAGAGGATTGAGAGGATTTTTGGTATAGTATAAAATTTCAAAAAATGTATTAAGCAAACGTTATGTGAAAGCTTATTAGATGACTACATCAGTGACAAAGAGGTATGGTGCTCTGATATTCCACAGAAACACAAGAAACAACATTGTACAAGCCGACTATTAAAGTAGGTGGACATCATCATCATAATGTCGTGTGGGTTGAAAGGTCGATGATCGACCTCACAAACCCTGGTGTCAGAGTTGTTGAGTCACCAAAGACTTTTGAGATGACTCATTAACGACTACATCCGTAGATTAGTCGGGTCCAATGGCTAAACGTGCCTTCCAAATGACGGAACCATCTAACTTTTCCGACAACACAGGTGGTCCCGTGTGGTGCCGGCAAAGAATAGTACCAACCCATACATACCCGTGGGTGTCGTAAGAGGCGACTAAGGGTTATAAACTGGAGGATGGGCAGCAGCATCCTCCTTTGTATCTTACATCTTACTTACTGCGGTCACCTACAACCGCGGTCCATGGTGCCAGCTATAACGTTAACAGGCGAAGTGATTATGGTACTTCCCTTCCACATTTTTCCAGCAAAAGCTAGAATTCTGGAGGGAGCTCTCATGGGATGTTATAATGAGGTGGTTTATCCTGCAATGTCCTAACCAAACTAAGTAGGCAGTGCTGCATTGGTGTCTTGCCGTTTCTTTTACGCTGAGCACGTTCCGAAACGGTAGTAGACTCACTGTATTTGCGTTGTATTCTGCATGTTATGACATTCAATAAGTATTCTGTAAAGAAACTTAATTGATAAATGTATCTGAAATCTTTACCAACCACCATGGTCCATTGTGCTAGCTTGGTGACTATGGTACATTAGTCCAGTCAATCTGCGAAAGTGGCTTTAAAGGCACAAATTACCAGTAAAAACATTCAAAAATTTAAAACCACAGTAATCCCCGACATAACGTTGATATTCTTAAAACCAGTATAAGGTGAACTCTACCTGTATAATATTTACATTGTAGCAAAGGTGAGCTTACGCTGAGTTTTTATTTTGTATTTTGTGTTTAATATTTCTATGTTTTTAAGTAATATATGTACCTGTCTTATTGCTAAGTAATAGTGTGAATCAGTAATTGGCTAAAGAACTGTGTATTAATACTTTGTTATATATTGTTTGTAAAATGCTGTTGATTCAATAAATATGTTATATAAATTTTTTTAAAATGTGTACTCGTACAAAATTTCCGGATTTAATTAATTACAGCTTCAAATAGCCTACATTACTATTTAAAATTAATTTTTCCTCACTTATATCGTAGAATGACTGTACTGCATCCCCTTCTCAAAATACCACAAATTTTCGCTGCAAAACTTTGGGTTTCTCATTGTTAACTTTTCATGGGAGGTTACGTCATCAATATTAAAAACTTCAAAACGAATGCTCATGCGCCCATATACAACCCCACTAATAAAATTTTGTGCCAGGATAAGTTTTTATACAGTTTGCCAAATCAGAAAGAGATGACAATAGTAACTATTGCCATCTTTTTCTGATTTGTTGTCCTAGTTTGTTTCCTCAAACGGAACCAGACAATCAGACGCATTGGGAGTTCGGCGCCAGACAGTCTGGCTCCTACGCGGCGGGGTCAGATGAAAATATAGTTAATTTATTATGGAATTACGATGAAAATTCAAAACAAATGGAATAATTTTTCCTTCATGCCTGATGATACCACGTGTAAAGACGAGTGGCACCACTTTATTTGTAAAGCAATGTAGTTGAACTGACGGCATAAGGGCCCATAGACAAGCGGCTTTCGACTATCGTAAACTAAATGTCGGATGAAATAAGCTCATGAAATATTGCGTGACAACTAATGTTAATTCACAGATATTTTAATTCAATTATATGGTACTAGTGATTTCGAAAATAGTCTAGACATCAGTAGCTTCACATTGTCGTAAACGCAAACAGAATATAGTAAAAATGTATAAGATTGACATAAGCTAACGAAATGTAGCGTGAAAAATGTCAAACGCATACATTTTCATTATAACTATAGAGCTTCCCGATCGGACACAAATAATATAATGACATATCCTTGAGTTCCCGTAAAATGGAAAATTTACGCAAAGTAATGCCTTATTGCGTTCCTTTCGACTTCTTCAAATTTTGACACGGTACTCCAGAGGCTATTATAGCGTTTAAGATTATAAAAATCCACTAATAACAGGCCAAGAATATCCTAATATGAATTTATTCAAATAGTCTTTGACAAATAATACTTTGGTAGAACCCGTCAAGGACCATTTGTACCTGAAAAAATATGTACATAGAAACTGCATTACCTGATAGCGCGCATTTTGTATAGGAGGATTTTTTTTTACCTATATTTTATGAAAAACCTTGATTAGTTTCATATCCTGCGTGACTTAATATCCTTTCGGCTACAATTATAACGTTCATTAGTTAAATATTTAAATAATCAAAAAGAGTAAGGAAACGTTGCAACTAACGCTAAACTGGAGTCGTAAAATTTTTAAACCATAAAAATGCACTTCGTCAGAATTGAAAACTAAGCGCGTTGTACACCCACACTCTCATTATGTCGTAAATATGACTCGCATAATTAATTACCCTTCTAGTACATTCTAAAGAAAATGGCCATAAAACAAAAATACTTTTTATATTACCACAACAATAAAAAAAAAATATCGTTGGAAAACGCATTTGCAAAATCATAAATCTGAACTGTCTTTTACTGTTGCTAACGTAAAACTGTTTTTATGATGTTGTAAATAAGGGTGATTTTACTTTGAAGGTTTTGAGGGTCGTTAAAAGCTGTCTCGGAAGACCGGAAGTGAACAGCCGTTGGTAGACAAAGCTCGTTGCTAACCGGAAGTGGGTGTATCTTGGGCTTTCTAGTTAACTGTACAGCTTTTCTGTGAGCCTTAATTCGTATTCAGGCTATTTACATACTACTTAAGGTTGTGTTGATAATGCAAGTAATTAAGAGATAAGCTTGCTGAGGCTTTTAAAAAAGTTGTTTATTTTATTAGGGCAACAATAATATTTTCTCTTCCATTATAAAATTTTAAATTGAGTTTGTCTGTTCAATGAATAAATTTATAAATAAAAAAATTGTCATGCTGTTTTGATGCCACTTAAACGAAATCACTTATTCTCTGATATTTTGTCTGTTTGTTTTCTTATTTGACCATCACGCTAAAACTAATTTGCCGATTTTAATGAAACTTTTTTTGTTTAATAGCTAATAGCTTGACGTGGCATATATTTTATAATTCTCGGACAGTATCTAAATTCTTTTTCAAAAATAATGAAGAATGTACGACATTGCTATCGTACAAACATGCGGGATGGAATTATGTATCAAAATCCATTTCTAAGCTGAACGGGAGTGAATACTGTATGAAAATCCATTTCTAACAAAATTTTTTAAATTTCATTTCGGTTAAAATCTGTCAAGGACCTATTCGTTGCTACCTAATATCAAAAGTCAAAAAGTTTTTCGTATTGAATTCAGTACCTGGGCGACCGAGCTATGCTCTGTATGAATAAAATATCGTCGGGTGAGCAAGATATGCTACTCACCAACAGATGGCGCTGTAAGTTTTTTGAACGCACTAAAACGCGCTAAGAAATATGAAAAAAGAAGAACATTGATTTAATAAAAAGGTAAATATGAGTGAAAAGCTTTCACATTGTCAAAATTTTCTCGGAAAGATGTGAACGCCATTTAATTAAAAATGAAGAGAATATGGTTCTGAACCTTTAATTTGTATTTTTATTTTAGCCCTTTTTTTTGAAGAAGAAGTACAAAGTACTATGTCTAACTCGAAAGAAAGTATAATTTCCACCTCGGGTGTATTGACGCTGCGCCTCAGGCCTCAAACGACACCCTCGTAGGGAATCCATACCTTTCTTTTCTTAATAAGCAATGCACTATTATTTAACATGCGAAAAAATTCTCGGGAAATAGATAGTAATAATAATAAATTATTGAACAACATACACGCAAGAGATAATTTGATCCTAAAGTACGCAAAGTCTGGGGTACTTTGGGTATGAGATTTTACTACAGATTTAATTTCTAGTACAGTCTGCCGCTCATCAGTAGAAGCATTTGCACTATGAGTAATAGCCTAATAGTTATAATCTTAAGATCCTAGTTATTCTTACCACGTTCGGTTGACTATATAACATATGGACTTGGTCATGAATAGAAAACCTTCCTTTTCTACCCATACAAAAGAAAACGAAATTTTTCCTCCTCAATACCTAAATAAAAGAACTCTCTATCAAAACTCTTAGCACAATTGAATCAGTATCGTCGAACTGACAAACCAAATCTATAAAAGAGGGGTGCATCCCCTTTACGTACTCTCTATAACCATACAACTAAACAAAATGCTCACTGTAACAAACTTTCAAGTCGCGTACAAATTTTTACGTAACATAGAACCCTGTAATAGAGAGCTGATATATCTCTTTCTATACTCCACCGCTCGGTCATCTTGAGACAAGGTTCTACGTTTCGTAGATTTTGTGCTAGACATAAGACTATGTATTAGTGAGTTGTGTTATTCCGCTTCCTCTTTCCGGAGGGTCGGCGAGACAGGATGTCGCGACTTTTTGGCGCCAAAAGTGCGACGAACTCACTTGCAGACTGAGATATGAACGGATTGCTAATTTTATAATCTGAAAGTAAGGACCAGGACCAAATTCAGGACGTTCTGAATAAAGGCCAGGTTAAAAGTACCCTAAACCGACGAGCATGTATGAAAGGATTGATGAAAGTTCAGGAAGCAAGGGAAGTATGTCAAGATCGTAGCAGGTGGAGAACTGTGGTCACTGCCTACCCGGACGGGAACAAGGCGTGATATTATGTATGTATGTATAAAAGTAAGTTTGAGGGAGCTAGTACACAACACTGAAAATAGGTATATACAGTTTTATAGTTGGTCTAAGTATACAGTAAAAAAATTTCATCACTACAATACATGTATTAGACCATAAAACTAAAAACTTATTCTAAGGAACATTGGTTGAAAAATCCCTCTTTTTGAGCAGTCGGGTAAAAACGAGAAAAATTTTCGGCTCTCTCATACAAATCTTGTGCTTTTTTTGGAAAAGTTATTTATTTTTATGGGCAGATTTACTTTCTTTAGGCTTGTTATACCGTTTTTAGGGTTATGAATCAATATGGAAAAAACGGAACCGGAACTGTCTGTCTGTCACACCTGTTTATCTCAACTATTACTAACGCTATCTATTATATATATAATTGTCTAACTTTATTACAAACAAAAGAATAAAAAAATATTTTAAGATTGTTGTAAATGTTTTAACTGTCGTTACTTGGTCAAGTGGGGTATCATATTGAGTGCTTTACTTATACTTGCCAAAATAGGTCTATGTATTTTTATTTTATGTGATAAAAAACCGGCCAAGTGCGAGTCGGACTCGCGCACTGAGGGTTCCGTACCACCACATAAACATAATTGTATTAGTTGAAATTTCAGTAAGTTAATGTGCTAGATTTTTTGAGTCCGACACGCGCTTGACCAAATTTTATTATTTGTTGTTATTTTATAGCTTATGCACTATAAACATACCAATTTTCAAGTTTGTAAGTGTTCCCGTTTTTAAATAGAACTAAAACAAAAATCGCCTCAGAGACCATCCAACTTGACCCCTCTCTTATATGAATGTTCTTGAAACGGGAGCTCACCACAATTGGTTACCATTAGTTCTGAGAAAAGTTGTAATATTTAATGATTTCAGACTTTTCCCATTATTTGTACTGTGAGACCTAGCTTCTTGCCAAATTTCATAATTTTAGGTCACCGGGAAGTACCCTGTAGGTTTTTCATTTATGAATAAATGTATGGAGATGAGGACATAAAATGCCATATCTTTTGATTGCGTCGTTGTAAAAAATTGAAATTTTCAGATCTTGTGTGGTTTATGGATCCTAATATATGGTATTAATTTCAACCTGATACCTTTACCCGTTCGTGAGATAAAGGGTCTTGGCAGACAGACAGACAGACAGACAGACGGACAACAAAGTGATCCTATAAGGGTTCCGTTTTTTTCTTTTGAGGTACGGAACCCTAAAAATATACAGATCTGTCGAAGAAGCGTAGTATTTTTTTTTAATCTGTAAAACCCTCACAAACTCACTTAGTTCTGCGGTCCTATGGATTTTATTGTTTCTAAAATACTTCTACAATAAGAACATCGGAGACTTCGGGGCGCAAGTTCGTGGAGGTACTTTTTTAAACAAGACGTGTTTTTGGTACAAAATTTCCAAAATTTTAATTTTTTTTTTACTTTGTTTGGGCTTACTCTTGACCTCGATTTAGCCCTGAGAACAGGGATGAGGTCGACGATGGAACGAGCTAGCCCAGAAGAAGCCTATTCACTCGCGATTTAAATAGATTCGCATTGGGAGATTCTTAAATGACTTTCAATATGTGATTCCTTATAGATGCCCACTAAGCTACAATAGGAGTTTTAAGCTAGATAAATAAATAAACACAAGACTTAAACTATACGGAACAAAACAAACTAGAGCCAGATCTATAACAAAACTTTGTAGAGTAGTCATCAACTCAAAATTTGGCCGTAGCTCCAAGTTTATCAAAAATTCTGTCTGTGTGTCTAGATCGGCACCGCTCTAATCTGAGTGACAATCAAATAGCTTCCTAATACCTATAATATCGTATACACATTTTGGTCAAAAGCAACGGAGACCCAGATTATCTACTTATTGCCCACAGCTTTACCTCGGTCAACAATACACGGTTCAACGAGGGTTTTCTTATTTTTCTTACCAAGGTACGTAATGTACTAATAGTAAACCTTTCTGTAAATTTCACGACAGCGCCTAGAGACTCCACTATAGGACAGGGAACTCCCTTAAAAATTCCAGCTTTGGCTGAAACAATGTGAAGGGGAAGTACCATAGTCACCACGCTTGTTAGCGTTACGGCTGGCACCATGGACCGCGGTTGTTGGTGACCGCAGAATGTTAAAGATTATACGATACACAGAAGGATGCTGCTGCCCATCCTCTGGTTCATTAACCCTTAGTCGCCTCTTACGACACCCACGGGTAGAGATGGGTCGGTACTATTCTTTGCCGGCACCACACGGGGCACTACAGACTAGTGGCAAAAAATATCATAAACACTGACAGAATAATAATGTATGAAATTGACATAAGCTCAGAACCAAAACCTCAAGTTTCTTTGGACATAAGCTAACGAAATGCTGCGTGACAGCTAATGTCAATCCCATACATTTTTCATTCATATCTACTAGCATTTTACGATTATTTAAAACCACTCATCTAGGAACCCTGTAATATAATTCTAATTAGTATTAACGACCAGTCGGGATTCAAACCTGCAACCCCCAAGCCCCATTCTAAGCCTCTGCAGAGCAGTGCGGTAACTCAGGGCCTGCATTAACCTTATCTTGTACGCGGCTTCTGATAAGACGGTAATTTCCTCTGCTTTGCTTTAAGTACCTTTTTTCTACCATCTTGTTTTCGTTTGGAATTTCATCCTAATGAAAGACAAAATCTGTATGTACGTAAACATTTTAAACACGAATTAGGAAATAACTTAGAGAAAAACTAATAATATAATAATAAATAATTGTATTACAAGGGAAGTATGTCAAGATCGTAGCAGGTGGAGAACTGTGGTCTCTGCCTACCCCGACGGGAACAAGGCGTGATGTTATGTATGTATGTATGTATTACAGTCCAATCATTCGACACACGTATTTAAAATTTTGAATTTTATGAAACAAAAATATTGAATATAATAAAGCCTCTACACCCACATTTTTATAGTTATACTAAACAAAGGGTAGCTGTAGCTCTTTCGTTAATTCAGTAATCTAAATAAGCTTCAAAGTTGGTGTGATGATAACACAAACCCAAGCACAAACTATTCGTAGCACATAAAATAATCAAAAATATCAAATGAGAGTTCAAGTTCAAGCCCAAAAAAACTGATTGTTAAAAACCTTAGATAAATTTATAAGGTTATTACAGTCCAATCATTGGACACACGTATTTTTAAATTATATTAAATAAAAATTTTAGCGTAATTAAAGCCTCTATACTAAACCAATATAAAATAGTTATTTTCCATACAAACGTCGACTGTCAAAAATATATTGTCTAGGTGTCCACTAGGTGCTTAAGTTCATTTTGCACTTGGCCGATATTATAAATTATAATTACTGCTGAAATGATTTAAGATAATAAATGTTAATAAAGCCTTACAATATCATGTATTCATTCACTTATCTATACAAGGTATAACAGAAAGGTTATATCAACCATAAAGGATGTGATTCTGCCCATGAAACTGAACAACTTTCCCTTAGGAACATAGGTCGAAATACGAAAAAAATTTTTTTTACCTCCCATACAAAATGTGCAATCAGCTGATTCAGTTTCTATGGAAGGTCAAAAAATTTTTTTCGCATTTCGACCTATGTTGCTTAGCGAAAGTTGTTCAGTTTCATGGGCAGATTCACATCCTTCAGGGTTGATATACCGTTTCTGTTACACCTTGTAGATAAAAAGAAGAGTTACGAGTTAACCAACACTGCATCCACCCGTCCTCGAGCGAGTTGAATGTAATCGTATTTGCATGAGAACTAGCGATTAGGTTACCTTATATTTGTCTAAAGCAAATGCGAGTGAAAACGGTTAACTGAGTTTAACTCAATCGTTCACGTTTTGGTTTTAATAAAATTGAGTTTAAAAGTTAGCGAGAGTTTTCTACACTAATGTTTTAGAATCATGATTTTTTTAATGTTTCATAATATGAAATTAATAAGTATTGAAGATCATTCAGGGAGTTTATATAACATGCCATTTGACGAAAACAAACTTCATGAAATTTATGACATTTGACATGTTATGACATCCCATACGAGTATGATTTATGGTCCCTGGATTTATGACGTTCGCTTTCGTCATCTCTAAACTTAGTGATACGTGGTCTAGAACCCTCTTTATCATCCTGTACTTAGAGTAAACATATCCTGCATATTTTAAAAAAATCCGCAAATTCGACTTCCCATAGACACTGCATCAGCTGATAGTACATTTTCAGCTTTTCATTTCCTTAGTTTTATTTTCAAATTTCGACCTATGCTCCTAAAGTTGGTTTGAAGAGCAGAACCGCCTCCTAAACTTGGGTCATAAAAATTACTTTGTACCACCAAAATGAAAAGTTGTGATAGGCATTGTTTAATGAAAATAGTTTAAATAGTTGGAAATATTATACTACCGATAATTTTTTTTTCCCATTACATAAATTTTTTACACACTCTTTATGTTTTGCCAAATATTGATAGAGGGAAACAAAACTCAACCTATTGTGGTGTTTATTTCAGTGGCTGCCCAATGCGGTAGCACGCGCGTCGGACGCATCGCCACGATGCACCAATGTTCGCTCTTCATACTCACACTGCTCTGCGTATCAGTCAAAGGTACGTAAGAAAGATATTATTTTTTATTCAAGCAACTTTTTTTTTTTTTTTTTTTTTTTACTATGTATGGGCTTACTCTTGACCTCGATCTAGCCTTGAGGACAGAGATGAGGTCGACGATGGAACGAGCTTGCCCAGAAGAAGCCTATTCACTCGCGACTTAAATAGATTCGGGTTATAAGGTACATAGTAAAAAGTCTCCACTTAGCTTATGTTAACAGAAGCATGTGCGTGATCCCTGAAGATTGAATTTTAGTGCTCTGCCTACCACTCCGAGGGTTCTAAGTTCAAATCTTGGTTGGAACATATAGACCAGTCGCTGAAGAAAATCAAGTTATAAAATTATTAGAGTATCTTGTTTTTTGATATGTTGTTAACGACATACTTTTAAATAATTTTCTAAAAATTCAGAAACCCATGAATCCGGCTTTATGTTTAATGTAGGTATTTATATTTCTTTAAAAAAAAACTTTATATATAGAATTAGAGTAGAAAAATATTAAGACATCTCATATGTAATGTTAATATCTTTATGCTATTATGTTTTCAGAAATGTAATTTAATCGGCCCATATCTAAGTAAAAAAATGTTCGTAATCTTGCCAGTGCAGTTTTTAAGTCTCTGGTATTTCTAAAATAGCATTTAAATGTCTTAATTAACTTACATATAAAAGTTTAGAAAATAATGTTTATTGCTTTTATATTTTTTTTATATTATTGTTATAGTTGGGCCATTGTTAAATTAGAGTTCATAAATTGGAAGGTACTTACTCATAATAATGTACTTGATTACTAAACAAAAGTTTAGAAGCTTATTTTATCAGCGTTATTGCTTTTGGTGACACTGTGGTAGAGAACAGAAGGTGGCGTAGTAGGTGGATACCCAAACGCAGGACGCGCTGGCTGCACATGCTTCGGAGCCCCGGTTAGGGTTTGCGGTCAGCGCGTAGCGTCATCAGATTTTTCTATAAAGGGCATTGATTAAAGTTGGCGTCGTTTTCGAACTTTAGCGGCCACTTATGAAACTTCTTAATTTTGAAAGATTAGGTAACAGGGAACAATTCTTAGTATGGGCACCATATAGCTAAATAATATCGGGGCTGAGATAACGGGGTTCAAAGATTACCACAAAAATTTTTTTTTCTACCAAATTAAGACAAGATAGGTCTTAGTAATTTATTATCATTGGTCATTTTCCGATGTGATGTGAAAAATACAAAGCGCTCGTCAAGTACTGTCTGCGGATCCTACGCGATCCCCAAAATCAACCGCAAAGCTACCAACACCGCTTTTGGTTTTACAACTAGTAGATATACTAAAAGCTTTTGCTCTTTGATTTTAAAAACTCCGCGACCATCCAACTTGACCCCTCTTTTATAGAAAAGTTCTTGAAACGGGAGCTCACCTTAATTGTTTACTATTGGTTGTGAGAAAAATTTAAATATTTAATTATTTCAGACTTTTCCCTTTATATGTACTGTGAGACCTAGCTTCTTGCCAAATTTCATAATTTTAGGTCAACGGGAAGTACCTTGTAGGTTTTGCTTTTTTGCATAAATGTATGGAGATGAGAACGTAAAAAGCCATATCTTTTGATTGCGTCGTTGTAAAAAATTGAAATTTACAGATCTTGTGTGGTTTATGGACTTTAATATTTGTTATCAATTTCAACCTGATACCTTTAACCGTTCGTGAGAAAAAGGGTCTTGACAGACAGACAGACAGACGGACAACAAAGTGATCCTAGAGGGGTCCGTTTTTTATTTTGAGGTACGGAACCCTAAAAAATGAAAGCCGATATTACCACATACACCGATTTATTTTAAAAGTATTAATTAGATTGAAGTTTAAACGTCGGTAATTTACATAATTAAACAACTTATTTCGCGATCGCAATCGCGATAGGAGAATCAATCAAAGTGATGAACATGGTTTACAATAACCATTATCACTCGAGTTGTCCTAGATTGTCACTGATTATTTTTTCATCTAAAGCCTACACATCATGCATCTTATCCAGCACACAGTACAGAGAGCACACGTGTGTCAAAATGCCTCCTGTAGTATCCATGTGCCAGTATTGCTTAATAAATTTGCTATAATTGTTATTTTCTGTTATTTATTTCTTAAATCGTTTCTCAAATATGGTTCAAACGCTGAATTTTAATGTTTTTACTTCTATCAGATTCTGCGAAATTGCCACAAATGGTCACACTAGAAATATTTGACAGATCAAGCCTTAGCATAATCACACCACACTCCTCCACACTTGGTCGCTAACAGGACAACTAGCGAAATTTACCCTTGGCAGCTGTATATTAGCCGATTAGTCCGATGGACGCTATGACATTTAGACACAGCAGGTGTCCCTGTTAAAATAGATTTTTTTTTATAAGGAGGAAGGAAAACTTTCCGAGAGCCGGAACCTGTGTACCGTGCCAACGCTCTTCTAACTGAGCTATCGAGTCTTCAATCAGCTAATTCAAATTTCTTTCCTCTGTATTCGTTATACACTTGGTCGTTAATAGGACGACTATACTCTGAAAGATTTTAGAACTGGCCACTTGTAAACGATATAGTAAAAAAAACCGGCCAAGTGGGAGTCGGACTCGCGCACCGAGGGTTCCGTACCACACAATCATAATTGTATTAGTTGAAATTTCAGTAAGTTAATGTGCTAGATTTTTGAGTCCGACACGCGCTTGACCAAATTTTATTATTTGCTGTTATTTTATAGCTTATGCACTATAAACACACCAATTTTGAAGTTTTTAAGTGTTCCCGTTTTTAAAATCAAACTAAAACAAAAATCGCCTCCGCGACCATCCAACTTGACCCCTCTCTTATATGAATGTTCTTGAAACGGGATCTCACCACAATTGGTTACCATAAGTTGTGAGAAAAGTTGTAATATTTAATGATTTCAGACTTTTCCCATTATTTTTACTGTGAGACCTCGCTTCTTGCCAAATTTCATAATTTTAGGTCAACGGGAAGTACCCTGTAGGTTTTGCTTTTTTGCATAAATGTATGGAGATGAGGACATAAAATGCCATATCTTTTGATTGCGTCGTTGTAAAAAATTGAAATTTCAGATCTTGTGTGGTTCATAGATCCTAATATATGGTATTAATTTCAACCTGATACCTCTACCCGTTCGTGAGATAAAGGGTCTTGACAGACAGACAGACGGACAACAAAGTGATCCTATAAGGGTTCCGTTTTTTTCTATTGAGGTACGGAACCCTAAAAATAAGTTCAAACTTTGAAAATGGAACTTATTTTCAAAATTAATATGAATTTACTTCATTAATTTGTCATTTGTTTAACGATTTAGAGGTAATTTGAAAATTGTCTGTGTCACGTCGATATGAATTTTAGGCGAGAAATTTTTTGCGCAATGATTGTTTATGACTTTTGGTGTCATTTAAGTCAACAAGAAAGTTATGATTGACTTCGATTGGCCTTTCAAGAAGGAGCCCCATCTTGTCCCACTGTTTAAAACTGGTATAGTAAGTTTGAACGTGGTCGCACTAATCTCAACGATGATCTGCGTGAGGGACGGTCTTCTACGGCGACGGCTGAAGATAGTATCAGTGTTGTTGTGTGAGACTGACAAAAGAGTGACCTATCAGAAGAGTCGGACAAGCTTAGGCATCGGCATTTAGCGTTCAAACAGAAAAGCTAGCTGTTAAACAACGGAGGCTGGTCAATTGCTGTAGCCCACTGCTGCTTAAAGACAACGCTAGACCTAAAACTGCACGACAGACGATCGCTAAATTAGAGGAACTGTGATTGGAATGTCTCCGACACCCACCATACTCTCCGGATCTTGCTTCAACAGATTACCACTTTTTCCGGAATTTAGACAACTTCTTGCAAGGAAAAAAAATCAATTCTGTTGAAGAAGTCCAAACTGCCTTCAAAGATTTTATTGATTCTCGCTCCCCTAGTTTCTTAAGCAAAGGAATCAAATACATAGTAGACGGCAGAAGTGCGTAGATAGCAATGGAATATACTTTTATTGATTGTCTATCTCATAAGGATAACAAAAATATTAGGTTTTTGCCAAGCTGTTTTAACCAATATAGTCTTAATTCATATCCAGTTATATAATTATGTAAGTTATGTTAGGAATTAAATGTCGATTACAGTTGTCCTTTTCATAATGTCATTTAAATGATCATCTTAGAAGACTATTATCACACATTGAAACAATAATCGAAAACCTACAAAGACAATGTTACCTACGTCTGTAAAATTATATGAAACGAGTTGGAGTAGTGGCAAGAACTATATCAATTCTGTGTGGGATAGCACCGTTACTTACAATTCCGGACTGACTGAAATAGATAGTTTAGTAATGCTACAATACCTACTGTCAACTGGCAAGTCTTTATACAGAGTTGAAATAATATAATTATATATTTATTACACAAAAGTAGGTACTTATATTAAAAAATAATTGTAGTTCAAAGCCCCCCCATATACTTCAAAGTAAACAGCTTTCATTCAAACAGTATTTTGCAAATGTATTTTTTTAAGGTATTATTTTACGACAGTGGCAAAGTGAAACTAACCCATGCGAAACTTGTTAAACGTTCTCTAGGTGAGCAGTGACTGATAAGACTCTTTCTCTTTTTTAGACTCATATGACCCCGTTGAAGATGATTCTGCCCAATGACATTTCCTTCCCCACTCCCTCCCTAGGAAATGAAATAAACCACGATTAGGGACACGTTTTCTGGGGTCGCGGTGGGAGTGGGTGGGGAAAAGGGATGCCACCGAGCAGAATCGACTTCAGCGGGGTTATATCAGTGTATAAAGACCCGGTAAAACAGTTTTTTATCAGCCACTGCTCGATATTGGGAATTTTCCACCTGCTTACCAGATGAAAGCATGGAGTTGAGATTCCTAATGTCGGTTTTAAATAGGCCCCAACTTGCGTATGCATTGAAAATTTTCCGCCAAGTAATAGCACGACGTTAGTAGTATAAAAAGTGGCGCGTTTTTTACTGGGAATTGAATAAATTATTGTGGCAGAGAGCAGATAACCGCAGCGCATGTACAAAAAAAAACAGGTCAAGTGCGAGTCAGACTCTCGCGCCGAGGGTTCCGATATATCTTTAGTATTTTTGGAAGCAGTAAAGTTAATTTTTAGGACCGCAAAACTAAATTTGTTTGTAAAGGTTTTTTACAGATTTCTAAAAATCTGTGCAACTTAGAAAGATCGTTTTATTTTTGCTGTAATATTTACATAAATTTCTAACGACTGTAATTAATTCAGATTTTTCCATTCACAAACTTCGGTGATAAGGGGGGGGGGGAATGGTATTATTTTTGCTGTGTATTAACATTCCACCAAATTAAAATAAATTTTTACAAAATAATATCCACCAAATTTTGTATACCAAAATGGATGAATGTTCACCAAATTCGCTTCTGGCACTTTACCCAAATTTGGTGTACGTTCAGCCAATTTGGTGTACATTCATCCAGTACCATTTTATCTGAAGTATATTGGGGTATAAAAAATTATTTTGGGAATCATTTAATTTGTTGCCTATTATTTTTGTCATTTTTCATCACAACTTGAAAACTAAGAGTTGTAAATAAATACAAAAATATATTTTAGAATGTACAAGTAAGGCCCTCTCATATGATATCCCACTCGACCTAGTAACGACAATTTGAAATTTTGCCCCCCTATTTGGGCTTGTTACAGTAATAATCATAAATTTTTTTAATTCTTGCATGTGCAATTAAGTTAGGCAACCAAATTCTTCATCTGTTCCAAATTTCAAGTCGATAGCATGAGTGGCTGCTGAGATATAGAGGTGTGACAGACAGACAGACGGACAGACAGACAAAGTCGCAAAATAAGGGTTCGGAACCCTAAAAATACACGAGAAGAGAGACAACTTTGTCAAATGGACTTCTCTTTATTGAATGTGATAACTATAATCTTTACAGTATTTTATTTAGTTTTTTACCCAGGCATCATTCCTGAACTCAACTGTTTCAACGATTTCAAATTAATTCAAATATTGAAGGTTGTCAAAAATTAATTGTAACAGGTACGTGGGCGTGAAATCGAAAACCAACCAGAGGCGATGAAACCAAAAGGAGGACTCAAAGTACCTTTAAAAATATTATTTAATAAGTGCCTTTTAAAACTATGCTAAGTAGTATCAGCTGTTAGCAATAATTTCTAATCTAATCTTTATTCGTTGTAATAATGAAGGAAGTAGAAGCAATATCAGATTAGTACGAGAGCGCGTGAGGGGAACGCGCCCGGCACAGCTTGCGTGCTACTGACCAGCCAGCCGCACCGCCCTCTGCGTAGGTATGCATATTACACGGCAATTTTTTTTTTTCCAAAAATATATCAAGCCTGTCGCGGCCATTTCTAATAAATTGAGACACAGCTTAAGGCATTGTGTTAATGAAGGAGACGTAATTTTAGAGACTTAAATTTTGTATTACGTTCACTGCGGTCATAAACGTGACTGACTTAGTTAGCTTATCTCCTGGCTTTCTTATCTTTTATATGTATTCTTATGTAATGCATTTAAGCTCATTTTATGAATTTCAGGTCCTCTAAAACTATAATGGCCAAATGAAGGACAAATTTTTATTTGACCCTTTCGCATGTACCTTAAGTTTCTTAAAACTTAACAATATATATCTACCAATGTTTGATGACAGTTGGAACCAGAATATCGAACTTAAATTCTACATTAACTTATTTGTCGAGAGTAAAAGGAAATACCTAAATGTATACCTAGCGCAAGTTAAAAAAAGTTCTTAAATTATACAGATATGTCTTTAAACACGTCCCTGACGATATATTAAAACACGAAGTCATTCTAATAATTTCATAAGTTAAGTGGTAAATATCTGGTTCCACGGCCCGCCTAATATTATAATGTGACTTTTATGCTATTTCCTACACCTGATTCTAAAGCCCATAACCTGTTAACTAAAGATCTGAATTTAAAAAAGCAATTACCTAATCTTTTGATAATTCTTTATTAAAATTTTTGACAAGACTTACCAGCAGTTGCAGAAAGCATTTTTAGTTAAATCTCCTTGAAACTTTCTATTTCATTTACAAAGAAAAGTTTTAAAAAATTCGATATTAGCTTTTTAAATTTCCAAATCTGTTGAAGAACAATAGTCCAAAGGTATTCTTGAAATTGGTTTTATTGTGGCTTTACTGACCCAGAAGCCCTAACCCATTGACTCAGGTTATCTTAATTGCTACCTTGGCCTGGATCTCTACACAAACAGTCGATAAAGTGTGGTATGTTGTATCTACGGTTGCTTCCTTTATGGTCATGGAGGGCATAAAGATCAGGAGGTGACGGGTTCGAACCCAATAGTGTGAAAAAAATTACATCAAATAATAAGATCTGGTCAAGTGCAAGTCGGACTCAACACTTTTTGGAACCTACCACTGAAATTTTGCCAAACACGAGATATTATGTAGAATACGGAACCCTTACTCAGTGCGAGACTCCGACTTGAACTTGGCCGTTTAAAAAAAACACTACACGAAAAGAAAAAGGCTGAGTAGTCTACATTACAAAAAGGCACAGAAATGCATAAAACTCCTTTAACATTATACAACATTTTGCATCCAATATTAATACTACATTGGCTGTTTCTTTAGATTAGCATAATAAAACAATGAAGTTATGCAGCGATCTAGCTCGACTCAAAGTTTAAAGGAGTACGTAGCGTTTTCTTACTTATAAAGACTTATAACGGCTTGTTTGCCCCACTGTCATAGAGCAGCTGTAGTTATCGATATATTCGACTCTCTCTATAATAGAGAGGAGTTAATCACGCCTGTTTTAAGATTGTATACGTTTTTTTTATTTTTACAGACATATCAGGCAGCTGGGAAGAATGGTGGACATACGATGGAATATCAGGTAAGATTATTTTTTTCAATTTGTCAGATGTTCATACATCTTTCGAAAACTGGGGAAGGTCTATATCATGACACTGAACAACCAATCTAGATCGATGAAGACAAAAATGTGACTTCCTTTAAGCGACCCAGTCTTCCACGTGAACCGAAAGAACATGCTGAAACTCCATTATTTATCATAGCGTATGTTCTTTGAGTAAAAAAAAAACAAAGCCACGGTAGCCTAGTCAGTTTAAACATCCCCGGTATAGTATAGTATTGATAGGGATTCAGGTTCTTTTGTTGCTTGTAAACGAGATTTTCTAATTTAAAACTAGACACCCAAGTTTCAAGTTTTTTTTTTCGAAATAGTTTTTTTGCAAACCATATGTGACAATTCTTGTGCTATCGTTGATTACATAGTAAAATTTCAGCATCATCAATTTTGTAGTTCGTTAACAAAATCTCACCAAACTATTCCCCCAAATAACACTTGTGATATCTCCACTTTAATTTCTGTACCCGGGTCATACAATCCTGGTAATGTCGGCCGGTAATGATCGAAGATAGGATCTTAATGATAGTGGTCACCCGTATCATTACGCCCCTGCCCTCTCATCACAAATGTCCCTAAGTTAACATCCTTTATAATGAGTAGTTTTTGTGTTTTGTTTGTTTGAATGATACTCGAAATATATTTAATACTAATAAGTAAGAAATATTTATTTATAGGTTCTTTTTACATGACATCCGTTAGCACACTTTAAGGTGATCTGTGTCGGCCAGCTTAGCCCCGAACGCAAGTAGATGGAGCCACTGCTTCAAATATAAGGTTTTATTTTTTAATGCAATAAGTACCAACTATATATGTGCAAAAAGCAGATTCGCGTAAATTTCATCGTACAACTTCAACGCCTAACAACAATTTCGATAAGAATAATATATTCTTATGTCTACTAAAGTCAATTACTGTCGTCAGTCCGTGTTTACATGAGTACGATCACTCACACATGCACACAAAGCACAACCATTCAGTTTTTAACGGCACGCCCACAATCGTAATATTGAACCAAAAATTGCTAACAAAAATAGTACTTTCAGTACATTAACTGTATTTTTGTATTAATTAGCGAAAAATTTAACTAAAAATAGCAGTATTCGTTCGTTTTTTAACATAATTTTATGTCCCGCGTAAGCATGCAAGTCATTTGAATTTTTGTATGGAAAACGGATCACCTTAAGTGAGATCGAAAGCAACTACTTTTGTTCTACAACTTATGAAACATCGAGGAAAAAAAAATCTTCTCATACTAAAGTAACGCAAGTGACCAGCACATTTTTTATGGAAAGTTGAAATAGTTTTGAGCGAACTTTAAGGTCTTTGAGAAAATGGACGTCAGGACAAAAAAATAACCTTGTAAAGGTTCAATGGAAGCAATAAATAATTTGAATTTGAATTTAAGTCAATTGATCCCGTACTAAGCTAAGCCTGTACTAGGTACTTGTACATTCAAACATCCTTTACTAATAAACGAGCAATATTTACATGAAGAAGCAGTATTTGCGAGCAAGATTTTGATGAAATTCACATAGGGTTTGAAAATCAACGGCTTATATATTTGTCGCTGGCATTATGGACCACGTTTGTTGGTGACCGCAGAACGTAAGATGGTAGACGGATGGTTGAAGGAAGGAAGGTCGAAGTATACTGCTGTCCATCGTCAAGTTCAAAATAACTTTGTCGCCTTTTACGAAACGCACGTGTAAAAAAAAAAATACTTAAAATACAAAACAAAAATAAATACTTAAAATACGGTTCCAAAAAAATAGCTGAAATAGTTAGTTCATTTCAAAGGTGTGCAGTTTTAAATATATTTAAGTAATTTCGAAATAAATATATTGATAAAGATGATATATACTATGCTATAAAGTCGTAACCACAGAGGTCGTAACTATGTGATTTCGTACAAAATATGGAAGATTTACGTTTCGACGTTAAAGAGTAATCGAATTGATTAGGTTGTCACCTAGCCTATTAAAATAAATGTCGTGACCAATTGAAATAATTATAACAGTTTTGTAACACCTTGTACAAATAATATCCTGGTTATAGTAACGATAATGTACCCAGGTGAAGACTGTCATGAAACCCGTAGAGATAAAAATACCTAGTATCGCTATAGTAATAGCGATTTTTTTATTTCATTGCTTGTGATCAAATAAAATGAAAAAGTGGGAAAATCATTAATACATAGTTTCAGTCAGGAGCAAGTTGTGTATTTGGGATAGGTACATATTGGAAATTTAAAATTACTTTCTTAAAAAACCAACGATCTAAGCGTTCCGGTCCGTGGTTGAAACCTATTGAGCTGAAAATAAAAAATTATACTAATGATTGAATACATATTTTCAAGTATGTTTAGCTCATAGCAAGTGGAGTCTGTATGTAGTATCTGCCCACTCCGAGCAGAAAGAGACGTGATGTTATGAACGTATGAAAATTATTTCAACGAATATGATGCATCCTGTGTTAGAATGATGCTAGAGTCTGTTAAAATACTAAACTAACAGTCACTTCAGTCGATTGGCAACATGATAAGATAAATAAGCTTGTTGATTGTCTAGCTAGAGGACCAAACGATGCTTTGGGTAAATCCAGACTATGAACAGAGTAAAAGGCCATTGAATATTTAACTTTACTTCTATTACCACAAGCTTAAGAACGTACGCTGGAGCATTTTTTCCGTTTAATGAAAACTCAGTCTTAGCCATAATTGATACGGTTTTAAATTCAATGAAATTAAAATTTGCGCGAGTATTTTGCCGTTCTGTTTGAACTGAAGCTACTTAAGATGATTTTCCAATAGTGCTATGCGAAGGAGCTATCAGTGAGCTGACAATATTCCGAGCTATAGAATTGCGCCATTTTCCTATCTTGTCAAATGAAGCAATGGAATTTTCCAGATCACTGCATAGCTTCTTCGCACAGCACTAGTGGTAAGGCAGCCTGAGGCAATAAGAAAACAATTACCTTACAAACTTGCCGCGCAATGTATATTTATATGAAAACTCTTGCCATCGACGTCGTCACGCAAATGCGTCCCAGGCGTCACATTACCGACGATTCAATGCACTAGGATGGCCAAATTTTGCGGTCCCCCGAATCCCCATTCATGACCAAACTATTTTAGGTTGAATGCCTTTATATGCCTTTTATATTTGAGTAACGGTAGCAATTGGAATTTTGATTGGTCATGCTGACCCATTTAGATTATGTGCCGCGAAGGGTACGATAAATTTATCATTATTATTATTATTATTCGTTGCGTAGAAATTCAGTATTTGATAGAAGTAGTGTTTTAGTGACAAGATGATAGTTTTTTTAGCAAATTTGGAAAGTTTTACAGCCGTCAACAATATTATAAAGGTTTACTCAAATTTACTACAGCCCTTATAAGTAATAATAATAAATCCCTTCTATATTATGTCGCAGGTAAATTGTCAGAGCCGTTAAATTATAATTAACCTAGTTAAGTTATAATTTAACGGGGGTTCTTTTTGTAATTTCACGAGCTATACGAGGTTCGGTTAGCTTAGGGTATTTGCTTAGTTTAGGTCAGGTAGTTTAGTTTTGGTTCGGTTCGGTTAAATCAGGTTCGATTGTTTAATGTTAACGTTTTAAAAAAAATTTACGTTTACAATATACCGATAAAATTATAATTTAACTAGGTAAATAATAATTAACGACTCTGACAATTTACCTGCGACATATACATCTGCTTAACTGCTAATATGACTCGAAATATTCCATTTGCAACAGTTTATGGTTTCTAAACCGGCGAAACTGGATATAAGCTACACGTTCAGTGGGCAATGCACGCCAGATTGCTCTAAGCTCGATACATAAATCTGTGTTGCGATAATGCTGCCGTGCCGAACAGTTCCAAATGTAGGTAGTTCGAAATTTAGTTATTGTATGATTTGAATCAATGTTTTTGCAATATAGGGTAATAAGTTTGTAAGAACTATCTTTAAAAATGCAGCATTGAACTACTGCCAACGACTAAGAATAAATATAACCCGATCTTAACACGTCGGTATCGTAAAAGGAATCCCAAACTAGCTTCCTTCTACTTATCGTACTGCACTGCGTTCGAACTACTTAACGCTGAGCTAACAAGCGTGGTACCTCGTTCTTTCCAAAAAAATAAATACAGCCGTCTTTGGAAACAAAGACTTTTATGACCAGCTAAGAAGAATAAGACTAAGCCCAATTCTTAAGCATATATTCCACTGAGTTTATACTTTGCGTCCATAGCTCCAAATAAATTTTAATGACTAACACATCATATCATAAAATGTCCATGTCTATCATGAATATGTAGACGATATCTTTATTGCATGAAAGGCTAGAGGTCCTAATCACCTCGACACCATTAAATACACTAGTCATTTGGCGGTGGTAAGGAGCGTATCTCTCTTCGGCGGTATCTTAATGACCTAGCCATGAATAGATATTTTAGAGTTGGGGACATTGTAAAGCTGCATGCATTTTTTATGAAGCAAAATTTGAAATAAATCATGAAAATGTAGTTTTTTATACAGCGCGTAACAGAAAGGTGTGTCAATACTAAAGGATGTGAATTAATCCATTAAACTGAACAACTTTTCCCAAGGAACACAGGTCGAAATACAAAAAACCAATTTTGACCTCATATACAAAGTGCGCTATCAGCTGATGCAGTTTCTATGGGAGGTAAAAACATTTTTTGTTCTATGACCTATGTTCCTAGGGAAAATTTGTTCAGTTTCATGGGCAGATTCACACTCTTTAGTTTTAACACGCCTTTACGTTACACGCTGTATAAAAGCTGAGCTTCACCTGTAAAAATCAATGCACGGTTTCGAATACTGCAACTGCTTATTGGTCAAAACCAGCTCATTACCTTCACTTCTTTATAACGGAAAAAAAATATACCTAGTGTTGAAGATATAGATCTCAGCGCCTTATAGCTCTGGCAATTGTCGAGCAGGTTTCTGCAATAGCGGACCGGTTCTGGAGGGATAGTGATGGCATTGAAGTAAGAAAATAAAACACAGATATAAAGATAGTCATCGCCTCAAATTGTCTGTCTCGAAATCTCTGCCATCATCCCTTTCTTCCCCATTAACATTTTCTTTTCATCTCCAGGTCCCGGGTTTTGGGGTCTCATCAACCCGCAATGGAGCATGTGCAATAAAGGCCACCGGCAGAGCCCAGTCAACATCGAACCGGAAAAACTGCTTTTCGACCCCTGGTTAAGGGACATACAGTTTGACAAGCACAAGGTGAGTTTTCTAATGGTAATAGTGCTTAGAAATTCTATGGAAGGAGAGTAACCTAATCAGCCAATGAGAACGGTAGTGTCATGGGAAAAGAAAATTCCCCGTGACACTACTGGTAGTGCCACGCAGTAGTGCCACGGAAAACAAACGTAAAAATCTGTTACTTTTACCGAATTATAAAATTTTCTTGACAAGTTTTAAAATTTTAACTCCCTGAACATAGTATGTCTCTGGAGTCTAATGCACCAATAAAAAAATATGTCCTGACACTTTAAGTGACATATCTACCAATGACCTGACACAATAACTGCGCAACGGTAATAAAAATAAATGGTACAGCAGCACTGCACTTACTTTCAAGGAAAAGCTATCAACCGCAAACTTAAATTTGTAATGCCACACTCATAGTATGGAAATACAAACTTATATTAACGTTTTTTAATTCAAATTGTCAAACATTAAAACAAACAAACCTCAAACGATTTCGAGTAAATCACATGTTTAACTTTTGGTAGTACTGAAACACCCTTTATATGAATTTTCACAGATAAATTGATACTACCGTAGGATACTTGCTTAGAGATTTTTTTAATTTCCCAACAGATGTTCCTTATGGATAATTGTTCAGTTTAGTCTACTACTGAGCAAGCCCTTTCAGTTTTTGGTACACCCTGTGTACTAAATTTTATTCAAAAAAATCATAAAGAATATCCAGTCAGGTAGACAAATAATCCAGGATTAATATTATAGAAAAATTTTATAAACTCAATGGAACCAATTTTGGGTAAATCACATATTTACGATTTGGTGGTACAGGAACACCCCTCATATGAAATTACACAGTACAATTGATACTGGCGCAAGATATCTTACATGGAGATGCTTGGTCATGCAAAGTTTCATCAAGATTCTATTAGCCGTTTTTGAGGAAATTTCAATTTTTCATTTTCGTTGTATGACAGCTACCCTCAAATTGAGAGCCAACAAAAAACCACTTAGAACCCTTCAAAAAATTTGCATAAAACTCCTAAATTCAAAATATGGTGTCAATGGGACCATTCGTTTAGCCGCTAGGCCAAAGCGTGACAGACAGACCGACCGACGGACCGACTGCCGGACCGACCGACGGACCGACCGACTGACCGACCGACCTACCGACCGACGGAAGGAATTTTTTTGGGAGACTTGTTTTTTATGATGTATAAGTGATGTAGAACCAAGGAGGTTTTAATCCACGCTACGCTCTAGGAAGGAGAGATGAATGGCCAAAAAAGCGTGACGACGAGTATATCCAATAGTCGCGGTGGCATCTCTTTCACACAGTAGGGTGACCTAACTATTTTACGCTTGGGGATGTAATATTATTAAAGCCCTCTGGAGCAGCAGCTTCATTTTTAATATTTTATTTGGCAGGATATTATCCTTTAGTTTCTACCTGATAAGTTGTGCTTCCCTCGGCAACGAAGTGTTTCGTGTGTGGCGTGCACTCCATACATGCAAAAAAGCTCTGCATACCCTGTGGTCCCAGACGATCAATACAAATGTGCCCCTAAATATTAATGATAATGTTAACTTTACTATAATAACTCACGTAAAATGAAATTCTCGTCAAAATGTCTTTGAGTTGGCTTCCCATATATATTTAGTTACGCGCCATCTATGCTTCACGGTAAACACTCGCGTGTAGCACCGCAGCGCTCTGTAACTACGGGGCGCCCCGTGCGCAAAAGCAGTACTAAGCCCTGCTTATTTTTCATACAAAGCATCTCGTTAAGTCTCGTGTAGTACACAGCAAAAGTTTGTCTGTGTGCGTGAAAATGTATGTGTGTGTAGCGCTTGCAGAAGCTCAGCTTATAGTGCGACCCGTCCGAATTGAGAAGCCGTCAAAGTATCGCTTAGTTGTTGAGTATAGAGAGTCGACTTGTTTAGTCGAATTGACCATCTCTATGTTTCGAATATAAAACCGATATAGCAGTTTTTACGACGTTGATTCGATAAAGAAAATGTAACCAGTATAAATACGTAAATAATACAATATGAAATAATTCGTAAATTAAATTTATTTTAATATTTTATTAATTAGCGCAAAGTTATCAATCTTTGGATATCATGGGCCTATTAGGGTCGCGTTCCAAAACAGTGAGCATTTTCCCGACAGCAGGACATCCATATAAATTGGAAAAAAAATGTGCATACCCTGCCTAAAATCTCTGTGCACGCCACTGTTCGTGTCTTAAAATCCTCGCAGCGCTGAGGATTCTTCTTTAGTACGCTTGGCTCGTGGCTCAATTATAGAGTCATAGAGGTAAATGAAGTCAAGTCCGTTTGGTGCCGGCAAAGTATAGTACCAACTACCAACCCATCTCCACCCGTGGGTATCGTAATGTACGTACAGTGTACGTTTCATTGATAAACAAAATTCATTAAAGGTACGACATGTTACAAAATAATCGTACAAATATAAGATTTTATTTCTTATTTCATTGATTCAGTTCTGACTTTACATTTTTTTCAATCACATGGAATAACAATAATTTAAAAATATGGACTGGCTGTTGAACTTTGCCTCATTTATACGTTTCTAAATATTATGGCCCAAGTTTTTGTCACTATCTTTTTACTGAAATAAACTATCAATACTCACAAACATTAAAAGACTTAAAACCAATATGTTGTTCATTCTCACTACTTATTGAACAGCCCATCTATATTTGCGATCCGTCTGGCTATCCGGAAACAACAGGTCGATACAGGTTTTTGTTGGTATTCTTCTAAAAACTCATCATCAACCAACTTCATTTGGGCCTAATTGCGAGCCACCTACTTTTTAACCGACTTCAAAAAGGCGGAGGTTCTCTATTCGATCGTATTTTTTTAAATATTATTATTTTAAATGAATGAATCATTCTTACCTACCAAGTGACATCTGTCCACATCTGAAACTTTTTTAAACAAATTCCAACCCAAGGGCATCACATAAATTCTCTCAATAATTCCCGGAACAAAACTTTGATGCTGACCGTAAATGGATCGAAATATCTATCGCGAGGGAGAGCAGGGCAGGCGCGTGAATTATTGGCTTCCCGCATGTCGTCAATAAGAACGTAGAAAATAACCGGCAGCATCAGATGTACTATTTTCCTATTATTGTACAACAGTACAGGTTCCGTTGTTTGGTTTGATTTTCTTTTAAAACTAATGCAAGCTGTTTTTCTCTTTCATGTTTAGATTCAGATATCTTCATCATAATGTTATTTCATCATAATGTTCTTTGGGATAAGTTGTTCAGTTTTATGGGCAGATTCTGCAGATTCACATCCCACAATACTGATGTGGTTGTACGTTTTTAGTTTCCTTTGTGTTCAAATATCGTGCATTACAGCCACCCTACTTCATACGTAAAACTGTTTGGCTTTTTCATAGAAAAATTAAAGGAATAATGGATACCCATAGAAGAATATTCCGCAAATAGCATAACTATCAATTTTGCAGCCATTTACTCTACAATATTTCACTGTTTTTGCAGAAAAAATACGCGATTTCAAACAAAATTTTGCATGACATAAAAATGTGTCAAAGACGGGGATACCAGTAATGTATTAAAAACTATTACCAAAAAGGTTGATGACGAATGAAGAAGTACATAACCTGCTTGACCTTAAACAACACAATTAGATCCAAAATATTTTATAGGGTTTCCGAGATAAATCACAGAACCAAAAGCACCCGAAAAATATTATTTTTTTAAGATTTAGCTCTAAAAAGATTTTATATATGAAAACCAAGCATAATGTCAAAAGACTTTTTCCTACCAACCCGCAATTTCGTTTTGCTATGGCAACTGTGTGAGCGTGACACAACCGCGACTAATTGACCTCTCGCTCGGCACAATTTCTCTTCTTCGCAAATCACAGGAATTTATACCGTATTACAATATACGATTGACTAAATTTGTGTAGCAAGATTTTTGCATTAAACACTCCTTCCTAGAGCGTAGCGTGGATTAAAACCTCCTTGTGTAGAACACATTGTTGAGAAAATTAGAAAAACTTTTTTTTTTTCACGAATACAATACCTTTCTCGCTCCGCTCGAAAGTAAAAAACAATTGACGGAAAAAAAAACTTAGTAAACGGATGTTAGATTATTCATAGATATCAAATTTTACGTAATAACTGTAATTATGAAATATCAAAACATCACTTAAAAGCAAATAGTTTGAAAACACATGAAAAAATAATTCTAAATCTAAAACCATTTACATTGTATTTGAAAACCATGTATTCTCAAAAAATTGTACATATTAACATTCAAAGGGTGTATTAGTTGTGAATCAACGTAATGAGTGGTCCCATATGAAGATTGAAACACAATATCTAGACAATATTTTTTACGGCTTTTTTCTTTTTTGGCTCTGCCATTTTTTAACTAAAACATTCCAATAAAAGTTCGCAGCTAGACAGGGAGCATCCTCCGGAATTACACAGTAAATATGCAGTAAATGCACGAAGTATTATATAGTCACCACAAATGTCACCATTGCGGCTGTTAAAATGGGCTAAGATTATTGCTAACCGTGGTATTGTACGATAGGCAGAAAGATGCTGCTTTGCTACCCAACCTCCAGTTCAAACACCCTTAGTCGCCTTTTAGGACACACGGATAAAGACAGTTTTGTACTATTCTAAGCGGGCACCACCTATACCTTGCTTGTCTCGGTCAAATGTAATTACTGTCAAAGAAACATTTGCATCGGGGTATCGTGCTTTTGATCAAGCATACGAAACTGAAAATAAGTGATGTTTTGTTTACCTGTTGTTTACCTAACACAAAGGCCATACAGAAGAAACAGTAACTGTCGAGGAAACGTGTGTCGAGCTATCGTGTTTTCGATGAATGAACATAGCATAGAAAAGTCGAAATGAGTGGTGTTTCGGCGATGATATCAATCAATCGGTCGCGCCTTGATTAAAGCGAGGCGCGCTTTGAGTGGATATGACTTATGGCGGTTTGACACGCGAGTAGGGGAGACTTCAGACCAAGGTTCTATGGAAGTGTCTATCATACAGGTGCATTTTTTTAATAAATACATATTTGGGGACAATTCTCACAAAGTCGTCTATCTGATCTCTAACTAGGCAAATAATAGGTCTTTACCTATGAAATTGCCGTTTTGTATGGCGAATTTTAGGTAAACTCAATTTCCAGTACTAAAATTTTTCTTAGTAATTATAAATACAATTTCTTTTTTTAAGCATTACTGGGAAGACATTAAGCTAACATAAGCTTTAATTTAATTTTCGAAAAATATTATCTGTAAAAAAATATAACATAACTAATGATGAAATCGGACGACATTTAAGACGAACAATTTTCGAACCTTTAATTATCAAACTAAAGGTAAAAACTTTATTTTATACGTAAATTGATAACCTTGAAATCAACTTTCAAATATAAGACAAATGAAAAAAATTGCATTAGAATTATAGGAATTATGATCTCATTAATCTGTAAGAAAATTAAGTAAAGAAGTAAAGTAAAGACCTACGAGTATTATAAGAATATAATTAAGACATGTGTGACTATCCGGAACTTAGATTATGAATAACGGCAGCTTATGATCCGGAGTAAGAAAACTATACGATAGAAAGAGATACGTAACTATCTGTTTCATCTTTCCTATAGGTTTGTTTAATTGTGCACAACTTGTATATACTTTTAAACTTAATAAAGCTCATGTAGTGTTTTTACATAAAAACTGTGCTTTTCGTTGTTCTTTTTCTATTTGCTGAGTTTCAGTCTGAATGTGAGGTCGGTCATCGACCTTGCTACCCACACGATATGATGATGATGAGTCTGAATGACATAAAAAATACTGCACATATTTCGGAAAAGCCTCGTCGAAAAACTAGTAGCACTGAAAACAGTATTATATTGGATTGAATTTGTGAACAATCAAGGTTATTCAATCACACAAGTAACTATTAAATCATCGTTGACTTTTCCAGCATTTCTATACATCTTAGTTACAAAACTAGATAAAGAGGGCGTAGATTGCCCTAGTGAAGTTTCAGGTTATTATGTAACTGATAGTAGCGATGTTTTGCTTATAAATGGCCGTAAAATACGAACTTTGTATCACATACCTCAAGTTTTATAAGATTAGCAGTGTTTATAGACCTTAACAAATAGGAACCCTTTATGAATGGAGATTAGTGGAGAACATTTTTTTTTTAAACGCCAAGGATTTATAAAATCTATAATAGTAAAATCATGATGAAACGTGTCTGTACATTTAAAGTATTCTTAAAATAAGTTCACGATTTTGTATTTAGGTGCATCTGAAAACAAAATACCTAAACATTTTTTTATAATTTTGTATCAATTTGCAAAACATGAAACTGATGTGAAATGAGAAGGATGCTTTTCGTATTATACGAGTATGGACCAATGAAATTGCCGAAATTTTCTTACAGATTAATGAGATCATATTTCCTATAATTCTAATGCTATTTTTTTCATTTGTCTTATATTTGAAAGTTGACTTCAAGGTTATCAATTTACGCATAAAATAAAGTTTTTATTTTTAGTTTGTATAAAATTAAAGGTTCGAAAATTGTTCGTGTTTGTTCGATTTCATCATTAGATTTGTTATATTTTTTTACAGATAATATTTTTCGAAAATTAAATTTAAGCTTCTGTTAGCTTAATGTCTTCCCAATAATGCTTCAAAAAATTTAAAAAAATTGATTTATAATTCCTAAGAAAAATGAAAAAATGTTAGTACTGAAAATTGAGGTTACCTAAAATTCGCCATACAAAACGGCAATTTTATGAAATAAAGACCTAGTATACGGTGCTTCCTAATAAACTGTGAGTATGTTACTCGGACCATAGAACTCCCGTATTCTCTCACAAACACTGCTGCAGTGCGGCAGAAACAGGCAAAAAGTTGGTACTTCAGACGGACATTGCACAAAAGTCTTCAAAATTTAAAAATTAAACAAAAATAGGAAAGTGTGAACATATTAATGCCGCCGCCGTTGCAAAAAGCATGTCGCGATAAGCCACGAGTAATGTTACGCTTTAACGTGGATTACTGCATCGTTAATACCCTTATTATGGCAGCGAACGTGTTACAGGCATTTTACAATTATAATTTTGTCTGATGATAAGCTGTACAGAAACATTTAAAATTATAATTGTAACTTAGTACAGCCTGTGTGATGAATTATGAGCGTCGGGCGAAAGCGAAAGAGGTAAGCGTACGGAGCACGTAACAGTCGACTTTGTGACGTTCTTATTTCAACCACCTTGTGCTAAACTAGTATTGATGGGCTTTTTATTGCACTTATTATTTTAATACAATTTGATCGAATCATCACAAACAAAAACTATTATCGGATCTGTTTAGAAAAAAAAATCATGTAAATATGATCTTCGCAGAAAAGGTAATAGAACCCATTCAGATCATTTTAGATTTTTTTGTCTTTTTGTGAGTTGATCCGTTTGTCTGCGCGCCAATATCTCTCTAGGTACTGGACCAAGTCAACAGTTTCTGATTCAGTTGTAATTATGTACTTAGACGGATAAACTCACGTTTTATACTTACGGCATAGAGCCGACCGGTTTGAACCTGTACAGGTTTTATAATTATGTGAGACACTCAGGAGTCGTTTAGTGAATGTTTACCGAAAAAATCTCCACGTAAACGAAGTCGTGGGCAGTGCTAATGTGTAACAAAATATCTGAGACTTGTCTTGGTCCATCTCTACCAGCATTTTTCAAACTTCCACCTAAAATGAAAAAAATAACTAAACTAAAAGTTTATAATAATATTTAGTAAGACATAAATGTACTGTAATTGTTTTAATGGCCTTGTAAAACTATTCACGTCGCGTGACAAGTGAGCATAGCGCTGCAAATGTCACCTTGCACGTGTTAAAAAACTTATTGGAACACATGAACATGAAATAAACGTTAAGTTTCATAACTTGAATATTAATGTTCAGATTTTTGATATGGAGAGAAGGAGTATGAGGAGGAGTATATTGCTAAGGAGTATAATTGGTGTTAAATTGAGTGACAGGATTAGAAATAGTGTGATAAGAGAACGGTGTGGCGTAAAAGAAGACGTAGTGACCAAAATCGAGAAAGGGATGCTGAGATGGTGTGGTCATGTAGAGAGGTTGAATGAAGGAAGATTGACGAAAGAGATCTACCAGGCGAGAGTGAATGGAAACGTTGGAAGGGGAAGGCCTAGGCGAACGTACCAGGACCAAATTCAGGACGTTCTGAATAAAGGCCAGGTTAAAAGTACCCTAAACCGACGAGCATGTATGAAAGGATTGATGAAAGTACAGGAAGCAAGGGAAGTATGTCAAGATCGTAGTAGGTGGAGGACTGTGGCCTCTGCCTACCCCGACGGGAAAGAGGCGTGATGTTATGTATGTATGTATGTAGAGAATACTTCACAGATGCAAACACATCGCTTACTTCTTCCTCGTGTCAACATTATAGTCAAATACCTACCAATTGAATGTAGACCTCCTAATATATTGCTACTGAAATGGCGTTATCTGATGCCTCACACAGGTCCTCGTTAGTACAGTCAACGACAGGTCAAGCTTGACACTCGCAGTGCGACTCTAGCCCGTACGACTATTGAAATAAGAACGGTATAAAGTCCAATGTGTCAAGCTTGAAGTGCTCTTCACTGTACAGGCGGAGGGCCACAATGGACAAGAGAGCAAGTACGCCATGTTTTGAGATGAAGCTCCACAATCACAGTCTTTTAACAACTGGTCTGTGAAGCTCTATCTCAGCATGTTTTCTCTGCAGCGGCCAACCTGGGCTCGCAGGCGATTCACAACTGCAAAAATTGTCAAATGCGAGTCGGACTCGCGTACAAATTGTTCCGTACCACGACACCTATACCCCGTAGAGGTAAACTACGATAACATGGTCCGCCCTTCCACATTGTTTTTAGTAAAAAACTATTAGCTACACTTGCAAAAGTGGGCTTATCTCTATTATCTAGACAGATATGTAGGTAGTACCACCCTCTCTTCCTATGGGTGTCGTACAATGCATACAAGGGAGTAGCTTCCTTCTGAGTATAATGTGTCCCACAGCTGGACAGGCATCCCCCTTAGCCATCTACTGCTCATCATATCAGCCGAAAGACGTCCACTGCTGGACATAGGCCTACCCTAAAGATCTCCATGACGACCGGTCCTCGTCCACTGCTCGATTATACTTAATTAACATAAAATAAAGACCGTACAACATAAAAATTCGATGAACAATTCAGATTTCCTGAACCACTATACACCATAATATGACACCATAATTATAGTGATTTTAGCCATCTACTGCTCATCATATCAGCCGAAAGGCCTCCCCTAAAGATCTCCATGACGACCGGTCCTCGTCCACTGATCGATTATACTTAATTATACTTATACTTTATTATACTTAATTAAAATAATAATTAATTATACTTACTTAACAACAAATTCAAATTTCCTGAACCACTATTCACTATAATATGACACCATAATTATAGTGATTTTGGAAATATGATTTCGGTCATTGACTTCTCTTCCTGTACATAATTTTTAGACATATCGCTAACATGAAAAAATATTAACACAGGTTAGCGGAGTCCTCCAAAACACCGGTCAGTCCCTGGTCTTCCGCGTGGAGAAGGAGTCTAAGCACCAAGTGAACATCAGTGGAGGCCCCCTCTCCTACAGATACCAGTTCGAAGAGATCTACTTTCATTATGGGATGGAAGACAACAGGGGGTCAGAGCACCAGATTGATCATCACACGTTTCCTGGGGAGGTGAGGTTGTAGTTTTTAAATGCTCTAAATATCCGTCGTGTACAGATTGCTTCCTAATCAACTGCGTTCCCTTCAAAAGGATCGAAATATGAAGAAGCTTTTTGAGCTCTTAGAAAATTCGCCATCAGCTGATGCAATTTAATAGAAAGTTGAAATTTTCTTTTAATATTTTGACCTACGTTCATCATGGTTTTTTTTATTATTTATGGTCCGAGTAATACATAGTACGTTCAAGACTGCGGGCGAAATGTATGGCGCGCCTTATGTTTTGGCCGCACTCATGAAGGAAACCCTGAAGCAATCCTGAAGGAAGTAGATATGCCTATAAAACTGAACAATTTTCCCAAAGAACACGGCACGTATCAGCTGATATCTCATTTTGTATAGAAGGTCGAACTTTTTTTCGTACTTTACTACCTATGTTTCACGGGAAAAGTTTAGACTTGGCCTTTCTGTAGCAGTTTGTAGAGTAGGTATAACAATATCTCGAGTTATTGTAGCGGCACACCTGCGGAAATTCCGACGTGGAAAGTTCCGCGACCGAAAAATCAGTCAAGTCAGAGACACCAGTAGAAATTCCGCCAGAGGTGTCATAGGTAACCTTCTTTTTATTTCTGGAACATTGCATTGGCTTTCATTCCACTCCAGCTAGTAGTAAATAAATACAAGTGTGATACTAACTAAAGACCACATTGGGCAGTAGTTTCGACTGTACTCGTAACACCACAAACATTTGAGGTATTCATTGAATAGATACTACACAAAACCTTTGAACTAAATGTGGTAACTCCAAAATTAAACATGCAAACTATAGGATTAACCACAAACTCACACTACGCACGATACTATAAGTAAAGAACTTTAGTGTTTAGGGTTCCACGTCTAAAGGGTGCCAATAATACCCAAATATATGCCTATGCCATCCGTCCGCCTGTCTGTCTTTCGAACGTTAAAGGGCTACCTGTTAAACTGTGATAGGCAGTTGAAATATTCACAGAACATGTGTTAAGAAAATTTTTAGTAAAAATTAGAAAAAGTTGAAAGAAAGGGAATCCTCACGTAAGACGTGTTTTCTCAAACTTTATAGATAATTTGGCTCTATTGCAAAAATAGTTTTAACAGCTTGAAAGTGATAGTAAAGAAACAAATTATTCGAACTTATGGTATGGGTTCCGACCACCACATGATGTAAAAACGCGCTCGAAATATTACATTTTGTGATGGACAGGAACCCTCATAGTGCGAGCTGATCACAATGATATTACAATTATATAACTGACGGTTGAACAGGTATTTTTAAAAACAGGTATTTTAAGGAGCCCCTGAATGTACTCTTTTCGCGTACAATTTTACCGATTATGCAATTTTTGTTATAAATTCGTAGGGATAATACTACGGAAACATTATATAGGCTACATAATAAAAGTAATAAATATTAAGGACTATCAGATTAACACCTCGAAATAAACGGCTTAAAGCAAGTATTGGAACTATGCAATAGGTCTGACCGCGACCGCTGGAGGCTTCAACTATGCGGCTGCGTTCCGGAGATACCATCTTCGGTTTCAAAGCTATTTCTATCTAGAAAGGTGATTACATGCTTATTGGTTTTATAATGGCATAGACGGGTTAGAAGACAGCTTTGCAAAGGAATACTTTGCTGGATCTTGACTCTATCAGCGATTTAAACACTATAGTAAGGCTTTACCACAGGCTGAGGTTATATACATTGGGTAAGGGACTGGTCAGCAAAAACTGAAAAGACATAATGAGTCAACGCAACTGAACTAAATAAAACTTAAATAAAACTTTAAAACTTCAGTAAATGAAACTTTCGGGAAATAAAAAAGAAATCAGGGTCTCCGTTTGTGTTTGTAGCTTGTACTGTCCAATCAAGGTCGCAATTTGTTATGGAGGGACCGATTTTTTTTCATTTATTGAAAGTTTTATTCACTGAAAGTTGTTCAGTTACGTTGACTGATAATACGTTTTCAGTTTTCGCCAACCCGTCTCTTACGCCCTGTATATAGGCTTCTTCCAAATCAACTGCATCATTTTCATTATGTTACTTGGACCATAAAAGTGAACAACTTCCCCTTAGAAACATAGGTCGAAATATGAAAAAAAAAAACTGTCAACTCCCATTGATAGTGAATTTTGTATGACAGCTTGTCACTCTTGGCAGGCCAAATATTTGTTTTTCGTATTTCGATAGAGTAGGAGTTAAGATAAGTGATAATTAAATTTTCTAAGAACTAAAACGGGACCATTTTTGATAACAAAGGTTTTATGGGGTTTTGGACATCCAGAAATCAATGTCGTCAAGTCGAAATCCTACTAGTTCAAAAAAGACAAAATTTAACCTAGGCTAAAAATAGGTGGGAAGGTTTCGTGTTTTAAAAGTGTTCCTTAGGTCCCACTGAACATATCTAGAAAATCCTCCGTTGATCCCATGTATGCTCCCCCCTCCCCACCCTCAAACGGGTCCCTGATAACAGATTTTTTCATTTATCTCAGAAAGATAGATGAAAATCGTTAACGTGACTTTAATTGTTATAAAATTACCAACTCATTGACACCTGTAAGTTTTATTTCAATGTGACCTATAGTATCGGAAATATAGAGTTAAGTTTGCACTTGCTACTGATTACCTATTAGCAAGCTGCTGGTAATAGTTGTCTAAATGAGTACGATTACGAACATTTTGGTTTTGAACATCACAGAATTCAAAAATCAATGCTGTCAATTTAAAATCCCTGTATAGATAGATGTCAGTTCTCTCTTCTTCTTCGGTTACTTCGAAGTTTGTTTCTATAAACTACTTACTTAACTACATTGTTATGTTATGGAATGTCATTAGTTTGTCGCAAGAAAAAATATCGCATTGTTAAAATAGAAAACCAATACTCTTGAAAATCATGCATAAGTTTTGTATACTAAGATATTTTTTAGCTGGGAATGTTCCCATCATTCACTATGAGTATCCCTTTTCTTAATATTCACAGCAAGTTATTTATCGTGTAGGCATCGTATATTTGTAGCCGCTAACCGACCTTTGATATAGGAAAAAAGATCGACGGTTTAACGTACCTTCCAGAGCACGTAAACGCTCCATAGGTCTCTTGGAGACTCGGAGCTCCTAATAGCCACTGCAAGCTGCAAAGATTACTGGTAGTATAGTCAGTAGTCATCTATCCAGGTTCTAACCACGGCTGATGCTGAAGAATGAACAAGTCCACAGGCGCGGCATCTATTATTTTTGAACATTTAAATTCAACTGGACATAGGCCTCCCCTAAAGATCTCCATGACGACCGGTCCTGCGCTGCTCGCATCCAGCGGCTTCCCGCGACCTTGATCTTTAGGGGAGGCCTATGTCCAGAAGTGGACGTCTTTCAACTGATATGATGATGATGAAATTCAACTGAGTAGGTTTGACAGAGCGATTCTAAATTTTCCATATTTTATAAAAACTATTCGAATGCACATACAAATATCTCTTTATCAATCATATACATACACAGTTAGATAAGCCATAACAACCAATGAAAGTGGATGCAGAACCACAGATATACTTTAGAATAGCTTAGTAGAACTAGCGAAGTTTGTGCTCAAGAGACCAATAAACGTGATAATTACGCCCGCTGAGGAGGTGTTAATTTGTGATGCGGTACATTACAAGTTTCTTAGTTAACTTTCACTAGCTCGTTGTTTGAATGTTAATGGTTGTGTGTTCAGTGTGTCAACTAGAAAGCGGGCTTTGTTTTATTAGTGTCAAAATATGCCATAAATAAGACAGTGGGTGCTATGGGTGGTGGTGACCATTTACCATCAGGTATGTAACCAAAAAAAAATTTACTAAATAGACTGCGATTAGGCGTTGGGGAAACTTAGGAAGAGGTGGGGCTACTCTCTTCCTGAGTTTCCCCAAGTGTTATTGCAACGTTTTCCATGACACACTTGCAGTTTTGGACCTGGACTATTTACGTGGCCAAGTTCTAGGCTAAGTTAAAAGATGTTTGTATGTTGTTTAAAATAAATGTTAATAAACAAATAAATAATAAAATTTAAGTTTGGGCAACATATTTTTCGCGATGTTCAAGTAAATAAAAGCTTTTAATGCCTTCAGAATATTCGTCCAGGACCAAAATGTTGAATTCCTAAAATTGCCGTAAATTTTACTATTCAAAGAAACTAGACTTGATCTAGACATATTCATTGTGACTCCCAATTCTGAATGTTGTAAAACGTTAAATCATTATTATTAAATTCTCGTAACAAATTATTTCTTCAACATCAAACAGACTAACCCCAAAACCGCTATCATTATTTAATCAAACAAAGTTGTACCTGTTGTTCTTATTATACTTCAACTACAAAGGGCATGGCAAAGCTACATTGACTAGCGAGGTCGAACCGAAAGCCCCGATAATCAAGTGATTGGTTTGATTGCGGTGACATCGTTAGTATTACGACACCTGGCTTTTGTTGGTAGGTAATAGTGATGGGACATGGGTTTCTGATGAATCTTCGGCCAAATATTCGGTTAACATTTTACCGAAACGAATATTCGGTGACTCCCGGCGTAAGCTTCAAATAACTGCTTTCGTGTGTTTCAGCACCTTTTCAAAGTTAAACTGGATGGCGTTATTGATCATCGATAGGAAAATGGAAAATTTACCGACACACTGATACTACGTAAACAGTTACCCAGTGTGAAACTGATTAAGTCTGTTTGATTGCTTCTGTAAAATTTCTGTAATATACTTACATACATCCATACAGAATATCACTCCTTTTCCCATCAGGGTAGGCAGAGACCACAGTCCTCCACCTGCTACGATCTTGACATACTTCCCTTGCTTCTGTAATATAATGTCTTCTAAAAAGATTTAATTTATTTTGCAAAGCCATAAAAAGATATTGCCAACAGTGATGAGTGTGACACTTATCGATATTTTAAAAAACGTAGTTGACAAACGTAAGAGAAAATTGCCTTTTGGTTTTTTGGTTGATTTTAAGCCCACCAAAAGGGTTCAAACATAAGAACTATAAAGTTAAATCCTTTTTATGGGTGTAACAGGGCTTCAAATCCAAAGTCCTCGTCACTTTTGAAACTAAAACATGTTGATGAATTTTTACTCCTTGAAGGATGGGACTTGGTCAGGTAAGAGCAGTTTTCTAAAATTGTAAATTACCACTGTACTGAAAATTCGGTGTTTTAGTCGAATATTCCAGCGAATACAAATATTCAGTAAACATGTCAGTAAGCAGTGGACGTCTTTCGGCTGATATGATGATGATGATGTCGAATACCGAAAACAATACAAAAATTCTGCCCATCCCTAGTTACTGAGTATATAGGTGCAATAATAAAGTTATAGTAGCGATATTTAAAAGAATCCAAAGAAGTTTCCAGTATACTACGTTTTCTAATAACTTGTGGTCTGAACGGGCCTTTATCTCTTTCTAGGATACTGCTTGCACGTTTGCTAGAAAGAGATAAAGGCCTATGTAGTTTTTTAGGGACAGATACGTCACTACGCATACGCCCTACATGTATTGTATGTGTACATCACCCAGGATTTCTTGAATTTAGAATATGAAATTGAACAATTTTCCGCATCAAGAAAAAAAATCTAAAACATTCTTAATTCCCATACAAAATAATGATGCGATTTCTGTGTAATGTAAATATTTTGATCAGTTTTTCCCTCTAATGTTCCTTCGTAAAAAATGGTCAGTTTTATGACCTAAATCCATGGTTTACAGATCCTGTATTTTCAATTCTCAAGTGTCACAATTAACAAGGCTCTTCCCAAAAACTTTCGATTTCGATCTAAAAACAAAAGCCTGACGAAATTTAATACCACTTTGTTAATTGTTAGCATTACGTTCGTGACCGAGCCAATACCAGCAGGCACTAATTCTACTAATTGGGTGGGATCAAACGAAAGGCCAATAGTTCTAATGAGGTTCCGTAAAGTTGTAAAGGACAGACAATAACGAAGTGGTTGCTTTTGACCTTTTTGGATCTGTGGTATTTCAAAAAGTAGATTGATGAGCTTCTAAGGTGTGTATTTTTTTTTGTAATATACGTATTTTTTTATTTTGTGGTCGAATGCCGATCAAGAAACGTATTTAAGTGTTTCTTACTCAGTGCGATCAAGATTCGCGACGTCAAATTCAAAGAAATTGCAAAAAACAAAAGTCGGCAGGTTGCTCATAAATTAAAGAAGGCGTATTTATTGGAATTATTTTATCAACAGATCCAACTGTATGGTTTCAACAAGGAACTATACCACAACATGTCGGAAGCCCAACACAAATCACAGGGAGTGGTCGGGATCTCACTGATGGTCCAAGTAAGTTTAGCATATCAGCATCATACATAACATCCCTGTAAAAGTCAACTGATGGAGAGGAAATTCCCTTCATAAATTCATATAAAAAAATCACGATATATTTTGGACGAAAGAACTTTGTGGCTGGCACAACAGACCGCGGTAGTTGCCCATCCTCCGCATCAAAATCCTAAAATATTGCTATTCTTGGCCGGAACAACACGGACAAATAGACAAGAGAACCAGTTGTGGCTTCAATAGATCATTTACAGCTTACGGTGGTCGTTGGGAACTCGGTCCCTCAGTAGCTTCTATTAAAAGTAGTTTCATCATAGTATCCCATATAACGACTACTGCAAGACAGGGAGCTCCCTCTAGAATTCCAGCTTTTGCTGAAACAATGTGGAGGGGAAGTACCATAGTCACCACACTTTCTAGCGTTGCGGTTAACACAAGATGGTACGATACACAGAAGGACCTTACTGCCCATTCTCTAGTTCATAATCCCTTAGTATCCTCTAACAACACCCACGTTTATCAGAAAGTTATTTACTTCATTCAAAAGTCCTCAGAGACTTGTCAACACAGATCAACTAAAAGCGCACTGCAGGTGGCTTGCTCGACATCTGCAGTCTAGGGAGTCATCTAGTGACAAGCAAGCTCGTTCCATCGTCGACCTCATCTCTGTCCTCAGGGCTAGATTGAGGTCAAGAACCAGATCACTGAATTAAAAGAATTCCCAAACGTTTCTATATTAAACTAATATCCACGAGACTCACTTACCAGTAGACGCTAAACAAGCCACCTTCAGCAGACAAAACTAAGAAAAAAATTATTGTTCTAGATTGGAGAACCTACGAATAAGGAGTTGAGGCTCATTACGAGTTCTTTCAACAAAGTTGTATATAGAGGTAATTAATTTTAGTTCTTTTACTTATACAGGGTGTAGAAAAATTATAACCCCTTTATGGGGTGATATATAAGGTCCTAATGAAATAGTGAACATAATTTTAGTGTGTTACTCAGACCATGAAACTGAACAACTTTCCCCAAGGAACATAGGTCGAAATACGAAAAACCAAATTTGACCTCCCATACAAAATGCGCTATCAGCTGATGCAGTTTCTATGGGAGGTCAAAAATTGATTTTCGTATTTCGACGTATGTTCCTTGGGGAAAGTTGTTCAGATTCATGGTCTGAGTAACATACTAAAATTATGTTCACTATTTCATTAGGACCTTATATTACCGACTCATTCTTGGGTCTTGGTCATCATTACATCCCATGAAACGATCACAGCAGAACAGGGAGTTCCCACCACAATTCCAACAAAAACGCATTCAACTATTTGAAGGGGAAGTAAGTACTATAGTCACCACGCTTGTTTGGACCGCGGTTGTTTGTGACAGCAGCATGTAAGTTGGTACGATACACAGAAGGACGCTGGTGGCCATCCTCCGTAACCCCGTCGTCGCCTTTTACGACACCCATGGGTAGAGATGGGTTGGTACTATTCTTTGCTAGCACCACTCGGGTGACATTGGTCGAGGGCTTAGAAAAGCACTGCACATAACGTTAATGTACCTTTTTGTTACGGTCGATAGGTATAGGAAACCTTCCAAAGCATTCATTATTATTTTTGCGCAATGATTAAAATACTTATTTTTTAGCTCCTAGAGGTGTTTCATTACTTCTCTTTCTAACGAATAGTTTTGCGATTCAAGAAAAAAATAATAGTGATTTAGTAAAATCAAATCAGTGTGGATAAATTTTTCGATCAGAAAACAACTTTGAACTTGGGTACAAAGCACAATTTTATGGTAGCTGGGATCAAAACCAAAGTGAATGTAACCCTATTTCTTAGTTATATTTATCATATTTAAAATAATAGATGTGTTTCCACTGAGACGCTAGAGCGAAAATTATCCTTGTGGTATTCTTTCATGTACTTTGGAGTCTTCCATGCACTGTCGCCATACTCTTTGGTTCAAAGACCGTAATCGCGAATGGCGGATATTTTATGCACTCTGATTGCAGCTTCAGTGGAAACGCATCCTTACTCAATTTTTTCAATGTTAAAGCATATGTTTTCCCCTTCAGGCAGTTCATTCCCCATCAAACACTTACCTCTAAGTTCTCTGCTGCCTAACACGCAGCAATACCTCACTTACGAAGGATCAACCACGCATCCTGGCTGCTGGGAGACTGCTGTCTGGATTATCTTCAATAAGCCCATTTATATTTCTAAGCAAGAGGTAAGCTACGCAGGATTTACGACATACATATAACATCACGCAAGGCAAGGCAACCCCACTTGCAATGATCAGGATTAACACTTCTGGGCCTCATGTATACAGATATTCACGAATAACCCTGAATACAGTGTAATGTTCGTAAAGCACAGCTGAATAACATCAGGGACAAAAATAATGTAAGGGGTTGTGATCGATAAAAAGTCTCTGCCTGGATAATATAGTTCGGGCTCCCGCAGCCTGCCAGCCTACCACATTACCTAAACGAAACTAATTCTTATTCGTAAGAACGTCAGGTAGAAAATATCAAAGCAAATACTATTCTTTTCTAATTACTTTTCCCAAAACATGGTTATAGCTAGCTTCATTTTGGATCTTGTGGTATCATTTATTTGCCTAGTTCAGGATCACATTACCTTGTGTGACAAGTACCCCGTATTTATTTATTTAATGTCCTTACCAGATGTACGTCCTACGAAGACTGATGCAAGGATCCCAGCTGTCTCCGAAAGCTCCTCTGGGCAACAACGCTCGTCCTGTCCAGCCCTTACATCATCGGACCGTCAGGACCAATATCAACTTTAACAAGCAAGGAGTGCCGGTATGTGCCAAAATTAAAGTACTTATTCATTTTATTTTTATATAAAATCTTCTCGTGAGGCCTCTCCTTTCTTATGAAGCCTTATTACGCCTATAAAACTGACTGCAGCTTAATATTTAACAACAGCCACATCGCCTGTTATGTAATGTTGTATCTATGAAATCCGAAAATTTTTAAAATGAAGAATTACCTTTTAGCCATGCTGTAAATCCTAAATCTGATAGTTTGTCATTCAGAGACGTTTCGTTAGCACGGGGCCAGGAAAGCCAGGTCTAACCTTGATCTAGCTTTGTCACCGGACATAATTACCCGTCACTCAACATGACATTTTACAATAACGGGCATAGACCAAGAATAAATGTATAGTGCTAACTTATTACCGTGCTAGCGAAATCAGTTAGACCTGCGTTTACTGGTCCCGTGCTAGCGAAACGTCTCTGAATGACACCCAGAATGACTGACTTATTTACTGACAGCTCCCCCAAAACTTTCACAGCACAATTGCTTGGTATAAAATTCATGAGGATATACCATAGTCAAAGAACATATGAACGTAGTTAATATGCTTGTTAGCGTTACGGCTTATTGGTTACCATAATCCTCCTTAGTCGCCTTCTACGACAAAGATGGGGCGGTACTTATAACTGTTGTAGGCCGGCAGCACACGGACTGTAGTTACAGTACCCATACTTATCTCACCGCCTACTACTTTAGATAAGCTGAACCGTAAAACAAATGTTATCCACTTCGAAACAAGTAAATTATGACCACAAACTGCTTGTAAACTCGATGCAGCCGTTATCATGGAAGTTTATATAAAGTTCCAACTTGCAGTGAGCAGTTACTAAGTTCCAGACGGACACGAAAATGCAGTTTGTAGTTTTCTTCATTAGTCTTAGTTGTCATGTCTTCGTGATAGGGTTGCCTGTGTGACTGTTAATTCAGATATTATGGAATTTACAACTTAGTATGATTTGAAGGTGGTAGGGCTTTTGTGGAAAGTCCGTCTGGGGAAGTACCACCCCCTCGCTTTTTTCTGCCGTGAAGCAGCAGTGTTCGCATTACTGTGTTTCGGTTAGAAGGGCAAGGGAGCCAGTGAAATTACCGGCACATGAGAGCTACCATCGTAGTTCACAAAGTGAGCAACGCGCTTTGCTGTCTTATTAGTGTCAAGATATGCCATTAATAAGACTGGGTGCTATTGGCGGTGGTGACCTGACCACTTACCATCAGGTGGCCCACCTGCTCGTTTGCTCCCTTGTAACATAAAAAAAAATTATACGTAAAATATGGCTCCAACTTAAAGTCAGCGCCATAGTCCAGGCCTACGAATAAATAATAAGTCCAGGCTATTGCTGGGCTGAAGACCAATTTGGCAGTTTAAATATAGATTGCGTTCAGATTCAGTTCAGTTGACAGTGTCGCTGGTAGTGAAGATTTTATATAACCTATTTTCGAATTCAATTTGAAAAATTATAGTTTCAATTTTGACCACCTAACTAAACAGATATCGTGGTCACGCAGTAGGTATATGTATTTTAATCGAAAATGGACGTTTTGTTTGAGATAATAGAGCTCCTTCTGCCAAAGACTATAAATTAGAAGTGAATCCTACTTAAGACGTCGTGTCGCGGTAAAGCGCAAAGGATAATTTACGTCTGGGCGCCATTCATTAATTTAATGTTGCTGCACTCTGGTCACTGAAATGCTAAGACATATTTGAAATATGCTAGTAAACAAACTTAAGGCAACAGCAGGGTCTTTTTGTTTTATTTATTTCAACAATTGAACTATTTTGAGATACTCTTTTTTACGTCTAAAGGAACCCCTGATTATCTGATGGTTTTGACTCGACAAGGGGCTACCTGCCGTCCACTAGCGCCCCCATCAATTATAAAAATATTACTCGCTAAATATAAAACTTATCGCAAATCCAGAAAGACAAATTGAAGTAAAGGTACCTTTGTTTACTTAGAACTACATCGTGAATTTGTATTGGTTTGTCTCCCGAAGCCCAGTGATTCTACTCATGAAACCAAGCAACATTCCCGAAGAAAAAAAAATTGTCCATAGTAAAGCGGTCACGCCCAGCCAGCAGAAACCTTTTGAGTAAGTTTTGTATAACAGCAGTCATATAAACTCATTGCTGAATAAGACTACCGTAATTAGCTGATTTAGCGCTTACTCAGACATTATTCAAGCAATTTGGGCACAAAATTATACTGCTGGGTAATAGAAAAATAACAGATGAATAAGTTTTGAATAATTGTACGACAAGCTGAGTATATTCTGCATAAAAGCATTTTGTTCTTTTGTACAAGTTTTATAGCTCTGTTAGCCAGATGATGAATGAATGATGAATGAACTTTATGCTTAAGTCCTTCATAGCTAAGATATTCAGATGATACACAGCGTTTAGCGTATTTCTTTTTTTTTATCAAGAAGTTAATCAAATTAAATTTAAATTGACAAATCCGAACACAATAGCGCACGCGTTTGTATGGTGACTGAATGACATGAATTATATATGGCCAAATTATTGTACCTATTATGGCCTAATAATTTTACCCTTATTTAATGCTTAAAAAAAGAAATTGTAAGTGCGCATGCAACTTTACCGTGTATTTATGTATACATTTCTTGTAAAATTTTCACGCGCTACCTGATAAGCTGGGTTTTTTAGAAGTAAACAACATTTCGTCTATTGGTTTGTTTTTACAAGTGAATTATTTTTTACGTTTTATGCAATTTAAGAGTTCAAAAATAATCTTGTGTTACTTTTACAAGAATATTAAACCGATTTCGTTATAAAAATTTAGTATTTGTGCATAAAATTCCACATCATTATAATAGGTTATGTTAATCATAATGGCGACGCTTATTCTGAATAAAATCTGCTTGCACAGCGGTTTCTCATCTTATGTCTGCATAACAGACCTTATGTGTCCACTTATTAAGTTGTTCTCTGGTTAAAAGTGGTCTGCACACAACATATATTTTCGATAACTAGTTTCCTAAAATCACACATTCGTACTGTTAATCAAACAATTAGGATTCAGTCATTAATTAAATGAAAACCCATAGTATAAGTTAGGTATATTATTTGTTCTTTTTAGCTCCACAATAAAATTCAGATATTTAATATTCAACATAAAACGCATTACGACAAGTAATTTTGTGTTAATATATAAGTATAGTAGGTTAACTAGTACACCTCTAGAGCTGTTTACTCTCCTCGGTCGGTGTAGTTTTTATTATTTTATAAGGCGGTTTTTTACACGCAAATCAATTTAGCGCGCACGTGCAGTCGAACTTTCAATCTACTAGCCACTTAAATGCTGACTAATATTCCGGAATAGTTCTTCTAGCTTAAACAATGTCTTATTTTCGTGGATACCCAGCGAACTTCTGCATAAGAATCTGTTACTATTGCTTTTACCACAATTAGCTGCACATGACGGTAATTTCGTACTTAAAGTGGCATAAAGTAGTTATAACAGCTATCTTAATTTCTGTAAAGTAACTATATGCTTCATAACAGAAACAACACCTACTTTATACAGCAGCTGAATAACTGTCAAGATGTGGTGTGTAATACAGCTAAAGGAGAAAAGAGCATAAATTATCCAGTATCATGCTTGATAATGGAATTTTATACGAGTGCTATACAAAAGGTTACACAAGCTCTTGAGTAACAGGTCTGTTAATGATGACTATTCAGCTTTAAGAAATAAAATCGGCATATTACAGAACTAACTCAGCAAATAGCATTATTATAGCAAAGAAAAACTTTAATACAGAACTTGGAAATACACACAGCTTCTATACATATATTCTTAAGCTTAACCCTGCATAAGATTAAATTGTTGGCCAGTTATCTGACTTGTGGGCTGCCTGGGCGTGATCGACTCATTTTGTACGGGAAGGCGAAATATTAATTTCGAGTAAAAAAAATTTTCTTCGGGAAAGTTACTTGGTTTCATGAGTAAAATCACTGGCTTCGGGAGCGAATCCAATAAAAATTAACTCTGTATAAATAAACTCATTATATTTTACAACACTTCATTAAAAAATAACTGGTTGGCTGTATCCTTGATACGGCGGTAACTTCTTCATGGATACGTCTATTAAGGTAGGTACAGTCATTCCCTTCACCTCCCCCCATCCCCCCTCCCCTCACCCCTCTCTCACACCCCCTCCCTTCACCCCCTCCCTTATCCCCCCCACCCTTCACACCCCTCCCCTCACCCTCTGACTCACCCAAAGCTCGATGTAGTACCACTTATTGCCCCCAGAGGGCCTATATCCACTTTTCACGAAATCACCCCCAAAAACGAATCATAGACGTATCCACGTCAAAAAAATTACAGTTACACGAGGTGGGTAGTTGCAAATTTAATACCTTACAAAACACGTGCATATCTATAAACAGCTAAGTAAGTAGATATTAACAGCGTTCTGCACCTCGGGTTATTTAGCCGTCTCAGAGTGCAGCGCAAACAGCTAACGACCTGCTGTGAATTTCTATCCTCCTCGCCTCCACTGCGACCACTGTGCTCTATCTACCTACAGTCATACACTTAGCCCACTGTGCACTCGCTTCGAATTAATTAACTAAAGCGGCGAGGAATATCGATTTCAATGTTTATGTTTATCAGTACTACCAATACAGGATGTCCAAGAAGTGACTGATAAGCTTTTAAAGTCTTGTTATGTAAGCTGAGTGCACCGATTTTCACTTACGGAATTCCCAAAAACAATAGTTTTTCCGTCAAAACTTAGTCATTGGAATCATTTGTTTGTATAATCGAAAAATAATCTTTGAATAAAAAAAAAATTTTGACTTTCGGCTTGCAGAACACGGTACTAAATACTTATCTCTGACATCTCGTTTATGGTATGGTGCCTTTATTTTTTTTATTAAGTTTAAACAATTTGCTATAAATGATTTCAACACCAAAAAAAGTTTAAATTCCGCCAGGTTAGGTTGTGTTTGCCTTACCTAACGGACCTATGGATCTACGAATTTCCTACGAGTTTTTTTATTTTTCGAAAGTTGATTAACTTTCTAGGAATTTCCGATTTCTTTTTAGGGAATTTTGAATTTTTTGCGATTTTCTACTTTGTAGATTTATCCGAACACAGGAAGTGTTAAAATAAAATCATTTTGAAATTTAATAACTTACGATTCTTATTATTTTCCGGTGACAGATATATTTATATCTAGGGGCTCGTGCTGAACCGGCAGACGAGTTTGTGTAATTTTTTTATAGTGTTTTTTTGTTTTTTTTTATTTTGTTGCTTACGCTTGACCTCCATCTAGCCCTGAGGAGAGAGATGAGGTTGTGTAATGTCCCCTTAATTCAATAAAACGTTTTCTTTTTAAGTACAAAATAAGGTGTGCTTTTTATGAGTGGTCGCATAATTTAGTTTCACGTGTTATTTATGGGACACTCCGTATAATACGTTCTTGAGTTTAAAAGAAAATTAACAAATAAAATTTGTTGCAGGTATCTAGTAATTGTCCAGACATGTACAGAAATATGCATTACACTGGTAAGTTTATTCAGTAATACATGTACGGTCAACCGCTTGTCGGTAGAAACTTTTTCAACTCTATTACCACGCCATAAGGTCCAAAAGTGTTTCTACTGATGTGCGGCCGTGTGTACCATTTTCCACAAAATGCACATTTTCTCACCTTTATTAAGCTGATTTTGCATCTTGAATTAGAGCATGAACTTCACTTTTCAAACTACCCTAATGATGCATCTTGTTCCTTGTACAAACTTTTATAGTTTTTGCATTTTGATTTATCACAAAACTTGTTTGTGTTTAAGTGCACAAGGTTAAAAAAATTCAAAAATCACAACATTACTAAAATAAAGCAAAATACGCAGTATTTCTGGCAATAAAACGGTGCAGTGAAAAATTGTGACGATATTTTTTGTCCCATATTTTTGTGTATCACTACGTACCACTGTTCAAAAAGTGATCGTCTACTGACACTATGCGATAAAATTGTCGTTTTCAGCACGCCTCTCTCACAAACGTACGAAAAAAAGTATTGCATGCAAACGAAAGAGTGTGCCCGCCAAATGCCGCAAAAAATAGGTATAGAATGTACATTCGCGTTCATAAGTGTAGACAGTTTATCATGACGACTGTTTCAAGACACATCTTTCAATACTATTTTGTAGCTGCTTCAAATGAATAAATCTTTAATATTTGTATAAGTTAAATGTGGTACAAAAAGTTTTTTTAAAGTGAAACTATTAAAAGCCATATGCCAGCGTTATGTTAATATTTGAAAGTTCTAGTGATGTAAAAACTACATGCTTGTTATAAGGACAATTTTTTTAATGTCGCACTATTTATTTATGGTAACATGACTACGCTTTTGAACGCAAAGGTACTGTAGCACTAGATGGTTATTTTATTATTTAATGAATGTTTGTTATGTGTGTAACCAGCAGTTGCAGAAAGCTTCTTTAAAATTTAAACTCTTGTGAATGTATTGCTGACACATTTTTGTTAACAAAATTGAAATTGAGAAAGATTTAAACGAGGTTTAAATTTAAAGACATTCTTTGCTAAGGGCAGTTGGTGTGTGTCATAATTTGAAACAATAAGGCTAATCTGTAGCCCACATATTAGTTTATTCAATTAGAAATACCGCAACTCACTATCGTATATGACTGTACTCCAATCAGTCCAGATATTTTTTTATAAAAAGGCCCTGTCAATTATTCTGTAAGCAGTTTAGTAAAGTATGTAATGTAGATTAATCACTACCATGTTTTTTACTTTTTCTCTTGGTTTCGTTTAACCATCATCTTATCAAGGTGCATTGAGCATACAAATAAAAAATACAAATGGCATCTTTAAGTTAATACTCTTGTTAAATTAAGAAGTTACTCTCTTTGTCAACAGAATTGAAAGTGAGAACAAATAATCTTCACAAAAGCTGACTGCAATGTATAAGCCTCTCTGTGCCAATATCGTGCCAGTTGTTCCCATGTTTGTTTGACATGCCAATTCTTTGCCCTGCATTAGCCAACATGCTTTGTAGAATTTAGTTTACTTAATAGTCCATACGTTTTTAAGTTGCCACGTGTCTATCATTAAACTGCTTTAGTTAGTATACTTTTCCCAATACTTGCAATTTGTTTCTACCGGATCTCTAATTCCGGTTCTCAAATAATGAATAACATATTTATGTCTGTAGATATTAAACACTTTCGTATGGACAGTTAACTCCGTAAACTCTTAATTTTCGAATTTTTTCAGAATTACGTATCTGAGTTTTTAAAATGGAGGTGAAACTATAAATTGTTTATGTATTTCATACTTCAACAGCATGATAAATTATATGCTCTAATACTTTCTGATAATAATAGTTATTGAAAAATATTTTAATTACACAATCTCTATGTTACAGTAATTCTACAAAGTAGAAAATCGCAAAATTCATGTCCTGCCTGTGGTTGTAAGATTTTGAATCTTATAAGATTTTTTAAAAATTGAAAAAATACGATGAATCTAAGTAATTTACAAACTGTTTTGATACTTTAATTTCAGATATAAAATAAAAAGCAAAGCAAAGGTAGCTACTTAATTTCTACAGCTTGGTAATTCCTGAGTTGACTGGACTATAAACTAAATCGACCAGTAATTTAGTCTACGTAGTGAACACTAAATTCTCGTGCATGTGTTAAATACTGCACAAATTAGGTAGTTTCATTGTGTGCATGCTAAATTAAGCCTTTGTATGGGGATGATCATTAGTGGATTATAATATTGCCAGCTTTTGTAATTTCATACCTAAGCTAACATTTTGAATAGTAAATTAATTCATTTTCTATAATAATGTAAATAATTGTACGTAGTTATAGCGAAGACCGAATGAAAATATCAACTTTTATACCATTAGACTATAGACTATTCAAAAGTTACCTACACCAAATTATGAAGTACCTATTTTTTATTTTTCAACAGTCGGAACAAATTTTTAAACAATATTTTTAAAGGCCTGAAGATAAGTGCAGATGCATTTTAAAATTACTACGTTTATCATAGCATGTAAATAAACATTTAATAATTAATTGTCATTTTAAATACTGTCTAAAAAATATGAAAAGAAAAGAAAATCATAATAAAAAAATAAATTATTTACTTACTACGAGTATTTCATAGTTATAATTCTTTTTTCAGCAACTCAATGGCCCAGGGAACACAACATGCGATATAGAAGCGCCGACGACTTAGCTATGCTTTCTCCGAATTAATTTCTTTTGAATTCTGTTTATATGTAGCCCACGGCAAAAAAAATAATACATTTTGAGTTTGACTGTATGGTAGAATGTGTCAGAAATTTAGAACAAAAGTAACAGGTTCCACGGCATAAAAAATATACATTTGAGTTTGTCTTGTCTGTATGGTAGAATCAGTCAGAAATGTAGAACAAAAGTAACAGTTAAATTTTATGAGTAGAGCAACTACCCGAGAGGGCTTCATACATTTTACGGTCCGCATCCGTGTCGCACGGATCCAGGCTTAACACTTAAACTCGATAAGTCATATTCTCTACAAAAAAATTCAAGTCAATAAAAAAAATGTACTTACTAATGTGTTTTGTTTTTGTTTTAACCTGTATCTAGCATTCTTAAAACCTCTACGTGCAAGATAAGCCCAAACTTCCTGCTCGGCTGTTGCTAAGACAGTGACGTGGCAATAAAGGGTTAAAACTGAGGTTAAACAAGTAAAAGTGTTAACGAGGTTCAACCATCTAATTGCTTTTAACTTGGAATGTAATGTTTAAACAGGTTTTCAGTAAGAACTGATTTTAAATATTGGAAAAATAATTCATACCAAATTAAACAAAATTTCGTTGAATTTATAGGCTTTTTAAAACTTGATATAAAAATATTTGTTATATAGAATTTGTGTGTGTCACTGTGTATAAATGTACCAACTTAGTGTAGATACTATATAAAGTACATACATAATAATACGTCAATTGGTATATGCTTAATATAAAAGCAAAATTGTGTATAGGGTTGTACTAAATCTATCTAAAACCGTTTAAGGCCTTATTATGGAGGCTAAGTGCAACCACTCTGTTCTGATTCTTGTGGAAATCCACAAAAATGTCTCTTCCATAGCAATCGATCAGCTAATTGGTTGATAAGTTCAAAAATAATCATTAGAACAATAATTAATAGAATAAACCGCGAACAAACGAGGTTGTATTAAGGCTCCAAAATAAGTCCATAAAGATTTTACATAAAATTATATAGAGTCAACATTAAGGTTGTTATTTAGAAGAAATTTTCAAACTACGAAAATCAGGAATATTCGCAATACTGCACCTCTTTGAATAACACCTAGGTCACTCACTTAGTTTTATAATTTGTGCATACGGATGTACTTTATTACGACTGATTTACAAGGGGCAAAAATATGGCGTCTCTGAGGGTTGCAGCTTTACGAAAGAAATAAATAATTGCATCTTTCAGAGTCGCCATAATTTTGCCTTTATGTAGAACAGTCATTACTGTAAATTGGAATATCTGGCGGATCGTGGCCTGCTGACTTCCCTGGAAAAGATCTTCCTACTGGATCGACTCTGTCAGATGCCATCTACAGCTAACGTGAGTAATACTGTGTTTCCTTATAATACATGGTGGCCTAGTTATAGCGATCGAAAGTTACAAAATAAATAGAGAACATCGAAAAAAAAAACTGTACTGCAAAAGTCAACATGTTGAAGTTCCGATGTTTGGATTTTATTTGTTTTTTATTTTTTTCTGCACACCGTACAACTTTAGCAGTTCAAAAATATAATATAAATTTATGAACAGCATGTAAATAATTACTTCGTCAATTGTATAGACAATATCTTTACAATTATGATAACCAGAGTTCAGACTATATATAGACTTTATATTGAATTGGATCTATGAAAACTATAAAGATCGAAACAATCTAAATACCATCATAATGGATTACAAAATATCAATTGGAAAAATATTTCCATTTTTTTTATCATGCAATCAATTTTTTTTTATTATGCTCTTCAGATGCAAAGTGGCACGTTATGGAGAAAAGCTTTAAGTAATATCCAGTGTTTCACCACTGAGTCTGCTTTCTGTCTGAGTTAATACCTGTAGGTATTGTTATTTACTTATAGCAATATTAAATATTTGGTTTACTTACAATTTAGCTCGATGTATATAAATAATGTCATATATATATAATATTAATATATATAATAGAGATTATATATATTAAATTTATATTAAATAGATTGTAAATATATTTTTCTTTTAATAAATAAAAGTATATCATAATACGTCCACACTGTAAAGTGTATCTACAGCAAAATACGTCATAAAAGGAAATAGGCTTTAAAATAGAATGTATAAACTAATTAAATAAACCAGCTTTGAAAACTGTAAAAACTTAGTTTTAAAAATAGCATTATTTAAAAAAAAGTGTAATACTTTACATGCAATTTAAAGACATAATGTATTAATAAGTTAGTGTTGTTTTATAGCTTTTAGCATAATTTTTTTTGATAATATTAATTTGTATATTTTTGCATAGCTTAACGTATATTTTGGCCGATAAATAAAATAACAATTTAAGAGTATATAAAGAATGCTTATGATTACGGATAAATTAATCTTAAATCTTGAATATGAACGTACTTTTGAAGAAATATGTATAGAGAACCTAGAAATTGTATAGAAAATATGTTAGCGAAATAGTTACTATTTATATTAAAATTAAACTTTGGTAAAATGTGCACCTTTTTGTAATTGTATGATATAATATGAAAATATATATCTGTTCTAGAATTTGAGCTTAGTCTTATGTTATTTATAAGTAGGAACTTGAAAATTAAAGGAATTTGCCGAAACATTCATTTTTTTTTTTTACAAAGAAAACTATTATTTTATTTTTTCTAGCCTTTAGTATCCCGCTGTGGGACAAAAGCCTCCCCCTACTGTTTAAGTTTCTAAACAAATAGACTCTAGGATCTAGGGTCTTCTAGGTTTAATCTAAAGTAAATAATCACAAACTTGAAGGATGCAAGTCTGCCCATAGAACTGAACACCTAGCTCGAAATTAAAAAAATCTACTTTTCATACAAACAGTAGAAACTGATGACGCATTTCTTATGTTTTTTTTCCTATTTCTACCTAGGTACGAGTAGTATTAGGAAAAATTGTTCAGATTCACGGGCAGATTTACACACTTCGAAGCTTAAAGCTCAACAAAACAAAACAAAAAATCAAAGGCAATGAAGTCCATTATTTTTTCTTTAGGTCAATCCAAGTTCGTTATAATTTCTTTAAAAAAAAATTCTCATTACACTCGAATATATTTTAAAATCCATTTTTTGTAGAATTATGTTCTGGAATATATTGATTAAGACCCTTTATTAATTGTTAACTGTAATGTTACTACGGAATTCCATGTGTAGATTTTAGAAGCTTCTGTTGTTGTAATGTACTGGAAAATATATTAAAGTATTATCAAATAAGCGAAGTTTTATTTATTGCCATTTTTTATAAATTATTAAATTCTGTTTTGTGTTCTATTGTTGGGCAAATAGCCTAAGAGCCAAACGGTTTCACTGTATGAAAATTCAACAAAAATTCATATCAGCATTTTTTTTCGTCAAAAATTAGATTAGCTGGTCTATAAAATAATTCATTAGCAATCCACCCAAATTTACGACAGCATTATTTAAAAAAATAATAATAAAGGTATTATGAAGAAAGTGAGCAGCGCATGCATGAAATGTTGTCATCCACAGCTGAGCTCAAGCAGCTTAATACCACTCAGCAGCAACTGATAGCCACCCTCACCAATGACAAAGAGGTTGCTTGTGGTCTAGAACCACCGCGGACATCAAATATCAGCATGTCTTCTAGCTGTACGCCTGCAACCTGCGGTTCAACCTCAACATTTTTTAACTGGCACTTTTCAGCTCGCCTTACAAGGAAACAACGCCGCCAAAAGCGACACGCGTACAATCGACGCCAGCAGCGCGGAGACCAGCATGAGCAGACCGCTGTGAGTGACGTCATCGTGGTGGCACCACGGCAGCACATCGATGAGAGCGTGGTGACTGCGAGTAAAGACATCACCACGTCGCCAATGTCGCCAACACATGATGCCGCCGCGCGTGAGCAAACTGCTGTGAATGACGTCATCGTGGTGGCACCACGGCAGCACATCGATGAGAGAGTGGTGACTGCGAGTCAAGACATCACCAAGTCGCCAATGTCGCCAACACATGATTCCGCCGCTGGTGGCGCCACGGTGGAACAGCAGCCACCTGTCGATAACAGCACAGAGACCACGGATGGCGAGGACTTTTCGTCGACTTCCAATAAAAAGAAGACCTTTGTATATTCAGACAGGATAGGAGTAGGTCTAGGGTCTATTTTTAATTACTGCCATAATCAGCAGGTGACCAATATTTGCTGTCCCGATATTACTTTCGATGGTCTTGTAAGAAAGATTGCTGTAGGCAAGTTTGACATAAACACCACTGTTGTTATCGTGGTAGGCAATCATTCTGACATAAGTAGATTAAAATTAAACAATTTTGTGACATTGTTAAACAAGATACAGAGTGAAACTAAGTGTAGGTTTATTCTGTGTAACTTCCCATACTGTTCAAATGTTACTGAGCAACACAACAAATGTATACACAGAATGAATTTACATTTACAAAATTTGACAAGTCGTCATAGTGACATTTTATATCTTGACATGAATATTTTTGTAAGTTATATTAGATTGACAAAGGATACTATGTATCTGCCTCTTAAGTTTAAGAAAGACCTGGCTACATTGATAGCATATAATATTTCTGACTCTGTTATAGGAAGTTATACACAAAAAACTTCTATAGTTAGTAACATTACTAACACCAATTCTTTAAACTAGTTCATACGACAAAAGAGGGTTTTTCTACACAAAATTTTACTGAAGTAAATGAAAAAAAACCTTCTGGCAAAAAACTTCCTATAGCAAAGACAAAGGAAAAATCTAATATTTTGAAAATTTTACATCAAAATATTCAAGGTTTTTCTGGAAAAATTTTAGAATTAGAATTATTCTTAGAAAGAACAAAATTTGACATTATTTGTCTGACAGAACACTGGCAAAAAGACTATCAAATGTTGATAAATTATGAAAATTATTGTATAGCCAGTGCTTTCAATCGAAAGTCTGCTTTACACGGTGGATCACTGATTTTAGAGAACCGTAAAGATATTGTTCGACTTTCGGTTGAAAGATGTATTGAAATATCTTGTGTTGAGCTGGACAAGCATGTTGTAGTATGCGTATACAGACCTCCCGCTTTTCAAAATTTTTCAATGTTCGAGTTAGTAATGGAAGATGTTTTAAAAATAGTGACAAAAGAAAATAAGTTTGTGATAGTGTGTGGTGACTTTAACGTCAATATCTTAGAAAATAATACCTATAGTAACAAACTTATAAGTCTTTTCAAATGTTTTAATTTAGAGCATGTATTTTTTGAACCTACAAGGGTGACGTCATCCTCGGCTACCTGTATTGATAACGTCTTTTGTAATTGCGATTATTTTGAGAAAAGTATCATAAACTCGCTTCAGTCTGACCACTCTGGTCAAAGTGTTACTTTTAATTATTCTCGAGTAACCCAGAATATAGATATAGAAACCAGGAGCCTAGCGAGCGGTAGGTTAGAAAAGTACAAAAACACGTTGCTAGAAAAACTGCCCTGTCACAATTATAATACTAACAACCCTAATAACTCATATGAAGATTTATTCACATTGATTAATACTGAATTCAGTAAAATTTTCACTATTAGAAAAAAGCAAATTATTGTAAAATTCAAATTCAGTGACTGGGCTACCGCTGGTATTCGCAAAAGTAGAGAGAGACTTTTTGAATTATATGAGCTTAGAAATTATTCAAATGACGACAATTTCATTGAATATGTCAAAAATTATTCAAAATTGTTTAAATTAGTTTGTTTAAAAGCAAAATCATTTTTTCTACGGAAAAAAATACAGTCTGCTGATAACAAAATTAAGGCTGTATGGAATGTTATAAACAGTGAAACTGGAAAAGTGAAACCGCGTGACAATCAAATCACACTTCATACAAATCGCGGAACTATTAGTTCAAACGTAGAAGTGGCTCAAGAATTCGAAACCTTTTTTACTAATATTCCTTTGAAAACAACAGAGTCACTCAATTCATCATCTTCACTTGCTAGCGATTTACTTCAAAAGAATGTGGACGCCTGCGAAACTGAATTTGGGTTTAATCATGTCACCCCTAACGAAACTGCCATAGCACGATCCGAAACGGCGTAGACTCGCTCTATTTGCATTGTATTCTGCATGACATTCAATAAGTATTCTGTAAAGAATCTACATTGAATAAAATTATCTGAATCTGAATCTGAAATTGTTAAAGCCTTTAAAAGTATTAAAATGAAAACCACTGAGGACCTATGGGGAATGTCAGTAAAAGTCTGTAGTGCGATCATTGATACTATATCTCCATATTTAGCTGTTATATTCAATGATTGTGTCGATCATGGTACATTTCCTGACTTAATGAAAAAAAGTAAAGTAGTTCCATTATTCAAAGCTGGTGACAAAAAGGATCCCAGTAATTTTAGACCAATATCAGTCTTACCTGTACTTAGTAAAATTTTTGAGAAGGTCATACTCAATCAAATGCTTTCACACTTCAATAGAAATAACTTACTACATGACCATCAATTTGGTTTCACGAAAGGGCGCAGTACAACGGATGCCGGGACTGCACTTTTAAAATACATCTTTTGCGCGTGGGAAAAATCTGAAGATGCTATTGGTATCTTCTGTGATCTATCCAAAGCATTTGATTGCGTAGATCATAGCACATTGTGGCTAAAACTTGAACATTACGGTGTTAAGAATAATTCACTTAAACTACTTAGGTCATATTTGGAAAACAGGATTCAAAAGGTACAAGTAAACAGGACGAAATCACTGGGATCTGTTGTCAAAATTGGCGTACCTCAAGGGTCCATATTGGGGCCATTTTTATTCCTTATTTATATTAATGACCTTCCTTCTGTGGTGAAGAATCTGTCAAAGATTGTGTTATTTGCTGATGATACTTCATTAATATTCAATGTAAGTAGGAAATCACAAAATTATAACGAAGTCAATGATGCACTTCGACAGATTCATGCATGGTTTACTGTTAACAATCTAGTCCTAAACGCCAAAAAAACTAAATGTATTAAATTTGCACTACCAAATGTAAGGTCTACTTCACATAACATAGTATTGAATAATGAACCATTAGATTTTGTAAATAGTACAGTTTTCTTAGGGTTAACACTAGACTCTAAACTTCAATGGGGACCTCATATAACGGCTCTTTCTGGTCGATTGAGCTCGGCTGCATATGCTGTTAGAAAAATCAGACAACTTACTGATGTAGCTACTGCAAGGCTGGTTTACTTTAGCTACTTCCATAGCATTATGTCTTATGGCATACTGCTTTGGGGCCGAGCAGCTGATATACATTCAATATTCGTTTTACAAAAAAGGGCTATAAGAGCAATTTATTGCCTGAAGACTCGTGATTCCCTGAGAGAACTGTTCAAGGAAATCAACATTATGACAGTGCCATGCCAGTATATCTATGAAAATATAATGTATGCTAGAAAGAACATTCATCAATTACCTAAAATTTGTGACAGGCATAATTTTAATACTAGAAATAAGCATAAAATTGATCAACCATATACTAGATTAACTAAAGTCAATACATCTTTCGTTGGTCTGTGTATACGATACTACAACAAAATACCTGACAATATAGTGCAATTACCTGAGAGAAAGTTTAAAGAATGTGTAAAGCAAACGTTATGTAAAAAAGCTTACTATAGATTGGATGACTATATGAATGACAAAGAGGTATGGTGCTCTGATATTCCAGCGAAACACAAGAAACACATTGTAAAAAGCCGACTCTTAAAGTAGGCCGTGCTGCAGTGGTTTCTTGCCGTTTCTTTTACGCTGCCATAGCACGATCTGAAACGGCGTAGACTCGCTCTATTTGCATTGTATTCTGCATGACATTCAATAAGTATTCTGTAAAGAATCTACATTGAATAAAATTATCTGAATCTGAATCTGAATCTGAATGAATTCCACAAAAGAAGGGCAAAAATGCAATAAATGCTATTTACTTTACATTTAATTACCTTTATTTTTATCTTTTTTTTAAGTATATAATCCTCCTATATTCGTAAAAGAAACACAATTAAATCTAAAAAACTAATTTACGTAAATCTCAAAGTTGCATTAGACCTATGATAAAAATGCTATCAGATCAGTTCTTCAATGCTTTTGTTTCATTAACGTCCCTCAACATATAGTATACTAGATCCAACAAAAAAATATATGGAAATTAAAACCTCCAGAAATTTAAATTGTACCTTCCAGTTTGAAATTTGGGTGGATTCAAAAATATAGTCTCTTAAAATTGCATTTAAAAGCGGTTTACAAAAATTTGGAATTTTTTCTCCAAAATATAGGATAGCTCTTAGGGTAAAAGGCATTTTTGGGCTTCCTGGGCTTCTTTTTAATACTTACTAATAATAAATAATAACTTTTGACTTTGTTTTAATAGTTTTTTTTATGGTTACTAAGAGGTTTTAGGCACAGATTAACATTATATAGATAGTAATCTACAATTCATGAACCCACAGTTTAGGATTAACAACGTGAATGTAAAAAAAAAATGTATTATTTTAGTTTTTCATACTTTATACTTTTTTCAAAGTGATTACTGACGGATTATTCACAATGCGCTAAATAAATACACAGTGAAAAATAAATACGCTAAATGCATATTCATCACAATGACTTTGCAATATTCTTAAGATATAAGAGTGATTTGACGAGGGCACTGGTTTTTACACACGACTCTTACCATCTTAAAATATTTTACACAAGTGTATTAAACCATAAACCTAGAGGTAAGACCTGAGGATGTTCAAAAATAGTAAAAAGTGTATGTATCATGCATTAGCCATAAAACAGCGTGATACCGTATGGAGCGGAAGTGTCCGCGCGGCCATGTTGTCTGCGACCCCCGTTTCCGGCGGAACTGCGCTACGCCTGCTACGTCCTCGTAGTCGCTACGTGCTGCTACGAGATCTGCTACGACCACTATCGTGTGCTTATTGATATGATTATTATTTTTATTTTATGTTTTTTTTTTTCATCTTTTGGAAGAGGCAAGTGCAAAATAGCAGAAGACTTTTAAACTGTTGCCATATCGGTAAATTTTATAGATTTATTTCGTTATTACTGTATCGCACATGAGAGACTTAAACATCGGCCAAAGTCTGTATGAGACAACATATTTCACTGCGTGCGTCTACCCAAAGAACCTTGCACGGCTAGCATGACGTGCGAGGTCGCCGGCTGAACAAAAGAAGTGTTACAAAATTTCGTCAACAAAGCTAACAGCCCCGTGGCCCAATGGATCGGGCAGTAAGTTTATACAGCCGATGCTCGACGGTTCGAATCCAGCCGGTCCCATTATCAAGACAAGAAAGAGATTTTTTATTTTATTTTTATTTATTAAGGGTACCCAACAGCATATTTCTTAAATCTATTACATACATACATACATAACATCACGCCTCTTTCCCGTTGGGGTAGGCAGAGACCACAGTCCTCCACCTGCTACGATCTTGACAAAATCTATTACAAATGCAGCTTATTCTATTACATAGCAGCCAATGACAGGATACCACAGCTAAATTAACATTAAGTACATATTAGGTGATACGTGAAGTGAAACGGAATCCGGACTCCAGATTCAGCACCATCCTGTTAGTTAAATTATCAAGACTGCGAAATTTTAAGTATAACTTTGGATTTAAAAACAGATTTTGAAAGGGCAAAAATATTGATGTCACTAAAATTGTCATTGTAGACTTTTGTGGATCGTGATATATGAATTCATTTTGAGCATAGTTTGTGTTACTAGGTGGTGTTCTGAAAATGTTATAGTTTGTTATTCTGAGCCGACGTTGGGGTACATTTATGGATAGCAAAGAGGTAATGGAGGGACTGTCTAGTTGAAAATGTATTATTCCATGTAGGAAAAACATGTCCAACAACATTCGTCTGTTTTTAAGGGTGAGAAGGTTGTGATGTCTACACGCTTCTTCATATGTGTCGAATTTTTTGTTGGCTCTGTAGTTTAAATGTTTTATAAAATTTTTTTGGATACGTTCAATTTTATTTATGTGTGTGCTATATTGTGGGTTCCAAACAATACTTCCAAACTCTAAAACACTACGAACATAAGCAAAATATGCCATTTTGACACAGTCTGGATCTTTAAAAGGCTTGCATACTCTCATCACGAAGCCGAGAGTTTTGTAGGCTTTATCAGCTATTGCATCAAAATGTTTACCGAATACCATTTTACTATCAAGGATTACTCCCAAATCACGGATATTATAAACCCTTTTTAATTGCTTATTTTGAATGTTATAGGATAGATAGCTAAAGAAAGAGCAAAGTTCTGGAAAAATCTAACAAAAACCTAAATTCTAGAATGAATCCAGAATGTTCGGGAACGAGTAGCATTGGTAGGTGGGCCACCGAGCGGCTACGCAATAGTTTAGTGGAAAGCGATCTATAAGGAGGAACAAGGAAAAGAAGAAGAAGAAGTCCTAAGGAAGAGGAAACATCAGTGGAGGTAATGTAAGAGGGCTCGGAGGGAAGACTCCATAGAAGAGATCCCGGTCGGACGAGTGTTCGGAGGGAAGACATCGTCGAAGAGGTCCTGCAGGAAAGAGTGATAGAAGGAAAGACTCCGCTCAAGAGGTCTTGAAAGGAACACTCCGTACGAGAGAGCAGGTAGGGAAGACTCTGACGAGGAGGCTTGGATTAAGAACACTGTGAGGAGTGAATAAAAAGCTCGGGTTGTACATAAGTAAGGTTCTAAGTAAGTTTGACATTTCACTCCAATCCCAAAACAATATTATAACAATATTTATAGCATGATGACGAAACAATTACCACTCGTGCGCACCTCAACTTCAGCTACATTAAACATTTACTTAAAAGGAAATAGCAGCCTGTCATTGTAAAAAGTAGAGCTGGTATGGAAGTAAGTACGCTTTGGTCACTCCACAGAGCGCACGCGACATCACTACCTGTCAATTACTTGCATAATTATGTGACTTACTGACACCCATTGAAATAAACAGCGTTATAATGAAACATGAGCGTGGTACTAAGAACATGAAATTGAAGAACTTTCCCCAAGAAACATCAAATTTTTTGACCCATGTTTTTCGGGGAATGTTGTTCAGTTTCATGTCCTAAGTACCATGATCGCGTATAGTCAAATGTTGCAGAGGAGGTGAGGTATCGAAAATAGCAGGTGGCAGAGAGAGTCTATTATTTTCTTCTGTGACCGAAGCTTCTTAAGCGTCATGAGGCTATATTTGGTTAGGTAAGTAAGTTAGACTGCCTTTATAATTCACCGTTTACATTTTACTGATTAAATAATAATTGCACTAGGTAAATTATAATTTAAAGGCTCCTGGCAATACTCGTACACCTACGACAGCCACTATATTTAAAAAAAAGGAAGCTATTAGCATTACAGCCAACTATTACTATAAAAGATGACGTGGAATAAAATAACCGAACACATTAACACTCAGACTGCAGCACTCCGAGTATCGCCCGGAAGACAGTGCAGCGGAAGTGGGCGCGGACAAGATGGCGGCCACTACTTCCGGTTCCGTATCCGTTCGACGCTAACCGCCGCTGCGTGCATTGCGAATATTATACTGACGACATTCATGAAGGCAGATAAGTTGTACATAAAACAAGGTTATTGGTGTCACTCAGACCATGAAACAAAACTAAACAAATAAAAAAAAATTGCTGAAAAATGGGATAAAACTTTGGTTGTCCCATACAATGTCCTCTGAGAAGGTCAATTTTTTTTTCCTTTTTCGGCCTATGTTTCTTGGGGTGAGACTTTCAGTTTTACGATCTGAATAATCTTTAAAAACCATGCAAAACCATGTAAATTGGGAGCTGAATGCAATGTTTTCTGCTATACGACTTTGCGAAATTTGCAGAAAAAATAATTACTTTTACTACAAATTGGACCGATAACTTGATCATTTTGTATGGAGTCTTTTATATGCAATTTTTCAAAAGGCGTTAAATAAAGTTTTTTTTAGTCCCAGAATAAGACCTTAAAAGGTTTTACTCGAATTTTCTAAAACCCTATATCATTATATTATTCAGGAAATGCAATTTGTTTCGTGACTTTTGTAATTATTTTCTTATTTTAAAAATAAAAGATAAGGCATTAGGCCTTCTTAAGAACCCTAAAGATTTTTGTAAGAATTTCTCAAAACCCCATGTATAAAGAAAAGGATCTTCAAAGAATGGGCAGCTGCGTTTGTATGCAAACCGTACTATCTGACTGCTGTCACCAATCACTGTGGTCGTCAGCCGCAGTGCTATAAAAAGCATGGTGAGTATGATATCTCACCTTCAGAATATACCCCATTTTCTGCTATGTAATCCTGGGGCTTGCCTTGCTCTAGCGGTGGACATTTAAAGACTGGGGGTCATTTTGTAACGAATCTCACATCATATTTCGACTCAGTCCTTTTACGTGTACGGTAAAACTTAACTGGGTTTATTTATGCTACACTGTAAAAAAACTACTTTTCTAACTAAAAAAGTTCGAAACGTTGTCTAAATTTCTTTACAGAATAGATATCTATGGGGAGGAGAAAAAGTAAATGAATGGGGGAAGAAGAACAATTAAATAAAGAGAGAAGAAATTATAAGTCCAATCATGTAGCTTGATTAAAATAACAGCAAGATAGACTATCTGTAAGGAGAAAAAAAAGTCAATGAATAGGGGAAGAAAAGAAATAAAATGAAGGCAGAGAAATTGCAAGTCGAATAATTTAGCTTGTTAAAAAGACAGCAGCATAAATAGACTATCTGTTAGGAGAAAGAACAATGAATGAATGGGAGAAGAAGAATAATGGGATGGAGGGAGAAGAACTCACAATTCCAATAATATAGCTTGATTAGAATGAAAGCAGGACAGATAGACTAACTGTTAGGAGAAAGAACAGTGAACGAATAGAGGAAGAAGAATAATGGAATGAAGAGAAAAGAACTCAAAGGTTGAATAATTTAGCTTGATTAGAATGACACCAGGATAGATAGACTAACTGTTAGGAGAAAGAACAGTGAACGAATAGAAGAAGAAGAATAATGGAATGAAGAGAGAAGAACTCATAAGTTGAATAACGTAGGTTGATTAGAATGATAGCAGGATAGATAGACTATCTGTTAGGAGAAAGAACAGTCCAGGAATGGGAGTATAAGAATAATGAAATGGAGGAGAAAGAACAATGAATGAATGGGAGAAGAAGAATAATAGGATGGAGGGAGAAGAACTCACAATTCGAATAATATAGCTTGATTAGAATGACAGCAAAATAGATAGACTAACTGTTAGGAGAAAGAACAGTGAACGAATAGAGGAAGAAGAATAATGGAATGAAGAGAGAAGAACTCATAAGTTGAATAATGTAGCTTGATTAGAATGACAGCAGGATAGATAGACTATCTGTTAGGAGAAAGATCAGTCCAGGAATGGGAGTAAAAGAATAATGGAATGAGGGGACAATAACTCACAAGTCGAATAATAAAGCTTGATTAGAATGACATAGCGTCTCTCTGCGTGATCGAATCAGGAATGAGGAGAAGAACTAAAGTAACTGATATAGTCCTGAGAATCGCAAGAAGAACCGATGGCCGATGGGGCGTAAGGGTTCTAGAGTGGCGACCACGTACCGGAAGACGAAGCGTTGGCATGCCCCACAAGATGGACCGACGAGCTGGTGGCGGTCGCGGGAAGCCGCTGGATGCGAGCAACGCAGGACCGGACATTATGGTGATCTATAGGGGAGGCCAATGTCCAGCAGTGGACGTGGTTCGGCTGATATGATGATGATGAGAATGACGTCAGAATAAAACTATGCATCGGAGCAGAATGGAGCGATAGGTTTCTCTGTCGCTTAAGGACGAAGCGCGATGTCCTGCTATCACACTGCTGTCATTCTAATCAAGCTCCCTCCAGAACTCTAGCAAAAGCGCGTGGTACTTAGGAGGGGATTTACCGCGTTGCGCTTTAAAGCGTTGTGACTGACGACCGCAGTTGTTGGTGGCCGCAGTTTGTAAAATAGTACGATACACAGAAAGATTGCTGCCCATCCTCCGGTTTATAAGCCCTTAGTTGCCTCTTACAACACTCACGGGGGGTAGAGATGGGTTAGTACTATTCACACAATTTATCATAAGCCGTACCTTACTCTGAGCAGTATTTGATAAGTTATGTTAGCTTAATATTATTGTAAATTATGGTAAATATTATATTATATTATATTATATTATATTATATTATATTATATTATATTATATTATATTATATTATATTATATTATATTATATTATATTATATTATATTATATTATATTATATTATATTATATTATATTATATTATATTATATTATATTATATTATATTATATTATATTATATTATATTATATTATATTATATTATATTATATTATATTATATTATATTATATTATATTATATTATATTATATTATATTATATTATATTATATTATATTATATTATATTATATTATATTATATTATATTATATTATATTATATTATATTATATTATATTATATTATATTATATTATATTATATTATATTATATTATATTATATTCTATTATATTATATTATATTATATTATATTATATTATATTATATTATATTATATTATATTCTTTGCCGACACCACACAGGAGAGCACGGGAGAGTACTACATCCTAAATAAAGGGTGTAAGGGACGGTGTACCGAAAACTGATAGGGCGTGCTCAGTCAACGAAACTGAACAACTTTCCCAGAGCAACATATGTTGGAAAATGAAAAAAAATTATGACCTCTCCATACAAATTGCCCACTCTGGTCGAACAGTTTGTATGGAGAAGTAATTTTTTTTTAAATTTCCCAACATATGTGTCTTTGGGAAAGTTGTTCAGTTTCGTTGACTGAACACGCCCTTTCAGTTTTCGGTACACCGTCCCTTACATCCTGTATTTTGTCCCAGCTTACTCATAACCCCAAAATTAAGAACGCAGAAACTCACAAACTTAAGCGTGTGAAAAATATTTCATAGCAGTTGACTAGAACACGTTTCCCAACGATATTTCCCGGTTCCGACCCGTTCCCGTCCCGGTGCGGAATACTAAAAATCTCCTAAGTAATTTCATTGTGTCTTGGCGACACGGCGAAGTGGTTTCCAAGTTGTTGTGTAGCGTCAACAAAATAAACTGTACAAAATGTATGCAGTTTAAATTCATGAATTATTATAATGGAAGTGATAAAAGGAAAATTCAATAACTAAGAAATCAAATAGAAATCTGATAAATAATCTCATTATATAAACGACGTCAAAAGAAAATAAAGAATACATACAAAATATGAATTAGATAATGTTTATATTGTAGATATTAGAGGCAGGATCCTCCTTTTACGCCAAACTAATTGCCTGTACCAGAAAAATATATAGGTACGTTCGTACAAAGTCAAATCAAATGATAATTTAATGGTAATATAAACAAAATTAAGTTTATAACACCGCATGCTACCGACTTCTCTTCGCATTACGAATATAACTGCTATTGCTCCGTAATAGAGGCGTTCACACTGTTTTCATTAGTTGCAATTAACTGTACATAAGAGTTTCATGTCAAATTCAATGAATGTATAAAAAGCGTCTGATAATCAAAAATCATTACTTTGTCCGAGTCTTGCTGGCAATGCGTTATTAGGCCGGGCTTTAGAAAAATGTATTCGAGACTTTTTTGCGGATTGTACTAGTGAGTTACCACCCAATGACAGCGTAATGCACAGCGCGCTGAGTACTAAAATAGCTACGTATATACTGAGATCGCTTCATTATATAATGTTCACGATGCTTGCTAAATAATATTGGTGACATATTTGCCGACGCTACTCTCGAGCAGCCGCGCAATGACAGCGTAAATGCACGTTGCACATTTATTAATTTTGTTATTTTGTTCAATAATTTTGCTACCGTAACAGAAATAGGTAGATTTTTATTAGTTTCGAAACTAACCCCGTCCTGGCTAACGCAAATTAGGCTTGACACTTGCAATGAAATTGTAGCACGTAGAGTGTTTGAAGTAAAAACGGCACACAGCTCAATGTGTCAAGAAGTACCGGCTCTTGAGCAGAAAATACACCAGAAAATAAAATTATGACATTAGATAGTAACTACCTACATACATTAACATCTCAAGTTTTTTTCTTAAGGGTAACTAAGGCGGAAGGCGAAGACCACTTCCCTAGAATATTCTGCTCTCCTTACTTGATAAAACTGGAAAATTAGAAGAATAACAAATAATAATTTTGCTAGCTGTTCAACTTTACTCAAAATCTCCACTTAGTATTTTAATCAATCCAATTTGCAACTGAAGTTTTGAAATCATGAACCTACTAGCTTACATTTACTCTAGTTACAACATTGGCTAATTTCAGAATAACCCAACTAAAGCAAGTAGGTAAGTACTCAAGTCACCCAAAACAATAAACCTCTCAATAAGATGCCTCGGAGATGTTACACACGTAAGTTTGCATCTTAGCAGCTCATCGGGAAAGCCCATACTAGCGAATACAACCCCGTACCACTAATTGTGTGTTAAATCACTAAAACGACCCCCGCACTGCGAGCTGTGATTTACACTTTAACATGTTAACATGGGCATATGTTAGTGATGAGCGGAGCGGGTAGCGAGTAAAGTTTTTTTTGCCGAGCGCATTCGTTGAGCACATTTTGATAAACGAGCATTTGGTGAGTGCAGTCAAGAGCAGGCCAAGCTTGATACTTGGAGCGCGACTCTAGCCCTAACCACAGATTAAATAACAGTAAACTGACGTTATCCTAACGGTGATTCAAATAATAACTATGTGGGTGCTATGGGCGGTGGAGACCACTTACCATCAGGTGTCCCACCTGCTCGTTTTCTCACTTGCAATTTAAAAAATAACTAAACAAACTCCAAAGTGTCAAGCTTGACGAGTTCTTGACTGTACCATCGTTTGTAGTTCGTCCATCTTAAGAGAGCAGTGACAAATTATAAAGTCAAATGCACAATGACTAACTGAAGACAGAAAGGATAAACCCTTTCTGTGTTACCTAAGGTATGAAAAAAATATAGAAAAAGTTAATATTTAAAAAACATTTTTTTTAACTCCATTGTGTATATACTAAGGTACCCTGCATTTGCATTAATGTCTTACTACATTCTTAACGCGGACGAACTATAAACATTACACGTCAAAATAAAAAATCTGCATATTTTCTTCTATCTCTATATTACGTAGAGTAGAGTAAAGTTGGGAGGGGTTGGGTAAACAATGTGAATTTTCACTTGATTGTGATAAAATTTGAAGTTCAATGACTTCGAGGATCCAAATTATATACATTTAATTTTATCAGCGATCTAAGTCGAGGGATACTTCCCTCGACTTACTCACCTGCTGCGATCTTGACATACTTGTCAAGATCTTAGCAGGTGGAGGGCTGTGGTCTCTGCCTACCCGTATTCCCTACATTGGATGATCACAAGCTGATGATGTTGCTTCTCCGACTAACACGAAATAGGAACTGCGAAGTAACGTTACTAACTTATGCTGGCTCAGCTCAGTACTCAATCAGAGCAGCTTGTTCCGTATTTGAAGCACCCACAGATGTTTCCAAACTTCGTCGAACCCTGCCTAGCGGATGTCCGCCAGTCTTCCCATTCTTTCCATATTACCAAGCCAGGGACGCACATTGAGCTAGCCAAAATAATAAATCCTCGCTTTCGCTAGCCACTAAACGCACACCCTTATTTATCCTGTGGGTGCCGACGCCACTGCCCCAAATGGAATTGGAGCCGTGACAATCCAGTTTGTACCTCTTTTTCTCCTCCACGCTCTCGATTTGATTGAGTCTACCCTCGTTTTGCGCTGACACTCGTTCGTAGATGGAAAGTAACGATCAAAGGGAGACCGATACACAAGTATAGGTTGATTTACAAAGTTTTTTGTAAGAACGCGTCTAAAGTATTCAACCCTGTAACATTTTTTTTTTTCGTTTGGTGCCGGAACTGGCGACTAAATATTGAACCAGAAATTGCGCTGCAGTGTCCTTATGCGTCTACCATGTTACAAACTACGATCACCAACAACTGTGGTCAATAGTGCTAGCCAAAACTAACGTTCACATTAGTTCTAGTTAACACTAGCGCAGCGTGGCGACTATGGCACCTCCTGTCCGAAGTATTCAGAAGAGGAGCTCCCTGTCCTACAGTTGAGATGTAAAAATAAACCAAAAAATAAAAATAACATCAAAATCTCTTTATTTATGACTCTCTACAACTTTATAATCCATAGGGTTCTGTAGTCAACAAAGAACTCTTGTAGTTTGTTTGTCTGTCTGTCCACAACTTAGCTCAGAGACCCTAAGCAATAGGAAGCTGTAATTTGGTATGGGCATACATATTAGTCACGCCAAAGAAGTAGTAAAATAAAATTTTGAAAAAAAATATTACGGTACCTGTAGGGGTACTCGTAAATTGGGGATGAATTTTTTTTTCTCGACTACCACATAATGTGGGGTTCTCGACTACCCCATGGTATGGCTAGTCAAAAATCTGAAAATAATGGTAAATAGGAATAGCAATCAGACGCTGAACATCGCTGTTCGTTAAGAGGAAAAAATGTGAAAAATCAAAAACCTTTTAAGGCAACTACGGAACCCTACACTGCGCGTGGCTCGATATCCTATTGGCCAGTTTTTTGTCGATAATTTTTATTTTTTGAAGCTTTTACTTCGATTATATGAAAAAAATCCATTAGGAGAATGCTATTTACCATGTGTATATATTAAAATATGCAATCATTCCAACTATTTTACTACAAATACTACACCAGGACCAAATGAAGTTATTTCGTTTCATAAACAAAGAGATCATTAGGACTAAATCACTGCAAACAGTGTTCCAGGGCTGTATTAAGGCATAGAGCGGTTAACTCCCGCTTATTTTCTGTTGTTGCGCCTCAAATTGTCGACACTTGAGCACAGATTAGCTTCGTTACCCCGCGAGCGTACCTGCCGCTAGGGAGGGGTTAGTGTTGATATCAATGTCGATGAAAATAAGTTATCTCAACTTAAAATAAACAGTATATTAAAGATTACCAAAAGAATGAGCATTACACCTGTTTGGTAATAAAAAAACCGGCCAAGTGCGAGTCGGACTCGCGCACCGAGGGTTCCGTACCACCACATAATCATAATTGTATTAGTTGAAATTTCAGAAAGTTAATGTGCTAGATTTTTTGAGTCCGACACGCGCTTGACAAAATTTTATTATTTGTTGTTATTTTATAGCTTATGCACTATAAACATACCAATTTTCAAGTTTGTAAGTGTTCGCGTTTTTAAAATAGAACTAAAACAAAAATCGCCTCCGCGACCATCCAACTTGACCCCTCTCTTATATGAGTGTTCTTGAAACGGGAGCTCAAAACAATTGGTTACCATTAGTTGTGAGAAAAGTTGTAATATTTGATTATTTCAGACTTTTCCCATTATTTGTCCCAAAAGAGAAGATTTCCAACTGAAAGCCTTTATCAGATCAGCGATCTTATTTCTGTTAGGAAACTGTATGTAATCCAACTAATTTTAAAAACACACAAATCCTTACCTTATGTTACCGACTGTGGGAATACCAGAAGAAAATACAGAGTAGTTCAGGTCCCATGCGCCAATACTACATTCGCAAGCATACAGTATAATAAAAGATCGGCATACTTATACAATAAAATCAATAAAGAAATTAATATCTACTCGAAGCAATACCATGAATGTAGATCGTTTCTTACAAAATGGCTTAAAAGTAAAACCTACAACGAAACGGAGACTTTATTATTATATACATAATACCTACAGGTTAACACCACTCACAGACACTCACACATACACACACACACTTACACACTCACACTATACAGACTTACACACACACTCACACTCACACTATACAGACTCACACACCCACACACACTTTTACGTAACACATTCTACTGACACACAGATACTTGGGCACTCGCCAACATATTCATTTGAAAGAAGAGCGGAGCCTCCTGACACAGGCAACCTGATTGCTTAATAGGAAGTTCCATCCTCGAGTTTTGTACCACATTGTATAAAAATATTAATAAAACATTTTGTATTTGTATTTGTATTTTGTACTGTGAGACCTAGCTTCTTGCTAAATTTCATAATTTTAGGTCAGCGGGAACTACCCTGTAGGTTTTGCTTTTTTGCATAAATGTATGGAGATGAGGACATAAATTGCCATATCTTTTGATTGCGTCGTTGTAAAAAATTTAAATTTTCAGATCTTGTGTGGTTCATGGAGTCTAATATATGGTATTAATTTTAACCTGATACCTTTACCCGTTCGTGAGATAAAGGGTCTTGACAGACAGACAGACAGACAGACAGACAAACAGACGGACAACAAAGTGATCCTATAAGGGTTCCGTTTTTTTCTTTTGAGGTACGGAACCCTAAAAAACGGACACTTATAATGCCTATTGTATATTTTTCTTATTTTCCCAGGAAAAGATACAGATAATACAGATCATAAGATACAGATCTTATGTAAGGAAACTAGTATTTTACTTTTTTAAGCTTTTGATGGCAATTGTGTGTTGAACGAAAGTGAGATTGGGTTTTTCATACATCAAAGGTTAATTGGCCCTTGTGCCGTTAGTTTATTTTGAAATCTTGCCATAATCAAATAAATAACTGTGTTCGAGACTTATATTAATACAATATTTTTATCTATTCGGTTATGATGGTCAATTGGTCAGGCTATAAAAATAATAAAAACCGGCCAAGTGCGCTCGGTCTCGCGCACCGAGGGTTTCATACGACTAAGTTGAAAATAGCACCGTAATCAGGAAAGCGCATTCGCGCAGAAATGTATGCACGGAAGTCCGACACGCACATAACCAGTTTTTATTATGTGTTGTTATTTTATATCTTATGCACTCTAAACATACCAATTTTCGTGCTAGTAAATGTTTCCGTTTTTAAGATGGAGTTTTTATTATTTTTATTATAAGTATATAAACTTGGTTTTTATTATTTATATTATTTGGTGTTATAGTGGCAACAGAAATACATAATCTGTAAAAATTTCAACTGTCTACCTATTACGCTTCATGAGATACTGCCCGATGACAGACAGACGGACGGACATTAGAGGCATATAATAGGGTCCCGTTTTTCACTCTTTGGGTACGGAACCTAAAAACGGGCTCTAACGATTAATAATAATAAAATTATAACAGCACTTTCTCAATGAGAAAGTAACAACTGCCAAAACTATCAATGTATATTAACAATGTAATTTGGAATTTGCTTACGTCTAATGAGCTGTTTTCACAGTTAGGTGTCAAACGAGTATTCAAGGGTGTTGATAGATTGCGCTGAAGACTGTTGCTGAAGAACTTAAAATGTTGCACGTATAGTACTTATCTAGTCCCTGCTTAAAATAAATCTGTCATAGATGAAGCGTGAACTAATAAACCTCCTTAGCCGCTGAGTTGTCCTATCAACTATCACTTGACATGGATTTTGTACTCCAAATTGCCCGTGTCAAGTACCACTTCACATCCTCTTTTTTATTAAAATTGCCTGTCTCCGTTTGTTTAGGGTCTATTTGTTTTAACTATCTCGCTCCTCTGTAAAATTATCTACCAAATCAAGCCAAAACGTTAATCCGTGCCATGAAAAAATATATAAATATATATTTATGAAGTTATCGATGTTGTGAAATGATGATGTTTTTTTGTGCAAAATGAAGGGCTGTAAATAAATTATTTTGTATGGACAGGTGTATGGTTTTATTTTTTATCCTAATCTATATAATTTAAACATTGTAATTTAAAATAAAAAACCCTATGTCATCGCTTTAATTTATGAGATATGATCGTTTAAACACAAGTCGAGCTCAAAAATGCGCTATCTATGTGTTCAGCGTATCATAATTCTACACCGTAGTTGAATATTAATACACAAAATACTTAAATATATAGCTGCATTCATACTAAACAGAAACATAACACTTGTTAGTGTTACGATATCCACTTGAGGCCCGAGACGGCGGGTTTTGTGAAACCCGAGCCGCGCGGCGGCAGGTATGTGAAGTATTGTTAAGTGTGCGTTAAGATAAGAGCAGTCCGGATAAGTCAGCGGTTAGGCAACACTTACACTTACTTAGATAACAGTTAGAAAAAAAGACGTTGACAGTTAAATTTCGATAACCTCCATCGTAGACAACGATATTCAATTAAATACTCAAATTGATATCAAAATTAGCCTTTTTTTGTAGCTGTAATTAGTGACAATGACTTCAAAAGTCACTTAGAAATTAGTCATTATTTATTCGATTCGATATCACATCGTGTTCGAAATTGATGTTTAAAGTAAATATAGTTTAAGTAGATATGTGCATCATTATTTTTAAAAATGATTTTTATCGACAACTCTATCGACCATATTCATCTCTACATTTCCAAGTGGTCGCACGAGGAAGCTCGCGGAATAATGATTTCTTTGAATCCCCAGTTGTTTGAAGTGCTCGCTATTACGACGAGATACGATTGTGCTGCATTTAATAGCGGGTCTCAATGTCAGACATAATTGTTTTCCTTACCTTTGTAAGTCCTTTCAACTCGGGTCAACTTGTAAGCATGGGTAATTTCTGTTTTGTTTGTTGTTTACCTTTTTTTGTGTATTATAAAAGGTTTGTGATGGAATTCATGTTAAAAATCGAATAAGTATTGTACTTAAGAATGTACATAAAATTGTACGTAAAAAATGGATATTGAATAAGATTTTTCCAGTAGCTCTCCCGTAGATTATTTTTATAGAGATAGAACTTAATACTCAATGTAAATTTACAGTATCAGTACTGGAAAAAAACGTTAGAAGCAATATTTTAACATCAATATCTAAAATACCTTGTACACGAAAACATAAATAAAAAATAAACATAAAAAAGTTTAAATTGGACCTAGACTATATTTTTACAATGTACATTTTTATTTTAGTACTACGGCTGTTAATTTTCTGGGTCTAATAAACGGCTTTTCTTACAATATTAAAATGCACACTGGACTTGACTGATATGACTGGACTCAGCTATTTTCTTTTCTATTATTGTAATCCTATGATAGTCTGCCTATTTCTGTAACTTGCTGCAGCGGTACATAATTTTAAAGGACAAACTTAATAGAAAAGTTGAGTAGAAAATAAGAGAAGGGCATTTTTTTTTTTTATATATTTTGCTTTTTGACTAGAAACTCTAAAAAGTAGATTTTGAAGTATGAAGACTGGCACAGGGACTATATACGCGATTATAATTTTGATCTTTACCAGCCTCTTATTGAAAACTCAGTAAGTATAACATAAAACACACTCCCTGAGTAATATTAAGCGTTCGGGTGAAACATTTTTTCCCCATAAATTAGGGGTTGGATACAAAACGAGTTTTTCATACGGGACTGGGTTAACTCGACTTTATAAATGGCGAAATTAAACGCATAAATAACGAAGTGAAACGAAACGCAAATACTATACAAGTTTGGGGACAGTATGTTCGAGAAAATTATCGATTTTGTATTATTTAGAACTTTATGCTCGTAAAAGGTGTACAGTACAATTAAAAATATTACCTTGAACATAAATAATTAAAAACTTGATGCTCTGTTCTACCTATATATCCTATGAGTATTCATCTGTATATCTCTAGAACTTAAGTTACTTAATGTGACACAATAATTGTGTTAGTAGCGTCAGACTAGTGGCAAACCTAACCTAGCCCAGTGGTCTTGACCATCAAACTCTTGAGTTCTTAACTCAGCACATAGCCTTTCAACATTTTGGCACTGAACGTACTAAATAATTCTAACTAAAGACCATTCGCTCGGTAACTGGCTAGAACAGAAGTTGCCTAACTTGAGTGAATGGATGCTTAGAATCAGAATTAAAAAGCAAAATCAGGAATGCAACCAAAGCTTAGACCGTCAAAAATTCAAAAGAAAGCAATACAACAGTGTAACCAAACAACGTAATTCACGCAAAAAATTCCAACAGAAATTTACAAACAAAGTTTTTGAGAGGACAATAAGAGACAAACTCGTCAGTTCAGTACATGACGTACCTACGATGTGATAACTCAAAGTCTTCGATGAAATACTCTTACAAAAGATTTGTTAAAAAAATGTACAATATGAAAAACATGCTCTATGTGAGTAATCAGAGAAAATCTTTTACCAAATACGCTATATACGGTGCGTGCCTATTTTTAGCAGCGACAATATCTTTTTCACCACAAGTGTTATTTAAAAATCAAAATTCATATACAAAACCCATAAAGTTTAAAACAGATTTGAAGTATATTTTATTTTTTAATCCAAAAGAGAACAAAAGCTTGAACAGAACTAAAAGAAGCGACATTTTCTCCAAAACGGGACCCCTTTTTGCAACCGGTCAAAAATTGTTTATCAAACAAAAGTGCCCACATATAAATTGCTACATAACGTACGACAATAATTTGCTACAACACATGTGGAACTTCGATGCTATAGTATACGACATTCATGTGATAAAACATAAAAAAATCGAAAATCTAAACTGGACTAGAGCACCTTACCAGAGATATATCTTTAGGTCACTGGAATCAGCGCCGACCCACTACATTTGCCATAAGTCTTATGATAACTTTTTCAATTGGACATGGACTTACAGATTAGATTCAGACATACCACAACCCTTTTTAGACATATATGACACTAACAACAGTTTAGTTGGGCCTCATACAAATACGTCATGGGTACTGCAGATGAAAAGAGTGGAAAGATTTGGCCATAAAGTTAAACATAAACATAAAGCAGTCGCTTGGATTATCGACGATTGTGAAACTAAAGAGAAATATGAAGATTTTTATAAAGATTTCAGAAGAGAGTTAGAAAGCTATAACTACACTTTAGACATATTTGGGTGTGGCGAAAAGGTTTGCCCAAAAGGTGCTCTATATAAATGTTATAAGATGATAGAGAAGAAATATTTCTTTCAACTGGTGACCGAGGATTCAATAGATGAAGACTACGTCACGGAGAAACTGGTGAAGAGTCTTCAGCTCGCTATTATTCCGATCGTGTTAGGTGGAGCCAATTATAGCAGGTAATTCTTGTAAATAAAACCATGTAAATAGAAAAATATAACAGAGAAATTGTTTTAGACGGAATAAGATGAGTAAAGATACGTGATATGACACGTAAAATTTAAAAATATACCTTGTCAATCAACTGTCATAGTGTTTAAAAATAGTATTTACAATTTTAGGATGATTAATAGACCATGAAACTGAACAGATATTTCAAGGAACATAAGTTAGAATATGAAAAAAATACCCCTCCCGTATAAAGGTGCTATCAGCTGTTGCGATTCCATGGGAAGTCGTATTTTTTTTTGTAAAACCTATTTTTTTTAGAAAAAAGTTGTTCAGTTCCGTGGTCTAAGTAACATGCTAAAACATTGCTTACATTTTTTTTGACATCCTGTGAATAATCAAGCTTTGACAAAGAAAAATGGAAAAAAAAATTGTGATAATACATTATGAACTTTTTTATAGATTCCTAGCCCCAGGCACCTACCTCGACGTCCAAGAATTTGACATGAAGAAAATGGGTGCTATCATCGACTACCTTATGCACAACAAAACAACATACTCATATTTCTTCGACTGGAAGAACCACTACACCTACAACATCAGACCTAAGAACTACGTCTGCGATCTATGCACCAAGTTGAATGAGGTTGATAGTGATGTAAGTGAGGTCAAGAAACATTTTCGAAAGTGGTGGTATCCCAATTACGAGGACATTTGTTTAAGAAAACGTTTGTATTATAAATTTGCTAAAGAGAGTCAAGCCACTGAGTCAAAATCGTAGTATAAGTAGATTAGTTGGGCACATTTGGTTTTTTATTTTATTGTTTTTTGTTTTATGGAATTAAAGATGTGCGTAATATTGGCGGAGATAAAAAAAAGACTGTCTCCGCCAATAATCTAAGTGCGAAATATTAATTTCTTTGTGTAGTTTTCTTCCTCTTTCGTTCATCATAAAATTCCATAAAAAGCGTTGTACGTTTGAGGGGATTTACCATAGTCACCACGCTTGTAAGCGTTGCGGCTGGTGACCTCTTTTGTTACTTTACCTATAAGTGGCGTCGGCAAAGACATTTATCTCAAATCATTTGTTAAGGTCTTGTTAGTATGCTGGTCCACTTCTTGATGTTATCTAGCCAATTGTTCCTTCTATAACCCCAGTGTTTCCTCATTAAGTGGTTATTATTTTAATCAAACTTCTCTCTATCAAAAGCCACTTGTACGAGAAAAAGAAGCAACAAGAAAAATCTACGCGTGGTTTTAAACATTTATAAGTTGTATTTATAGGATTTGCGTCGACACGAAAAGAAGAAGAAGAAGAAGTTGTATTTCGATACTTAAAGTAAGCTAGTCAGAACCAAAGATTTTGCTCTTTCATATAATAACCCCAACGTATTGGGATTGTTGATGGTAGGCAAATAAGGTGCATATTTTCTCCAAAAACATTGGCTTCAACGTACAAAAATTTAAGAGGTACTGGAGGCGGGCAGAAACATTATATATTTTTTTATTTTCAATGGGCTAACTCTTGACCTCGATGTAGTCTTGAAGACGGAGATGAGGTCGACGATGAAACGAACTAAATGTATATAAATTGTACAAAATTTAAACTGTATATAAATTATAAAAAATTGTATAGAGAGGTCGATTATTTCCTTGGGGAAAAGTTTTGTTGGCTCATCATGCACTGTCAGATTTTTCCAAAATACTCCTTACACCCTGTATTACAGCTCATGTAACAACGTCGCAGGTTTTCGAGAATAACTGCAGCTTTTAGGAGACCCTTAGGTAACATTTCAATATCAAAGGAATCCCTACGAAGCTCCGTACAGTCGTAATATTCTTATTTCATAATGCTCCAAAACAGTCCTATTCATATATTATTAAAGTTATCCGTTATGCCTTTTCTATTGGATCCGCTTTGCATGAGAAGGGGCCGGATTCAGGCGCCAGGGACGCATCTGTGATCGACATCTCCTTCAGGATTTATTATTGAATACTTTTTTATCCCACTCACAGTTCGTTACACAGAACAAATCATATTACTGAAGTAGATATGCCATTTTGAAACTTTCTAAGGAAAAATGAAAAAAAAATAAAATGCAGTAAATTCAGAATCTAAGAATGATTTGATTTATCTTATTGTTTTATTTAAATCTGCTACCAAAGAACACGAAACAGGTAAGAAACTTATTCTACAAGATTGTGATCAGTAAAATATTAAACAAAAAATTATGTGACTATCGAACAAACTGACCATGCAGATTTTGTATGACAAAATGGGAATTTTATAATTTTTTTGTTGTGACTATCATACTAAATTTGAGAAGTGATGAAAATATTACCTTTTTAATAACTTTCTTACAGAGTCGACGATTGGTGTACTCAAAATGATCATAGCCCAGAACTTAACAAACGCACAGCGCTCTTCTTGGTTTTATACCACTTAAACATAAGTACTTTCTGTGCCTCTAAAGAGTTTTGCACATAATTATCTGTTTTTATAATGAGCATTTTGCCATTACAACCTTTCGGCACAGAATTTAAATGAAAGTAAACACTTTTGGAAACTTCCTACTATACAGCGTGAATTATCATTTATTTTGCTCCCGAAGCACAGTGATTCTATTCATGATAACAAGCAACTTTTCCGAAGAAAGAAGTGGTTTACTCAAAAGATTTTTTTGGACTTTCCATAGTAAAGTGGTCACTAAATCGACTCATTATATATGGGAAGGCAAAAAGTCTTATTAAAAGTTTCTTGTTTTTATGAGTAGAATCACTAGGCTACGAAAGCAAAAGAAATGAAAATTCATGCTGTATACACTCTTATTATTTTTTCACCCCGGATTTATGAGGTGGTTCTGTCCATGATACTGAATAACTTTTCCCAAGGAATACAGGTCGAAATACGAAAAAAAAATCAACTTCCCATACAAACTGCATCAAATGACAGCATATATTGTATGGAAGGCCGATTTTTTTTCGTATGCGACCTATGTTCCTTGGGAATAGTGTTTCAGTTTTATGGGCAGAACCACCTTTGAAAACATCCGGGGTCATAAAAAATAATGCTGTTAGTATCTGTTTCAATTTTCAGCAATGAGTGCCACATCAATGGCATTCCTCAGTCTGTGCTCCCCTGACTGTCTGACAATGCGACGAGCGGCCATCAGTCTTCTTCTGTGTTTACTCTCTCCTTTTTATTGTTGTCTTCATTTTCTTTACCATTTAAGCGGGAGTTTCAGAAGTGATTCCCGTTTAACTCGGTAAAATTGCTAGCTCTTACTTTATTTTGAAGAATATGTAGTGATTTACTTTCTTGCAATAATTGTATGATAGCTTATTTTTTAGGGCTCCGTACCTCAAAACAAAAAAAACAGAACCCAGCATCACTTTGTTGTCCGTGTGTCTGTCGTCTTTCATCACAAATAGCTCTCACGCATTGTTTTTTGTGACACAAATGCCTGATTTATTTTCACTGAGTTTGCCCGTTCGCAAATTAGAAGCGACATACTCATGATATGCTTGGAGGGCTGTTTTTATTACCTACTTATTAAACGCCAAAATGCATGAAAGGGAAGCGGGAACTTCATTAATGTTGTTAGCTTCATATTATACGTTTAGATTTAGCTTAGATCCTTCTTTGTTTTATATTTGCATAACTTAAATCTTAAACATATTAATTTTCAAGTTTTGTTTTCCAACTACGAAACAAAATCAGACACTAAGCAAAATCTGCAGGGTACCTCCCTTTGTCCTAGAATCATGAAATTTGGCAAGAAGCCAGGTCTTATTAGGTATAGCACAACCAAAAGTCTAAAATCATTAAATATTACAACTTTTCTCACAACCAATCATAACCAATTATAAAATCAAAAGGCAAAAGCTTGTTTTATCATATTAGACAGGTACGGAACCAAAATATAAGGGCCTGTCCGCACAGCGAATTGTTGTCGCGCGATATTTATTCCCGCGAATTATATCCCGCGCTTGACATAGAAAAAAAATTGTGATTTTTTTTACCGCCAGTGCGGATACTCCTATAGGATTCAAAAAACTCACAGAATTGCGAGAAAAAAATCGCGCGATAAAAATTCGCTGTGCGGACAGGCCCTTAGACAACAAAAATGAAGAATTGAAATTTGCTGAAAAAGGTCAAACGTTTTTTATGAAATTTTGCATGATCAAGCATCTCCATGTAAGGTATCTTGCGGCTGTATCAATTAGTCTATGTAATTTTATTTAAAGGCAGTATCAAGCGGTCTTGATATAAGGGGTGTTCCAGTACTACCAAAATTGAAACATGTGATTTACTCAAAACTGTTTACCATTAGTTTGTTTGCTGTTTAACAACTTGAATTTTGAATTGATCTGCATATTTCATTAGAACATTTTTTGGAAAAACCTAAATATACCTAAGTTTGTATTTCCGTACTATGTGTATGGCATTATACTTTAAGTTTGCAGATGATACTTTTTACTTACATATCGCGAGAAAATGAGTGCAGTACTGCTGTACCATTTATTTATTTATAATGTTCATTTAAATAAGACGAAGAGATAAAGACATGGAGACATCCACTGATGATGGAAAGGTCTTTGCTGAAGGTCTTCACTTCAGAACTGGCACATACCTACTACACGAAGAATCGATGGCTAGTGGGGCGAAAAGGTCTAGAGCAGTCGTGACGACGAACCTGAAGACGCAACCCATAATTAATAATAATCGCCCCCCATAATTCCCCATAACTTTTCCGGCCTAATTTTTTTTACGGTCTTCTATTCGGTCTTTCTGTGGGCTTACTCTTGACCTCGATCTAGCCCTGAGAACAGATATGAGGTCGACGATTTATCGAGCTTACCTAGAAGAAGCCTAGATTCAGAGTCCCTCCCAGAATTCAATGTATTCTTAAATACTTTTAAGGCTATACCTTCTTTAAAATTTGCAGCTGCACACTCGTCAATGTTAATTTCGAGCTCATTTACACGTCAATAACGTTCACATAAGCGTGCCTTGCAACGTGGCTGTCACGACCAACGGTGACCCCTAAATTCACAAAAACGAGAAAAAAGTATGTTCAAAAATATTTAAAATGTAAAACGACTACATCATTAAATATTGTTTTTCTGAAATATTGTAAATTTTCATATGTTTTTGATAAGAAATGTAGCAGTAAAATGCTTAAAAATGGGAAAAAAATTACAAAATGAGGGTCATTTTAGATATTTTTTCCTCAGTTGTACAAATTAAACTAAAATTCTATCTCCACCATGTTTTATGTAAAAAGTGGTTACGAAGTTACTCAGTATCAAGGTTATTCAAGAAGGATTATCCTTAAGGCAGTCTGCTATCATTGGCTGGCGCAAAGGAGTAATCCCTTCAACCGCTTGTAATGGAAACGGTGACAATCGTAAAGTGATCATCATCTGGCATCCATGAAATCAGTAACCCTTCTCAATGATAAACTATCCTTCGGTTTTTTATTTTATTCTAAACTTTTTTCCGAACTTAGTTTTTAATTATTATTTTTATTTAATTATTTAACATTTACAAAAAATAAAGAGTTACTTGAATGAATGAATATGTGTTTATTAAAAATGCTACAGTTATTTCTTAACATAATAAAACCAGAATTGGTTTATCTGTGCGCCATGTTGAAAAAAATATTTCAAAAATTATACAGAGTGTAAAGAGCGTGTACCAAAAATTAAAAGGGCTTGCTTAGTAGACTAAACTGAACAACTTCCCTAACAAACATGTGTTGGAAAATGCAATGATTAAAAAAACAATCGACCTGTCCGAACAAATTATAAGGAAAAGTCGGAATTTTTTATCATTTCCCAACACATGTTCCTATTGTACTCCTATTGTTCCTACTAGTTTTCGGTACAACGTCTTTTTCACCCTGTATCATGACGCCATCTTACATTGTCCTCATTGACACATATGTAGGAGCACCGTTTTTAGAATTCTAATTCTAAAATAATAACGTCTCAAAGTAAGGTATTTTTCTATCGTGTCGACTACACCACCCCAGCCCAATTTTTTCCGAATCGACAGACTTTTGATTCACCTCGCTCAAGTCATCAACTGTACAGGAAACCGAACACAACCAGGCTCAAAGGAAGTAAAGAAATTATGACCATAATTTCTTAACTCATCAACATCATAACATCCCATGAAACGTCCACTGCAGGACAGGGAGCTCCCTCCAGTCAATTTAGCACTGCGTTGCATTGACCGCGTCTGATGGTGACTACAGTTTATTAGTAAGATGGTACGAAACACAGGAGGATGCTTCTGCCCATACTCTGGTTCATAATCCCTTAGTCGCCTCTTACGACACCCACGGCTATAAATAGTTGTTTTCTTCGTTGCCGGCACCACACGGGCAAACTTCTTAACTCACTTTTTTTTTTTTTATTAAGTGGAATATTTTACTTACACCATCAAATCACATTCCCATTACTAACACAATTTTTCACAAAAAAAACAATACACTACCAAGTGATAAAGACAGGAAGAATTGACTTGTAATTAGAAAGGTGCACTCCCTCACCCTTTTCTGTACTGATAAGGTTCTTAAGTGTGATTGGCTCAATCTGCAAATAATTTTTTTTTTCAAATAAATTCTACTTTATAAACGTTTCAGTAACATTTCAACCTAACGGTTTTTCAAACTACAAAATGTCGTTTCACAAACAGCCTACCGTAGCGGAGTGGCCCAGAGGGACCCGATCAGTTATTTAGTACTGTCGCCGGATCCATTAGCACCAAATAAATGGATTATACTGTCACCTCTTTTATCTACTATCTCAAAATTACCTTAAAGAGATAGGTGCGTATTTATAGGACATTAGTTTCATCTCAATAAGTTTTGTGCTTCAAACATTGTATAGAGTTTGATAGTGCGAAATTTATACGATTAGTATGACCAGAAAAATATAAAAACTGGTTAAATGCGACTTAGATTTACAAATTTTGTCATAGTAGTTCAAATTTAAAAATTTCGTCTATCCTAAATATAATGTGATGGTAGGTACAGAACCCTCGGAGCGTTCCTACTGCATTAGACTTTGAAAATAACATTTGAATTGCGTTTGTCTTATTTCATTGTACATGGTACAAATTAACTAGCAATTAATCTCAGCCTAAACGGTCGATCTATCTAGATTCTAGATACCTAGTCCAACTAAAGCCGCACTTCGAAAACAGGGTCGCAGGTGCGTAAGGCAACCATGCGAGCGCGTGGTTAATAGGGCAGTATGCAAACGTCCTTACCATAGAAAGTCACATTAATGATAGAAACTATAACCGTCTGCTATGCTGAAGATTCTGGATTTCATTCCAGAACGAAGCAGATATCCTAGTAATTCTTCTTCTTTGTAGAGTCGATTCTAGCATTATACGTGGTCAAAAAAATAAAATTTGAAAAAGTAAGCGCTCAAATTGACCCGTCCGACCGGTCAAAATACCTCATCTCGCAAAGCAGAATAAAACTAGTCTGTGGGGCTTCTAATCACTTAGCAAAGCTTAAAAATATTTGTCGGCCTACTTCAAACCTGGCAGGTTCTCGTGTCCGACCAGTTTTATGGTGCAGTAAAAATTTTACATTTTACCTCATCGAAAATCAGAATGGTGGAAACGCCAAATTGTAGCTAAATTAAATTTAAAAACATTTGCCTTGGTCAGCCTGACCTCACCTTGGCAGCTTTCCTAGTCCGACCACTTTTGTCTGCGCCAGGGAGCCAAAAAGAAAATTGCGTAAATACAAAAAAAAATAACAAACGCACTTTGTAGAGACAGAAGACCTTTAGTAGCTTCAAAAACATCTGGTCGGCTGCGACGCAACTTGGCAGGTCTTCTGCAGTTAGCGCCCAAAGTGACCCGTCTCACCGGTCAAAATACCTCATCTCGCAAAGCAGAATAAAACTAGTCTGTGGGGCTTCTAACCACTTAGCAAAGCTTAAAAATATTTGTCGGCCTACTTCAAACCTGGCAGGATCTCGTGTCCGACCAGTTTTATGGTGCAGTAAAAAATTTACATTTTACCTCATCGAAAATCAGAATGGTGGAAACGCCAAATTGTAGCTAAATTAAATTTAAAAACATTTGTCTTGGTCAGCCTGACCTCACCTTGGCAGTTTTTCTAGTCCGACTACTTTTGTCTGCACCCAGGGGCCAAAAGAAAATTGCGAAAATACAAAAAAATATTACAAACGCACTTTGTAGAGACAGAGGACCTTTAGTAGCTTCAAAAACATCTGGTCGACCGCGGCACAACTTGGCAGGTATTATGCAGTTAGCGCCCAAAGTGACCCGTCCGATCGGTTAAAATACCTCATCTAAAAGCAGAATAAAACTAGTCTGTGGGGCTTTTAACCACTTGGCAAAGCTTAAAAAGCTTTGTCGGCCTACGTCAAACCAGGTTCTCGTGTCCGACCACTTTCATAGTGCACTAAAAATGGTACAAATTTATCTCATCAAACAGCATCAGCAGAATGGTGAAAACGCCAAATCAAAGCTATAGGTATATTAAAGTTTAAAACATTGGTCTTGCATGGTCTTGGCATTGGTTTGTTTGGTTGGTTTGATGAGCCAGCGGGTGAGGGGAGGGGGTTGAGGGGGTTTAAGGATGAAGGAGATGGAGGGATAAGGAGAGGGGTTGAGGGGGTGATGGTAGCGGGGGGGTGTGAACGTAGATTGGAGCTTAACATGCTCTTGATTGTACCTATCTACCTATGATGATAGGTACAATCAAGGCATGTTAAGATCTACGTCTATACGTATCCACGTAAAACTTACGACCGTATCCCTTGATACGATAAAATATAGTTATTCATTCAGCTGCTAGTATTTCGAAACGGCTGCATAACTATATTTTTATCTATTTACCCTTAGTAGTGGTTATTTTTCAGTGATCAGGTGCCATAGGATTCGATACGCGCCGAACACGACCGATTCAAGTGCATACAGTGTTCAGGGTTTATTTACAACTCGCATATAAAATTGAATGTTTAGTTTGTCAATAGGGTTAAAATAGACTTCTGAATGATTTGATACGGAGATGCAATTTTTGGGTGTGTGTCACCGGTAAAAAGTTGTACCATTCCACCTTCCATATGGGGACAATAATGACGTCTTCAAACGACGAATGACGACATTTTCACATTTTCAAAGGTTCATCGAACTATACATTTGGTATTAATTTTAACTTAATACATTTACCTTTATAAGAGGTCTTGTCAGACAGACAGACGGACAACAAAGAAAGGGCTCCATTTTCTTCCTTTTGAGGTACGGTTCCCAAAAACGACAACATCATAGCTTTAGACTTTCAATGGACTTTCTTCTGTCGGTGGATCCATGTCCACTGTTGGACATGGTACTATTATTATACTATACTAGATCTTGAGCACCGACTGCTCGCGCGACTTCTTAAGACCTTGACTAGATCGTTGATCCGTCACTTTGACTATAAAAAACAGATTAACTCTTTAAAAAAAAAACCTGGTTAGCTGTATCCTTGATACGACTGAAGATTTACGTCTATGTAGGTAGGTACAGTACATTCAAGAGCCTGTCAAGCTCCCCCCAAGTCTACTCACCTCCCCTTCCCCTCACTCACCTCCACTCACAACTCAAACCCCATTTAAGACCCCACTCAACCCCCTCACCCCCGCAACCCAATCCTGTCAACCCCCTCACCCTTTGACTAATCCAAAGCAAAGAGGGTCTATATGCACTTTGGACGAAATTGCCCCCCATAAACGAAATTTTAGACATAAATAGACGCATTCACGTCAAAAACAAGGAAAAATAAACTGGGTCACTATATTTTAACGTTTATATCATGGAAAACTTAAGAAAATATATGGTTTAATCTACAAGGTTTAATCTATCTTTCCTAAAAAAACGTTGTTAACTTTAATGGCATGAGCAACATACAAAAATTTCCGGCTTGACAGAAAAAACCCCGTGCGTATATCTATGTAGATAATAATATTATGGTAGTTAGTAATCAAGTCAGCTGCTGAATATTCGAGAATGCTCTACGACACTTCAGTAGAGGGTGCCACCGCTGCTGAATTATGCCTGGTCAGGCATTCGAGTGGATAACGTAAGACTGGATGAGTTTTACATTGAATTATAGTGAACCAAATTATTTACAAAGTAGAAAATCGCAAAATTTCACAACCACAGGCAGGATTCGAACCTGCGTCTTCTGCGTCAGTACCAACTAGGTTACTGTGGTACTGCCAGAAGACGCAGGTTCGAATCCTGCCTGTGGTTGTGAAGTTTTGCGACTTTCTACTTTGTAGATTTATCCGAACACTGAAAGTGTTAAAATAAAATCAGTTTCAATAATTTTCAACCAAATTATTACAACTATACTGTGGTATAATCTTGCGCACTTCGATGGAAACTTTGCGACTGCCTTTACTTAAAAATTCGTTGGTGATGAGATGCTGGTGGAAACCAGTTTCACAGTCTTGCCCACCATCGCAGACTTGCATGTCTGTCGGTGTTTTACAGATTGCACTTCAGACAGTGTGTGCGCAAGATCCCGCCATCCGCCTTCTACCATCGAGAATTCAGACACACCCACACTGCAACATCTTATAAAATGCGCACAGCTAAAGAGGGGAATTCTCTGCCTGCGTCTGTGTTCCCGAGATCATATAACCCGAATCTATTGAATATAGATGGAGAGCGGGCAGTTGGCATTCCTACCTCATCGCCCACCAAAAAGTGATGCACAATAAAAAGGTGATTATAAAAAAACATGGTTGCCTGGGCGCAACCTGGCACGTAGTGTACAGTCAAAAAAACTGTTTTTTTTTTCAAGTCGTGTACCAAGTTAGAAACTAGTGCATGCAAAAGTACTAATCAATACCAGAATACTCGGTAGACCATAATTAATTTCCAGATTCCTCTTAGTCTAATAGGCTTCTTCTGGGCAAGCCCGTTCCATCGTCGGGCTCATCTCTGTCCTCAGGGCGAGATCGAGGTCAAGACAAGCCAATTAACTTAAAAAAAAGTAAATCAGAGTATGCGCGACAATTGATTGCAGAGTGATAAAACCACCCAAAGAAATTGAACCTATTACTCTGTGGATACACCTACGTCTGTCACCTTGCAGAAGAGGACTACGCAATATTGAAGATTTTCCAAGACCTGTCAGGCCAGTGTCTTTTTTTATGGTCGATGGACTTACTCTTGGCCTGGACGATGGAACGAGCTTGTCCAGAAGAAGCCTATTCACGCGCGACTTGAATAGATTCGGGTTGTACTAACTCGGGAACACAGAACCTCCGGAATTGCTCTAACCACTAGACCATGGAGGCTGTTAAAACAATTTCTTTGAAACCACGTGTATTTCATAGTAACAATAAACAAAGTTGACAGCCCTGCGCATCATGGTAGCGTCGGCAATATAGTGACGTCACAGATTAGCATACCGAAGTAGGGTCAGAAACAAAGAGCCACTGAATATGCAGCAGTTGGTATGCTAACCAGCCTCTTGAGCTACTCCAGCTGAAGATCTGAAGAATGGTTGAGGGTCTGAGCGAGGCAGAATTTGGAATAGAGATACGTTTGAGGAAAGCCTACCGTAAACGTAAAATCAGGCCATAAAAAAATTAAAAACCGGTCAAGTGCGAAGCGGACTCGCGCGCCGAGTATACTTTTTGTATTTTTGGAAGCAATAAAGTCCATTTTTAGGACCGCAAAACTAAATTTGTTTATAAAGATTATTTGCAGATTTCTAAAAAAACTGTGCAACTTAGAAAGATCGTTTTCGTCGAAAATTTCTGTGAACTGTAATTAATTCAGATTTGTCCTTTCACAAACTTCAGAGATAAGGGGGGAAATGGTATTTTTTTTGACATTTTTCATCATAACTTGAAAACTAAGACGTAAAAAAATAAAAAATTATATTTTAGAATGTACAAGTAAAGCCCTTTTATATGATACCCCACTCGACCTAGTAGCGACTAATTGAAATTTGGCCCCCCTATTTTGGCCCCCTTTACTTATATAAACATATTTTTTTCAAAATTCTTTCATGTGCAGTAAAGTTGAGCAACTATATTCTAAAACTATGTCAAATTTCAAGTCGATAGCATGAGTGGTTGCTGAGATATAGAGGTGTGACAGACAGACAGACGGACATACAGACAGACAAAGTCGTACCATAAGAATTCCTTTTTTTACCATTTTGGTATCGGAACCCTAACAAAAGGTGCTTCCTAACTTATTACGTTCCTTTGAGTATGTTACTCGGACCATAGAACTGCAAAACTTTCTCTAGGAAGAAATACAAAACAAAACTACCCCCGAAAATGCTTATGCAGTTTCTATGGGATGTGGATTTTTTTTTTCTATTTCGATCTATGTCTTAAATTTTTCAGTTTCAATCCTACTTCCTATCCTATCCTTAATATTATAAACGCGAACGTTTGTAAGTATGGATAGATGGATGGATGTTTGTTACACTTTCACGCAAAAACTACAGAATGGATTTTAATGAAACTTGGCCCACATATAGGTTAGGTCCTGGAATAGCACATAGGTTACTTTTTACCGCGGGAAAACACTTCATTCCTACGGGAAAACGCATGTAATGCGGGTGAAATCGCAGGCGGAAAGCTAGTTTATTATATTTTTTTAAAAGGACCTCCCCTCTCATACAAAATTCGCTATCAGCTGATGCAGTTTCTATTTTCCTTTGGGAAAGTTGTTCAGTTTCATGGCCTGAGTAACATACTAAAATTATGTACACTATTTTATAAGGACCTTTTATACCAGAGTTTAAAATAGACGCTGGGGTATCGTAAATAAAATTGTACCTCAAATTCATGTAAAAAGTTTTAAAAATGTGGATATTTCTTGCTTTATGTAAAAATTAATCTAAATCGCTAAAAACTACAAAGTAGAAAAACCGCAAAATTTCACAACAACAAGCAGGATCCTGATTTTCTACTTTGTGGATTTATCCGAACACAGGAAGTGTTTAAATAAAATAATTTTCTAAATCGCCTAACTGGCAAACCTAGAGTATTGAAGATAAATCTTTTCATAACTGCAAAATGCTTGTTTACAAAACCCCATCACCTTTCGTGCACTGTACAGGCTGTTTATACGTACTTTTGACCTTTTGTACCGCTACACTTCGCATCAAACGAGTTCGGTTTTGACGTACTAAACTTCAGCTAAATATATCAACAAATTGATCAAATCTCGGGATCAAACTGCACGTGGCTTTATAGTTACTAAGGTTGGATCAGTGCGACGTGGATGTCGTAGACTTATATTAAAATTCTTTAATAAAATAAATATTTCATGTTAAAATCAAAATAATTAATTGACATTTATAATATTCAATACTTTTTAGTATCGTTCATTTTATTAGTTGAAATGACAGTTTATATTTATTTTGACATTGAATATTTTTATTATGACTTATACGTCAGTATTATATAGTCTAAGATTATGACTATAAGATGATTTTGTATTTGCCGCCTTTTGACATGTTTGTATTTCTTTATTTGATTATTTTTTGTTTTTATATTATTTGACGATCATATTATTAATTGACATCTGAACAATTTATGTAATTTTTAATGTGATAGTATAAATAGTATAAAAATCCGTTCAGTCCAATGAGGAGCTATCCGTTTATTAACAAAAAGTTACTTAAAATATTTTCTGGACTCTCCCTTCACTTCTTTTTAGCGTCAAAAGATGGTAGGGTGACGAAAAGGTTACAGTTCCTTTTTGTTTTCTGAAAAAAGTAACAATAAGCTTTTTATTCAAAAGGTCAACTCTATAGTTCGTAAAAATATAGGGTGAAAATCGAACAGTGTTTCGAGTAACTAACAACACAATACTTTTTACCACAACAAATACATATATAATTTTGTTTGTTACATCGATATCCAAGGAACGAATCAAATGAAAAACACCACTCTATAAGTAGAGTACAAAAACGAGACTGTGCGTGCAGTTTAAAGAAAAAACAAAATAAATTTAGTTATTTTCAAGTGTATTATATAATGAGTAACCTAAACATCAAAGACTTTTATTATGCCCGAAATTTATTAACTACTCCACAAACATTTAAAAACAGCACAGTGCGTTTCAAATCATATACGAGAAATCTAATTATATACAAATAATATAAATTAAAATATAACTAAAATATTTTATCTAATACTTTGACTTTGTCACCTAAAATGGGTATGGGGGGTTTGTTGAAATCCTTCGGAACATTGTCTTTGTCTTTTGGATGTTTTAAGCATCTTTCTTCTAAAGGTCCTGGAAACCACCATCTTCTGAACATGGTGTAATGGGTGCGTTTTTCCATTAACATTTTATTATTTAAACGACTGCAAAGCTGGCAAACTCCTTGGAAGTATGATGTTCTTTCAATAGTGTAATGTTCTTTCCAGCGGAAGAAGTTTTGGTAGACTTGAACGTTGTTTATTGCGTAATATAAAATGGCTGCTAGGTCTTCTGGCTCCTTGTGTTTGCTGTCGATGTATGAACCCGGTGGGAGAAACCTGAAGAAAGTATCAATCATATTAAGAAGTGCTTGCAAGGTCTCTTGAATAGGTGCCGGGGTGATCAGCGTTAAGTTTTCTATGTTTAATCTAGGTACAGCTAAATCCTGTTGAGTATAGCATAGCTATAGCGTGAGGGTTAGGGCTAGCTTATGGTAATGGATATTCAAAAGTTTAAAGTGATTTTCTGAAATTTAAACTACACCGATGACACACACACACACAAGACTCGTCGGCTTAAAACAAATAAAAGCATTCAATTTAATTTACTTATTTTTATAAAAGTTCACGAGTAAACCAAGTTTCACAGTCTGGCCCACTGTCGCAAAGTTGTATGTTTGTCGGTCTTCTACAGATTGTACTTCGGAGAGTGTGCTCAAGAGCTCAACGAGCTTATTCCACCATCTCCCTTCTACCATCGGGAATCCAGACGCACCGCGGGATATCACCCATACTTGGTTGATATGCCGCACATTCGCACAAAGCGCTTTGAAACATCTTTTATAATACGCACGGCTAAGGAGTGGAATACTCTGCCTGCGTCTGTGTTCCCGAGTTCATGTAACCCGAATCTATTCAAGTCGCGAGTGAACAGGCTTCTTCTGGGCAAGCTCATTCCATCGTCGACCTCATCTCCGTGTTAATGACTAGATCGAGGTCAAGAGTAAGCCCATTGACGATAAAAAAAGTAACTGGTTTCATAAAATTTTCCATTAATATACTCGTAGTTCTGGTTAGATTACCTAGGTCACCAAGCCTGTATTATAGAGGTACAATATTCGGCACTCTTACACGTTAAAACTAAGTGTCGGGTTTTGTTTTGTTTGCTTCAGATGGACGTTGGGCAATTTACAAATTGTAGATAACTTGTACTCGTAGGCTTGTATTTAGAGATGATCGGAATAATGGGCGTGAAGGTTGGCTAGGTATCCTAGCTTGGGGCGTCGTTAGGTTGTTTGTACTTTAAACAACCTAACGACGCCCCAAGCTAGGATACGTTTTACGTGTAACGTTTGGCTAGGATGTAGACTGAAAGGGAGTAATTAAGAGGTAATCTAAAAATCTATAGGAAATCTATTTCTAGACTTAAAAATTCTTCATTCAAAACCTATACCTTGTTTTCGAGTCACTTTTATTTCCAGCATAGAGAAGTGAAGAACTTAGGTCACCTAGAAGATAGAAGAGGCGCGAGATCGAGAGAAGTCTGCAACATTTACTTTGAAGTTTGATATCTGGGTCTAATTTAGTATGTTTTATTTTAAATATTTTATTGTGTTTGTGTTATTTTTATTTATTTAATTTGATTATCTTCCAAGTTATTTCAAAAATTTACTTATCTATACATATAATAAAAGAGTAGAAACCGCGTGTCTGTACTTTTGATAAATTTATAAAAAATTTGTGTGGGCGATAAGAAACGACTAATAGAACTCAAAAATATGTTTTTTGAACTTTTTGTCTGTCTGTCTGTCTGTCTGTATGTTTTCGATAAACTCCGAAACTACTGAACGGATTTTCTCGCGGTTTTCGCAGATAGATTAAGCTTAGCTCTGAGCAACATATAGGCTATGTTTCATTCAAATCGGTTCACTCAATCAGAAGCTACACTAATGTAAAGTATCAAATTGCCTGTACGATAATAACTCACAAACCGATTCAAACTGAGTTTTCAATTACGAGTTTGGCTTACTTTTGAGCAACATAAAAGTTAAGTTTCATTGCAAACGGTTTACTCAGACAGAAGGTACGCTAAGTTTCATGCGGCGGCGCAAATAACTCACAAACTATTGAACGGATTCAAACGAGGTTATCAATAAAATGTCAAGCTTACTTCTTTGCAACATATTGGCTTACTTTCATTGAAAACGGCTCACTCAGACAGGTGCGCGAAATTTCCAACGGAGGCGCCAATATCTCAAAAACAACTGAACCGGTAAAAACGAGGTTTTCAGTAACGTATTCGGCTTACTCCATGCAACATGTATGCTTAGTTTCAATGCAAACGGTTCACTCAGACATAAAATTCACTAAGTTTCATGCGGCGGCACCAGTAACTCACAAACTACTAAACGAATTTAAACGGGGTTTTCAATAACGTGTTTGGCTTAATTCTTTGCAATGTTTTAGCTTACTTTAATTGAAAACGGTTTACTCAGATACAAAATACCCGAAGTTTCAATAGGCGGCGCCAATAGCTCACAAACTACTGTAGCGACTCCAACCGGCATTTCCATGACGTGCTTGGATTAGGTACTTCCGTGCAACATATAAGCTTAGGTTAGTTGAAAACGGTTCACTCAGATAAAAGTTATGCAAAGATACAAGCGAAGGCGCGAATAATTCAAAAACTTTTTAGCAGATTCAAACATGGCTTTCAATAACGCGTTTGGCTTACTCCTGTGCAATAAATAAGCTTAGTTTCATTCCGATAGGTAGGTTCACTCTGACAGAAGATTCGCAAAGTTTCAAGCTGCAGAACCAAGAACTCACCTATTGAACTGGTTCAAAGTCAAACGAGGTTTTCAATGACGCATCGGTCTTCTTTCTGTGCAACATATAAGCTTCATTGCAAATGGTTCACTCAGACAGAAAGTTCGCGAAATTTTAAGCGGCCGCACCAATACCTCACAAACTACTTGAATGACTGAAACGGGGGTTTCAATTACGTATTTGGGTTGCTTTCGTGCAATATTTGAACTTTTTTTATTGCAATCGGTTCATTCAAACAGATAATAGGCGAGTTCAAAGTTTCAAGCAGTGAAACCGAGCTGAAATCAAACAAAGCTTTTAATTTTGTACGGAAGAAAGCCAAATACGTTGTTGAAAATTCCATTTGATCCGGTCCAGTTGTTTGTGTAAAAGTCGTGGGTACAGCTAAAGATTGGTAAAATCTAGATTTAGTTTTATTGTAAAAATAATAATAAAAAAATTCCTGTTTCGGCATGGCGGTGCAACAAATGTAAAAACAATTATGAAAGTTCTAAAGTTTTGAAAACTTAGGAATTAGGTACTTATAAACGAAATACTTCAAAAAACAAAGAAGAGAAGTGAATCATTGTTTTTTAGGAATTGTCTTTTAAGGGGAGATAGATTGTATGGAAGTGAAGTCCAACAGTTTTGTATGTAGGTCATTGTAGGTACATGTAGAGTTAAAAGCATGTGAAGCTAGACACGTTGGACTTTGTACCGCTCTTTTTTCAGTAGCCACAGAAGCTAAAGTGACTGAGCCTGAGATTTAGTTAAGCTTTGTTTTGTACTCGTATAAGAAATAACGGAACCCGTACCATAGTTACTCTGCGTGGAATTCGACTATGATTATACACTTACGAGGATAGTGGGTGACCTAACAGTCCACACGTAAACAAGAGGTGTTTAATTTACAAAAATCCGTATTATCGGTACTCTATAAAGGCGAGAACTGCACGTCTGTCTGTCTGTCTGTTACGCTTTTATGACTAATCCGATAAACCGATTGTGATAAAAACTTGGTTTGAAGATTGTTCGAACCATGGGAAAAGTCATTAGCTACTTTTTCTGAACCCCACGCGGACGAAGTCGCGGGCAACAGCTAGTTTCTCATAAAATTATTTTTCGGGTCTTTGGAACTAGTTTTGATGGCCAAAGATTAAATGAATACAAATGCAATAATAAAGTTAGATAGATAAGTTAGGTTTTTCTTACAATATCATAACGGTGGGCAAGTACGGAAGCCTAAGCCCGCGGGTTTATTTGCACTTGGTCACTTTTTAATATACAATTGAGACAACCCAAATGCCCTTTTTTCCCCGCATTAGCAACTTACATCAAAGTATCAACTTACTTGCTATAATCCGAAAAACTCGACACAACTGGAACTGTGTTTGTTTTAATAGCAGTAAGGATTTCATCTGTGACGTAGTCCTCTGCGTTATTACCCTCGTTGACCCAATAGAAATAATATTCTTTTTTCATTTTATTCATACATTCTTCATCACAACGATGAGGGCAGCCAAATATATCAAATTTTAACTTTTCTTGTTTCAGATATAACTTAATATTTCTCGCCATAGCAAGCATCTGCTTAGCTTTGTCGGAGCCACATGTTTTAAAGATTGTTGTCATAGCCTTGGTTTTTGTTGTTTTGTTAATTTTCATTAAATCTAGTGGTTCATAGATGTGTTTAGGCCACACGGTTTGGATGCCAGGTGCAACTACCTGCCCATTCCGATCCTTTACTTGAAAGAACGGCTCAACGATATCCGAGTAAAGTTTATAAGACCACGTCCAGTTGAAAAAGTCATCAGCCTGTTTGTTACAAATCGGGATATCGTCAGAAGCGTTTTTGCTGAAAAACACGTACTTTTGTTCCCAAGATCGTCTCATAGGAAGGGCAGTTCTATTCCATCTTTTGAAATCTGGACCGTTGAAAACCACGGCATGAAAGTTCGAGTAATCGTCGAGCAGATTTTGATCTGTTGTTAAGTAGCAGTTTTGATGTAAGCAGTCGTATTTTATAAAAGCTTCTTGGCCTTCTTCAATGTGCCACTCCGTGTGATTTACCTTCCATAGCAATATGTATTTGATGGGCTGATTATCTTGAACTGGAGCCATTTCCGGATCATTGTAAGACTGGATCCTTTCTTGGACCATTCTGGTTTGAGTATTTGTCATGAAAGTTAAATGAAACGTATAGAAGGCAAGAAACATATACATAAACAGCCCAGCGAAGCTAACTATGAAAAACAACTTCGCAAAATTATCTGTGCGTGATACGTACATTGTTGCGACGTATAAGGGATACTGAATTGATTGTTCTGTTTAGCGTGATTAATACACGTGCCAGTAACTGGAGGAAAGTAAACACGAAATTCTTTAGTTACCAAAATAAATAAACATTTTTGTGCGTAAGGAAGGCTATGACGAGTTCAAAAGAACAATGAATGCACTTTGAGACAACATCTCGTTTCTGGGAAGTTTGTTCTTTATCTTTTTCGGAATGTAAATAACCTTTTCGATTAAATAAAGTAAATAAAGTTGTAATAAAATTATTTACGAATATTGTGTTGAAAGTAGTTATTTATTGTTCATGTAGTTTTGACTCTTGCCTTGATATTCTGGTGGTACTAGAAGTAATTTCCAGTGGAGACAGTGTTCTGTTAGGACTTTGCAGGATGAATCACCTGATTGCCTGAAAAATTAAGATGATTTTGTGCTTCGGAAGGCACATTAAGCCTTTGGAAGTGGTCGTTAACGAGCCATGTCATAGGCCTTTGGCGGCTCAACAACAACTGCTGCAACAGCAACAGCTGGTGTGAGTCGGCGGCGTGCCAGTGCGGGTGCCCTGAGCAGACCGTGCAACATATAGTTTTTGACTGCCCTCTCACAAGGTTTGATGGCACGAAGGAGCATCTACTGTCGCTATCAACGGACGCAGTAGCGTACCTTAAATATAATAAAGTATTATTTTTTTAAGTAGAGATGCCATACGATAAATAAATAATAAATAAATGACAACGCCAATGTTTGTGAGGTCAGCCATTTATGTGACAACCCACACGATATGATAATGATGAGCAAGTATACCCACTATTACCCACACGTATTCATACCATCCCCAAAACTTCCACTGCAGGACTGGGTACTCTCTCTAGAATACAGCAAAACACGTGGTACTTTGGAGGAGAATTAGCGTAGTCACCGCTTGTAAGCGTTGCGACTAGCGACCGCAGTATGTAAGATGGTAAGACACACACAGAAAGATGTCAATCCCCCGGTTCATAAACCCTTAGTCGCCTCTTACGACACCCATGGGTAGAGACGGGTTGGTACTGTTCTCTGCCGGCATCACACGGACGTGTACAAGATAATTAATTTATAATATAAATACATTTTTATATGGTGGCAATCACATATAAAGTGTTTTTTATTTTACTATTAGACCAGCTTATGTTACTTAGGTATGGTTTTTTTATTCTTACAATTTTTGTGCGATAAACTATTTATTATGTTCCAGCTAGAGCTTGTCTCAAAGGGTCTGCCTCTTTACAGCCAAAAAGCTATCGACATTTTATCTATCGTTGGTTGTCTCCCTCTATTTGCTAAGAACTGTTTCGAATTTTTGCACGTTTCCAATATACCAATATGATCTTTATACCGGTTTATTATACAAAATGCTGATGGGACCGTCACTTTCGTTTAAACAAAAGAACCGGCTGAGTGCGAGTTGGACTCGCGCACCGACTGAGGGTTCCGTACCACTAATGTAAAGATACCGTCTTAATCAGGGACGCGCAGTCACGCAGAAGATTATTAATTGCGCGCGAGTAAGACTCACACTTGACTAATTTAAATTATTTGCTGTAATTCTATAGCTTATAGTGCTTATACTAATAAAGATTTTTTCTAGACAATTCGACCACAGCCTAAAGCCTTCTTCTGAAAACTTTTCGTTGGCTTGTGATTTATTACGTAATAATACTGAGAGGGTAGAGAACAACATAGACTTCTGGGCCGTTTCACCTAAAGAAGTCAATAGTATTGTAAGTCATATGAAAATAAAAAAATTCTTGTGGGTACGACGATATGCCAATATCAATTATAAAAGATAATATAGATATATTAGATCACAGTCTGGCCTTGTTTTTTAATAAATGTATAGAAGACTGTATTTTTCCAGACCAACTGAAAATCGCTAAAATAATTCCAGTTTATAAGAAAAAATGTAAGCTTGATCCAATAAATTACAGACCCATATCATTGCTGCCAACTTTATCGAAGATTTTCGAGAAGCTGATTAAAAAAAGACTTCTTGCCCATCTACAAAAATATCATATTTTAAATACAAGACAATTCGGCTACCAACAAGGAATTGGTACTGCGAATGCAATCGATGCTTTGCTTAACGACGTAGTCATAAATTTAAATAAAAAGTTGAAAGTTACTGGTATATTTTTAGATTTAAGCTCAGCGTTTGACATGGTAAGTCACACAATTTTACTAAACAAGCTTGAACACTATGGTGTTAGGGGTAGATTTCTAAGACTTTTGGAATCCTATCTGCATAACAGAAAACAGTTCGTAGAGATAAAATCTATAACAAATGTAAATACAGAAATCACTCAATCCTCGGAACTTATTAATATTACGCGAGGAGTGCCTCAAGGATCCATCTTGGGCCCTATCCATACTAATCCATACTATCCATACTAATATTATAAATGCGAAAGTAACTCTGTCTGTCTGTCTGTCTGTTTGTTTGTTTGTTTGTTGCTCTTTCACGCCTAAACGGCTGAACGGATTTTGATGAAATTTGGTATGGTGATAGATGGTAACTTCGAGACGGACATAGGCTACTTTTTACCCCGGGAAAATATCTCATTCCCGTGGGAATCTACACATACAATAATACTCTAGCGGGGTTGTATCTGCTACAGCACACCGAAACTACTTAACCGATTTTGATGGGACTTTTTTTATTCAACTAAGTATCGCTGATTACGAAAACTACTACAATTTTGAAATCCAACGTGGTAGACGTAAACTACCATTATCCCCTGGGGATAAGGTTGAGGTGCGATAGGGTTGAAATGTCTAAAAATCAATATCGGTGTCGTTTGTAAGGTTTATCGAGCCGCTGATTACAAAAACTACAACAATTTTGAAATCCAACATGGTGGACGTGAAATGCTATCATCCCTTGGGGATGAGGTTGGGGTGCGATAGAGTTGATATGTCTAAAAATCAATATGGGTGTCGTTCGTATGGTTTATCGGGTCGCTGATTACGAAAACTACAATGATTTTGAAATCCAACGTGGTGGACGTGAAATACCACCAACCCTGGGATGGGGTTGGGATTCGATAGGTTTGAAATGTCTAAAAATCAATATGAGTGTCAGTTGTATGTTTATATAAGGATAGGGATAGCGGTTAAGATGGCGTTAGGGGTAGAAGCAGGGATAGGGGTAGGGTCAGGGATAGGGAGAGGGAGAGGGGGAGGGATAGGGAGAGAGTGTAAGGGAGGGGAAAATGAGGGGAGAGAAAGGGGGAGGGAGGGGTAGAGGGCGTGGGAAGGGGTAGAGGGAGGGAGAGGGGGAAGGGGAGGATGAGTGAGGGGAAGGGGGAAAGGGAGGGGAATGGGAGGAGGGCGAGGGGGGAAAGGGAGGGTGATGGGGAGAGGGGAAGGGGGGAAATGGAGGGGGAAGGAAGGGTGAGGGGGGAAGAGGGAGGGGCGAGGGAGAGGAAGAGAGAGTGGGAGAGGGTGAGGGAGGGGGAGTGGGAATGTAGGGGGGGGATACAAAAGGATAGATAGGGAGGAATAGGGACCTTTTTTACTTTTATGAATACCTCCTCGCTACCCATTCACTTCACTCCCTTTATTGCCTTCTTTTTTAAGTTCGCCTGTAACGGTTGACAATGAAAATTCCGCACTACCTACCAGTTAAATAAAATCAAAAGATAATTAAGTTTGTAGTAAGATGCATTTATTCAACTTGGATAAGTACAAATGCATCTTTTACGTAGGGATCAAGAAGGATAAGCGCTCCGTAAAATATGTTTCAATTAAGTTCGAGTTCTGTTTTTTTATAAAATCTACGCGGACGAAGTCGCGGGTAACAGCTAGTTTTATTTATAGTGTTTCTCAATGACTTGATTAGTCATGTCGTATCTAAAGTACCGGGTGCTAAAATTGTACTTTTCGCTGATGACTGTAACGCAGTACTTTCAGGATCAAATATACAAGAACTCATTGACAAAGCAAATGCTACTTTGGCAGCCTTTGACGTCTGGTTTGCGGCAAATGACCTACGACTCAATGAACAAAAAACGAACGCAATCCTCTTTAAATCCACAGCTAGAAACCAAGAGTCTCTTAGTTTAGTTTTAAATAATCATAATATACAGTCAGTAAATGAGGTCAAGTTTTTAGGCATACATATTGACTCTTTACTTAACTGGAAGACAGAATTAAATACTTTGGAAAGTTCAGTTAGCTCCTCATGTTATGCATTGAGAAGTCTCAGGGACATGCTGACTCTGGACCAACTAAGATCAATTAATTTTGCTCTAATCGAATCCAAGTTGCGTTACAGTATTAAATATTGGGGAAACAGTTACAAATATAATTTGAACAAAGCTTTCATCATTCAAAAGAGAGCAATAAGAACTATTGCCCGCATTCCTCCGTGGGAATCCTGTAGAGATTATTTTAGAAATTATAAGATTTTAACCGTTCCTTGTCTCTACATTTTGGTTCTCTTAGTGGATTTGTTTAAGCACAAATTACTTTTTGAATCAGACAAAGAGATGAGTTTGCGTCATAGGACGAGGCGTAAAGACTTGGATCACGTGATTCATCCTTGCTCAAACATCGTAACGCATAGCCCTCTCTACCAAACTGTTATATTTTTCAATAGACTTCCGACTGAATTTAAAATGATAAGAAGTGTTGGCGTGTTTAAGAACAGATTGAAATTATTATTACTAGAGAAAAATTGTTATGACCTTGTTGACTTTTGACATTTTGAAAAATTGACATTTTGTTATGTAATAGTTTTCTGAATTTTGTAATGTTAGTGTATAATTTTGTATTGTCTTGGATATCGTTTTTATTTTGTTTTGTTTATAATTTTAGTTTATCTTAGAGGCAATAAATTATGTACTAGGTATTAAGTAATGTTTTCGTACACAGACTATCTGTTTTTGAAAATAAATGATGATGATGATGATGAAATACCAATTTTACGCTTGTAAGGGACCTCGCGCACTAGCGGCCACGACTGCAGCCAGTGGCCGCAATAACCAGAAGCCATATGAACGTCCGCGCACTTGGCTGCAACGGCCAACATTTTAAATCTAGTCGTTGCGGCCACTGGCCAGCTAGTGCGCGAGATCCCTAAGTGTTCCCGTTATTATGATTGAGCTAAAACAAAAATGCACCAAGAAAACACGTTTCTTTTATGGAGACCCCCTTTATTTTAATTTTTTCATTATTTTAATTATTTGTCAAAATGTGAAAATTTCAATCATGTAGCTATTACAGTTAAAAAGACAGCCCTTTAAAAGTCGGACAAACAGACAGACAGACAGACGACGTTAGCTTAGTAACACGGAACCGTTTACACCCTTTAGGTACGGAACCGTAATAAATGGGAAAATTCGATACGCGAATAAATACAGAGTGGAATCGCACAGATGTACATTTTTGAATATTTCTCGACAAGTAATCATAGTTATTTTAGAATACCTATAGATGTGTTCAGGAAATGTATAACACATTTCATATACCTACGGGATAGTGCGCGCGGACCGATTAGAATGCCGGATCGAAATCGAGAATGAAGCCGCGTCATGCTCTTTGCATGTAGGACGTGAAGTCTTCGGCAAATATGGACATCGCGTATGAAGTCAAACAAAATTACGTATTCCATAAAAATATACCCTTTCTCGACGACGTGACGGGAGCGGGGACGAACCGGGAGCAACGGGTTACTATTTGCACATCGTTTTCTATGATTTCTTGCTGTAAATAAATATGGCCTAACTAACTTTTCTTTGATGTTGGTAAAGGTTTGTTCTTTTTTTATTCTTTTAAATCTATTTAGAATGAAGATTTCTTTCACATTCAGTCAGTCACATTCTTTTGAGTAGATATCGCGTTATTACAATAAAATTCATTATGAAACCTATACAGTTGCGTAAAAATATTAAGTGATTAACTACTACCAATACTAGCAAACCTGGTTATATGGCTTTTTTAGGGTTCCGTACCTCAAAATAAAAATAAAAACGGTGCCCTAATAGGATCACTTTGTTGTCCGTCTTTCTGTCTGTCTGTCTAGACCCTTTTTCTTCCGGACGGGTAAAGATATCAAATTGAAATTAATACCAAATATTAAATCCCAGCTTCTACGACAACCTTGGATAAACGACTACAGAATCAAAAGATACGGCCATCTATGTCTCCATCTCCATACATTTATGAACCAAACCAAAACCTGAAATGAATACTGAAACATGGCAAAAAGCTAGGTCTAGCAAAGGAAAAATTCTAGATTCGGATTCAGAGTGTGGACGAGAGAGTGGAAGCAGAGCTTTAAAATTTTTGAGTTATTTTTTTAAGGATTTATCTTGATTTAGCTTGAGGAATATGATGATGGATACAGAATCCTTAGGGTGCGACTCTGATTCGCACTTGGCCGGTTTTTGTAGTGGCCTTCTGTTGTTATTATAGCCTGATTGGATTTCACAACTTCACTGGACCTGAGTACCTCTACTCTCTGGAAGACTCAACACCCATACATCGGCATCATGAAAAATAGTAGAAATATTTTAAATGCTATATATCCGGAAGCAAAGACGTGCCTAGTTTATTGAGGAAAAATGAAAGTAAGTATACCCTTTAAAGTAAAAAATCGCATAATTCATAACCGCATACAAATTGCGGAGTTTTCTTACAAACCGTAGGTTAGCTCTAAGAGAATATGAAAGTTTGTATGGAAGTTCGGTCACACAGGTTTTAGATAAATGAATCAAAATCTGAAACTCTTTCACGGGACTATACTCCATTTCATTTTTGGCACAGTCTTTTAAAACAATTGACCTCATGCGTACACCCTTTAGACAATACCAGCGTCTCAGGTGTTCCACTGCTAATTATGTGGGTAGGATAACTAATGAACCCTTGTAACTTGGCCACCTCACATCCTAACTAATTGCAGAGCAATACGATGGACATAGAATTAGCGCGTAAAGATAAGACAGAAATATAAGATCCTTCTAATGGGTCTTAATCCTTCTCGTACGAGTAATCCTTCTACATCACTAATAGATTGTGCATAAAATATAAAAAACATACTTTTTTTTTTTCATAAAAAAGTAGAAGTGAAGCGCCTGAAGCGCCTCTATGATCAGCTGGTGATGCAGATATTTTATGTTATACTAAAAAAATTGGTATTAATCTTTTTATAATCTATCAGTAACGTAGAATCACCCCTTAGAAGGGTCGAGTAATTTTTTTTGCAGCCTATATATCTGAGTGAGAGGGAAAGTACCATAGGATGCTGCTGTCCATCCTCTGGTTCATTAACCCTTAGTCGCCTCTTACGACACCCACGGGTAGAGATGAGTTGGTACTATTCTTTGCCGGCACCACTCGGGACGCTGATTCTGGAAGGGACGGTCCTGTAGTGGAGGTTTCATGGGATGTTATGATGATGATGATGTTATCTAAGTGATCTGACGTGATTTTTCCCACTACCATATGTAAGCAATCCAATAGATGAGCCACTTGAATATAGGTTTATTACACTTGTTTTTAAATTCTTGGATAAGTACTTTTTAGGGTTCCGATACCAAAATGGTAAAAAAAAGGATCCCTTATGGTGTGACTTTGTCTGTCTGCCTGTCTGTCACACCTCTATATCTCAGCAACCACTCATGCTATTGACTTGAAATTTGGAATAGTTTTAGAATATAGTTGCCCAATTTAATTGCACATGAAAGAATTTTGAAAATAGGGGGGGCCAAATTTCAAATTGTCGTTTCTAGGTCGAGTGGGGTATCATATAAAAGGACTGTACTTATACATTCCAAAATATATTTTTGTATTTTTTTACGTTTCTTAGTTTTCAAGTAATGATGAAAAATGTCAAAAAAAAAACCATTCCCCCCCTTATCTCCGAAGTTTGTGAAAGGAAAAATCTGAATTAATTACAGTTGACAGTAATTTATATAAACATTACAGCAAAAATAAAACGATCTTTCTAAGTAGCACAGTTTTTTAGAAATCTGCAAATAACCTATATAAACAAATTTTGTTTTGCGGTCCTAAAAATGGACTTTATTGCTTCCAAAAATACAAAAAGTATATTGGAACCCTCGGCGCGCGAGGCCGACTCGCACTTGACCGGTTTTTTTCAATTATCTTTTATGTAGCTGACGCCAGAGATACATGTTTTGGTTTTAAAGGCTTTTTAATAAACGTTTTTATTTTAACTGTCTGTTTCTTTCAAGGAACATCCAATATTGATACAGAATAAATTAAAATTCCAATGAAGATAAATCTGTCGTTTATTCAACGTCAATATTTACTACTGTACCACTAACTTAACGAAATTTAAATGCTCAAACATTGTTAACAATACCAAACTAAAGATATGTGACAAAAATTAAGCAACATCCCAAAATTTATTGCCACAGAGTGGGTTGCACCATGAAACTTAAAACAATAACCAAATATATGCGTCTTGCTCTCTTAAAGTTGTAAGGGATAGGTTTTCGAAAACTGAATGAAAGACATTGATCAGTCAACGAAACTGAACAACTTTCAGTGAATTAAACCGTCAGGGAATGAAAAAACAGTCAACCTCTCCATACAAACTTTCCAATCGAGCTTACAATTTTGTATAGATAGATTGATTTCTTTTTCATTTCCTGAAATTTTATGCACTGAAAGTTGTTTAGGTACGTTAAATGATCATACCCTGTTTTCAGAAACCGTCATGTACACTCTGTATAGGGTAGAGAGAGCGAGACGCGTATATTCGGTTATGGTTAAATTAGATGCTGCAACCCACCCTTAAATTGCACTTCGCACATAATTCTTCTTTCTGATACACCCGAGAGGGGCGAGGTTCCAAACTACCCACCCCCGCTAACTTCTTGACCTCGCCCCCGCCAATGTCTGTCACCCCGCAGAGGGCCGCGCGCAGTGAAAAATTATACACGGCGCACGAAGGTGACGGGCTATAATACTAATCACGCGACTTAAATATAAGTTAGTATGACCGGTGCGACCGCGATTTCTGTTCAGGTGGTCAAATTGGAGCTAACTTCGTTATAATAAATTGGCAAGGAGGTTATAATAGCGCGAATTTTCATTGGTTTCGTTACAGAAGCCCAGACAAGCAACTTAAAGATGAAGAAAATATTTTTTACTTGAGAATTGTTTTTCGACTTCATACTATAATGGTCAATTGATCAACCCGTTTTGTATGGGAAGTCTTAAAATATTTTTGGAGTAAAAATTTTTTTTATGTAAGTTGTTATCACAAGTAGAATCACTAGGCCTAGAGACAATTGGCTTTCTGTAATCATAAACGCTAATAGAATAGGATAAAAATGTATGATATTGACATACATCTTTACTTGTCTAGGTATTCAGAGTTGTAGGAGAAAAACCAATAAATGAAATAACCTTCACAACTAGCGACGAGATCTACTGAAGAGAGAGAGAGAAGGGAGTCTACTGAAGAGATATCGCGGTCATACTTACTAATAACTAAGACTCAGGCAAGGGATTTCACTCTAGCGTTTTTTGGTGCTATGCAAAATCTTATAAGTATAGTGCGACGATAATTTGCAAAATAACAACGCTACATAACATATCTATAATTTTTATTAACAACATTCATTTGTACGTCGCGTCCTGCAACCATTCAGGCCGATAGCGGTCCGTCGGCGGCCAGTGATGCGTGCAAAATGTCATAATTGAAAATAATACCGCCGTCCCGTACCAATATTGAAATCCCACTTCAAAAAGCGACGGGACAGCGATAAAATGAATTTCATTAATTTTATACATGACGGATCACTATTTCAGAGTATTGGGACGTTGTTTGTCTGGTTTATTTCAGGAATTATAGAATTTGTAACTGTTCATTTTAGGTAGGTTACATACATATCTTTTGTAGAATATTCACACATATAACCTACAGTAGGTTATATGTGTTGTAATAAGCGTTGTAATAAGCTGTGTAGGGACGCACAACGATCCTATATACATGAATCGGTAAAAAATTGTGACCAGGCAAAAGTGAGGAGGTTTATGCGATCTCTTGGAATAGGTAAATCTAAGCAGTTGAATTTACAAGCCACTAAAATAGATAGGTGGAAGTTTTTGGAGGAGGCCTTTGTCGAAGGACAAGCTGTTGTTCCAAAACCGATTGTCAGTAACAAAGATATGTAAATATTGTAAAGCAGCAATAAAGGCTTATAATAATAATAATAAAAAAAATTGATCTCAACTCTCAACTATTTAAATAGCCATTTCTCTCCTGCATCTTCTGTGACTGCCGTTGAAAAATCTAAGACAGTACTGCATCTGACAAAATCGACTTCCATTTTTATCAACTAGTTGATCCGTTGAGTTGATCAGAGTGGAAGTACCGAAATATTCCTACCCCATATTATGATCAGTTCGCCTTTAGAGCTATTACAGTAAAAGAGGTAGAGAAATCTATCAACGCTATGAAGTCTGACGCTGAGGGCTTGGGTGGTATTGATCGAAAGATGATAGTGTTGACTCTAGAAACAGTGTCTCCTATTCTATGTCATATCTTTAATACCTCAGTAGATACTGCTTCCGTTTCTAATGTCTGGCGTCAAGCTTATGTAATACCTCTTCAAAAAAATTACAACCCTTCACATCCTTCCTACTATCGCCCAATTTCTATCCTGCCGTTTCTATCGAAAGTTTTTGAGCGCCTAGTACACCAACAACTCTCCCTCCCTTCCAATCAGGCTTTCGACCTGGACACAGCACAGTCAGCGCTTTGATTAAGGTCACTGACGACATCCGATTCGGTATGGAAAAGCAGTTAGTAACTGTCCTCGTACTTCTTGATTTTAGCAATGCTTTTAATTCTATACATTTCGATATTCTTCTTAGTATATTATCCTCACTAAATATTTATCCAATCACCGTTAAATGGTTCAGCAGCTACCTTAGTGGCCGCCAGCAGTGCGTTCGGTTAGACAATAAATCATCTACGTTCTGTCCCATTACTACTGGTATGCCGCAGGGTGGGGTGCTTTTTCCCCTCCTTTTCTCGATTTTTATAAATTCTATTACTTCTCACATATCTTCATCCTTTCACCTCTACGCTGATGATCTTCAGTTATACTGCCAAGGTCCTGCTGATAAGGTCTCAGACGTTATTTTCTCTATAAATAATGATCTTGCAAAAATTCACACCTGGAGCAAATCCTTTGGTCTAACTGTTAATCCAGCTAAGTCTCAGGTCATTATCGTCGGTGGGACAAAGCAACTAGATGGGATATCATTTACAAACGTTCCCCCTGTAATACTGAATAACTGCCAATTGCCGTTTGTGGATGTTGTCAAGAACCTGGGTTTGCTAATTGACAAAAATCTTTCCTGGCTTCCTCAAGTGGAAACCGTTTGTCGTAAAACTTTTGCTGTGTTTGGGTCGATGAAAAGATGGAAAAATCTTCCGCCCGTAAAAACTAAAACTGAGCTCGTTAATTCCTTAGTCCTTCCGATCCTAGATTATGCAGATATCAGTTACTTGGATTTATCCCAGCTCCTTTTGAAAAAACTCGATCGGCTGCAAAACATGTGTATACGTTTCATTTTCGGTCTTAGGAAATACGATCATGTATCTGAGTATAGGAAAAAACTAAAACTATTACCGATTCGTCAGCGACGTTACGTACATGCCCTCTCTTTACTATTCAACATACTCAACTCTCCGGTTCCTCCTCCATACCTCGGTGAAAATTTTGATTATTTAGGGTCAAATCACCTCTTAACTTCCAGGTCTAAAAACGATAATTTGCTAACCACAACATTCGCAAAATCTAATTTCTATTATAATTCGTTTACAAAAATGTCAGCCAGATTGTGGAATGAACTGCCACGTGACATTCGTCAAGCAAAAACTAAATCTAAATTGATCGAATTCTATCTAAAGAAAGAGGAAAGTTGTCTGTATGAAAATAGGACACTTGTTTGCATTTTGTTGTTATATTATTTATATAATGTATGTATATATATAAAGGTATATATTTTTATGTTTATTTATGTGTATTACATCTGTGTACATGTGTATTATTTTATGTAAGTATATATGTGTATTTATTTATTCTATGTCTCTATTTAAGTATTTTGGTAAGTAAGTTTATTGTTTGATTTTATGTACCTAATTTATTTTCAAATTAGTCTAACTTAGTTAAGCAAACTCTGCACTACTCGTGTCCATCTCAGCGATTCCCAGTCCTAAGGTTGCCTGGAAGAGATTGCTCTAAGCAATAAGGCCGCCTTTTCGCGCAATTAGATATAAGGTTTCTTACGCAATTACTCTTAATTTGTGTGCAATCTATCTATACAGGGCTATTTAAGACCACTAGCCAAGTGTTTTAAGTTGTTTGCTGCACATGTTTATTTTTTGCAAATTTGTGATTTGTGGTGTAAATGACAGTTTTCCGAAAACTGAAGGGGCATGATACTCGTAAGTCAACGAAACTGATTAAAACTTTAAGGAAATAAAACATGTGTCAACCCAGGAAGAAGAAAACATTTTGGCTGTCCAACTAACATATTGAAACATTTACCACATTTTTTATAGACTCCTAGCCAAATTTTTATATGTTATCTGAACAACTTTCGCAATGGTTAGGTTGCAAAAAAAATGTTTAGCTAAGAATTTAAAAACAGGTACATACATACCCACGCAAAATGTTCAATTGGATTTTTCTACTATTTTTGTCAACATAAGGTAGAAAAAGTAATCAGATAGTTAAAATAATGGCAATGACCCGGCTTGGAGGTTTCACCGGCATTCTTAGGACATTCCAATCTGCATTACATAGTCTCGGCATGGAAATGTTCTAGACCAGAACATTCCATTGAGATTTCAGGCTAACTGGGCATTCCAACAGAACACAATGTGATACTACAGTATTGTAATAACTAATAATAATAAAGCTTTTTATTTGCTCTCACACAAAATGTTACAAATCTATAAGTAGGTAGAAGCTATTCTGGACAAGTTCTATGGATAGTGTGAGAGCCTGGTGTCTGTACTAGGTTGATCCTGTGTGACAAATCCCCAGACTCTCAGCCTTGGAAAATACAATTAGCTACAATGTGGCTACTTTTTGGGCTAAGCTTTTATAGTCATGTTGCCATTGACTCGAAAAGAAGAAGAAGAAAAAAATTTATTAAATAACAAAAAACCCAACTGCTTAGCACAAGAAAGGAAAACAAGCTTAAATCTATTGGATTTGGTAACTTGAATTGTATAAGATACTGCAGGCGGGGACGAAAAAACGTTTTGTGGATGTTTACGACTTAATTTTGTTCGTCCCCGCCTGCAGTATCTTATACAATTCAAGTTACCAAATCCAATAGATTTAAGCTTGTTTTCCTTTCTTGTGCTAAGCAGTTGGGTTTTTTGTTATTTAATAATTTTTTATTTTAAACTTTTTAGTTTTCAGATTTGCTACGTCAAGTTATACTAAAACATTTGCTTAAACCTTAGAATCAGGTTTTTACCAGGTAAACGATCATCTTGGTGTTCGTCGTAAGATGATTGTTTTGCCAGACTCTTGTATTCAGCCTGCCGAACATGGTCGCCGCTTTGCCGATACGAACATCGATCTCCAGGTCAAGTGAGAGATTGTTCGACACAGTCGACCCTAAGTACGCAAACTTGTCCAATACTTCCAATATGGCACCATCCAGGGTTATTACCGGCTTCTCTGTATTCCATTGCATCAGCACAACTGTCTTTTTGGCGTTTATAGACATGGAGAACAAGGAACATGCCCGTGAAAACTTATCGACGATGATTTGTAAATCAATTGCAGTGTTGGCCACAAAGGCTGCAGCATCAGCAAATAGAAGGCTGTCAATAAAAACGTCCTCGCGATGGCGCTTGGACTTAAGAAGTGAAATTATGTTGTACAACTTTCCATCAGCTCTTGTATGTAAATTTATACCCTGCTGGTCATTGCCGAATGCTTTTCTTAATAGCAATGAGAAAAATATACCAGACAGGGTGGGCGCTAACACGCAACTTTGGCGGACACCTCTGCGCATTTTGAACGGAGCAACGACAGCGCCATTCATCTCTTCGTGGAAGCTCTATATTAAACTAAGAAGCTTTGGTGGACACCCGATGCTGTTAAGAGCGATATATAGTCCCTCTCTGCTGACTGTATTTTTCTACATACACCCTACAGCACGTCAGTAGAAACACTTCGAACTTTGTGACATAGTAATAGAGTTGCAAATCTTTCCATTCACGAGCGGTTGACCGTACGTAAGGTATGGTTGTATTTGGTAGTCACAAAGAGGTTTTCGTCGCTGCTGGTGGTTCGCTTTGGCGAAGCATGGGCTTAAACCTCCTTGGGTAGTCAACATCAAAAAACAGCTCCTTAGAAGAGCTACAGTATAACACAAAAGTAATTAATGCTGCATCTTGCACGGGAAATTTAGTCATTGCTTTATATGTTAAAACTTAGAAAATTATTTCCAAAAGGCCTAGCTAAACCCAAATATTTTATAAAGAAATTTAACAATAAAATATTACGAGATGAGCAAACGACGCTACCCACCAACAGATGGCGCTGTAGGTTTCTGAAAAAACTACAGTATATTACAAAAGTAATGAATGCGGCATCTTACACGCGAAATTTTGTCATTGCTTTGTATGTTAAAACTAAGTATTTTTCCAAAAGGCCTATCTAAGCCCAAATATTTTATAAAGAAACCTCCCAGAGTTGTTTTATCAATAAAATATTACCAGGTGAGCAAGCGACGCGAACCATCAACAGATGGCGCTGTAGGATTCTGAAAAGCGGTAATATCTCCACTTTTTATGGATATCTTCTCTTATGGAAATACGCAAAAAAAAACAATTTCCCATACAAAATGTGCGTCACTTGCGTTAGCATTAGAAATCTAAAATACATTTTCGTTATTCCATCTTTGTTTGGGAGAAATGGTTTAGTTTCATGGGTAGAACATATGAAACTAAACCATAAAACGATAAAACTCCATAAAACAATATTATTGTTTTATGGTTTTCCTAATACTATGCGTTCAAAAGATTATTCGTCCTTTTTTTAGACGCTTTATACCTTGCATATCACAATTTTGTTTTATTTTTTCGCAATGGTGGTCTCGTCATTCCCGTATTTCATCGAAACATTGTATCGGAAGCAACGATAGGAAGTTATAAATGACAACTCGCCTGTTCACAATTCACATACATTCACAATTTTTATTCAGAAATGTGATAAATTGTGTATTGCTTTATTATTCAGCTTCGATTCGATAGTCTGTCAGGGCGGGTCAGAAACCGGCAAAAAAAAAACAACTCGGGGGTTTTGGGTGGATAGGTATAGTGTATACTATACAATTGTTGGATGAAAAACAACTTCCACTCTACGATTTTTGAAAAACGCATTAAAAATAAAAAAGTTGATTAGTTTCATGTTCAAAGCTACCACCCGTGAGGTTGTAAGCAATTTACTTAAAACCCTGTAAATCTCAGAATAAGAGACGGTGTACCGAAAACTAAAAGGGCATGCTCAGTCAACAAAACTGAACAACTTTTCAAAGAAACGTTTTTGGGAAATGAAAAACATTTTTGACCTCTCCAAACAAGTTGCTTGTAAAAAATATTTCTTCTGGAACGTTGCGACAAATGTGTCGCGCCTGAAGTGCAGTTGACTGTACCTATCTAATCTATCTATAAGTGTATGTGTAGCCGAAATCATATATATTACACATAAGCCCTTACTAATAAAGTAATAGTACTATATCACACAGAACGGACACTATCCGCCCCCCTTGCAATCTACCCCGCACCCCCACGTGGTGATCCTGAGGGTCTTTTGTACTGAAATATGTGAGCCTACGCGACTTTCCAATTTAAAATTTCGAATTCGCGCTCGTTGTATGTAGTGTCCAGGGTCTGCCTTAAGGCTTAAGTAGTTTCTTGTATGAATGAGTAGATTGGAAACTCTTTGATATGGATTTATCTAAATTAAAAAAAATACTATATGTACAGGATGTTAATTTGATTGCGTGCCATAGCTTAGGGGGTGTTTGAGGAACGATAAAGGAACACAAAAAATATATAAAAACAAATCCTACTTAAAAAGAAACTAAAACTCCATTGAAACTTAACGAACGCAATGACCCGGACGGAGCTGAGCATCTACGCAGTATCAGTGGATAAGGTAGGCACATACATAACTGAAACTCTTTCGCGTGCTTTTGATAGCGCGGTGCTCAAGGTCATTGCCCTTCGCGTTAGTTTAGTTTCAATGGAGTAAAAAAAAATTAAGTAGGATTTTTTTTATTTGTTTTTTTGAGTTCCTTTAAGCTATGGCACGCAATCAAATTAACACCCTGTATATTGCTGTGATATTATTGCGGCTCTTGTTGCGTCTAGTAAGGAGAATGACGTCTACTATTGCACAGAAGCCGTCTTGCCGTCTTGAAGCCGTCTTTCCAGTCCGACGCTGCCCGCATCTAGTGGCTTCCAGTGTTCTTCACTAGCTCCATGGTCCACCATGAGGAGGCAGCCAGGCAGCCCAAGATATGTCTCCTTCTTCGTAGTTACCACTCTAGAGTCTTTGTGCACTTTTGGCCTTCGGTTCTATAAGATCACTTAAGTTTGGTGATTCTCAGAGCCATGTCAACATAAAGCGTGAATTTTCATTCCAAAGCTCAATGATTCTACTCATAAAAACAAAACAAAACATCGAAGAAAAAAAAATATTAAAAAAGAAATGTTTCGCTTCCCCATATAAATAAGTCGATCACGTGACTACTTTACTAAGGATAGTCGAAATAATTTTTTCTCGTAAAGAGCTTTTTTCTACAGAAAAGTTGCTAGTCTGGGTTTTTGGAGCAAGACCAATGAAAATTCACGCTGTATAAATTTATAGACAGCAATAATTTGAAAGAATGTTTCACGGCATGTCATATGATTCTCGCATGCTTTACGCGCTTACTCGACTAATGCTCACAAATGCAGTTCGTAAGGCGTTTTACCGTTGCACCTTAACAAACACAGTAATTACAGCTAAAGTGAAGCTGGAACTATTAATGACTAAAAGAGTTAAGTGCATTAATCACAAAAAATAAATTATGGTCTGAAAATGGTCCGAAAAAACTGTGGACTGAAGAATTTTCCTTCATTTTCAATCTAGTATACAAACCCATAGAACTCTCAATACGATTGTCTAGTTAACGTTTTATCCTACTATGTTTCATACAAAACAATACGAGTATCATTGCCATCTGCAGCAATGTTTGCACCAAAACAGGTCTTCCTTGATTAAAAGAACTTGCCATGTCGTAGGCCGACAGCAGCAGAAAACCGGTGAAGAGTGACTCAGACTCGCGCACCGATGGTTACAAAACTATTTCGCGATATTTTGTTAGTCCAACAAATTTTATATTTTTTATTAGGGTTATGCACTATTGTTTCACAAAAAGTGTTGAAAATGAGACGAACAGGAGTTATTTTCCTATTATTTTGTTCAGAAATTTGCCGTAATTATACGTCACATTGTGTGAAAATTTCTACTGGCAAAAGATGCAACCTTTAGAAAGATAAATACAACTTTTTTAAGAAAAATAGACCCGTTACACTTACGAGTACAGTTATCGTAATGGTGATAGCTTAGTAAAAAATATATTCTTTGTTAAAAGGGTCCCGTCGGTACCCTTTCAGTATGAACCCTAAAAACCCACCCACCTGAACAGAGTAACTTGGAGTCAGAAAATGAGGTAAAATCGAAGTTGCTACCAACTTTAAAAAGTCTAATTTTCCTTCATACGCGACTGGAGTACGGGAGAATACCTAAATGGTAAGACTTATGTGGATGCGATGTTTATAAACTGTGTGTGTACCTATATTTTTCTATCAATTACTCAAAACTAAACAACTTCCCTTATGAAAGGTTGAAGAGAAAGACAAAATTTCGGTCGTTTCATTATAGTACATTAAGATGCAAGTGAGTTATTTTGGTAATTACACTCGAAGCTCAGAAATTGCAGCCTGAGCCGCAGCCGAGAGTGTAGTGAATGATTAATGCATTCGTGCTTCTTAGGACTTTTTTCAACACATTTGCGAATAAAAAGTACAAAAAATTTGTTTATCTTACTCTGTAGCGGATACATGTAGGTAAAATTTCCATTGATTTTAGTATGCACCAAGCTAGTAGCTAGATTTTGACGGCTTTGAAATTGTATTTTTAACTGTTTTTATTTCTAGAAGTACATTAAATACGAAATTTTAATTTAAAGCTGTTTTATGAGCAAATGTGTTGAAAAATACCTTTATTGAGAGAGTGCAGCCGTAGTAGTTTTTCTGTTTCTAGAACATAAGTTGTTCGTTGAATTGCATGATCCATACTGTAAACGATCGATGACTTAAAGAAGGGTCAACGTAAGATGTCCGTTTTGACGTTTCCTTAACCCCAACGCAGAGGGTTCATTTTACTTTGCACGTCGTAATTTATCATACGTTTGATAGCTGTCAGACTTCTTACATCACAGTCAAGATACAGGATTCGGGCAGCATAAGACTAGCTGTTATTGAGATTCTGAAGGATTCATGTGTCCAGTCGAGCTTTACTTTCAGCCGATATTATAAAGATTCTTTAGTTCCATATTTATTTGAGGACTTCTTATAAGAAAAAGTACGTTAGAAACTAGTTAATAACGGTAATATTATGAGAAAATCTAGATTGATAGCTTAAGGCGTGATTATAGACCTAGATTGACATCAACAGCAATCCCATTCGACTGTAATAAATATAAATATTAAATCTTAATTTCACATCACAAAAATAATACCAAAAATTAAGAAATATTATTTGAAATAATGCAAGGGTGTATCTATAAGAATCGTCAGGTTATCCAAGAGCGACTTGTAGTGTGTTTATGCAAAAGAAAACTTTGCAATCTCACTATAAGATTTTCTGCTATTAGAGGAAAAGTATAATTTTACTCAGTTTCTATTTCAAAGATATATACATATATATATATATATATATATATATATATTTTCCTTGTAGTCAATGCTAACATAAAGCTTTAATTAGCCGGACTAGGTACCAACTTTTCCAAGTCTTATTTCGTCCAACCGTGGAATTCTGCCCAAGTTTTGGTAGTGTCAAAGCATGTAGGCAGGCATTGCGCAATGAACAAAAGTGTTTATTCTGTCTGCATGTTGTTTATCTTTGTAAACGAGTCAGTCTCATCAAAGAGGGAGTTTCAATCCATAGTAAAGAAACTGGTTTAAAATGTCACTATGTTATAATGATTTTACAATTCACACAAACTCATCTGATCCCTAATTAGGCTAAGCCTTACGTCTTTTCTTAAGCATATACGTCTTTTCTGACGGTAAGCCAGTACTGTGAGTACCAGGGACTAAACACCCAGACCCAGAACAAACACTCATATTCATCACAAATAATATATTTGCCCTAAACGGGCATTGAACCCGCGGCCTGCGGCATAGAAAACCAGCCACTCAAATTAAGGTCGAAAATGCTCTTATTTTTACTTTTTTTTATTATGAAGATAATCTTTGTTTTTGCTCACGTGGGTGTAATAAAAGCGTGGTAATATTATATCAGTAAGGTGGCGGTCCGCCATAAATCGCGACCATCTTCGCGCTGTGCTCCAATTAGTACAAGATGTTGCCGTAAGGATAGTTTAATGCCACAATAAGCTATTTGAAAAAGTAACCTAAGTCTGACTCATGAGTTTTTCATTAAGTTAAAAAAACGACCTAGTTTGATTGATGTTATAAATAATTGTTTCTAACTAATGAACTAAGTAAATAACCTTTAACTTAGTACCTATATTTATATTTTGACATCAAAATTTTTATTTCCAACCGAATTTTCATATTTGTTTTCACATCGAGATTTTCGCAATTTTCGATTTCAAAATCTTTGTCGACCAACTAGCGTAGCACTCGTAGCATAAATCTACGACTGCTACGCCATAGTACGCCTGGCACTTCTACACTATTTTTTCAACACATTTGCTCATAAAACCACTCTATTTGCACTGTATTGAGGTCCATAAACCAGCTTATTAAACACTTGTGCTTTTTCCATTATATTACCGCACTAGTTTTTTTTTTTTTTCAGCAAGAAGCAAGGACTTTTCATGTGTATAAAAGCCCTAATATTCTCATGAATATATAAACTTTAGTCAATAATATTAATATTCCCAGTTTATTTGTTGTGAATGTAGTACGCACCTGTAATTTGCTTATGTATCAGTCAAAGTGCATTATGTAATAGATTAAGTAATTGTTTTAATATGTATGCTGTTGGTGTGTCTAATAAATAAAATAAAATAAAATATTGGCAAGGAGCAAAAAAAAAATATGATCAATAAACATTAATTTCATGAAAATATTTATATGAATCAAGTTAGTAACAACAAATTCGTCTTTAAATAATTTAAAGTCTAGGCTGTTTAGCAGTTTAGTCAATGCCTTCTGCGCGCGCATGTATGTATAACCTGTTTCCGGTAAAACAGCGAGCGCCATTTTAACAAATATTTGTGGTGTTTTCTTACATCGTGTTTATTGTAATTATTTTCAAAAGTATCGACTCCTACAAATAAAAAAACCGTAATTAATGTAGTTCCTCAACGTAGAAAATACTAAGGCACAAAACACAAGTCTCGTGAAGAATCGGATGTACGTAAAAATCTAAGGAAAAATACGTACCTTGTTGCCTACGAACTTTCCTTCGGGAATCATTTACCTCATGGTAAGCAAATTTTACTTGTTTTTATTCGCAAATGTGTTGAAAAACGTCGTAAGAAGCGCGTGCACTTTGGTCATTCCACTCTTGGCTCCATTACGCCCTGGCTTAGGCTGCAATTATCGAGCCTCGAGCGTAATCAACAAAATCGCGCACTTGCATCTTAATGTACTATTTTACAATATCGATCAAAAAACAATGTTGTATCAAATAAATATTTCCCAAGGTTCGACATACATGTTAAGCCGCAGCCACTTAAAAAAGTAAAACAAGTCTGGGACAAAGTAATTGCCATTCAGTGAGTTGCCGCACTGAAAGCTAATTGTATTTTTATGGGCATCAAAGGTTATTTATCATCAATCTTCTTAATGATTTGTATACTTTTTGTTTGTAATTTCTCATTGCATTTTTATTAAGTTGGTTCTTTATCGTATGAAATCTTCATCCGCATTCGCGACTTGGCGCGGCGTAGCCAGCAAGTCTAGTTTTTAACGAATGCCGTGAAGGCATTAATTACTTTCTCAGTAATTAATATGATTTAAACATCTGTGAATATTCCACTTTGGTTTAAAAGAAAACAAACTTTGTGTTTATGAAAGTATTGTCCTTATTCTTCAAAAACACTTTTTAGGAATAAATGGAAAACCTTGCACGTTAAATCTTTTTGTCTCTATTGAATTTTGTGAGATAATCCAAAAATCTAATTTTGAAATTTCGTTGTTTAGTCTACAACGTACAAAAAGGTTTTAAGAAGGCGTAATGTGGGAAGGGCTAAAGAAAACAATTTGATATGAGTTATCTAATTTACCGGAGTTATCTCATCTTCAAGAAACATATTGTTTACCCCTACGATCGTAGGTTTGCCCGAACACCCTGTAAATTATTATTATGGTGAAACAAAGTTTTTAACAACCTGCATTAGCTTAATTGAATAATGGCTCAAGATAATAAATCATACAATTTAGGTAATCCCATACATAATCTAGTCGTAATTTAGAAACCAAATTAATAGTCTAGTCTAAACAGCCAATAGCAGTAACACGATAGGATTAGGCCGAGTCTTCACGGTGACGAATGGCACGCATTGTGTATGCACTGTTGGGCGAACAAAGGTGCCGCACATACATTATTGAGGTCTAGCTTACTAGACCGGTCTAACGCTTATGCACAAAGAAACAGGAATACACGGATGTGCATTTTGTCCTCTCATCGTATTTTTTTTATTGTCATTGGGCTTACTCTTGACCTCGATCTAGTCTTGAGGACAGAGATGAGGTTGACGATGGAACCAACTTGCCCAGAACAAGCCTATTCACAAGCGACTAGAATAGATATGGGTTATATGAATGAACTCGGGAACAAAGACGCAGGCAGAGAGTTCCACTCTTTATCCGTGCGCATTTTAAATGATGTGGTACGAGTATCCTGCGGTGCGTCTGGACTCCCTATGGTAGAAGGGAGATGATGGAATAAGCTCGTGGAGCTCTTGAGCACACTTTCCGAATCGTGTGGGTTGACATATGTGGTTCCTTGCTCAGTGGTGGGTTCCGTACCAACAATGTGGGTTGCAAGCTTGATGACCGACCTACCCTTAGATTATTATTATACTAACGTATGACCCACCAGTTAAAATGACGTAGATTGATAAGAATGACAGCAGTTTGAGAGTAGGATAGAACGATGAGTAAGATATTGGAGCGACAGAGACACATATCCCTCCGTCCTGCTCTCATGCTGTCAAACAAGCTACATTATCTCCACTGTAACACTTGATCCGAGACTATAACCATAGAAAAATAATAAACTTGACTGTAACACGGCACTGTAACAAACTCTTGTGTCATCGGAAAAAAGAATTAAGAAACAAGGCAAGTTAAATAAAAGTTTGTAAAAAGCTGCCTTTGTCCTTCCCCATATTTCAAACGAATCGATTCAGCGGAGTTAAATATTTTTACTGGTTTTTATATTTGTATTTTTTTCTACACGTTGACTTGATGCCAGATACTACCCTGTTGGATTCTGCTCTGGGAGGTCTTGAATTAAATTAATTCCAAAGAAAACTCTGCATAAATAAAACGCTAGATTATAATTTTCCGTTTTCAATATTCATTCTCCATTTATCACAAATCAGAACAAAATCTTTGACATAAAGTCAACGTGTAGAAAAACTAACAAATAGGAACACCATAAAAAAGATTTTACAAGGAGATTAACCCCTCTTCTTTTTCGTGTCAGTGTACAAATACCGGATCAAATACCTTCCTCACAAAACCTTGCCACTTCTACGGCTTTATCCTATGCCTCGCGCAGATCCTCGCCAGTGCAGGTGGAGGGGCACAGTGGACAAGAGAGCAAGTTCGCCATGTTCTAAGATGGAGTTCCACAGTCACAGTGCATTAGCAACTGGTCTGCGAAGCCCGGCCATGTTTTCTCTGCAGCGGCCAACCTGAGTTCGCAGACAGTTTAGCGACTTCCACGTTGACCACTGCAGATTGTGTCCAGGTTGCAGAGTTTCTGCAGTTGAGACGTATCCTGATGGGACTGGAAATTTTTCAGCCCACAGTTGCTCTCTTGCCGAGCTTGGGTTATTGCTTGTTGTGGGAGAAGTTGACCTCAGAAAGCTTTTACGGCTTGTAAGGCCGACTACGAGCATTGTGTAGTGGTGCAATGGGTGTCGGGGATCCGCTTCTTGTTTTTTTTTTTAAAGAAAAAAACATGAAAGAGTAACATAAGACAGAGTTACTTTTGCATTTAAAATATTAATAATAAATTGACTCTAAATTGTCTGAGTGAACGCAATAACTTTACCGCAAATTAATAATAAATAGGAATCTAACCAAAATATTTTATTATTATTCTCTAAAACAGTTCATAACAAAAGTACACCTACCCGTGAATCTCCATTCCAAAGGCATGAACTGAATCAAACTGTGATTGACCTCGTATTATTCCAGTTTAGTGCGAATAGACCACAGATCGTCGACGTAGATGATCTCATTATATATTACTAATAGGACATGAAAGATATAAGTATAGCTTAGCTTAACTACCTGAAATTCATATTATAAAAAACCAGTACGGCAGCTGCTAATGGTACGACTTCGTCTGTCTGTCTGTCAGCCTGTCTGTCTGTCACACCTGTTTATCTCAGCAACTACTTACACTATCATCGACTTGAAACTTCGAATAGCTGAAGAATATGCTTGCCCAACTATATTGCAAGCGAAAGATTTAAAAAAATATTTTTATTATTATTTCAAATTGTCGTTACAAGGTCGAGTGGGGTATCATATAAAAGGCCTTCATTTGCTTATTCCAAAACTGATTTTCGTATTTTTTCACGACTCTTAAATTTGAAGTTACGATGAAAAATACTAATAAAATACCTTCCCCCCCCCCCCCCCCCTTCCTTATCTCGGAAGTTTGCAAAGCGAAAAATCTGAATTAAATCTCGATAGAAGTTTATGTAAACAATATAAATTAAACGATATCTCTTAGTAGAACAGTTTTTCAGAAATCTGCATAAAACTTTTACAAACTAACTTTGTTTGCGGCCTTAAATATGATTTTATACATACATAACATCACGCATTGTTCCCGTCGGGGTAGGCAGAGACCACAGTTCTCCACCTGCTACGATCTTGACATACTTCCCTTGCTTCCTGAACTTTCATCAATCCTTTCATACATGCTCGTCGGTTTAGGGTACTTTTAACCTGGCCTTTATTCAGAACGTCCTGAATTTGGTCCTGGTACGTTCGCCGAGGCCTTCCCCTTCCAACGTTTCCATTCACTCTCGCCTTGTAGATCTCTTTCGTCAATCTTCCTTCATTCATGACCAAACCATCTCAATATCCCTTTCTCAATTTTAGTCACTACGTCTTCTTTTACGCCACAACGTTCTCTTATCACACTATTTCTAATCCTGCCACTCAATTTCACACCAATCATACTCCTCAACGCTCTCATTTCTACTGCATTAATTCTACTTTCATGCTTTTTCTGCCATACCCAGCTTTCACTGCCGTACATCAGTGTTGGTACCAAAACGCCTCCATGAACAGCCAGACGAGCCTTGTGAGACACCTTCTGACTCGTTGTTTCCAGCATTCACTCTTCTTTCGATATCACTTTCACACTGTCCATCTCTCGTAAACTTAGAACCCAGATACACAAACTCTTTCACTTGTTCGACTTGTTCACCACCTATTAAAATAGTACACTCTGTCATACACTCTTCTCTTTCAAGTACCATTACTTTCGTCTTGCTTACATTAACTTTCATTCCTTTACTATCAAAAGCCACATTCATCATTGTTACCATCTCCTGAAACTTTTTTTTTTATATATTTAATTCTATCAAATGCGAACTAAAGTATGATTATGAGTTAGGGTTAGCACGAAGAACTGAGGTATTTGGAGATCGCAACGCAAAATACGCTACCGTCCAATCCTCTCGTTTTAGGCCATTTAGTCGCCTTTTACGATACCCACACGATACTCTTAGCTGGCAACACACGAAGCGGCGCGGCTTCCTTATTTTTTTTTTATACAGGGTGATTGGAAATTAGTGGCTATGGTTTTAAGGGTTGATAGTATGGGATAATTCCAGTCGAATCACCTGTACAGGGGTAGAATTCACAGTCATCTGATTCCAAACTAGGCAAAGCCTGTACTATGAATACGAGACTGATGTACGTACATACAATAAACACTATATATATAATTATGAATAAATTTAGATACCATTGAATAAAGTACGCATTCATCTAAGAAAAGGGAATCGACAAAGACAGCCTGAAACATCTAAAGAAAATAAATCCCGGCGGGTTCCCATTTCGCAAGTGCGCAATTGGTACTGAGAGTGACGGTGTATTCCCAGTTCGGCTTTCAGGCGATTGATCCGAGCGTTTCCGACGCGCGTCGCCTCGAGACAGGCGGGAACTGACTGCTCTACTGACACGGTATAAACACAGATATAGAATTGAAGGAATTGTCTAATTATAATATTACATAATTATCATTAGAATCCCGTGTGGTGCCGGCAAAAAATAGTACCATCCCATACATACCCATGGGTGTCGTAAGAGGCGACTAAGGGTTAACTGGAGGATAGGCAGCAGCATCCTCCTTTGTATCTTACATCTTACTTACTGCGGTCACCTACAACCGCGGTCCATGGTGCCAGCCGTAACGCTAACAAGCGAGGTGACTATGATACTTCCCCTCCACATTTTTCTCAGTTAAAGCTAGAATTCTGGAGGGAGTTTCCTGTCCTGTAGTGGACGTTTCATGGGATGTTATGATGATGATGATGATCATTATAAAAGCCTACAGCCGTGAAACTATACGAGACTTTCCGAATAAAATATACGAAGTGTAAAAAAAGTACGATGATCCTACTAAGGGGTGATTCTACATAACAAATAGATTGTAAAAAAATATATATAAAAAAAATATTATTATTTTTATTTCGGGTGATCATAAAATTTGAAAAATGACTGTAATTTATTGAAATCAATAGTTGTAACATCTTTGTTTGCATCACAAGCTGTGTGAAAACAACTTTTTTTTTAGGAAAGGATTTTTTAATATTTTTATTTATAATTCCACGCGGGCGGAGCTTGGGCAGTGAAATACTACCTAAAGTACGTGCGGACGAAGTCGCGAGCAAAATATCGCTTCCATCGTAGATTTAGCTCAGTGTAAGTAAGCTCTCGCATAGCAATGCTCACGGTAACACGGTAAATAGGCGGAGGGAGATTGGTATGTAAACCGTGTCTGAATAACTCTATAAAACACGCTCCCCTTCTATAAGGTCTAGCGAAAAGCAAAATAGGAGTAGCTATTTACTATATCCATTTAACAGTACTATCTCATTATTTAGTGTAGGCAACGAAGCAGTTGACCCCAACATAATTTTCTCAGGCAGATTTTATTTGACAGGATGATAAGGTATCATGAATTAAATGTAAATTAAATGTAATTTCAGTATTTTTTGTATGTAAAAAACAAAAGTACCGATTTTTTTTTTTAAAGAAGGTTTGTCTCATATAGTGTAATACCCTAGCGAAGTTTCATCGACTGATGCGGGGGTTTTCATACAACGATCTGCTTATTTCGTTTTTGCCACTGGATTTCATGGAGTCGGCTACCTAACCTAGGGGATTCGACGAGGGCACTGGTTTTTACACAGAGGGACTGCCATCTGACCTCCGCAACCCGGAGGACAATCATAGATTAGACTTTTGCCAGGATAGTGGCCATCCCAAAGCACAGTAACCCTAGTTGTTGTGCCACTAGCGGTCACCCATCCGGGTTCTAACCACGGCCAACGTTGCTTAACTTTCGTGATTGGACACAAAGAGCAACTACTACTCGGCCACGAGCGCTTTAGTAAACAGCATTATCACACAACACACAACAGAATTTCTGTTTTTAGATAGTTATCTAAAAACAGTAGATAGTAATCTAAAAACAGAAAATTGAAGCGATCGTTGATCGTGGCTGTAGCTTTTTCAGGGTTAGAAATTTGGGTAGCTTAAGCACTTTCGTGCTTCGGAGAGTGCATAAAGTCATTGGTCACAGCATGGTCACAGCTGAGTTTTATCTCGGTCGTTAAGTGTTGTCCATTTAAAAACGCTTGTTGTTTAAAAATTTAACGTTTTGGTTAGTTTGTACTGTTATGTTACAATTGAACTGAATAAACTCTGATTCAGAGTTAGGCAAGAGCAACTAGCCTGTCAATGTAAGCATGGTTAAGCCATCAAGCTAATCTAACGCTATAACTATTTAACAAACACTTATTCATACTGAACAATCCACTAGAATATTTACATAGGTAGGATGTTTATTTAAGGTATATTGCATTGAAAAATATATTTTTTATATTCTTTTTAGGGTTCCGTACCTCAAAATAAAAAAACGGAACCCTTATAGGATCACTTTGTTGTCCGTCTGTCTGTCTGTCTGTCAAGACCCTTTTTCTCACGAACGAGAAGAGGTGTCAGGTTGAAATTGATAACGAATATTAAGGTCCATAAACCACACAAGATCTGAAAATTTCAATTTTTTACAACGACGCAATCAAAAGATATGGCTTTTTATGTCCTCATCTCCATACATTTATCCAAAAAAGAAAAACCTACAGGGTACTTCCCGTTGACCTAAGATTATGAAATTTGGCAAGAAGCTAGGTCTCACAGTACAAATAAAGGGAAAAGTCCAAAATCATTAAATATTTCAATTTTTCTCACAACTAATAGTACCAATTAAGGTGAGCTCCCGTTTCAAGAACTTTTCTATAAAAGGAGGTCAAGTTGGATGGTCGCGGTGTTTTTAAAACCAAAGAGCAAATGCTTTTAGTATATCATATGGTAGATAGGTACGGAACCCTAAGGGCGCGAGTCCGACTCGCACTTGGCCGGTTTTTTATTTCTATCTTCATTATATTTTAAACTCCACAAAATATGATTCTTTGTTAAACCGCCCCAATGAATACTAAAAATCATCTAAGGTGATCTAAGGCATTAATAGTAATATACAAGAGGACTGAATTTTTCTTGAATAGGTCTAAGCAAACAAAAACAATTTAAAAAAAACTAAATATAGTTTAATTCCGAAAGTATTACCTAACAAAAGCTACAACAAACTCCATTTCCAAAACCATGGCATTGGAATCAAACCAAAACCTCTCAGTAGCCTACCAACTGCACCATGGATGCGGCAAGCATGCTTTTCAGAGAAATGCCTTTGAGAAAATTAAATAAACTGCAGCACCGCATCATAAGCGCCCTCGTGAAACAGCGCGTTTCCACTAGGCACAGTGAACCGAAAAATTCTTGATGAAATTAGAAAACTTTTTATTCAGTGTTTTTAAATACAGGGTGTAAAAAAAGTACGATTATCTTTCTAAGGGGGATTCTACATCATTAATAGATTTTTATATTCTGGGTGATCATGAAATTTGATTTTCCTTCGAATCACGTTACAATAATTTATCGAAATGAATAGGTACTTGCTAGTGACTATTATAACAAAAACATCTTTGTCAGCAACAACAAAAACCACCAACGTTGCAAAGGTGCAAGGTTGCAAAGGTTGCAAACAAAAAAGTCTGTTGTTTTGTTGTTTTTCATTGCACCAAATTGCTCATCGTCCTTTCATTGATGAAACTAACTTGACAATGTTTCCGAACCAGTTTACTCGTAATTGAATTAAAGTATCTATCTAAACGCTGTTCATGGACGCGTTTTGGTACCAACACTGATGTACGGCAGTGAAAGCTGGGTATGGCAGAAAAAGCATGAAAGTAGAATTAATGCAGTAGAAATGAGAGCGTTGAGGAGTATGATTGGTGTGAAATTGAGTGACAGGATTAGAAATAGTGTGATAAGAGAACGTTGTGGCGTAAAAGAAGACGTATTGACTAAAATTGAGAAAGGGATGCTGAAATGGTTTGGTCATGTAGAGAGGATGAATGAAGGAAGATTGACGAAAGAGATCCACAAGGCGATGGATGTGGAAGGCCTCGGCGAACGTACCAGGACCAAATTCAGGACGTTCTGAATAAAGGCCAGGTTAAAAGTACCCTAAACCGACGAGCATGTATGAAAGGATTGATGAAGGTTCAGGAAGCAAGGGAAGATCGTAGCAGGTGGAGAACTGCGGTCTCTGCCTACCCCGACGGAAACAAGGCGTGATGTTATGTATGTATGTATCTAAACGAATAAAAGATTTTTAGACACTTGCACAAAACGTCTTAAACGTTGGAGCTCCTTTAAATCAATCGCTGTCTCTTTCCTTATCTTCCAGACAGAAAGCGACATCAATAGATGAAAAAGAGGTCTTCTAACTTTTCTGTGGGAAAGTTTTAAATAACACTAAGAATGTCAAATTAATAAAATTTTATTGCTCCTTGTCTTTCTGCTTGCTTTTACTTCTTCACAAAAGTCATCATAACTTGTAACAAAATTGATAAAATATGTTAATTAATTATAGGTAATATAATATGTTAATTATTTATAATTTTATAAAAATTTGTAATGCAATTGAGTTTCAAGGAATTTTAATAGTAACTCATTGTAATTTTAATTCTTTTCAATTTAAATGTGATAGATATGGACTCTTGTGTCTGAAATAAATGTTTTTTTTTTTTTTATAGAAGCTTTGTGCCTTTTAGTGTTTTTATTCGTGGCACCACTGCGAAGCTACGTTATATAACTGAGGGTCAAAAAGTGACCTTTTTGTATACTTTTACAAAAAAAACGTGTTTTTATTTGTTATATCGTATGATGATGGAACCGAGCCACTGATATCGCAACGTAGAGGGGCGCACGGCGGGGAAGCTACCGGCGGTACATTTTCCTTTTATTTGGAGCAAATACGATTTTAGCTTCCCTTCACTCCCCCAGCCACTTCGCATTTCTACATACATTCACTTACTTTCACGAAAATCATTATTTAGAGGAAAGGAAACTATATGATTATACTCGTATATAGGTACAGTCATGGTCAGAATAACATATAATACTTACTAAGAAATATGTTAAGATCGTAGCTTGTGGAGGACAGTGGTCTCTGCCTACCCTGATGGGAGAGAGGCGTGATGTTATGTATGTACACTGAGACGTGGTAGAGGTACTGCAAATATAAAAAAACCAATTGTTTACACAATAATAAGACCACCAACCAACCAACAGTCCCGTGTGGTGCTTGCAAAGAATAGTACCATCCATTATATACCCGTGGGTGTCGTAAGAGGCGATTAAGGGTTATAAACTCGAGAATGGGCAGCAGCATCCTCCGGTGTACCATATCATCTTACTTACTGCGGTCACCTACAACGGCGATCCATGGGGCCAGCCGTAACGCTGACAAGCGAGGTGACTATGGTACTTCCCATTTCTGTAGCAAAAATTTCCACATTTTTGTAGCAAAAGGTAGAATTCTGGAGGGATGTCCTATAGTGGACATTTCATGGGATGCTATTAACTCGGAAACCAACTCGGAAATCGTAAAAAAACAGCTTTTTTTTATTAATTGTAGTCAAGTCAGGTGTTTTTAAGTGTACTTATATGAAACAGCAGACATTTTGTGACTGGAGTTTGCCCATAAGCAATATTAATTTGTATTAACAATGATCGAAAAATGTTTACAAATGAGACAAAATGTAAAACACAAAACAGCTGCAGACTCAACTAAAAATGCGAAAAAATTCATAAAACAATAACACATATAAGACAATGAAAAGTTTTAATTTCAATGCGTATTGTTTCAAACGTGTGGAAATCGGCAGTTTTCTCTCAGACTTTGAAAGAACAAACGGATCGCAAAATATCCACAAAATAATAAAAATTATTAATATACAAAAAATTTCATAATACTAAATTTAATAAAAAACAATACGCACCTATCAAAAAAATAAACAAATTAAAATGATTATTTAATTAAAATTATGAATATTATGATTACGATACTTTCACAAAATAAAATTTAAATCTTTGATTAGATAATAAATAAATTTATTAGTTACATGATCGGCAATAAACATCCGCTGTCTCTTCCGATAGCCTTTTTCGGACTGCATTGTATAAAAACATTTGTACTCTTTCAGAAGCTTCGTAATCGTTATCGTTACAATGTATTTTGACATTCCTCCTGCAACAATTGTCTAAAACAATGTTATGTTTACCATCTATTCTGTGGGATTAAAAACAATGATACATTATAATTAGAAGTGGTGTTGCATAGTTTGGGCAGTCTATCTAGCATTGTTCGCGCGCTGTGGTGAAAGTGACATTGTAGGGACCTTTTTCAAGATGAATGCTGCTACCCTTCTGGCAACGGCACTCATTATTGTGAGTACTCTTTACTATACTGACGTGTTCGATTTTTGAATCCAATTTTAATTCAATTACATTGAAATTAAATATCTACGAGTATACGTGCTATCGGTGCAATTGGGCTTACTCTTATAGACTCTTATAACCAAAGAGAATTATATTACGTTATCTCTTACAATTTTCTGCCCTTGTTAATTTTAGAAGTTACAACTACTAAATATAATTAGTTTATATTAATAATTTTATACACATCGGCTTCTTGGTAGACCTTAGTAAAAGTAGAAATTAGTGAATTTCAAAAATAATTTAAAACTTTAATAACAAATAATTTTGCAATTTTAATTGTATTTCTTTTATTTTATTTTTTTTGCTATTTTATTTATTTACTGTTATAAATCCGTAAGTAATATTAATAAAATTAAACTACATGAAGAACGATAATTTACAAATTGACTATCGCTTAGGCTACGGAATTTAAAGTTACGCTTTAATTCTACAAATTTCTAAATTGTATTTATACTTCATTCTAAAACGTACTCTAAATTATTAATAAGTTACTAAAATTTAATAAGTAATTCTTAATTATTAATTTATGAGCACATAAAAATTGTGATTTGCAAAGTAATTCGTTCAACTTAAAATTAAGTATTTTAAGTAATCATCCTATACATATTGGCTTCTGGATAGACCTTAATAAAAGTAGAAAGAAGGGGTTAATAAAAGTAAAATTAAAATAATTATTTTAATCTTTAATAATAATTTAATAATTTTGATTGTAATATTATTTGCTATTCTATTTATTTACTATTATGAACTCATAATATCAATAAAATTAAAACCACATTAACTACGATAATTTACAAATTGACTATCGCTTAGGCTACGGAAGGTGAATTTAAAATTAATTAAACCGCTTTAATTCTACAAATTTATAGACTGTATTTAAACTGCCATATAAAACGAACTATAGTTAGATTATTTATAAGTAACTAAACATTAATAAGTAATTCTTAGTAATTATTTTATAAATACAAAATAAAACTAGTGATTAACAAAATAATTTGTTAAACTTAAAAATAAGTTGTTGGGTAAATAACGAAGGTCTGTAATAAATCTGACTACAACCAAATTAAAAACTTTGTAATATTTGAACGATGTCGAAATGACGTTAAAAATTACATTATGGAGATAATTAAGAGTACTATGTAACTTAACCAAATCATTCTACGAACAAAAATATTTGTAAAACATTCAATCGACACTGATATAAAGAAACAAACTTGGATAGCTTATTACACAAAATGAAATACAAAATAATAGAGAGTTACCTTTTGATATTATTACTAAACTTCCACACGATACAAGCGTTCGAAAGAACCTTTGGTTTTAGAAAAAGATTAATAGATACTTTACATAGAGGGGTAGGAAATCAATTTAAGAAACTTAATCTAAGGTGGTCTCTAAATCCTATCGAAATCAACGAACCTGAAACGGCACCCTACGGAGTATCGCCAAATGAATATAATTTTAAAGGATTGTCATCATTGTGGTCTCGAAAATTGAAATTGGATATGCAATGGGCGGATTCATCTAAAGAGAAAATTTATAAAAATACAGAAGGTTACAAATCAGTTCAAATTCATTTTCAAAACAATAAAAGGCACACTCCAGAAAGCACTCGTAAGTCAAGTAAGCCTACGATATCAGCAGGTGCATCTGTTGAGAAAGTTCATAGAAATATTGGAGGTCACAAATCAATTTCAAATCTTAAGCCAAAGATGGCTAGAATAGGCAGCAGATCACGCTGGGAGGACTTTGTTCCTAAAGTAAGCTATTAAACAATGTTTCGTTTTAATTATAACTTTATCCTAGATATATATAATAGACGATAAAGAAACTGGATGTAGTACGTTTTCCGACATACTTTTCAAACACTATCCTTTTTAAACCAAATAAAAATGATATAATTAAATCGTGAGACTTTGCGCATCAATGGGACGCAAGAGACCAGAGGAAAAAATAAAAATTTCCCCATAAGTCCATATACAAAAAAATATATTTAGACTTCCCATACAAACTGCATCAACTGACAGCCCATTTTGTATGAAAAGTAAAGTTTTTTTTCGTATTTCGACCTATGATCCTTGGGAAAGTTGTTCAGTTTTATGGGCAGGGCCACCTCTTAAAATTTCCGTGGTGATAAAAAATAACGCAGTATAGTGACATCGTTAGATCTGTTTTTTTTTTTATTTATACAGGAGCTTTGGTTTCGTATTTGCCATTTCTGCTATTGTCTTACTTAGGTACATGCTGCGCATCCTCTAGTTTAGGTTACAACAACAATACAAGATGTAACAATGATGTTTTAATGAGCTCATCATCATCATAATATCGTGAGGGTAGCAAGGTCGATGACCGACCCGTCAAATTTTTTGAGCCGCCAAAGACCTCTGACATGGCTCAATAACGACTACATCCGTAGATAGTAGTCGGGACCAACGGACTGTGACTTCTGAATGAAAAAGTGTTCGTGAAAGTGGAAAATCCGCTCATGATACTGTACAACTTTTCTTTAGGAACATAGGCTGATATACGGAAAGAAATTGACCTTCCACACAAAATTCGCTATCAGCTGACGGAGTTGGTTGTATGGTAGTATGGTCCATGGGAAATGTCTTCCAGGATGGTTAAACTATAACATATTGTACAAAAGGTTAAGGTCTTACTGGTATTAATTAACACAATTGGTTTCTTATCTCATTAATATTTCTTTTTCAGACGAGAATATCAGGCGAGATATCAGAAGATTCCTACGCAAATACGCCATACTCCAGTAACGTGAACTTCAACGAGATATTCTCCAACAGTCTGTCAATGTTGGCCGATGACGTCATGTCCGTGACGAAGGATGAAGACTTCCACTTGAACCCCTTAGTATCGCAGTTCGCAGAGTTCCGACTACCATCGTACACGACTTCGACAAGACCACCGACGACACCAAGTGTCGAGACACCCACAACGACGCCCAAGCCAAGGTAATTACAAATTAAATTGCGCTAAACTGTTAAATATCAGTTGATAATATTCTAACTGGGCGACCAAGCTTTGCTCTGTATAATCTTAACCAATCCCACTGACAGATGGTGCTGTAGAGTTTCTGAAACGCGTTATTTTCAAGAATTGTCCGTTATTTTCAAGAATTGTCGTCGTAAAGAAAAGTTGTTTGTACCTAAATGTTTTCATTCTGAGTGTGCAACAAAAAATATTTAGACACTCACTCATTCTCTTTTGTATTATACCTATTAAACAAGCTAAGATTTACAATATCGAACTATTGATATTGAAATCTTTTGTATCAAATTTTAAATCAATAGCCGTTAAACGTCGTCGAGGGCCGCCGAATGCTGTTCAGTTTAAGAACTCTGACTCCTATGATTTTTGGGTCGGTCTATGTTTTGAAGTTTAAATAATCTTTAAGCATCTTGAACCGGAGGACAAGCAGCAGTGTCCTGCTTTGTGTCGTACCACCATTCTCTATTTTCAAATCCGTCACGCTAACGGGGGTGGTGGTACGGTCAAGAGCACGTCAAGCTTGATACTTTGGACTTTGTACCGTTCTTCTTTCAAGCTCTGTATGAGCTAAAGTCGTACTGCCAGTGTCAAGCTTGGTCTGTTCTTGACTGTACATCTCTTCAAAAATATACCACGCACTTTTGCGATTTATTTATGATGAAAGGATGGCGAGAATTTTTTTAAGATGTAAATGATCGTCGCGTAGTAAGACTAGTTCAAATTAAATTCTTACGAGTATATAGTGTTTTCATACTTAAGTTTTATTCAAAAAGTATTTATTTAACAAAAAGTCAACTTAAAATCTAAATAAGCTGCTGTTAGTTTTAGTCATGGACCCGCCCTGAATCGAACCCGGTGGAAATGTGCCCATCACACTGGCTGCATTTCCGCGTTAGATGGTTAGTGAGATGTGCTGCACCAGAAACGATTCGGCACGGGAAATGACGATAAATTATTAACTTTATAGTCGGTTAATGCACACAGTTAGAGATACTCTTCTCTACATTGAGTACTAGTATTTATAGAAGTCCAGTTGCACTTCATGGTGTATTGTGAATATTTCAGTACTTGCTTCGCTTATGATAATGTCATCGCGATGGAATATCATTGGTGATGCTATCTATAGAGCAAGGTACCGACAGGAAGTAAAATAAAATATAAATACGCAAACATCGTTTACCAAACTTAAACTAATACTAAAATAATATGAAATACAGTCAATTTTGGCAAGAACACTTTATCTCACAATTCACAAACTAACTAACGTAATCAGAGACGTCACTTAAAGTTAATCATTCATTAAGTTTCGTGCTGTCACATTCTTTTTCAATGAAATCGAAAAGGACAACATGATACTTAATGAATGACAAGTTAAAGTTTGAATTTGATTAAGAAATCTTGAGTAATTTGAATTACTCGAGGGTCTGAGTGGCGCAGTGGCAGTGCAGAGCTGCCTGTCCTGCAGAAGGTTCCGGGTTCGATTCCCGTTCGGGGCAGATATCTGAATGATAAGTTTGAGTATTAATTATCGAGTCTAGTGTATTTGAGCGCGTGTTTTCTGTGTTCAGCACCCACGTGGTAGGGTTTTTTGATACATGCAAATCTATCTAGTTGGGATACAGCGCTCAGTGTATTAATCAATACGACCCTAAGAGTAGACCCTCTGATTCAGAGATTTTCCTATTGTTTCAGATTCCCTAGGAAGAACGACTTGGAAGAGACAACAACTACCGACCATCCGTCCACTCCATTATCTTCAACAACCACGACTACAACGACAACAACAACAACTCAACCGACAACAACCACGTCGACCACGACAGAAGATATTATTAGAGTCATACCGATGAAAAATTACCAACGAGGAGTCCTAGACCTAATTCTTCCCGCCTCAAGAGTCAAAAACTTCAAAGATGTCTTCGAGACCTTTAGAAGATTACTTTCTTATACTTTTTAGAAATAAAAGTATTTCAAGTTGTTTTTTTTTGTTTTTTTATTAAATTGTTGTATTGTCTTTAAGATAGTTTTAAGGTTAGGTTAAGTTAGGTTAGTAGGAGGTGCCATCTCCATAGCAAAGGTTTTGTAAATAAAATTGTTTTGACGGGGTTTCTTTATTTTATTATAGCTGAATTCAGAAAAAAAAGTAAACTAAGCTATCTTCATACCAAATTCAATCAAAATAGGTTCTATTCACTCAAGGACGGGCCCGTGCAGGAATGGGGCCCTAAGAAACTAACCCCAGCAGCTTGGGCGTAAATAAAATTGTTTTGATGGAATTTATTATTTTGTCATAGCTAAATTCTGAAAAATATAGCCTAAATTACCTTCACACCGAATTCAATTAAAATCGTTTCAACGGATTAGCCGTAAAAGCGTAACAGACAGAGTTAATTTCGTATTTATACTACTAATAAACATCAAGTATTGGCTGGTTGAATAATATAAGTATTGGATTTTTTTTAGCAGGAACAGAAAGGCGATACACACACACACACTCGATTGAGTCACAAATATCACAATACATGACTCTCTAGTCAAGCCAAGCCAAGTTAAATATTCTAAGATTTCAATTCTAGTCTTTTTCTGACCTAGGTTTTTATTTTAACTCTTAAACTATGAATAATTGGATCTATCAGTTTTTTGGCTCAAATTTGGTATTTTTTAACAATCCCATGATTCGACTATTAGCAGGTTATTTGCTATAATTTAAAAAGTAATAAACATACACGACAAATAAGTATCTATATACTCACTTTATTCACACTGTACCGTCCGGTAGGACGTACTGTTATTTATCGGGATGCATCTAGTAAAACTAGCTAATAATGGTACGTAGGACACAGACAGAACATCCCCGCTTGCCGGCTGGCTATGAAGTGATATTCTCCCCGAGTACCCACATTTATTGTGAACGTCACATCTCTTCCTTTTGATATGATTTGAAATACTTTTATATATCATTATTTACATAATACTTAATGGTCATCATAACATGCAGAATACAATTCAAATAGAGCGACTCGACTACCGTCTCGGATCGTGCTATGGCAGTGTAAAAGAGACGGCAAGAAACCACTGCAGCACGGCCTACTTTAAGAGTCGGCTTTATACAATGGGTTCCCTGTGTCGTGCTAGAATATCAAAGCACTATAAGTCTTACATTGAACCGATTTAGATACGATAGTATCATTATTAAAATTTACAACTTCGTTCATTAGGTAATTAAGTTTCTTCTAGGTACTGTCCACTTTTCTTCATTTTTCCTTTCATTTGTGGATGCTTCTTGCAACACTGAGAGTTCCAGTATTGTTGTTGTGGTCGCTGGCAGTCTAAAGTCATCTTTAAGCAGAAACTCCACCTGTGGACAATATTGCAGTATCTATATTCTCATTAAGGTGCAATTTCGCGCTTGCGCGCGATACTTAGGTAGTATTTACACTTATTTGTTAAAAGAACGCGTTTATTATAAAAGTCAGGGAGTGAGATTTCTGTTTTCTGATGAATTATTAAGATATTTGTACCATATTAATTAGAATTTGAGTTATGTTTTTAAAATTTATCCAAAACATTTTATAATATCGGTTTGTGAACCACCTCTTTACAAATAATACTTTTTTTTTTGTCTTAAAATAGCAATTCCACAGTTAGTTATCAAGATAATCAGGATGCTTTTGGCAGTTTTTTTTTTAATACTATTTTAACTCGAGCATGACAAAGCATTTGTTTAGTCTTGGTTCATAAGAAACTGAACTGTCACCCTATCTGTGTGTGTGATATTGGAGCCCATTTTTTTTCTTTAAGTTTTATGAGTAGACATGTGTTGCTTTGCCATGGCATTAATGGCATCAAACGAACCATAGAAAATTTACGGTATTTATAATGTTTTTCAACTCTGGAAGATTTATGGCATCTTTCGACCCATGGAATATTTATGGTGTCGTTTGATCCATGCGTACACATTTGTGCATTTTTCGACCCATGGGTAATTGTGGCGTCTTTCGACCCATCGATTATTGTGGCGTCTTTCGCCCCTTGTGGCGTATTTCGATCCATGGATTATTGTGGCGTCTTTCGACCCATAGATTTTTGTGGCGTCTTTCGACAGTTTCGACCCATAGGTTATTGTGGCGTCTTTTGACAGTTTCGACCCATAGATTATTGTGTTTTTTATTTATTTTTTTGATCCATGGATTATTGTGGCGTCTTTAGACCCATATATTTTTGTGGCGTCTTTCGACCCATAGATTATTGTGGTGTTTTTTGACCCATGGGCTATTGTGGTGTCTTTCGACTTGTGGCCAAATCAACACATGCCTTCCGACCACGCATATAAAACTTTATGGATATAAAAAGTCTTTCAAGACACGAGCAGGAATTGAACCCGCACCTTTGGACCGAACCAACTAGTATTTTTTGTATTTACATACACCAGACACCAGAAGCAGCACGATCCAATGCACTGACCACTGTGCTATCGCATCTAGACTCCCCCATTCACATGGTTCACATGCGTAGCTTGTCTCATATTAGTGATGCAACAAGTATAAAAAAGATTTTATTTTTGATTGGCTAAATATTTATGACGTATTTACATCTTGAAATACCCAATATTCAGCATATAACAGTTTCCTTTTAAATACTTAATCTCTTTTTTTTTTAGCTTTTAATTCCTTATCTGTACCTACATATTATTATGGATTTAAAATTTTGAGACGCTGTTGTTAGGTATTTATATTTATTTGTGGTATTATTAAGACCTTATTTATTTTCACAGCTAATACATGGACGAACAAACTCTTGTGACCCCTATGTATATTTTAATCGAAATAAAATATAGGTACATTTCCGTCTTCTTTTTTTCTTTTTTTTTTTTACTGTAAGTTTGGATCAATAAAAGAAGGTGTCTGTCTATATGTGTTTGCAACTTTTAAGGTCTTACATACACAATGGAAAAATACTAGCTTGATTTTGTTGCATCACCAATATAACTGAGGATTTCAATCCATTCAAGGATTATCGTTAAAACTAACTTTTCCTTTGTTTTGTTTTCGTTAGTTTATTTTGTGGCTTTATAGAATATCAAGACTCTTTTATGATAAAAGCAAACACACACACAAGTTGATATTTTGTTTTTACTCTTGGTACGTAAGTTCAGTATATATTACTTGTTATTTTCAATAGGGTGTTTTCCCGCACCTTGTGAAAGTTCAACTGGATGGCGCTGCTGATTATCGTCAGGAAAATGGAAACACTGATACTAAAGTATAGTGAAAATATGTTCGCATACGTTATACCTCGGTATGTCTATTTAAATCACATTAATTTGTCTCTTTTATTGGTTTTTATTCTAATATTTTTTTCTGTTTTAAGAAATATCTAGTAATAGTAAAATTGTTTAGCGCCTAAGTTTCAACATTTTTATTTTAAGTAACCTCCACTCTGGTGCTGACTGAGAAACAGTACCATAAGCATTTGAACTCAAGTACTTGTTGCAAATCTCAACTAACGACAGTTAAAAACCGTAGTTGAAAATATCATAGAAAATGGTCTATTATAATGACATCTCACATCAGTCCGTTATATTGGCCAATATTGATGCTATGCGTATTTTACAAAACACAAAATATAGCTGTAAATCTCTTTATTTAATTACTAGCAAATCTTTAATAATTCGTAGTAATGGATATCACCTTTGTAATATTGCTCTAATTTAATAATTCATTAAGAGATTGTAATATCCAACAATGAATAAACTATATTTGATTTGATTGAAAAACTAATTTTTTTTTATACACTTGACGAAGGAAAGTACTGAAGCACCACAAGCACTTTATTTCGTCTTATGCGGCAAATTCTTTTACATATGAAGTTTGTTTGACTTTCTTACTTACACCTACTTTCATCTAGGGATTTTGTGCTGCCACTGCTGGTCAGTCATCTTTGCATGTTTTCAATGTTAACCGGCACACAAGTTTTTCTCGAAATGTCTCCTCTACTCTAGTGACAATACTCAATGTGCCCAACATACTATACTACTTACTTATCAACGAGCAACATTTGCTTTATATAAATAAAAATATACATGTAATAAAAATGACTCGCGTTTCAATGAAATTTACTATTAGTGGTTTTCGGGCCGAAAATCGATCTAATCTCATGTGTACGAAACTTTTCGTTTTGCCTTATTTTTTCAAGATTCAGGAAACCCCTGGTGCCATGTCTTGGTCTGCTTCGAGAAAGGTTATTCGGAGCAAGCTCAGTTGCCTAGCTGTACCTACTTGTATATTATACTTTGTAGGTAATATAGAGGTGTAATAATTATTGAGCCCATCTTTTTTACATGTATCTTTTTTTAGGATTTCATTTAATAACACTGCATCCATTCCGTACCTACTTACCAAGATTTATAATTAATAATAAAAGTTAATAAGTAGTTTTAAGGTGTTTGTTAATGATGTATTAAACAAAAATATTTGGTAGGTAGGTAATTATAGTTGGATCAATAGATATTTATAAGCAGTTAGCACAGTGAAATTTGTTCCACATCAAGAGTTGTTATTTATATACCTGCTTTATTTTTTATTTTTGTCTTGGTATTTTGGTCCTGTCTACCGAATATCTACTTATTAATAATAAATTGTTTACAACACGATTAGCTGGTACGAGTATTGCTTCATAGTGCAGGTGATTCTGTTGGTAATCTTTAGTTGGTTGCCTATATTTTGTTAACGTCAAAACACACGTCAAAACGTCGTCGTACTCTAGTTGAGGTAGGTACGGTACGACACATAGTAACGAGTTTTATTTACCATTACGTCGGTGTCATAATAATCACTTACGCAAGCATATAAGCACTTACGTAAAACCTCACAAGCCCTGGTGTCAGAGTTACTGATCTGCCTATAATAACTAGAACAACCGTTTAAGCCTGCATCCCGAAGCACGCATTCATATTATTTTAACGGTCAATCAAGTAGCTTTATTATGCAACGTCTTAACCACTTTTGTTTGACGTGTCTCCACGAGAATTCGGTCCCAAAAATTATGGCTCGAGAACCGCAATTTCTAAGTTGGTACAGTCAAGAGCACATCAAGCCTAACACATTGAACTTTGTACCGTTGTTATTTCATTAGATGTACGGCTGGATTCGCACTACCAGTATCAAGCTTGACCCGTTGTTTACTGCACTATAGATTACATACAGAGGCTGATAAAAATATTTTGTTTGCTTTGTTTTTGTATAAGTATTAGGTTATTTAAAGGAATTCACACACGTGTAACAATTTAGTTCTTGTGTAGGTATTAGCAGCTACTAACTGTAAATTACCTAAATTATCTCGGTAACAGAAATAATGCATCATTAAAATACGGTCAGGCAGCCATCAGCGGAAACAATTGACGAAAGATATATTTGAAACGCATTTCCGTAATTTATTTTTCTTGAGTGTGAGAAATAATGCCACACACATGAGAGCCTAAGCGAAAATCTCTGTATATTTTTCGAAACCTACTTGTAACATTGTTTGGGATGGCGGTCGAACACTTGTAAACAAACGGTTCAATTTTATTAATCAATGCATAATTTAGCAAATACGTGCACGGAGACATTTTTCAGTGTGGATATGTGTCTAATCCTCCTTTTTTTCCATTGCTTGAGATGGCAAAGGTTTTTCTAGTAATATTTTTTTTTTTTGCGGATAATTTGAAAATATTGTCAAAAATTGGTTTCCACTCACCACGCTTTCATTTCATCGTCGTCGCCACTGTGGCGTCCGGTAGGACGTACTGTTATTTATCGGGATGCATCTAGTAAAACTAGCTAATAATGGTACGTAGGACACAGACAGAACATCCCCGCTCGCCGGCTGGCTATGAAGTGATATTCTCCCCGAGTACCCACATTTATTGTGAACGTCACACACACCAAGAAAACAAAATTTATACAAGAGATATAAACCAAACATAGTGCAAATAGGCGGGAGCAATAGGCGGGAGCAATAGGCGGGAGCAATATTAAATGTGCACTGTTAGACTTGTCACCGAAATTAATAACAAGAGAACTCACTTTGAAAATTAAGTGGATCAAAACAAAGAAATATTTTTAAGGAACAAAAAAAGTTTAGCATCGAAAAATGTGTTCGGCAGGGATGTCTAGCGTCACTTTGGCTGGATTCATGGATAATTGTTTGATTGAACTGAAAGAGAGTATGTGTGGACTGAGAATGAATGAGTTACTCATCAAATGTCTTCTCTACGCTGATGACCAAGTTGTACTTGCGTCATCTGCTGACGAGTTGCAGGAGATGGTAACAATGATGAATGTGGCTTTGGACAGGAAAGGAATGAAAGTAAATGTAAGCAAGACGAAAGTAATGGTACTTGAAAGAGAAGAATGTATGACAGAGTGTACTATATTAATAGGTGGTGAACAAGTCGAACAAGTGAAGGAGTTTGTGTATCTGGGCTCAAAGTTTACGAGAGATGGAAAGTGTGAAAGTGATATTGAAAGAAGTGTGAATGCTGGAAACATGGTGAATGGTGCCCTGCACGCCTTTATGAGGAGTCAAAAGGTGTCTCACAAGGCTCGTTTGGCTGTTCATAGGGGTGTTTTGGTACCAACACTGATGTATGGCAGTGAAAGCTGGGTATGGCAGAAGAAGCATGAAAGTAGAATTAATGCAGTGGAAATGAGAGCGCTAAGGAGTATGATTGGTGTTAAATTGAGTGACAGGATTAGAAATAGTGTGATAAGAGAACGGTGTTGCGTAAAAGAAGACGTAGTGACCAAAATCAAGAAAGGGATGCTGAGATGGTTTGGTCATCTAGAGAGGATGAATGAACGAAGACTGACGAAAGAGATCTACCAGGCGAGAGTGAATGGAAACGTTGGAAGGGGAAGGCCTAGGCGAACGTACCAGGACCAAATTCAGGACGTTCTGAATAAAGGCCAGGTTAAAAGTACCCTAAACCGACGAGCATGTATGAAAGGATTGATGAAAGTACAGGAAGCCAGGGAAGTATGTCAAGATCGTAGCAGGTTGAGGACTGTGGTCTCTGCCTACCCTGACGGGAAAGAGGCGTGATGTTATGTATGTATGTAAGATAGTGTAAACATGAACGTGTCCGTGTGGTGCCGGCAAAGAATAGTACCAACCCATCACTACCTGTGGGTGTCGTAAAAGGCAACTAAGGGCTTATGAACCGAAGGGTGGGCAGCAGCTTCTTTCTGTGTATCGTGCCATCTTACATACTGCGGTCACCAACAACAGCGGTCGCCAGCCGCAACGCTTACAAGCGTGGTGACTATGTTCAAAGTTCCACGACTTTTTTGCTGGAGTCTGGAGGGGGGACTGCAGTGGAGTTTTCATGGAGACGTTTGACGACATTTTGCAATTGATTTATCGACACAGAAATCAAAAGAAATGGATTTAAGGGAGTATTAACTTTAATGAGGCTCTTTGCTACCACTACCCAACTCAATTTGGTCGCATCGTAACTTCTCGTTGAGCGCTGTTCAGCTCAAAGGGGCCGTAGTTATAGTAAGAGCAGTGTTCACTCTCGACAACGGTACTCTTGACTGAACGTGATTCACGCTGATTGCACTAATTACCTACTAGCACTGTACCGGTACAGTCGATGAGGGGAAACACGTGAACTATGACTGATGATCTGAGGAAATGGCCTAGAATGTTTCTATAAAATATTTATTTAGTCCGATATTGTGCTCCTTGTAAGATTATTGATGTAAAAAACATAATTATCAGCAATTTTTAAGTACTCTATATTTTTAGTATATATATAAGTACATATTTAAATTAAGTAACTGACTGTACGGAGCAAGGAGGAAGCATTAGCTGCATTTTCTGCATTCAGCCGACTTAACACGCTCCAGTTGTCAGTTTATCTAGGCCCATAGATTAAAGACTAAGCATGGTCACGTTTTTTTGACAGCCGAGCAGTGCGATACATTTTAAAGACAAGAATGGCTACATGTATTAGTGTATAAAGCTATCTCTGTCTAAAATATCAAAATTGTAATTTGTAAATTTGCTAAACATTTTCCTCCAATGAGATTTCTTCGCGCTTGGAAGTGATAGATTAGATGACATAATTCCCCAATTAAAGTGACATTTCTCCGAGATATATTTTCTCTCGGGGAGCGTGCTAAGCAGGCTGGTTGTAAATGTGTATTAATTTGTGGTCTCAGTAAGAAGTCCCAAGCATTCCCAAGTCAATTTTTTTTCCATGAAAATGAGACCGGAGTATTCTAAAGTCAAACAATTTTTGGATGGAAAAACGATTATGTGGAGTACCCCCTTCATATATTCAAACCAATTATGTCCGCATAATTTACTATTATTTAATCTGTGACATAATATTGATGTAGGTAGGAAGGCAATCGAATCCAAACATTAAGCCTGACTTGTAAAACGCTGGTCGGGTCATTAAACTGACATAAGGACGATATACAAATATGAAAATTCGATACATTAAAATGTCTTACCGGTTTACAGCCACCCCCTAGAATCCACTTGAGCACTTAAGCGCCGGAGCGCGAGTGGCGCTTGTCACCAATAAATTTTTTGGATTAGCGCCAACGCCAAGCAAGTAACGCCTCCTCGGTGTGAACTCGGCTTTAGTGCCCACTGCAAGAGTGGGAACTTAGCTTTAGTACCCGAACTTTCAATTAGACATTGCTTTAATTTGTTTTACTACAAATTCAATTGGTATTTTCAAATGTAGAATTAAAATGTGTTTTGTAGCTACTATAGTGATTGTGAAAAGTTTGCGTGCGAAGTGTGAACTTATGTGAATTATTGCAATAGGATTAAACTAAAACTAAGTGCATCAATGAACTTAACGTGCATCAATATATTATCCTAAAGTGCATCAATGAACTTAACCAACCCAAACAAAGAAATACGTCAGTAATACAGGGTGTAAAGAAAAGTACCGATTTCCTTTTAACCACATGTTCTATAAGTAGAATAAAGAACAATAAGCATGTTTAAACAATAAAAAGACTAGAAAAAGTAATAGATTTTAAAATTTAATAGTGTCAACCCTCATCAAACTCAAGACTATCGCACCGATAAGCGTGAGTATTTGCCCCAAGTGTCGTCCTTACGTAGTTATCTATCTCCTATCTCTGTTGCTCGCTTGTGTTGTGAATGAAGTTTTTATTGAATGGGAGGCCGGCGCGCGTAGCGATTCTCAGAATAGGGTTGACCGCCTGAACTTTTTTTTCATAGGAAGTATTTTATTTTTATGCTATTTTTATAATTAATATGTGTTATGTAGGTACTTTATTCTACTTACACAACATGTGGTTAAAAGGAAATCGGTAATTTTTCTTACACCCTGTATAAATGTTGCATTGCATTGACTCAGGGTGGGTGTATACTGAGATGCAGATGAGACGTAGATAGCGCAGCGTAGCACAGAACAGTTTTTCTATCTTTCAGTTCCGTTGGAAATAAAGCGAAATCACATCGTGCAAGGAGTTTCTATATCTATAACATTCATAATAGTTTCATGAATAAATAAACTGCGCTCTAAAATATGATAAAAAAACGTTGATTACATGAAAATATTTAATAGGTCTTTATTTATGAAATTGCCGAAATTTTCTTACAGATTAATGAGATCATAATTCCTATAATTCTACAGCATTTTTTTTTCATTTGTCTTTTATTTGAAAGTTGACTTCAAAATTATCAATTTACGCATAAAATAAAGTTTTTATTTTTAGTTTGATAAATAAAATTAAAGGTTCGGAAATAGTTCATCTTAAATGTCGTCTGATTTCATCATTAGATTTGTTATATTTTTATGCAGATAATATTTTCGAAAATTAAATTTAAGCTTTTGTTAGTTTAATGTCTTCCCAATCTTGCTTAAAAAAATAAAAAAGTTGCATATTTAATTTCTACAAAAAAAATTCAAAAATGTTAGTTGTTACTTAATATTGAGTTTATCTAAAATTCGCTTACAAAACGGCAATTTCATAGGTAAAGACCTAATATATTAATCAACTAACTAACTACAAATTTGTTTTTAATAATATTGAATAATTCATGGAGTAGGCTGTTAAGCAGTTTAGTCATTGCCTCCTGCGCGCGCATCGTGGTCTTCCGAAAAAGTGATATGCGCGCCATTTTAACAAATATTTGTGGTGTTTATTGTAATTATTTTCAAAAGTATTGACTTCTACTAATAAAAAAACAGTAATTAGTGTAGTTAATCAACATCAAAAATAGACATAAAACCTGTTTCATGTATTCTATGCATAAAACACAAGTCTGGAGTATCGGGTGTACGTAGAAATGTAAGGAAAATGTCCACGAATTTTCATTCGCGGAAAAATAAGCAATTTTTTTTGTTTTTATTCGCAAATGTGTTGAAAAACGTTGTAAGAGGCGCGTGCGTTTTAGTGATTACACACTGGGCTCCATTACGCCCTCGCCTGCGGCTCGGGCTGCAACATCTGAGCCTCTGGTGTAATATCCAAAATAGCGCACTTGCATCTTAATGTACATTGTTGATCTAGTATTTCAACTCCCTTGATCTTCTCGCACAAATCTTATGCGAAGCAGAATCTACAATGTCCGCCGCGATTTTATTTTTACTTAGGTATTTTCGTTTCCCGTAGGAGTTTCGCAAATTTAAAGAAATTTCTGAGATAAGAAAGCTTATTGAGCACTTGCTCTACCAAAGAAATCTACGTGCAAAATTCTGGGTTTCTAGTTTCAATACCTTTGGGTGTGTGTTGATTTGATATACGTGTCGAGTCAATAGTTGATTCAGCTGAAAAAGTTGTGTTGTTCAGTTTCACTGACGAAGCAATTTTAAGTTTTCGATAGATCTTCCCGTAGGCCCTGTATAATAAGCAAATGAAATTACCATTTTAGAGCAAAAACCGTTCGTATAAAACCTCATAAAAACTTTCTAGCCACCTTCCTTTGAAAACCGGAGCGAGAAACTTTTTCGTGTTGGCGAAAGCCCCGTCGAATATTAGCAAAAAGTCATTAAAAGTAAGGGCCTGTTCATCATTGAGGACCTCGATTCTGAGTCCGTATTAAAACACCAAGTTGGTGCCACCGAACCACTTATAAAAGTTGATTCATTTAACGGTTGCGCGGGTACAGGGTTTAAAGACGGTCTTTGAGAACGTATTGAAGATTATGAGGATAGGTGCGTTGGTTTTTATTTTAAAAGTAGTATTTAAAAAATACGTAGTATAACGTACTTTTAACTAAATACAACTGGACCCTCAATACTCTGAAGAATATAAAAATATGCTTTGTTATACTCGACGTAGTTTATTTATGGAAAACTCAATTGCGCGGATACGTCTTTGAAAACGTATTGATCAAGGAAAGCTTATTCTTTCGTTCGTCTTTTCGTTTCAATGAAGTAATTATATGAAAAATATTTTTTTGTTTAATAGTAGTACTGAACTGGACCCTCAATACGTCAAAAGAAATAAAACCTTACCCTTGTCGTACTCAACTGAATGGAAAATGCAATTTTTGAAACCTCTTCTTTTGAGAAGGGGCTCCAGTGGCACAGTTTCATGTTCAATTTGAACAAACAAAAAAGCCATATTAAACAATAACCGAGACAAAAAATTTATTCCATCAAATCTGTAAAAGACTCCATTTTCAAATCAAGTCCCTGCACAAGCAATTCAACCAATGATTTCACCCCTGACCAACCCTTACAATCTTATAAGAGAAGTTGAACTTTTCGACTGTTTGATGTACAACTTTCTTCACCACGCTTTGCCCTATTAGCGATAATTAAATTGAAACCGATCCTCATTCAAAGGGTTTAATTTCATTCTGAAAGTTTAGACCAAAACTTCCTAATTCGGATTTAGAAGATTTTAATTGTAAATGTTAATTGCGAGGCAGAAGAGTTTATTTTATTTTTTGATTTTTGAGGAATTGAAAAATGTAAGACAAGAAACATGCAGTCCACTTTACGTCACAATATACTTATCTTATATATCTATAGCAAGAGCGAATCTGTAAGTGAATTATATGAAATATTGTAAAGATAAAACTTTGTTCTACTTTTGTGACACAAAGAGGATCTATCATCCCGCATAATAAAATTAATAGTACCTGGACGACTGAGCTTTCCTCTGCATAATCCTAACCAAACTCCACCAACAGATGGTGCTGTAGAGTATTTGAACCGCGCAATTTTTTAACATTTTTTTTATGTGTCAAGTAAGCAAACGAGCAGGTGGGCCACCTGATGGAGAGTGGTCACCACCGCCCATAGTACTTGACACTAATAAGACACCAAAGCACGTTGCCCACCCAACGAGCGTTGCGTCCGACGTTACGTTTTCAAGAAATACTTAAAAAACCGAATAGTACTCGCCCCGGAAAATTCCTATACTGTAAATTTCATCTAAATCGTTAGAGCCCTTTTCGACAAATATACACAAACATTGCTTCTTCTTTTACTCGAACACCAAGACTAGTTAGTTAGTTGACTGTCGTTCTCGTTATCTATTGTCTATTGTATGTTTCATTCCAATCATACAACAAAGATCTTGGAGTCAATTCTTGAATATCACTGTGATAAAATAAAACTCAATAATTTCAAAATTACAGATTTTTCTTTTCAAAAGTAATATTTGTTAAATATAAAGTAATGTTTATTTGTTAATTTTCATAAAAACTTAAGATAGTTATTTGACAGCGGGCGCAGTCTTGAAAGAAAGGGATAAAGTGCGCAATCCATTCGATTGCGACAGATATACTGTGCGTGTTACCAAAACTAAATGACGCAAGCGCTTGATATAAAATATGGACTTTTTGTAAAAACTAAGCAATAAAATAAAATTTTAGGTTGGGCAAACCCTAGCAACTACAAATACCTTTCTATATACTTAATTTCACTACTTAAAACACCTCAGATTCCACAAAAAGAGGAATAAATGTAAATTGAAGAGGCAACTTTGGATTTTTATTTTGTCGAGTCGATTTTCATTAATCATGTTTTGGTCTTGGTGATTCTCTCACTTGAATGGTCAAGAACCACATACCTGAAAATCAAGGCAAGATACTGAGTAAATAAAAATATATTTGTCTTCAAAATACCCAAAAAAAATCCAGTTTATCAGGATCAAGTTGAATTTTTAAAAACAAAAGTGATATTTTATTGATTGCCTTCTTGAGTGAAGTATGTACCTGAGAATTCGTTAAATTACGTATGATCTTATTTATTTACTCTTATAATTCAAAGCAAAGCAATTATTTCACCTAAAATTGCAAGTCCCCAAAAATAAAATAGTTACTACTTTTAAAATTATTAAAGCAAACGCATGGTCCACGTATGCAAATAGAGCTCGTATCTGGTTAGAGGAGGAAATATGTACGCAATTATACTAAACAGAGAATTTAATATGAAAATCTCTTTGTCCGTGCGTCGAGCTCCGCGGCTCGTATGGAAATGACAACAAATAGATGAGTGGCGCCACCTAGCAGGGATGGAATCAGGGTTTAAATTTTAGAAGGGGAAAATATCGTTGTAAATATGCAGACAAGACTGACAGGCACTTGGCGGGGCGGAATGAAGATAGACCAATGTGGTGACGCAGAATGGTGACCCAAATTGCTCAGCTTAGAAAAAGTCATCTTCTGAAAACGGAAGCCGTGGACTATACCATTAAACTGGACAACTATCAAGACATAAGAATAACAGGCGATTTTTTTTTACTTCCTAAAAAAATTACTTCCTGTAGAAGCATATATCACGCACAATGGAATTCAAAAATTGGTTTTAGCATTTCGACGTATGTTCCTTCGAGGAAGTTGTTCAATTCTATGGTTTGAACCCACAGTTTTAGTTTTCCGGAGAAAAATATTTGGTTACGGTAAGTCAAATGGTGCAACCCACCCTAACTGTTTGTTACAATACCTGTTCGATGTTGTAACACAGTCGGCGTGGGAGATTACCAATGCTTGCCTTGATATGAGAAAAAGAATTATATTGAATTAAAAAGCTTCTACATTGAATACACTATTGCTACTTACATTGAATTTTTTTTTATTGCTTTTTAAATTTATTTGTTTCACTCGTCTGACTAGTTTCGGATCTGTCCCTCTTATGTCAGTGGGAGCACAAGTACGTGGGATATTATTCTAGTTTTAACCGGTTTTTTGTTCCGGCGTCAGTTTTGTCACGGAACTAGATCGTGTAAAAGGTTCGTTATTGTGGTTGCAAGGGTTTGGGATTTTAACTGGAAAAATGTTGATTAATTAAATGATTTTTACGAAAAATCTGACAAAACAGTAAAATACCTTCAAAAAAAGCTGGAAGAAGATGTCTACTATACAAAGTTTCCCAAAAAACACTAATTGAAATACGAAATAAAAAATATTTCTTTCTTTCTTTTTACGAAATCTTTTTCATATAGAAACTAAGTGAGTTATAGGCAATTCTGCGTGGAAGGTTTAAATTGTTATTGTTTCTTCGAAAAAGTATTGTAACACTGTTTTGTTACACGTTGTGTTTATTCACCACTCTATGTTAGAAACCTCAACTATCTTCTAAGGTTATTTCAACATTGTAATGTATACCGTAGGGACGGGCGGGACACACGGGACGGAATGCAAATTGCGGGACGAGTGGTCCCAATTTCCCTGTCCCGACAATAGACAGCTGTTTTCGTGTCTCAGACCTTATTGGATAAGTCTATTTGTATTGGCGTAAAAGAGTTATTTGGAGATATAAAATGTATATAAGAAAAAAAAATCACCAATATTCTTTTTACACTTCGACCGAATATAATAAATATTTTTCAGAATAAAAAAAATAAGAGATAGTAAAAAGTAATAAAGAGAAACATTTTGTTTATAGATTTGTTATTGTTAAAAGTTAAATAGATTAGTTAATATTGGGTATTTTCATATTTTGGCCTAGATTCCATATAAGGGCAAAAGGCTCTCTTTAGTTTTTACTTTCGAGCGTAGCGTGAAAGGTAGGTTTTGTATTCGTGAAAAAAAAAAGTTTTTCTAATTTTCTCAAAAATGTGTTCTATATCACTTATACATCATAAACAACAAGTCTCCCAAAAATGTCTGTTCGTCGGTCGGTCGGTCAGTCGGTCGGTCGGTCCGTCTGTCGGTCCGATGGTCGGTCTGTCGGTCGAATGGTCCGATTGACACCATATTTTGAATTTAAGAGTTTTATGCAAATCCCTCGAAGGGTTTTGAGTGGTTTCTTGCAACGAAAATGAAAAATTTTAATTTTCGCAAAAACGTCTTGTACAATCTTGATGAAACTTTGCATGACCAAGCATCTCTATCAATTGGTCTGTAGAAATTCATATAAAGGGTGTTCCCTTACTACTAAAATTTTAAAATGTGATTTACTCAAAATCGGTTTCGTTGAGCTTATTTTGATGTTCTACAATTTGGATTCTAAAATGGTTTTCTACCTGACTGCATATTACATTAAATCATTTTTACATAAATTTAGTAGGTATATTAGGTAGGTAAGGTTTTTATTTGGTAGGTAAGTTTGTATTTTCATATTATTTGTATGGAATTATAAACTTAAGTTTGCAGTTGGTACTTATTTAGTCATTACTATCCGCAATATAGTAGTTAGAGCATTCGGCTCTTGATCCGGAGGTTCTGGGTTCGACTCCCGGCGGGGACACTGTTGAATGATGACTCTCATATATCGCGAGAAAGTAAGTGCAGTGCTGCTGTACCATTTATTTTCCTTGTTGTCCATTGGGGGGTAGTTTTAAAAAAAAAACCGTTTTAACCTGCCAGACTTTCTTAAGCTGTGGTAATTTTATTTTTCGGTTAAGAGCAACGCAACTCTTAAGGACAATACAAAGAACATTAGCTGCATCAAGGCCAATCGTTTTGACACCCTTTTAAAGAAAGATGGAGAATCGAATTAAGTTTGTTACTTCATTTTCTAATTAACCTGCGTGTCCAAAGAACAAGTGCATGAGAGTTTTTATACGTAAAATATTATACATTATAGATAAACAAAAAGCAGTGAAACACTTTGTTAATGAATGACCAGGCTACAATCTCTGTAAATCTGTGACTCCTAAATCGAGAAATTTGAAAAACAGAAGAGAAAAAGTTTTTGTAAGCAATAATTTCTGCATCACCTGTCACCTTAAATACTTTCGATTTGATCGCAACACTAATTCAGCACAGAGTCCTTACCCCTCCCGCTACGTAGCCTGAGTTGTCTGCTAGCGGCAGAAGAGGCAAGACGTGTGCAGGTGTATTTACTGTGACCAAAAATAATCATCGAGTTGTCGCCGCTTTAATTTGTAACCTTAAGTTATATTTTTTCTGCTTACAATAACTTTAACATTTACAAAACAGTTTTGGTTAAAGTTTCACCTGATTATAGTACATGAGGCCAGCTTTGGGATGGAGTAGGTATAAACTATCTGCATTATTCGTTTGCATATATCCGACGACATAACGATCATTTTCTCATTGACCTGTTTCTAAATAACCTGTCAGTACCGTACAGGTGGATGAGATGTATTCGAGTGAATGAGATTGCTTAAGCATTGAGAGTCAGTATTAGGTAGTGTTGATCGAAAATTTGTCTTTTTTTAAGCCTTATAAATACGACTAGACTTATATTTAACGCCTCATGACTAGACTTAGCCCTTATAACGCTTGAAACTTAATCTGAAGACTAATTTAGTCATCATCATTAACCTGCCAATTTCTAATTAACCTGCCTCTTGCCTGCTAAAATACTGGCTTACTCATTGAATACAATATCATAAAAATAATATCCAAAATTTTTTTTACTTTTTGTCAAAAACGGCAATTTTTTGAAAACTACCCTGGGATGACATAATATGTCAAATGTAATTCTATACATTTCAGACGTTTGCTTTCGTCCGATGGTACTTTGTCTAGACCCCCTAATTTAATATATATTTTTCAGTTTATTAGGTCCTAGATTCCTGTTCTAGTATATCCAGTTGCATGTCGAAGAAAAATAAAAGTCGATAAAATGTCTTTACTTTATATAAAAAGCGCTCCCCGCATATCTTTACTAGAAACTCAATAAACAGCGATAAATTCTTCTTTTCCCGAGCGTCGTGAATATAAAATTATCACCCTGACTCAGCGGGTTTAACTCAATTTTAATAAAAACGAGAGAGAAAAAGAAAACCTCCCTCCTGCAAACTTCTGGACGCCTGATTTTTCAGTCACAGCAATCTTTGCAGGTTATTGAATTTACACCGTTTATTAATTCAAAAGGTCTTTTTGATTGATATAAATGAGTTAGACAAATTGCATAATGTTTGTTTTGCGGATAGAATACTGATTTGAATGGTTTGATTTAAATATTTTAAATATATTTTTCTTTGTCAAGTATTGTAATCACATTAAATGTCATTAATTCTTTTTTGGAAATTAAAATTTCTTAATGACGTCAGCTAAACTACATCACTTTCCAAACAAAGTAGTGCCATGGTGGGAAAAACAAACGAGAGTAAAAACCCGCGCGCTCTTTTAAATACGATTGAATGTACAGGGTTGATACAATAAATACAAGCCATTTTAAATTTAATTTCTGTTAGAACCGTAGTCTTATCCCATGGATTTTTCTCTTCTAGGTAATCTGATATTTTGGAATAACCTTTCATATACAATGTTTGCTTGATAACAGTTTGATAACTAGATAACAATTTACCTAACGGTACATTTTCAATGTCAGTAGTATACCTTATTATAAAACCGTATACATTTTTTCTACCTTTCTAAGTCTTACTTATATAAATTTTTCTCAAAAATATGTAAATTCCGTTTAACATATATTCAATTCTCATAATCTAAATCGTGACATGTAATTTTTTTTAAATTTATTTATCAGATATTCTCCAGTACTTATATAGGTTTAATTTTATAACTTGCACGAACAGCTTGCTTTTACTTGGACACCGGTCAACACAAAACTTTAAACATCATCATCATAACATCCCATGAACGTCCACTACAGGACAGGGAGCTCCCTCCAGAATTCTAGCTTTTTCTAGAAAAATGTGGAGGGGAAGTACCATAGATAGATAGATAGATAGAAACTCTTTATTGCACACAAATTAAGAGTAATTGCGTAAGAAACCTTATATCTAATTGCGCGCAAAGGCGGCCTTATTGCTTAGAGCAATCTCTTCCAGGCAACCTTAGGACTGGGAATCGCTGAGATGGACACCATAGTCACCTCGCTTGTTAGCGTTACGGCTGGCACTATGGACCGCGGTTGTAGGTGACCGCAGTAAGTAAGATGTTAGATACAAAGGAGGATGCTGCTGCCCATCCTCCAGTTAACCCTTAGTCGCCTCTTACGACACCCACGGGTATGTATGGGTTGGTACTATTCTTTGCCGGCACCACACGGGACAACTGTAAACAACTCTATCTAATCAAGTCGCGAGTGAAAGGCTTCTTCTGGGCAAGCTCGTTCCATCGTCGACCTCATCAAGGTCAAGAGTAAGCCCATTGACAATAAAAAAAAACTCCGCGGTTTTGTGGTTGGAACGTTCGGCTCTTAATTCAGTTGCTCTGGGTTCGACTCCCAGTGGGGACACTAATCAAACCAAAATTGATTGTTTGATTGATAGTTTCTGTGCTTCGGAAGAAATTAGTCCGTTGGTCCTGGCTACTATCTAATAAAGTAGTCGTTAAGGAGACCTGTCAGAGGCATTTGGCAACTCAACAACTCTGACACCGGGGTTTGTGTGGTTGTTCGTCGATCTTACAACCTACATGATATAATGACGCACATCGGATGACGAATCTAACAAGTAAAATTCTTGAACATTCACAGAAAATAAAAGCGGCAAATGCACGCGTCACAGTCTTTGTACGCGGATTTCATGTAATCACACAATACAAATTGTTGACACACTCGCACGCGACTTAGTAGGTACGTAAATCAAATGATCAATCAGAAGATCGGCAGTTATCTTCGAGTAAACAAGTTATAGATTTACGAAACACAGATTCCTTCAAGTCAACATGTCCAAAATTCTTAAGGCGATACTGATCGGTGCGTATGGCGCACTCTTCATACAATTCATGAGAACATTCAACATGGAACGCCACGAAACGTTAATTGAAATCAACTACGTATACCGACCTATCGGGCCCGGGAAAAAACTTGAAAAGTTAACAGCCAAATTGGTAAAACAGATGAAGTTGAACTTCACACAAATGGTTCTAAACTACAAGAAACCTGAAAGACTACCAACAGATTTGAAGTACATATTGAAGTATTCGAAAATATATAACATGGGTCCAGGATTCAAACACGATCCTTTTACGAAAGGACAAGAAGCATTCTTAGAAGCAAAATGTGAGTACAAAAACTGTTTCTTCACATTAGAAAGAAGATTGTTAATTGATATCAGAAATTTTGATGCCATAATCTTCGACGTGGAAAACATTTGGGATCGTCATCCACCTCTTAGATCACCGCATCAGAAATACATTTTTGCGGCAGTAGAACCGAATGATTATTTTCCTATCTGCGATCCTAATTTTGATAACTATTACAACTGGACTTGGACGTATAGACTCGACTCCGACATTGTTTGGTCACATATCGCCATCTACAATAACAACAACACAATTGTCGGTCCGAAGATTAATATGACTTGGATAGAACCTATGGCCCCGCCTTCACAAAAAGTAATAGACGCGGTAGCTACAAAGAAAAAGATGGCTGCATGGTTTGTATCCAATTGTAATACCAAAAACGACAGGATGAATTTATCAAAGCAAATAGATCACCATTTGAACAAATATGGATACAAAGTGGATGTTTTTGGTAGATGTGGGTCTATAATATGTCCTAAAGACAGGATGGAGGATTGCTTAGAGCTACTCGAGCGGGACTATTACTTCTACTTAGCCTTTGAAGGAACCAAAAGTATAGACTATGTGTCAAACAAGGTGCTGCACGCTTTGGAGCATTACACAGTGCCTGTAGTTTATGGAGAGGCAGATTATTCCAGGTATTTATGACGTAGTCTAAAGTTTTGAGGGAGATCAGATATAGAACCAGATATTTAAAACGCTTTTTTCTTTAGACGATGTCGTGCATTTTAGTATGAAGTGAGACAATTTTATTGGATACAGGAGCAGGTGCTGAACAATCAAAATCTGAATTGTACATGAACATAACTGCATGATGGGTGATATATTTCAGGTTTCTGCCACCAGGATCATATATTAACGCAAAAGGATTAGACCCTTCGGTAATAGCCTCACTTATGATGGACCTAGTAAATAGCGATAACAAGAAAAAATATTACGATTGCTTTAGGTAAGAAAGTCTATGGTCAAATTAGGGGACATTGGGGTACATTTCACATAAGGTCATGTGATCCCAAACTAGGCAAAACTTGTACTATAGGTATCTCATAGACTGCTATACATACATAATTAGATAAACCTACATACAGGGTTATTTTTTGGACCCCTGGCCAAATTTTAGTATGTTGCTCAGAACGTGAAACAGAACAACTTTCCCAAAGAAACAATGGTCAAAAATGAGAAAAAAATTGGTCGTCCCATATAAACTCCACTTTTCCGGCTCAAGGTTTGTACGGGAGGTACAAAAAAATCCGTTTTACGACCCGTGTTTCTTTGTGAAAGTTGTTCAGATTTGTGTTTTGAGTAACATACTAAAATTTGGCTAGGGGTGGCCAAAAATAACTCTATATAAGTAACAAACACCGTTATCATCAAGTTATTCATCAAATAAATTATCTTGTCAAAGTGGGATAACTTTGTCATAACTTGAGACTCGAAAAACCTCTTGGGTGGTAGTTCTTTCTATCCATGAAACTTAAAAACTTTTGTTCTACAGCTTTTAGAAATAAAAAAAATCGATAGGTACTCCATACAAAATGAAAATCTGATCCGATCAATTTGTATAGAGAATCAAATTTATTTCATTTTAATTTCATAAAGTTTTAAAACAAAACTTATTCTGTTTTTGCGTATTTGGAATTGCACGTTGTATACGTTTTTAAAGGCTTATGTTTAACTTACCACCAGATATAGTAACATTTTTACCAAATAAATGTTCACCAAATTTTGTTTACCAAAATAAGTAAATGATCACCAAATTTGCTTCTTGCACTTCGCCGGCCGCTGCCGCGGCACGCTTGCTCCGCTCGCTCGGCTCGTGCGTTGTGGTCGCAAGATAACCTAACACAACCTAACCGAACCGGCTAATTTTGACCAGCATAAATTTGGTGATAATTTATCCATTTTGGTGGTCATTTATCCATTTTGTCTGAAGTGTATTGGGGTATAAAAAATTATTTTGGAAATCATTTAATTTAATGCCGTTTTTAATTGAACGAACAAGTCATAGAATTTCAGCTATCCCTCTTTTACCAGTTAGGGGGGGCGAATGTGTCTTCCCTCTCGCTTTATTATAAAGAAAACTATAGTTTATTAAAGTAAAGAAAACTTTACTTTAGCTTTATTACTAGATAGAAATACCGTTTTGTACTGCGCTGCGCCATCTGCGTCTCAGCTTACGCCCAACCTTTCAAGGGTCTTGATTTACTAGCATCAAATTGACCTTCTTTATAAATTTCAGATGGCAGAACCATTACATTTACAAAGAACCACCAGAAATCACAGACATCTGCCTTCTCTGCAAGCTTTTGAATGAACAGAAATATCCTACAGAAGTGAAAAATTTGAGGAATTGGTGGAATCCTGATTACAGGACAGCCTGTACCGACAGCAACGTGGAAATGCCTGTGGCTGAGCTGGTGAAGCGGAGTAAACGATATAGAAGAAAGTCAGATACTTTATAGATTTTTTTAGAAAATAATGAATGAAGAATGAATAGAACAATAAGTCGGTGTAAAAGATACTTGAAATCTCACGATTCGGCACAACCGTACCAATTGGACTACAAAGATTGACATTTTACATTTAAATTATTTAAAAATATTTGATTTAACGCATGTTTTGTCGATTAAAACGCTCTTTCTTTGCAAATATTAGGTAAAATAAATATTGGTGGACATTTCACACAAAATCATTTGCATACAAAATAGGTAAAACCATACATAAATTGATAAGTAACATCCAGACATATAACAAACATTTGTGTTCTTCACACAAATGTTTGCAATGGGTGGGAAACGAACCCGCGGCCCTCGGCGCAGATGGCATGCTCACTACCAACTACACCAACGGACCAGTTGAAGGTAAATAATAAGATAATTTAAAAGCCCACTTAAAAACAAAATCCTATATTTTATAATTACTTGATTCGTTTTAAAATAGTAACTCAGAAACCCAAGACTACCAAACTCGATTACAAGACTTTTACCCAAATTACATCAATTTCAATTATGAAGAAAATTGCGGTTCTCAACTAGCGGGCATTGCGGCAGTCCGTTTTAAAGCGCCCAATCCTCTTAGGGCGCGAAGGAAGTCATTATTCAAAACCTCGAATTCGCACCGAGATAATTCCAATTACCGTGGAGTCATCATCGCCGGAGGTTTAGGGGTCTGCAGTGCAAAGCAAACTAGCTTCTAGACTTTATTCAAAAAGCTTTTGGATCTCAATGAAGTAAGTGGGTATCTGGGACTCAATTCTTGAAAATCACCGGGTGATAAAATATCACTTTTGAGACTTTAAAAATTCACATTTGCCCTAATAAATTGTTGAAAGGTTAATCAGAATACATAAATATTACCAAACAAGGACTGCTTTACATTTTACGAATATCAATCTTCACTTTTGAAAAATCTGTCATTTTGAAATTTTTGAGTGATATTTTATCACCCGGTGATAATCAAGAATTGAGTCCCTGGTTTTCAATCTATATGTCGCAGGCAAATCGTATAATTCGCCGTTTACAAATGGCGGGCAAACTGTAAACGGTCGGAAAATTGTAAAACGGCGCAGGCAGTTTCTAAACGGGTTTAGATCACTGGTGCATTGTAGGTTCGTTATAGCCATGGCAAACCCAACCTTATCGATCCCGAGAAGGGATCGGTTAGGTTGGGTTAAGTTATCTTACGACCACAATGCCAGAAACGAATTACGCGCCGTTTTGTGAATTGCTGCAGTATTATGTAAAATGACGAATAAAAAAATTCTCGGCATTTTGTAGAATGCCAAGGCAAAATGTAGAATGAAGAATTACACAATTTGCCTGCGACATATATACTGTGATCAGATTTTTCCTCCTAAGAGAGGAGAGGAGAAAACAGGTTGTCAGCTGCAGCAGCAGTTATTGACGTGGATACGTCTATGCTTTCGTTAGGGGGGACAATTCGTGCCAAGTTGATATAGGCCCTCTGGCGGCAATATTTTGTACTACATCGAGCTTAGGATCAGTCAGGGGGCATGAGGGGGTTAAGGTGGTAGGGGGTGACGGAGAGTGAGGGGAAGGGGGTTACGGAGAGTGAGGGGAAGGGGGTGAGTTGAGGGGCGGTAAGGGGAGGGGGTGTGATTGGACGTGGGTCGTCGCAAGGTCACGTGCTCTTGACTGTACCTACCTACATATACGTATTCACGTAAAACTTATAGTGCGGTCATTTAGCTGTTTCACGTAGACACGCCTTACAATTTCACCAAATTTTTCCAGGTACTAGTTAGGTACGGTCAACCGCACGTCGGTAGAAACTTTTTCAACTCTATTACCACGCCATAAGGTCCAAAAGTGTTTCTACTGATGTGCTGTTGAGTGTACATAGCCGCTGGTCGAAGGATAGCTCTCAATTTTTTATAGGAGCCAATTCTTGAATTTCAAAAAAATTCCATACAAAATTCAAGAATTGGCTCCTATCAAAAAATTTAGAGCTATGTACCTAACTAGTACCTGGAAAAAAATTGGTGCAATTTGGTGAATTTGGCGATATAAGACTATAAGGGACCAGACTATTACGACCATATCAAGGATACAGCCAACCAGGGATTTTTTTTATTTCGACCTTTTGTTCCTTGGCAAAAGTTGTAGCATCATGGGTATACCTATCCTCCAATACCTATCCTTTAAGGGTTGTTACATCAGAATACCACGGAACCCGAAAGTCCATCTCGCTCGTAATTTTTTTCCCGGCACATAATTAAAATTTCCGCTGACACTAGGGAAAGATTAAAGCTATTATATCTCGATGACGAAAGGCTGTTTTAGACCCGGTGGTGTTATGACAGCTACCTTATTCCGTTTCAGTTTCTTAATAACTTTCATTATTGTACATTGCGAGACTTTTGAAAATTTCCGAAGATATTTTATTCGATTTTAAATTATGAGTTATAAAGATTTTAAATAAGCTCATTAGCGGAAAATCAAGAGCTTTCTTTAAAAAGTTATTACAGACATTTAGTTCATAGCACATAAACACTATCGTTATACAGCGTGATTTTTCATTCAATAGAAAAAAATTAAGGGATGATTCTGCCCATGAAACTGAACAACTTTCCCTAAGGAACGTAGGTCGAAATATGAAAAACCAAATTTGACCTCCCATACAAAATGCGCTATCAGCTGATGTAGTTTCTATGGGAGGTCAAAAATTGATTTTCGTATTTCGACCTATGTTCCTTGGGAAAAGTTGTTCAGTTTCATGGGCAGAATCATCCCTTAAATTTTTTTTGGTGAATAAAAAATCACGTTGTATATTAAGTATACAATCGTTTATTTATTTATTCCTAGCCTATTGTGTCCCACTGCTGGGCAAAGGCCTCCCCCTCCTTCTTCCACTTATCGTTTAATGTAGTAAAAAAATACATAAAGAACATGCAAACTAAAAGAAAGAATGTTTTATTAAAAACCAAAAAATAGATTTATTGGCCCCGTGTGGTGCCGGCAAAGAATAGTACCAACCCATCTCGACCCGTGGGTGTCGTAAGAGGCGACTAAGGGTTAATAGAGGATGGGCAGCAGAAGATGGGCAGCAGCATCCTTCTGTGTTCATATCATCTTACATTCTGCAGTCACCAACAACCGCGGCCCATGGTGCCAGCCGTAACGCTAACAAGCGTGGTGACTATGGTTCTCCCCCTCCATATTGTTTCAGCGAAAGCTGGAATTTTGGAGGGAGTTCCTTGTCCTGTAGTTTACATTTCATGGGATTTCATGATGAGATTTATTTAACTAAACTTTCAAAGATATCAACCTTCAAATTTCTCATACCAGCAATCAAAAAACACTTCCAAAACGCAAATACAGAAAAAAACAAATAAACTACACAACTCAAGATATTAAAACATAAAAATCTGCGTACAGGAACTGAGTCCACATTTTCGCGAACTAACAAACTTAATTTACAAGTTTCTCTGCCAGTTTTAAGCGCTAAAGTCTGATGACATACATCATTAGACGGAAAAGGTCGCGAATACGAATATATTACTACGAATATTATACGATAAGTACGATTGCGACTCGAGAAAAGTTTATTTTAACTCGTGAGTCGCAGCCGAACGAATGCAGAAAAGATTCGTGTGGACGTTCCTCTTGTACTTTCAGATATTGACAAGCTTTTAACTCGTAACCAACAACTTATCTACTTTTTACTCGTGAAGTTAGTAATCGCGCTCATTTTGATATTTTATCTCATTCAATAATTATTAGACCACATCATTCTCGTTTGTACATGTTTCTCGTTTGTACCTTTATCGCGTACCCCCAGACTCCAGTAAAAATACTTTATTCCTGGTGGTCCCCTCTATACTCGTAAACAGATTTCCCAAAAAAATATCGTAAAATACACCTAAGTGATCTTAAATTGAACCGGAAGATGAGTACTGTATTATCTGATATGTACAAGCTTTTAACTAGTTACTAACAACTAAATTATTGCTGAAGGAATCGCAAGAAATTTGATATTTTGATGTATATTTTGTCTTAATTCAATTATAAGACAACTTCGCGGCGCATATTCAGTTGTTTCTCGTTTCTCGTGCCCCCATACATAAAAAGTGCATGTTGTTTTATAAAAGATCATCCTCATCACTTTAGTAAATATCATGATATACATACTAGCCCACGCAGTACTAGCCTAAAAAGAACTCAATATTTAAACTTACTACATAAACCGGCAGGTCATAAATATATTTATAGGAAAAATGTTTTCAATATGTGTATAGAGATATATAATAAACTACCAGATGAAATAAAACAATTAGACGGAAACATGTTTAGGACACGAGTGACTAAATGGTTAATGGAACATTGTTTTTATAGCCTAAAGGAGTATATAGAGTATAAAGCCACAAATGATTAGTGATAGGCACGACTATTGATCATTTATATAAATATTTGCATGCCTGTTTCGCAGACTAGATACTAAGACTATTTTTCTATAAGATCTGAAATTTGTATTTTGTAAGTATCTCTGCAAATAAACGTTTCTATTCTATTCTACTTCAATCACGTACCCCCAGGCTGCAGGAAGATTTATTCTTGCCCCACAAAGACACATTTCAGAAAAAACTTGTCGTAAAAGACACCGAAGGCATCTGGAGCAGCGTCCTTCTGCGTATCGTACCGCCGTATTGTAGTCACCAACCACTGTGGTCTATTATGCCAGGCGTGATCCTAATAATTTTTTCCATGTAATTGTTTTGTAATAGATTCAGGAAATTTTAGTTAGGACAGTGGTCTCTGCCTACTCTGAAGGGAAACATGCGTGATATTATGTATGTAAATTTTAGTTTGCTCTGTGGGAATGTCCACACAATACTGTCGTTGCTGCAACTTGCAAGATCTTCCAATCATAACTCGCGACGGCGTCTGTGAGTAAACTTCACCTTAAAACATTTCATTCAGTTTATTTATACGAGTTGGTCTACAAATTACCCGGCGAAGTTCTGGAGTTCCCACCTGAACTTATAAAAACTTCGCTTCAAGAGGAAAATATGTTTTGAGTTGCTATTTTCCGTCTCTGGGGTATTGCAGTTGGATTATGGAACGGTTTTATTTAAAGTTAAAATTATGAATAAAGAATGTGTCGTTCTGTAAAAGGCGAGAGTAAAAATTTAAATTGGATAATCTGGTTTTCATTTTTTAGACAGAAAGAGGCCAAGAAACCATTATTTATAAAAACGCGTCAAAAAGAAGTCAGGCGGTGAAAATATTTTATCTCAGAATATATACGACCACAACCAATATAATATGCTAATGGGTAAAAATCAAAAAAAGTGACCAATTCGACAAAAAGGAAACAAAAAGGATAATGTGACAAAAATGAAAAAAGTTACAAAAAGGAAACAAAAAGGAAGTATAAGGGCTTTATCACAATGTACATAATTATCTGTTTACTTTTATCACGGATTTAATGTATATATAGAATGAAAGATATATTATATACCTATATGGGGTGTAAGGGACAGCGTACCAGAAACTTGTAAGGGTCAACAAAACCAAACAATTTGCACCAGGAAATTCTTTCAGGAAATATTTGTATATAAAATAATGAAATATAATGTATATATATACATTTTTTACTTTCTCGTGCTAAGTGACCGTCTCGACCAGACAATTTGTAAGGAAAAGTTATTTTTTTTATTTCCTGTAAGAATTTCCCAGTGAAAGTTGTTCAGTTTCGTTGACTGAGCAACCCCTATCAGTTTTTGTTACGCTGTCCCTTACAACGAGTATACAAATACAAATACAAATCATTTATTAATAATATACATTATACGTCAGTCATTTTATTACATTAAATTAAATTATACATTATAGTATTTCTATACTTAAGTATAGGAACGCTATTTTAATTATTATTAAATAAACATTAATTTAAAACAAAAAAAAAGGTTTAAGTCAATCTTACTAATAACAATGAAAAACAGCTAATACCAGTATAATTACAGCAGCAGCATTATTACAGTACCTACTATACATAAATACTATACATAAATATATATTCAATTAGTATTACGTAGCAATCATTATAAATCTGCAATGTGAATGCGGCTTTACTTCCCTTTTGTTACTTCCTTTTTGTAACGGAATAAAAAAATCTGAAAAATTGTTAGAAAAAGGAAAACCCACCAAACTTTGCAGCTAACTTAAAATTTTTAGACCGAACATGTATGTCAATGAGTTCTAACCGCCTCGCATTTCGATAAAGGTCAACAATAAGCTATCTAAATGATGAATGGAATAAAAGTACTCACTTACCTGCTTTGTTTTATCAGCAACACAAAGTGGAAGAATCCAAACTTGAATTTTTATTGTCGAAAACCACTCGCGCGTGGACGCACTGTTTTGACCCGAGATCAAAATGGCCGTCGCTTGTTCGTTTCTTGCCTGTCATTGGCTCTTTAGAAATTGAGTGTTGCTATTTCATAATTACAAATTATTACCAAATTCTTCCGTTACAAAATTTACCAACAAAAAGGAACAAAATCGTGGACATGGTTTTCAACCCACTATTTTATGTAAAATTTAATTGTAAATAATAAACAATTTACCAAAATGAATGGCAATTTACTAAATCTATGTAAAAAATTAAATAATAGTTTTATACTATATCCGCTTTATTTATTGTGATGTCTTTTGTAACCCCGCCCGTGAAGTGGACAGAATATTTTGTATGGAGGTTGTCCGACTTGGTTCGATAAAAAAATATACAATTTGTTAAATACTAGTAAATAATAAATAAAACTGTATAATATAGTTAGACAATATACCATCCTACTGTAATAGGTACTTTTTACATAGTATACATGGATTTTATTACAAAATATCGGGAGTGGACAAATTTTGCCATCGAATTGGTCACTTTTTTTGATTTTTACCCTAATATAAAAACAATTTACGGCCGCTCTTAGGTCAAGTCCCATACAATTTTGCCCATTTATTTGGTTTTATTCTATAGCTCAGTAAAAATACGTGTTAGCAGAACATTAAATATTAATAGCTACTTTTTTGTTTATATCTTACTTAAATATGATGTTAATATAGTTTATTTACGAATCCACCTAAAATTTAAATGGGAAAAAATCTTTTAAATAAAGCTAATGGACAATTATATTACACTTTATATAATAGACTAGCTGTTGCCCGCGGCTTCGCTCGCGTGGATTTCGTATTTTATGTTGTAACCGGTAACAACATAAAATACGAAATCCACGCGACCGAAGCCGCGGCGTATTGTCCCATCAAATTCCGGGTAATTTACACTAAAGAAAAACGGGACTTACCGTGCGCAAGTCCATGAGTACAATTCAAGATCCAGTTTAATTTTATATAATTTACAGACGTTACTCTAAATTACTCAAAACAGAGGAACTTAGTAGTATTATTATGCCTTAAAGTTGCCACTTAACCTTACTTATGTAGAGAGTGAGATGAGAGACTCCTTAATGTTATTTCAGAACAGAGCTAATTTGTAGAAGTAATTGAGAAAAACTAAAACTTTTGTCTAGAATGGAAGTATTATGGCAGGTAAAAGAAAACACGATGTGTGAGCTTTAGAGAGGTTGGTCAGTATTATTAGTTATTAGTAACAATTATGGTGATTTCTTAACAGATAAACCAAATTCAGTTTACTTGTACAAAAATTCTACCCTTTGCCAACCTCATCCTACCCCTATCCCTACCCCTGTCTTTACCTATATCCCTGTAATAATAATAAAAACCCTGCAACCTCGTCCGCATTCCCGTCCGCATCTCCGACCGCATTCCCGTCCGCATTTCCGTCCGCATCCCAGTCCGCATCCCCGTCCGCATCCCCGTCCGCATTCCCGTCCGCATCCCCGTCCGCATCCCCGTCCGCATCCCCGTCCGCATCCCCGTCCGCATCCCCGTCCGCATCCCCGTCCATATTCCCGACCGCATTCCGGTCTGCATCCCCGTCCGCATCCCCGTCCGCATCCCCGTCCGCATCCCCGTCCACATTCCCGACCGCATTCCGGTCTGCATCCCCGTCCGCATCCCCGTCCGCATCCCCGTCCGCATCCCCGTCCGCATCCCCGTCCGCATCCCCGTCCGCATCCCCGTCCGCATCCCCGTCCGCATCCCCGTCCGCATCCCCGTCCGCATCCCCGTCCGCATCCGCGTCCGCATCCGCGTCCGCATCCGCGTCCGCATCCCCGTCCGCATCCCCGACCGCAACCCCGACCCCGTCCCCGACCGCAACCCCGACCCCGTCCCCGACCGCAAACCCAACCCCGTCCCCGACCGCAACCCCGACCCCGTCCCCGACCGCAACCCCGACCCCGTCCCCGACCGCAACCCCGACCCCGTCCCCGACCGCAACCCCGACCGCGTCCCCGACCGCATCCCCGTCCCTGTCCCCGTCCCCGTCCTCTTCCCCGTCCCTGTCCCTGTCCCTATTCCTATTCCATTCCCTATAACCCACCCCTATCCTTACCACCACGTTGGATTTCAAAATCTTTGTTTTTTTCGTAATCAGCGACCCGAAAAACCATACAAACGACACCCATATTGAGTTTTAGAATTTCAACCCTATCGCACCCCAACCTCATCCCTGAGCATGATGGTATTTCACGTCCACCACGTTGGATTTTAAAATTGTTGTAGTTTTCGTAATCAGCGACCCGATAAACCATACAAACCACACCCATATTGATTTTTAGACATATCAATATATCGCACCCCAACCATCCCCAGGGGATAATGGTATTTCACGTCCACCACGTTGGATTCCAAAATTGTTGTAGTTTTCGTAATCAGCGACCCGATAAACCATACAAACGATACTCATATTGGTTTTTAGAATTTTTAACCCCATTTCCCTCTTTTAGGGGTTGAATTTAGGATCGAATTTGGGGATAGAATTTGGTACGTTCTACAGAGTTACAACCCTAATGCCTAAATAATAAATTTAGTTGATTTCACTTTGAAAATGAAGGATTTTCAACTTCATCCCCCTTTTCACCATTTAGGGTGTAGAATTTTAAAAAGCCCTGAGACACGTAAAACTTAATTTTTAGTCGTCAGCCCAAATACAAATTTTGAAGATCCTAACTTCGAACCTGACGGACTTTCATACAAACTGTCATCCCCTATTTTACCCCCTTAGGGGTGGAATTTCGCGAAATCCTTCCTTTGTGGATTCCCACATTGTATAAGGTATCTACGTGCAAAATTTCAAGTCTCTAGGTCTAGCCGTTTGGGCTGTGCGTTGATACCTCAGTCAGTCAGTCAGTTTATCCTTTATATTAATAGATAAATATATTTTAAAAAATCACTTTTTACTTTCGAGCGGAGCGAAAAAAGTTTTTCTAATTTTCTCAAAAATCTGTTCTATATCACTAAATAACAAGTCTCCCTAAAATGTCCGTCCGTCGGTCGGTCTGTCCGTCACGCTTTGGCCTAGCGGCTAAACAAATGGTCCGATTGACACCATATTTGGAATTTAGGAGTTTTATGCAAATCCATCGAAGGGTTCTAAGTGGTTTCTGGCTGGCTCTCATTTTGAGGGTAGCTGTCATACAACGAAAATGATAAATTGTAATTATCTCAAAAACGGCTCATAGAATCTTGATGAAACTTTGCATGACCAAGCATCTCCATGTATCTTGTTAATATCTCACTTTTTTGACGCCTATTTTTGACGCCTACTGACCCGGAGGAAGTTGAACTACTAATCAGGCATCTTAAAACAGACAGCGCTCCTGGCTTAGATGGAATTAATAACAATTTAGTTAAGGCTATCGGGAATGACATAATACAACCGTTAACGCATATTTTTAACCTTAGCCTAAGTACAGGCAATTTTCCTAATGCGTGGAAAATTGCTGCTGTAACTCCTATCTACAAAGACGGTTCCAGAGATTCTCCTAACAACTATCGACCTATTTCTCTTCTTAGTGTCTTTTCTAAAATACTAGAAAAAATCGTTAATAGGCGGCTTGTATCGTTTTTAGAGGACTCTGGATTACTTAGTCATAGACAGTTCGGTTTTAGAAAGAAAAAGTCAACTGAAGATGCTATCTCCGAATTAGTTAATTTAGTATCCTCCTACCTTGACAAGCAATATCACTGTATTGGTGCCTTTCTCGATTTGGCCAAGGCCTTCGACACAGTTTCAATTCCAATTCTGCTTCGAAAGTTGGAGCAACTAGGAATTCGTGGTCACGCCTTAGCCTGGTTTCATAGCTATCTTTCAGAAAGAGGACAGATGGTTCGGATAGACTCACATGTAAGCAATGTGCAACGAATTAATTACGGTGTTCCCCAGGGAAGTATTCTTGGTCCGACCCTGTTTATTATTTACATGAACGATATTCACAATCTCAGTATGCCCTCGGCGGAAATTATATGCTACGCAGACGACACAGCCATATTATTTTTTGGAAAAAGCTGGGAGAATACTTTCCGCTTGGCCGAACAGGGTATGTCTTGTATTTCAAACTGGCTACAAAAGAATTTATTAACGTTGAACACCAAAAAAACTAAATATATTTGTTTCCATAAAGCGGCTTCCTCACGTCCACCGGAATCACCTGGTATAAAAATCCACAAGTGTTTCTCAAATTCTACACCTCCTACTCATCCATGTAACTGTGAATACATTCTAAAAACAACCGAATTAAGATATCTAGGAGTAATGCTGGATGAAAAACTCAATTTTAAATCCCAAATTGCCGCTCTGTCGGCTCGAATCCGAAAAATTATTGGAGTGATGAAAAAATTACGTAATGTAGTTAGTTTTCACATCATAAAAACTGTTTATTTAGCGATATGTCAATCTCTTTTAAATTATTGTATAGGTATTTGGGGAGGCGCCGCAAAGACTCACTTGATTGCCTTAGAAAGAGCTCAACGTGGAGTTCTGAAAGTAATGTTAAAAAAACCATTTAGGTTCCCCACTAACACTTTGTATCAAGAGGCTCAGGTTTTGCGGGTTCGGCAGCTGTACATCGCTAAAGCATCCCTTAGCCTTCACAGCCAAGTACTCAAATTGGATGAGTACCCCCTCTTATTGCAGAAACGCGTCTTTAAAATACCAATTCCAGCAGCTAAAACTACTTTCGCTAGAAGATTTCCTACTTACGCTTATTCTGCAATTTATAACCAAATTATCAAATTTTGCGACATAAAAAAATCGACAGTATTGGAAGCTAAAACCATAATTCAAAATTGGCTTAGCACTTTAGATTATCAACAAACAGAATTAATTATACCTTTTAGACAATAATATTTCGGTAGTATAGTAGTATATGCACTAGGTAATAAATAAATTCTTAAATTAATTTGAATAGCAGCTACAACGCACTTTGTTAGATTTAATTACTATTATTTTCCTTTTAAGTTATCACTTTAAGCTATATAGACAACTCGGTAACCAAATGTACATAGGTTTCCCAAGATACAGGCTTCGCCTAGTTTGGGGACCACTGGTAATGATTGTATCAACCTAGACGTAAGTTTCGCTTTAAGAATATAAATGTATTAATTTTTAGAGTTAGTATCCTATGTCTAAGTTGTAATTCTGTTTTTAATAAAGTATTATTATTATTATTATTATTATTTGTCGTATCTCTTCTTTAGACTCTCTTTTTAGAGGTACATTCCCTGCCTCACGGGCCTTAGCCAAGTGAGGAGGGGTCATCGGATGAAGCTATATTATTATAATATGTGATTTACCCAAAATTGGTTCCATTGAGTTTATTAAAATTTTCTATAATATTACTCCTGGATTGGTTGACTGGATTTTCTTTATGATTTTTTGAATAAAATTTAGTACACAGGGTGTACCAAAAACTGAAAGGGCTTGCTCAGTAGACTAAACTGAACAATAATCCATAAGAAACATGTGTTGGGAAATTAAAATAATCTCCATGCAAGTATCCTACGGTAGTATCTATTGATCTTTGAAAATTCATATAAAGGGCGTTCCAGTACTACCAAAAGTTAAACAAGTGATTTACTCGAAATCGTTTGATGTTTGTTTGTTTTAATGTTTGACAATTTGAATTCTGAATTGATCTGTATATTTAATTCGAACATTTTTTTTTGGAAAAACGTAAATAAAAGTTTGTATTTCCATACTATGTGTATGGCATTACAAATTTAAGTATTTATTGTGTGTATTTGCGGTTGATAGTTTTTCCTTGAGTATTGCGAGAAAGTAAGTGCAGTGCTGCTGTACCATTTATTTATTTTCGAGCGGAGCGAAAAAGGTATTATATTCGTGAAAAAAAAGGTTTTTCTAATTTTCTCAAAAATGTATTCTATATCACTTATACATCATAAAAAACAAGTCTCCCAAAAATGTCCGTCTGTCGGTCGGGCGGTCGGTCGGTCGGTCCGTCGGTCCGTCGGTCGGTCGGTCTGTCCGTCACGCTTTGGCCTAGCGGTTAAACGAATGGTCCGATTGACACCATATTTGGAATTTAAGAGTTTTATGCAAATCCATTGAAGGGTTTTGAGTGGTGTCTTGCTGGCTCTCATTTTGAGGGTAGCTGTCATACAGCGAAAATGAAAAATTTTAATTTTCGCAAAAACGGCTCATAAAATCTTGATGAAACTTTGCATGACCAAGCATCTCCATGTAAGATATCATGCACCAGTATCAACTGATCTGTGTAATTTCATATAAGGGGTGTTCCTGTACCACCAAAACGTAAATATGTGATTTACCCAAAATTGGTTCAATTGAGTTTATTAAAATTCTCTATAATATTAATCCTGGATTGGTTGTCTACCTGACTGGATATTATTTATGATTTTTTTCAATAAAATTTTGTACACAGGGTGTACCAAAAACTGAAAGGGCTTGCTCAGTAGACCAAACTGAACAATTATCCATAAGGAACATGTGTAGGGAAATTAAAAAAATGTGCATGCAAGTATCCTACGGTAGTATCCATTGGTCTGTGAAAATTCATATAAAGGGTGTTCCAGTACTACCAAAAGTTAAACATGTGATTTACTCGAAATCGTTTGAAGTTTGTTTGTTTTAATGTTTGACAATTTGAATTCTGAATTGATCTGTATATTTCATTCGAACATTTTTTTGGAAAAACGTAAATAAAATTTTGTATTTCCATACTATGTGTATGGCATTACAAATTTAAGTTTGCGGTTGATAGTTTTTCTTGAGTATTGCGAGAAAGTAAGTGCAGTGCTGCTGTACCATTTATTTTATATAGCATCTATAATTTTCATAAATAAGGCCCAATAGATTCGAGGTAAAATCGTAAAGATAAACTGAGCTAAACTCAACCTTCTTAAATTTAGGTGATTCTTATATATTCACAAAAGTCCTATACGGAATTTGTTTGATTATCCCCAGTTTGGGTTTGGGTAGGACATGATTGTCCGAAAAATTAAGTGATACCTTGCTTCGGAAGGCATCTGAAGCCGTTGATCAGGCTACTATCTACCGTAGTAGTCGCCAAATGAGCCATGTCATAGGCCCTGAGCGAATCTAGTTAACTAATCTAACTAATCGACCTCATCTCTGTCTTCATGACTAGATCGAGGTCAAGAGTAAGCCCATTTCCAATAAAAAAAAATAACCACTCTGACACCAGGGTTTGTGAGGTCGGTCATCGATCTTATATCCCACACTATCGATAAGAAAATGAATAATGTATTTCTTTGGTACAATAAGTAAGCTTTATTTGTCATTATCGGTTCACTCATATTGAAAATTCATTTTTCTTATACATATTCGAAAACTATATAGTTTGCGCACTAACAAACAAAAGTATGGGTTCTATACATTCCATTTCATTACGCCATGTTCAGATAATAATTATCTTAGATCCAATATACTTTTTTTATTTCCGACATTTTGCTGTCGTACAAGGCACACACACACAAATACTCAAACACCCACTCTTGCCCACACTAATACACTTTGTACAGAGATCCAACAAGGCGAACCTTGCGCGAAACCTGCCGCCGGGATGAAATGTGCACGATTCAAGTACATACCTATAGATATAAGAAGTCTTGCAATCCAGCAGCATTCGACGGAGACGCACAGTGGGGCATAATGTCAAAAATATGTCGTGTTTAACTAGATTGAAATTTGTACCTTTTGAACCGACATAGATAGCTGGTTAAAAATTTCACAGTAAGTATATGTGTTTTTGAGACAAATGTATCACTTAATAATAAAACTTAAAAAAATTAAACAACATGGGTCGCCATACAAGAAACTTATTTTTTTGTTTTTGCTCTGTCTTCAGAACGGTTATTAATTCGAGCGTCAAACTAGATATGCCATATACTTCACTAAAATGGTAATAAAATGACTTACTGAGTGATTAAATGACTGACTGATACGGACAAATTACCGCTTTAGCTACACGTTTACACGTTACTATAATAAAATTAGATCAGATTTTTCTTTTTGCGAACTTCGGAGATAAGGAGGGTATTTTTTTAGAAATTTTTAGGGTTCCGTAATTCAAAATAAAAAACGGAACCCTTATAGGATCACTTTGTTGTCCGTCTGTCTGTCTGTCTGTCAAGACCCTTTTTCTCACGATTCGGTAGAGGTATCAGATTGAAATTGATAACGAATATTAAAGTCCATAAACAACACAAGATCTGAAAATTTCAATTTTTTACAACGACGCAATCAAAAGATATGGCTTTTTATGTCCTCATCTCGATACATTTATGCACTAAAGCAAAACCTATAGGGTACTTCCCGTTGACCTAAAATTATGAAATTTGGCAAGAAGCTAGGTCTCATAGTACAAAAAAAGGGAAAATTCTAAAATCATTAAATATTTAAATTTTTCTCACAACTAATAGCAACCAATTAAGGTGAGCTCCTGTTTCAAGAACTTTTCTATAAAAGAGAGGTCAAGTTGGATGGTCGCGGACTTTTTAAAGTCAATGAGCTAAATCTTTTAGTATATCATATGGTAGATAGGTACGGAACCCTTAAGGCGCGAGTCCGACTCGCACTTGGCCGGGTTTTTTCATCATAACTTGAAAACAAAGTCGTAATAAAAATAAAAATCTACTTTGGAATGTATAAGTGAAGCCCTTTCATATTATGATAGGTACACTCAACAGCACATCAGTAGAAACACTTTTAAACCTTATGGCGTGGTAATACAGTTGAAAAAGTTTCTACCGACGAGCGGTTGACCGTACTCCACTCAACCTAGTAACGACAATTTTGAATTTTGCCCCCCCTGTTTGGACCCCTTTACAGTAATAACAATAATATTTTCTTAATTATTTCGTTTGAAATAAAGTTGGACAATCATATTATAACTATTCCAAATTTCAAGTCGACAGCATGAGTGGTTGCTGAGATTTACAGGTATGACAGACAGACGAAGTCGCTCCATAAGGGTTCTGTTTTTACCTTTTTTGTTCGGAACCCTAAAACAGTAAAAATATTTGCACTAAGAAAGACTGCATTATTATCTTGACTGCATTTGCACTATTATCTTGCTACTAACTGGCACGTAACATGTTGGAGTAAAAAAAACAATAATGAAAACAATATTAACAAAGAATTTTTAAGAACCTACACTTAATATGTCGATGAATAATAACGAAAGTCGATCAGCTGATCTGTCAAAAATGCCGCACTTCCTGCCAAGTGCCACCCTTCCCGCCCTTGGGCCGCCGGCCGCTTACTTTTTTCACGGCGCGGCGGTTCCGTTTTAAGCGCACCGATGTTAGTATAAAAAGCTGCGGCACCAAAACGAGAGCATTCAGTAGCCTTCGCGCAGTCTACAACAGAAGTGCACGATGAGATTTCTGGTTAGTCGAATAATAAAATAACTATTATTTAATACGCGTAATGCTACAGTGATATTTCATAACGCAGTGTTGGATTGAATAAAAAATGTTGTGCCCTAATGCGAATGGATTTCGAAATGGGAATCGACACGCCACACAGCCATTTTCAGAAAGCTTTTAAAGTTCAAACTCCTTTGAATCTATTGCAGTCACTTTATTTGTAAACAACACAAGAAAGCAAGCAATTGATTTAAAGGATCTTCATCCTTAAAGAGGCTTTCTTTAGCTGACGGATAGAGACTGGTTGTCTTTGGAAGTGTTCTTTGTGCTTTATGGTTTTAAAAAGGTTCTATATTTGAAAAGTGTTTTTGTTTCCCAGATTGTCGCCGCCGTCCTCGCTTGCGCCTCAGCCGCCCCCTCGGGCTTGCTGGCGGCTCCCTTCGCCCACGGGCTGGTCGGTCACGCTGGCCTAGGCGCCCCCTTGGGTTACTCTCTTGGAGGGCCCGTTGGTTACGCCCATGCCGCCCCAGTGGCTGTCGCCCATGCCGCCCCTCTTGCCGTCGCTGCGCCAACCATCTCCACCGGTGACATCCAGGGAGCCGCCATCAACGCTCACGTAGAAGCCAGCGACCACGCTCGCGCCTCCGTCGACGCCGCCCGCGAATACCACGACCAGGCTTCTGAACTCCACGGCCAAGCCATCAACGCCGCTGAGGACCACTCTTGGCTGGCGGTCGATGCTGTCAAGACCCGTGAGGCTCAGCTCGACGGCGCTGCTGCTGGTGCCGCTCCCATCTTGGCTAAGCAGTTGGCCGGTCACGGTTCCGTGTACGCTCATGCGGCGCCGGTCGCGTACGCTGCCCATGCCGCCCACGTCGCGTACGCTGGCCATGCCGCCCCCGTCGCGTACGCTGGCCATGCTACCTCCTTGTCGTACGCCGCCCCCGCCGTTGCCCATAGCAACACAGTTGTTTCCCAATCCATCCACCAGTCCCACCCAGCTCCCATTTACGCCCACGCTGCCCCCGCGATCGCCTACGGTGCCCACGGCCTCCACGGATGGTAAACTGTGATATCTACTAGTTCAAAACCAAATCTTTTAAATACTCATACGTTTAGACTGTAAATTATGTAAAAAATGAAAATAGAAGCGAGGATGTGTGAGTAAATGAAATTTTATAGTAATTTTACTACATCGTTTAATTCCTGATACTTTAAACTCCTAATAAAACATATTTGTAACAGAACTCGCATTGATATGCATGTTTTAGCTCCTAATAAAGATGTAGCTGCGATCGCAGATTTAGATAGTTAAAATAAACTAAAGGAGGCAAATTAAGTAATGACTATTGCAACATGCTTACCAAGAGGAAGCTGAATATGATAATAACAATAAATTTACAAGCTAACAAGCTCTTTTTAAGGTTCCGTACCTAAAAATAAAAAAACGGAGCCCTTATAGGATCACTTTGTTGTCCGTCTGTCTGTCTGTCAAGACCCTTTTTCTCATGAACGAGAAGAGGTATCAGGTTGAAATTGATAACGAATATTAAAGTCTATGAACTACACAAGATCTGAAAATTTAAATTTTTTACAACGACGCAATCAAAAGATATAGCTTTTTATTTCCTCATCTCCATACGAGTACATTTATGCAAAAAAGCTAAACCTACAGGGTACTTCCCGTTGACCTAAAATTATGAAATTCGGCAAGAAGCTAGGTCTCACAGTACTAATAAAGGAAAAAGTCTAAAATCATTAAATATTTCAAATTTTCTTACAAATAATAGTAAGCAATTAAAGTGAGCTCCCGTTTCAAGAACTTTTCTATAAAAGCGGGGTCAAGTTGGATGGTCGCGGAGTTTTCAAAATCAAAGAGCAAAAGCTTTTAGTATATCATATGGTAGATAGGTACGGAACCCTTAGGGCGCGAGTCCGACTCGCACCTGCCTGGTTTTTTTTAAAAGAACGCAAGTAAATGTCATTGAGCAAGGTCAGATAAATCAAATAGCATTATCAGAAATCTCAAACACTAATCCACGTAATAAAATTCTGATTGACTGACAGACAATAGTGGGTCAAGTAGCATGAAATTTTGCATCCGAGCGAGTTCCTTATCTGTCGCAGAGGGGGGGTTAAATTAAATCAATCAATTCAAATTCTATTTACGGAAAATAAAGCCAGTAAATAACTTGACAATAGAATTTAAGATTCAATTTTTAATAATATTGTTGATGGCTTAGTAAAGTCCACTGACATTTTATTTCAGTGCTAGTAACATATATAATATCAGTTTTAGGGTTCCGATACCAAAATGGTTACAAAAGGAACCCTTATGGTGCGACTTTGTCTGTCTGTCTGTCTGTCCGTCTGTTTGTCTGTCACACCTCTATATCTCAGCAACCACTCATGCTATCGACCTGAAATTTTGAATAGTTTTAGAATATATTTGCCCAACTTAATTGCACATGAAAGAATTTTGAAAAAATTATAATTATTAATGTAAAGGGGGCCAAAATAGGGGGGGCCAAATTTCAAATTGTCGCTACTAGGTCGAGTGGCATATCATATGAAAGGGCTTTACTTGTGTATTCTAAAATATATTTTTTTTTACGTCTCTTAGTTTTCAAGTTATGATGAAAAATGTCAATTAAAATACCATTTCCCCCCCTTATCTCCGAAGTTTGTGAAAGGAAAAAACCTGAATTAATTACAGTTGACAGAAGTTTATGTAAACATTATAGCAAAAATAAAACGATCTTTCTAAATTGCACAGTTTTTTAGAAATCTGCAAATAACCTTTACAAACAAATTTAGTTTTGCGGTCCTAATAATGGACTTTATTGCTTCCAAAAATACAAAGAAGTACATCGGAACCCTCGGCGCGCTAGTCCGACTCGCACTTGACCGGTTTTTTTTTATTTAGGAAAATCCTAAGAACCCTAAGAAGAAATCAGGTACAAAAGTTTGTATAAAAATGTAGGCACCTAATAGTGCCATAATAAAATGCTAATTAAAGAAAACAATAATACCTTAGCTTAGTATTGTTAGTGATAAAAAAACCGATCACATTACGTCCTGCACTAGCTGGCACCAAAAAAGGTAGATCAGGTTTTTAACAGCAGCTATTTCAATGTCAAACCCAACATACGAAATTAATTACATAATTTAACACGGTCAGAAGCGGAAGTTTTAAGAACCTTGAGTAGGAATTCCTTTGCGATCGATCGTCAAAGATTAAAATACCGGTCAAGTGCGAGTCGGACTCGCGCGCCGAGGGTTCCGATATACCTATAGTATTTTTAGAAGCTATAAAGTAAATTTTTAGGACCGCAAAACTAAATTTGTTTGTAAAGGTTTTTCACACATTTCTAATAAAACCGTGTTACTTAGAGGGAACGTTTTATTTTTCCTGTAATATTTACATAAACATCTAGCGACTAATTAATTCAGATATTTCCATTCGCAAAATTCGGAAATAAGCGGGGGGAGGGGGAAATGGTATTTTTTAGACATTTTTCATCATAACTTGAAATCTATAAGCCCTATCATATGATACCCCACTCAACCTAGTCACGACAATTTAAAATTTTGACCCCCCCATTTGGCCCCCTTTATAATAATAATATTTTTATAATTCTTTTATTTGCAATAAAGTTGGACAATCACGTTTTAAAACGATTCCACATTTCAAGTTGATAGCATAAGTGGAAACCGGTGTGACAGACAAACAGACAAACGAAGTCGCACCATAAGGGTTCCGTTGTTACCATTTTGGTTCGGAACCCTAAAAACGACATATTTTTGACATTAAACCCCACTATGCGTCTCCGTCACATTCTGCTGGGTTGCACCACTTCTTATATGTAATCTATAAGTGTTTACTTGAATTGTGCCAAATTTCATCTCAGCAGGTTTTGCGCAGGGCACCCCATACAAACTCGGCCTTGGATCTTGTACTATATTACTGGAAAGAGACAGTGCGCAATAACAACCTTACATACAACCCTTAGCGCGCACACGAACAAGTTTAACAATACCTGCGTGACCGCCTGGGTCAAAGAGTAGTTATAATGTTATACAGACAACAAACCATAGCAACAAGTGTTAGTTATATATTAATGTTACACATACTGTCTAGTAAGGGAGATGAAAAATATTTCGCTATATAATTTGCACATATTTCATATCGCTAGAGATGATAGTTTAGATTATTACAAATTGATTTGCTTCAGTAAAGTTTTTCTGTCCGTCGCTGCGTTTTTGAGTTTCAGCTTTTCAAAAATGTAAAAAAAAGAAGGGTACTAAATCATTTGCTCATGTCTGCCAATGGAGCTGCTGGTCAGAAACATCCTAAAAATTAAAGAAATCGAAGAGGCAGACGTATAGGGCTCTGCATTATCACGGGAAGTACTAGTAAATATGTAAAAAAAAAGGCTCTACTAAACCATTTGCTCATCATTCTAGTTGCTTTTATTCGCTTCATTTGGTTTCACTGAAGACAACAAAAAATTGGCAGACGATTTACTCACTGATTTTAAGAAATATTAATTTTTATAAATTCGTACTAAATCAATCATATCCCCAATATAGGGTGCGTCCTAATTCACTTTCTTCTTTCAAGTAGACAAGGCTTATAATGAACGCGGGTGGGGCGCTGGCTTGTATAAGCAGAACACTCAAAAGTGACGTTTCACAAGTTGGCGGTGTTAGTTCCTTTTTTCGCCACGTTCATAATAAGCCTTGTCGCACTTGTACATAGATAATTTCGTTTCACTCAGAAAAAAATAAACACCGGTAATAAATTGCGTAGGAATGGAACGCTAATTAAAAAGTTGATATCTCAATGGGTCCCCGCACACGTTAAATCTGCGATCCGCGATCCTGCGATCCGGTAGAGATGCAGCTATAAGAAAGAAAGAGAAAGCTATAGGACCATAGACTAGGTGTATCTATGGTGTGTCTATGGTCCTATAGCTTTCTCTTTCTTTCTTATAGCTGCATCTCTACCGGATCGCAGGATCGCGGATGTTACGTGTGCAGGCACCCAATGTGTGAAGGAAACGTCGGGTGCCCCGCACACGTTAAATCCGCGATCCTGCGATCCGGTAGAGATGCAGCTATAAGAAAGAAAGAGAAATAATAATGATCGCGAAGTCTGATCGCGAAACTGTTTGACCATGGCGGGGACCCAATATCGTTCTTATCACAGATTAAATATACTTTCGAGTGGTAGAACTAAATGTTCAAGGGTAGAAATCCAACACGGGCTCTACACGACGAGCCGCAAAAGGCGTTCACACGTTGGCCGTGCCTTTATTTCAAATAAATGCGTAGGAGCAGAGGGTCGTTTAATTTTATTCTAAATAAGTAAAAATAACATTTTTTTTTCAAATATGGTGCAGCTGGAAACAAAACTTAAAAGCACTGTATAAGTATATTTCAGCGGCAGCGATAGTCTCCGCGTATACGTCCATCTTGCTTGCTTCACAGACCTACACGGAATGAGCCGCACCAACGTGTGAAAGCTGTCAACAAGCTTGCCGAGCCGGCGCGGCCAACGGTTGGGCCAACGTCTACTGGGTGCTCAAAATGAGTGGGTCACACCCATTGACGTAAGAAAAACGCTGCGCTTCTAACGCCCCCTGGCGTAGTTTCCAAAATCTTTGGTCAGACAGAATTCACAGGTATAAATATTCAAAAATAGCGATATCACTGATTCGCATACGAATCTTGCAAATACGAACGCTTCAAAAATGCGTCTCCTGAGACTGCAACTGCTATGTCTTTGATTGATGTCATCCATTCAAATCTTGACAGAACTTTGAACAAATGAACATGAAAAAATTATGTATCAAAATACCAGCCAGCATCTTACTAAAAAGGTTGCTTTGAAAGTAGCCAATGCTTAAAAAAAAAACCGGCCAAGTGCGAGTAGGACTCGCACACAGAGGGTTCCGTACCACCACATAATCATAATTGTATTAGTTGAAATTTCAGTAAGTTAATGTGCTACATTTTTTTGAGTCCGACACGCGCTTGACCAAATATTATTATTTGTTGTTATTTTATAGCTTATGCACTATGAACATACCAATTTTCAAGTTTGTAAGTGTTCTCATTTTTAAAATATAACTAAAACAAAAATCGCCTTCGCGACCATCCAACTTGACCCCTATCTCATATAAATGTTCTTGAAACGGGAGCTCACCACAATTGATTACCATTAGTTGTGAGAAAAGTTGTAATATTTAAAGTTGAATGTTTATTAAAGTTGTAATGGCATGAACGTCAAACGAGTGACAAAATTTAAATATCTGGGACATATTATTACCGAAGACCTTAAAGACGATGACGATATTGAGAGGGAGCGTAGGGCTTTAGCGGTTAGAGGCAATATGCTGACTCGCAGGTTCTCCCGTTGTACTGAACAAGTGAAAATTACGCTATTTAAAGCATACTGCCAGAACATGTACACGGGGAACCTGTGGGTTAGGCATACTAAGAGGTCGCTGGACTCCATACGCGTCCAGTATAATAATATATTCAGAATGATGCTGGGACTGCCCCGTTTCTGTAGTGCGTCAGGGATGTTTGCTGAGTATCAAACAGATGGCTTTGCAGCCATAATACGCAAAAAAACAGCATCCCTGATCAACAGATTGCGGGGTAGTCGTAACATCATTCTGATGACTATAGCTGACAGATATACGTCGCCGCTATGGAAGTGTCTGGTGCGGAGGGTGATGATCACAGAAACAAGATCGTTTCTTTGATCGCCCTAGCCCCGGAAGCTTTTGCTAGATTTTTTGTCTTATATAGTCTAACATAGTTTTAAGATATTACTAATATTTCTATGGATTTATATGGTTTTTTTAAGAAGTCTGAAATAAACAATTTTTATTTTATTTTTTATTTAATGATTTCAGACTTTTCCCATTATTTTTACTGTGAGACCTAGCTTCTTGCCAAATTTCATAATTTTAAGTCAACGGGAAGTACCCTGTAGGTTTTGCTATTTTGCATAAATGTATGGAGATGAGGACATAAAATGCCATATCTTTTGATTGCGTCGTTGTAAAAAATTGAAATTTTCAGATATTGTGTGGTTCATGGAGCCTAATATATGGTATTAATTTCAACCTGATACCTTTATCCGTTCGTGAGATAAATGCTCTTGACAGACAGACAGACGGACAACAAAGTGATCCTATAAGGGTACCGTTTTTTTTTATTTTGAGGTACGGAACCCTAAAAATAAAAAATCAGAGGCACAGTAAATACATGGGCTTATCAGGAGTATGGAAACTAAGCCTAATTTTAACAGACTTCAAAAAAGGAGGAGGTTCTATGTTCCACTGTATGTATTTTTTTTTATGTATGTCCACCTATTTTTCCGTCAAGTGTTAACGATTTGCAAAATTACTTTTTTATCGGAAAGGGTATACTCCTGAGGTGATCACCATTGTCACCAAGTCAGGATCTGATGATGGGATCCTAGGGAAATCGAGGGCAACCCTCAAATTTTATAGGCACGTATAACGTTTTTCATATATTTTTCAAAGCTACACAAGTATTTGCGTCTAGTAATCATCATCTCATGTTGATGGTCTGATGATGGAAGGTCCAACTCCTTAACGGTTAGGAGTTGGAGGATAATTCTTCAAAATTTTAGTCACGTATTGATCGAAAGTTTGAAGCGCTCGTGGCCCAGTGGAATTTGGTCTTTCTTTGCGATCTCTAAAATTAAATAACGTTAGTCGTGGTGTGTGACCGCTAGTGGCACAACAATAAGAACGTTCTGTCAAATAATAGAACGATTTTCAAAATTCTTTTTTATCCGACCAAACATACTTCTGAAGTTGTCCCATGGCCACCAAGTCAGGATCTCATTATGGGATCCCAGGGAAATCGAAAGCAACGCTCAAACTTTATAGGCACGATTACCTACGTGTTTTAAAAACAACGCGTTAGATAAATAATGCAAAATCTCTCAGGTGAAAGCTCTACACAGGAAATTGAACATCTCAGAGATGCCATGCCATGGAACGCACGGCATTGTACACGTAGAGACAAAACCAGTGTAACCTGTAGTCAGCCGAACCAGCGCTACGCTAAACTTGTTTACTATTATAGTACCTGGGCGACCGAGCTTCGCTCTAGAATAGCCGCCTCAACCTGACAATATCATCGGGTGAGCAAGCTATGCTACTCAAACCCAGGTGGCGCTGTAAGTTTCTTAAACGCACTAAAACGCGCAAAGAAATGATTAAAAAGACGGTGAAAACGAATTTTCCCAGACATGAGACCTAGCTAGATCGATATTTAGCCCCGAAAACCCATATAGTAATTTTCATCAAAATCGTTAGAGCCGTTTTCGAGAAACCGATTACAAATATAAATATTGCTTGAATATTCTGTGGCTACGTTACAAACGCCTTAAAGAAAATACTCGCTCAAGGTCAAATTGTTTCCACCGAAGTGCGTACCTGTCTATAAGTTGGTTACTTATTACTGACCATCAATTTTAGAGACTATCCATGAAATGCTCGAACTTTTTTAGAGACATCATGATTGTAGTGATATGACAACACTACGTCATTCGTGCTTCGGAAGGCCTTTCAGTCGTTTGTCCTTACCACTTTGAAGGAGTGATCATCAGGTCAGTAATTTAGATCAGTTAGGGTTACCAACCACCTTTTGGTGCCTGTACCTTACGATGTTTGCTTAACACTAAAACTTGTAAAATAAACATATGTATAACAAAAACTACACACCTCCTTCAAAGTATTTCAAGGTTTCTATTAGCGCTAAAAATTATAAATTAACCGTAGCAGTTTATAACCAAGAACTAAGTGAAGTATTTTTTTTGTAATTTTTTTGTCGTACTTTAGGGAAAGTTGTTAAGTTCTATGGTCAGAGTAACACACTCAAAGGAACGCAATTGATTAGGAAGTACCAACGTGTTAACGGAATAAGCGAAAGGTACTTAGAAGGAGGATTATAGAAATAATTCGTCACTAGGTGGTGTAGGCGTTTTTCTATGGTTTGACAGGTTATTTTGAATGTTTTCTATGGATCATCGATGATGGGGTTGTGACATGTTGGCAGATGTCATCCCCTACTAAAATAAATTAGCAAGGTATCTATTCCGAGAGAAGCAAGGAGGTCCGAAATCTTTGAGCGAAACTGAGAAAATAGTTTATTCAGAATCGAGAGTGGAATCAATTTCACGGGTTTTTGATGGGGGTGATTTATTTAAATTTTTATTACTTAAATTTTTGCCGCTTCTATTCTAAACATTTCTATGGATAAGCGCGCTGCCGACCGGTGCCGCGCGGACCATGAGCGGTGAAGAGGGGAGGGAAGCGTGCGCGGACTAGAACAACGATAAAACTAGAACTATGATGAAACTTTAAAATAACAATATCAAGAAAAAAAAAATTTTTAAGATTTTTTTTACGGGAATGGATTTATTTTAATAAAAATCAGTTAGGTTGTATGAGGGTTTCGCTTATTCCATTAACACGTTGTATAGGGTGACTTTTAATTAGTTCTCGATAGCAAAAGATATGCATGTACTCATGATACTGAAAAACTATTCCTAAGGAAAATTGGTCGAATTACGAAAAACCCAATTTGACCTCCATCACCATCCGCTGATGCAGTTTCTTTGGGAGATCAAAACTTAATTTTCGTATTTCGACCTATGTTCCTTAGGGAAAGTTATTCAGTATCGATTCATACCTTTTTCTATCAAGAACTAATTAAAAGTCACCCATTTACTTATATTTTAGTACTGGCCCATCGGCACGTTACACTGTCCCCAATTCGTCGGTCCACAATCTGACATTGTGGACCAACAAATGTCAGTCACAAATTGTCAACTTTATCTGAGCGGACGAGCAAGGAGATCTTTGTTCTGAGGAGCGGACCACGCGAAACGCGCGACTACATACAAAAATGCCAGCCTGTTGCATAAAAGTGTGCACTAACGATGATAGAAGAAGTAAATAAAGCAAAAGATTTAAGATGTAAAAAGTAAATAAGTAAAAATGTATCAATTAATTCGTGTAAGACGCGACTTTTCAATAAACAGATGTAAGTTTTCCAAATAAAAAACAACAAACTTACTAATACAAAAATGAAACGATGATTCATTTTCTTAGTTAAAAAATTACTTACTTTTATTGTTTTTTACTATTATCTAATGAATAACACTGAAAAACCAGGCCTAAGTCACGTATAAACAGTAAAGACTTTGTTTTGTTTTTCCCGCCATATTAATTCCATTCCGTGTATTTAGCACCGACCTCAGAACAAAGACCTCCTTGAAGTGCTACACTACGTAGTTCACGCGATCTTTCACAGATGGCGCTTTTTTATTTCTTGTATGGGGAAATTTTGAACCGCTTGTTCCCATGACCCTATCTTGATTATAAGTCATCCTATATATAAGACTATGAATCAAATGGTCTGCCTTTGGTAAATCAGAGGTCTAGAGGTCTGCCTCTTCGATTTTTATGGTTTTGAGGATGATTGTAACCATCAGTGCAAGCGGCAGACATGAGCAAATGATTTAGCACGTGTTTTTTTTTTACATTTTTAAAACCCTGTTAATTGATAACGCAGCGCTACCAAGGTGGCAGACTATTTTTCTGTTGTTCTACTCATCGTTTTTAATCGAACGATCTATGTCTGCCACATGAGCAAATGATATACACGTTTTAATATCATAACAAAAAACTAAAAAAAATATTCCTTCAAAACGCAGGGGTGTGGTGGTCTGCCTCTTCAACTTTCATCGTTTTGAGGATGATTCTGACCATCAGTGCAAGCGGCAGACATGAGCAAATGATTTAGCTCATGATTTTTTTTTACTTTTTTAAAGCCCTGTTAATTGATAACGCAGCGCTACCAAGGTGGCAGACTATTTTTCTGTGGTTCTACTCATCGTCTTTAATCGAACGATCCACGTCTGCCATATGTGCAAATTATATAGAAATGCTGGAGGCCATCACCCTATCTATCACTGTAACACATGAAATTAGATTATATACACTGTAACCTGTAAATACTGATGACAGGAGAATCGCCCTACTAGCTCACTCTAGTCCTGTGCATTTCTAGCAAATAGAAGTTTATGTAGAGAGTGCTCGTGGCCGAGTGACAGTTACTTTTTCTTTTCGATTACAAAAGTTAAGTACCGTGTTTACTATTATACGAGTATATTCTGTGCCGCTAGTGGCAAAGTAGCTCTCTAGGATTAGAAGTAAATCCGTGAGTCCCGGCTTCTGTTTCAGATATTGATTCGCGAGCATAATGAGCGGAACTCTCCGCGTCGGACAAGCCCGCTGCTGTGTCGCTAAACTAAAGCCACGATCACACCTAACTGAATTCAAAGACTAATTTGGCATACATTGCTGGGAGGCTTGGATATGTTAATTACAACATCCTTACTTCAACGAGCAATGTAAGCCGAATTAGTTTCTGAATTAGGGAAGGTGTGATCGCGGCTTAACTGTGTAGAACGAAGTTATTGTAAAAAAATCAACCAAAGTCATCGTTATCTGTACTCGTAGGAAATTTGTTGATAACAAAACTTACGTAACTAATTAGCAGGGCTTTCGTGTGCCAACTTTCGGCTCTGAACCAACTATAAGCGTGGTCACGCACTTTATTAGCTACCTTTTCCGTTAAGTGCCTTGAGAAAAGTTACGTTATGAGATCGAAAAGTTTTACGGTTCAGTATCTGGAAAAACCAGGTTTTGATGAATTATGAGGCGCGGCGATCGTTCCAAGATCAAATTCGGGACGTACGAAATAAAAGCCAGCTTAAAAAAACCCTAAAACGACGAGCGGTTGATGAAAGTAGAGGAAGCGAGGCTAGTATGTCAAGATCGTAGCAGGTGGAGGGCTGTAGTCTCCGCCTACCCCGACGGAAAAGAGGCGTGATGTTATGTTTGTATGTGGTGCAGAATTTACTATGCATTTTATGTCCATGCTTTCCTTTTATGAAGTTGTTGTTGTTGATACTAAGAACAAGCCTGCATAAGATTAAATAGTATTCCTGTTTCAATCGACTTCACTAGCGGGTGCATCAGTTTGACAGCTCAAAGTAACGTTATTCTGTGCCGGAAACGAGGGTAAATAAAATTTAAAGTCTTTTTAGCAAGTTTTCACATGCAGAAGGAAATATTCTTCGATATACTCAAAGGAAGATAAAGTTTTAGTTAGATTTTGCGTCTAAAAAGCAAAGTGTTATAAAAATCAAGAACGAAATGTTGGAAATTCCTTCGATCTTCAAACTGACGGAGATTACGCACGTTAGAAGCACTTTGACGTAGCAGTATCTTTTGTTTTTTTCCGTTCGGCTCGTTCCGACGCGGAATTACGTGGCTACATCTTACTGTGACGAATTTTTAGGGTTTGAGAGTTTGAGAAAGTGCGGACGAAATGTGTGGCGCACCTAACATTCCGCCCGCATTTCTGAACAGTTGCGTACCTTAGCTTATTGTGGATATTATATTAGATAAAAATAGTACTGCCACCCTTTAAACCAACCAACCAAACCAAACCAAAGTTGCTCAGTTTCATGGGTAGGATATGTGGTTTAAAGGATCGCAGTTCTTTTCTTAACGAGCGTTTAAGGCACCTTTAAACGTCGTTGATTCAGCGTGCTGCATTCGTGCTGCGCATTCGTGCTGATTTTTTTTTTATTTATGTATTACACAAATAAGTTTCACATTTAACTCTAATCACTCACGCCAAACTGCACATGCAGTTTGTCGGCGTTGCGCTCATAACAATTTATGCTCTTAACCTATTCGTGTTTACATTCACTATATTACATATTATATTATATACTATTTCAGTAGACGATATATATGTAAAATAAAATAAATAAAAATAACAATATCCTACTACACAACACAAAAATGGGGTACAGAACTTAAAATAGGAAATTTAATTACAATATTTCCTTAAGTATTTTCTTTAGGCCTGGGATAGTTTTGATTACATTTTCTTGCAAAAGCAATGGATCTTTATTATAGATTTTAGGAACCACATAATGTTTTGTCCTCTCTCCAAAGTAATTCATAGCCCCTGGCTGCACAAGTTTTCCCATAGCCTTAGAGCTAGTAATACATGAAGCAGTATTAACCTTCTCCTTGTATTCATCTTTAAAATATGTGTCCATAACTAACAGGTATAACACTTTTTTGACTACTGGCATTATTTTGCATTCATCAAAGAGACCATTATAGTCATCTCTGTATTTTAGTTTTATATTCTTATCAACAAGAATTTTAAGAATTGAATTGATGATGCAAGTGATGGATGAGTGGCGAGAAGTAACAGACCGCTAAAAGTTCTTCTACCTTTAAAAGTCTTTTTTGTAACTGGATTATTAATTTACGCCCAAATTTTTGTTTACAGCAATCATAATATTTGAGCAGCGCAGGAGCGGCCGTCATGAAGGCCTATTAGTTTAGGCCTGTCTCCAGCAGTCGACTTCTTTGAGCTGAGTTCTTACAAGGCAGCTAAATAAGTTCTGTCAAAAAATCGCCCCAAGCTGGTTAACGATTTCAAATAGAATTGTGGACATGTGATTTTAATATTAATGAAACACCTAAAAATTGCATTCCCAAATTTTTATCTTTTTTAGACTAAAGAAACGAACACACACAGTCTTGATTCGTTCGTTTTGTTACCTCTCCAATTTTATCGGCCGCCGATACTGTCGCGTCACCGGTTACGCCCTTTCCATGTCAGGTTGAGAGTGGAGACCCGCACAGAAATACTGGATGTAAGGCTGAGCTTGCAACTTTACACAAAGTATGGCTAAAGTGGCTTACGACCACACGAGCAACGTTTGTTAACCCTGTCAAATTTTAAACCTGGTGGTCTAATCTCAATTTTAGATATATCGATTCGATACTATTCCACACATTCGCCCCTTGACAGTAGAGTAGAATATTGTTTGGATGCTAATTTCATTGTCTATTGTCAAGGGGCGAAGTAAAATATTATTTGGATAGAGTAGAATATTGTTTGGATGCTAATCATTGTCAATTTGACAATTGATCCAACTAAATATTCTACTCTATTGTCAAGGGGCGAAGTAAAATATTATTTGGATAGAGTAGAATATTGTTTGGATGCTAATCATTGTCAATTTGACAATTGATCCAATTAAATATTCTACTCTATTGTCAAGGGGCGAAGTAGAATATTATTTGGATAGAGTAGAATATTGTTTGGATGCTAATCATTGTCAATTTGACAATTGACCCAACTAAATATTCAACTCTATTTTCAAGGGGCGAAGTAGAATATTATTTGGATAGAGTAGAATATTGTTTGGATGGTAATCATTGTCAATTTGACAATTGATCCAACTAAATATTCTACTCTATTGTCAAGGGGTGAAGTAGAATATTATTTGGATAGAGTAGAATATTGTTTGGATGCTAATCATTGTCAATTTGACAATTGATCCAACTAAATATTCTACTCTATTGTCAAGGGGCGAAGTAAAATATTATTTGGATAGAGTAGAATATTGTTTGGATGCTAATCATTGTCAATTTGACAATTGACCCAACTAAATATTCAACTCTATTGTCAAGGGGCGAAGAAGAATATTATTTGGATAGAGTAGAATATTGTTTGGATGCTAATAATTGTCAATTTGACAATTGATCCAACTAAGTATTCTACTCTATTGTCAAGGGGCGAAGTAGAATATTATTTGGATAGAGTAGAATATTGTTTGGATGCTAATCATTGTCAATTTGACAATTGATCCAACTAAATATTCTACTCTATTGTCAAGGGGCGAAGTAGAATATTATTTGGATAGAGTAGAATATTGTTTGGATGCTAATCATTGTCAATTTGACAATTGATCCAACTAAATATTGTACTCTATTGTCATGGGGCGAAGTAGAATATTATTTGGATAGAGTAGAATATTGTTTGGATGCTAATCATTGTCAATTTGACAATTGATCCAACCAATAGTCTACTCTATTGTCAGTGAACGAAGTTATGAATTTGATTGTATCGAAGTAATATCGTATCTATATATCGAAAATTTAGAGTAGACCACCTAGTTACTAAAAAAGAGTGTTATAGGTTCGGTTTTGCTCGAAGGGAATCGATATTTTTAAAAACCTGGTGGTGTTGGGACCAGCTTAAATCGCACCGAGAAAGCAAAGAGATGCTCCACCTAATCAGATCAGAAGATCAGTTTGACTTATGGTACATAATATCTTACTCACGTTGCTCATCCTAAAATCAAAAGGTTTCTGTCTTAAGCGTAAAGGATCCAGTGAAATTACCAGTTCTGGGGACATATTTCATTCTGTATAAGCAACGTGCCAACGTGTTTTGCTGTCCAATCTTCCATTTGCATAAAATGGATAAACTAACTGACATTATCAACGCACAGCCCAAACTCTTTGGTCTAGAAACTTGATTTTTTGCGCAAAGCTTCCTAGGGATCCGTATATTATAACATAGGCGGGCACGAATAAAGCTTTTGCGAAAGATTTTCATCCTTCTTCTTAAGAATAAATTCATGTAAACCCACGCGGACTAAGTCACAGGCAATACTAGTTTATGATAAAGCACGTTACCTTTAAAAGTTAACTAATAAAGTACGACATGGATGACAGACGTTAATAGGTACTCAGAAGTACCTATTAAAAGTAACCACTTGCAACGATACGGGTTACCCGTTTCTTCCCTTTAAATAAAGGTTAATTTTAGAGCAGCATAAAACTTTTCTTTTTTTTAGAATGTTTCTCACACCCAGTATACCAATCGAATGGATGCTGAGCCAAACGACTTCGTAATCTGATACTTCGGAAATAAAATGGTTGGGGGTTACTGTTTGAGTCAAGTCAAAAAGTAAAGCCAAACCAAAATATCTACTTATCACTAAAAAAAGACGATGGATTTTACATTTAATTTTTTTCATAGGCGATGGGCTTGCCCTTGACCTTGATCTAGCCCTGACGACGACTGAACGAACTTGCCCAGAATAGGCCTATTCACATCACAATTGAAAATACTGCTGCTTTATGGTAGAAATGGGCAAGAGGGTTGTTCTTGCCCATACGGACTTTGTACAAAAGCCCTACCACCTTTAATACCAAGACATTATTTACATGAAGCAACATGGAATTAATAAAATAAAAGCAGGTGTACAACAAAACACGAGGCCATTGGATTATGGCTGACATTTTGCAATGATATGGGTGGTGGGTTAACAATAACCCTATTTGTATCCGCAGTCATGTAAGACCATTCGTTATGCTTAAGTTAAGAGGTCTTTACACACTTGGTTTGTATTAAATGTAGCTTGACTGGAAACTAAGCCTTGAATTGGCCTGTTCGTTTGCGCCATTGGTAGTGACTTTGCTATCCATGTAGGCCGTGAGTTCAATCCCAGACCAGGGCAAAAAATTTGTAGCACGTGTTTGTTCTGGGTCTGGGTGTTATCTATCTTTGCATATATATCAGTTTCTGTTGGTATCCATTATGCAGGCTTTGCCTACTTTGTAATCAAATTACCTTGCGTGCATACTTTTGTCGAACATAGTTACAAACTTTAATAAAATATTATGTCTATTTCCAAAAAAAATACTAAGTAATAATCTACTCAACTTTTAGAAACTAAAAAGTTTACACTTGGTGTATTTGCATAGTCACCACGCTTGTAAGCGAAAAGTAGAACGACGCTGCTGCCTATCCCTTGGTTTGTATAGTCACCACGCTATGCATGGTCACCGCGCCTGTAAGCGAGATTGATGACCGCAGTGTAGTGGTGCGACAAGTAGAAAGATGCTGCCTATCCCTCTGCTTGCATAGTCACCACTCTATACATAATCACTACGCTTGTAAGCGAGATTGGTGACGGCAGTGAGGTGGTTCGACAAGTAGAAAGATGCTGCCTATCCCTCGGCTTGCATAGTCACCACTCTATACATAGTCACTACGCTTGTAAGCGAGATTGGTGACGGCAGTGAGGTGGTTCGACAAACAGAAAGATGCTGCCTATCCCTCTGCTTGCATAGTCACCACTCTATACATAGTCACTACGCTTGTAAGCGAGATTGGTGACGGCAGTGAGGTGGTTCGACAAGCAGAAAGATGCTGCCTATCCCTCTGCTTGCATAGTCACCACTCTATACATAGTCACTATGCTTGTAAGCGAGATTGGTGACGGCAGTGAGGTGGTTCGACAAGTAGAAAGATGCTGCCTATCCCTCGGCTTGCATAGTCACCACTCTATACATAGTCACTACGCTTGTAAGCGAGATTGGTGACGGCAGTGAGGTGGTTCGACAAGCAGAAAGATGCTGCCTATCCCTCGGCTTGCATAGTCACCACTCTATACATAGTCACTACGCTTGTAAGCGAGATTGGTGACGGCAGTGAGGTGGTTCGACAAGCAGAAAGATGCTGCCTATCCCTCGGCTTGCATAGTCACCACTCTATACATAGTCACTACGCTTGTAAGCGAGATTGGTGACGGCAGTGAGGTGGTTCGACAAGTAGAAAGATGCTGCCTATCCCTCGGCTTGCATAGTCACCACTCTATACATAGTCACTACGCTTGTAAGCGAGATTGGTGACGGCAGTGAGGTGGTTCGACAAACAGAAAGATGCTGCCTATCCCTCTGCTTGCATAGTCACCACTCTATACATAATCACTACGCTTGTAAGCGAGATTGGTGACGGCAGTGAGGTGGTTCGACAAGTAGAAAGATGCTGCCTATCCCTCGGCTTGCATAGTCACCACTCTATACATAGTCACTACGCTTGTAAGCGAGATTGGTGACGGCAGTGAGGTGGTTCGACAAGCAGAAAGATGCTGCCTATCCCTCTGCTTGCATAGTCACCACTCTATACATAGTCACTATGCTTGTAAGCGAGATTGGTGACGGCAGTGAGGTGGTTCGACAAGTAGAAAGATGCTGCCTATCCCTCGGCTTGCATAGTCACCACTCTATACATAGTCACTACGCTTGTAAGCGAGATTGGTGACGGCAGTGAGGTGGTTCGACAAGCAGAAAGATGCTGCCTATCCCTCGGCTTGCATAGTCACCACTCTATACATAGTCACTACGCTTGTAAGCGAGATTGGTGACGGCAGTGAGGTGGTTCGACAAGCAGAAAGATGCTGCCTATCCCTCGGCTTGCATAGTCACCACTCTATACATAGTCACTACGCTTGTAAGCGAGATTGGTGACGGCAGTGAGGTGGTTCGACAAGCAGAAAGATGCTGCCTATCCCTCGGCTTGCATAGTCACCACTCTATACATAGTCACTACGCTTGTAAGCGAGATTGGTGACGGCAGTAAGGTGTTTCGACAAGCAGAAAGATGCTGCATATCCCTCGGCTTGCATAGTCACCACTCTATACATAGTCACCACTCTATACATAGTCACTACGCTTGTAAGCGAGATTGGTGACGGCAGTGAGGTGGTTCGACAAGCAGAAAGATGCTGCCTATCCCTCGGCTTGCATAGTCACCACTCTATACATAGTCACTACGCTTGTAAGCGAGATTGGTGACGGCAGTAAGGTGTTTCGACAAGCAGAAAGATGCTGCATATCCCTCGGCTTGCATAGTCACCACTCTATACATAGTCACCACTCTATACATAGTCACTACGCTTGTAAGCGAGATTGGTGACGGCAGTGAGGTGGTTCGACAAGCAGAAAGATGCTGCCTATCCCTCGGCTTGCATAGTCACCACTCTATACATAGTCACTACGCTTGTAAGCGAGATTGGTGACGGCAGTAAGGTGTTTCGACAAGCAGAAAGATGCTGCATATCCCTCGGCTTGCATAGTCACCACTCTATACATAGTCACCACTCTATACATAGTCACCACTCTATACATAGTCACTACGCTTGTAAGCGAGATTGGTGACGGCAGTAAGGTGGTTCGACAAGTAGAAAGACGCCGCTTGCGAAAATCTCCCCATAATATACCATACAAAGTTTTGTGTAAGGAAAGTGTTTTTGCGAGCGACCTTTGTTTATTCACCTTTTTGGAAGGATATCGTTTTTAACGATATCCTTCCAAAAAGGTGAATAAAGCTCATAAAAATAAAGCTAATAAAGCTCTTTGATTTTTTGCATTGTTTCATATATTCTATGGTTTTTTGTATACAATTTACTAGTTTTTAGACTTTTATGTAGCATTGGCAAACTTTGCTCTTTTTTACTTTCGAGCGGAGCGTAAAAAAAAGATTTTCTAATTTTCTCAAAAATGTGTTCTATATCACTTATACATCATAAAAAACAAGTCTCCCAAAAATATCCGTCCGTCGGTCGGTCGGTCGGTCGGTCGGTCTGTCGGTCGGTCTGTCCGTCACGCTTTGGCCTAGCGGCTAAACGAATGGTCCGATTGACGCTATATTTTGAATTTAGGATTTTTATGCAAATCCATCGACGGGTTCTAAGTGATTTCTTGCTGGCTCTCATTTTGAGGGTAGCTGTCATACAACGAAAATGAAAAATTGAAATTTTCTCAAAATTGGCTTATAGAATCTTGATGAAACTTTGCATGACCAAGCATATCTATGTAAGATATCTTGCGCCAGTATCAATTGATCTGTGTTATTTCATATAAGGGGTGTTCCTGTACCACCAAATCGTAAATATGTGATTTACCCAAAAGTAGTTCCATTGAGTTTATCAAAATTTTCTATAATATTAATCCTGGATTGGTTGTCTACCTGACTGGATATTCTTAATGATTTTTTGAATAAAATTTAGTACACAGGGTGTACCAAAACATGAAAGGGCTTTCTTAGTAGACTAAACTGAACAATTATCCATAAGGAACATGTGATGGGAAATTAAAAAATCTCCATGCAATCTGTGAAAATTCATATAAAGGGTGTTCCAGTACTACCAAAAGTTAAACATGTGATTTACTCGAAATCGTTTGAGGGTTGTTTGTTTTAATGTTTGACAATTTGAATTCTGAATTGATCTGTATATTTTATTCGAAATTTTTTTGGAAAAACGTAAATAAAAGTTTGTATTTCCATACTATGTGTATGGCATTCCTTGAGTATTGCAAGAAAGTAAGTGCAGTGCTGCGGTACCATTTTTTATATTTGATTTTAAAGTGATAATAATATGCCTATGTCAGTTGCATGCTTGTCGGTCTTTTATTCGTTGAACTATGAGTGTAGCAGCAGGAGCTCATACCGCTTCCGCCATTCCCGTCTTTCCAAGTACAAGTCCTGACAAAAAATTTCGTTTTTGCAAACGGATCCATAAATCGAAATATTATCTTTGCAGACTCACATTATTTTTAAAAGACCTATCCAACGACACCTCATATAATGGGGTAGACGAGAAAAAAAAATCACCCCCACTTGCAGGGAGGCACTCTAAAATAGTAGATTAGTAGCCAAGGGCTGTAAGGCATCAATTGCAGCCCCAGATATTTAGGCGCACGAGCGCAGCGAGGGCGCCTATAGTTCGAGGGTGCAATTGATGCTCATCATCATCATATCGTGTGGGTTGCAAGGTCGATGACCGACCTCACAAACCCTCGTGTCAGAGTTGTTGAGCCGCCAAAGGCCTCTGACATGGCTCATTAACGACTACATCCGTAGATAGTAGTCGGGACCAACGGCTTAACGTGCCTTCCGAAGCACGGAATCATCTAACTTTTCGGACAATCAGGTCATGCTTACACCCGAGCTAACTACTCTGCTTTACATCTCGATTGTGAGGTAAGTAGGTCCTTATTACCACCAAATTGTAGGTGACCAATTAGCGCTCTAGGGTAATAATGTAGCTAGAAAAGCCCTAGGGCGGTAAGTAATTAAAAAAAAAACTTCACTCTTTCAAAATTTAATTACTTACCGCCTTAGGGCTTTTCTAGCTACATTATTACCCTAGAGCGCTAATTGGTCACCTTCAAGCCCCATTTGGTGGTAATAAGGACTTACTTACCGAATATGAGAGATGTAAAATTTATTTTTCAACATTTTATTTTACCACTGGTCGGCGTGGATGAAATGTATATCTGTACTAAATTACAGCTTCTGGGGTCTCTGAGTAAGCCGTGGACAGACAGATTTCTTGTTGACTAAAAATGAGGGGTTGGCTGCGGCTGCTGCTTGACGAGATTTTCTGCATAGAAGATTAAAATTAGTTTCTTTCTGCATGATTCACGGTATTGTGTATCGTTTAATTTAGTATGTTTAATTGTCTATATTATTCCAATTTCGCCAAAATGAGTTGTATAACTTTCAGTGAATCCATTATAGGTACATGTATCGATTTGTTCTTCAATATTACCTTGTTAAGCTACAAGTTGCTAAGTGTTGCTCTTAGTATGTTTTAGAAAATGATTTAAGGTTCACATCCTTATAGATCGTCGACCTAAGCAGACAAAATGTATACCATACTTGTTGCGATTTTGGTAAGATTTATTTCTACTTAATAAATAGAACACTGACAAAAAATATTCACTTAAAATAAGTATCTGGTCGACCGAGCTTCGCTCTATAATAGCCGCCTCAACATAAAAATAGTATCGAGTGAGCAAGCTATGCTACTCGCCAACAGACGCGGTATTTTTAGAAAATGCTTAAAAACACAGGCAAGACGATTTTTCTCAGACATGAGACCAAGCTAAATCACTTTTTTCCCCCGAAAACCCCATATGGTAAATTTTATCGAAATTGGAGTCGTTTTCGAGAAACCGATTACAAATATACAAATAATGCTCGTCTAATAGTTTAGGATACCTACTAAATTATGTTTCACGGTATTTAAAACGGACAGATTAATTTCTAATGGATAAAGTATTACTTTTTTTTTTCATTTATAAATCTTTAGCCCATATTATACAGGGTGTAAGGGACGGTGTCCCGTGTGGAGCCGGCAAAGAATAGTACCAACCCATACATACCCGTGGGTGTCGTAAGAGGCGACTAAGGGTTAACTGGAGGATGGGCAGCAGCAACCTCCTTTGTATCTAACATCTTACTTACTGCGGTCACCTACAACCGCGGTCCATAGTGCCAGCCGTAACGCTAACAAGCGAGGTGACTATGGTACTTCCCCTCCACATTTTTCTAGCAAAAGCTAGAATTCTGGAGGGAGCTCCCTGTCCTGTAGTGGACGTTCATGGGATGTTATGATGAAGGGACGGTGTACCGAAAACTGAAAGGACTTTCCTTGAAATATGCGTTGGGAAATGAAAAAAGAAAACTCGACTTCTCCATTCAAAATTATACCGTTCGGTCAAACAGCTTGTAATTTTATTTACTTTTTTCATTTCCCACAAATTATGCGTCTTAGGGAAAGTTGTTCAGTATTTTTACTGAATAAGTCCTTGTGTTTTCGGTTCCTTACATCATGTACACTCAACAGCTCATCGGTAGAAAAACTTTTGGACCTTATCGCGTGGTAATAGAGTTGAAAAAGTTTCTACCGACGTACGGTTGACCGTACGTACATCCATTTCAACTTATTACTTTTTAGCTTCTTCAACGTGGCCTAGAATCAAAAAGTACTGCTAAAGAAAATACAAATTCAAAAACTAGTAGTAACGATGCTGACAACGAAGAAGAATCCTCAGATGGCTTCGGACAATTTTTTGCAAAAATATTTGAGAGTTTGAGCACAACAACAGATGAAAACAAGGCTACTAGACGATCAAATTCAGAAATAAACCTAATTGATGATAGCACAATCAATACGCTTACGAATGAACTGAAAGAAATCATAAATCCTACCGATTTGACGCAAACATGGATTGGTGCGTATTTAACAATATTATTATTATTCCTAGCCTATTGTCTCCCACTGCTGAGAAAAGACCTCTCCCTCTTTCTTCCACTCATCACGGTCTTGTGCAAGCTGCCACCAGTCCTGGCGGAAGGCGTTTAGATCGTTACTCCATCTTTTACCATCCGTCCTTTTACTGTCCTACATCCTCCTACATCCATCGTCCTACGTCCTGTACATCTAGGGTGCATACAGCTTATGCCTATAGCCTGCCCAGCACCAATTCAAGCTGGAAATCTTTTGACCAACATCAGTCATACCTGTTCTGGATAGTATGATAGTATTCCTTACACGGTTAGTTCGTTTAATAACAAGTACCTGGGCGACCGAGCTATGCTCTGTATGATTAAAATATCATCGGGTGAGCAAGCTATGCTACTCAACAACAGATGGCGCTGTAAGTTTCTTGAACGCATTAAAACGCGCTAAGAAATATTTAAAAAGCCGGTGAAAACGAATTTTCCCAGACATGAGACCTAGCCAGATCAATTTTTTGCCCGATTACAAATATATATATATACAAATATTACAAATATTGCTCATTTAATAGTATAGGATAGGATAAATAAATAATTTTTGTTACATGACGATGATAAAGAGGATAAAGTGGCAGTTAGTTACGTTTTATTTAAACAACTTAGCGGTGGCAGCACAAGATAAATTCTAGAATCTATACGAGAAAGAAAGCAGAACAAGAGCGTTCATCCGTTCAAATCGCGCTAGAGTCAAAATTTACGATTTTCGCCGAAGGATAAAACAATGAAGTTCTCAGTTTTTAAAGAAAACATTAATATCATATTAGATATACTTTCACGATCTGCTTTTTGGTTTAAAAATATTTCAAAATATTGGGATATTTTTCCAAATAGAACAGTTTTTTAACACGTCCGTTTTTAACTTAGCGCTTGACCGTCTAAGCAGACGCGAGTTTTATGTAGGACCAAATGCTTGAAAAAAAAATTACTATTCAAAAATTCAGGATATTGTTTAGTTTTTGGTAAAAAAAAAACTCGATTTAGGTAAAAATTAATTTAAAAAACTACAATCAAAAGTGATATTTTCAGTAAATTTACGGGATATTAACCGTGTAATTTTAGTTGAAAATGTAAGACATTATTTTTTTCTTTTTGAACTTAGCATGTGAAGTCATTCATACTCTAAAACACTGTATCTTTTTTTTTGGAATAAATTGTATTTATATTTTAATGTGAATTATTTAGTACTCCTATAAAATCGATGCGAGAAAGCTCCAGCGCTTAGTCGTGGCCGAGGCCTTGTTGTGGCGACGCATCGGAGTAACGCTCTTAACCATCAGTTGATAAGTCAAGGGTAAAAACCAGGCAGGGTGACCTTTAATGGAAAAGTGTCGTAGGTATTAACAAAGGATGGTGCGTAGGGTGCTCAAGCGCAACGTTGAAATTCCCGAATTTTCCCTCAAAAACGCAGTCCTCATTGAGAGGCCATTGTGCAATAGATATGATTAGATTTAATCTCATATTGGAACTTTATAAACTTTTGTAAGGGTGCAGTATTCAGCCTACTACGAGAAAAAGATGTGATGTTTGTGTTTACACAGAAGCTTATCGATAGCAAAATATACCTATAGATTGTTAAGATGTCCATACCAATTCCGGGTTCGCAGGCAAATTGTATAATTCGTTGGTTCACATAATGCTTTGGCATGCTTCAAAATGCAGAGAAATTTTCAATTTGTCATTATACATAACGCCTCGGTATTTTACAAAACGGTGCATATTTCGTTTCCAGCGTTGTGATTGCAAGATAAACTACAGGTTGATTGGGTTTACCTTCTCTAAGGAACCTATAATGAACCAGTGATCTAAGCCCATTTGTAATCTGCCGACGCCGTTTTGCAATTTGCTAACCGTTTCTAAAACGGATCTATCGGTTACGGTTGAAGTTTATTTAGATGCAATAAAACTAAAGGTTGATTTCCCTGTCTGACAGTTAATGATGCTCAACCTTAGCTTACATTTTGACAAAACTGATAGACCACTTTGTTTGCCGGCTGAACTCTAGGACTTATTATCTTATCGAAGCTTCTAACCACAACATGTACGAAATCACGTCACTCTCACGTCATAAGCAAATCAAGAGATATTTTGTGGAGCAGCTGAGCTCTGCCAGCCTTATATATAACACAATATTTCTTCTTCTTCAGAGGGTCCTGCAAAACTACAGAAACTGTTTGATAAGTACTACGATATCTTAAAAAAATGGGCTCAAGATGTATTCGAAAAGGTAAAGAAGTCCACCATGGAGCAGTACATGAAGACAAGACTTGATACTTCCAAGATATTCTCACCGTTGATGAATGTATTGTCTTTAGGTAAAGAAGATCCCTCAGGGTCTATTGTGTCTTCTGTTTCGAAACTTCTCTTTAAATAAATGAATAAAGAAATGCTTGATTGTTATTTGAGTCACTTTGATTTATGATATTAATTCTATAACCTAGGTTTTGGATTTCAAAGATTGATCAACTAGAAATCCATGATTGTTTATGTCAAAGAGATTTGAACCTCGCTACGAGCGCAGCGAGGCTCAAATCTCTTTGGTTTATGTAAATGACTAACTTTTAAGATGAGACGTGCCAAATAAGACCAATCAGGAACGACAATGTCATCAATTGTCATGTAGTCGAATTGGTGGGTGTTTCACATTTGTATCCCTATCACATACCCCCTAGGGGCTACAGCTTATTCATTTTTTTTTTTCGATAACAATAGTTAGATTGTGTTCGAAATTTGACTTAAAGCTAACAATCAATACATCATAGTCAAAATTATATAAAGAAAGATTACAATGTCAAAGAACAGTACGTACATTAAAATCTGAATAAATACGAGCTCAACTTAAAATTTAAAATTTAGTCAACTTCATCAATTATAATCATTAAATAAAAAAATAAAAAAAAACATATGTCAACCTAAAAAAGAAATTATTACTAAATCCTGTATTATATTATTCATTTTAATAAAAATTACATAATTCTTTTCAACTTCCATATAATTTACCAATATAATTATTTAAAAATCGTCAATGGAATATATACATTTCTCCACAAGAAGCGCCTTAAGTTTGATCCTAAAACTCCTTAAGCATCTTATTGATTTTAGCTCTATAGGCAACCTGTTAAACAACTTCACCGCTTGGTTTCGAACGCTATGCTGAACATAACAATGAGTGCGAGCGAGAAACAAATCTCTTATGGTGATACTGCAAGATAGCAAAGGATAGCGAATCGAATAGCTCTGTAACCGATTTTGAATGACAGGGGGACACTTTGGGCCACGCGAAAAACCAGCTTTCCAGTTTTTTGTAAAAAATTGCGTAAAAACTACCTATTTATATAAAAATAAGGACACTTTTAATTATGGCGGTGTGTAGTGTAGTTGGATGTGGTGTTAATCACAAAAATAGTCAAGAGAAATGTACATTTCACGGGTAAATTCCTAGGACGTTCTTACTTTTTAACTATATGTTTTTTTGCTTAAAATAACTTATATTTCATGTTTAAAATATAGAATAGCTTCTTCTGAATTGCTTATTTTCGTATTTTGCATTGAAATAAGTTAAGTTGTCGATAATGTTCTGAATTTTAGTGTTATATTTTTCATCAATATAGTTCACATTTACGCTAGGGCTTGACTCAAATTTATCGATACCTATTTCCTTTATGTTTATAATACGAGCTCACAGACGCATTGTTACGCGTCGCGTACTGATATACTTGATTTACCATTTTCGTCTTGAAATCAACAGAAGTAGGTCAGTCCTAACTTTGTTTTGCCATTTTGTTCAACAGTTTCCAAAGGATTCGAATATAAAAGGAAAATTGATAAGAGTGATTGGACGAGTTGGAATCCTAAAAAATACTCAGCAAACATTTTCTAGATGTAGGTATATAAAAGAAAATGTCGACTAAATACAACTTTATTAAAAGGGGCTAACAGATTCGGCAGCTTGGAATCGGGGTTGACTAATTTAGTTCTGTTACCAATTTAAAAAAAAAATCAGCGCCGGCAGCCATTTCAGCAACCGGCGCCGGTCGGTAACTCATATGGGACCCGGCGCCGGCAGCAGTGGAGGCACTTCCGTGTAGTTATTATCGGCTCAAACAAATTGTTACCAAAATATAATGTCATTCCTTCCTTAAAACTGACTATTTTAAAATGTTTGTTTATAAAGTAGAAAATCGCAAAATTTCACAACCACAGACAGTAGGTATTCGAACCTGCGTCTTCTCCGTAAGTACCGGAGACGTTTTACCTACTAGGCTAAAATGTGGTTCTGTTCTGTCTGATGTTGTGAAATATGCGTCTTCAATAAGTTCAAGTTCAAGTTCAAGTTCATTTATTTCATAACAAAGTACATTTTGTGTTGAAATTCTTACATTTATATATTACAATTAAATTAAAAGTCAAATTAAATCATGCAAAATTCTAAAAAAATCATTGATTAAAAATTATTTGGCATTATAAACAATAAGAGTATATGTTCAAATTACATTAGAGTTAAAATACTAGGTATATCGTCAAAAAAAAAAATACATTTCATTATTCGTACAAAAATTAAAATTATAAATTAATCAATTTGGGACATAAAGAATTCATCGAAAGAATAAAAACACTTTTCTAGCAAGAAGGCCTTCAAATGGTATTTAAATGTCTTTGCATTGCCTAATGTTTTAATATCCATCGGCAATCGATTAAAAAAACAAATAGCTTGGTACCTAGTGCTATGTTTGACAACATTTAACGTAGGTTTGATTGTTCCTAACATATCTTTTCTTCTAGTTTTTAAACGTGTCATCTTTTCTTCCTCGGTTTCGAACGAATTTTTCACAAGGTCACACAATAATACTAAAATATACAAGCTTGGTAATGTCAAAATATTTAATGTTTTAAAATGAGGTCGACAAGATTCCCATTGTGGAATACGCATCATCGTGCGGATTGCCCTTTTTTGTAGAACGAAAGCCTTATTTAAATTATAATCATAACTTTTACCCCATAGCATAATGCTGTACCTGAGTCTGGACTCTATGAGGGCGTGATATACAGTTTTCAACTGTTTTAAGTTAAGCTCATCCCTCAAACTTCTAATCGCATAACACGCAGAACTAAGTGAGCCATCTAAAGAATTTAGTTCGTCTTTCCAATTTAAATAAGCATCAATGCGTACACCAAGAAACCGAACTACATCAACGGGAGTTACTGAATCTTCATTTAAGGTGACTGTCAACTGTTCGTGGTTTCTGGAAGTTGTTTTAAATAATAACACGCTTGTCTTATTAGAATTTAGAGCCAGATTGTTTGTTGAGAACCAATAATGAAAAAGCATCAGTGTCTGATTAACTTTAGCATTAAGTTCCGTAATATTTCCAGCAGAAACCACCGCATTTGTGTCATCTGCAAAGGTTACTAAGCTGATATCAGGAACCATGACAGTCAAATAATTGATAACATCATTTACGAAAAGAATAAAGAGGATTGGCCCTAGTACTGATCCTTGTGGTACGCCTCTTTTTATTTCAGTAAGCCCTGATTTGATGACTTTTTCTTCCCTACCTTCTATCGTTTTAACTTCAATATATTGGTATCTGTTACTAAGGTATGATTTAAGCAAGTTCCACGTATTACCTCTTATACCATAGTGTTCTAGCTTCTTCAGCAGGATTTCATGGTCAACAACATCAAAGGCGGAACTCAAATCAAGGAATAAGCCGGTTACTCTTTGTTTAGCATTGAGTTTGGTAATAACATCATCAATTAAGGTTTTGATTGCTTCCGAAGTTCCAATTCCTCTCTGATATCCATATTGTCTATTACTCAAGATATTATTTCGATTTACATGTCGCATAAGTCGAACTTTTATTAGTTTTTCAAAAATTTTTGATAGGCATGGTAATAGTGATATTGGCCTGTAATTGTTCAGATCGCTAGTGGATCCTTTCTTATGAATTGGAGTGATTCTGGCAATTTTCAATTGATTCGGAAAAACCTGTTCCTCGTAACACTTGTTAAAGAAATTCGCTAAAGGTTTTGCTAGCAGATCAATATTATTCTTTATTACCGTTATCGGCATCTCATCGTAACCGCATGATCTCTTAGGTTCCATATTCTCTACTACTTTAATTACTTCACTTACTGTTATCATTTCCCAGGATATTTCTTCAGGTACTCTTCTCGTATTTTCGGCCATTATATATATAGCCTGCTCCGCGTTACCAGTTAAATTATAATTATTTAGATTAAACTTTTTCTCAAAGGCCTCTACTATTTCTAATGGATCTTCAGTAATTTTATCTTGTATTTTAAGTCTTAATTTTGCTTTTCTCTTATCAGTTTTATTATTCCTACACCTATTTACCACCTTCCAAATGGCTTTCGAACAATTTTTGGCTCTGCTAATAGAATGCTGAACTGCAATTTTCTTCGCTTTCCTTATTACACCTTTATAAAGTCTTAAGTATGTATTCCTGTAATTTGTTATACTACTATTCTCATTTTCACTTTTACTTATTAGGAATCGCTTCATCCTACTACAGATTTTTACACCTTTAGTAATCCAGTATATTTTGTTGTCCTTCCTCAAATTTATCTTTCTTCTTTTCTTTTTAAAGCTCTGTTTAAAAACGAGGATGCTAGTTTTTAGAAAGCCATTTATTCCTAGTGACCCCCAATCTGTCTTTTGCAATTTATTACGAAAAGCCTGATTTGTTATATCAGTGTACGACCTTTTGTTTGTAAATATTGCAATTTCATTCGATCTATTTCTACTTGCTGATTCAACTCTGATGTCACAATATAACGCTGCATGACCATCAGACAGGCCATTATGGTCAATCCCAGTTTTTTCTAGGTCCTGTTCAGATAAATTTGTCAATATGTTGTCTAAACAAGAGCCCGAGCTACCTCTTACGTAAGTCACAGAAGAGAACAAATGTTTATAATTGTAGCATGTCAGTAGAGATAAAAATTCAGCTTTTTCTTTCGTATCTTTCAGTAGATCTATATTAAAGTCACCACAAACTACACATTTCTTGCCAAAAAAGTGATTCATAAGCTTTTCAAGTTGTTCTATAAATTTAGGAAAATTGTTTTTTGGATTTCTATATATACAACAAATATTTACATTCGTTTCGATATCCCTGATGCCACAAATCTCAAATGATTCTTGTTTATAGAGTTGTTTACAAATGTTTAATTCTTCAACTTGTCTGTCAATCGCTCCCATTATAAGTGACCCCCCCCTTTTCATATTTGTCCTTGTATTAAAAGTTATCAAATCATAACTTGTCAAATTAAAACTATGAATGCTATCAATATTCAAGAAATGCTCACAAATACAAAGAAAATGGGGATTTAAAGACTCAGTATGAAAATACAATTCCAATTCATGTTTTTTTGTATTTATACCACATACATTTTGGTAATAAATTGATAGTGTATTATAAGAGGTCTGTTCAGTATTACTTTTAGTATTACCTTTTAGTGTAAAATTATTACTATTTATATTATCATCAACGAAAAAAATCACACTTTGTTTGTACAGTAGAATTTCTCTTAGCTGTCGTAAATTTAGAAGCTACATTACATTTTTTATTTCTATAATTCAACATGATCATATCTAAGACTAACAATCGACAAGTGTTAAACTTATCAATTTTATTATCATTATAACAGCATAATTTTGAGCAAGTTAAATTTTCTAAATTCGTACTTATGATTCGAACTAACTCATTCAATTTAGTCTCATTTAGATGAGAATTGCTGCAAATTTCCCCGAACACGACATTAGTGCTTGTAAAAGCATTCAAAAATGTGTATAAAGCAGACTGAAACTTGATAATGTTGTTGTCGTGTGAGCCAGCTAATAGAATCACATAATCATCTTTGTCTAGTCCCCTATTTAACGCGAGGTTGTTCGTTGTAATGTCCACCAAGGAAGCATATGGTTTCAAAACAGATGTCACACAGTACTCATCACCCAATAGCTTTTCCAGAATGTCACGAAGTCTTCTTCCCGTTTCATCAGCCAATAATATTACCCTCCGTTTAGGTTTCAGACTGTTGATATTATGTTGACGATTGTTTAGACCGGTTTCCTGCAACTTCTCAACGATAGAATCGTTGAAGTTTTCTTTAACCGTGGAGTTCAACATAGGTGTGGTATTTCTGTCAGAGAAACTGATGTCTTCATGGTGTTCTTGGTGCTCTGAATTAGACTGCTCGATCTTAGATTTATTGTTCAGCTGTTCTTCTTTAGATGGTGTCATATGTAAAATTCCTGATAAAATTCGTATTGCAATACGCATTGCAACGTTGCGTTGCGTTTGTGGTTGTGAAATTTAGCTATTTTCTGCTTTGTAGAATTATCAGCCATTAACGTCTTCTGTGGTCTAGTGGTTAGAGCGCTCGGCTCTCAATCCGGAGTCCGGAGGTTCTGTGTTTGATCTGTCAGACAAAAATCCCTTTGTGCGACTTTCCCAGTATGGTTAGGACATTGCAGGACGAATCACCTGATAGTCCGATAAGTTGAATGATTCCGTGCTTCGGAAGGCACGTTAAGCCGTTGGTCCCGACTACTACCTATGGATGTAGTCGTTAAAGAGCCATATGACAGAGGCCTTGGCGGCCTCAAATGCTATATTTTGACATTTGGTCCATACATAAAAAAAAAAAAATACATTTGGCCTAAGATAGGGGCTCATGCTGGTGGCACTGCAGTGACGAAGATAAAAAAATAAGGTTTGAACAAAGAAACATAAATTACAATTCCACCGACTTTTTTGGGTTGGTACCTAGAAAAGGGGCTTTCTGTAATCGTAAACGGTAGTTGCATATAATAACGCCATAGCCGTCACGCAACATTTCGTCAGTGAATATCAATCTCATACATTTTTATTCTATACTACTGGAATTTACGACAGTAGAAATCCACTTATTTACGGCCCCAGGCGGAGAAATGGAGGATTATCGACACTACTACCTACTACAAGTGAAACACTGCGATTGTTGACAGCGACGCTACCGCCTGAACAGACAAGTCAATGTCGCCAGGGTACACGAATATCGATACCAAAATGTACATCACTATCTAACGCTTACATTGACAAATCAAAATTGGTTACGCGTTTTCGGGCTCTTTGTTTATCTATAGGCAGTAAGCTGCCGTTATTCATAATCTAAGATGCTGAACGACCTTAAGCGTGGGATGAATTTTAATATTTAGGTCCTTTCTTCTAGTAATCAGTCTTTTTTCCATTCTTGACAGTAACGCCCGGAGGTGCCTCAAAAGGTTACGGTTCACGACCACGATCCACCGATCACCCGAATAGCACCGCCTGACATCGTCTCACATATCCACCGCTTAGAAGAAGAATAAGGACGGGTTGCACCATCTAACTTAACCACAATCGAATGTACTCGTCTTGCTCTCTATAGGGTGGAGAGAGCGAGAGGTGTATATTTGGTAATGGTTCAGTTAGAAAGTATACTTTTCCTGCACATCGCGTTTAACTCATCCGACTCTGCAGAAACGGCAAATCTTTAGATACATTTAATATAAGGGATTAATGATGATTCTAATAATTAACACATAACAAACCGCTCTATCAATTGGATGCCATTTTAATAGGAAGTTTAATTTTGTTTTTGTATTTGGATCTATTACTTGTGTAAAATTTAAGTACCTGGGCGATCGAGCTTTGCTCTGTGATATTTAAACAAAGTCGCCCAATAGATGGCTCTGCAGAGTTGCTTTTTTTTATCGTCAATGGGCTTACTCTTGACCTCGATCTAGTCTTGAAGACAGAGATGAGGTCGACGATGGAACGAGCTTGACCAGAAGAAGCCTATTCACTCGCGACTTGAAAAGATTCGGGTTATATGAACTCGGGAACACAGACGCAGGCAGAGAATTCCACTCTTTAGCCGTACGCATTATAAAAGATGTTTCAAAGCGCTTTGTGCGAATGTGCGGAATATCAACCAAGTATGGGTGATATCCTGCGGTGCGTCTGGACTCTCGATGGTAGAAGGGAGATGGTGGAATAAGCTCGTGAAGGTTTTGAGCACACTCTCCGAAGTACAAGCTGTAGAAGACCGACAGACATGCAACTTTGCGACGGTGGGCCAGACTGTGAAACTTGGTTTGCTGAAACGCAATTTTTAATAAATGCTCAAAAAACAGGTAAACAAATTTTCCCAGACATGAGACCTAGCTAGATCGACTTTTCGCCCCTAAAAATCCCCGTATATTTATCGCAACCGTTAGAGCCGTTTTCGAGAAACCGATTACAAATTATGTACTAATATTGCTCGTTTAATGGTATAGGACAGATTAACTTACCACACTTCAGAGTCAGCCCTTTCTATTACACATTGTTAAAATCTAATTGAAAATATCCGTATGCTGTGCTGCTGGCTAAGAAAAGTACCACCTCATTTCTTACCTTGGGTGTTGTAAAAGGCTACTAAGTGAACCAGATGATATGCTATGCAGCTGAGGCTTTCCGCGTATCGTATACCATATTATGCGGTCACCAACCATAGGAGCGGTCCATTGGGCAGCCGTTACGCTAACAAGCGTGATGGCTATGTCACATCTCCCAAAATATACAACATTTCTGTGAGGCCTCCCAAAATTCCAGTTCCAGCAGAGGACTTTTGTACGAGATGTTATGATGATGTAATATGAAGTATCCGTATCTAAGGCTAGGACAGAGCTGTGGTCAAAATGGTACCCTCCTGATAGCCTTTACATCCCAATTGCCGAAAAGCTGCCAACAGGACACGATCTTCCCTGGTCTATATGGAAGTCTCTAAATAGACTGTGGCGTTGGCAGATGCGGGGAACTTAGTAAGAATGAATGAATGAATAACACTTTATTGCACACTAATAAAGTAACATTTACAAATTACGAGTTATAAAATGTGGGCAAAAGGCGGTCTTATCACTAAGAGTGATCTCTTCCAGACAACCTTGAAAGAGGTGGAGCTTCTCTGATAACGACAAGTGTGAGTGCGGCGTTTTGCAGTCCATGTCACACTTGCTGACGTGCCCTATTTCTCCAGATTCCTGCACTCGGAGGGACCTTTTTGAAGGCAACGGAAAGGCTATTGATGTGGCAACGTTTTGGGCTAAGATTCTTTAGTCACTTTTTGCCGTTGACTCGAAAAGAAGAACAAGATGAAGTATTCGAAGTACAAAATACTTATTTAGGTATTTTTATCATTTACGTATGTTATAAGTGGTACTGTGTTGTGATCGCAGAGTCAAACCCAATATCTTTCAAAAACGCCACTGTATCAGAAATAGCAGGAAGTTAGGCATTTTTCCTGCAAAGAGATTTCTCGGAGAATAAAACCACTCTAGCTGAAAATTTGTCTTGTAAACGAAAATTGGTGTGACTATGGATACATTTGTTACGATTATTCACCTATTTACAAAAGAAGGTAGTGCATATTGGTATTTTGTTAAAAAGTATCGGTTCACTCGATCGGACCCAGCAAACATTTTTTTTTTAATTTCGACTACTATTTTAAAACAATGTTTATAATATTATTCTCAGTTTTGGTGAGTTACCAAATACAAACCACGAAAGCCAACTCTTTAAAAAAGTAGTTGAGGAGAAAAAACATAAATTCTTTAACTATTTTTTCATTTTCGTAAATAGTTCAACTATAAATTATATTTCGTCGTTAGAATGTTAATTTTACTCAGTCGAATGTTGCAGATTCTCCAAACTCTCACGCAAGCGGCAACTTCTTCAAATGTAACAAGTGATGTATACAATCTAATTCCATACATAGAAAAAGGCCCCAGCGTCCACACGAGAAGAATCATGCTCCCAGCAATGCGAGGAACAGAACTCCCTGCTATTCTCATGCAGATGTTAGCTGGTAAGACGGTAGACCCTAACATCTTATACTATGGCGATCATTAAGTAGTAAGAATGATCCAGAAAATAATCAACTGATGATAAATTTATAATGCACTTATCTTTGTAGCAGAATTCCACAGTTTTCCGAAGCTTCTATCCCTTAGTATGATTGGTGTGAAATTGAGTGACAGGATTAGAAATAGTGTGATAAGAGAACGTTGTGGCGTAAAAGAAGACGTAGTGACTAACATTGAGAAAGGGATGCTGAGATGGTTTGGTCATGTAGAGAGGATGAATGAAAGAAGATTGACAAAAGAGATCTACAAGGCGAGAGTGAATGGAAGCGTTGGAAGGGGAAGGCCTCGGCGAAAGTACCAGGACCAAATTCAGGTCGTTCTGAATAAAGGCCAGGTTAAAAGTACCCTAAACCGACGAGCATGTATGAAAGGATTTATGAAAGTACAGGAAGCAGGGGAAGTGTGTCAAGATCGTAGCAGGTGGAAAACTGTGGTCTCTACCTACCCCGACGGGAACAAGACGCGTAATATTATGTATGTATGTATGTATGTTCTATCCCTTAGTAAAAGAAAGGTTTCTGTGGTCCTGCAAATAGCTCTCCAGTGTTCCAAGATTTCAACTTTGCTTCCGTGTCGGTTTCTTCTGCGATGTTATTGTGAGAACCGATAGAAGGTACTATGAATAGAGGACTGTTAGTCAAATCTGATATGTATGGAGACATGTCAAAGTTCAGTTTTTTAATGGCATCCGTCGCAACATTCGTTTTGCAAAACTTTTAAGTAGTTTGCTGGATGGTGTTAAACTTTACTTCGTTACTTTTATGTTTCTTAGACCTAGATTTTTGTCATCTTCACTTCACTGATATATACTTTCAATACTCAAAACATCAAAATGTTGTTCATTCTCACTACTTTTTGATCACCCTTCGTATAACTATGCAGTCTTTGGCAGATCTCTACCATTATAACATAAAACTAAGCAACCTTTCCCACAAAAAAGTATTAAACATGAAAAGAACAAATTAGACTTCTTATTCAAGTAAAACTTGTATTGTAAATATCTCGATTTTAAAAGATTATCGCATTGAACGACTTGCGGTCTTCTGCGCGGGGACAGACTTTAGGGAGGGGTTTATGAGTAGAAATTGACTTTAGTTGCTCACGAGTCCTCTTCCCGCTACACCGCCACCCGCCCAAGCTCAAGTCTGACTACCCCGCCACTGCCTAAGACTAGCACTTGGAACCACAAATATATAAAGGAGAGTCAAGTTTGTGCTTCGAACACACAGCAAACATGATACGTGCGCTTGCAGGAAAGTCGAACTGTTGAACTATAATAAACATCTTTTTTTATTATTATCTATTGGCTTGCTCTTGACCTTGACCTAGTCTTGAGGACAGAGACGATGTCGATGATGGAACGAGCTTACCCAGAAGAAGCTTATTTACTTTCGACTTTGTTAGATTCGGGTTATATGAACTCGGAAATACAGACTCCTTAGCATGTTCGCATGGAGCGGCGCGAAGCGCTTTGTGTACCACTGAAGTGTGAGTGATATTCTGCGGTTCGTCTGGATCTGGACATTACTGAGGCGTTTCTAGACTATTACGATATCTTATAAGGTCACGAAAAACCGCTGGATATAGGCTGCTCAGGTTCGATTGATGTGGAGGTCTGCAGTAGAGACTTTTCTCCAACGTCTAATAATTTTCTTGTGCAGGCAGTAATTACAAAATCGTGAAGTTGCCGAACGATCCGGAAGGCCTACCAGAAGATCTGACAGAACACTCAAAAGGCCAAGAATTCCTCAAATCCATCAGGCAACGAATGTTACAACCCTTGGTCAGAAACTTCAAGGAAAAGTCAAGGCGGAGCATGAAAAAAGAAACGCACCACGTGACAACTAACAAAGAAGTGCAAAAGTAAACGGGTTTTATTGTGAATAAATGAGCATGAAGTGTAAAAGAGGAAAGTAATATTAAAATAAAGGAGGTTGCTGTTTTAATTACTTGATACCCTTAATTCTAGGAGCTGTACGAAATTTACTCTCTATGGACATAAACAGGTTTCTTTTTTTACATTGGAAATGTCTTTTCGTTCGCTCCAGTGTAGGCTCCGATTTCACGAAAAATTGCGATCCCCTTATATCTCGGAGAGTTGTGAAAATATGATATTCAAGAATTTTACGCGTATTTACAAGAGCTGTAAGGTGCAAAAAAAAATATTCGAGAAAGTCAAAAATACGAGTAAAAGAAAGTTATGGCCGAAATAATAAAAAAAATCAATTTTTCCCGAATTTTTGATCTTGGCCCTCGATATTTTGGAAACGAAGAATGATATCAAAAACTTGAGAAAAACTCCTCTGGACAATTATGTTGGTAATTTGAGCCTAAAACAAAGACGATCGGGTTAAGGGTTTGCCCTGTAGCCTAACCTTTTTGAAAAAACCGGTCAAGTGCGAGTCGGACTCGCGCGCCGAGGGTTCCGATATACCTATAGTATTTTTGGAAGCAATAAAGTCCATTTTCAGGACCGCAAAACTAAATTTGTTTGTAAAGGTTTTTTGCAGATTTCTGAAAAACTGTGCAACTTAGAAAGATCGTTTTATTTTTGCTGTAAAGTTTACATAAACCTCTGTCAACTGTAATTAATTCAGATTTTCCCTTACTCAAACTTCGGAGATAAGGGGGGGGGAATGGTATTTTTTTTGACATTTTTCATCATAACTTGAAAACTACGAAACTTAAAAAAATACAAAAATATATTTTAAAATGTACAAGTAAAGCCCTTTCATATGATACCCCACTCGACCTAGTAGCGACAATTTGAAATTTGGCCCCCCCTATTTTGGCCCCCTTTACATTAATAATCATACTTTTTTCAAAAAATTTTCATGTGCAATTAAGTTGGGCAACTATGTTCTAAAACTATTCCAAATTTCAGCTCGATAGCGTAAGTGGTTGCTGAGATATAGAGGTGTGACAGACAGACGGACAGACAGAGCGGCACCATAAGGGTTCCTTTTTTTTACCATTTTGGTATCGGAACCCTAAAAAGTCAAAAAGTCAGAACGATATTGATTTCGAATTCCGTAGATTAATTTCCAATGTGCTTGATAGTCGTGTGAGAAATCAGTGATTTTTTTGTAGGAATTTTGAATAATGCTACTAGATTTAGGAGCTGAGGTTGCACGTTTGACAAGGAGTCAGTTTTCATGTCTCTTCTCTGTCGTCACTTTGTTTATGAAAAGAGAAAAAGTTTTGTAGCGGGCTGAATACGGAGATTGCAATTTTAAATAGTTCAAGTTACTTATAATATAAAAAGTACACATTTGATGTACTTCTTTCCGTCATCTTGAAAAAATAGGACAGTGCTGTATCGATCTAAAATTCCATAAGGCTTTTTGTCCAACGCGACGATTCCGAGCCGATACCGATAACAAAAGAAAAGCGCCGACAAAGTTACAAGCAAAAATAGTACTTATTACTTATTCATAGTGTAGGTTCTATCGGCGCTGTTTTTTTATTTTATCGTTATCGGCTTGGAATCGTCGCAGTCGGTGGACAAACAGCTTTAGTAGACTGGAACAAATACAGAACTAAATCTAAATTCTGCAGCATAACTACCATAAATCGTATCGGCACCGCCCATGAGCAAAACACGGTAACTGACCAAATAACAAAAACGACGACACAACAGTGGCGGCGCGGCGTATCTCCAAATTAATGGTTGGTTGCCGCCTTTTTATTTTCCAGCGCAAGTGCACTCAAGCGCGTATCTATTCATCATTTAATTTACATTTGAGCGGGCGGCCGCACCACTGTTCGGTGTGTTCAACAACTGTATAGGTAAGCAAATTTTACAGAAATTGAGAATTTCGTTTGTTTGTTTCAATATTGTACTTAGTCAATTGATCTACTCTTTAATATGCGTTAAAACAGAAATCTTTAATTGATATACTACGAACAAGGTATAATATTATGATATCATAAATTGTGCTAGTAATATCGATCTTCGTTCTTTTAAATGACTAAATAATCTCCAAATTTATCCCCAGCGTAATTCCTCAGAAAGTCCTCTGAGGACTTTATCCTACAAAGTAATGGAATATGCGATTAAATATCCATGACAAACCTCTAATGTTCGTTCATTATTCACTATACAATAAAATTGTTTGCCACCTAAGGATTCAAACCCGCAAACATCAGCTTGGCAAGCAGGTTCACTATTAACCACACTCTGGGTTGAACTTTACTGTAACAAGTACTGTTGTTGTAATCAATCAGCTTGAACGCTGCTTCCTGAGATACAGGTTTCCTAGTTCAGGAAGTAGGGTTGTTTTTCTTAATCAACTAGTATTACCTAATTTATGTGAAACTACCCTATAATGTACGTTTTGTAAACTTGGTAAATAAAGATTTTTATTTATTTATTTATTTATTTTATTTATTTCGGTCGTCTGAAAACTAAATGTAAGTACCTAAGTTTATGTTTTAAAATTGAAAACATAAACTTTTTGCCGTATAGCACTGTATTTTATATTATTCGTCCATGATTTTATAAAGGATGTAACAAGGGATGTATGGGACAGGTTTTCGAAAATTTAAAGGACATGATCAATCGACGTAATTGACCAAATTTCAGGAAATGAAAAAAAAATCGGCCTCTCAAAAAATATATAATTATACCTTGCATAAAACAAGGAACCCTTATAGCTTCATTTCCGTCAGTCTGTCTGTCCGCGGCTTAGCTCAGAGACCCTTAGTACTAGAAAGCTGAAATTTAGTATAGATCTATATTTCATCCACGCCAATTAAGTGGTATAATAAGAATTTAAAAAAATAGTTTTAGGGTACCTCCCCTACTATTAAAGTAGGCGTGAAGATTTTTTCTCTCGACTACTCCATAATAAAAATAGCAATAGCAATCAGGTGTCAGGACATCGCTGAGCATTAGGAGTTAAAAAGTATATGTTAAGAACATTATCAGAACCTGCTTTGCGAAAAAAATCCATAAAACCTACGGAACCCTGTACTGCGCGTAGCCGTAAACGCACTTAGCCGGTTTTTTTTAAATACATATGTTTCAAAAAATGCTGACAGTTAATTTTTTATATTTGGGTTGGAAATACCTTCTTGATAAGGCGCTGCAGAATGTAGATTATGAAAAAAATTCTTCATAATAAGTATCACAAGTGATATATTCCGTCTTTACCAAACGGTCTTTGGTTTATTTGTACAAACCAGTTTATTGCTCTACCTATGGTTGGTTTAAAACTTTTAAAAATTCGTAAGTTATTTTTTTGCTTCTCCTAACAACTTATAAGTCGATCGGGCCAATTGGTATGAAGAACCAAAAATAATTTGGTATTTTGAAAAAAAATTAGAAGCAAAGTGGTCCAGTTTCATGAGTAGAGCCTCCATCAAAGAGGTTTGCAGACCAAATAACCTGTATAATAAAAGTATAAGGTGATACAGACTGTAACAGACTAACTGACAAATTAAAACTACTGCACATAGATATACAACAAAACGAGAGAATAGTACATTTCTCATCGAGAAGAGAAAGTGACCGATTCCCAACAAAGGTGTCGTTTGACGAGGGGCTCTATACACCAGAGTTGAGAATCAAGTTTGTCAAGGTTGACCTGCTCTTGACTGTACGGTCGTATTGTAATCAGTATATTAGTACCTGGGCGACTGAGCTCTGTGCTTTATAATATTAGCCGAAGTCCACTAACAGATGGCGCTGTAGGGTTTCTGAAACGCGCTATTTTCGAGAAATGCTCAAAAACTGAAAATAAATTTTCATTAAAATTATTATTAATTAATTATTATATATATTTAGAGCGTGTAACGGAAAGATGTGATAATACTAAAGGGTATCAATCTGCCTATTAAACTAAACAACTTCCATTCGATAAAATTTACTAAATGGCGGTTCTCGGGGGCGAAATAGCGGTCTAGCTACGACCATAGAGGACTACGACTCATCTCTGGTTAAAATTATTCTGTCCGGTTTTTTAGTATTTCTTGAAAATTGCGTGATCAGAAACCCTAGTAGAAAAATACAAAAAATAATACAAATATTATACAAATATTACGCCTTTAATAGTACAGGATGCGTGCAAAGTCGTAGGACAGAACGCTATTCGTTAATCAAATTTAGAACAGCAACACTTTTTATAGCACTTACGTAATTTTTCTTATCAATAAATACAATCGTGTGAAATAATAAAAATGCACGCGAATGGTTTGGGTAACAGCAACATTGGTGTGCAACTTAAGAATCGCTCTTGTGTTTGAAATAAAAGTTGTAAAAATGAAATTAAAATATATATGGACATAGATAACATGTTCATTACCTTCAGTTTCATAATAATTACGGTAAGCAAATCACGTTCAATTCATCTAAAACTAAAGTTACAGTCTTTAGATTTATTAAAATTTATATTAAATTATATATTAAATTAAAATTCTTGATATATTAAAAGCTTATATTTAGTTTCACCTGTAGCGGTGTCTGTCTTGCAAGTAAATTTAATGGAAACATTTGCAATTCTATTACCATGGCATAGGTCTGAAGTGTTTCAACTGACGTGCTATTTGGCGTACGTAGAAAAAAATCTATTTTTTTATACGTTTGTGCTCGTCTAAATTGTAGGGTCTGTAGATAGTATATTTTTTGTATTTGACGTCATAAATACTAAAAAATAAAATAATGGTGTTAATAAATAAATTTTAAAACAAGCTTTTATTAGATGTAGAAAAAGAACCAAAACGTTATCACAGTCTCAGGTTTTCAAATAAAAGCGTGTTACATTTTAAAACATCTAGAGAGAACTACGAGTAAAATTGCTTTTATTTGAAAGCTTTTATTTGAAAACCTGAGACTGTGATAACGTCTTAGTTATTTTTTGACATCTAAAGCTTGTTTTAAAATATTTTTTACTAATATTTTTTTATAGAGTTATAAGGAAAATGCCGCTGTCTTGATTTTACGTTTAGCGCTATTGCACATGATCCAACTAATAGCTTTTGAAAAGTATGTAATACGATTATATAAGGTATTAGTGACACCCTTCCGAATACTAAAGGGGTATGATCAGTCCACGATACTGAACAACTTTCAGTGAACAAAACTTTCATTAAATGAAAAAAAAATCGGCTTCTCCATACAAACTGCCCGATCAAGTTTACAATTTTGTATGGAGACGCAGATTTTTTTTTCGTTTCCTGAAAGTTTTGTTCACTGAAAGTTGTTCAGTGTCGTTGACTGATCATGCCCCTTCAGTATTCGGAAGGCTGTCCCTAACACCCTGTATAGGCAGCGACATTTTTCTTTTATAATGTTTATTTATGTTTTTAGTATCCTTGTACGATCACCACAAAAAACAGGTGTAGTACATATTCAAAACTAAATAATTTACTAAAATATTTTTAGTACCTTGGTGTAACGAGAACACATAATCACCCAACAACAGACATATATAAAGATCTTCTTAAGATAGTGGCAAGACCGGTAAGACCGGCAAGACCAAATAACTACAAAGTAAAAAGTTTCCTCGCAAGACCAACAGTAGCTCCACGCAAAAGCAAGAAAAAGATAAGTATAGTGTTTCATGATTCGAAGCATAAGAGTGACCTTAATAGCACACCAGTTTCTGCGAGAACTAAAGAAGAAAAACTAGCATTGAGGGCACACAATTTTGATTCAGCAGATAAAAATCAATCTAAAATAAACAGACTAAACGACAAAATTTACTCTGATGAACAAAATACCAAACCTGTTGAAGACTCTCCTGATAACGTCTCTGACAATGATGATGAAAAGGATAAATCTGTAGAAGAGTTTATACACCTACAAGGGTCTGGGACCGGTGAATGGAAAAACTGCGTAAGGTATGGTCGATACTGTGTCAATACTTTCAATCGTTTTGGGTTTCAAAAACGTTTTGTACCTAGAGAAACCTCGTATATTGATGTATATTTTAATTCTAAAAATGAAAAAAGGAATGAAGCTTTGACAGATCTTAAGACAAAAAGCAGTGAAAATAGCCAAAAAAAACCTTTAAGATCAATTCAAGATGTTTCACTACCGGATAACGTACATTATGAGAATGGTAATGAGTATTTGAACAATAACACTGGGAAGCCAGACCTGAAACCTGACGAAAATATAACTCCAAACATGTTTAATTCAACGCCAGACCAACCTGAAACTTTCAACATTACAAACGTAACATTAGACTTAGAATTAGAAAAATATTTTGTTCACGATATCATTAAAAATTTCAAATCTTTATCAAAAGCGTTAAAGCAAGAAGAAATTGGAAACATTGATTATCCAATAGATACCTTCCTCAAAACTGGAATATCAAATGTTTCGGCTACTCTTCCAGTCGATAGTGTAAACACTGATACAACTTCAAGCTATACTAATATGACATCTGACAATCCAGTTCAACAAAATGTCACATTTCACCAGACACCGATACATTCAAAATTTTCTATATTATGGTTGACAAATACAGATAGCTTAAACGAAAACACACCGGATAAAGTTGCCCATAATAACAAATATCGTAATGGCAAATTCAAAGGTAATATTGAAAAGTATTTTTCTAAAGTGAATAGACATTTAGTGAGCCATCGTGCTACAACACAAATAAAATCAGTTACAAGCGACTTGCAAGTTGGTCAAGCGGTTGAGAAAAATATCGATAGGAATAATAATAAAGATGATATGGACATAGCACCACAGGAAACCACACCTAATAATTACCAATGGAACCAAGATAATGTAAATGATAATGCCAAAATTTATTTACCAAGCCAGGATGCAAAACCACAAACCATTAATTACCAATTGTACAATGGCAATATAGATTTTAAATCGAAGACCTTACGCGAAAATATGGAAACAATTACTAACCTCTATGGTATGACGCCGTACCCTTTTCATAAAATTGTAACAAATCACTTATTTTCTGATCGAGGTAATACACAAGATAATCTTGAAGCAAAACCACAGGATAAGGCAGTTAATGACTTTATACCAAATCCCGGCAAACAAACATTATTCAATTCTGAAATAGAACAATATTACGCTACATTACTTAATCACAATGAGCCCATTACGCAAAACACTGAGAAACCTTACAGACCAACAAAAAGAAACGATTATAACAGTTGGTTTCATAATTTAATTAATGAAAGCCTTTATTTTGAACCTGCATCAGGATATACTGAAAAGTATAACACAATTTTCCCAGAACCTTCGAAAAAATATATTCAATTCAACAACAATAATTTTTATGATGCAAAAACATTTTTAGGCAATCAACGCATACACGAGGATTTAAAACCGGATGAAAATTATGCTGGCTTTGCCGCTCCCATGTTACCTTTTTTGAGTAAGCCAGTAGTTAATTTTTTAATTTAAGTTTTTTTTGTTAGTACCACAGAAGCAGGCACGTTGAAACAAAACCAGTTAAAGCTGAGCCAGCCGTTCGCTACAAACGCCAGAAACCAGGGACGCGCTGTGTTCCACCGACGTGCGGCCGTGTTAGTACGGAAAACGTAGCACTCAGGCGAAGCATATTGTACATATTGTAAATTGTTATGTGGAATACAGGGTGGCCCAGAGCAAAGTGTACTTTTGAATCGGTAATAATTATTTAATAAAGAAAGTTATGCGAGCGTGCAAGTGGTATTAGTGTGAAGCTTAGCAATTCCAATTTTAATTACCAAGAGTTACTTATATGTCCGCATGCATCTCCGTGTCCGCGCTTTTTACAGGAACTTCCCTCATCTTATGCGATTGTTGAAATTTTTAGAACTTGTTTTTTCTCTTTTCAATGAGCAGGTTTTAATAATGACCAAATTTCCAAGCATGTTTGAGAATAATAGTTTTCATGATTTCGTGTTTTCAAAAGTGCACTTTGCCCTGGGTCATACTATAGTTGGCTTGCTAAATCCGCAAGCTTATAAAGGCTAAATCAATCTACATAATGATATTTTTTCTATAGTCTAAGTTTCTTTTTCTTTTTTAGGTGGAATCACAATGGGCGTTCCATTTGCACCGAACAACCTGTACCCATATAACTTCCTCTCAACGGCTGGGAAAGGTACAAAGTGGTCTCAGAATTGGCTTTATACGTTTATTAGACTAGTTTCAATTTTAGTAGTTTAAATTTTACAACAATATTTTTTGTCACCTAAATTTATTTTGTCACTAATTTGCAATACCCTAATGTGTCAGATTAAACGGAGCGTATACTGAATGGTTTTGCATCAAAAAAGGTGTAAGGCAGGGATGTGTAGTGACACCTTAGCTGTTCAACCTATTCATGGATAATTTGTTTAAATAATCTGAAAGAGAGTATGTATGGATTGAGAATAAATGAGTTACTCGTCAAATATCATCTGTACACTGATGACCAAGTGTTACAAGTAAAGGAAGCGAGAGAAGTACTCGTAAATCAAGATCGTTGCAGATGGAGGGCTGTGATCTCTGCTTACCCTAGCGGGAAAGAGTGCGTTCGCTAGGGAAACTTATATGTAAGGTACCTTGAAACTTGGCTCATAAACAGGAATAGGATCATTAAAGATAAATAAAAAATACCAATTTTTTTTGGCCATAAATGGCGAGGTTTTAAAAAAAATCGTTTTCGTCCAATATCGATAGGTCGTATGGCAGAATGTGATGAGTAGTCATTGCCTATCATAAAAAAAAACTAACAGCTGTATAAACCGACCACAGACTGCTTAGAACAGTTGTCAGTGTTTTTTTTTTTAAGACTGGCCATGGCTATTTTTCATTCTGCCATACGACCTATCGATATTTGACAAAAACAAAATTATTTTTAACTTTATTATTTGCAACCGAAAAAAAAACTTATTTTTAGGGTTCCGTACCTCAAAAGATAAAAACGGAACCCTTATAGGATCACTTTGTTGTCCGTCTGTCTGTCTGTCTGTCAAGACCCTTTATCTCACGAACGGGTAGAGGTATCAGGTTGAAATTAATACCATATATTAGGATCCATGAACCACACAAGATCTGAAAATTTAAATTTTTTACAACGACGCAATCAAAAGATATGGCATTTTATGTCCTCATCTCCATACATTTATGCAAAAATGCAAAACCTACAAGGTACTTCCCGTTGACCTAAAATTATGAAATTTGGCAAGAAGCTAGGTCTCACAGTACAAATAATGGGAAAAGTCTGAAATCATTAAATATTACATTTTTTCTCACAACTAATGATAACCAATTGTGGTGAGCTCCCATTTCAAGAACATTCATATAAGAGAGGGGTCTAGTTGGATGGTTAAGGAGGCGATTTTTGTTTAAGTACTATTTTTAAAACGGGAACACTTACAAACTTGAAAATTGGTTTGTTTATAGTGCATAAGCTATAAAATAACAACAAATAATAAAATTTGCTCAAGCGCGTGTCGGACTCTAAAAATCTAGCACATTAACTTACTGAAATTTCAACTAATACAATTATGATTATGTGGTGGTACGGAACCCTCGGTGCGCGAGTCCGACTCGCACTTGGCCGGTTTTTTACTTATTGAGCCAAGTTTCGAGGTACCTTACACATACGTTTCCTATGCGAATTATCATGCTAAGACCCGGAATAAACTAAACATGTATGAAAAACCTAAGCTTTGTGGTACCGGCGAAGAATAGACCAACCCATCTCTACCCATGGGTGTCGTAAGAGACCACTAAGGGTTTATGATCCGGCGGATAGGCAGCAGCTTTCTGTGTATTATACCATCTTACATACAGTGGTCGATACAACGCGTGGTGACTATGGTAATTCCTCTTCCAAGTACCACGCGTTTTTTTCTGGAATTCTGGAGAACTACCTCTCCAGCAGTGGACGTTTCATGAAATGTTATTGTATGAGAAACCCAACTATGTAGTATATTGCAAACTGAATACTTTTATACTATAACGTAAGTTTCTTTTTAATTTCAGATGAATTCAAATTGAGCTATCCAAGGACAATAGGACCAGACTTAAAAAAGAAACAATTTATCGATGTAAAAAACTTCTTTAAGAAATGGGTTTATAAGAAATAGTTTTAAGTATTTGGTAATTTTAATATGATATTAATTGTAAAGTTTCTATTTTAAAGGCAATCCTATTTATTATATTATTTTTAAAAGGGTAAGTATAACAAACACGAAAGATTTTAAATATGACTATATTTTTTTGTTCTCACAAAACATAGATCGAAACACAAAATATCAACTTTCATAGAAAATGCATCATCTAATAGCGCATTTCTGTAGGAGGACAATTACTTTTTTTAGTTTTTCGTACAATCTTATTATCACATTCAGATTCACACTTCGTCTGTTACACCTCATACAGTCAACGACAGGACAAGTGTGACACTCGCAGCGCGGCTCTAGCCTAGCCCGTACGTCTCTTGAAATAGGAACGGTAGAAAATCCAATGTGTCAAGCTTGATGTGCTCTTGACTGTACAACAGGGCAATTTCAAGTAAAGCCATATCCCAGTCGGCAAGTAAACATATAGGAAAGTTACCTGGAATCAATTCCGAATACTTATGATAAAATTTTGTGATAATGTTCATATTCATACAGGGTGTACCGACAACTGAAAGGGCGTGCTCAGTCATCGAAACTGAACAACTTAACCAAAGAAACATATGTTGGGAAATGAAAAAAGAAATTCACCTCTCCATACAAGCTGTTCGACCAGACTGGGCAATTTGTACCCTTATATATTTGTACCCCTATATTGGGCAATACTACTACTAGCTGTTCGACCAGGGTGGGCAATTTGTACCCTTATATATTTGTACCCCTATATTGGGCAATACTAATACTATAATTTGTACCCCTATATTGGGCAATACTACTACTAGCTGTTCGACCAGGGTGGGCAATTTGTACCCTTATATATTTGTACCCCTATATTGGGCAATTTGTACCCCTATATTGCACCACTTCACGCGGCAAAAAATGCTTCCATGTCCTGCAACTTTTTCGTCAACACTTTTCTAGAAAAGCGCATGGTTTCAAAAAGTTCCGACCCAAAAGGTCGAAAGTACCTGCCGACTGAATTACCAGCCAATTTGACTCTCGATACGTAGGTTTTGGGTTCGATTCGATTAGGTGATTCATCCTGCAATGTCCTAACCAAACCGGGGAAGTCTCGAAATGTGATTTTATTTTTATATGGCACTGTCCCCACCGGCATCGAACCCGGAACCTCCGGATCGAGAGCAGAACGCTTTAACCACTAGACCACAGAAACTGTTTTAACGTGAACGTTTTTGTGAATGAAACAAAGAAACTAGCTCATAATGACTTGAGAATAAGGACTATTCTCTTATTTTTTTTTATTATTATTTCACTCGTACCATGCAATCTCAGCGACAAGTAAGTTGTTGGAGTATTGCTTTTGGGTAGCGCGAGACGATTTTGCACCCGTTAGTAATACAAAGTTGGCAACCGGCCCAACGACAGGCAAAGCGACATTTAGATACTTACTGTTTTTATGCGACTATTTTTACTGATGCTATTTGAAGGTGACAGGGCTTTTATGCTAAGTCCGTCTGGAGATGTTATTTTTTTTGCAAAATAGGTTTAGACAACGCGCCAATTAGAGATGATGAAAAGTTGACCCCAACATAAATTTCTCAGGCAGATTTTATTTGACAGGATGATAAAGAATCATGAATTAAATGTAAATTCAAAATATCCAAAAAAAAAATTCACAATAAAAAAATTGTACATTTTTTTTTAATTTTTGTATGGAAAAATTAAAAGTACTTACCGGTTTTTATTTGGATTTTTTTATAGAAGGTTGTCTCATGTAGTGTAATACCCCAGCAAAGTTTCATCGACTGAGGATTTAATGCGGGGGTCTTCATACAACGATCCGCTTCGTTGCCTAGACTAATATGTCAACTGTCATCCCATACGTGTCCCATACAATTTTATGACGTTCGCTTTCGTCAAATGGCCCCACCACCCTCATTTACCCGACTCCAATCTCACGTGGTCGTAAGCCACAATGGGGCCGAATGCTTACCCAGATAAATTAATCGCGAATTGCGTTTTTACGTCAAAACTCATCCAAATTGCAATTTTGACGCTAACTAAAATTGTGTAGGAAACTTGACAAACGAGTTTCAGACATGCAGCCGCTTCGAATTTTTCAAATATGTAAAATATGAGAAAAAAAAACAACAAATTCAGTAAATAAGTTACATAGTTTTATTTATTTTTCGTATTAAGTTTAGAACTTTATTTTCTCAGAATGTAAAATTCCTTGCTATAAATATTATAAGTTAAGTAACAACTTACGCCCAAGTAAATTTTTCTAGCGAATGTATTGAAAAAATCTAACTCAATAACGGTCTACATTTAGTAATACCAGTTAGCACTATGATTCTATCGCTTCAGTAAAGTACCAGGGCCACAGCGAATATGAAGAGATGGTACTGGTAGGTGCAAAATGGCAGTAGAGATAAGATAGCGTGTGTTAAGTGAAAAATAACCGTTCTAGCAGCGCCGAGCGCGGTGTTATGGCAATTTACATGTGCTTGCCAGATAAGTACAGCGATTTACTTTAAAACGATCTACGGCTGTGTAAGAAGCTTCTCATGTGATGTTTTCGTCAGCCAAATTTGTACTTCGTATATAAAGTAAAATTTTGTCATGTGGAACGTAAAACTTAGCAACATTGTACATAAATATTTATAGTACCTATTAAAAACATGATTTGATGCTTGGATTAATTTTACAGCAGGACTCATTTATATTTATGGATTCGAGGGCTTTTTCTTGTCGGTTTTTTTTTCCACAAGGCGCCACTTTTGGTAATGGTAAACGCGCCAGTTTTGTAAATTCATTTAATTTGCGATTATGCCTTAAAGTGTTATTCAAATAACTAAATATGAATAAATAAGGAGGACAACAGTTACAGGAGAAAGTGATTTAAAAAAAAGGCTTCCTCAAGGCAGTTCCTTAGCGCCGATGTTGTTTAATATTTACAAAAATAACCATAACCATCTATTCTCATCCGCCCTTACTCTAAGGTATCAACCTCCCAGTTTTGAGAAAATAGCACTTGAGAACCCGCAATGCCCTTAAACCTAATCCATCTAAAACCGAATCCTACGCCTTCCACCTAAATAATAAAAAAGCTGGCCGTACACTAAACATCACTTTGCAGGGAAAGTCTATCGCCCATAACATGAAATATTATATCGATAATTTATCGACCACCTAAATCTATTAGGCGTGGTGACTCTGGTCCACAAAGAAACAGATTACCAGAGACGAAAAATTCAAAATTTTACTGTTCGCTTTTATTTTTTTCTGTATAAGGGTTGAAATAAACTATTATGCACTTTGTTAATAAACGCAAAGTTGAACTAGGGCAAGTCAAGGCTGATTCGAACTGTCAAAAGTTTATCCTAGTTTTGTATAATTGGATTTGAGTGAAATATAAACAAGTTGTAGCTGAATAACCTTGACTGAAAAAAATCGGTCGATAAAAAAGGTAATATTTGCTGAGCTCAGAAAATATGTAGATACTTATGTACTTTTTTGATTTCCTTGTATAGGTAATTTTTTACCATGTCGTCGTTTAAAGTATCTGTGTGTAGTTTGTGTGTTTGTTCTGACAGGAAAGGTATGGCTTTAAATAAATCAAGAAAAAAAAAAGAATGTTTTAGCAAGGTATGAAAACAACAGGAGGACATATAATATATAAATATAATTACTTTAGCTATACGTATCAATACAACATTCAAATGTTGGGAACTAGAATCTAACTGGCTTAGCCATTGTCTTAGATCGTAGCCTCAGATCGTAGCTAACTCTTCGAAGAACGCACACAGACGTTGCTAAAGGTAACGGTGAGTCTAAAGCCCAAACTGCGGCAAAAAAGCTGGGCATCCTCAATAAGGTTAGGCGTTACTTCACTCTGGACAGCTTCTAGATTTATATAAAGACCAAGTCCGATCCTGCATAGAGGATTGATATCACCTTTGGGATGGCTCAGCCAAATACTAACTAGCCGCACTTGACACGATACACCGCAGAGCCAAGAAGCTCGTTGGTGATGAGATGCTGGTGAAAAACAAATTTCACAGTCTGGCCCACCGTCGCAAAGTTGCATGTCTGTCGCTCTTCTACAGATTGTACTTCGGAGAGTGTGCTCAAGAGCTCCACGAGCTTATTCCACCATCTCCTTTCTACCATCGGGAGTCCAGACGCACCGCAGGATATCAACCATACTTGGTTGATATACCACACATTCGCACAAAGCGCTTTGAAACATCTTTTATTATGCGCACGGCTAAAGAGTGGAATTCTCTGCCTGCGTCTGTGTTCCCGAGTTCATGCAACCCGAATCTATTCAAGTCGCGAGTGAATAGGGCCAGCTCGTTCCATCGTGCGTCGACCTCATCTCTGCCTTCAAGACTAGATCGAGGTCAAGAGTAAGCCCATTGACGATAAAAAAAATACTTAAAGCTGGAAATCTTATTACAGGAAAGTATAGAAAAGCAACACATGCATTTTCAATTAAAACTTCCACATTAAACAGGACAGTGTTGCACAGAAGTGAGTTACGAACTAGTTAACACGCAACAGAAATTTAATTAAAACAATAGTTGTAAGTACTAAGTCAGGAATATAATGCCGTTCCACTATAGATTCCAGCTGCAATTACAAGTATGGAGCTTGCCAGAGAGGGAGTTTTGAATGAGTTTTGCGCTACAGAATCTTCCTTGAAAATATTTTCTCCAGTTTCCAACATACCGAAGTATAACATACAAACATAAATATACATATATATAATATATAACATACAGATATAACATACAAACATGAACATATCAAACATAAATATACCAACATATCAAAGTATAATTTATTCATATCACATCAAAATAAAAAAAATCTAATCAAAATGTTCTTTATTCATTGTAGGATATTAAATAGTAGATTGTATCACAAGGCTGTAAAATAATATCTTTAAGGCGAGGGCGCTATTTTGAATCCAGAGCGAAGTGAAGGATTCTAGAGTAGAATACTGAACGTAGCGAGGGATTCAATAGGTTGCCCAAGGTAAAAATATTTTTGCAGCCGCGTAATACACTCTACTTTTCATCTCCCTAAAATCAAATCAAATCAAATCAAATATTTGTAATATGGCTTCTGTCAATATGAGGAAAGAATAAGAGGCTCATTGAGACACACACACGTCATTAATTTTAAATATAAAATACCATTGCAATATTATTACTTGATGAAACAATACTAAAAATAATATTAAGTATTATTTGTAACAACTGAAAATGTTATTGACATTTTTGTATCAATTAGGCACAGGACCTCTTTAGTTGGTAATCTTGTTTATATTTAGAGCATATTTCTTTTTTATATTCATAATAATTTTTTTTTTTAGTTCTATTTTAAAAACGGGAACACTTACAAACTTGAAAATTGGTATGTTTATAGTGCATAAGCTATAAAATAACAACAAATAATAAAATTTGGTCAAGCGCGTGTCGTACTCAAAAAATTTAGCACATTAACTTACTGAAATTTCAACTAATACAATTATGATTATGTGGTAGTACGGAACCCACGGTGCGCGAGTCCGACTCGCACTTGGCCGGTTTTTTATGTACAGAGTTGATAAAATAAACATAAGTCATTCTGAATTAGCCTGTTAGAACATGGATAATCTGATATTAGTAATCTACATTGACCTTTATACTACACATCAATCTAAACTTTAAATAATTAATGCGAAAGTAACTCTGTCTGTCTGTAACGCTGAGACGGTTGAACCGATTTTGATGAAATTTGGTATGCCAATAGTTTGAACCTTGGGAAACGAAAGGCCACTGTTTTCTAAATTCCACGCGAACGGAGTTGCGGGTTACATCTACAGAATGAATAAAACGCCACATTGAGAAAATAAACGGTCAAGTGTGAGTCGGACCCGCGCACCTAGGGTTCCGATTTACCTATATTATTTAAAAATCATAAAGCAAATTTTTAGGACCACAAAACTATGTTCGTTATGGTGTTTTGCAGATTTAAAAAAAATGTGCTACAAAGAGGGAGGGGATCGTTATATTATTGCTGTTATATTCTATCGACTATAATTAATTCAGATTTTTTGATTAGCAAACTAAATTTCAATTTTTACTTAGTATTTATTAGGATATACAGTTCATCTATAAAATAACACCTTGAAAAAAAAATTTTTGGGTAAAAATAATTTTTTTAGCCTACCCCATCGTGTGGGATATCGTTGGATAGGTCTTTCCAAAATAATGTGTGAGTCCCTAAAATTTTTCGATTTACGAAATAATTTGCGAAATATTCGGCTTGAAAGCGCATTTTTTTGTTAGAGTGGAGTCCTGCCAGCTAAACTGTTGTTATTGTTAATGTGAAAAAAAATCACAGATACTACTAAATTATTTAGTAGTATATATCCTATACTGTGGTGGGTTTTGGTTAAGATTATGCAGAGCGAAGCTCGGTCGCCAGTGTCACAGCTGAGTAAGTTTTACAGGTTTAATGAGCTATAGCCGTAAAGGTGGAAATAATAAAAAACAGCAATAAGTAGTAGTCAAGCACTAAGAGCTCGCTGAGCATAATGAGGTAAAAAGATTATTTTATGAACGTTGAAATACTTAATCAAAACATGCTTTGCGATAAAAAAAAATCCTACAAACTTCGTTACTCTATACTTTCTGTGGCCCGACACGCACTTGGCCGGGGTTTTTCTTTTTGGTTCGGAACCCTTAATTTCTATAATGTCAGTTTTGCTCATCCCTGGTATATACAAAACACAGCGAGTAACGCGAGAAAACCGGTAGAGTTTATGTTTCAATAATTACTTGTAATGAACTCTAACAGCACCCAACGTTTAATAGCCTACATTCATTATAAAATTAAAACAAGGAAAAGCGAGAGAGCGGAAGTATTCTATAGATAGTTATAAATATTCTCCAGGTGAAGGAAATTTTGGACAAGGTTAAATGTATTATTATGACATAGTAGATTACCTAACAAGTGAAAAAAAAAATGAAATTTCGTTAAAGGGACTCATCTGGACCCAGAGATAAATTTTTTTCACGTGTTAGGTACGCTACTTTTTATGCGAGAAAATTGTATACAGAAACTATTTTAAAACAAAAAGAAAACATGGCGACATTTATTTTCTTAATTTAAAATGAGGTATATTCAGTTCCAACTTTCCAACTTTTCCTAAGAAACTTAGGTCAAAACACGAAAAATCTAATTTGACCTCCCGTACAAAACAGATGATGCAGTTTTCAGAGATAAAAACTATAGATTCCGCCATATACATATTCTGTATGAGCTAGTGAAGTGTAAAGCGTCTCACTGTCGCCCATGCTAGTCGGTCAAAAAACTCAGTTAAGTTTTACAAAAATCAAAATATCTTTAAAAATCTAATGTTTTAGTATAAATGTGAATTGATCATTTATACTAAGAACGGAAGCGTAAATAATCCGTAATAGCCATTTTATGCGCGATTTTTAACACCGTTTTTTTCCTGAATGGTAAGTGTTTTCACCAGAAAAACTGTGGTAGTAGCATTTATTAGTTCCATGTCTCAGAGAGAAAGATAAACATTTTAAGTTTATAGGATTTGAAAAAAATCCATACATTTTAGTATAGAGGTGCCTCGCAAGAAAGTAATACACTTATGGCTCCCTCCTTAGCAGAAAGAGCTGCTACTTAAACCTCCTTGATGCAGTTTCTATGGGAGGTAAAAATAGATTTTTGTAATTCGACCTTTATCCGTTGGGGAAAATTGTTCAATGTAACATCCTAAAATTATGGTCACAATTTCTGTAGGACCATATACATATAAACCCGATATAAACCAGCCTATACCCGTTCCTACTGGTTATCCTTATAATTGGCGCCTCTAATACCCGGATAGGCCGCAAACTGTGGCCGCAAACTACCGGAAACTATTTTCCTTACTCGTTAGAACCGGATTTCGAGCGTTTCAAAAACTAATTTTGTAAATCCTTGGTGTCAAAAGTCAAAAATTTATAAGGGCCTTCATTTAAATACAAATTAGATAAGTACAGTCAAAAGGACTTCGAGCTTGACATACGGGATTTTGTACCATTCTTACTTCTACAGTGTTATTTTTTATCAGCCTGGTTATTTTAAGAGGTGGTTTTGCTCATGAAACTGAACAACTTTTCCCAAGGAACATTGGTCGAAATGCGAAAATAAATTTCGACCTCAAACTTAGATATGGACCTTTGCTTGTCTTAAACGAAGACAAATAAAGGACCATCTCTACCCGTGGGTGTAATATGAGGCAAGTAAGGGATTATAAAGCAGAGGATGGGTAGCAGCGTCCATCTGTGTATCGTACCATCTTACATACTGCGGTCACCAACAACCGCGGTCCATGGTGCCAGCCGCAACGTTTTAATAATCTTGGTGACTATGATACTTTAGTCACGTGTGGTGCCAGTAACGCTAACAAGCGAGGTGACTATGGTCATGGCTATGGTACTTCCCCTCTTCATTTTTCCAGCAAAAGCTAGAATTCTGGAGGGAGCTCCCTGTCCTGTAGTGGACGTTTCATGGGATGTTATGATGATGATACTTCCCCCATAACTAATACAATGCGTTGAAGCTGGTATTCTGGCTCCGTGTCGGGCAGTGGTCGTGTAATAGGATGTTATGTAAAAAAATATTATATTTTATCTATCTATCTATGAAACCAAGGACTACGAGGTGTAAAGTACTTTGAAGGGGAAAGCCTCAACGCTTCAAATTAAGACTTTCTTTCTTTCCTAGATCGAGGTCAAGAGTGATCCCATTGACAATAAAACAAAGTGATCCTTTAAGGGTTCCGTTTTTTCTTTTTGACGTAACGGAACCCTAAAAAAACCGGCCAAGAGCGAGTCGGATTCGCGCCCTAAGGGTTCCGTACCTATCTACCATATGTTATACTAAAAGCTCTTGCTCTTTGATTATAAAAAATCAGGACCGTCCAACTTGACCCCTCTTTTATAGAAAAGTTCTTGAAACGGGAGCTCACCTTAACTGGTTACTATTAGTTGTGAGAAAAATTGAAATATTTAATGATTTTAGGCTTTTCCCTTTATTTGTACAGTGAGACCTAGCTTCTTGCCAAATTTCATAATTTTAGGTCAATGGGAAGTACCCTGTAGGTTTTGCTTTTTTGCATAAATGTATGGAGATGAGGACATAAAAAGCCATATCTTTTGATTGCGTCGTTGTAAAAAATTGAAATTTTCAGATCTGGTGTCGTTCATGGACCTTAATATTCGTAATCAATTTCAACCTGATACCTTTTCTCGTTCGTGAGAATAAGGGTCTTGACAGACAGACAGACGGACAACAAAGTGATCCTATAAGGGTTCCGTTTTTTTATTTTGAGTTACGAAACCCTAAAAAAGTCGAGTTCGAGGCCGAATATTTGATGAGAGTAGAAGAAGAGAGTGAATTATGTCAAGATCATAGCAGGTGAAAGAATGTGCTCTCTGTCTATCCCTACGAAATATATATATGTATGTATGTAAGTAGTAGAAGAAAGTTATAAAGGGCGATGTCCAGCTAACGAACGAAGGGAAAGTTAGCAACAAAAGAAAGTAAACAGAACGGTGGAAGTTAGCTAGTTAGTGCGGCCGAAATAAGCCGCGGACACAGAAACCGAGAAACTGGACGTAGAAGCGACATCGACCAACAGAAACTATCTTGAAACCAAGGTTGAAGAAGATACAGGCTCATTCTAGGCTCAGAACACACAACGTGCAAAAGTGATTCTACTGCAAGTTCAATTACTTTTAAGTTTCATACCTATACATACATACAAAGAAGGTGTAAAAAGACTGCTCCCGGAAACTGAAACTGGATTCAAACTATAAAACTTTCCCCAACTTTTAATTTTTTTTTTAACTTTTCAAGGAATATAGCTCATTTCCCCAACAAACACGTGATACAGTTTCTATGTTTCGACCTATTGATTTGTCTGAATTAACGTCTTCTGTTTGCCTTTTACAGCCTCTATTATGTATAGGAAACCAAACACGACATTTCTGTGAGGTTTCCTATAAAACATCATATATATCTTGTTGTCTCTTGTACCAGTTCTGTAAATATTTCTTCTGTGTATCGCTAAAACTAGTGGACGTGAGGCGAAATAGGGTCCACATGGAGCCCCTATCCGGCGGTCGGAGTTGTTACAACTTGCTATTTATCTAATTCGGACATCCGACTGGGTAAATACACTGGCTGCTTCACATTGTCGCTATTAAAGTGCTTTTAAATTAGTTAGGATTTTGTTTTATGTTTGTAGGGACGAGCACAAAGAGCACCTATGCTAGATTTCCAACTGCATACCTCTCCAGCGTTACGTGCGTGATATAAAAAAATAACTTGTAGGTGGAGTATACACTATCACTATAGCCACGTTATCGCGTAGCACGTTATCAGCGTAATCAATGTATTTCATTTTGTTGTACTTACTTACGTGTAAACATAAGGCAGAGAACCGCTGCCTCCTGCGCAACGCAATGTCGTGCGTGAAATCGTGAATCACGTGCTATTCATCTTGGTGTGTTCCACGTTTTAACTTTAGTAGAGGTACTTATTGTCCCGTGTGGTACCGGCAAAGAATACCCATGGGTGTCATAACAGGCGACTAAGGATTATAAACTGGAGGATGGGCAGCAGCATCCTCCTGTGTATCATACCATCTTTCTTACTGCGGTCACCTACAACCGCGGTCCATGGTGCGAGCCGTAACGCTGACAAACGAGGTGACTATTGTACTTCCCTCCACATTTTTCCAGCAAAAGTTAGAATTCTGGTGGCATCTCTCTGCCCTGTAGTGGCTGACATTTCATGGGATGTTATGATGATGATGACTCATCATCATCATCTTCATCTTCACGATTGATGAAGTTAGGTATTTAGACTCTGCAATCCAATAACGGTATATAGGGTGACTTTTTATTAGTTCTTGATAGCAAAATATATGAATGTACTCATGATACTGAACCACTTTTCCCAAGGAACATAGGACGAAATACGAAAAACCAAATTTGACCTCCCATACAAAATGCGCTATCAGCTGATGCAGTTTCTATAGGAGGTCAAAACTTGATTTTCGTATTTCGACCTATGTTCCTTGGGGAAAGTTGTTCAGTACGAGTATTATGAGTACATTCGTACCATTTTCTATCGAGAACTAATTAAAAGTCACCCTATAGAGGTTAGTACCTCGGTATTCGTTTTAACAGATTTTGTGGTCTAGAATCGAACTTCTACGAACGTTTTCTTTTTTACTTTCGTTTATAACTTTCTGATAGTACATCGTCTAAAGCACTTAAAACCAAGTTGAGTGTATTTGCTCAAATATTTTAATATGTCATACCTCATCCGTCTTCGTATGAAATATACGCTACTTCATATTCAGAATGATTCAACAAATCTCAGTAAGTAGTACGAGGGAAATCACTTAGCACATGACAAATAGTGTGACGGTGACACGCTTTTAAGATTTATAAGCATGCCCAGGGGCTAGAACCCTGTACTATGAGTAATGCTGTTTTTATAGCGAATGTGTATTTTTGTCTTCTACTAAATCCATGACAATAAGTATAGTCCGGTCCCTTATAGTCTTATATCGCCATATTCACCAAGTTGCACCAAATTGCACCAAATTTTTTCCAGGTACTATTTAGGTACATAGCTCTTAAAATTATTGATAGGAGCCAATTCTTGAATTTTGTATGGAAATTTTTTGAAATTCAAGAATTGGCTCCTATCAAAAATTGAGAGCTATGTACCTAACTAGTACCTGGAAAAAAATTGGTGAAATTGTAAATCGTGTCTACGTAAAACAGCTAACTGACCGCACTAGTAGGTGTTATGACTGCAAAGTTGTATTTGTTTGTTGCTTGTGCTTTCATTTGCGTCGTGGCGTCGTCGTAGAATAGAAGCTACCTATGAGACGAAAGAAGTTTTGATATGTACATTAATTTAAGAAAATCTGCAGGTACATTAAGTAATGTGCTAAATTTAAAATATTTAAAATTAAGTTGTAGTTGTAATGTTGTGTTATTGTTGTAAATGTAGTGGTTGATGTGGTGTGTATACTGTAGTATTTTTTTTTTTTGCGCATTTCCGAAAGTCGTAGAACAAAAGTTGTTGCTCTTTGTTTAGGAAAACCTACTCGCTATAAAAAATGGCTTGAAAACTTATATAGTAAACGAGACCACTTACCATCAAGTGCCCGTTTGTAATATAAAAAAAAACCGGGAATGTGCGAGTCGGACTCGCGCACTGAGGGTTCCGTACCACCACATAATCATAATTGTAGTAGTTGAAATTTCAGTAAGTTAATGTGCTAGATTTTTTGAGTCCGACACGCGCTTGACCAAATTTTATTATTTGTTATTATTTTATAGCTTATGAACTATAAACATAGCAATTTTAAATTTTGTAAGTGTTCCCGTTTTTAAAATAGAACTAAAACAAAAATCGCCACCTCGACCATCCAACTTGACCCCTCTCTTATATGAATGTTCTTGAAACGGGAGCTCACCACAATTGGTTACCATTAGTTGTGAGTAAAGTTGTAAAATTTAATGATTTCAGACTTTTCCCTTTATTTGTACTGTGAGACCTAGCTTCTTGCCAAATTTCATAATTTTAGGTCAACGGGAAGTACCCTGCAGGTTTTCCTTTTTTGCATATATGTATGGAGATGAGGACATAAAATGACATATCTTTTGATTGCGTCCTTGTAAAAAATTGAAATTTTCAGGTCTTGTGTGGTTCATGGACCTTAACATATGGTATCAATTTCAACTTGATATCTCTACCCGTTCGTGATTTAAAGGGTCTTGACAGACAGACAGACAGACAACAAAGTGATCCTATAAGGGTTCCGTTTTTTTATTTTGAGGTACGGAACCCTAAAAAGTATCTGTATTTTGGTAACACCTAATTCCTGAAAGCCCTTCATTTCTCTTTGGCAAAACACTGCAACCTCATGTGTGTGGGTAGGGGGTGATCGATAGAGTTAGTGGGAGACTTAGCAAACTCGTTTCAAAAAGTTCACTCATTTAGCGGCTTGAGGCTTGGCTTGGCCGTCTGACCCGCCGGCTTAATCCACCTACATATAGAGAGGTACATCGGATGGAAAAAGTTAGGGATTTTGGTCAGATTGTTTGTGTTTTACTTCTTGATGATCTTTTTAAAAATTTCCTATTTTGTTTGAAGGATAAAAAACGGCAAATGAAATGAAGTAAAAGGGAGATTTTTTAACCAGGAGGACATTTAGGGAAAGGGACATTCTGCAATTAAACGTGTATTTGGGTATTTACAAATCAAGAAAGGAAACGAAAAAAAAACGTCCTCACAAGATTATCTAGCCGTCCTAATTGAAGATTAACGTACCTATTAATTTAAATAAGAAAGATAATTCTCATTCTTTATTTCCTAATTAAATTTGAAAATAATATTATTTAAGAAAATATAAATAGATTTAACTCTTATTTTCCTTTAGTCTAACACACTGCCTTAGGTTTGCTACCAAACGCCTCTAAACTCTTCGGGTTCCACCAATTTCTAAAATCCTTATACTCTTTCTTAAAATCACTGTTCAATAGTTCACAAAGTTTGCAAACGTGGCTATCATGCATAAAAAACTCGTAATGATTCCTCCATCGAAAATAGTCTAAGTACAAACTAATATTTTGCATTAGATGTATGAGAAGTTTCGCTGTTCCTTCTGGTCCGATACCTCTGACATCTATATAGGAGTGGGGTGGTAGAAATCTGAAAATATCACAAAAAAATTGTAAGATAGTTCTGCATTCGAAACTAAAACGGGTTGAGAGGCGACTACGGCCTCATAGGCCCCTCAAAAGGTAAACCGACAATCTGGTTTGAAGGTCGGGAAGCCACTGGATGCAGGCAGCGCAGGACCAGTTGGCGTAGAAAAAATAACAGACAGGCTTTTTCAAACAGATCTTTTTCCATTATCTGATACAAAAGATTAAAAACCTGGGCCGAAAATTTTGGATTGCTTGTCAACCCTAAGAAGTCTCAAGCCTTGATTATTGGGAGTCCGTACATGACTAGGCAACTCGATCAATTAGATGTTCCTCCAGTTTTGTTCAATGGTACTTCAATTGATTTCACTAAAACCGCAAAGAATCTCGGAGTTATTATAGATTCTAACCTCTCTTGGGTGGCTCATGTAAATGAGGTCAGCAGGAAGATTCACTACTCATTTCATTCGCTCAAACGCCTCCAAAGTTTCTTACCTTTGAAAACCAAGATCTCTCTAGCTCAGTCCATTCTTTTCCCTATCTTTGACTACGCCGACTCCTGTTATCTTGACGCCACTGAGGAGCTTTTACACAAACTTGAGCGTCTCCAAAACTTGTGCATTCGATTTATATTCGGATTGCGCAAGTACGACCATGTGTCTCAATTCCGTTCTCAACTCAAGTGGCTCCCAATCCGTTTTCGCAGGAATACTCACATCCTTTCTCTTCTCTACAACGTCCTATACAATCCTAGTTCCCCTTCCTATCTCCGTGAGCGTTTTGCTTTCTCACGTCCTATTGATAAACCCTGTCGTCCCAATGTCAGAACTAACCTATCTCTCCCCTCCCACCATTCCGATTTCTACTCCTATTCCTTCACTGTTCATGCGGCCAGGCTGTGGAATTCTCTCCCACACACTGTTCGTGACAGTCCGTCTATCGCTGTCTTCAAAAAACGAGTAAAAGATTATTACCTTTCTCTGTCTAAGTGATCCATATATTTATTTATGTATGTATGTATTTTTGTTCATATTATATAGGTATATATATAGATATACATATATGTGTATATTTGTCTGTATGATTTTTATATTATTATTATTTAGTATAGTTTAGTATTATTATTATATTTATTATATATCGTAGTAGTTTAGGTATATGTGTATAAGTAGTTATTTTATAAATTGTGCACGTTTATCTGCCCCTTCCAGTGTCTTTTCTCTTGCCAAGGTCTGCTGGAAGAAATTTCCAAGCTGAAATAAGCAGCACCTGTTGTGTCTGTTCTCTAAATGTTTGTATTATTTGTATTTTTATGTGTACAATAAACAGTTAAATAAATAAATAAATAAATAAAAACCATCTGCCAAATTATTTGAGGAACTCAACAAAGAACTTACTTGTCATAGTCAGCTTCACCGTAAACTACCGGGACAACATAATTCCTGACCGCTTTCTCAACCTTCTCCGTAACATAATCCTTTGCCAGCGAATTCTCGAACGCGAAATAAAAGAAATATTTGTGCATGTTCTTCAAACATTCACTTTCCAGTTCAACAGGACACTGAATGAGACCACAAGCTCCTATTGTGTCTACTACACTTAACTTTGCCTTCTTAAGTAAATATTTAAGTCTATTGAACAAAGTTTCTCTTTTACTGACGGTGAAACAGTTTGATGCGATCCAAATTGCTGCACGGTCTTTTTCACCAACTAATATTGAGTACTCTTCTGCGGCAGGTTCGTATATTTTAGTCCATTCAACTTCAGCTTTTGGAGCAACTTCATTTTTATCGGAATCATGCACATGGAAAAAAGGCCAAGGTACATCCGAATCTAATCTGTAGGTCCACGTGAGGTTGAAGAAACCGTCGAACTTTGGATCACATGCGGGATAATTCGCTGCAGATTCTTTAGTTGCAAATATATAAATTTGTTCTTGCGATCTCCTTTTAGGCAACATATATTCACTATCCACAACATTTTGACCGTTGAATAAAACTGCATCGAATTTTCTATAGTCCTTCCCAAAGAATTTTCTGTCTGAGGTAAAATAGCAATTCTTATAGCTGCATTTATTATCTTCAAATATAACATCAGTTTCTCTGAAAAATTCCCATTCCTTGCTATCTAACTCACGCCACACTAAAACATATTTAATTTTATTTGCATAATTATTTGTATTTGTATATTCTTTTGAAAATCTTCTTAATTCTTTATAATGTTTTGGATTTTCCACTCTTAGTCGGATGTATGTCATAAAGCACGACAGAATCAAAACTAGAAATATGAATTTAGCTATTGACTTAATGCACTTTAGTATCATTTTCATTATATTACTTAATTTTCTTTTAAAACTAATTTTTGTTGCTTAAAATATTCACTTTAAAATAAAATCGAGCGTAAAAAAAATATTTCAACTACGTATGAGTTTCTGTCCTGTCTTTCATAAAACTGGCTTAAATACACAAAGTTTTTCGATTTTATACTTTCAGCTGACGATGTAACATGGAACCATTCTCGGAAATACAATAATAGATCATTGTTCCATTATATCCGCAAAGAATCATGCAAATGACTTCGATGAAAATTTGTGTACGCATTTTCGTAAAGTAGTCTATTCGTCGATTTCTGAGTAGGTACATACAAGAAAACACATTTTACGTTGGATATAAAACATTTTTTAATGTAAGTACCTCATTCGAGTTACTATGATTTATAACATTAAAATCGAATAGAATTTTAAGAGCCTGACAATAAAGATTTATTGTATTTGTAAATTCTGTATAAAACATGGTAAATTTTTACACTGTTCCAATAACAATGACGTTCCATACGTGTTAGCATGATAATGTATTCCTCCACTGACATGAATACCCATTCCAGCTCAACCAAACGCTATGAAACACAATTCAACGGTTATCTAAGGGGACTAAGGGCAATTCACAGGACTAACATTGTCAATAGGCAGCGTATAGAACAAGACAGACGGCGCCCAACTATCGTATGTTCCAATGATCGTGTTTGCGAAGCTATTACAATAATTCAGCCGTCGCCTAGACTATCTCGAAATCCATTAGCTAATACTGCCTACACTCTGGCTGGGACAATCAATGCTGTAGGTATACGTTGAAAAACGACGTATGTTAACGAAATATACCTATGTCTGATCTAAAAACCTGGTCTATGGGTCAATCACTCAATCTGATTTTCTTTTTATACATACTAGAACGTGATATTAACAAATTCGCTACCATAAGTACTTATGACAATAAACTTAGAACAATTTTAAGAAGTGCCAAAGTAATGTTTTGCGTTTAAATGTCGTTGGTAACTTTGGTAAGGCTCATATGTATGAGAAGCTTAAATTATTTTTTTTCTTTAACACACTTTGTGTGCGCAATAATCGCATTATTATACACTATAGTTTATTGTTTTTAAGCAATGTTTTTGATAGTTTTAGATTTTGTTCTTCTTTGTTGTTTAAATAAATACAGTCCATTTTTATTACTATAACTTTCTTATATTAAGTATCACAAAGATTTTTTTCCTAAAATATATTTTCTAACATTTCGTAGGTTCCCCAAAATATTCCAGCGCTAATCTAGGTTATCTAGCATCAAAAGTCTACTGATTTGTAATATCACACCATTATCAACTTTTCTAACTTTCCGGAGCTTTCTTTCGCCTAATACTTTCCTTGAACTTTGCATCGTTTAAAAATAAAACGCTCAAAAAATTCTTAAAGTTTTGCACAGGGATTCCAACTTGGCCTGCCTTTGCAACGGCTTAAAGTTTAAGCGTTTTCAAAACTGAACTCCATTCAATAGTCTACTTTGAGACTATTACGTATTTACCACGATCGGCTTTTAAAGGTTTAAGTAAGTTTTGAAAACTTGAAAGTCTACCTTCTTACTATTGAAATAAAGAGGTGTGAAAGATAAAATGGTTAAAATTTAATCCTGGCAAAATGAGGAAGACTGTTTCTTAATGTTGTTTTTAAATTGAAATGGTAATTTTCACATCAGGCAGGCAGGATTGCGGTAGTCTACAGGGTAAAATTGAAAATGTTCGACAAATTTTGAGATTGAGTTCAGACCGCGAAACTGAAAAATTTTCGCCTAGGAACATAGGTCATCGGTCGAAAAAACATTTTACCCTTTCATAGTAAAGTCAGTCAGCTGACCATACATTTTGTAAGGGAGATCGATATTTTTTTACGTCTAACGACCTACGTTCCTTGTGGAAAGTTGTTCAGTTTCGTAGTCTGAACTCAACCTCAAAATTTGTCGAATGCTTTCAAATTCACCCGGTAGTTATCAAAGTCGTCTTAACCACAAAATAAAATACTTGAGCAACTAAATGCGCCTTCAGACATACAACTACTACTTTCATTTAGGCATGTATTTAACGCGGCAACAAATTAATCTGAATTAGGGTTTCAAAAAATATTAAAGCAGGTAGCAAAAATAATAGGTTGGCAGCTAGAGTGAAGTATCATGTTAAGCAGAAAATGGCAGCTTTATAATCAGTTGTAAGCTTTGTTTTAATTTAAACTGGCATCGATTTTTTGTTTTGGTAACTGAATTTATTGTTAAGTGAACACTTAACGGCGGATAAAAACTAGAAAATAGGCTTTCTTAAATAATAAAATGAGGTTGTATATAAAGTTAACTAAGGTCTAAAGAAAATATGAACAGGAGCTCTAAATAAAGCAAATAGTAACATGCATAAAAAATTGTTTGACTTAGAATTTTTATTATATGGCTTAAAATTCTCCTACAATGGCAAAAGAGTAAAGGGTATAAAGGTACAATAATTATCTTTATTTATTCAACCCGCAATATTTATTTATTTATGCCGAGCTGAGTGTTCCTCTCAGTTCATTGTTTATAATTAAAGCTCCATTAAAATCCTCTTGACTGTAGGTTAGTTCGACAGGGGACCCACTGTGCAGGTCCACTATTTCTGTCTGCGAGGGGTCACAAGGGAACCTAACATAACTTACCGTGTATGTGTCGTCCTGTCTGGAGTTTGTTTTTTGAACCCCCCCATTCTGGGGAGCTGCGCCCCTTCGTCCCCCCGCTTCGTGATGGCAGTGGTCATTTAAAGAAAAGCAGTAGTCATTGTAAAAAGGTTAGGAAGCACGCGGAAGTGTGACTAATTGATTAAAAAGTAAAGCGAATTTATAATTACAGCTCCAAGGTCATGTTTCAAGGCCAAGTGCCCTTGATACCCCTCGCAAACAGAAATAGGAGACTCTCACAGCACAAAAAAATATAAAATCTTTAAATATATTCGACCCGCACTCTGTTTCTATGCAATGACTAACCTTGTCGCCGTTTTCATTAAATTATGATTCTACAAACAAAAATACTGAAATCCAAATACTTAATAATAGTACCTGTTTTAATTTTTACAGCTACCAACAAATCGCAGCCCGAAAGTGTATTTTTATATGGGAACCTATTGTTGCCAGTAATACAATCTTTGTTATCCCACTGTTAAAATTAGTGGCCAAGTCATTATTTATAGTACCTCGCTTATGATTTCATTGCCCTATATTTGCTACCTTAAAGAATCAGCCATTATTTAGTTTTTATAAATCCTTGCATTTTGAAGCTCATCTATTATAATTGTTGCTAAAATATTTAATCGCTGCCAGATTAATTTATTAGATGCAAACTGTTAGTTGCCGTTTCATTTGTTAGTTGCCTCAAAAATAATAAGCCTTTCATTTACCATGAATCATCTTAACAGTACCTGGGCGACCGAGCTTCACTTTAAAATAGCCGCCTCAACATTAAAATATAAGGCCCGCATGCTACCAGCCAACAGATGGCGCTGTAGGTTTTCGTTTTAAACGCAGAATTTAAAATTGCTTCAGAACACGGGGAAAACGGATTTTCCAGACAGGCATACAGTAAATATCAAAACCAATTACAATTATACAAATATTGCTCGTTTAATAGAACAAGATAACATCCCATGAAACATTCACTGCAGGACAGGGAGCTCCCTCCAGAACTCCAGCAAAAACGCGTGGTACTAAGGAGGGGAAGTACCATAGTCACCACGCTTGTAAGCGTTGCGGCTGGCACCACGGACCATTGTTGTTGGTGACCGCAGTATGTAATATGGTACGATACACAGAAAGATGCTGATGCCCATCCTCCCGTTTATAAACCCTTAGTCGCCTCTTAAGACACCCACGAGTAGAGATGGGTTGGAGAATAGTCATTTGCCGGCACCACACGTGCTATCATGAATACAGTGACACAAACTTATCCAAACTAGTATCAAAATAATTATGAGCGAATAAATGCGACAACACCTCTGAATAGTGGCATTCTGTGGTGGCTTTAGTTCACACATTAGTTCCAGTCTGGTGTTGACTGGGTCAGATGATCTTGCGGCAGTAATTTGGATATTGTTGGGATACGTTCCTTATTTAAAAGGAATTCAAGGTTCACTTATAAAAAAAAGAACATGCCTATCGATCATTGTGACCGCCACCTCGATTTATCTTCATCTGTTAGGATCAAATGACATCCGTGTCCATTGTTTCACACTGTATACCGATCGTAACCGATCATTTGATGTTTTTCCTATCATAGCTAGCAGTAGTGTCTTTGATGATAACCATAGTTTTCGGTCAAAGATTTCGGACCTCCTTGCTTCACTCGGAATAGATACCTTGCTAATTTATTTTACTATTGAAGGACATCTGCCAACATGTCCAAAATTTAAATGTCACATCATCAATGATCCCTATGAAATTTTCAAAATAACCCGTCAAATCAATACGAGTAGAACGACGCCTTTACAACCTTGTGACGAATTAAGTATTTCTTTGATCCTTCTTCTATTAACCTTATTTTTCTGTGGTTTTGGTAATCTTGTAGTCGTCAGAGATGAACTTAGAAAAAAAAACAAAGAACGCTAAAAATTTATAGTTATTTCTGCATGGAGAATATTTGTACCTCTAAAAACCAGGATGATTAAGATTATACAGGATGTAAGGGACAGGTTGGCAAAAACTAAAAGACCATGATCAGTCAACGTAACTGAACAACTTTCAGTAAACGAAACTTTCAGGAAATGAAAAAAAAAAATTCCGCCTCTCTATACAAAATTGCAAACTTGATTGGACAGTTTGTACCTATGTAAAGGCAGAGTTTGTTTTTATTTTCTCTAAGTTTTATTACTAAAAGTTGTTCAGTTACGTTGACTAATCATTCCATTTCAGTTTTAGCCAACCTGACCCTGTCTCCCTGTATATTTGACTTTCAGAAATAACTTGTAAGTATTGAAATAAATTAACACTTATACTATACTTTTACAGTCCAGTTACTACTAATAATGAGTGACGTACTTGCATGCCAGGAGTTCGAGCTACCAAGGTCACAATACAGTTACATACAAGATGTAACAAAAAGGGTATACAAACCCTGAAGGATGTGATTCTGCCCATGAAACTGAACAACTTTCCTATAAGAAAAAGAAATAACCTCTCATACAAACTAAATCAGCTGATAGCGCATTTTTATGGGAGTTACACATGTTCTTAAGGAAAATTGTTCAGTATCATAGGAAGAATCACATCCTTCAGGGTTGATATAATACCCCTTTCTGTTACACTTTTCTGTTATACAGGGTGTTAATTTAATTGCGTGCCATAGCTTAGGGGGTGTTTCAGTAACGATGAAGGAACACAAAAAAAATATAAAAAAAAATCTTACTTAATTTTTTTTATCATCAATGATTTTTTTTTATAATTTATCAGGTATTACATTTTGACGGTCCTAAGCCCGTTGAAGTATGAAGGGAAAATTGGAGTCACACACAAAAAAAGAAAGGATTTCTTGATACTCTCGCGCTGGCTCGGTGATAGCACGGTGGCCCTCCGTGTTAGTTTAGTTTCAATGGAGTTTAAATTTTTTTAAGTAGGATTTTTTAAAATGTTTTTTTTTGTGTTCCTTTATCGTTACTGAAACATCCCCTAAGCTATGGCACGCGATTAAATTAACACCCTGTATAGTTGGCAGATCGTTTTGTATTGGGAATTCAAAAAAATTGGAGCAAGTACCGTTTTGGTGTTTGTTTACATCTACAGATGTTAACTTCTATCTAAAATTTTCCAACCATATTCTTTCTATGTAAAATCATCATATGTACTATTTTTTATAGTTATCGATGAATGAAAAAGAGTCTAAGAACGCTACCTTGTCAAACAACCACAGTTATCTAAGGTACCTAGTGATTGTTTGACTAGGTATCCATGCAAGCTGGATGTACCCAAAGATTTCGGATGTACCTATGTCAAAAAGTAATCTGTATCCTACTGTAAAGTAAAGGGCCGATCACAACTGACTGAATTCACACACTAAGTCAGTTAGTCTCAGTCCTACGTAGGAAAGGAAGGTAGAAAGATGGAACTAAGTAAGTCACTAACTGAGTTAGCCGCATAGTAAGCAACGCAGTAAGGAACTTTAGTGAAGGGCCAATACGAATAGAACACCTCATCGTACGGAAAATATAAATAAGGGCTAATTTATGTTGTATAGAAAAACACTAGAATAACTACAAAAAAAAACCGGCCAAGTGCGAGTCGGACTCGCGCACTGAGGGTTCCGTACCACCACATAAACATACCTAATTGTATTAGTTGAAATTTCAGTAAGTTAATGTGCTAGATTTTTTGAGTCCGACACGCGCTTGACCAAATTTTATTATTTGTTATTATTTTATAGCCTATGCCCTATAAACATACCAATTTTCAAGTTTGTAAGTGTTCCCGTTTTTAAATAGAACTAAAACAAAAATCGCCTCAGCAACCATCCAACTTGACCCCTCTCTTATATGAATGTTCTTGAAACGGGAGCTCACCACAATTGGTTACCATTAGTTGTGAGAAAAGTTGTAATATTTAATGATTTCAGATTTTTCCCATTATTTGTACCGTGAGACCTAGCTTCTTGCCAAATTTCATATTTTTAGGTCACCGGGAAGTACCCTGTAGGTTTTTCATTGATAAAACCTATACCTATAATTGAAGATAACATGTTCATCTTACGTTTTGTTACAGTTGATTGCTGACGTAGGTACATCTCAAAAGGTGTACAATAAAACCATAGTATAAAACTAAATTACCTGCTTAGCACATCAAGCTTGACAGTTTAAGCCACGATCACACCTACCTAAATTTCAAGACTTAATTCGGCATACATTGCTGGGAGGCTTGGTTATGTTAATTGCAATATCCTTACTTCAACGAGCAATGTACGCTGAATTAGTCTTTGAATACAGCTAGGTGTGATCATGGCTACGTACGGTCGGTCAACGTACGGTCAACCGCTTGTCGGTAGAAACTTTTTCAACTCTATTACCACGCCATAAGGTCCAAAAGTGTTTCTACCGATGTGCGGCCCTGTGTACGTACGGTCAACCGCACGTCGGTAGAAACTTTTTCAACTCTATTACCATGCCATAAGGTGCAAAAGTGTTTCTCCTGATGTGCTGTTAAGTGTACCTAAGACCAACCTCAGCTCACGCTATAGGTTGGAATAGGTACAGCGCGTTCAGAACAAGTCTTTATTTTCCGCGCATGGGTGACAGGCGGAGAGCCAATGAGCGATTCGCTCGCCCCCTGGGGAGAGCCGTGCTCACCCCCGCGACTAATTTTTTGACTTCTGCGCATTAACGGTCACAGACAAAGTTATTTTGCACGCAGTATACCTACCTACCAGCTATATTAAACGGTATAGATGGCGTATCCTACCTCCATCCTAACCCAATTTACGCTTATGTTGCATATTTCTAATTTTCAAAGCAATCCGTGATATAATTTATTTATTATAAGCAGGAATTTTTTTTTGAGTACCTATAGCATACAATCAAACGGTTCTAATTATTTTTTACCTGTGTCGTCCTAGCGGCCATAATTGGTATTATCTTGAGCTTTGGATGTCTCAGAGGAAGTTAGGTTAAAAAGTCTGTACCGTGTACCTAAAGATGGCGCTGATATCAGATTATGGTTCCACACTTTGTCACGTATTAAATAAACTTTGTTTAGTAAGTATAATTATATTATAAAAGTAAAAAAAACATTAACTATTTTCTTATCTTTATTTTATTTAAATATTGACGGCGAAACCTGTAAGGTAAGCGTCTAAAAATATCAAAAACATTTCAAAAGTAAAAAAGCAAAAATTTTTAAAAATTTAATAAGCAATACCACCACCGTCCAGGCACAGTATGACCCATACTACCCAGTACTACCTACCATAATTATTATATACTAAAAGCTTTTGCTCTTTGACTTTAAAAACTCAGTGACCATCCAACTTGACCCCTCTCTTATATGAATGTTCTTGAAACGGGAGCTCACCACAATTGGTTACCATTAGTTGTGAGAAAAGTTGTAATATTTAATGATTTCAGACTTTTCCCATTATTTGTACTGTAAGACCTAGCTTCTTGCCAAATTTCATAATTTTAGGTCAACGGGAACTACCCTGTAGGTTTTGCATTTTTGAATAAATGTATGGAGATGAGAACATAAAATGCCATATCTTTTTATTGCGTCGTTGTAAAAAATTGAAATTTTCAGACCTTGTGTGGTCCATGGATCCTAATATATGGTATTAATTTCAACCTGATACCTTTACCCGTTCGTGAGATAAAGGGTCTTGACAGACAGACAGACAGACAGACAGACAGACAGACAGACAGACAGACAGACAGACAGACAGACAGACAGACAGACAGACGGACAACAAAGTGATCCTATAAGGGTTCCGTTTTTTTCTTTTGAGGTACGGAACCCTAAAAACAACAGAATTACCGGTATACTAAAAAACAAACAAGGAAATAAAATTAGGTTGCACCAGTCAAGTAAACATAAAGAATTTAAGTGCTTTATTCATTCTTTTAGTTAGAATACATTTTTCATTCAAAACCGTACCAAAATCAAATAATGATTCCAATGAAAAATAACAATTGAATGACAAAAGAAAGTTTTTCTTTTTAGTTTGATATACAAAACAGAAGGTTCGAAAATTGTTCGTCTTAAATGTCGTCCGATTTCATCATTACATTTGTTATACTTTTTAACAGATAATATTTTTCGAAAATTAAATTTAAGTTTCTTGCTTAGAAAAAATTAAAAAGTTGGATATTTAATTTCTAAAAAAAAATGCAAAAATGTTAGTACTGAAAATTGAGTTTACCTAATATTCGCTATACAAAATTATTATGTAATGAAACCTAAGCATAGTTTATAAAAGCCTATCACACATCGATCACTGGATTGCTCGGTCACCCTGTCCGCGAGTCTACGATTCATCTTCATCCGCGTTCGTATCGAGTGACGTCGCATCTCCATTGTTATACAACGTGTATTCTGCAAAACCTCTCGGGTGGTAGGTCCACTCCACCCATGCAACTGCACAAATTTTAGGCCGGTATTTCACTGGGACACCATGGTGGCGTGACTGGTGGCGCGACTGGTTGCGCTACTACTGGTGTCCGTAACTAGACACCTGAGTCGCTACCCCCTGCGGCCACAGAATTAAGGGCTATATTTCACTGGGAGTGGTAGCGCGACCAGCAGCCGAGCTGGTTGCGCCGCCAACCAATTTGGCGGCGCACTGTCTTGTTACCAGTCGCGCTACCAGTGTCCCAGTGAAATACCGGCCTTATACTACAACTTTTGGAAATTGAAATTAAAAAATATATTCTCCATACATTTGACTGAATCAGATTATTATTTTGTATGGAGACTAAATTTTTCAGGGTTCCGTACCCAAAGGGTAAAAAACTGGACTCTATTAATATGCCTCCGATGTCTGTATGTCTGTCTGTCAGCGGGCTGTATCTCATGAACCGTAATAGGTAGACAGCTGAAGTTTTCAAAGAATTTGTACTTCTGATCCCGCTATAACAAAAAAAAACAAAAAAAATAAAGGAGCCTCCCTACTTAAGGAGGACAAGGGAGGCTCTCCAACTAAAAACGTGTTTTTAGGCGATTTAAGCTCGATTTTTGTTTTAGCTCTATCGTAAAAACGGGAAAACTTACAAACGTGAAAACTTCTGCGTGACTGTGAGTCAATAACTAAGACGGTATTTTTACTTATTGGTACGGAACCCTCGATCCGCAAGCCAAACTCACACTAGGCCGGTTTCTTTTAATTTTAATGTATATAGGGTGTTAATTTGTGTGCCATAGATTAGGGAGTGTTTGAGTAACGATAAAGGAACACAAAAAAAATATTTAAAAAAATCCTACTTAAAAAAAAAACTAAAACTCCATTGAAACTTAACGAACGCGGAGGAGCATCAGTGGTACTCAGTATCAGTGGATAAGGTAGGTACATATGTACATAACTGAAACTCTTTCGCGCGCTTTTGATAGCGCGGTGCTCAAGGTCATTGCCCTCCGCGTTAGTTTAGTTTCAATGGAGTTAGAAAAAATTAAGTAGGATTTTTTTTATATTTTTTTTTTAGTTCCTTTATCGTTACTGAACCACCCCCTAAGCTATGGCACGCAATCAAATTAACACCCTATTCTTTACTGTGCACAAATTACATGAAATTGTAACATCCAATTTGTTTTTATATCCAAAAGTTGTAGAACTAAAGTTTTTCAGTTACATGGGTGGAACTACCCACCCAAGAGGTTTTTATATATACGAGTATGTCACAGGCAAATCGTTTAAATCGCCGTTTACAAAGGCCGGAAATTTGTTTACGGTTGGCAAATTGTAAAATGGCATTGGCAGGTTGCAAATGGGTTTAAATCGCTTGTATATTTTAGGTTCGTTAGCCAAGGCAAACTCCATGACCATAACGCACGAGCTGAGCGAGCTAAGCGAGCGTGCAACGGGATGAGCAGCCGGCGAGTGCCAGAAATGAATAACGCGCCGTTTTCACATTAGTCAACCGATGTGAATCGGCCTACACTTTTCCCACGAAAAATGGACCGTTAGGAAAAAAATATTAAAATTCGTCCCTTAGATACTAATCTACTTTTTGTTTCAAGTTGTATATCAAAGTCCTTTCTTCCTTCATGTGACTTTTGAATGAAAGTTTTATACTAGGAGGTGTGTAACAAAAAGCGTAAAACAACCCTGGAGTATATGAGTGTGCCCATGAACACAGATTAAATAATAGTAAACCATAAATCTGAGTTTTCCCATACAACGTAAGTCGAAATAAATAAACATTTATTTCTTTCTTCTTTCTTTCAAATACGAAAAAAGTTTTACCTCCCCATACAAACTGAATCAGAAGGTATTGTATGGAAAATCTGACTTTTAATTAGTTCTTGATAGAAAAAGGTATGAATGTACTCATGGTACTGAACAACTTTCCCCAAGGAACATAGGTCGCAATACGAAAATCAAGTTTTCGTCTCGACGCATAATGACCTAAAACCAATAATTGACTTAAACGCAGAACGACCCAAACGCAAAATGACCTAAACGCAGAACGACCTAAACGCAAAATGACCTGTTTCGACCTCCCATAGAAACTGCATCAGCTGATAGCGCATTTTGTATGGGAGGTCAATTTGGTTTTTCGTATTTCGACCTATGTTTCTTGGGAAAAGTTGTTCAGTATAATGAGTACATGCATATATTTTGCTATCAAGAACTAATTAAAAGTCACCCTATATTCAGTTTCATGGGCGTATTCACATCCTTCAGGGTGTAAGGGACAGGTTGGCAAATACTGAAAGGGTATGATCAGTCAACGTAACTGAACAACTTTCAGCGAACAAAACTTTCAGGAAATAAAAAAAAATCGGCCTCTCCATACAAAATTGCAAACTGACATTATAGGACTGTATCCCACTCTTTTTCTACAAGGACATTTGAGCTTCGACTCACTACAATTACGTAGATACTTAGCACTAGCAAAATTTGTTATAAATATTATTAGGAATAATATCAATAGTGTCTACTTATTGCAGCGTTTTCTGTGTCTGTCTGTGCATAACTCGTATCGGAGGGGAAGGCGTCAGGATCTACTAGCTCTTCCAAGTTCCAGCACAGATGCGCATAAAAATACACCAGTTTTGCGTGCCATCACGCTTCTTAATTCTGCAATCAATTATGAACCACAATGTGATTTATTCCATAGTAACATAAATTATTTGATGAATGCGTGTACAAAATGTTTTGAAATATTAATTGATGCCTGTGAGCACAATTAGTAATTGATTTATAATGTAGTTAAGAGTTTATTGTAACGCTTTGGATTTTCTGTTACAATTGTATATAAAATAAATAAATAAACTTGATTCGACATTTTCATTTCCTGAAAGATTTGTTCGCTGAAAGTTGTTCAGTTACGTTGACTGATCATGCCCTTCCAGTATTTGCCAACCTGTCCCTTACACCCAGTGTGTTCAACTATTTTCGATCCGTTTATCCAAAACGTGCCGTACAAGACAGCGGAACATGTCACCAGATTGACTGATAGTCTCCAAGTAATGGGGCATTGAGTGATCACGCAGCAATCTGACAAGTTAGCTCTGCAACGCTTGATGGATGGCCAGCCGATGTGTGTTAGCAACGGTCTCATTGATTCACATTTTACGGTTCGTTGGAGATACATTATTATTTCCATAATACATTATACGTATTATTGTACGCCATAGTAGTTGGTCTAGCTTAAGCAGAACTATTATTTCCATAAAACATAATACATATTATTGTACGCCATAGTAATCGGTTTAGTCTAAGCTGAACTATTATTTCCATAAAACATAATGTATATTACTGTACGCAATAGTAATTGGTTTAGTTTTAGCAGCACTATTATTTCCATAAAACATAATATTACTGTACGCCATAGAAATCGGAGGAGCAGGGTCACCTGACACAGGTTTATTGTAACTTAATAGGTTGACCCTGGCCTTAGCTACTTGTCAAAAGTATGTTTTGAGAGAAATAAACTATTTTTATTTTATTTTTTTATTACATTTGTTTTGTTTACCTATTATTTACCTACAATTAGATCCTTGTGGTGCCGCCAAAGGATAGTACCAAAAGAACCCATCTCTACCCGTGGATTTTTTTTTATGCTTCAAGTGTACAAACGAGCAGGTGAGCCACCTGATGGTAAGTGGTCACCACCGCCCATAGCACCCACTGTCTTATTAATGGCATATTTTGACACTAATAAGACAGCAAAGCGCGTTGTTCACTTTGAGAACTAATATGGTAGCTCTCATGTGCCGGCAATTTTACTGGCTCCCTTGCCCTTCAAACCGAAACACAGCAGTGCAAACATTACTGCTTCACGGCAGAAAAAAGCAAAGGGGTGGTACTTCCCCAGACGAACTTTCCACAAAAGCCCTACCACCATCAAAATGTGTAAGTCGTAAGGATGTCGTACATACATACATACATAACATCACACCTCTTTCCCGTCGGGGTAGGCAGAGACCACAGTCCTCCACCTGCTACGATCTTGACATACTTCCCTTGCTTCCTGTACTTTCATCAATCCTTTCATACATGCTCGTCGGTTTAGGGTACTTTTAACCTGGCCTTTATTCAGAACGTCCTGAATTTGATCCTGGTACGTTCGCCTAGGCCTTCCCCTTCCAACGTTTCCATTCACTCTCGCCTGGTAGATCTCTTTCGTCAATCTTCGTTCATTCAGGATGTCGTAAGAGTCGACTAAAGGATGTTGAACCAGAGGATTGGCAGCAACATCCTTCTGTATATCGTATCATGTTACATACTGCGGTCCATGGTGCCAGCCGTAACGCTACCAAGCGTGGTGACTATGGTACTTCCCCTCCACGTTGTTTCAGCAAAAGCTGGAATTTTGGAGGGAGTTCCCTGTCCTGTAGTGGATTTTTCATGGGATGTCATGATGACTCCAAATGGCGCCACATTGTTTGTGAAGCGATGTAGTTTAGCAGACGTCATTAAGAGATTTTAATATCCAACAAAGAATAAACGATTTTGACTTTTGACTTTTTTGACTCCAATAAGAAATGTTTTTGTTCTGAGATGTAACCACAGAAAAATAAAGGTACTTAGAAGGAGGATTAAAGAAATAATTCGTCACTAGGTGGTGTAGGCGTTTTTCTATGGATTTGACAGGTTATTTTGAATATTTTCTATGGATCATCGATGATGGGGTTGTGACATGTTGGCAGATGTCATCCCCTATTAAAATAAATTAGCAAGGTCTATTCCGAAAACTTTGGATGTAACTATCCCACCCGCGCCTCTCCACTATCGCAGGATAATGCAGAGCTATTATCAAATAAACAAAAGCTTCACTCTCTCGATCGATATAAAACAACTGTCGTATTTAGATGAGTCGGCTCGGCTCATCGTCGCATTGGAACAAGCGGATTTGCATCCAACCACTACTCCATTTCCATGTCAAAACGACCGGGGAGCACTTGTGACGTCGGCCCTCAAATACGAAGCTAAATTATTCTGCTTTAAGATCTCCTTTCAGATTCGAACAATTATTTGTTTGAAAATTAGAAATGTTAAGGATCAAGGATCGGGAATGGATTAAATAAGTCCTGTGATGGTTGCAAAAATAAAAAAATATATAAACAACAATCGTTTTCTGCCTGTGTGTTGCCGGCGAAGAATAGTACCAACCCATCTCTACCCGTAGGTGTCGTAAGAGGCGACCAAGGGCTTATGAACCGGAGGATGGGCAGCAGCATTTTTCTGTGTGTCTTACCATCTTACACACTGCGGTCACTAACAACAGCGGTCGCTTGCCGCAACGCTTACAACTGTGGTGAATCCCCCCCAAGTACCACGCGTTTTTGGTGAGATTCTGTAGGGAGCTCTCTGTCCTACAGTGGACGTTTCATGGGATGTTATGTATCTATGTAATAGTTTTTAATTTAAGTATATGATTAGTTTTGTTCATAAAATGATGAAAATGAATTGTGACGTCTTAGATTTAAATTTCCTATTTCTTTAATGTAATTTGATACGGTTTGATTTAGGTCAGATACTAGGTATTTTATACCAGCGTACTGGACGGTGGCTCTGCTGTTATCAAACACAAAGATCTCATCATCACCATAGCATTGGCGTAAGCAGTACAGATGTTACTACCTTAGGGGGGTGATCGTGGTAATTTCAACGACATTTCCAAAACAAAAACGTTTGCCTCAAAAGTCATGTTAAGTCTTAACTAAGTGTTTTAGGCAAACGTTTTTGTTTTGGTAATATCGTTGAAATTACCACGATCACCCACCAGGAACCTACTCAGTTATGCGGTATACCTGTAAGTCCTATAGACTACAGCAGCTGGACAGGGAAACTCAAGAAATTCATAGCAAAAATGTATGGTGGTACGCACGCCAGCAGCCACGTAGAAACAAAACTAGTATAAGCTGAAGTAGCGCTACGCCCCAAACTAGAGACCCGCGTGTGTACGATACGCAGACGGACCCCTTAGTCGCCTTTTACGATAGGAGCTATAGATGAGATGGCAGTACCTTTAGCCGGCACCTTAAAGTCCAAAAAATCAGTTTGTTATGTGAAGCCCTATCAAAACAGGATAACAAAGACGATTGGTAACAAATTGCCACAAAATAATTAGGCGCATTCCCTACTGCGTGCGATATTCCTAGAATTCAGTGAATGCTAGCCATTCACATCATGGAATAAATTTAAACCAATACAGTCTGCCACTGATACAATACCCGAAATACGAATAGCATTCGTTTGTCTCGCAATATAGGGTGACTTTTAATTAGTTCTTGATAGAAAAAGGTATGAATGTACTCATGATACTGAAAAACTTTCCCCAAGGAACATAGGTTGAAATACGAAAATCAAGTTTTGACCTCCGTAGAAACTGTATTTTGTGGTCAAATGGGAGGTCAAATTTTGTTTTTCGTATTTCGACATAAGTTCCTTGGGAAAAGTTGTTCAGTATCATGAGTACACGCATATCTTTTGCTAACTAATTAAAAGTCACCCTATATATCCAAAACGTAAAATTAGTTATTTGCGAATTTATGCATAAATTTTTGGCGAAATATCTACTCTATTTGTATTTTTTTATACACGTCTGCAGGGAATTCTTAGATTGATCATGGTACTTTTACCATAAAATTGGGCTGTAGGAACCGAAAAAAAATAAAACAAGTTCAAAAAATTTCATGAGGTATTACAGGCGGGGAAAAACCGGGGCGGACTAAAATTATTTGTTCAGAGGTGGTTTTTCCACATCAATTAGGACGTTCTGAATAAAAGCCAGGTTAAAAGTACCCTAAACCGACGAGCATGTATGAAAGGATTGATGAAAGTACAGGAAGCAAGGGAAGTATGTCAAGATCGTAGCAGGTGGAGGACTGTGGTCTCTGCCTACCCCAACGGGAAAAAGGCGTGATGTTATGTATGTATGTATGTATTAATATATTTTGTAGTTATTGTTTGTCCCGTGCCTGCCATACCTCATGAAATTATTAGAACTTGTTTTTCTCTTTTCAGTTTATATTTTTCTACTCAGACGGGTATTTTTTTAAATATTATTTTTATTTACATACAATTTACATTATGCCAAAAAAAATATCCAGATTGGGAGTCACTCCCATCTAGCCCCTGTCAGCTTACAATTTCACATATAAAGCCCATAGCTACCATACCTAGTAATCCTTCAATGAATTCCCAGAAAAGGCTTAGCTGTAGAGTATCAGAATGTTTGACTTCATTTAGGGTTCTTATGAGGCGAATATCCTAAAAGTACCCGACCATACGAGTATAATAGGCGCGGTGTAGAGAAAGACGTCATCAATTTTTTGTACAGGATTTTTGAATTTCATTTTTCTGAATCCTATTGCGTGGTATATTGAATAATTGGATTTTAAGAGCTAATTCTGAAAATATACTGAGTATCACATTTTGAGCTCGTTGATACCTTTAAATCAAAGAAATGTTTTCAAAACATACCAAGTTTTAGCTCCTCCAGGTAAGAAACGGATGAATCACAGAAGTCAAAAATTCTGCCCCCCTCCATGCACTCTATAATAATTCATTAAATGAATCACTATAGAGTAAAATTTTTATAAACTTACACACAAAAAATTTGCGATTCCCCATACAAAAGTGGTCACGTGACCGACCCATTTTGTATGGGAAGTAGAAAATTTTCGTGCGTTGTTAGCAAAGTCGTAGAACAAAAGTTGTTGCTTTTGACCTCTGTAATAAGGTGGGCATACGCATATCAGGGCAAAAAAAATATCCTAGTATATTTAGATGAAATGAATGGGCAACCGTGTCAAACTGTATTTGTGATTGACATCAAAATATGTCGTCATCTGTGATAATATATTACGTCAAAATGAAATCACGGTTTGAGTAAAAACATTAAATCTAGAGTTATGAAGATCAGTAATCGTCGTCTATTCGGCAGTATACAAATGTGTTCTTGGCAAGTAGCCTTCTCCAAGAGGGTGCAGACATTAGGTATGCTGGCGGTTTCACGGGCGGTGATTTTTCCTCATAAACTGGAAATTCTGTGAAAAGTTTGAGTGATCTCGCCGAGGTTATACCTAATTTTATGGAGAAACTTTCAGGGTGGTGACGAGGTGTCCGTATTCAGGTAAAAATTTTATTATTTTAAAAAAATCATACAGCTTCCTTCAGTACAAGATAATTAAGAAAGATAAGGGATCACGCGTCATCTCAACTTATTTTGGTTTCCTAGCTAAACGGAATGAGATATTGGATATTGGTGTCGATACTGGCAGACACAAACTAAACTAAACTTCTTTGCTGTCTATGTTAAAGAGGTCATAAAAATAAACATCATACTGTTTTCATGACAGTTTCTCCAGAATGTTTTAGAACCAAAATACGGCCGCCCTACAAGCCTACTCGTAACTTTGCCCCGGCGCCGTTAATAAAGCATACTTACTAGGGTTCCGATGGACTTCATAACTTGTGATTTGGGCTGTAATGGACAGAGTTCAGATACAGCCCGTGTTGATGGACGGTATGATCTGATGTAAGGAGATGGTACCCGTAGGATTTAAGTTCGATCGGCGTGATATGAATTACGTGGTGGGTATTATGTTCTCAACTGTTGCAAGGTCTCCAAGTCACAGATTAGATAATATCCAAGTTCACAAGAATCTTATTTTATGTGTATTCATCATAACATCCCAAGAAACGTCCACTACAGGACAGGGACCTCCCTCCAGAATTCTAGCTTTGCTCTGGATGTCTGAATGTATGACTATTCTCGGGCAATCGATATTTCTTGGATATTTCTATGTCAGAGATTTTGTCATATTTTTGTCAACGACACAAGAAAAATCTCATTGTGATATAACTTTTGATTTCTAATCATGATCACCGCAACGGGAAGGCAATTATAGCGCCCTTTGAAAAAATCTCAGAGATCTTAAAAAGAGTTGTAAATGAGATGTAAAATTTTACTATGGAGGTTGGATTTTTATTTCGAGGGAAGATTAACAGGGTTTAAACCAAGTTCATATGGTGGATAGGATAGTAGATAATATTTTGGTGAAGAAAGAATATTTTTATAGGCCACCATTTTTTTACAATTGATTTTTAAAGTTATTGAAATACGGCATCACTGATTGGAATTTGGCAACACTGATTAGACTATGACAACCCTACTTACAACAGGGTTTTAGGGTAAGTAAGTATACAGGGTGTTAGATTAGGATCACCATATGTACAGGGTCTTAGGGTAAGTATACAGGGTGTTAGGATAGGATAACTATACAGGGTTTTAGAATAGGATCACTATATGTACAGGGTTTAAGGATAAGTATACAGGGTTAGATTAGGATCACCATATGTACAGGGTCATAGGGTAAGTATACAGGGTGTTAGGATAGGATACCTATACAGGATGTTAGGTTAGTATCACTTTATGTACAGGGTTTTAGGGTAAGTATACAGGGTGTTAGGATAGGATAACTATACAGGGTGTTAGGTTAAGATCACTATATTTACAGGGTTTGAGGGTAAGTATACAGGGTGTTAGGTTAGGATTACTATACAGGATGTTCGGGTACGTATACAGTTTGTTAGATTAGGATCACTATATGTACAGGGTCTTAGGGTAAGTATACAGGGTGTTAGGGTGTGTACAGGATTTTAGATTAGGATCACTATATGTACAGGGTCTTAGGGTAAGTATACAGGGTGTTACTACACAGGGTGTTAGGACTAACACTAACACACTAACACCCTGTATAGTTATCCTATCCTAAGACCCTGTATAATTACCCTAAGACTCTGTACATGTGGTGATCATAATCTTACACCCTGTATACTTACCTTGAAACCCTGTGTATTTATCCTATCCTTACACCCTGTATACTTACCCTAACATCCTGTATAGCAATCCTAACCTAACACCCTGTATACTTACCCTAAAACCCTGTACATATAGTAGTCATCCTAACCTGACACCTTGTATACTTACCCTAACATCCTGTATAGTTATCCTAGCCTAACACCCTGTATATTAACAAATAATGACCATAAGAAGCATTTTTGATAATACCGAGACTTATAAAAAAATATATTCATGGTATCTTACTAGAAAAAAAATAAATCATCGACATCGTGTGTCGATATTATTTTGATCGATCACCTCTCTAATTATCATACAAGAAATCGGCCGACAAAAATACGGTCTTAGATTGTAATAATACTATAAATACGGTCGTGAGCGGGAGCCCTGAAACACACTGCTTCAAAAAATTATTACTTTGAAAAACTCATAAACATTACCCTTTTGCCACAAACAAAAAAAATTACCCTTTGACAGCAGTCTGTCTTGACCACGCACACGGGCGTCATATACAGCTATCCTGCTGTCAATGTCAAGGTAATATTTTGCCGCACAAATCTTTGGTGTTGCCAGTACTTAAAAAAAAGTCCACTATCAATATTTAAAAAAAATATTATAAAAAAATGGCGGCCCCAAAAAAAAAATTTTTTGTTGTTCTTCTTTCTTTTTTTTATTCTCCTTTATATGATATAAATTTCAAGTCTGTTAGTTTTATCTCGGAATAAAAAACCACTAGTATACATGTCTTTTAAATTTTTGTCGAAGGCTATTGCTAATAGGTATAACAAAATACCTATTAGCAATGGATTTGTCGATTGCTCAAGAATAGGCCTCTTGTGCTTAGCCGAATGTTAAAAAAAAACAACATTTTATTTAGGCGAATTCTCCGTCGATATTCCAGATAAACGTAATAAAATGGGTGCACAAATTTCCGAAATAGACTCCGCAGTTCCGCACCAAGGGGGTTAATCTCGCCAGTCGAAATATGCAATATCGCGAATACCACCCCACGTCTTGCGCCGCAGTTATTTCGGTGAAGCTTCATTATGGGGGTACTTCACTAGTTTCGCTACACATGTTTATGTGCAATAATAGTAACGTTGTACTATGCCAGGGAAATTGCATCACGAATGTCATGTAGGTACTTACCAATTAAAATAACAAATTTGTAAAATCTAAGTTGTATAAAAAAATTGCAAACTGATTTCGTCAAATCAAAAGTGGTAATTTCCAGCACAATCCTAAAATAGGTAGTAATTTGTTATGCAAGGCAGCGAAATTGTTATTTGGTGCGAGTGTCTTGTATTGAAACTCGAGTAAGCGAAGGATTCTAAGATTGAGCCAACAGCGAAGCAAATGGTTCAAGAAAAAATCCTAAGCGTAGCGAGGGTTCAAGACACGAGACGCAGAATAACTTCGCTGCCGAGCGAAACACGCAATTTTTCACCTCACTACAGCGAGGAAAATTCTGACAAATAGCGCCAGAACCTTATTTTTGAATTCATCATCACGTTCTAATTTTAAAACCTTTTCCACGCTACCGGCCAAAAATTAGTTTTGCACGCATATTTCGACCGATAAAACACACATTTTCGAGCCTATAAGGTGAAAAGTATTTTTTTTTCTTAAATGACGCACCTAATATAATTAGGTACTTCATTCGTATTACAATCTAGCCTTATAAGTTTGCCTAATGAGTAATTTAAATTTAACTTAAATTTCTATGATAGAGTTAAATTAAGAATGTGTCCATTAACACTTTACTTATTGTCTCTATTAAGGGGAAGTCACTTTGTTCTTGTGTTCTTAATAATTAGCACTATACTAACTCAAAAGGTTTTGTCCTTTGTAGTCTTCTATGTCCGTATTGTCAAGGAGCTGGATAGCCTCAACATTAACGTGATGATGAAGTCGTTTTTCTTGAGCTTCGGAATTTTTTTTAATAATACTACCAACGGATTCCACTTTAAGGTCCCGATGGAGGTCGTTATTTCTTATGTACCAGGGCATTAACAATACCTCTGAGTACTTTGTTCTGGAATCGTTGTATAGTTTCTATATTGCTTTGTTTGGTACAGCCCCACAGCTGGATACCGTTAGTCCATATCGGCATGAGGACTTGTTTATATAGTAATAATTTGTTCTGAACTGAAAACGAAGAATGTTTTCCAAGCAGCCAGTACATATTTCTGTAGCGGAGCTCCAGCTCGTCACGTTTCTTTTTGACATGAGCTTTCCAGCGAAGCTTTGCGTATAGTGTCATAACAAGGTATTTGGCTGTATTTTCGTACGGTATCACTTGATGGTTTATGAACACCGGATGGTAAATTGGAATATTATTTGTAAAATCTATATTAACAGATTTGGATTCATTTAGCTTAATACGCCATTTTTTTGTCCATTCAAAGATGGTATTGATCGCTGTTTGGACTTTTCCTACTGCTTCCTCATGAGTGACTCCAGTAGCCATTACAGCTGTGTCATCTGCAAATGTCGCAATGGTATTGTTTTCTAGTACTGGAATGACGCAGGTATACAACAGGTACTCGTATAGGACTGGACCTAAGACACTTCCTTGTGGCACTCCAGCATTTATTTGTTTTAATTCTGAATATGCGTCATCTTGTCTTACTCTGAACATTCTTTGTGTTAGATAAGATTCTAATATATCTGCAAACTATTTTGGTAGCATATTTGGTAGTTTATAAATAAGACCTTTATGCCATACTTTGTCAAATGCTTGAGCTACATCTAAAAACACTGTAGAACAAACTTTTTTCTCTTCTAAAGTTATTTCTATTATGTTCGCTATTCGATGAACTTGATCAATAGTTGAGTGTCTTTCCCTAAATCCAAATTGATAGTCAGGGATAAGTTTGCGTTCTTCTATGATAGGCTTCATACGTCTCAAAAGCAGCTTTTCAAATAATTTTGATATAATTGGAAGCAATGAGATTGGTCTATATGATGTTGTTTCATGTGGTGGCTTACCAGGTTTAGGTATCATTATGACTTCTGCAACTTTCCACATATCAGGCACGTGTTTAAGTCGAAACGAGGCATTGATAAGGGTGGTCAGCTTAACTATGGCCTTACGAGGAAGATTTCTAAGTAATTCACCCGTAATAAGATCGTAACCTGGAGTTTTCTTTAGGTTTAGTCGCTTGATTTCGCTACAAACTTCTCTCGGAGTAACTAGTCTTATTTCTAAGTCGTCATGAGATGTTTCATCAAAGTCAATCTCAGAAGGGTTTTCTTGATCGTTAGGTTGAAAAATTTGCTCAAGATGCTGTGCAAATCTAGCTGCTTTCTGTTCATTACTTATAGCCCAATGTCCATTTGCTTCTTTTATGGGAGGGATTTGCATTATTGGTTTTTTGAGTCTTTCGTGACTTTCCATAGCGACTAGGTTAGTTGACTGAGAAGAGTATTTATAGCCCAATGTCCATTTGCTTCTTTTTGAAATGAAAGCATGAACATGTTAAGCGGCTCCTTACTCTTCCAGCTTAGTTTGTTGACTGCTTCCTGTACTTTGAACCCCTTGCCAGATAAGTCTTGCAGTATTCTCTCTGGTAGACAAGAAGAAGGCAGGTTTTTTGACATTACTCTTATCGGTCTATCTTACTTATTCTCATAAGAGTACCAAAGGCAGTTATTATCAAGCAGCATTTTGGTAATAGCTCTGTATGAGTCTTCATTATTCGAGTTTATTTTAACGCTGTCCTTGTTCAGCATTTTAGATACAAAAGACTCTTTACTTATCTTTTGTGTAATGAAGTCGTAGAATTTCTGGTAGTTTTTAACGTTTTCCACAACGATTGGTGGCGGTTGAGGCGTCTTCTTTAGTTTTTCAATGGAAGCATTTCCTTGTTCAGGTGGTGACAGTGTCGCGTTAAATTTCCTTTTTTTTCTGTTTTTTTGGCGCACCCACTCAGTTTCTCTTGCAAGCTCCTCTTCATCGGTCTCATAAGTGACCTTTGGGTCTTCTTTTGGTTGCTCATTATTTTGAGCTGAAGCCAAGACTTTGTGTAGTTCATCTTGGAGCTTTGCTACTTGACTTTGTAGGTCAGTAACTACAGTTTCAAACTTTTCGCGTTCTAGTTTTTCTTCTGTGTAATAATTGAACAGAATTTGTTCTGTTTCCGTTTTAATTTGTACCGAATTCGTAGCCATAGTTATTAAATAATATAGCTGCGCTTTAAGCACTATTTACGTAGAGAACGTGATTCACATCGACAATCAATAACTGGGTCATCGCGAACGCTGGCGGCTAACCGCGACGCGGCGAAAATATTCCAGCGTCAGAGCATTACCTGGAGCACGATACTAATGCAACAACAGCACATCGCGACCGTTCTATGCGGAAGTCGAAAGGAAAATCAAGTATATTATGTTCTTAAAAACACAGCGCGGTTTTATCCTAGACCATAATATTAAGTCATCTACATTATGTTCAATGTTGGAGAATGGGAGTTCCCTCATGATTTTCACGGCAAAACAGATATCTAGGGTAGATGTCCCGACTATAAAGCTTGTTGGCATTGCGGTACGATAGGCAGAAAAGAACCTCCCTGGCCATATTCAAGTTCAAGGTCCCTAAGTTCCCTTTTACTACACACACGCACGAGAATAGATTTTACTAAGGATTTCTTTCCTTTTAAAAGTACCCTAAACCGACGAGCATGTATGAAAGGATTGATGAAGGTTCAGGAAGCAAGGGAAGTATGTCAAGATCGTAGCAGGTGGAGAACTGTGGTCTCTGCCTACCCCGACGGGAACAAGGCGTGATGTTATGTATGTATGTATGCATAGAATACATGAATCATGTATTCTATGTATGTATGTATGTTCTTTCCTTTTACCTACTACTGGTAAAAAACTTGGCACTATAACCACGATCTCCTCGTATTTTTATTTTCCTAATTGGTTTCAGAATTTGGTATGTTACCAGACAACGCGCCTGTAACAGGGTGTTGTAATTCCCCCGCATAGTTGGGCCAATCTCGGCCAATAGCGGCCAACTATTTACCGTGATAGATTTATGTTCAGCTAAACCGGGTGCACTACATACAACTTTGATGGGCTGTTAGTTGGCATACTAATATTGGAGAGGAATTCTAAGCTGTTTTTTAATTTTGTTTGGTATAGCATTAATCTAAATTGTTCAAGATGCTGACATTTGTCAGTGAGAAGTTGACATTAAAGTAAATATCAGCCTATCTAGGGAGCCTATCTAGTAATGAAACAAATGACAAAGAATACTAAAAAACAAACACTGAGGGTTAGCTAGCAAAAAACTCAGCGTCAGCGCTGAGTTGAGCTTTTCGTTATCAAGCACAGAGAGCACTTTTGTTTTTTTTTATAAACATTTTGTTTTTACCTTTATTCTGCAGTAGATGTATTCTTTATTCGTTACAGATTGAATTTTCATGCAAAACAGAATAAAAAATATAATGAGAAAAAGTTTCTAACCTCCTGTATATAACCGAAAGAAAATCTTGGTTAATGAGGGAAGTATTTAGGAAGAGCTGTTTCAGAAATCTCCACAGTATCGGAGATCGATTAAGGACTCAGAAGGCGCTGTATTGGGCAACTTTTATGGCATATTTTCGATATAACGACCAAGTTGAGGCGTGAAAATGGGCAGTCTTGTCCAGTTCATTGCCACTCAGTTTTGATGGACCCAAAACTTAACAAAAGAACAGCACTTTCAATATTAACTGGAGGAGCATCGAGCATCCAAGAGAACGACATCTAGAAAGGCATTTTGGTAGACAAACTTGGCAACTATTTTGAGTTTGAGTTTCTACGTGCTTACTACCATGATACAAAACTACCAGTAGGTAAGGGTACAAACACTAGAACCATTGTGTCGATACTTCAAATAATTTCATTATTATAAAGATATTTTAAAAAAGTCATGAAAAAGTGCCTCCACAACACCACAGCTTCAATCATACTGTAATAGACGAATGAGGCCAATCCTTGCTTAATTCAGGCTACTTTTACTGCGAAGAAACATCTCATATCCTTTGGCAACATATTTATAGCGAAATAGTCGTGGGCTCCCGTGTAGTGCCAGCAAAGAATAGTACCAACCCATACATAGTCGTGGGTGTCGTAAGAGGCGACTAAGGGTTAACTGGAGGATGCTCCTTTGAATCTTAGTTACTGCGGTCATCTACAACCACGTTCCATGATGCCAGCCGTAACAATAACAAGCGAGGTGACTATGGTGCTTCCCTTCCACATTTTTCCAGCAAAAGTTAGAATTCTGGAGGGAGCTCCCTGTCCTGTAGTGGACATTTCATGGGATGTTATAATGAGTCGCGGGCAACAGCTAATTAATAGTACTTTTTGAAATACTTACTGTTAATAAGAAAGTTACTTAGTCGTGGACATCGCAGCGCGTTAAACGGGCCTTCTGTAATAAGCAGTTGCATTGCTCACTACACAATTATTCACAGAACGCAGAATATTCGCAATAATCAGGGTATTATAATGCGCATTCAGTGGAAATTGTGTCACTTTGGAACACATATAGTGCTCGCGGCCATGCACAAAATCTGCCACAATTACTTAGATATAATTTGTGGTAACGTTTTATTAGACGACACTGCCTATTCGCATTCCTGTGCGCTATTCAAGCAGGAGTGCAAGTAAACAAGTTCTTGCGTAGATAGTACTCATAACATCTCATGAAACATCCACTGAAGGACAGACCGACCTTACAAACCCTGGTGTCAGAGCTGATGAGCCGCTAAAGGCTTCTGATTTGGCTCGTTAACGGCTACATCAGAAGTCGGGACCAACTGCCTAACGTGCCTTCCGAAACACAAAATCATCTAACTTTTCGAACAATCAAATGCTTCATCCTGCAATGTCCTAACCAAACTGGGGAACTTGCACAAAGTGATTTTTTTGACAGTGTCCCCACCGGGAATCGAACCTAAAACCTCCAGATCGAGAGCCGAGCACTCTTACCACCACGGAGGCTGTGAGACAACTAAGGAATTGTGAACCGGAGGATGGGAAGCAGCGTAAACAGTAGTCGAGACCAATACAATGGCTCTGGAGCACGGAATTATCTTACTTTTCGAGAAATTAGGTAGTTTATCATAAAATGTACTCACCAAACTAGGGGCAGTCTCACAATAGTAGTTTATGCCACTGTCAGGTAAAGACAGTCATTGTAACATGAGTGCTTGTTTCCAATACAACATGTATACTATTAACGTAATTTTGTTGCCAAACCTAACAAAACGGTGAAAAAATTATATTACCGTATTGTAGACAATTGCATTTATAAATATTACGCAACTGTTGTCGGAATGGCAATGTTTGTGATACCTACTGTTTCCGGTTTCGTATTTCGAACTTTAACAAATGGGAGTAGAAAAAGTATTTTTCGTTTACTGTGTACATACTTACGAGGATTCGAACTTCCGGTGATCGGTAAGAAAGAGCAGCTACCACTCGGTCGGCCACGAACGCTTCTGTTTCTAAAAAAAATGTGATTGGGGTTACGTAATTCATCGCACTTTACGCTTCCTACGACGTAGCAAATGTCGTAGCAGCGTAGCCAAATGCCTACGTGAGCTACAACTTTTTGTAATAAAATCAGGAACCAATCCGGAACCATGTTAGTTTCATAAAAAGTGACAGGTTGTGTCCGGAAAAGTTGGCCAGCCGAATAGTCGGTGCCAATACGCCGGAATAGGAGATAGTAGCTGTCACAGACACAGCGGGCGGCAAAGTGTAGGGAAATAACCGGCTCTAAAGGTTTATAAGAGTTTGTTAGTCAAAATTGTATTCGCTTTGTTGCCTGAAGCTCAACTATAGACCCATTTAAATTTATATTGACAGATAATTTAAACGTAAAAGGTATTTCAGAAATAAAGTAGTGTGAAAGTTTTTAAAAACTCTGGGCACGTCTGTGGTAACTCTTTCACCTTGAGCAGGCCTATGTTTTCGGGCCGTAGCACTAGCACAGCTTGGGGGTGATCGTGGTAATTTCAACGACATTTCCAAAACAAAAACGTTTGCCTCAAAAGTCATGTTAAGTCTTAACTAAGTGTTTTAGGCAAACGTTTTTGTTTTGGTAATATCGTTGAATTTACCACGATCACCCCCCTTATACTGGTCTTGTTTCTACTTACTTTCTGCCGTGCGTACCTACTGAACTCTTATAATATTTTGAATGAATGAATGAATAAATTCTTTATTGCACACATAAACATAAGAACACACAAAGAATAACAGTTATAGTTTGTTTGTTTTGTTGTATGATCGATTTTTTTTTCGATTATTCCAACGCTTACGAGTACTAACACATTATGCAGCTTTGTCAAAATCGATCGGCTAAAGCTGTCAGAAAAAACAAGTTTGTGAAACAATGTTATTCTTTCCGTCAAATATACTCTGCTGTTAGTGTCATGGCTGCAAAATGTGTTGGTAAGCGTTGGAACAAACGAATAAAATCATTTTGACAAATTCGTCCCCTTACGAATTCACGAAAATACACGCGGACGACGTGGCGGTCAAACGCTAGTTAACTGAATAAGATATAATATGTCTTTACCTATGAAATTGCCGTTTTGTATGGCGAATTTTAGGTAAACTCAATTATTAGTACTAACATTTTTGCATTTTTCTTAGGAATTATAAATCTTTTAATAAACATAATGCTTAAATATAATTTTCGAAAAATATTATCTGTAAAAAAATATAACAAATCTAATGATGAAATCGGACGACATTTAAGACGAACAATTTTGAAACCTTTAATTTTATATATCAAACTAAAAATAAAAACCTTATTTTATGCGTAAATTGATAACCTTGAAGTCAGCTTTCAAATATAAGACAAATGAAAAAAATTGCATTAGAATTATAGGAATTATGATCTCATTAATCTGTAAGAAAATTTCGGCAATTTTAAAGACCTATTATCACAGTAACAGTGGTTTGCTAGGGCTAAACTTACTTTAAATTACTTTTGCTTTGTTGTACAGTTAAGAGCACGTCAAGCTTGACACATTGGACTTTGTATCGTCCTTGTTCCAGTAGCCTCAAACGCTACAGTCGCGCTTCGAGTATCAAGCTTGACTCTCTGTTGACTGTACATCTCATGTTACCTGCTACAATTAAACTGTACGTGCTGTTGACTGTACCCATAAAATGTCATAGAATATGCAAGTCATGTCCATATCAAAAACTACCTTACGGTTATGGAGACAAAAAGTGTGAGCAAATGTATTCAGGAGCCCTTCGGGACAAGGGACTCGCATACGTCACAGACATGACTCCTGAGGGACAAAAACTGAATATTGCAGATATGTTCACACTATTGCTGTATGTTTCCATTGGGTTACACGGTACGATGTACGATACGAAAAAAAATTCAATTTTAGATCATCTTTTACCATTTTAATTTATTAACAATCTGAAATATACGCAGGATATTGTATGATAAGCACAAGTTTTTCCACGTGACTTCATTTGCAAGTACTGTCCTCCCTCTAACATGACTTTTTTTTTTTTTTTTTTTACTATGTATGGGCTTACTCTTGACCTCGATCTAGCCTTGAGGACAGAGATGAGGTCGACGATGGAACGAGCTTGCCCAGAAGAAGCCTATTCACTCGCGACTTAAATAGATTCGGGTTATAAGAGCTCGGGAACACAGACGCAGGCAGAGAATTCCACTCCTTAGCTGTGCGCATTATAAAGGATGTTTCAAAGCGCTTTGTGCGAATGTGTGGAATATCAACCAGATATGGGTGATATCCTGCGGTGCGTCTGGATTCCCGATGGTAAAAGGGGGATGGCGGAATAAGCTCATGGAGCTCTTGGGCACACTCACCGAAGTACAATCTGTAAAAGACCGACAGACATGCAATTGACTATACTAGAAACGGGAGCTACAGTTATTGGTTACACCAGGTTGTGAAAAAAATGTTACATCTCCATTTTTCTTCATCAAAGTGAGAAAAATATACATCAATGTTCAAATAATATTATAAGCTTTCGAACAAAAAAGTTTAGTGTTTGCATAATTCCGAAACAAACTTACAAACAATCAGACAAGAGAGAAAAAAATCAGCCAAATGCGAGTCGGACTCGCACCCTAAGGGTTCCGTACCTATCTACCATATGATATACTAAATGCTTTTGCTCTTTGATTTTAAAAACTCCGCAACCATCCAACTGGACCCCTCTCTTATATGATTATTTTTGAAACGGGAGCTCACCACAATGGGTTACCATTAGTTGTGAGAAAAGTTGTAATATTTAATGATTTCAGGCTTTTCCCATTATTTGTACTGTGAGACCTAGCTTCTTGCCAAATTTCATAATTTTAGGTCAACGGGAAGTACCCTGTAGGTTTTACTTTTTTGCATAAATGTATGGAGATGAGGACATAAAAAGCCATATCTTTTGATTGCGTCGTTGTAAAAAATTTAAATTTTCAGATCTTGTGTGGTTTATGGACCTTAATATTTGTTATCAATTTTAACCTGATACCTCTTCTCGTTCGTGAGAAAAAGGGTCTTGACAGACAGACAGACAGACAGACGGACAACAAAGTGATCCTATAAGGGTTCCATTTTTTAATTTTGAGGTACGGAACCCTAAAAAGTATAAAAAATTGTGATTTGCATTCAAGAGCGTTCTCAAGTCGGACAACATGCATTTGCTTATTATAGTCTGACCGCAACCGCTGTACCGCACCTTAGGTATGCGCGGGGAGGTGGGGGAGTGGAAAGAAAAGAGCAAGAACTTGTTGCCGCCGTGGGCGATGACGAGCGATGCCCCCCGTCTCGCCGTGAGCATATAAGGTACTATACTCATTCCAAGTTTGACACTCGAATTACTAACCGTTCTGACGATAGAGCAAAAACAAAAAAAATACATTTCTTGTATGGCGACCCCCCGTATTTTTAAAAAAATTTATTTTAAGGTGATATATTTGTTCAAAACATACATATTCTGTGAAGTTTTCAACCAGCTACCACCTATGTCGGTTCAACAGATACAATTTTAAACCTAGTAAAAAACTACACATTATGCCCCACTGTGCATCTCAGTCGCGTCCTGCTAAGGAGCACCCCTTCTAATATGTTACCTATGGGTATGTACTTGACTCCTGCCAAGATTCATCCCAGCAGGTTTAGGTGCAAGGTTCGCCTTCTTAGTTATCCTACTAAGGTGCGGAACAGCGGTTGCGGTCATACTATAGTGGCAAAGCTTGTCTCAATACGCTAACTTAAAAAATTCTGAACCAAACTTCAGCGTTTCGAGTCAACTGCTTCATGAATGTAATAAAGACTCGGACAAAAGGAGCAAGGCATGAAACAGTGACGGACCCAAGGGCCTAATACATAATGGATAACGGTCCAGCTAGTTTCAATAAAAGGATTTTTTGCACGCCCCTCTGTCGTTGTAAAAAAACCCGTTACTTTTGTAACAGTCGATGCCTGTAATTTTGCAGCTTATAGGAAATCTTATTATGGGTTGAAAGGAAAAAAGAACAATGTGTGATGAGGTTTTTACGCATAACGAATTCCGAAAACTTTAATACTTATGATGAACGTATTTAAACAAATCTCGACTGGTTAAATGATCTGAAAACTTGGTTAAATTGGAATTGAGTAATTGGAATTATAGAACATGGAATTCCGTAGTTTTTAAACAATTATTAGCAGCTTGACTGGGCCGTTGGCGTGGTTGATAGTGGTCCTGCCATTTACTCCGTGGGCCGCGGGTTCGATCCCCGCCCAGGGCATGCATTTTGTGTGATGAACACGAGTGTTGGTTCTGTGTCTGGGTGTTATTTATCTATTCATATATGTGTATCAGTCTTCGGTACCCATAGTACACATGGCCGCACATCGGTGGAAACACTTTGACCTTGACGGGTCCCTGGTTTCGGGCGTTTGTGGCGCACGAGCTTCCTGCCGTGTGTACAGGCTTTGCCTAGTTTAGGACCAGATGACTTCGTGTGAATTGTCCTGCAATTTAAAAATATCAAGTGGTCACAAAGCTCCCAAATAAACAAGAAAGTCTTTGATTATTATTGCAGCTTATTGCTTATCTTTAAAAAACCGAAAAACTTGAGAAAACTTGAGAGTGAATGCAGATTCCCTACTAAAATGAAAATAACTGGTCTATTGTGAGATGTACAGTGCATACATGTCGTCCTTAGCAGGCACTTCAGCCTTAGGTTATATTGTAACATCGTTTCTCTCAATTTATATTCACTTTATGCGAATAAGTAATAAATAAGTGAGCATATATAGATATATATGTGCGAGATCACTAATATTATAAATGCGAAAGTATGCATGTTTGTTAGTTTGTTTGTTCCACTATCAAACGGCTGAACCTATTTCTTTAGGAAGTAGATCAAGGACTAGACTAACACATAAGCTACAACTTATCCCAGAAAAATGCATGGTTCCTGTAGAATAGCTATTAATTGCATAAAAATATTGTTCAGAACATATGTGCTGGAAAAACTTTGCTAAAGATTCGTAGGTAGACCGATGAAACACAAGGATGACATAAAGACTAAACGCGAGCGAAGCCACGGGTAAAAGCTAGTTTTACATAAAATACACTTGATCTTCTTCTTTAATGTGCCGTCTCCTATGAAGTTTAGAGAGTGCTGCTCGGATAAACTACATTTTGCTTACTTTTATCGCTCCTAGATCGCCCCATACTATGTTTATTCTAATTAATAACTCGAATTATCTGTTTTCACATTTCAGGGTTCCGTATCCAAAGGGTGAAAAACGGGACCCTATTAATATGCCTCCGATGTCCGCCTGTCTGTTAGCGGGCTGTATCTCATGAACCGTAATAGGAACACAGTTGAAAATTTCACTTATTATGTATTTCTGTTTCCGCTACAACAACAAGAATAATTAAAAAAGACCTAAGGGGGGCTTCCGTACTAAAAACGTGTTTTTTAGGCGATTTTTGCTCGATTTCTGTTGTAGCTCTTTTGTAAAAACGGGAACACTTACAAGCGTGAATATTGCTAAGTTTATACTACATAAGCTATGGAATATCAAAAATATTAAAAACTGGTCAAGTTTGTGTCAGTCTCTTGCGAATTTTATACACTTCTATGTGACTGCGCGTCCTTAACTAAGACGGTATTTTTGCCTTAGTGGTACGGAACCCTCGGTGCGCGAGTCCAACTCGCACTTGGGCGGTTTTTCGTTAAGCAAAACAATCTTTCGTGCAGCGCCAATCCCAAACATTTGAAAGTGTTTCGAAATATTTCTCAAAATTGAGTCAGTTAATTTACAAACATTTCGGAACATTTTCTTACATTTAGAAACATTAGACACGAGCAAATACAAAATTTGCAATGCATTGGATTATGTAGTTCCTTGACATTTTGAATCTGTCGGGAACATTGGAATCAGTTTCAAATTGTTTCAAACATTGTATGAATGTGTCTGAATGTTTCCAACAGTTATAAGTACTCGGTGCGGGAGTAAGTTCTGATGCATAGGTAAATAATAATATATAATAAATAAATAAATAAATAGTTATTTATGCAACTGTTGCGTAATGAGAGTAATTTTAACACGAGATCTGGTTTTTGATACGAGGCGCAGCCGAGTATCAAAATAGTATAGATCGAGTGTTAAAATGACTAATTACGTATAGTTGCATACAAAACCTTATCTACGACCGACGAAATATTTTTTTTTAAATAGTAGTGATCAATTTATTGAACTAAGAGGACAGTTAGTACAGTTAATTAAAGTTATTCCCGAAGTTATTCCAGAGCCAGAGCTTGTGGATGGCGTTGCTTTAACATTAATTTCATGTATATGGTTACTGACAGCCTCTTGTAGAATCATGTTCTCCTGGTACATACTTTCTATTTTGTTCAAATCACTTCTTTTGTTGCCAATGTCACTTTATAAAGAAGCGAGCCAACCATGAGCCAACTGTCAGCTTCTTGTTGATTTATGTACTCCTAGTCACGCCTGGTACTCTCCGTTTTCTTTTAAATATAGGTAGGCAGTCGTCACCCCAGTAAAAAGTATTTTTACAAAATTACTTTAAAATAGGCTGTATGTAGTACTGTGGTAGTATTTGCCTTAGCCTATGCAGATTGAAAGTTATGTATTATAACAGTTGCGGAATGAAAATCCATACTCCATTTCCGTACTGCTCGTAGTATGGAACAGTGTGGAAATGAAAATGATAGCAGACAATGACCTCAATTTCGAATCTGTCATTGGTTTGGAATATTCCGGTACGGGAGTAGATAAACACATTTATCTACTCCTGTACCGGAATATTCCGAATTCGAAACCAATGACAGATTCGAAATTGAGGTCATTGTCCGCTATCATTTTCATTTCCACACTGTTCCATACTACGAGCAGTACGGAAATGGAGTATGGATTTTCATTCCGCAACTGTTATAATACATAATTTTCAATCTGCATAGGCTAAGGCAATACTACCACAGTACTACATACAGCCTACTTTAAAGTAATTTTGTAAAAATACTTTTTACTGGGGTGAATATTTAAAAGAAAACGGAGAGTACCAGGAGTACATAAATCGACAAGAGGCTAACAGTTGGCTCGCTTCTATATAAAATGACCGTAGCAACAAAAGAAGTGATTTGAACAAAATGGAAAGTATGTACCAGGGGAACATGAGTCTACAAGAGGCTGTCAGTAACCATATACATGAAATTAATGTTAAAGCAACTCCATCCACAAGCTCTGGATCTGGAATAACTTCGGGAATAACTTTAATTAACTGTACTAACTAACTGTCCTCTTAGTTCAATAAATTGATCACTACTCTTTAAAATTTTATTTTATTTTGTCGATCGTAGATAAAGTTTTGTATGCAACTATACGTAATTAGTCATTTTAACACTCGATCTATACTATTTTGATACTCGGCTGCGCCTCGTATCAAAAACCAGATCTCGTGTTAAAATTACTCTCATTACGCAACAGTTGCATAAATAACTATTATTTCATTAACAACAATTGTTTATTAAAACAGGGGCCGCGTTTTCGTATTAGGAGCATTATTGGCCTAACTAAAACGCGCCCTCTGCTGGGGTTTCCTAAATCTTTGATCAGGAGCACGAAGTGCATTATTTTTCTATGGTCAGGAGACACCGCACTTCCCTTTAGATACAATTTAAAATCTTATTCATATTAAATTGTAGAAAAGTAAGGATAACAAAACAAGAACAGTAAGTAAAAATAATAAAATTAAAATAAGTGAGTACCTAATTGAGCAAGGTATTATGTACCAAGACGTGTGTGTGTACAAGCCTAAAATGATATAAAAGTAAGTAATTAAAAAAGATTTAAGGTTTTAAATTACCTTTAATAGAAGATTCCAATCAATACTCGTAACAATCAAAAGCGGCGATTGATTAAGGTATTCAAAACGTCGTTACCGAGGCAGTAGGTAAGCAAGTACCACCGTCTGGAAGACAACCAGGGAATCTGATCTGAAATGCAAACCGCGAGCCAAAGAATCTCATTAGCGAGACGAGACCCCCTACCTTAGCCGGAGGAGTATTCTGGAACCCAGTCAGATGGAGAAAAAACTACAGGATTTCTATCACTGCAAAAAATTTAATATCTTTTGAAAGAGGCTAGGTACTGTACTGATCTGAGAATCCTTCTTTTAGAATCCTCAAGTCAGATACTTTTAAGATTTGGCCAATTATTTCGTCTAGCAACATAATTCTAATAAAATTATGTTAATTTTAACCCATTTGTTGAGGTTTATTCAATAATGTAATATTAATTTGTAATTCTCCAGGTCCTACTTGGTGGAGAGGTTGACTAATGAATGAAAAACATCTTGTGGTAGATTTATTGTTTATTCTAATAAATATTATTTTTACAAAGTCTAATAATTTGGTTTTATTTAATAAGTTAATATCTTGATGAAGTTTTATTATTGATCTTGATTTCGACTATGGTCCCATTCTATCCATTTGTTTTATAAATTATTTATAATATAGTTTCAAGTTTTGATTTACGTAATAACCATTGAATTTTCTGAAAAGAGACCTTTATTAGAAGAATGAAATAATAAAAAAAATGTGGGGACAATCCCCAAGTTTGGAGCCCCACCATCGCTCCAAACAGCTCGTCCAAGGCTCCTCTACCTTGAGTCCTAGGTCCGAGGCATAACACCACCCAGCGCACGGTGATATGACGCTAACTACCCTAACAATCCAACTGGATCGTCAGGATTCTGATCATCCACGCGAAGCAGGATATCCCATTGAACTACTTAAAAAACAGTAAAGACTGGGATTAGTGTATGTGGAGAGTGGAACTAACTAACCACAGTACAACCCAGACGGTGATGATGTCTCCCCCCGGTATGTTCATGCCCCGCGTTAAACCCGACTTCCGCGTGGCCCACCTTGAAGGGACATCACTGACTCGTCCAGGGTTTACAGGGTATTGGACTATTTCTATAGCCACCCATACCAGAGTTGGTCGTCGAGCCCGCCAGGCACACGAAGCATACGGTCTTCCTTTGGGAAAACAAGGCACTCCTACAAAATGAGCTCTTCCTGTAATCCCTCCGGGCAGACAGGGATCGGCATCATCAAATCCCTAAGCATGTTTTGATATAAGTTAAACTGAAAATAATTAGTCAGCCCCACACGTCCAGGTGTGGAGTCTGTACTAGATACGGGTATAGTATTAAAGCTTGCATGGCCAGCCTAGATCAATAACGGTTTTAAAACGAGAGATATAAAGAGTTTGAAGGGCAATTTCCCTCCCCCCAGTCTCTCCGTATATCCTTCATAGCTCTCACTTGTGATGCGTAGCTAAATCTCTTTTCTGTTACCAATACACGCGAGACAAGGATTATGTAGAGTAACCCCAGTCTAAACACTCATTTAAAAATGAATTGAATCTAAACTATAATGGGATTACCCAGCTCATATGTTTTTCGAAGAAGAACATATGAGAAGTAAGTATGACAAGGAGATTACTGAAGGTAATCCTTAAATAAAAGTGAAGAATGATGACCAAAATCGAGAAGATACGGGATATTTGTATCTAAGCTAGTTTGTATCAAATATTTATGATTTAAGATCTTAAGGGAAAACAAAATCATCGAGTATTTAAAACCAAAAAGGTGGGAGAATTTAGCGTAAACAACACTAGCTAAAACCCGATTTTCATTTAAAAGAGGACTCAAAAGAAGTATAAAAAAGGGATTATTGTATATACTTAAATATTCGGAACATACAATGAAAGGAAACTAAACATTATAATTTCCGTTCCATTTTGTCTTCAAGAACACACTTTAGTAAAATATTTAAAGGTGGTTTCACACTGAGTCAAAAGTATAAGTCTAAGTATGATAAAATATGACATAAGTTTTATCAAAAAATTAAAAAGAGAATCTTATAAGATTTAGACTCCTGTATGATTCAATGAAGATTAATTTAATTATCTAACTACTTTAGGATAACACACATAAAGTTCAGAGGTCCCCCAAGGTCGGAGTGCCGTACAGCCGTCGCAGCCTTGCGGGCGAACGTCGACAACACACCTTACAAGAAACCCACGAACGAATGTAATGTCTCCATCAAGAATATTCTTCCTATTAATTCAGGACATTTCTAATTTATTCCTTATAAACAATTTAATGTCACTAGATTAAACTAGAATGTCCCTACACAAAAGGAAGAAAGTTTATTATAGTAAATGATATGATTGCACCCTTTTTTAAGAATATTTATTAGAATATGTTTAATTCAGAACTTGTATTAAGAAAAATATAATATTAGTATAGTTGAAACTGAATTAAACTGAAAGGAGCTATTTCCTAGCAAAGTTATTTTAGTACTTGCCTTAGCCCAAAAATAGAATTATGTAAGGATCTTTCACCTCTACTTCGTTTAAAACGAAAAACTTTCTTTAACATATTTAAACTTTGGAATATAAGAAAAGTGAGATTATAGAATTCCAAATAAACCAACAAACACAGATATAATTTAAATTCCCTAGAGAAATGATTTAGTAATTATTCTTACCACTTTTCCACTTTGAATCACAATCAAAATTTTATACTGATGTCCGATCTGGCATAACAGTCTTTGTCGTTTGTTTAAATATTCTAAATTTCAAAAATTTTTGACATAATAAATTGTTTTATTAGAAACACTGGAATTTTTAGATTTACGGCCAAATTTTTATATTATTTTCTAAAAAATTTAATTATTATTTCTTTAAATATTTAGTTCCATTTAGATTTGGTTTTGATTTATTTTTTATTAAATGATTAAAAAACCGGTCAAGTGCGAGTCGGACTCGCGCGCCGAGGGTTCCGATATACCTATAGTATTTTTGGAAGCAATAAAGTCCATTTTCAGGACCGCAAAACTAAATTTGTTTGTAAAGGTTTTTTGCAGATTTCTGAAAAACTGTGCAACTTAGAAAGATCGTTTTATTTTTGCTGTAAAGTTTACATAAACCTCTGTCAACTGTAATTAATTCAGATTTTCCCTTACTCAAACTTCGGAGATAAGGGGGGGGGAATGGTATTTTTTTTGACATTTTTCATCATAACTTGAAAACTAAGAAACTTAAAAAAATACAAAAATATATTTTAAAATGTACAAGTAAAGCCCTTTCATATGATACCCCACTCGACCTAGTAGCGACAATTTGAAATTTGGCCCCCCCTATTTTGGCCCCCTTTACATTAATAATCATACTTTTTTCAAAAAATTTTCATGTGCAATTAAGTTGGGCAACTATATTCTAAAACTATTCCAAATTTCAGCTCGATAGCGTAAGTGGTTGCTGAGATATAGAGGTGTGACAGACAGACGGACAGACAGACAGACAGACAGACAGAGCGGCACCATAAGGGTTCCTTTTTTTACCATTTTGGTATCGGAACCCTAAAAATGAAACAAAATTCAAAAATAGCGGCTAGCTGTGAGTAAATTCATATGCAAAATGACTTGTCTGTTGACTGTTTGACAATAATGACAAATGTCATCTAGGTTTATTCTTTTCTCACACTTGATTGATTAAAGAAGATTTCATTTAACTAATAATATTTCGAAAAGCAAACTTTCCTTTACATACCCAAATCATTTAAAATCAAAGAACCACTAAGCTTTTTAGAACATATTAAAAGGAGGCTATGCAAATATCGAAAATAAAACCCGTTATGAATTCACATGACGACAAATGATTTTAGTCAATCACAAATAAATCGAAAGTGAATTAAGTACAAAGCCTTTATGTTTTATCCCAAAATTGTACTATTTATTCCTGCTAAAAAGAAACAAAAGTAAAATAAATCTGTCTTACCATAATATACTTCTGTAATTGCATTCCATTTTGAACATAATTTTCGTTTGAGTTCAAATTTCTTATTGTTTAATATTCCATAGTTGTAGTTATTCTTATAATTCTTGTATTCCTGTTTAGAAATAAACATGTCCCTGCCTAGCTACACGCGGATAACCCTTAAAAAAATTTAAATAAATTTGGGTATTCTTAAACTAAGGGATAGGGTGTTCATTTATTATTATCTACAAAAAACAACACAAAATATCAAACCCAATAAGTTATAATTCTCGCAGAGTTATTAATGTTTACAAAAATTTTATTAAGAAGGAATAATAAATTTCTTAAAGTATCACATTATATAATTTTCTTCTGAACTTGTTCGATGATTTGTGGAAACTGTGAAAATTCTTCAATTAGCTTTCATACATCCGATAGTGACGATATAACTTCTCCTATGTTAATTTTTAATCACAATCTGAAAAAAAAATATATAAATTCTATTAATCTACATTTCCCATTATTTAAAATAAACGAAATAAATCCAAATCAATTATAAATATATTGAAGAATAAAAAGAACACATTCCAACTAAATACATATTCCAACAATTTCAAACTTAGTAAACTTCAAATACTTACGAACTGTTAGACTGGAACTCCCCTAATTTATTCACTTTGAAAATATTACACAAAGAGGGCAATTTAGATCTAGTTGTAAACAAAGCCTACCTATTTTATATCCTAAACGGAGCATAGTGTCTTTCTCAATTAAATTGAAAGAAACCACAATCAAAGATTATTGTCTCCTTCAAAAGAATCGACACACAACTACACAACAATTTCTATCGCGGGCTATGAAAATACTTTATAAAACTTTCTGACGTAGTCTTCTCTAACCTCAGAAATAAATATATTCAGTTCATTGCCTTGGTCCATGTATCAATACCACTTCAATCTTCAGTCATACAAAATCAGTCCTTTAGCTAATTGGATTGGATTGGATGTGTGTTTCTGGTGTTAAGGACTGGCATGAAAATATAGTTAAGCATCTGAAAAGAATTTGGTTAGTCTCCGCGGAAGTGGAATCGCAATTCACACCGATGTTTGAACAATGTTTCCGCCTCATAAAAAACATATTTTTCCCTTTGAAACATTTATATTTACGTGACGATCGAGCTAACATTGTTTTCGACAATGAAAAAATTAAAATCCCAAACAAAACATTACATTTATCCTCGAAAACCCACTAAATCATTTCCCCACTTGAAAGCTAACTGAAAGCTGTTGTCATTTTCTTCTTTTCCTCTATTTGGCTAATCTCGCTGACATTTCGTAACCGCTCTCTAACCGCTATCTCCCTACCATCAAAATAGGTTTTTATATAAAAAAAAATATTTTAGGGTTCCGCAAGTGCACAGTACCAATTATGGAGGTCACAATCCTTAGTTATGATACATAAAAACAGAGTATAAATAAAATTTTAAAGGTAATATTTTTAGCCTATAAGTAGAAAATGCTGAGTGCCGCCCATTCCACCTGCAAAAACTCTGCTATCTTGACTTAAAAGTGAATCTTCATTGGTTTTGCTCCCGAATCCCAGTGACTCTTCTTATGAAAACAAGCAATATTCCCTATTTATTTATTTTTATTCTCTCTCATAAAGTGGTCACGTGAGCGTCTCATTTTGTACGGAAAGTAAACATAATTTCTTTCGAGAACAAAAATTTTTCTTTTCTTCCTTCTTTCTTAGTTTTGATGAGTGGAATCACTGGGCGTCGGGACCAAAACCAATGAATATTTGTGCTGTTCAAACCGTTTGCGAACACAGGTTGGGTGCTGCAGAGAAAAGAGAGAAAAGACCTTAAATGGAACAACACGGGCGGCGACTCCCAAAATTTCTCACCTATATCGCGTATCAGATCTAAACCGGTCGACCCTATGCCATCCACATAAAAAGTGAGTTTATCCGTTTAAGTGCATTATCATGTGTAAGAGATTCGTTTAGTGCTAAAATAATGACCTTCTGTAACAAAACTTTAAAATCACTTGCACTTTTGGGCTTTTAATCATACGAAATTGTATAAACATTTATGTACACAACTGTTTGTTGCCAAAATAAAATAAAATCGAAATCAAATTGGAGTTTCGGATCAAACTTGAATTAGATGTCCAGAATAACCCTCTAAGAACCGTCGGTGAAGATGTCGCGTCCGCATTCGCGCGCTCATTGGAAAATCACCACCGCTCCCTGAATACTGAACACCGCAATATCGACAGGCCTGCCAATGTACTTACCGTTGTCTTGTCTTGTTCTGTTCTGTTGGCCTTATCTATAACGAAATTGTAGTGCAAATGCAATCTTGATTCGTTTAGCTTTTGGACTTTACGTTGATGACATTCTCTTATTTTATCTAAGTTATGCCATGGTAATGCAGTTTTCAAAGTCGAATCTGAATACGTGGAGTTTAACAAGCAGATATACAAAACTTCTTTAAAATTAAAACACGGTTATAAATTAATGTGTCAGAATAAGTAACAGCAATAGATTTAAGGAAGATTTAACTTAAAAGATGCTTTTTATGACTGGCTTTTGGTCTAACCTTAAGTAACCTCATTGTCCGTGTAAAAATAAATTACTTTAGCCTGTCGGATTGTCCGCCCACTTCCAAATGGATTCATACATCACGAAACATAACAAAAAAACGTGTTTTCTAAAGCGTCCATCAAAACGACTTTCCCGTAACATCTGTAATTTTTTGTCCCGCCCCGGACCCACATCATGCTCACAATACTTCGCAACACAAAACGCGAACCGTTTTCTGAAAAAAGCGCGCGAAATCACATTGTGACAAATCAAATTGAATTTTCTTTTCATTTTCGTGTTTCGTTTTATTTGAATTGCGAAATTTTCATAATAGGAACCTTTTATTCATTTATTATGATTACATTGTATAAAAATATTATCAAATTATTTGTAATTTTATGTTTTTAAATGCTTAGATGAAAAACGTGATAAATATTGTTTGGAAAGGCGCACGGCAGGCAAATTGTAAATGTTCGACAAAAAGTAAAACAGCGTCGGCAGATTGTAAACGGGGTTAGATCAGTAGGTACTGGTGCATATTAGGTTAGTACATCATCATCATAACATCCCATGAATCGTCCACTACAGGACAGGTAGCTCCCTCTAGAATTCCAGCTTTTGCTGGAAAAATGTATAGGGGAAGTACCATAGTCACCTCGCTTATTAGCGTTACGGCTGGCACCATGGACCGCGTTTGTAGGTTACCGCAGTAAGTAAGATGTAAGATACAAAGGAGGATGCTGCTGCCCATCCTCCAGTTTATTATCCTTAGTCCCCTCTTACGACACCCACGGGTATGTATGAGTTCGTACTATTCCTTGCCGGCACCACACGGGACTATATTTCAAATTGTCAAATCAACTACTCGTTATGGAATTCATACAACGTCAATTAAATTAATTATAAACTGATTAAAAATGGTTAGTTTTCAGCAGTTATGCAAGGCTTTTTTGAGATGAAATTAGTCTTTTATTTAGTTTTTACCTAGGAATCATCCGTATTGCCCACGTCAAAGAATTTCTTAGAAATAAATCAAAACTAAGAAGATTTATGTTTACAAATACCAACGAATACACAACCAGCATTTATCACATTGTTCCAACTACGTTAGGCACGTAATCACGTATAGTGAAGAAAACTGCGTAAAAGTTTTTAAGCCATGTTCAGAAAATCCAAACATTCGAAGTTCTTTCTACACATACTTTATATTATAGTAGCTAGTTACATAATATCACAGCGGAGTTACAAAATTACAAATATAAAAAAGTTGAGCAGATTTCCCAACGATTTAAGATATATTTTAATATGGACTGAGTTGCAAGGAGTTAGCCGAGAAGGACAAGAATTGTTACTTGAGAGACGTTGTCATAAAATTAACTGTTATTTTACAACAAATCGGACGTTTTTGAGTGATATGAGGTATTTTGATGCTATAGTGTTTAATTTGCAGCAAGTGTGTAAAGGTAGGTAACTTAATTTGCAGCAAGTGTGTAAAAATAGGTAATTTAATTTGCAGCAAGTGTGTAAAGGTAGGTAACTTAATTTGCAGCAAGTGTGTAAAGGTAGGTAACTTAAGACTGCTACTGCTATCTACTGCCTATATTACTTGCTTGCTATTTACAATTCTATCTTTACCTTGATACATAATGTTACAAGGACCAGAAAACTTAACAGTTTTCAATGAAAACACAGAAATATAAAAATCCTTGTTCAAAATTTGTGGTCCAATCACATCTGACCACATTTGTGGTCCGACTAGCGAAACTGCCAATAGGATGCAAGGCAGACCTGTTGTTTTTTACTTATATAGGTACCCTCTATTTCTACGAATATATTTTATTCGTGTAATCTGTCACTTAACCACTTTGCGCTCCGACTGTACAAAACTTGCCAGGTTTCGGATTGGCAGACCAACGTTTTGTGGACCAAGTAGGCCACTACTATCGCTACAAAGTTGCTAATTTCGTGTACTAGATGACGTAGGATAACATCCAGGCCCTTAAAGGCTATAAATACGCTTCACTTGAGCAGGTTTTTAACGAAAAGTGATGAATATATGGCCGTGAAAAAAAATTATGTGATAATTTAGCATCTTTCCAAGAATATGGCCGACTCTGAAACACGATTAAATATATTTTGTTAGCCATAAAAAAATCCAACGTTCCTCTGCTTTTTGCTTTCAAACCGTTTTTCTTAAGTACTCATTTATGCCAAAACTTTTACACATTGTTCAATATATTATGCATTATAATATAGCTGTTTTATAATTAATATTATGGGTACAGATTTTGAGAAAAATGCAAAAATGAGCGAAAAACGTAAAAAAGCGCGAATCCGCTCCGTTCTAACACGTGTATTCTGTCCTTTGTTAGAAATCCCTTTTGGTAATTTAGCTCTATTTATCAGCCCCTTAAAGTACACTAAGTTAGTAAAATTCTTATTGTCTTTGACTAAGACTTAGCTTGCTTTGGACAAATACAATATAATTTCTTTAGACTAGCTAAGCAACAAGTAATTAAAATGTTCCACGTTCTTCAGTGGACATCGTGGGTGTTGTGATCAATGTTAACAAAATATCGTTAAATATATAAATAAACAAATATATGTTCTGTGTGGTGCCGGCAAAGAATAGTACCATCCTATACATACCTGTGGGTGTCATAAGAGGCGACTAAGGGTTATAAACTTGTGAGGGTCACGGCCTTATGACCCTGCGATGGGAGTCAAACCCATGTATAAATCGAAATGTATTATCTCGATTTGTTAGTCTTAAATTTTGTTGATCGTCTTTTGTTGGACCGATTGATAAAATAATACTTCACAGCTTTGTCTAGCCAAGCACTGTGCTGTGCGATACTAATAAAATGGCAAATTTATTTGTAAATGGCAAAGTTTTAGAATAGCTCGGCTTATTAAGTTAGGCAAGGGTAGATGCTTACTTTTGTGCTTGAAAGGCCTGGAATTATTACAAGTTAGGGAGTAGGTAATATTTTGAGAGAAACAAGGAATTTTGTGGTAACAAACGGTAAGTATTTTATTTACCACATAAAGCGCCTGCATCTTTATATTTACTCAAAACCAACGAATCCGATACAATATATCATTGTATTAAGGAATAGATAAAGTGAGGCGGGAAAATTACAAGTAATTGAATTTAATATGATATCGATATTCGTTGGTTCTTGTTCGCTAAATTAGGCCCAAATTGCAGGAAGTGGAAAGGAACAAGATAACGAAAACCACTTTGGCGTTGCCCTAAATAACAATTAAATGCCTTAGATAGGTATTGACAATAGGCAGTGACATGAAATATAGGTACAATTAAATCATTACAATTATCGCTTACTTTTATTGTGGCCACAATAACACCTTAAGTTTGCCCTCTCAGATTACGGTTGACACTAGGTTAGACATTGCAATTTATATCAAATGGTGCAAAATATACTAGTCAATCTAATCTCAAATGGCAAACGGTAAATTATATCTATAATTAACAAAAAGAACATGTTGGTATGCTTATCTGTGAACTAGTCGAATCCACATTTGTTCAACGGTGACTAATTTTTCTATAATACACTGGCTCTATATCGTGCCTTTTTGCACATCAATCACAAGCACTTCACTCACTACCCCTCTTGTGAGAGGATGCACACCGAATCACCCGCTGGCCCTCTATATCGCCAACGCCGCGCGCGCGCCCCTGTTACATTCGTAACCATCATTGGCTCTCTGTCGCAAGCCACGCGATTCCTTATTGGTGGAAACCCAATGCGCTGCATTTACGCGCCAAAACTGCCTGACCTGAAACTGTTAGTGTGTGTGTTTAAATGTTTCTATACAGTAGCAAACAGATGCGCTTTAAGTCTTAGACCTAAGGCTCTGCTTTGCTAAACAAGATAGTGGCACTTACGCCTTTTTTATAACATTTGCAATCCAAAGTCAATCCGCGCTTCTTGCGTCTTTGTTCTGTCAAGAGAGTTATAATTTCTATTGAAATGATAAAAAAAATATGGTTGGGACTTTATTTTTATTAGCGGCAGGCTTGTCCTGTTACATCCCTCTCCCTGTAGATAGTTAGAGAACCTGTTCTTCTAGCTCTCTACACAAATAATAATCTTCTAATACTTTCTTCAATCTTACCTAATCACCAACAAACGCAAAAACCCTACGTAACTTAATCTTCAGCTAATTTATTCTTCTAACTCCTCTATTAACCTATAACCCTAATCAAGTCACCTACTTCACCCTAAGACCTATCTATTTATTAAAATCTCCTACCTTTCTTTTATACAAACCTACCTGCGTACACATAACCTTATTTATTTACTTTTAATATACTCGCCTACATAATATAACCATATCTGCAAATAAATCTACCTAGCGAACCTATTTACCTAACTCTACAAACATAAATCTTCCCAATACTACACAGCCAACTTTGTGCATACAATGCCTGTCTTTATGCACCCAGCCCTTACATAACCTAAGGGTACGTATATAAATCTTCTATCCTTTTCAAAACCTACCTGCTCATGTACTACGTAACTAGTTTCCTTAGCACTGTCATAAATGTGGGCGTTACCATTGTGTATTGACGCCCCCTTCTCATTTAATCTTACACAGAGTAAATGGTACCTAACCTGTTACTAGCATCTAATAACCTACTTGTTTACGCCCTCTTCGGGTTTCAACTCTATCTGCCATTTTTCTTAAGATAAGTTAAACAATAATTGGTAAGAGATGTATCCGTAACTTCGAGTGCCTCTGTATAAATTTAATTATTTTAGGAATCGCCTGTTTTCCTTTTAGATATTAATTTATGCAAGAATTATTAAGACAGTATTTCAGTCATGCGCCAAGTCCAGGTCAGATCTTTACACAACATCGATCCAGATCCCCACTCACCGGCGGACGGTGGCAGCCGACCAAAGAGTCGATTTGTGTACGAAGCCGATTACTATCCCCCAACTAGAGCAAGTCCAGCCAAGACGACCGTAACGGCTTGATGTTATTTGTCGATGATGTTTGCAACGATTTCCACACTACCTCCTCCGTACGAAGCCAGGTTGCAGGGAGATACGAAGTAAATGCGGATTCATTGTTCTTTTTCACTCTATATGCATAGAAGTGTCTTCTCGTTGTATGTGAGTTGCGGGGCCCCTTTTCTTACATTCATACGACATATACGCTTGTATGGTCGAACTTAGTCTGGCCTGGCTCGGTCAGCATTAACTTCATAATGTCAGGCAATTAAATATCAGGTCAGTTTATAATGTAAGCATGAACTTAATGCCCCAAAGGGTCAATCATATACAAGCGTCTTCAGTTTATATTCCAACATAAAATCTCTTTGTTGACACTCCAGCTCTAATAGGATTATATAATTCTGTTACTACCGGACTGTATTGGTATTAAAGGTTTGTTGTCAGAATAAATAAAATTAAATAAAATGCTCATTCTGATCGATTTAACAAAATCAATTGGCACTTGATATGGATACGATCTCCTCACAATTAAAGTTATCGAAACTCGCGTTTCGGTTTTCCTGTCTTTTCAAATTAAAATAGTTTATTGCATGTGGCATTATTATTCCTTTCAATAGATTGGCTATTAAAAAGTGAAATCTTTGAGACAGAGTGTCTATAGTGTAATAAGATGCCAAAAGCCTGTTTTATATGAAATAGTACAGCTGAGTGCCCTTTCCTGTTACTTGGATAAATGGCTACTCTCATTGGTCATAGCAGCTCTTGAGTCCTTCCCTTTTCACCAGAGTATGGGTACAGCTATGTATTTATCTATATATTATATTAACCTGTATAAGAGTTTCAGCCTGACCGTGAGTAATTTTATTTATTTATTAGCTGGTGCCCGCGGCTTCGTCTGCGCAGTTTTATAAATTGTAGCCTATGTATTATACTATATTATTACGTATAAGCTATATTATTAAAAAGTTTTATTAAAATCCATTCAGTAGTTTTTACGTGATAAAGAAACATACATCCATCAATCCATACTTACAAACTTTGGCGTTTATAATATAAGTAGGATTTATAGTACAATGAGGTGTCAGACCTTTTGTATATCTTGTATTTGTTTCTCGTGATCGGCAACACCTTTTGTTTAGACGAACGGTCTATATTGAAATAAGGTAGGTGATATGCGATGTCAATGAAGTTTATATTATCGCTTAATTGTAATGCCAACTACTCGTATTATGACATATTTTCTATTGATTTTACTTAACTGGGCTCTGTATAGCATTGTTTTGAGACGCTTTATATATCATGACTGGCAGTAAAACTTAGAGCTACTTATAGTTCTTTCTATCTAGCATATTCCGAATAGATCTTGATCTCACTTAATAATTGATTGCGGACCTATGACAATAACAATCTCCGATTTTGTCTTTGCCTTCGCAAGGTAAAGTAAATCACCATATATTTTATTTTATACGAAAATGTAATCAAACCTGATTTTTTTCCCTCAACCTTATCTCTATCGTTTTCCTTTCACATTTTACTGCTGGACAAATCTACCTAAATCGTATCGCACTCCCTTTCACTATCACTGAAATTAATTGTATTCAATAATCTTATTGCTCATTTGCGGCAAATAACGGACCCGTGTGGTTCCGGCAACGAATAGTACCTACCCATATCTTGCCATGGGTGTCGCAAAAGACGACTAAGGGCTTACGAACAGAAGGATGGGCATCAGCTTTATTTTTTTTTTCCTTTGTATCGTACCATCTTACATACTGCGGTCATCAATAACAGCGTTCACCCGCCGCAACGCTTACAAGTGTGGTGACAATGGTAAATCTCCTCCTAAGTACCTCTTGTTTTTGCTGGGGTTCTGGAAGTAGCTCCTTGCACTGAAGTGGGCGTTTCATGGAATATTACGATCGATCATTTCATCACCAAACTCAATTATAGTAGTCCACTCCTGAGCTAAAGTATATACCTATCGATATTCCACTCGCTTCTACAAGCTCGACATTATCTAATTTTCTAATAAAATTATATCAGTTCAGTAATTTTTTGAACCACGAAGTTCTTGTTTTTAAGACTTCGATTTTTACTTCAAATAACATACAACCATAAAATCTACTCTTGTAGCTACCTGCCTTACCTAGCGGTTAACAACTGCCATTGTCTGCCATTAGTACAGCCCGGATTGCCAACATCTAGCCATTCTCTTAGGTGCCTTTTTAGGGTTCCGTATCGCATTATAAACGACATACATACATAACATCACGCCTTGTTCCCGTCAGGGTAGGCAGAGACCACAGTTCTCCACGAAATACAGGATAACTTGATACTTATCTGCCAATAGCTAAACTTTTAGCTTTAAACTTGTACTAAGATATATCTACTTATACTAAAGAGAAAAATTATATTACCTATTACCCTCATGACCTAACTCGTTACTTATTCGCTCCTTATGCCTAAATACTAGTTAATATGAATTATTGCCATACTGCCATGAAAGTTGTGGCTTTTAAATCAAGCTTCGTTTTTGAAATCTCATTTATCAGTTAATTTAACCTTTACTGACTTATCATTTAATGATATGCAACCTCCTCTGAAATGCGACTCGTTCTTAACCTTTGTAAAGGACTCAAGCTTCGGACTCGAACCGTAAGCGAAGTCATAACAAATCGCTAGTTAATTTTATCAGCCGCTAGAATTTTTACAAAGAATCATAAAAATCCCTTTTTTTTATCTTTCGGTAAAGTTTATTACTAACGTCCGGCTGCATGCTTTGTAGCTATTGTTTAAAGAGCGTCGGCTTTCTAAATAACTCAATACACTGGGAATACCATTATTCTTGCTAGTTTCAAGAACAAGCAACAAAAAATTAAAGCTTACAATATTCAAAGAACCTATTCGGTACACGTGTCTCTTTGTTAAAACGTGGCCTTTCTTGAGTTATCTACTTCCCAGGCGGAACTGAATGTAAAAAACTCTCTTTTGTTTCGACCGTTCTTAGAAACAAAACTGCATTTCTTAAAGCAGGTATAAAATTATTCTTAAACTTACTAAGTATTACCTCGCTCACTATTCCAAGCATTCTTAGCCTATAGACGAATACTTTCCTTTTCGTGCTTCGGAAAGCACGTTACCTAAATCAACGATCTCAGACTTTAGTCTTGGCTTGAAAACTCATAACATCTAAGTCATTTCAGCTAAACCTTAATAAGCCACTATCGACCTTTATTAACCTAAGTGATAACTGACCTACCACCTTAATACCTAATAAATACGCTTTAAGAAGATTCTTAGCTTGTTATAAGCTCGTATCGTTGTTCAAAATACGCTTTACACCCCTTACCTACCTACTTTATAACAAACACTAGCAACACCTTATCTATAAAATCTGGCCTAACTTTAAGACCTGAGTGAGTAATCGTTGTTATCACTGTGCAAAACAACCGTAGGTTTATCTTTGTTACTCTTTTGATAATGCCCTTCTTATAATCCTTATCCATTGTTAAGTCATCTGAACTTAACACAATAATAATTCCATTACTTGTTTTTTCACTTCAGCAATGACCATACCATACTAGATCAAAAGCTTTCAGAATAATCGATTCAAGTAGTTTTTGATCAAAGTTTATACAACTTTGAGATCATGAAGGAGTCGAACCCTCTATGTTTAAACCAATAAAATTATGGATATGAACGCATTTAGATACGTGGACAGTGCTTACACACTTACTAGCGCTACCATACTGCAAGCTTTTTATGCTATCCTAGGTCTAATACCGGACCGTACTCATGGTCTATTAGGGTAGCCTTTTTAATAAAGCTCGAAACAATACCTAAGTTTGGAGGCTCTGGCTATTTATACCTATTTACCCTTTCGGTTCTATCAAAACTAACCTAACCTTAACGATGTTACCTACCTTACTACTAACCTAACTGTATATAACTTAAGCTGTGTATTTTTTTTCTCTCTACTCTAACTTGCTATCATATAACCCAGAATTTAAATTATGTAAACTTTATACCCGCTTGAACTCTTCGTCATAAATGTAAATATTTTTTATAAATACTGACTGGTGCTTTGTATCTGATATGATGATGGATGATGAATCTAACCTAAAGCTATCAAAATGCAATATGCGTTTCGTCTGATATGATGATGAAAAATTTCTTTGAGCTTTCGGTGTTTTTAAGCCGACCTGATTTCTTAATCTAATAGGAGGTGGCCCTTTATTAAATTAGTATTGATTTCCTTTACCAAGATTGCACATAATTATTTACTTATCTATTTATTATATTTACTAACTTAGTTATGTGGTCATGAGATGTATTCAGTTCATTTGATCGTTATTTGATAACCCATTTTTCTTTATAAATTGGCCTATTCCTAATTTAACTTTAATATGACATATTGTTACGACTTAGACAAGTATGTCAGAGTAAATAAAATCTATTATTCATTAATAAAACAACTAACATGAAAGTGTAAATATTATTAAAATTACTTGCAATCAGCTAGAATGTGTGCTTCATTTAGCATTGTACCCAAGCCCTGTTACGAGTAGTAACGGCCTACCTGCTCGCTTTAAGAGTGGCGAGGCACCCTTTTGTTTGATGAGTAATATGCAACATTGTAACCAAATCTTGGATCAACTTAAGAATGTTTATTTATGTATTTATTTTTCTTGTAATAATTTCATTCCGAACCAAGGCTTGCTCTACTTTCATTATATTCTGCATGTTATTACGGTAAATGAGTATTCTGTAAATAATCTACATTAAACAAATTAATTTGAATCAAATAGTTGTTCTGCGCATTTTTATGATTTCGGATTGGACGTTGGATTGCAATTTAAAACCTGAAAATAGCACACAGTAATATCTCATGCAACAGTATAAGTAAAAGGTGTTTAAAATGGCCATAATAATAACTGTTCTGGAAATGTCATTTGCTATACCAGTATTTTCTCAATAAATTACCTCTCCCAGATATTTAAATTAAATAAGCATCTTTTTATTATTATTTTAAATGCCTTTCTTTGAGTTAAGATTTGTTTTTACAATATTTTATATTTTAAACTTCCTCTCCCAGATGTTTTGGACTAAACAAGCACCTTTAATATTTTATCTATAAAAGTTTACGTTGTGTTATTAATTTTAAGTTCTTTCTAGCTGTGTGCTACTGCGTAGACACGAAATCTAGATCTTGGCTTCACGGCGACCAGATGTGAGGGTCACGGCCTTATGACCCTGCGATGGGAGTCAAACCCATGTATAAATCGAAATGTATTATCTCGATTTGTTAGTCTTAAATTTTGTTGATCGTCTTTTGTTGGACCGATTGATAAAATAATACTTCACAGCTTTGTCTAGCCAAGCACTGTGCTGTGCGATACTAATAAAATGGCAAATTTATTTGTAAATGGCAAAGTTTTAGAATAGCTCGGCTTATTAAGTTAGGCAAGGGTAGATGCTTACTTTTGTGCTTGAAAGGCCTGGAATTATTACAAGTTAGGGAGTAGGTAATATTTTGAGAGAAACAAGGAATTTCGTGGTAACAAACGGTAAGTATTTTATTTACCACATAAAGCGCCTGCATCTTTATATTTACTCAAAACCAACGAATCCGATACAATATATCATTCTATTAAGGAATAGATAAAGTGAGGCGGGAAAATTACAAGTAATTGAATTTAATATGATATCGATATTCGTTGGTTCTTGTTCGCTAAATTAGGCCCAAATTGCAGGAAGTGGAAAGGAACAAGATAACGAAAACCACTTTGGCGTTGCCCTAAATAACAATTAAATGCCTTAGATAGGTATTGACAATAGGCAGTGACATGAAATATAGGTACAATTAAATCATTACAATTATCGCTTACTTTTATTGTGGCCACAATAACACCTTAAGTTTGCCCTCTCAGATTACGGTTGACACTAGGTTAGACATTGCAATTTATATCAAATGGTGCAAAATATACTAGTCAATCTAATCTCAAATGGCAAACGGTAAATTATATCTATAATTAACAAAAAGAACATGTTGGTATGCTTATCTGTGAACTAGTCGAATCCACATTTGTTCAACGGTGACTAATTTTTCTATAATACACTGGCTCTATATCGTGCCTTTTTGCACATCAATCACAAGCACTTCACTCACTACCCCTCTTGTGAGAGGATGCACACCGAATCACCCGCTGGCCCTCTATATCGCCAACGCCGCGCGCGCGCCCCTGTTACATTCGTAACCATCATTGGCTCTCTGTCGCAAGCCACGCGATTCCTTATTGGTGGAAACCCAATGCGCTGCATTTACGCGCCAAAACTGCCTGACCTGAAACTGTTAGTGTGTGTGTTTAAATGTTTCTATACAGTAGCAAACAGATGCGCTTTAAGTCTTAGACCTAAGGCTCTGCTTTGCTAAACAAGATAGTGGCACTTACGCCTTTTTTATAACATTTGCAATCCAAAGTCAATCCGCGCTTCTTGCGTCTTTGTTCTGTCAAGAGAGTTATAATTTCTATTGAAATGATAAAAAAAATATGGTTGGGACTTTATTTTTATTAGCGGCAGGCTTGTCCTGTTACAAACTGGAGGATGGGCAGCAGCATCCTCCTGTGTATCATACCATCTTACTTACTGCGGTCACCTACAACAGCGGTCCATGGTGCCAGCCGTAACGCTGACAAGCGAGGTGACTATGATTGACTACTTACTTCCCCTCCACATTTTTCCAGCAAATTCTAGAATTCTGGAGGAAGCTCCCTGTCCTGTAGCGGACATTTCATGGGATGTTATGATGATATAAAACAAGATTTTTTTTCTAAAAGGTGCCGAAGATCTACCAACGCTGCGAGCTCAATATCAGAAATATATTTTTGTTGCTAATGATTCATCAGACAATTTTCCTGTTTGCGATCCTGCGTATGATGGATTTTTCAACTGGACTTGGACGTACAAGTAAGAAATACACAAAACCATACAATCTTCCTCTTCTATTCGAGTCCAAGGAGTCCAAGCTTAGACTAAAACGTGGTCAGATCAATAGCCATTTGGAAGCTTTCAAAAAGTTCCATTCATGTGTAGGAAACTGGATTGAGAAGCAGGGCACGTAAGCAAGTGTGTCATGCATAACACTTCACTCACACTTGTCGTTATCAGAGAAGCACCACCTCTACCTAAGTTCCCGCACCTGCCAAAACTCGACCGCAGTCTATTTAGTTTTTTTCATCATCACATAGACCAGAGAAAATCTTATCCTGCTTCTGTTTTTCGAAAATCGGTATAAAGGTTATCAGGAGGATGCAATATAATCCCACTACTCTACATTAACAATAAATTTTTAATACCGGGTTTCAATAAATTTGTATAAATCTTTTTACATGCATATTCTAGGGGCTGAATGCAACAAAGTTTGATGTTGGACTTATCAAAATTCGAAAAAAAATATCGGTATCATACAAGTCCAAGGTCTTATTTGTGTGAAGTCGTTTATTTTTTCGAATTTTGAAAAGTCGTGAAACAATAAAAATTGTTGCATATAGCCCCCAAGCCCTAGAAATTTCTATGGGGTTGCTCATGGCTTGCTCGTCTCTTCCTTATATGACTTAATTTTTTGTTTACCTAATAGAGACCTCAAAGATGGAAAGAACTCACCAAGGTACGAGTTTGAATATATTTGAAATGTACATTAACTCGAAAACACAGGCACAATCAGAAAATTCTACTATGCGAACATAAAATATTCTGCTTATTTGAGGAGTATGAATCAAAGTGCTGGTGATACCCTATAGTACGCCGGAACTCCCGATTCAAAAAGGATTTCTTTGACCTGGGCTCTTGTCAGTGGAGTAATTATTTTCAGCAGCTTCTTGATCCGAAGGTTTTACTTTTCGAGTCTCTAGACACTTTCAAACAAAAGTCGCTCCATCCTTGAGACTTCTCCAGCTTGGTTAGGACGGGATATTGCAAGATAAGGGGAGGCTGATATGATGATGATGATTGCAAGATGAATCACCATAAGTTCAAATAGTATGATGATTCTGTGCTTCGGTAGGCAAGTTAAATCGTTTTTCTCGGAGTATTAGAGTCGGCTTGGAAATGAATACAGACAAACTGATGACAAACAGAAATTATTTTTCTTTTTAAATGTAGTATTTCTTTTTATAATTATCTTTTGTTATGAAATTAAATTGTACTTACTATTGTAATAATTTTATGTACCAAAATGGGAACAAATAAAATGGCTATTATTATTATTGATGATGGTGAGTCGAAAAAGGTCTGGCCTGCCTATAAGTCAAAATCCCAGATTAGTAAGTATAGGTCAAAATCAAAATGTTCTTTATTCATTGTAGGTTATTAAAATTAAAAATCTGACGCCAGTTACATTTCAAAGAGTTTTCAGAGTAACCAATCAAATAGCAGTACAGACTTCATGAATCCTCTCTACATGCTGACTTTTTTAATTTAACTATTTCAGATCAGACTCAACAATCCCTTATAAGTTTTTCTCGACGAGAACCTCGTTTGGGGAAGAGTTGGATTTCAAGATACAGTGGAGGATAAACCAGAAAAAGCTAGACTTACGTCGACAGAAACAGCTGGATTCCAAGAGCAAAGCAGCTGCTATATTCTTGCACAAGTGTAAAACTAGGAGTAAGAGGGAAGAGCTTATAAAAAATCTGCAGGTCAGTAATCGTATTTAACGGGGCGCAAACTAACTCTAGACCTAACCGTTAATGCACAGAACTCAAAAAACCTGCCAAGTGCGAGTCGGACTCGCGCACCAAGTGTTTCGTAACACTAAGATAAAAATACCGTCTTAGTTAACGTTTCAACAGCTGAAAAAGTCTTTGGTTGGTATTCCATTAGATTGATGACTTAAAATTTGACGTTAACATTTGATTTTTGCTAATGGCGACAAATGTTGTAAAAGCTGTACATTACATTAAGGTGGTAGGGCTTTTGTGCAAAGTCTGTCTGGGGAAGTACCACCCTCTTGCTTTTTTCTGCCGTGAAGCAGCAGTGTTTGCACTGCAGTGTTTCGGTTTGAAGGAGCCAGGGAAATTACTGGCACATGAGACATACCATCTTAGTTCTCAGGGTGGGTAACGCGCTTTGCTGTCTTATTAGTGTCAAATTATTTCACTAATAAGACAGTGGGTGTCATGGGCGGTGGTGACGACTTACCATCAGGTGGCCCACCTGCTCGTTTAGCCACTTGTGACATAAAAAAAAAACATATTTTGAACGAACTTTGAAAATTTGGTTTCATACAGAAACAGCAATGTATATTTTTTTCACTCCCTTTGTCAAGGATTTCTCAGAATAAGCGTGGTTTTAAGTTTTACATTACAGCAAAATAACCCTGGGCTTCATCGTAGGGTAAGTCAGGTAGCTAGGTGGTTAGAGTAACGAATTTTTTAATCCTGCTTGTATTTTTATAACACTTATTCTAGATGGAACTTGCGAAATTCAACCAAACAGTTGATGTCTACGGAGAATGTGGCAGACTTAAATGTAGAAGGAAAACCATGAAAAATTGCTTCTACCGCCTTCGCAAGGACTACTTCTTCTATCTCGCTTTTGAAGATTCTATGGCACCTGATTATATCACTGGTGAAATTTTACATGGGTATCTGAATGATGCGGTGCCAATTGTGTATGGAGGTGCCATGTATGAAGAGTAAGTAATGTAAACCTTATACTTCCTTAGTTAGGATAGGTAGCCTTGTGTTAAAAAAAGTTTACAAAAAGCCGGCCAAGGGCGAGTCGGACTCGGTTCCGTTATACCTCTAGTATTTTTGGAAGCAATAAAGTCCATTTTTACTACGTAACTTTAAAAAACCGGTCAAGTGCGAGTCGGACTCGCGCGCCGAGGGTTCCGATATACCTATAGTATTTTTGGAAGCAATAAAGTCCATTTTCAGGACCGCAAAACTAAATTTGTTTGTAAAGGTTTTTTGCAGATTTCTGAAAAACTGTGCAACTTAGAAAGATCGTTTTATTTTTGCTGTAAAGTTTATATAAACTTCTGTCAACTGTAATTAATTCAGATTTTTCCTTACTCAAACTTCGGAGATAAGGGGGGGGGAATGGTATTTTTCTTGACATTTTTCATCATAACTTTAAAACTAAGAAATTTAAAAAAATACAAAAATATATTTTAAAATGTACAAGTAAAGCCCTTTCATATGATACCCCACTCGACCTAGTAGCGACAATTTGAAATTTGGCCCCCCCTATTTTGGCCCCTTTATATTAATAATCATACTTTTTTCAAAATTTTTTCTTGTGCAATTAAGTTGGGCAACTATATTCTAAAACTATTCCAAATTTCAGGTTGATAGCATAAGTGGTTGCTGAGATATAGAGGTGTGACAGACAGACGGACAGACAGACAGACAGACAGACAGAGCGGCACCATAAGGGTTCCTTTTTTTTACCATTTTGGTATCGGAACCCTAAAAATCGTTTTTATTATTTAAAAAATATTTACATAAAATTCTATCGACTTCTATCGAATTAATTCAGATTTTTCCTTTTACAATCTTAGGAGATAAGGGGGTGGATGTATTTTTTTACATTCTTCATCATAGCTTAAAAACTAAGAGTCGTAAAAAAATACTAAAATATATTTTAGAATGTACAAGTAATGCCCTTTTATATGGTCACACCATGAGGGTTCCTTTTTTACCATTTTGGTATTGGAACCCTAAAAAGCTGTTTGAGAAAAATGCCTTGGAAAATAATTCAGGTATACAGGGTAGGAGGCACAGCTTTCCGAAAACTGAAAGGGCATCAGTCAACGAAACTGAACAATTTTCAGTGATCGAAACTTTCAGAAAACAAAACGATAAATCAGCACCTTCACACAAAATTGAACACTTGATTAGAGAGTTTGTATTGAGAAGCCGTTTTTACTTTCGAGCGGAGCGAGAAAGGTATTGTATTCGTGAAAAAAAAATGTTTTTCTAATTTTCTCAAAAATGTGTTCTATAATCACTTATACATCATAAAAAACAAGTCTCCCAAAAATGTCCGTCCGTCGGTCGGTCGGTCGGTCGGTCGATCGGTCGGTCGGTCGGTCGGTCGGTCGGTCGGTCGGTCGGTCCGTCGGTCGGTCTGTCCGTCACGCTTTGGCCTAGCGGCTAAACGAATGGTCCGATTGACACCATATTTTGAATTTAGGTTTTTTATGCAGATCCATCGAAGGTTTCTGAGTGGTTTTTTGCTGAGTCTCATTTTGAGGGTAGCTGTCATTCAACGAAAATGAAAAATTGAAATTTTCTCAAAAGCGGCTCATTGAATCTTGATGAAACTTTGCATGACCAAGCATCTCCATGTAAGATATCTTGCGCCAGTATCAATTGATCTGTGTAATTTCATATAAGGGGTTTTCCTGTACCACCAAATCGTAAATATGTGATTTACCCAAAATTGGATCCATTGAGTTTTCTATAATATTAATCCTGGATTGGTTGTCTACCTGACAGGATTTTCTTTATGATTTTTTTAATAAAATGGCATTACAAATTTAAGTTTGCGGTTGATAGTTTTTCCTCAAGTATTGCAAGAAAGTAAGTGCAGTGCTGCTGTACCATTTATTTTTTTCTGTTCTTGAAATACTCGTTTACAAAATAATTATTAGTTTCGTTGACTGATCAAGCCCTTTTATAGGGTAGAACGTTTTTATTTTCACGTAGAACATTTTTTTTTATTTAATATTTAGTGCTTCTCTACTACGTAGGTACACAAGGTTCTATGACACTAAAACAAGTATTAAACATGGAATTCTCTGTTAGTACGTTAATGTATTTTGCCCACAGATTCCTTCCAATAAACTCATATATCGACGCAAGCGAATACAACGTTACCCAATTAGCACAGAAGATGCATTCCTTGATCTCTGATCGGCAGCTCTACTACGACATGTTCTTGTGGAAACAGCTCTACGACATGGGTCCAGGGAACGTTCTGGACCCCTGCAGATTGTGCGAAGAGCTCAATAATAAGCATTTGATGAGACAAAGTGCGTCGTACGAGAATTTTAGGAACTGGTGGCATCTACAGTTTTATTATCGGTGTTTGCTTGTGTAATAAAGACTTGTGTAATTTTTTTATCCATTTTCCATCAATTATCTCACCTTTTATAAGGTTCCGTACCTGAAGGGTCCAAACGGAAATGAAATGCCTAAAGTGGCAAAATGCAAATAGTGGCAAATTTCACAATGTGCCTGCGACGTATAGCGCGATACAAAAACAGAACAGTAGAAAACAAACATAATCCGGGCACACATTGTCCCTTCGGCGGCGAAGTGTTAACTCTAGTAAATATGCCGCGAAATCGGGATTTAAAGTTAAATTAACAACCGGACGTATCCGATCCTCGTCGTGTAAGGGACTCTGGCTAGTCTAGAAGGAGAGTTATACCAAGAGGAACTATTTTTAAGCTCATCATCACCATCACATCATGTGGGTTGCAAGGTCGATGACCGACCTCACAAACCCTGGGGTCAGAGTTTTTGAGCCACCATTAACGACTACATCCGTAAGTAGTAGTCTGGGCCAACGGCTTAACGTACCTTCCGAAGCACGGAATCATCTAACTTTTCGGAAAATCAGGTGATTCATCCTGTAATGTCCTAACTACACTGGGGTGGTCGCACAAAGGGATTTTTGTTTGACAATGTCCCCATCGGGAATCGAACCCAGAAGTATACTATTGTATGTGCCCAGAACCTCCAGATCGAGGGCCGATCCGGTTTTTTATTGCATCTGTATTTTTCTACGAACATAAGTTAAGTAATATCTCGCAGAAGATATAAAACTGCCTAATAATTTGGTCGTCATGGATTTAAGTCGATAGATTACCAAATTGGAGGAAACTTTAGGACATAGAATACATATTATTACTCCTAGGGCGGTTTAGGATGTTTTTTCTGGTGCGGTTGGTAACATCATCCAATTTTCCGAACAAAATGTAGCCTGTAGAAACGATTCATTTATCTCCTTAACCCGATGTGACACGGAGACTAAATACATATGGGCTTGCTGTAGGAATTAAGTTCTGATCAGTCTATCGCTTGTTTTAATCTGTTAAAATAATTTAAAGTTTAAATCCACCGTTAGTCGAGAGTGTGTTATACTGTTTCACACATTCTATTTTACTTATATGGTCTTACATAATATTAGAGAGTGATTTTGAAGCAAACTAGGAATTCAAAGTCCTATTTATGAGAACCTAGATAAATTAAAAATATCTGCATTAAATGGCATGCGCTAATCTCTTGTTGCTGTTTCTCCCACTAGGCCCCAAGATTGTATAAGACTAACTATTCTATAACCTGAATCTATTCAAGTCGCGAGTGAATAGGAGACTCGACTGTATAAGACTCTATGCATAGCACGTAAGTCTGCAGTACACAGGGTGGATTTTTGAGATGGGACTGCAAGGGCTTAGCTGATACAACTACACGAAAATGGTCTTAGGACAATTACCATAACTTTTCGTAAAATTTTTATCTCCATTCACACACATTTTTTTAAATGTACAGTTAGCAATAATATTACCATTTTACACAAAAAAGTTATTTTATGCCAATCGATCCTGTTTCTAAAACTGATCTAAAACTTCTATCAGACCAACCCAGGGTGGAGTACTAAAAAGTCAGAAATAGCAAAAAACTATTCCCATACATTTGGTAGGATCAAAATTCTACGAAAAGTTGTGGTAAGTCTTCTAAGGCCATTTTCGTGTAGCTGTAATGGTTAAGGTACCTGCCCTTGCTGTGATTTAAAATATTTCGTTTACCAACTCAAATAACTGCTGCTGTAAATTTATGATTAACTGCTAAAGCTGCAGCTCAATACGCTTAAAACTAAATACTTAGTAAAGTTGCAGCTTAACTTCGGCTGTCGATTCTAAGCTGTTTGCAGCAAATCTTTTATTTTTAATGAACGATGCCTTGAAAGTCTCTGTCTTTAAACTTTTGTAGCCCAATCCAAAGTTAAGTAGTAACGTGTTCCTTTCATTTTGTTTTTAAAATGGTTGCTATACTATTATGGATGTCAAGAATATCCTACTCAAACTGATAGTTTGTTAATATATAGGGACGGATAATCCTTTTCTTCAGAGGGCACGTTAATAGTTGCTGTTCACTGCTCAGTGGTAGTATTAAGCTGTATTTTGGTATATTCTATTATCAATGTCTAAGTGGAGGGCTGTGGTCTCTGCCCACCCCGACGGTAAAAAGGCGCGATAACCGGTTTCTCAAAAGCGGCTCAAACGATTTCGATGAAATTTATTATACGGGGGTTTTCGGAGACAAAAAAACGATCCAGCTGTCTCATATCTGGGAAAATTAGTTTTCTCCGTTTTTTTATAATTTCTGGAAAATAGTGTGTTTTAGAAACCCTGCAGCCCATCTGTTAGCGGGCTTTGGTTAAGAGTATACGGAGCAAGCTCGGTCGCCCAGGTAATGTATGTACAAAATGTCCACTGCTGTACAGGGAGCTCCCCTGCAGGATCTCACGGGACGTACCTTTAATCACCATGGTTCGTAAAGTTGCGGCTCGCTCGATGGACCGGCACCGCGTTATGATTGTACCGGTGGTGGTACCTACGTACTATACGCAGATAGTCGCTGCTGCGTATTCTCAGGTTGAAATCCCTCAGTCGCTTTTCACGATACCCACTGGAAGTTTAGGCGTACTTTCTTAGTCAACATCACACAGCGGTATTAGGAAAGCATAATGAACTATCACTTTGTCAAACAACAGACTGCAATATGATGGATGATAATGGGGTCGATTCTAAGGAACAGTCCACCGCAAGTCAGTGGAAACTTCTTTAACTCTATTACTATGCCATAAAGCCCAAAGTGTTTCTGTTGACAAGCTTTTTGGGTATACGTTCGTATTTATAAATTCCTTATTTCTAGCGCGGCCGCGACAAATTTGGCTGAAGTTGGACAGGTCTAAAAGAGTTGCTGTCTTTGTTACCCCCTGCAACCCCCTATAAGGTGGAAAAGAGACAGAATCACATTTAGATCTGTTTTAGCCGCAAACTGAGCGATTACGCCAGAATCGACCCCAATTTTAAATTATTATATGTAACGCGTAATCTCGCCAAACAACGTGATCCACTCCTCCAAGATCTGAACTCATTATGACAATACAATTGTTATCCTCACAAATATCGTGCAAATTTCGCATTATTATGCTAAGAGCCTCTAAGACGAGTTTTTGCGACACCCTTGGCTCAATCTGAATTTCTAATCAGGAGATACGAGTATCTATACCCAAGCGAGTACAGTAGGTATACCTACACCCTTACTTTTGATATTTTAAGAGGTGTTTCTGCCAATTAAACTGAACAACTTTTCTCAAGAAATATGAGTCGAAATACAAAAAAAAAGAATGTTGACCTCCCAAGCAATATGTGCTATCAGCTGATGCAGTTTGTACGGGAAGTCGAATTTATTTTCGTATTTCTACCCATGTTCCTTGGAAAAAGTTGTTCAGTTTCATGCATAGAACCACCTCTTAAAATATCTGGGGTCGTGATAAAAAAATAAGGGGGTATAAGTAGATACCTACCCAAGTACGTAGGGGTTTGGTACATAAAATATTTACAGTCTTCATCAGCATCATGACCCAGAGTAGTAGATATGTTCCTTGATCATGACATTCATGACCAACGACCGTTCATCATACACCAGTACCTGGGCGACCGAGGTTCGCTCTATATAGCCGCCTTAACCTGAAAATATCATCGGGTGAGCAAGCTATGCTACTCGCCAACAGGTGGCGCTGTAAGTTTCTTAAACACGCAAAGAAATTTGAAAAACAGTGAAAACGAATTTTCCCAGACATGAGACCTAGCTAGATCGATTTTTGCCCCCAAATACCCCTGTATACTAAATTTCATCGAAATCGTTAGAGCCGTTTTCGAGAAACCGATTACAAATATATATACAAATATTGCACGTTTAATAGTAAAGGATACATAACTCATATGAGAAAATTCTAGAGAAGTAGAAATTAGGCACATAATATTTTATTTTACCGCTCTTTCATGTGACGATTTCCGAGTATATCATCATTGGAATTTCCTTCCTTAGGTACTTACCTACTTAGTTTACTATTATTTAATCTGTGCTTATTCTATAGGTCGGTCAGGGTGATCGGTGGTCAGGTCAGTGCTACAAAGCAAAATTAAAGAAAATATTGAAAAAACTATAGGCCCCTACTAACTTATTTTGTAAAACTCTTTTCCGTTTTTTCGTTTTCTTTATGCAAAAGTAATCTAATCTTCTTTGGTTGCGTAACGTAAAGGAAAATAATTTATACACAAATGAAAACATCATGCCGCAGAAAACTAGTTAAAATCCCATTATGAAGCGGAATAACCTGCAAATAACGCAACGCCGAGGTAAATCTTAAGTTTAAAATGGGGGTAGTCGAGAAAAAGCAATTCCTCCAAGCCCAACGTTTGCGTAGGTAAATTAGTTGCTAGTTCTGTCTGTGAGCAAGTTAGATTGCCCCTTGACTCTCAGCTTCTTTAATTTTTGTCTGGAACGCAGTTATACGTTTCGCCTTTGCTCGCTGAAAAAGTAATCTTACTTTTCCGTTGAATTTATTTAATGCGTCGTATTTTTATTTCGTAGAGAAGAGAGATTTTTTTTCCTAGGTACGGTCAACCGCATGTCAGTAGAAACTTTTTCAACTCTATTACCACACCATAAGGTCCATAAGTGTTTCTACTGATGTGCTGTTGAGTGTACATAATAGCAATTTGAATTAAATCGGTCTTTGAAAAGGGAGTTGAATGTGTTGACCATTCTGAGCCTCTTCTAAACAGATTTTGAATTGCTTACATCTCGGGCTTACATAAAACATTTTTTTTTACTACCCCGCGAGAGTTGCGTACCTACTCAGAATCACACGTTTAGACTAAGAGGAAATTCTGAATTTGTTTCTCCTTCTCAGAGTCAGAGCTTAAACGGGACCAGATTTGACAAAATAGGTTTTATGGGGTTTTAGACATCGCAGAATCCGAAAATCAATGTTGTCAAGTCCTTCTAGCTCAAAAAAGATAGGAAATAACCTAGGACAAATTAAGGCGGAAGGTACGAAGGAAGTTGCTCGTCGTGTGCGCTCCTCCCTCCACCCTTTGAGGTTCCTGATTTAAGTTTATTCAAATTATCTCAGAAACGGTTGAAGCTAGATAAGTCTTTAACGAAAATTTAATTGTTATGATATGAAATTACCAACCCGTCGACACCTGTTTCGAATCGATGTGACATATAGGAAGGTACGAGTATAGTATCCGGATCATAGACTTCAGTTTGCACTTACAACTAATTAACTCTAAGCAAGCTGTTGGAACTAAGCCAACAGTAGTCCAAATTCATTTCGAAGGCCATATAAAACCTTTTTAAATCCTACTCATTTGAACTAATTGGCTCAGTCTAAGGGCTCAGTACTTGCAGCTTCAATCAATCTATCATAACATCCCATGAAATGACCACTACAGGACAGGGAGCTTCCTCCAGAATTCTAGCTTTTGCTGGAAAAAATGTGGAGGGGAAGTACCATAGTCACCTCCCAAGGTCACCTCGCTTCGCTTGTCAGCGTTACGGCTGGCACCATGGACCGCGGTTGTAGGTGGCCTCAGTAAGTTAGATGGTGTGATACACAGGAGGATGCTGCTGCCCATCCTTCAGTTTCTAAAAACCCTTAGTCACCTGCGCCTCTTACGACACCCACGGGTATGTATGCGATGGTACTATTCTTTGCCGGCACCACACGGGACCCTGACGGGGGACTTGCAGCTTGCTAAGAGTAATCAGTTGTAAGTGCAAACTTAGCGACTTAACTCTATATTTCAGGTACTAAGGTTTCTGAGATAATTCGAAAAGACTAAAATCGGGGACTTGTTTGAGGGGGCGGAGGATCCGGAGCCTACACGGTATTGACGAGAAACTTTCTAGGTATGTTCAGGGGGCCCAAAGGAAAACTTAGGTCGTAATTACTCCTAGGTTATTTCCTTTTTTTTGAGCTAGTAAAATTTCGACTTGACAACATTGATTTCATAAAACCTTTGTTGTAAAAAATGCTCCAGTTTGACTTGTGAGAAAATTTAATCATCACTTGTCTCCTCTATCGTATAAAAGCCCTGGTACAAGTAAGTATCGGCACGCTGACCGTTATTTGCTGCGCATGGTTCATCGACGCGTTATTATTTTAGTTCTATCCATTATTATTATAAAGGTGCAAGCGCATTCGGGCGGATCGCCTCGTGGATTTTGAATACTTTGTATGAAAATCTATGGAACCTCGCGCACCTAGTCGCATCGCATTCTCGCAAATACTGGAATTTGTTGAATTCCCCCCAGGCGATGCGATCGCATTATGCGAGCGGCCCGCGCGCATCGCCGCGTGGCCGCGCGGTGCGGACAGGAGTGTGCGAGGGTGACAGCATCGGCGATGGCTAAAGGTGCAAGCGCATTTAGGCGGATCGTCTCGCGGATTTTGAATACTTTGTATGAAAATCTATGCAACAACGCGCACTTAGTCGCATCGCACTCTCGCAATATCGGAATTTGTTGAACTCCCCCAGGCGATGCGATCGCATTTTGCACGCGGCCGCACGCCACTCCGCGTGCTGTTTCAGGGCGAACGCTGCGTCAGGCGTATTTACGTCGCGTATCTAAAGAGCACCGTACGACTACGCGCTGCGTCTTAGATATACGAAGCGTAACTACGCAGCGTATCGCGCGGCGCGTGTCGCTCGGGCGTGTTTGTTTCACGAAATTCAATCCTCGCCGCTACGTCAAGCGGAGCGTACGCGGGGCGTATCGAAATCGTACAGTCCGATACATACATCACGATGACACCTGGATGTGATGTAATAAATAAGGTTTTTATGGTTTTTAGGGTTCCGTACCTCAAAAGAAAAAAACGGAACCCTTATAGGATCACTTTGTTGTCCGTCTGTCTGTCTGTCTGTCTGTCTGTCAAGACCCTTTATCTCACGAACGGGTAAAGGTATCAGGTTGAAATTAATACCATATATTAAGATCCATGAACCACACAAGATCTGATAATTTAAATTTTTTACAACTACGCAATCAAAAGATATGGCTTTTTATGTCCTCATCTCCATACATTTATGGAAAAAAGGAAAACCTGCAGGGTACTTCCCGTTGACCTAAAATTATGAAATTTGGCAAGAAGCTAGGTCTCACAGTACAAATAAAGGGAAAAGTCTGAAATCATTAAATATTACAACTTTTCTCACAACTAATGGTAACCAATTGTGGTGAGCTCCCGTTTCAAGAACATTCATATAAGAGAGGGGTCAAGTTGGATGGTCGCGGAGGCGATTTTTGTTTTAGTTCTATTTTAAAAACGAGAACACTTAAAACTTGAAAATTGGTATGTTTATAGTCCATAAGCTATAAAATAACAACAAATAATAAAATTTGGTCAAGCGCGTGTCAGACTCAAAAAATCTAGCACATTAACTTACTGAAATTTCAACTAATACAATTATGATTATGTGGTGGTACGGAACCCTCAGTGCGCGAGTCCGACTCGCACTTGGCCGGGTTTTTTTTATTTTTTCTAAGTCTCGGTATTATCAAAAATGCTTCTTATGGTCATTATTTGTTAATATACAGGGTGTTAGGCTAGGATAATTATACAGGATGTTAGGATAAGTAGGTATACAAGGTGTTAGGTTAAAATGACTACTATATGTACAGGGAGTTAGGGTAAGTATAAAGGGTGTTAGGTTAGGATAAATACACAGGGTTTTAAGGTAAGTATACATGGTGTTAGATTAGGATCACTATATGTACAGGGTCTTAGGGTAAGTATAAAGGGTGTCAGGTTAGGATTACTATACAGGATGTTAGATTAGGATCACTATATGTACAGGGTTTTAGGGTAAGTATACAGGGTGTTAGGTTAGGATTATAATACAGGGTGTAAGGGTAAGTATACAGGGTGTTAGATTAGGATCAATATATGTACAGGGTTACCCTTACCCAGAGTTACCCTGTTAGTAAGTTAAGATCCTGTACATATAGTGATCCTAATCTAACACCCTGTCTACTTACCTTAAAACCCTGTATATTTATCCTAACCTAACACCCTGTATAGTAATTCTAACCTAACACCCTGTACATATAGTAGTCATCCTAACCTAACACCTTGTATACTTACCCTAACATCCTGTATAGTTATCCTAGCCTAACACCCGGTATATTAACAAATAATAAGTTTTGATAATACCGAGAAAAAAAAACGAGGAAGAAATCCCGCGCGCGCGACTTTACACACGCTCAATCAAAATAGTACTGGCAGCGCTGCGTAGGGCGGTTCGATACGCGATGCGTATTTTGACTACGCAGCGTGTCTACGTCGCATAAATACGGAGCATAGCTACGCAGCGTAAATACGTCTGACGCAGCGTTCGCCCTCAGTGCTGCCAGATGCGGAAGATGAATGCGATAAAAAAATTTCATTGTATTTTCAATAACCAAAAACGAAAACATTGTCATGTGTAGTTTAGGGTTTCTGTCGGTGTAACTATTCTAAAACCTGCTATATTTTGTATTTGTATTTCGCTTGGACGAATAAACCAAGGTATTTCAACAACATAATCGGTCAAAATAAAAATTCAATAGCCGAATTGGTAGAAATATCCCACGAATGATCACCCCATCCCATGCGATGCTGTCACCCGACAGCATCGCATTGGCGATGGCTAAAATGCGCGCGGCCCGCACGATCCGCCTAAAAGCGCGTTCACCTTAAAATGTGCTCGGCCCGCACGATCCGCTCAAAAGCGCGTTCACCTTAACGCTCAGCTCAGCTTGAAAGTTACCTGCCGATACTTGTACAAGTTTGCCAAGACGACTTTAGTATTCTTTGCGCCCGACAGAGATTATTAACGTGGTTTTTGGCAACTATACGGATTTTAGAAAGGTTGTAAGGTCGGTCGGTATCGACCAAGGAGACCTCTATGAGAGAGAACTATTATAGAATACCCCAGATTAGTATAAGCCCTGTAAATATGAAGTGTAAATGTACTGAACTTTAATACTATTTAAATTTACAAAATGCATGTTTCATAGCTTAGAATGTTCAAAACTCAATGATTCAAAAATTATATTACTCTATGTTCAAAATTAGACTGTCTATTAGATACTTATTTTTTTTTTCACGACGGCTGTATGTATCACTCCTCAACCTCAACACAAAAATTCTTTAAAAAAGTATTTTGACTTTGACATTTATCAAAATTGACAAGTGAATAAAAACAGCTGTGAAATAAACGAAAATTAAGAAAAAAGTGGAACAATTATTAGAATTATTTAGTGAGATTATCAGTGTTTATTGTAATTGTAAAAGTTGAAAGTAAGAAAAGTAATACCATTGGTATTAATTATTAAAGTTAGGTTATATTATGACTCAATCTTGGTTGAGATGATTATGAGGTTTTCGACGTTGTACCTTTAAGTTGGTTACCTTATATGGGCTGAAGAGGGTTGTTGGAGGTATCTTGTATAATTTAAAAGTGGTATTTCATCATGAGTGACCGTGAGGGTCCTAGTAATTCTGGTGCACAAGGGTCGGAGAATGAAGGGAACCCTATGACTGCGCCTCAGGCTATGCCTACTGGATCAAGGTTAGTTTCTTCTTTGTTTATTTTTTCTTTGTTCCCTATGTGATAAAGATGTATCATCATGTATTTATTGAAGATAAAGATTCCACCTACCTATCTGAATGAGAGTTTTTAACTTGAAGCTAATAGGTAACATAGTGTGACCTACAGTCCAAAAAAGTTCAAAAGACCAAATCTCATAATTATGTAAATCTATAGATTCGTAAGTGTACTTAACATTTTTCAATTTGCAAAAATGCATATTTCATGACTTAAAGTGTTCAAAATTAACAGAGCATGATTTTACTTATGACTTGCTGCTTGTTTTTTGGAATAATGTAATCTATTGCAACAATAAAAATTTTGATTTCTTTCTTACTAGAAACCTAAAATCTTTTACTTTATCAATCTCTTATTATAGACATGAGTAAAAAGGTAAGATTGTTGTAAAAAATTATATGAACTTTTTTATAGAGGCAACAGTTACTACGCTAGTGAGCCAATTCAGTTCCGCGTCAGAGGTTCATCGATCGTGGGAGCGTCTCCACCAAAGTTTGTGACATTGGAAGACATCATGAAAGCAGCACACGGGATGCAGAACATGGCCTTAGCTCACGAGATTGCCATGGACACCGATTTCAAGTTGGAGCCATTTGAACCTCCTGATAATAGGTACTTGTATTTAGGTTCAATACTTGATAAGAACCTATTTGTATTGTTTGCTTATTTAAGCATATGAAGGAGATTGATATCCTTGCTAACCTATAACCTTTATGACAGCAAAATGAGGAGCACAAATATTGTGTCATCGCAGAAATGGTACAATTTTCATAAATTCTTTAAAATTATGGAGTAAAACATGAAAAGAATAAAATTTTCGCGAAGCGTGGAACCTAATCTCGAAATGGTTTCGAGAATTTATGTGGTTACTGAAATTGAGCGGTTGTCAATTGGTTTTGGCTATGATAGATCTTTATTGGTCACAGTAGCCATTGGGGACTGGGGGCCAAACCCCTTTACCCTCAAACATATGTACATATAATTTGCTTGTCTTCTTTTTATCTTTTTTGCTATATAAAAGGATTTTATCATGCAGTATGATGTATCAGCAACCTATGATCATAATTTGTTCATATATTTTTTGTGTAGATTATATTATAAAGTACCTAGATTACTTCTGTCAAGACTGTTTACGTTATTTGAAATAACCAACAAAATAGTAATATATATTTTTTATTAGACAAACCAGGATTTCAACTAGACTTTCTTGAAAATAACTTATATTTTGTCTATTATTCTATTTCAGTTACCAGAAATTAGTTAAAGAGACAATGCATAAAGCATATTTTGACATTCTGAAGGAACAACTTGATTCTGACCCTCCAGAGTACAAGCAGGCTCTTGTACTTCTAGAAGATGTTAAACAGGTTGGTATGATATCATGGAATACTAGAAAAGCATCAAAAAAAGAATATCTATAATTGCTGCATAAAGAACAATGTTCATTCCCGTTAAGCTATAGTGATGTATAATTAAGTAGTATAGCTGAAATATAGTGGATTTTTTTGTATTTTATAACACAACAAACAGAATTATGATATAGTTTTTGAAAAAAAATTATGAAAACTAGTGAATACTGTCGCTCATTTCACCACCAACCTTTCAAAGTTTATTTAATGATATTCTCTAATTAAAATCCCATTTTTTGTGTTTTTAACCTCTACCACCCAAAACTCCGATTCAAAAATACACATGTACGCACTGTAACAAGATAAAAAAAAATGGGGGTTCTGCCTTCAATAAAACTTGTAACAAACACCAACAAAATGAAAAAAATATATCAAAGGCAACATTGAATGTTGAAGTTGAAACACTTAACTCTTTAAATTTCCAAACTAACACATAGACTTTTATTTTTTTCCTATTCGCGGCATAAACAGTAATGGACACAGTTTTTGTAAATACCGACCACACCGACAGTCCAACAAACATCCTCAATTTGGAGATAAATACCTAATGCCATCTAGTGTGTCTTGAAACTAGTTTGGTTCTTCGGAGTGTAGACCAAGGGCTATAATGCGTGACTATGTTATAAACCAATTCTATTAATTTGACAGCAGACCAAACTGTATGTTGCCTTAGTCTACTGTATGCTACAGAGGGTTAATAACAAAAAATTTACTGTGTAGCTGTAACAAATCTCTGCTACCATGCCAGTTAACCGGTATGACAACCTGCCCGGTGAAGCTGTGACAGCTAATACTGTTAACAGCTAGGTCATCTTAAAAATAAAACAGTTGACAAGGCAACAAGAGTACAGGGGCGTAGCTACCGCCGTATCTGCCGTATCAATTATACGGGGTCCCCGGTCCGCGGGGGCCCCCAGCGTGCGTAAGCAAAAATTAATAAAAGCCCTATTCCCATTTTTTTTTTAATTTTAAAATTAAAACTGGTAAAAAATTACCTAAGAACTTCGATGGGCCAGGAACGCCTCAGCCTAGCGAAACTCCTTAATAAAGAAAAATACTATGGAATTTGATCAAAAAATTATGGCAGCGTTTTTTTTTTCTTTCTTCCGGACATTCTTTCCTTGTCACGTACTGTCATTAGCTTACAATATGGCGACTGTTTATTTACGATGTGATCACTGGTGTTTATTTTCATAAATTTCCGTGAATTTGTTGTATTTCTTAATCAAATTGTTGTGCAAATCTTTGGTTATTTCACGAACAATTGTTTCGGCATCAAAATGCATTATAAAAAATGTGAAATATGTGGATTAAGATCGGGACGGCAATCAGGAGAAAAACGTATATTTATGTCTAGATTTCCGACGGATGAGACGCGGTAAGTAATTTATTTTACTAATTTCATCGTTTACTACGATTTCTAGACATTTCCAATGTTTTTCCCAATAGTATTGCTTGAAAACCAAAGTTGAAATCTTATAACCTAAAAAGTTCTAGAGATGTGGTTGAACATTATCGATAAATAAATATGAACCAAAAATTCGTACGAGAATTTATAACCTTTATACATTGTTTTATTATATTTTCGTTTGCAGATGCAGACAATGGGTAAAAGCTGCTGGGAATGAGGATTTGGCTTATGTTCCTATCGAGAAATTACATCAGTTGAAGTTCGTATGTGGAATGATTTGGAATTCTGGGGGAGTTTCGCTACGTGGGATGATAGAATTATGACCTTCTTTGGGTACTTTCATGTGAATGCTATATGTACGTATTATTTACGGTGTGACCAGAGGCGTATCAAATACTTTCAGTGTAGATTTATCAAGTATTAAAACTTTGGTTATTTGCTTACAGGATACTAAATACGATATTTATAAGAATGCACAACCTAATTGAAATTGGATAATCAGGTATTAACAGTATCCTTTCTAACTCTTATATGTTTTAGTTTTTCTCATCATGAGCAAAATATTGATAATCTACTTGTTTAAAGGATACCAGGGGTGATTAAAATGCACGACTAAGAGAAATATCAAGATATAAAATAACAAAAAATATAAAATTGATTAATTAATTGGTAAAAACGTTATTATCTTTTGTGGAAAATTTACATGTATCTTTGTGAATTTAAAATATTCAAAACCTACTTGGTTACAGAATACAATGGGCGTAATAATACAAAACAGTCGGGAGAAATAATATAAACAAAAGTTGAAGGTCTGGATAAATGATCATTCATCAGGTATAACATTGTGAAATGGCTTTATAATTTTTGTATTAAAAAAATTTAAATTATTTAATTTTATTTTAATTACATGAAATTTGTTTCAGAATATAGCATTTTCACTAGGAGGAGATAGAGCGCTATTGAAAGCGTTCCTCTTGCGATTTCAGGTGAAAAACAAAAACACCATGCAGATAACTAGCTGGTAAAAAAATTAAATGGACATGTATAATTGTTATCATTGTGAATTCATAATATTGGTATAGTTTCTTTTTTTATTTCAGGATACAGCATTTTAGAATCAGTGACACAAGTACAAAGACCAGCAGGAGATAGGTGTTGCAAGTGTTCCTTTAGTGACTTGAGATGAAAAATTAAATACCATTAAGATAACTAGCTGGTAACAAATCAAAATGAAAATGTTTAATTTTTATCTTAGTGAATTTAAAATATTGGTAACGTCTTTAATTTAAATTTCAAGATACAGCAATTTGAAACTAATGATAGGAGGAGATAAAGCGGTGTTAAAAGCTTTCATTTTGTAATTTGAAATGAAAAATAAAAACACTATAAAGATACCTGGCTGTTAACAAATTCAAATGTTAATTTTTTTTCTTTTATTTCAGAATACAGCATTTTGAAACCAGTGATTCAAGTACAAAGACCAGGAGGAGATAGAGAGGCGTTGAAAGTGATCTTTTAGTGATTTGAGATAAACAATTTAATACCATGACGATAACAGCTAGCTGGTAACAAATTAAAATGAAAATTTTTAATTTTCATCTTTGTAAATTCAAAAAATATGTAACGTTTCTTTTTGAATTTCAGGATACAGCATTTTGAAACTAGTGATACATGTACAAAGACCAGGAGGAGATAGAGGTATTGAAAGCTTTCATCTAATTATTTGAAATGAAAAATAAAAACACCTTAAAGAGGAGGAGAAGGAAGAGATAGAGAGGCGTTGAAAGTGATCTTTTAGTGATTTGAGATAAACAATTTAATACCATGACGATAACTGCTAGCTGGTAAGAAATTAAAATAAAAATGGTTATTTTTTATTTTCGTGAATCCAAAATATTGGTAACGTTTCTTTTTTAAATTTCAGGATACAGCATTTTAAAACCAGTGATACATGCACAAAGACCGGGAGGAGATAAGAGAGTTGTTGGAAGCGTTCCTCTTGTAATTAAAAAAAAAACGCTATGAAGATAACCGGCTGTTGCGGATACTTTATCAATATATATTAAATTGTTTAATTAAATTAATGTTTTTTTATTTACACGTACTTTTTTCCAAATAAAAAATGAGACCCCATCCACCAGCTTTTTTTTAAAATATCGATATCGATAAATTCAGCAGGCTACCACAGGGCGCAGCTCTAACTTCCGTAGTAACTCCGTAATATTGGCACTATTGCTTTTTTTAATCTATGTTGGCAAATATTTTAGGGCAAATTGAAGCAAAAGTGACATAAGAAAGTCCCGCCTCTTAAAACGGAGTGATTTATTTCCTCTATGGAACGCCTGTCAGACCTGCGGCTCTACCGCCGAACACAACCGTCTTCACCACTCTCGGCTTCCCTGATTCCGATTGAGTTGTAATCGTAATCAACGTTTCGGTACCGCGTAAGTCTATACTTGATTCACCGAAGTCAATCGTTATCGAATCTCTCTTTTCTTCTTGTAAAGAAAAAAGAGAGAATCGATTACGATTGAGATCGGTTCTAGCCCCTCTGATTGGTTTCGTGAATGAATGATCAAAGTATTTAACGACGTTATGTTTCTTCATCAAGAAAATATTTCAAAAACTAATTTTTAAGTATTGAATTGACAAAAATTACTTTTGTAAACGTTATTTGTACTTTTAAGTGATTAATACGAGTAATTATAATTTCTTTTTACTTTTGCAGTCGAAATAAGTAATTTATGTATCAAAGAAAAAACCGGTCTAGTGCGAGTCGGACTCGCGTGCCAAGGGTCCAATTTTTTTATATTTTTCAACATAACTTGAAAACTAAGAGTCGTGAAAAAACACAAAAATATATTTTAGAATGTACAAGTAAAGCCCTAGTTACGACAATTTGAATTTGGGCCCCCTTTACAATAATAATCATATTTTTTTTATTCTTTCTGGTGGAATTAAGTTGGGCAATCATATTCTAAAACTATTCCAAATTTCAAGTGGATAGCATGAGTGGTTGCTGATAAATACACTTATACAGGTGTGATAGACGGACAAAGTCGCACCGTAAGGGTTCCTTTTTTTACCAGTTTGGTATCGGAACTCTAAAAATTACTAACTAAACGCTCATACTTGCCATTTTATAGACAAAATATATTTTGTATTTTGGAATAAAGATTGTTTCAATTAAAAAGAAAAGTGAAGTGAGGTGATCTTTTACAAAGGAATGATTCTTGTATTCCATTGCAAAAATGTAAGTAAGTATGTACCGAATATCCAAAGCAGACAAGTTGACTACAAGTCTTCTCTTTTGTAGCGGTCTATCTAAGCTTTTTAAATCTTCCACAGTAGCAAATTTATAAATTAATAAAGAATAATAATAAAAACAATAAGTACAAGCAAAATTTATGGCAAAATGCTCCAAAATCGCTTAGAATTAATACGGGAGCGGCGAGGCTCCGGCTTCATTTGACGTTTGGCGATTGAAATCGAAATCAATGAATTGCGTATTTTTTAGATTTTGCGGTACGGATTAACGGTGTTCAAACGTCAAATAGTACTGAAATCATTCACTCAACAGTGCTGTTACCTACTA